>CM060916.1:681536325-683981325 GCA_030737875.1 Allium sativum
AAAGTCCTACGCCGACAAGAGAAGGACCGACCTTGAATTTGAGGTTGGGGATAGAGTTTTTCTGAAGGTATCTCCGCTAAGGAGCATTGTTTGTTTTGGAACCACAGGAAAGCTAGCACCAAGGTTCGTAGGACCATTTCCTATTATTGAGAAAATTGGGAAAATGGCCTATAGATTAGAGCTACCTGAAAAGCTGGCCGAAATCCACAACGTCTTTCACGTTTCGCACCTCCGAAAATGTCTACATGAGTCTGCTGAAGTGGTAGAGCCAAATATCCTAGAAGAAGCTGAAGTGGAACGCGAAGCAACCATAAGGAAAGTTCCAACCCGCATATTAGGAACAGAAGTGAAGAAGCTACGCAACCGCGAAGTCAATCTCGTCAAAGTTCAGTGGAGCGACGCCGAGGGAGACGCAACTTGGGAAACTGAAGCTAGAATACGCGCTGCCTACCCTTTTCTTTTCAAGGGTACATCTTTGATCTTTCTTTTTCCTTAAGCTGCGCTTTTATCTATCTTTTTAGGTATATCTCCTCGACCTTATCTTTTAGGTAGAAACTCTTTGGATGAAAACATGTAATTGAAACATGTTATGTATGATGGTTACAAGTGGTTGCAAGTGATTGCTAGTGGTTGCTCGTGGTTGCATATACACACACAATTTAGGTTTTAGATCGGCTCAGTCACTTCAAATTGCATATGCATATATGTTTGCATTCGTATATGGTTGAAGTTTAATGTGTTGTCATATGGATGTTGCATTTATATGAATGGTTGAGCACTCATGTAGAATCATGAATATGAGAATTTGCATACATAATGGATTCATGGCACTTACATAATTTGCATTAAGGAGGTCAACTGAATCAGTATACCGCCTGATTTTGCATTAGATAAGTACATGTACACACACACTTCGCATATGATCATGAAGCATTAGAAGTCTTTTAAGGACAATGGATGCTCGTGTTTGATGGATGAGTAGATGGATGTTTGGATGTTAGGATGTACATTCTTCCTGAACTTGAAGATTTCGGGGACGAAATCCTTTTAAGTGGGGGAGAATGTAACACCCCGTGTATTCTATAACGGTGAAATTCACAAATTAAAGTATAACTAATTTGAAATCAAAGAATTAAGGGAAACGGGATACGCTATTGCGTTCGTCTCGGAATTCTGCTTGAGATAGAGTCTGAGTTTGCGTAAAACGGATATCGTATGAAGAAGATATGGACGAATGAAGTTGGGCGAAAAACCAGAAAACGGGTCAGAATGCACTGCCGCACTTGGGAAGTGCGCCAGAACAAAAATGAACTGGCGCACTTGGGAAGTGCGCCAGTACATTTTTTAGCCTGGCGCACCTACCAAGTGCGCCCAGGTCAGAATGACCTACTGGTCAGGTCTTGGCTGGCCTGGTCTGTGTTTGGTCGATTTTCTGAGCCTTGCCTTGTCACTAGGGCTAGGTGTCAGCTCCTGGTTGGTCTCCCCTTCAAACGAACGGCTATCATTGAACCAAGCTCCATCAACGGTCTAAATCAACTCACAAACTCTATAAAAAGGACCTAAGACTAACCCTAATTCACACAAACTAAAATGGAGATGAGACCGTCATGCTGCTGAGGAGAGACTAAGGATAGCCGTCAGAAATAGAGAGACAATTAGGAGATAAATCAAAAGCTTAAAGCAACGTTAATTGAATCAAAGCAACGCCTACAACAAAGGATAGCATCTCCAAATTCAGAATTCAGATTCCTGAATTGAAGATTCATCATACGTTGTAAGTAGAGTGCTATTCCGATGTGAATAATTAATTGCGTTTGATTTGTGTAAAATGCGAAATGGAATTGTGGCGACAAAAATCCATATTTGTATGTTGTTTTGATTCTAAACGATTTGGGAATGTTATGGTATACGATTGGATATTTGCAAGACTGTGATTTGCGTTGGAAGTTAACAATGAAAGGGAATTGTGGCGATAAAATCAATACTTATATGTTATTTTGATTCTAAACGACTTGGAAATGCTATGATATACGATTGGAATTCATACAAGTATATGATTTATAATGACAACCATATGTTATGGAATTTTAATTGGAATTCATGCAAGTATATGATTCGTTATTATGCTAATATGATGTACATACTTTTATGATCTCTTTTAGTGTGTAATTGGACTAGGCTAAGTACTATGATTTATATGAATCTATGTTGAAATTGGCAAATCATACTTTTGTGTTAGAAACAAAAGTAAGCACCTTTATGAACATGACTAAACTATGTTTGGTATTATGCCTAGTTGAATTATGTTTTAGGCCTAAGTTGTTATCAAAACCATATGGTGATATATGTGACACAATTAAGTTAGATTTACATCCCAATTGCAAGTTTACAATGATTCATGTATTATTTATGCCATGATTACATGAGTAGAATGATTCATGTTTAAGTATTATTTATGTCATGATTATATGAATAGAACGATTCATGTTTAAGTATTGTTCATGCCGTAATTATATGAAAATAATGATTCATGTTTAAGTATTGTTTATGCCATGATTACATGAGTAGAATGATTCATGTTTAAGTATTATTTATGCCATGATTATATGATGTTACAATTGCAAGTTCACATGTGCCTACTTTATGTTAATTGAATCGTTCGTTGCAAGTTCATGCGTTCACACTCCCCTTTTTCATGTTACCTTATAAACACCATGTTATAAACCTCCCCTTTTCATTTGGCTAAATTGGGTTTAAGTATTAAACCCAACACACCTTACATTGGAGCGAACGTGTAAAACGGGGGTAATGACATTTGGGCTAAAATATAGAACATATGTGTTGGCATGTTTAACGCATGCCAACAACCTTGAAAAGCAATTAAGTGGCATAAATAAATTTTAATCAATAAAGATGAATTTGAATAATGGGCCGCAAATATTTACATATAAAAAGAAAAGAGACAAAATTTGTAAATGTAGAAAATACGATGTGTTTAACCCGAGGTTGGATTGAGTTGTGATGTAAACCTGCCCGGAACCGCCCGGCTGTCCAGTAGTCACAACAATACCTATCCAATGTGGGTGGTTAAACACGGAGCCCAATAAGGACCCGAGGTTAGACTGAGTTGTGGCGTAAGACTGCCCGGACCCAACCGGCAACAGGCAGCCACAACAATACCTGTCTAATGTGAGAGGTCGAGGCTTTAATAAGACAATTAAGGCTGAGTCAGGATTGATAGGATTAAGTAAATTATATTAATACTTAATCAAAAATGGAACATGCTAAACTAAACAGACTGATTGGGGGTTAGGTTTATTAAACACTTAACCAACTTAGCATGTTGGCTAGAAATAGAAAATCTAGTAGCGGGGGACCCTTTTCAGCAGTAACCCTACAAGGTGTATCAGGATACCCTGAACTAGGCAGGGTGTGGCACGATTACTGGGCTGACTGTAAGAGGTCAAATCTACGGCGGTGGTGCAGCAGTGTAGGTTCTAACGGGGTGCGGGCGTGCACACACTCCGGCGAAGAAAAATAAGGCACTGGGCACCAGTAGCATACCTGTGCATTCTAGAATTGTGTCGGTCCGCCACCATGGGACTTGATACACCCCATGGTGGGACCAGCATAGGTAACTACAACATTGGGGGCCGTAAGACACATGTAACTATGCGAGTAGGAGTCGATCATCAAAAATGGATCACTTCACCCTGATTATGGGGTGCCTGTTGGGAACTAGTTTATATGGGTACAGAGATTAATATGGGGTATGATAGTATATTCAACCCTAGACAACTTAACTTAGTTTATGGTGCTTTCCCATTTTCAGTTTATACTTATCATACCCAGTTCTTTATTCATAGACTGAATAGTCCTAGACTTACTCAGGCTTTATGTCTGACTCTACTTTTCTTTCGCCTTCTTTTCTTTCGTTCCCTCCCCCCCCCCCCCCAAGGTCCACAGGGAGGGAATACCGCAGCTTGACCAGATTTCACATCCAACTTGAAGAGAAAGAACGTATTGCTTGGATCTTTTCCGTTTTGGACTATGGCTTTGGACAGCAATTATGGGACTTTTGCAATTTATTTATGTTTTCTTTATGCTTCTTTAATAATGTAATCAAGACAGTTATGAAGTTGTTATGTCTTTAGAAGAATTGTAAGACAAGTATGGCATGTTTTTGTGAACACGTATTTTAATGAAATAAAAGATGTTGTTGTTTTTTCGCTGTTCAAAAATATGTGTTCTTATATCTGTCTTGTATATCTGTGACTTATACTTATAAACCTCCACCAAATTAGGGCATTCCCTTTGAGAGTGACCCTAACGGAGGTGGGGTGTTTCATATCCGTTGAAAACCCTCACGAGACACCACTCGTCCTACTAGGGACACCTAGAGGTTTAACGGCTTGTTGCATACACTCAATGCAATCGTGTTTCCTATGAAAGTGTGACCTATCTAGTTTAGTTTTTCATTTTTTGTTTTACCCAAGGACGAGTAAAAGATTAGTGTGGGGTTATTTGATTAACATAGAAATGTGTTTATTTTATGCTCTTATATCTTATCTTTTGTATATAAATAAATATTACTTGGGTATTATTTTGTCACTTTTATAGATATGTCAACTAAGACATATGCAACCAGAAAAATGAAAAATAGAGATCAAATGTTGTTTATTTATATTTGAAGACTTGTAGATGAAGATTTCACATCAATTTTCTTTTTAGACAAGAAAATAATTGGTAGAAAGGCTATGCATATCACAAATCAATGAAGAATTATCAAGGAAGCAAGGAATAAAAGAAGAAAGGCCAAATTTTAATAGAATTAACTAAGACCCATTTGTGATTGTATTAGGGTTTAGGTTGGCTATCTATCCTATAAATGCCCTTGTAATCTCATTGTAAACATCGTCCTGGAGTCAATAAAGTTTTCTTCTTTCTCTCTTTTCTGCATTTTATATTTTCTTAGCAATTAGTGTTGTCCACACAATTGGATTTGGTAAAGCACTATTTGTATTTTGCACTTATTTTCATTAGTGATTGACAGTCTAATTAGATTCAGCGGTAATCCAAATTTTATTTCCTGTTTGTTATTTTAAATTTTGTTCTTTTTATTGCTTTCCTAGGTCATATTGGATTGAATATAGATTTGATTAGATTCAGATCTGATTCAATTCAATAATAGTTTTATTGGCAGTTTAAATTTTGTTTGTTTCAAAATCAACCTCTAAGATTTGTCTAACTCGCCCTAGAAATATATAAATAATAAAATTTAAAATTCCTCTCTGTGTTCGACCTGCATATTACACGATCTGTGCGCTTGCAGTTATTATAACAAATTCGCGCTTTTCTAGTTACTTAGAAAACGACAATCACCACCATTCATGCTTGTGTTGATCAACTAACTCGACTCAATCTAACTAGATATAACTACGATGAGTTATGCGATGCAGAACTCTTTATTTTTTTGACGATATGGTTTAAATCAGCTTGATCTATTAAATTCATATACACGTTTTTTCATGATCCATCCCCCATTATTCTCCATGATCCATCTCTATGTGAACCAAGTCACTTGCCATAAAATAAACTGTAAGAGAAATGAAATAATCTATGCTTGTATTAAGAATGCTTTGTATTAGTCTGTCAACAGATTACATAACTACTCAGTATTGGGCTGAAGCCCATCTCATGTATTATATATACAACAAATTTATATTATACTATCTATCGGTTGAAACAAAATTATTTTGTGTACAATTTATTCTTTCCTCAACATTCTCACTTATCTTTCATGATATCAGAGCTTGAAGTTGCCTCGCAACATCAAAGATTCTTCAAGTATCACCAATTAAGGACAAGGATAATAACTGATAGCTAAACAATTCTCTCGAATCTACAAAGATTAGTTGAAATATTTTCTCTATCATAATTTAGTATCATCATTTGGGAGATTGACAATTCTTGATCGAAATCAAGTGCCTTGCCATAGAAGTAATAGTTCATGGCTGCAATATTGATTTCTCAAGAGAACTATCATGGAAATCAAAAGAACCAGTGCATGTATTAAAACATTTCTTTCAAAAAATCAGTACTCTAGCCAGAGATGTCCAAAAAATCAATCAAGAAGTGGTTGCTACTGGTAGATTCATCATTTTTCTAAATGAAAAGTACAATACCTGTAGGCTCAAGTTGACATCCTATTTCTGTTTCGCATCCTTTTGTGCATATGTTTCATCATCATTTGTCATTTCTGCCCAATCTTCTCTCTATCACTTTTCACAATGGCTGGAGATAGAACATCTCTAACATCCACTGCAAGATCTGCACCAATGTAAAACTCAATCAGTCAAGAAGTGTTGAAAGCAATTATTAAACCATAAAGTCAAATCATGACAACACAGCTCGATGAGACAAACTACTTGATGTGGAAATTTCAGATCGAAACTGCCATCAAGGGCTATGACCTAGAGGAATATGTGTTTAACACCCCTATTATTCCTGCCAGATATGTCATTGACAGTGAGGAAAAACTAATCAGTAACAATGAATTCACCACATATCAAAGACAAGATAATCTCATTAGTTCTTGACTTCTCTCATCTGTTGGACCCAACATATTACCACAATTAATAGCCTGCATGACAACTCACGAGAAATGGCATACAATTGAACAAATTTTTAGCTCATAATCTCCAGCAAAAGTCATGAGCTACAGAAGATGGCTACAAAACATCAAGAAAGGGGATATGTGTATTAGAGAATACACACTAAAAGTCAAAATATTGTATGATCAGCTTGCCACATCTGGCCATAAAGTCATATACTATGAGCAAGTAATGTTCTATTGAATGGGTTAGATGATGAGTACGAAGCTGTTGTCGCTATTTAATCCACTAATGAAAATTTTCTATCGCTACAGTTTGTTCAATCGACCGTATTATCCCACGAACGCAGGTTAGAGCAAAAGAAGGAAAATATTGATTACACAACAAACTACATTACTAATAACAAAAACAAAAGTCAACAAAAAGGGTAATAGCAACAGAATCCACCTAACAATAATCAGAGAGGTGGCTTTAGATCAAGAGGCAGAGGGGGAAGATGGAATAATAATAGAAATAACAGCTCAAGTGTCAAATCTATGAAAGAACCGGTCACACAGCAAACAAGTGTTACTTCAGATTTGATATCAATTAGAATGCCTCATAACAAAGTAATAACTCAAGAAATCCCAGTGCCAACATTGTTGACTCACAGCTAGGCAACAAGAACAATGCTAAGAATAGAGGTAATGAAAATGCTAAAGAAGAAGACTTACTTGATGAAGGCTGGTATCCAGTCTCAAGTGCCACTAACCATGTGACGAACAATCTTGGCAACCGGGAATACAAAGGTAACAAGTCTTTAATTGTGCGCAATGGCAAATCTGTGCAAATAACTCATACTGGAAATGTAAAAATTAATTGTACCAAGAAATTGTATTTAAATAATTTGTTATGTGTACTTTAATTTGGAAAAATCTTTTAAGTGTCTCCCAATTCGGCAAAGAAAATAAAGTATATTTTGAATTTTATCCTAAATACTGTCTAGTGAAAAATTTACTAACAAAAGAAACTCTATTGTAAGGTAGAGAATATATGGTACTGTACAAATTTGACATAGTTAACTCAAGAGTACACGTTCTATGGATGATAACAGTTATCAACATCAAACCGGTTATATTTAATGTGAAAGTAGTTTTGATGTACGACACAATATATTGGGACACACCATCTTGAATATCATTGGAAAAAAAACAGTAGTAATAATATTGAGTTAATGTTCCCCTATCTAATGTGTGTACTTGTTGTCGAATTGGAAGGAGTCACAAGCTTACATTTTCGAACTCTGAAACTAAATACACTAAACCACTTGAATTAGTTGCCACATATTTGTAGGGATCACACCAATTTATGTTGATTATGAGTATAAGTATTACATATCATTTATAGATGCATATTCTAAGTATGTATAGATATATATGCTTAAAACTAAATCTGAAATCCATAATGCAGTATTACAATTCATTGTAAATGCTGAAAGAGAAACTAACTATCAAGTTAAAATAATCCAAACTGATGGAGGAAGGGAATTCACTCCACTTAAAGAGTTTTTTCAAATAAAAGGTATATCACATAGAGTTGCTTTCCCTCATACTTGAGAACAAAATGGTCTAATTAAGAGAAAACATAGACATATAGTAGAAACTAGCTTAATCTTACTTGCTTGAGCATCAATACTATTGAAATTTTGGCTCGATTCCTTCACAACTACTGTCTATTTAATAAACAGACTTCCAACAAAAGTTTTAGATTACAAAATTCCATTAGAAATTCTCATAAAGGTTAAACCTAACTACAAAAACTTAAAAATGTTTTGGATGTCTGTATTGTTCTTACTTAAGACCATACAACAAACATAAAATACAATTTAGATCTGCACAATGTACTTTTCTGGGCTATCCAAATGGGTGCAAAGGTCACAAATGGGTGCAAAGGTCACAAATGTCTTCACAAGTGGAAGAATTTTTATCTCAAGACATGTGATTTCAATGAGAATGAGTTCCCCTCCAGCAAAGAAGAAGCTAAAGCAACCAAGAAAATTTACAACCTAAAGCATTCTATACCAAATGTTAGTAGCAATCAAGATATCATAATACTAGTGCAAAATGAAGTATATACAACTGTGCAATGTGATGAAGGATGTGATGACTCTCAACTCACAATGCCAGCTTATGGGCAAGGTCAAGAGTCAGCTCAAGTCAAGAATAATGACAGTCATACTAAAGATGACAGTCAAGCCAGTATAAGCATGTACAAGTGATACAAGTCAAGGAAATGCTGATGAATACACCGAAACAAGTGATAGTGTACCACAATAAGCAATCAGAGTCAAAAGTGGTATATTCAAACCAAAAATTTATAACGCTATATGTGAACAAATCTCATATTAGCCGGTAATTCACATGAAAGAATGGAAAATTGTCATGCTGGACAAGTACAATGCTTTAAAGAAAAATAACACATGGGAACTTGTTACCAAACCAACCAATAAAAATATCATTAGGTGTAAATGGACTTTTAGAGTAAAAATAAATCTTAATGGTATAATTTCTAAACACAACGCAAGGCTAGTAGTTAAAGGCTATTCACAACAGTGTGGATTTGATTTCAAAGAAACAATTTCACCTGTTGTGAAGCCATCATCAATCAAAACTGTTTTAACAATTGTGCTATATAGAAACTAAACCATTAAACAACTTGATGTTTTTTAAATGGTTATTTGCAGGAAGAGGTTTATATGGAACAACCAAAAGGATTTAAAGAGTAAGGGAAAGAAAAGTATGCGTGCAGAACAAATAAGGCCATATATGGGTTAAAGCAAGAACCTAGAGTTTGGTTTGAAAAAGTAAAGTCAACCTGGAAAAAACTGGGCTACCATCCAACCAAATCTGACAACTCACTCTTTACTAAAAGAATAATAACTTTGTTACCTATATTCTAATATATGTTGATGATTTTATAATTATAGGTAACAGTGAGGGGAAGATACTGAAGGTAACCCAGTGTCTCAATGCTAAATTTTCTCTAAAAGACCCGGTGATCTCACTTACTTATTAGGCATTGAAGTTATCAAAGTGTCAAACACTGAAATGCACTTATGTCAGATATAGTACATTTCAGAGTTACTTACAAAGACTAACATGGACAAGGCAAGCCCCATAGCTACTTCTATGATAAGTAACTTACAGTTGTTAAAGACAAAGGAGAACATATCACAAATGAGAAGCAATGCAGAAGCATAGTTAAATCATTACAATATGTCACTATAACAAGACCTGACATCTCATTTAGTGTAAAAAAAGGTAAGTCAATTCATGCATCAGCCACCGAGTGAACATTGGAGGGAAGTTAAGAGAATCTCAAGGTATTTGGAAGGCAATATCAACTACAAACTAAAGATGCAATCAAGCAATTCTCTGAACATCAATGCATATTCAGACTCAGACTAGGAAAATGATCACGATGACAGAAAATTAACATTAGGGTACTACATATTTCTAGGCAACAATCATATATCTTGGTGTGTAAAGAAACAAGCTACTGTGTTCAGATCTAGTACAAAAGCAGAATACAGATTTCTAGCTAGCACTACTGCAGAAATAATGTGGATTTAATCTTTAATAAGTAAATGGCAAGTTAACATAGACAAAGTAGCTACAATCTGGAGTTACAATATGAGTGCAATTGCACTAACCGCAAACCCAGTTCTTCACTCTAGGATTGAACACATGGAACTTGACATTTATTTTGTAAGAGAACGGGCAAAACAAAGGAAAATCTGTGTGAATCATGTACCTTCAACTTACCAAATAGCCAACATGCTCACCAAACCACCGTCAAAGCCAAATTTCATTTGATTCAGAGAAAAACTGCACGTCGAAGACTCATTGAATAAAGAAGGCACTAACCGTACTCAAAGTCAGGCTCAAATTTGCTCAGACATTTGCAAATCAAAGGTAAACGAAGCAAGCTCATCATGCGCATCAAGAGATAAACAGATCCGAGTCTTCGACAACAGATCTGCTTAAAATCTGTCTGCTTCAGACGATCTTCTTCTCTTCTGAATCCCTTTTCTTTCCCGCCATGGCGATTTCTCTTTATTGCATATGATTTCTAATGGATTCAGCAAATCCTAGCGTCGCGTAGGGTTTGAGGTAGAGTGTAAGAAAAATGAAATAATCGATGCTTGTAACAGATTACGTAAGTACTCAATATTGGTTGAAGCCCATCTCATGTATTATAAATACAAAAGACTTGTACTGTACTATGTATCGATTGAAACAAAGTTATTTTGTGTACAACATTCTTTCCTCAACATTCTCACTTATCTTTCATAAACATAAGTTTTTTTAATCGAGTTCTCTACTTTTTCTACCTCTATTTTCGTACGATTCGAGCATATTTTGTTTATTAAGTGTAATTTTCAACAGTCTTTGTGCAATTGATCACTGATATTTTAAAACTGGTTTATTTTGGAGTCGGCACTGTACTACTAACTATTTGCAATTTTTTTAATTAAAAATGCTACTATGACAAATTTTTTTGATCAAATAATACAACAGAAACACGATTTAGGAGGGACCACAAATTAAACTACCATATTACCTAGTCCTCATAAATTACATTATCATGGTAGGGCGTTTTATTGACACTCCAAATATTTTTAAGGGGAGGTCAAAATTTAAAAACACTCCAATCATAAAAATAATGTTAAAGGGGGGTCATGTACTTAATTTTTTACGTTCCCTTTTACTATCGTGATAACGTCTGGTAATAACATCATTTACCATCCCAAATCCAAATCAATTTCAAATGCAAAAAAGCAAATCCCTAAATTATTTGAAAATAAAAAAGCGATTATTTGAGGAGAAATAATGGCATGAACAAAGAACTTAATATCGTATTAAAAAAATAATTGTTCGATATATGTATATCGATTTCCTATCAATGACATTTTTTCATCTGATCTGACAAATGAAATTATTAATAATTTGATATAAAAATCCGATGCAGTTGACTAATATACCGTAAATTTTTTTTATTAACAAATAAAAGAGATTATTGTAAAGAAGGCTAATTTGGGAAAATAAATTTTATTTATTAAGGGGGTGCTCTCTCCATTGGTACCCCCCTTAACAAATTTTATTTTTAAAAAAATTGACTTCTCCTTAACAATATTTGGAGTGTCAATAACAACCCTCTTATGGTATTTTAACAAAAAACCGTGTTTGTCCTGCTAGCAAAACTCTTTTTTAATATCCTAAGGGTGCGTTTGTAGTCATCAGCGTGCCATGAGACAGTTGGACTTGCGTCTGACGCGTCTCCGTTGGCTGGCATGCTGAGGGACACTTTGGAAAATGAGGAAATTAGTCCGTTCACAAGCTAAGCGGTGCAAAATTGTGGATTTCAAATGGGAAGTCGACCCAAGCGTGCACACGCCCGCGCCCTCATTCCCAAGTGCTCATCTTTGACACTTTTAATATATATGTATTAATATTAAGCCTTTATGTGTGTTCAAACCGGTTTTGTTTTATTTCAGCTGATGCTATAATGTTTGCTTGCTCATATATATATATATATATATATATATATATATATATATATTTTATACTTATATTATTTTGGTAATGTGGAACTAATATAGTATAATCTTTCCAAAATATTATCATTCATATAATTAAACGCATAAATTAATTCAAAACAAATAAATTAACAATTAAATACCCCGCTCAAGTACCATGCTCAAACACTCCGTTCGTGACAAAAAACACATTCTCCATTCACAACAGTGCCACCTTCAAATACTGCACTCAAAATGTCATCTTAAATACTCCATTACCCTGAAAACGCACCCTAAGAAGAGTAACCATGACTAAGCCATAAAGGCAACTGCAATTTGAGATTTCCAACAATAAGTAAATGAAAAAGGGAAATATATGCAAATTTATTAAATAAGAAATCGCCATAGTCGTTGAGCATTAAACTCTCCATGTTTTCTTTCATTTCTTCTTCCTTGTACAAGGAAAGTAAAACGAGGGAACATAGAAAAAAATCCGTACTCCTCTTCTCAATACACACATTGTCAAAGCCAGCAATTTGAAACCTATTTCTAATTTCGGGAACAAACATCGATTCTATGGTAAATTTGAAATATTGACGTGGAAATCCCCATTATAATTCAATGGCATCTTCCTTCAATTGGTTTTCGAAAGAGACTCATAGAAGCACACCGGTCGTTGTTAAAATGGAGAATCCAAACTGGTCAATGGTCGAGATCTCATCGCCCGACGAAGACGACGACACCGACGCCGATGAATTATCTGGCAGAAAAGGCGACCGCAACAAAACCAGGAAACAATTCACTTGGGTTTTATTACTTAAAGCTCACCGCGCCGCCGGCTGCCTGACGTCTCTTGCCACCGCTGCTTTTTCCGTTGGTTCTTCCATACGCCGCCGCGTGTTATCTGGCCATACTGATTCTGAACCCGACCCGTTGTCAAATCAACCCGAGGGAAGTCCGGCATTCAGAAGTAGCTTTTATACTTGCATAAAAATATTTCTTTGGTTGTCAGTTATTTTACTTGGATTTGAAATTGCTGCGTATTTTAAAGGATGGCATATTGGAACTCCCAATTTACAGAAATTAATGGCATTTAGATCTGCATTTGTTGGAGTCCAGGATTTGTTTGATTCTATATACTCAGGTTGGGTTCGGTTTAGAGTAGAGTACATTGCCCCTGTCCTCCAATTTTTGGCAGATGCATGTGTCGTTTTATTTCTGATTCAAAGTTTGGATAGACTTATATTGTGTTTGGGTTGTTTATGGATAAAATGTAAAAAGATTAAGCCTGTTTTGAAGAAGAATACTGATTTAGAAAGTGCAGATGAGTTTCCAATGGTATTGATTCAAATGCCAATGTGCAATGAGAAAGAGGCAAGTTAGAATTTTCTTAAGAATTGAATCAAGTATTGATTGATAAAGGCTAATGTTTGGTATTTGGACAGGTATATCAACAATCAATTGCCGCAGTATGCAATTTGGATTGGCCAAAAGCGAACATATTGGTTCAAGTTTTGGATGATTCAGATGATCCAACAACACAAATGTTGATTAAAGATGAGGTTGAGAAATGGAAACAAAATGGCACTCAAATTGTTTATAGACATAGAGTTATCAGAGATGGTTATAAAGCAGGGAATCTAAAGTCCGCTATGAATTGTAGTTATGTGAAGAATTATGAATTTGTCGCTATCTTTGATGCAGATTTTCAACCCGCACCTGATTTCCTGAAAAGAACAGTTCCTCACTTCAAGGTTCTAATCATTACTTTAAAATTGTATTTGAATTTGAATTACATCTTGAAGTTTATCTTTGGTTCTAATATTTCAGGGCAATGATGAGTTGGGACTGGTACAAGCAAGGTGGTCATTTGTGAACAAAGAAGAAAACTTGCTAACTAGGCTTCAAAATATTAACCTTTGCTTTCATTTTGAAGTTGAGCAACAAGTGAATGGAATTTTCATTAACTTTTTTGGGTTTAACGGAACTGCTGGAGTTTGGAGAATTAAAGCATTAGAGGGATCGGGTGGCTGGTTAGAGAGAACTACTGTTGAGGATATGGATATTGCAGTTCGAGCTCATTTAAATGGATGGAAGTTTATATATCTAAATGATGTTGAGGTATACAGCTTTTCTTCAGATGAATGAAAAGTAACTTTATACGCTTTTATGATATTAGTTTGTTATTTTAGTGTCAATGTGAGCTGCCAGAATCTTTTGAGGCTTATAGGAAGCAACAACATAGGTGGCATTCAGGACCTATGCAACTGTTTAGGTTATGCTTGCCTGACATTATCAAATCCAAGGTGCATTTTATAAGCTTCTGGTTTTCCGTATTTTTGCTTCCATACTCCTACATATGCAACAGTAGTTTTGTCATTCATCCACCATTAAGTGAAACACTCTTAGCAGATTTATGCATCCATGGATGTTGAAATTTGACATTATAGTAAATAGCTGCTTCTTGTAGCAATCTTCCAACCGTCTTTAAGCACATTTGTGCAATCATAAATGCTGCATATGCACATGTTTTATGCTGTGCATCCTTTAGCAAGAATTTAAATATTAATACATGTCTCATTTATGAACATTTACTAATGTTCTAATCTTTAATTGGTGCTAACTGTTAATGAGGAAAGATTATCCAGTGCAAACTCCGGACGTTCGCATGACACACAAGTAACTGCTTTAAGTGTTGACGGCTAAAATTATTGTCACACCAAAAAATTCTCGACTATTCAAGTGTTTCGCGTATGGAAAATAAAAGTGCAGTAAGCAAGTAACACAAAGATTTATAGTGGTTCGGTCCATAAGGAACCTACGTCCACTTTGAAGGCGTTCCTGGATTTTATTGATTATTGAGGGGTTACCAGTACAATGCATCATCAAAGTAATCGGGAGTCATATTTTGCATATATGAAGTCTTGAGAGAAAAAAATATAAGTTCTTCTTCTTCTTTGAGTTTTAGACAGCCATTAATGATGTTCTAGGACCTTGTAGAGCTCTCAAATCACCCAAAATCCAATCCTTTTGAAGAATGAGGAAGGAGGTATTTATAGGTAGTGGATAAGGTGAGAGTATGCGAGATTTGGAGACCACAACAACAAATTCGCATCCCAAAACCGGCTTCTTCCGAAACTTTGCATCCCTCGTGTCGTTATATGAGATTTCACATCCCCGGGGGATACGAAAACCGCATCCCCAAGGATGCGAAATTCACATCCCGTGGGGATGCGAGATTTCGTATCCCTCGTATCCCTGGAATACCGAAGCAACCCATTACCGTTACAGCCCATCAACGAAGAAGCCCAAAGACTTTTTCTTTGCGTTACATCTATGTATACACATATTGTATGCTACATATTACCAAATCACATTCTGCTTTCATTCAATAAAGAATTCATTTCGTCTTCCATCATTCAAATATATTGTTCCATACTTTTTATCATCAAAGAAGAAATCAAATTCTTTTAAGGTGGTATCGCGTATACGCTCACACGTTTTTACGTGATCTCGCGCAATGCGATTGGAGTTTGAAATAGATCATGAATAGTAAACATGTCATCGGTTTACGACTGCGCGAGTTGGTTTTCGAATACGATGTCGAACTGTGAACTCGATCGCTTGGCTTACGTTCTTGCGTCGTTTAAACTCATGAACGTACGATCAGTTAGTGAACCAAATTGGTACCAATTATTATAATTTTGAAAACGCGTACGCGCGTTCATAGGCGAAGTCACAAGTCAAAAATTTCTCGAAGTTGGAAAATTTTCTCTCCATTTTTTTATATTATGGGTGGAGAATTTTGCATCTCAGATGGGATGCGAAACTTCATATCTCTGATGGGATGCGAATTCCTCACGTGGGCCTGGCCCATTCTCCCCTATATAAAAGATGTAGACCGAATCTCCCTTCCCTTACTTTGCCCGTTCATATGTATCCTAAGAACTCACGCATCTGTGCCGAAATCAAACTCGAACGTTAGGTGGGCCTCGTTACCAATTTTGCATGCATTTGATTTTGAACTTTGTTCGAACTCGAAGTTCGAGGAAACGAACTTCTCGAGGTTCGAGAGAGTCAGATTCAACTCAACATCGTGCCCTGAGGAGATTTGGGAGAGGTGAGGAGGAGGCGACAGGGAGTGGACAAGAGAATTCGAAGAGGAGAAGGGAGACGATAGGGGGCGGAGATGACGAAGCTCCGGTGCTTCGTATCCCGATGCTACGGGAGGATACAAAATTTCATATCCCGTGGTAGCGAGTGTGATGCGAAGTGTCGGCTTCGCTCTTCCCAAGAGCAAAATGATTTCGCATGATGCGAAATTTTGATTTCGTATCCCTAAAGGGATGCAAAAGAGGAAGAGGAGTCCGGATTCAAAAATTGGTTGGGGAACATGGGACGTAGATCTTTGGAAGAGGGGATGCGAAATCGCCATGGTCCGGGGATGCGAATTTCGCATCCTTGGTCCTGGGTTAATTTTGAACCTCGACTAGCTGGTGGGGATTCGAAATACCTGGGTTTGTGGATGCGAATTTGCATCCCTGGCCCTTAGGCGATTTCGACTTCCCTACACTGCTTGGTGCATCTCGTGTTATCTAATGAAAGTTCGAATCCGGTGAGGGCCTTCCTTCAGTTTGCATCGTTTCCGTGACATCGCGTAATTGGGTCAGACATGCTTTTAAACATATTGATTTATGTTCGAATCGAGTCAATAGCTCAGATTTACACATAGGATTAGAACATAAACTCGAACTATGAACATATAACTGAACTAATGCCCTTTAGGTTCGTTTTCCAGTTTCAATCACGACGTTGCCGCAATTCAACGCGAACTTAGCGATATCGGTCGACGACGACGGTTGTAGTTCTGAGAACTAGTGATCGTCGTCATGTCCCCAGTTCTTTTGTTATAATCTTATCAGCATCGCACGACACTGCACGTTCATGCTAGTTTACACCAACACGAGAGGTATATGTTATGCAATGCGATGTTTAATGTAACTATATTGTAAGTATAGCTAGCAATGGAGACAATATCGTCCAAGAAACAACTGGCTTTAGAAGACAAAGCTTCGCAACACTCGTCGTCTCAGTCTGGGTCATCAAGAAGTACTAGTTTGGAGGACAGCAAGCTTGAGATCTCAAATGTGTCCACTCCCTCCCAGCCCATTGGCTCGCCGAAACCACTCGACCAGGGTGTGCAGTCGAAAGAACCACAACAGTTGGGCCGAGCACCCACCTTGTGTAGTTAAAGCCTTGCTAAAGCCTCGCAATGTCCCTGCTATAGCCCATAGCGCCCTTCAACTGCTACGCTATTTATATTTAACACTGACAAATAGTAGTTTCGTTTTAAGCCTCGCTATTTTCCGTTGCACCCGCTTAATCAACCCTTTATTGCACCCGCTTTAGCAGTATTAACATGTGAAGCATATTTGACTAGTTCTTTTTTAAAGAAATCAATAAAGTTAGTGTAAAAATATAATTTTAACACAAATGTCTAATATACGGTAGAAATCTATTATAGTCATCAATTCTAATGTGCATAACTATGATATTCTTTGATTTTATCATATATAATTAATATATATCATTTTCTTCTACATAAATGATGTGAGAATGATAATTAATTAATTTTAAAATACTAAATTTTACTTCTAATGCACCTTTTTGCACCTCCGTTATTTCCCCACTACACCTTTTTGCACATCCACCGCTACAGAATTGCTAAGCGCTTTAACTGCACAACACCAACAGAACTGGCGGTACCAGAAGGAGTGGGAGCGACATAGTAGAATCCTGAAGAGGAAGAGGATGTGAATACCATGAAGGAAGACAATCCCGAGGCGCTGGATGTGATGGCGGATGCCATCATAGTCGATGACTCGTCGGATTCGGTGCCCTCACATATGGATGAGGGGGCGGTAAGGCGCGTGTGTAAGCGGTTCAACATTTCCTGGGATAATGTTCGCGTCCCTCAAGAGGGGATATGCCGCATGCACCTCCAGAAGGATACACTTCCTGGAACATGCGTATGTGTGTTTCTGGATGCGTGTCCCCGTCCTGCGATTTTATCCAGAATATACTGCGCTATTTTTGTCTAGCGTCGACGCAGCTTCACCCAAATGCGTATGCCTTCCTTCTCGGTACCTACGTACTGTTCAGGGAGTACCTGCGTATAAACCTACCGGAGAGTACATCTGGTACCTTTTTCAAGTGAAGAGGAGGACTACCAGCGCGCCTTCCATGTTCTACCTGGAGGCACAAGCCATCACTTGATTTATCCTGGGGAAGTGGAGTAGACTTAGCGTCTTCAAGTATGATTAGTTCTCCGTCCACTGTTCCTTGGGATTTGCGAGGCGTTGGTCGGTCGGAAGTAAGCGTCTTTGTTGCCTTGGGCTTGTAGTTAGTTGACTCGTGAGCTTGAGGCTAACTTTGTATTTATGTAACAGGGATTCCTCTGGTACCCAAAGGTAGTGTGTACCAAGAGCATCTTGAAACATTGAAGGCTATTCCTGAAAAGACTCGATCCACCGAGAATGCCCTGGATGAACAACTGCTTCGCCGAGCGGGTTTACTTTCCGCTAATCGTACAATGATTCGGTCGGCTGTTACCGGTGGTAAAGGGAAAGTGGAAATCGAGTAAGGAGAAAGTCCTCCGGGTCGCGAAAGGAAGGTGCCACCTGTCGTGTCCAAACGACACAAGATCGCAAAGACTCCGGAAGGAACTAGTGAGGACGACGCTGGTGATGAGGAGATTGTTGTTAGAGATGAGGGTCTGCCGTCCACTCCTGTTCTATCTATGACAGTTGAGACGAGGACGAAAGTGTCGCTTAGACCGGCTTTTCCAATTACTATCTCTCGGACCATCGCATCGCTGGAGATGGAGGGACAGTTTAAGGATCTGGACAAGCTTTCGTTCGATCTTACGTTGTCTTGGCCTAGCGGCACAAACGCAGACTCGCTAACCGTTGAGGAGGTCACTCCTTCAAGCAGGTCTAAATCTGGTCTATGAAGAGAACGCTTATGACACACACTCATAAACACTGCATGACACAAAATTTGTTTGTGTGCGCGAAGTGTTCGGCTCTAACTTTGAATCTGTTCTGTGCAGGTAAAATGGTTCAAGAAAGTGCTAGAAATCGAGGTCGAGGATCTGGGGGTCATCGGCCTTTAATAGAGGCACATAGTTGTTTACAGAGCCCTGTCACTCTCATGATCGTGGTGGTGACCATCGTCACAGAGATCAACCTCGACATTCAGAATCCCCTCCACCCATCACTCGGTCTTCTGGTACAGATTCAAGGTTGGACACGGTAAACACCAGGCAGTAGTTATCGACAATCCCTCTTTACATTTCACCCTCGGCGTCCGTGACCACATCCAAAAGTACGGAGTTGGCGCCTAAGGATAAGAGATTTGGAAAGACAGGAGTGTCAAAGAGGGGGCCTCAGTTGCCTAACATGTCAGACATTCTAGAGCTCCCTCCTGAACGGAGAAAGGCGATATTGAGGGAGCAATTCCCCGGGTTCTACTTTGAGGAGCTGCCGTGACTGCCAAACATTCATTCGATCCCCTTTAACGTGGACAAAGACGTATGTGATAAAGTATATGACGTCTTTCTCTAGTATCGGGAGATGCATACGTATGCAGGGCACCTCTCAGATCTAATATTTAAGAAAAATGTGGAGATCCAGAACTTGGAGTTGGACGCGAAAGCTGAGAGAGAGAGTGTCTAGAATAAGGACAATGAATTAGGTAAGACAAGTCTCTGAATCGTATTTGTTTCCGTGTGTACGAGTAACATATTTAAATGCTAACTCTCTTTTGCTGAAACAACACAACTGAAGTGAGACTACAAGAAGGTCGAGGAGGATGCGAAGCAGGTCCGAGACTCGTATAAAGACACGGTGGCTAGGGTCTCGTCAGAGAGCACGACTCTTAAGCAGGATAATGAAGCTATATCAAAGAGAAATCTTGAGTTAAAGAAGGAGAAAGAGGAACTGCATCAGTTCCGTACAAACAACGAGGCTCTTGTTGCGGAGAACAAGAGGATGAAAGAAGAGAATGAGCAAGCTCAGCGACTCCTGAAAGAAAACGATGAGCTGAAAAAGCTGCTTGAATTGAGGAATATTGAGCTTGCCCAAGTCATGAAAGAGAAAGTTGATGCAAAGACTACAAGCAGGGATGTGCTGGCTCAAGTGGAAAGTATAAAGGTTGAGTATCAGGCTGAGGTGGAGAGATTTAAGGAGAGCATTGAGGACGCTGAGGCTAGGGTGGAAGCGTCTCTAGAGCCATATATCTGGGGCATATATGTTAAAGCGTTTCGATTCCGCGGAATCTCGTGGGTCGACGATTATCCTTAAACTGCGGCTCAGACTTGGGATAAATTGTTACAGTTTGATGCTAAGGCAACTAGTGTTATCAAAGCCTTCGCCTAGGTTTCAAAAAGCCCTAGGCCTCAGCCTGGGGCTTTTTTACCTTTCAAGGCGCCTATGATGCATGAGGCGCCAAAAAAGCCCCAAAGGCGCCGAGGCGCTCGCCTTGTAAAGCGCCAAAAAAACACTTTTTGCAATACCTGAGTAGAAATTGAAAATTTTGGCATTTGACTGAATAGGAGCTCAAAATCTAACATGTTAAGAAAATTATGCTCGTTTGATTGTTAATTTAGAGCGTATTCTACAAAAAAGACTGCTTTTCTTTCGTCAACCTGTTGAAAGAAAAACCATAAATTTCTTTTGTCGAATCGTTCAAAAAAAAAAAAAACTAGTTTATGGAAGGTTAAAACTCTATTTAAGACTTTACATAATGTTGTTTTTAATTTCTATATTTTAAGTATTTTATAGTTTGCAAACTTGAGTTGAATGACTTTGCACATTCTTAGTTTGATTTATGTTAATTGTATGGTGTTTTTTTTCTTTTAATAATGCTTTTATATGCCCTTTTTAAAATAAAATTTGTGTTTTATTGCATTTTCTAAATGCAGTTTTTTAGCCGAAAACTAAAGAAAAAAATATGTCATTTAAGGCGCTCAAAAAAGCCCTAGACGTAAAAAAGCCCTAGGCGAAGGCCTGGGGCTTTTTCATCTTGACACCTATGGAGGCAACAGGTGGAGGCGATGAATGAGTATGAATTCATGAAACATCATCTGACTGAGGAGGAGTACTCGGTGTTGCAGGAAGGAGACTGTTGCGAGCGGACGCTGAGAGGACAAGGCTGACGGAGCTTGTTGTTGCCAAAGGAAAGACTGGCTATTGAGAGTGTGATTGTCGCTCAGGAGTTTTGGGAGGAAGTTCCCAGCAACAAGTTATGCCATCTGCCTCTGCTAGTGGTCTGATGATCCCACCCCCCGTCACTACCGGATATGACCTCGACTTTCCAGGGTTGGGACTAGGAGGCTCTCTTCTAGCAACGACCGAAAGCACCATGCCTATTGCAACTGCGCCACAAATATTGGGAGGTAAAGTCTCATTATCACGAATGCTCGGAAGGACGTGAGCACTACGTCAAAGTAGATTAATTCATCTTCCTTTTCATTTTGCTGGCCTCTCCGGGGTAGAAGTAACAACGAGCTTCATGCAGACACTTCCTTTATTACCTGAGCTTGGAGTGGGGATGCAGGGAGCACAATTTGGAGAAGGTGGTCGTCCCTTGGATATATTCTCTGATGGGAGCTAGAGCTTTATAGGGACTTGCTCGCAGTGGAAGGGGAGATAAGAGATGGACATAAGACCCAGGTGACTGCGCTGGTGGATGCAAGTGTGCAGACAATGCATGATTTAGTGGAGGCGCAGAAGGCCCAACTGCTTGCTAAGTCTGAGGAGCGGGAGGATAAGAGAAAGGCCGACGAGGCGGCCCTGCAGACTTCCTAGGCAGAGGCCGGAAAAAGGCCGAGGATGAGGCGGCAGCTAAGGTGCAGGAGGAGAAGAAGAAAGCTGACAATGAGGCTGCCAAGAGAAGGGCTGACGATGAGGCCAAGAAGAAGGCCGATAATGAGGCTGCTAAGAGGAAGGCCGATGAGGTGTTTAAAAAGTTGCAACAGGATGCGACCAAGCTACTTAAGGTTGGGCGGTTGGCTGAACAGAAGGCAACAAGGGAAGCCAAGAAGAAGGTTGAGCTAGAGGCGAAGAAGGCCACGAAGACTGGAAAGGAAGGCACCCACACGATACTACCCCTTGCCTCCTGTGTCACTTCCGAACCCCTGCAAATGATTTCGCCCGTAATTGGGGACGTTACTGAGATTACGAGTGACGAGGATGACTAAGAGAAGTCCAAGGTGTGTCTCATGAGTCCGCTCCCCGACCAAGGGTAAGAGGGGAAGAGGCAGAGTCAGCTCCGTAAGAGGAAGAGTGCGACGACGATCCATCCAGTGCTGAATCTGCAAAAAAGAAGGAAAATGATAGGTCATCCAAGTAATGGTTATATAGTTTTTGGTTATGTAGGTCGATAACATACGCGAATATGACCCTCACTTTTGGAGGCATGGTTTGGTTTACATGTACACCATGTCGTTAGAAAGAAAGACATGTTTGTGGGGTGCTTTAGATGTGAACGAAAGAATTTAGTTTACTTTGCTTATAACATGTATCAAGTGTTTACATTTTCGTCTACACTTTTCAGTATTTGTACTTGCGTAAATGTACTCGTCGTCAAACTTAGGCAACCGTTGTCTATGGCTTCGCTCTTGAGATTCTCAAGTTTTGCGAAGGTTGTTTGTGCTGACTCCGCTTTCGGGACTTCCCTTCTGTCGGGAGTTTTGAGTCATGCAGAGTTCAGGTTCTGTGCCTCCCTTCTTGGGATCTTCTTACGGTCGTTGATCCTCAATCGTGAGGAGGTATGAACGTCGTTGGTTCGTCCTTTAGACTCTCCTTTTGTTTTGTTCGGGTTAGAGTTTGAGGGCATCGTTGGTTCGTCAATTTGGTATATGGATCCACACCCTGTGGGACAGATGGAGCTGAGTGAGCGGTCGATATCACACTCACCCGGCTGGTGGGTTGCCCCCCAAGTTCGAAGAATTGGAGATTGGTGTTGGATACTCAAGTTAATGAGCACTCCGAGTTATTTATACTCGGCCTCTTCGTTGGTTCCAAACTCGAGTTCTAGTTATTTATATTCGGTCTCGTCGTTGGTTCGAGACTTAAGTTAGGGGATTGGTTCCAAGCTTCAAGGTGTCGATCCAGTGTTGTGGGCTCGTGTATGCAAGTTGGTTGTAATAGTTGCTCAAACATACTATGCAGAAAGTAAATACACCAAGTATATGGACATATGAAACTTTACTGATAACGTTGGCAGTAATGACGTTTATTTTAGTGTAAAACAAAATATTATTGGGAAGCAGTAAATCTGTATATTAGATTAAGTGAAGTAATGGCGAAGGAGTTCACTGTTCCATGCTCTTGGGAGTTCGGCGCCATCAACGGTCGTTAGCTTGAAAGTTCCATCTCCAAGCCTCTGTTGTATGATGTATGTAGGGTTGACAATTAGAATCGAGAGCCGAAATCTAGGCCCGAACCCGATCCGAAAAGGCCCGAACCCGATGGGTCTCGGGTTGGGTCTAGGTGATGAAAAATACAATAAACACCTGATAAAACCTAATCCAAACTGACCCGACCCGATCGAAAATTGTTGTAATATTTGTAATTTTAGTGTTACTACCCGTTCGAACCCGAACCGACCAGAACCGAAGCTCAGGTCGGGTCCAGATTTTGAAAATGTATAGTTTAGACCCGACAAATCCCGATCCGCCTAGACCCGAGAACCGTTGGGTCGGGTCCGGGTCTATCGGATCGGGTCTGGCTGTCACCCTAGATGTACGGACCTTCCCAGCGAGGACTAAAACCAGTCGATGTGGGAAAGATCCGTTTCAGGAAGAAGTCCCCGATGTCAAAGTGCTTCCGATGGACTTTGGAGTTGAAGTGTCAAACGACTCGTTGACGTTGAGCGGCGACTCTGAGTTCAACTTCGTTTCATTTCTTTTCGAGTAAGTCGATGATTCCAAGAGGAGGTCTTGGTTGGTCTTGGGATCATAATAAGTGACTCAACGAGATTGGAGCTTGAGTTCAATGAGAATGACAGCTTCAGATCCATATGAGAGAGCGTAAGGAGTGTGGTCAGTCGTTGACTTATGAGTAATCTGATAAGCTCAAAGGGTTAGAGGGAGCTCATCTACCCATACGCCTCCAGCCTTTTCTAAACGCTTCCTGGTGATGGATTTAATCACTTTATTGACATCCTCGACTTCCCCAATTGCTCGAGGATGAGCTACTATCCAGATTTTCTTCTCAATGTTGTGTCGTGTGCAGAAGGTCTTGAACTCAGCGCCTTCGAATTGGGTCCCGTTATCTGAAATGATAGCCTAGGGGACCCCAAAACGAGTGATGTTGTTGCGGACGATGAAATTGATCACTTTCTTGGTAGTAGTTGTAGTAAGAGACTCGATTTCGGCCCATTTGGTGAAGTAGTCAACTGTGACGATAGCATAGCGTGTACCGCCTCTGGCCATTGGAAGAGTTCCGATGATATATATTCTCCACATAACAAACGACTAAGGACTGACCATTTGTGTTAGTTCGATAGACGAGGCTCTTAGAATCTTGAAAAACCTCTAACACTAGTCGCACTTGCGGGTGTAGTCCGCTGCATCTTGATTAAGTGTTGGCCAGAAGTAACCATATCTAAGAATCTTCCTTGTCAGGGTTTGCCCCCCCTGTGTGGTCGCCGCACTCGCGTTCGTGCATATGTAGCAACATACGGTCGGCGTCACTGTGAGCTACACACCGGAGTAATGGAACAGAGAATCTCCTTCAGTAAATTACTCCATCTTGTATGATGTAGTGAGATGATTTACGGATGAGTGTTCGTCTTTCCTTGAAGCGATCAGGGAGGAATCCATGAAGCAGGTAGTTCTTAATGGTATCATCCAAGACTCGGGCTCTGTCGTTGATATCGAATCAGTTTGCATCTAATCGATACTCGAAGATTCAAGTACTTCAACTCTGACAAATCCCTAGAGTTTGCCGGCTTGGCCAGTGAATCAGTTTTCTCGTTTTGTTCTAGAGGGATGTGCATAATGATGTAGTGGTCGAAGTGGGTAAGAAGTTCGCGGACCCGAGCAAGGTATGGAACAAACGTGCCCCATTGGCTTGATATTCGCCTTGCATCTGGCGTATGATGAGCTGTGAGTTGGAGTAAATCTGGATAGCCTTGATGTTGAGTTCAATTGTAATTCTAAGTCCAACAATCAAGACTCCATATTTTGCATCGTTGTTGGTGGCAGGAAAATCGAGCATCAGATTATAACAGATCGAGCGCTCCTCAAGAGTAATGAATACGACTCCGACACCAGAACACTGACTGGTAGATGATCCATCGACGAACAACTTCCATTGAATGTCTGGAGGCTCACTATCTTTCGAAGGGGGCTCTTCGGAGATAGTGAACTCCGCTACGAATTTTGCGAGGGCTTGTTCGAGGATGGCTCGCTGAGAGGTGAAAGTAATCTCAAATTGGCTCAATTTATGTTCCACTTCAGAAGTCGCCCGGACGCTCACGTCATTGCAGGACCTGTCGTAGCGGCTGTTCAGTGTAGACTTTGGTTGGATTGGACTGAAAGTATGGCCGTAGCTTCCGATAAGAGATCAACAGGTAGTAAGCAAGCTTTTCAAGTTTTGGATAATTCTTTTCTGCTCCTGTCAACCTCTTGCTGATGTAGTAAACGGGCCGTTGGACACGATCTTCTTCGTGCACAAGCGCCGAGCTAATTGCCTGCATAGAAACAGTCAAATAGATGTATAAGTCTTCGTGATGCATGAGTTTGGACAGAATATGTGGTCGCTTTAAGTGATTCAAGAGGTCATGGAATGCTATGATGCAGTCTGGTGTCCATGTGAAGTTGGGCTTTCCTTTTCTATGCAAGTCGAAAAAGGGAATGCACTTGTCAACAACTTTTGAGATGAATCGACTTAGAATGACCATTTTTTCGTTTAAGCTTTGAACATCCTTGATGCTCTGAGGGGCTTGGATATCCCGGATAGCTTGAATTTTTTCTAGATTAGTTTCGATGCCCCGTGAATTGACAATAAAACCCAGGAATTTCCTGACACAACGCAAAAAGATTATTTCAAGGGATTGAGTTTCATGCCATATTTACGAAGGACATTGAACAATTCCGCGAGGTCGTTGACGTGATAGTTCAACACTCTCGTTTTCACGAGCATGGCGTCCACGTAAACCTCGACGGATCTCCCGATCTGGTCCTTGAACATGCAGTTGACCAGTCGTTGATAAAGTGATAGGTGACTCCAGCATTCTTGAGACCGAAAGGCATGACAACATAGCAGTAGATCCCAAGGTCGGTTATGAATGAAGTATGCTTCTGATCTAGAAGGTACATGAGAATCTAATTGTAGTCTGAGTTCGCATCCATGAAAGAGAGAAGGTGGTAGCCAGCAGTTGAGTCAACTAGCTAGTCGATCTTCGGAAGTGGGAAGCTGTAATTTGGCAGGCTTTGTTCAAGTCGGAGTAGTCGACACATGTATGCCACTTGCTATTTGCTTTCTTGATCAAGACCAGGTTAGAGACCCATTTAGGGTAGAGGACGTCGCAGATAAAGCCATTGTTAAGCAGCCTATCCACCTCTTTGAGTGTCATCAGTCTTTCAATTCTCAAGATTCGACGCTTCTGTTTAACTGGAAGATGCTTCAGGTTGATACTGAGCATGTGACAAATGGTTCCTGGGTTGATGCCACACATATCTGAGTGCGTCCAAGCAAATACGTCGAGTTTGTCCCTTAAGAAGTCCACAAGCTCTTCCTTTACTTTTGGGTGGAGTTGCAATCCAATCTTTAAGACCCTTGTCGGATCGGCGGGGTTGATTGGGATGTCGACGGTAGGATCCACGGTGGTAGCCCTCTCAAAATCAGGCTCTTCGTCTTTCCTTGGATCGAGTTCGTCAGAAAAATGTCAGTGGCGTCTGAGCCGGGACCCAGACTCCGGTGGTTGCGATGCATCAACGATTTTGGCGCAGAGTGGCGGCTCTGCGCTTTTGCCTTTCCTCTTTTTGATAACGTCCTTCCACTCGGTAAGGTAGCAAGCTCTAACTGTGGCTTGATCTCCCTTAACGGTTCCAATCCCATTCTCGGTAAGAAATTTCATGAGAAGGGACCAAGATGCCCTGCAGACCCTGAACTTTGCGAAGAAGGGACGTTCCAGAAAGACATTGTAAGGGGAGATGACATCAATGACAACAAAAGTGAAGATACACTATGTTTCGATCCCATCACCGATCTCGAGCGTCAGGTCTACCATTCCGACTGGCTGGTTAGAAGAGCCGTTGAATTCATGGACAGTAGCGTGACAGGGCTTCAAGTCTTTGCCCTCAAGTTTCATCTGGTCGTAGGTCGACTTGAAGATTATGTTGATAGAGCTTCCAGAATCGATGAGGATTCTTTGGGCATAGACTGACCCTTTGTGTGCAGAAATAACGAGAGTTTATGGTTGGGATTTCAATTCCCGTAAACTCTCTCTCGTGGAAGACAATATCATCTCGCATCGTCTTCTAAAGCTTGGCGGGTACAGACTCGTCCAAAGTGGAGCACGCTTCATAGCCGACATGCTTGATAGAACTGGCGTACCCCTCCATGCATCAGAAGCTCTCATTTGCGGGGTGAGGCCCACCGCAGATGGTGTTGATCACGATTTCACGTGGTCTTTGATTGGACGGTCCTAGGGCCGCATAGGCCAGGGGAAGAGTGGGCGCTGAAGTCCCCACGGCTGCTTCAGGAGCAACAAGATTCTGAACGTACTGTTTCAAGCATTTCTCGCGATGAGCTTCTCTATCGCATCCTTTAGATGGCGATAATCGTTCGTGTTATGCTCGAACATATCATGGAATCTGCAATATTTCCCGGCGTTCTTCTCGCGGTCAGTAGATTCTCTCGTGTTTGGCTTTTTATACAAAACAGTATTACAAGTCTCAAGATAAATTGTCTTTAGCTCTCGGTTGAGTGGAGTGTAGTTCCTGTAAGTGAGATAGCGATCATGTTTCTTCGGATCTCTAGGTGCCTGGTTGTTGTTGCGACCACCAGGTTTTCTGTTGTTCGGCTTTGGCTTGAAGGGGATCACCCATTTACCTTTGTCGGAAGATTCTCCGACTTGTTTTCCTTTAACACCGTCGATGACAGTGCTCGAGTGTGGGTTGTTAGGATGACCACCTTGAGCTGCCCTTTTTCGCCGTGCTTCCTCTTGACACAAACTGGCCGACCTTTTCGTAGAAAGCTTTCAAGGTCTTGAGCTACGTTCTGTCTATCCATTCCCCGAACTCAGAGCTAGGCAGGATGCCCTTAGCAAGTTGGACATGAACTGTGCATGACTCTGGATTGTCAAGCCCGACAAAGACGGTATCAAAACCCTTGAGGTTGCTTTTGAGGGTTTCTGTTAGACCCTGGTAGAGGTTGGAGAGAGTGAGAGTATCCTTTGGCCTAAGTACATGCATTCTGAATTGCTTCACTATTTTAGAAGCTTGTTGGTCGAAGGTGGAGATAGACCGAGCTGGAAGTCGAGTAAACCAGAGCAGAGTTGTGTCTTCTTAGAAGATCGGGAAGCATTTGCACTTGATGATACCAGAGGCCTGACTAGAGTTTATATGCCATTCGTAGCGGTTTAAGAAGCTGCATGGATCGGTCTTTCCTACGTAAGCCGCTAGTGAGGACATATTAAAACGTCGAGGTCACTCGGCTTCGTGCACGATCCTAGTGAAGGAGTTACGTCTCATGTTGGTTTCCCGCATGTCGTTGACGTTTCCCCGCGTTTTTTCATGATCCTTTGGATCATGTTGGGGAGATACACAGACTGAACCTTCGCCGGAATCCAGCGGTCGTGGTTCAGTTTGGGAGTTCTAGGCCCGGACGTCTCCACGGATGAACATCAAGATCATCCGCATTTATAGCATCACCTTTGTTCACTTGATTTTAGTTAGGTTTATGAGGCTTAGCCTGTTAGACTTGATCGTGTTGAACTTGGGACTGTTGGGCTGCTGGATGCGTAGTCCCCAAGCTCAAAGGGGCGACAGTTGGGTTCTGTCGTGGAAGGGGTCAGTTATTAGAATCAAGTTCGCAGTTAGTAACCAACGGGGGACGGTCACGTTGACGCGTTCCCTCGCTAGAAATCATGATAGTTCCATTACGGTTTCCATTGTCGTTGACGTTGACATTGACATTAGTATTGGCAAGGGCATTAGCAGTCCTCCTCCTCCTTTTGCTTCGGCCTCTAAAGCGAGTGTCGGAAGAACTTTTTGAGGCGTTAAGTTGCGGATGAGCGATGTTTTGGTTAAGTTGAAGACAAGTGACGTGGGGTTGACTGTCCTGAAGTTGTTGCATCAACTCAATTTTTGCCTTCAATGTTTTGTTGAGTTCTCGAGTTTTGTCTTTTAATTTTTTATTAAGCTCGAAGTGATGAGCTTGAGTTGCCGGAACATCGGGGTTATAAGAAGCAACGATTTCCATGTCGATCGGGTTTTCTGTGGATCGCGGCTGATGAGAGATAGCTGTGTCATCCGCAGTGGAGGTTCTGACCATCTGGGTCATTCCTTTTTTAACCATCGTAAGCGGACTCGAAAGGTAGGTCGAGAAAATCTAAGTAGCGTTTCGAAGTCGAGATGGAAGTTGCACAGAAAGAAGCAAGTACAAGTTCTCAGTGGAAGCACCAAAGTGTTGATGACTAAAATTGTCGTCACACCTAAAGATTCTCGGCTACTCGAGAATTAGTGTTTTGCGTAAGAAAAATAAAAGTGCAGTAATCAAGTAACACAAAGATTTATAGTGATTCGGTTCGTAAGGAACCTACGTCCACTTTGAAGATGTTTATGGATTTTATTGATTGTTGAGGGTTACAAGTACAATGCATCATCATACAAATTTTGGCTAAGTAATCGGGAGTCATATTTTGCATCTTCCTTGAGTTCTAGGCAGTCATTAATAATGTTCTAGGACCTTGTTGTGCTCTCAAATCATTCAAAATCCAACGCTTCTGAAGAATGAGGAAGGGGGTATTTATAGGTAGTGGAGTATGTGAGATTTGGGGACCACAATAGCAAATTTCGCATCCCAGAACCGGCGTCTTCCGAAATTTCGCATAACTCGTCTCATTATAGGAGATTTCGTATCCCGTGAGATACGAAATCTCGTATCCCTCGTAAGGATACGATGAACGTACCTTTGAGATACGAAAATTCGTATCGCGAGGGATACGAATTTCGTATCATAGGGGATACGAAAAGGGGATGTGAGGCCATCTGAGTGTGAAAAAGGGGAGTCAAAAACAGAGGAAGGCGACAGTTTTGGTGACTCGAAATCTGGGGAGTCGAAGTCTTGTGATGCGAAGGGCATGGAGTCGAAATTCTGGAAGGCGAGGAGGTAGGAATTTGAAATCCTTGTGTGTTGAGATGTGGGATACAAAATCATGAAGATGGACATATTTTATGGGATGCGAAATTATGGTTGTGAGTTGTGAGGCCTGCGCTCGCAGGATTCCTCCTGGGTTCTAATCTTGAGTGTTTTGACGATACTTCGGGCTTTGGTGCCACGCGATGGACTAAGTCGAGTGGGTCTGATGTACTTTTGAGAATCGGACCAAAAGGCTGGTCAACGCTTAACATTAAGTATATTTGATTTATAGATAGACTTGAACTTCTCATAGTGACTGTTGCCTTTTGATGGTAAACAGTAAACATGTTTCCTGATATGCATGTATACATGGATGTTGACATTTTACATCAGTAACATTATGATAATAATGTCTTGTGATGCGAAAGGCATGGAGTCGAAATCTGGGGAGTCGAAGTCTTGTGATGCGAAGGGCATGGAGTCGAAATTCTGGAAGGCGAGGAGGTAGGAATTTGAAATCCTTGTGTGTTGAGATGTGGGATACAAAATCATGAAGATGGACATATTTTATGGGATGCGAAATTATGGTTGTGAGTTGTGAGGCCTGCGCTCGCAGGATTCTAATCTTGAGTGTTTTGACGATACTTCGGGCTTTGGTGCCACGCGATGGACTAAGTCGAGTGGGTCTGATGTACTTTTGAGAATCGGACCAAAAGGCTGGTCAACGCTTAACATTAAGTATATTTGATTTATAGATAGACTTGAACTTCTCATAGTGACTGTTGCCTTTTGATGGTAAACAGTAAACATGTTTCCTGATATGTATGTATACATGGATGTTGACATTTTACATCAGTAACATTATGATAATAACTCAGGAAGCATTCTGCCCGCGTCCTCCTCAGTCTTGTTTATTCAATGTATATAGTATCACAAATCTAGTCAACGACTATATACTTTTTATTACCAGCTTAAAAGCAGTACATAGTTTACTGTTTTTGCTATATCTTATACTGTGAAAGTCCCTTATTTTCAAACTTATAAAAAAAACAGCTTTTAAATTGCCCTCTTAAATTATTTTCGACATTATTTTTTTGAAAATCAAATCCGCACTTAATTGAAAGTCAACATGACATAAACTAAACCCTTTATTTTGAATTTTTGTGCAAAAATGCTTATATTTGCAGTTCTCACTGCAAATTTATGCAGTTTTGCTGAAATAAAAAATAGTGGTGTTTTTCGGAACCTGTTTATGGAAAGGTATGGAAAGAGCGACTGTGTATTTCAACTTTGAGTGTGTATTTCGAAAATTAATGCGTATTTTACAAAAGTTCCCTTTTGTATGCATGCCAAACTTTAATCAACCAGGAAGCATATTTTTTTGAATGTTAACACCTAAGAATGTTTGCTTGCATTGGTGACCCATGGTTGTGTGTATTTTGGATGTTAGGGAAATTTTGATACTGATGACATATGTTGAATTTAAAGAGCAAGTCACCTGTATGTAAATTTTCTCTCCTTCATGTTTGACATATAGTCATGAATTTTGCAATTAGATCCATGACTTTGGAAGTGCTGGAGACTTTTTGCAAAATTTTAAATGGATTAATTGGTGAGAAGATGAGAACAAAGTTTTTTGGCCCTGGTCATTTGGATTTATAAGTTGAACTTTTATTGCTATATCTAAAATTTTGTTCCAAACATACATACAAATATACATATGAGCGTTCCGTTGCCTCCCAAAACGGTGCATCACCCCTAATAGCAACTCCAACAGTGGAGTGATTCAGCTTACGAATCTTAATATTCATGGTTAATTTTTGCACCCCAACAGGTATCATCAATCGTAATATTCAACAAAATATTACGGGGCCAATTCTGAATTCTGAATTGCCCCGGTGCTGATTTTATCGGCGCCCTATGTAGGGCCTTCATAAAATCGGCGCCCATGTTAATTATTCATTCCTCCGAGCTGTTCTGCGAATTCATATTCCAAGTTAAAAGTTGCCTTGTGTTTTGTGAATTCATATTCCAAGTTAAAAGCTGCCATGTGTATTAATATTCAATGTTAAAGCTGCCACCTTGCATTTCTCCGGACAATCATATTTATTATGCATTGAATGGAATTGTGGCACGCATCAATTTTTTTTTTTTTTTTTAAATAGATCCTGGGCGCTGATTTAATCACCGTCCACTAACTTAATCAGCGTGCACTCAAAAAATCAGAGCATGCGGATAAATTAGGCGCGCGACTGTTGGAACATTTAATACAATTCCTCCTGAATGTTACGAGTTGTAATATTACGACTCATAGAACCGTCGGAGATGCTCTAAGCGACCCTTGATTTCCACAAGTATCCCTCTTTCTCACTCTATTCACTAACTCTCTCTCTCTCTCTCTCTCTTCAACGCACTCAATTTTTAAATACAAACGAGTGGCCAAAAGAAAGGGGCTTTCGGGGTGCTGCTTGTGTGTGTGGGTGTGTGTGGATGTGTGGGTGGGTGGGTGGGTGTGGGTGTAGGGTGGGTGGGGTGGGTGTGGGTGCGTGCATGCGTGCATTAGAAATTAGGATCTGATCCTTATTTTTGAGCTTAACTCATGGAAAAGCCTTCTCAAAAACCAATTTTGAGCTACCCACTATAATTATTTTCAATGACCTTTTTTTTTTTAAAAAAAAATTGATTGAAAATAAAATCCGCACTTAATAAAAAAGTATGACCAAAGGTACTTTTCTCTAAGTGTAAATATTTATAATGAAAACAACATATGTTTGCAGATTTTAGTGACGGTAAATATTTACAGTTTGGCCAAAATTAAAGCATATGAGCATTTTTTGAGGTATGTTTTTGTGTGTGTTGGAAATTAGGATCTGATCCTTATTTTTGAACTTAACTCATGGAAAAGCCTTCTCAGAAACCAATTTTGAGCTACCCTCTATAATAATTTTCAATGACCCTTTTTTTTCCAAAAAAAAATTGATTGAAAATAAAATCCGCACTTAATAAAAAATAATATGACCAAAGGTACTTTTCTCTTAGTGTAAATATTTATAATGAAAACAACATATGTTTGCAGATTTTAGTGACGGTAAATATTTACAGTTTGGCCAAAATTAAAGCATATGAGCATTTTTTGAGGTATGCTTTTGTAATGGAGGTAGTTACGTATTTCGAAACTAAAAGTGGATGTTCTACAAGAGTTCGGAATATGCTTAAGAATGCTTGCTCTCTTTGTTGTTGGCACACAAATCTGCCTGCTTGCTTTTCTATCTCACTATCACAAACTTATTCAGTCATTGCTTACTGCTTTTGCTATATCTTATACTCTGGAATTTAGGATCGGTCCCTTATTTTCAAGCTTATTACATGGAAAACTTTCTCAAAACAAGTTTTAAATTACCCTCTAAATTTATTTTTGACAATTTTTTCATTTTTTTCCTTTGAAAATTGAATCTACACTTCATCCAAAGTTAATAGGACCTAAAATTTTGAATTCTTTTGCCAAAGTGCATTTATTCGCAATTTGGCTAAAATAAAAAATAGTGGTATTTTTCGAAACATGTTTATGGAAAGGTATGGAAGGACAACTGTGTAACTTGAAACTTAGAGCGGGTGTTTTACAAATGTTCCCTTTTTATATTTTTATGAAACATTAATCAACCAGTAAATTCCTTCTTTTTGATCGCTAACACTTAAGGATGTTTGCTTGCTTTGGTGACCTATGATTATGTGTATTTGGAAACATGCTTTCGAATATGAGTGTTCTTTGAAATGTGTTTTTGGAAAGAAGGCGGTTTTGTATTTTGAAACTAGATGCGGATGTTCTACGAAAGTTCCACATATGCATAAGAATGCTTGCTTGTTTTTTGTTGGCCCACAAATAATTTCAACAAATTTCAGTTTCTTATTTCCTTGTTTAACAATACCATGCGTACATTTTATATTGCAGATTGCATTGTGGAAGAAACTGAACTTGATATTTCTCTTCTTCCTCCTGCGAAAGCTGATATTGCCATTCTACTCCTTCACTCTCTTCTGCATCATTCTTCCAATGACGATGTTTGTACCTGAAGCAGAACTTCCTGCTTGGGTGGTCTGCTATATTCCAGCTGCTATGTCATTGTTAAACATACTCCCCGCTCCAAGGTCCTTCCCTTTCATAGTCCCGTACCTCCTATTCGAGAACACAATGTCAGTCACTAAATTCAACGCTATGATATCTGGCCTCTTTCAATTAGGCAGTGCATACGAGTGGGTTGTAACAAAGAAATCAGGACGTTCTTCAGAAGGTGACTTGATTTCATTCCTCGAGAAATCACCTACTAAGCATCGTGAAAATTCATTGCCTAACCTCGATGCGGTAATGAAAGAGGAGACGTTAAGGCAGATGGAAATGAAAACGAAGATGAAGCATAATAGGATTTACAGGAAGGAACTTGCTCTTGCTTTCTTGCTTTTAACTGCATCTGCTAGGAGTCTGTTGTCTGCTCAGGGTGTTCATTTCTACTTTTTATTGTTTCAAGGGGTTTCCTTCTTGTTGGTTGGTCTTGATTTGATAGGTGAGCAAATCCAGTGAAGTGTTACGTACGACTTGTGCTGGGGAAATTCAAGGGATGCACAGTGGCAATGGTGCTCCCATAATTTATATCTTTTCCCATACTTGAGAGTTTAAATTGAGGTATTGCTCCCTTCATTTGGGAGAGATGTAGATATGGAGATCGAGCATTCTTTTGTATCAAAATTTTGAATGTTCTTTTGGGATTTTAGTTGGAGGTTAACCTAAGATATTGTGCAGTCTTTTTGTAGTTTGGTTTGGTGCATAATGTTGCTCCTCATATGATGTTATATGTGTATGCTCTTTCTAGTGTCTTTTGTTCTTGGTCGAAATCAGTGCTTCTCACGTGGGTAACTTGTAAACTGTTTGCTAACCCCTCTGAACATCTCCTGAATCGAAGTTGAGTAAATGATGGAAGTGCTATTGCTTTCGCCTTTCGAGCTGGTAGGAGGAGCATCACATTTGTTGTAGGGAATCCACTCCATGAAGTAGGAAGAGGTCTTGTTTTGCACGCTGATCATCTGCCCGTCAACTTTTTGTGTGCTCATTATGCCTCTGCACATGGCCAATGCAGTAAGGTAGTGGCCGGCCATGCCAGGGATCTGCTGCACATATTCTAAAGGGCCTCTGTGCATCGGTATCGTAAAGGACACTGTATACACACAACTCTGAAGGTAACCAGCAACTCTCAGTATTTTTAAATTCTGTTTATTTGATAATCAATGTTGTCCGAAATTTACGGTTTTCACGTACATATTCAATGTGTACTGCATTGACCTGTAAAACCTACAGGACGGAAGGTTAAAAAAAAAGTATGAAGTAAAGGAAATGTGATTAGACAGTATGATTGTTAAGTATCATATGTTATTGTGAAACAAGTAACTTTCTAGGAATTATATGAAGATGCATGAATATAGTTTAAGTGAAAGAGTCTTAAATAATTTTTATTATTATCAGTTATCCGTGCCATGTTAACCATAGTCTTAAAGCCAGTTTAAGATCTGCTCAGCTTTATGCGTTATACTTCTGTAACTCTGTAAAGCTTTAGTACTTAAAAAAATTGAAATAGGTATGACATATTTCTTATCGTGTTATTCAGTTTTGGCACTCATTATAAATTAGTAAACATTTGAGATTTAAAGTATTTACTATATAGACTATGCAGTTACAAACATATGAACTTCACAACTCACTATAAAAGGTTGATACACATACATCATGTTGTATAATTCAAATAAGCGCTAAAAGTGATACTGGAGTAATAATGAGCTAAGTGAAAATTTATCTAAATGAGATGTACTGAAACAACCAAAAAGGGAACTATATAAGATATTAAGATACTCTACTTCAATGGTTTGACCATTAATCATAATGGTATATTAACAAAAAATATACTATAAAATCATGATAAAGTCTAAGCAAAACATTTGTCTATTATGGAGATATGCTAACATTGCTAAAGAAGTATGTACTCTTCATATTGAGTTTGAGTAAATTGCAAATAGAAAATGCCAATGATACAGTGAGGTATTAGTTACACAAAATATGCACCTGCACTTCGCTATGTAGATCTAAAGAAACAATTTTAAGAATTTACTATTTTCATACTTATATGCACAAACGTATTCACGTTCAGCCTCATTTATTCTCATATGTTAAGTTCACCTCTTTTACTCATTCCTTCAGTTACGAGTATAAATAAAGTTTAATAACAGAGAATGAATAAATGATTATAAATATAAATGTTGGTTTCAGTGTCTAATTCCACAAGGTCGAGTTAGACTATTTCTCACGCCATGAAAACTTGAAATGAAAATAATGTTTTTACAATTTATGGTAAATCTACTTTGATAAATTAAGTTATCGAAAGTCTGAACAATCTTATGTTTGATAATCAGCCTTTGAAGCTTTTACACATTATGTGTTAATCAAACATTATATTTCAGCCTTTTATGATTTGATGATCTGATGTATTTTCAAACTAGTGGCAAAATTTATTTTGTAACTCGTAATATTTACATGCATTACTACTGCTACTAGAAGTACTGAAGATGTATTTTGCATAACTAGCAATGGTTATGCAAGAAAAATTATATTATTATTTTGGTGTTTTCTAATGTAAATAAACCTTGTTTCTGCCCATATTCACGGACTAGTGGCTTCAAGTTGAAACTCCAAAGGTATGAACCCTAGGACCAAACAAAATGTAGCTTCTTAGAGTAGAGCAACTTTTTCGAAAAATACTTTCTTGAGTTATGCTTAAGCAAAGTCAATAATTAAGGGCACAAAGAAAAATCACTTATGATTCGTGGAGAAGGTTTGTGAATGAGTTCAACAAAAAATGGAATGTCAGTTATAAGAAATAAAAAATCACTATGATTATTGGAGGGATGTTTATGAACTCTAGGTAAAAAATAACTGGACCATCTGGCCATGGATTAGTGCTGACACTGTATTTTGGTCCCTAAAAAATTGGAATTAGGTCATTGAGGCAAGTCCATTACCCATTTTTATCCATTATTTTGAATAAATATTATTTTGTTTGGTATGCCAATGTTAGTCCAAAAAATGGTATGGCACCCCAAATGGTCAAGATGAGGTCAAGGGAGGGAGAATTTCAAAAGTTGGCTCAAAGCCAAAATCAAATTATAGTTCCAAAGTGTTAAGTGATCGGTTCAAAATTGTGACGACGACCCCATATCACTTGCATATAAACAAGGAAAATAGCGCGCTGAAGCATGCCAAGCTAGCATGGGTCAGCCATCAAGTGTGATAGTCAAAACTAGGCCTGTTGTATATCTCGTAGCGTATGGATAAAGTATAATCAGAGATACGGCAGTAATGTAGTGAGTAATTACAGAGTGAATAAGGTAGAAGAACATCATCATATCATTGAGTCATGTACATTAAATCCAAAATATATCTGAATACATGTCATCCTCATTGCATCCCTCGGAGTACTCTCTTAACACACACACACACACACACACACACACACACACACACACACACACACACACACAAAAGAATAGTATACGCTATAGCTCCTCCAAGCTCATCTTCGAGTCAACATCCTCGTAAAGTCCGACTTGCTATCTAGTCTAGTCATAGACAACGCCAACCAATCAATAACAATGTCAAGGAGTTCCTAAGATAATAAGAGGAGACATAAAAACATGAGCCAGACAACAGTCTGATGTGAGCGATAAGATTTATCAAAAATTATACTACAAAATATGGAAATAGACAGGTCAAGTCTTATACCCAACTTGTCCTTACAACGAAAAAGTTGGTATATAATAACAAATAATATATGCTACTCAAAGTAAATGAAAGAATAAATGGGCATAATCATAAGATATAAGACTCTGCATAGCCTACATTGGCTATGTTCCACGTCCCCTTCTTCAAGCCTTATAGGTGACAGCCTACGCAAGAAATGGAAGTAAAACAATCATAGCAAATATAACAACCGTCATCCAAATCCTAACGATCACCTTCTAAAGCCGTGAATACATTGATAACATGTATAACAACCCTTGCTCAGTAAGCACGGACAAAGCCCGGGGGGGGGGGGGGGCAAGTAGGGGCCATGCCCCCCCGGTCCCATAATTTCATAATTTTTTTTTTGTGGGTAAATTCATGTACCGCTATACAAAAATAGCCATTTTAAAGACGTTTTTACGTGTATTTGTACCCCTTAACTTGTATTGATTTTTTTTTTGTTCACCCCCCCTCCCCCTAAATTCGCCCCCCTCTAGCCCAAATCCTGGCTTCGTCGCTGTCAGTAAGAGACTAATGGAAATCCCAGTTCTAATCGAACTCCGTATTTACACCAATATGTTGCTTACACCAGCACTAGGTTACACCACCCAGCGTATGCTATCTCTTCTATTATAGTGGGCATCCCTACGGATGCCCCTACTTTGATTCAACTAGAATACTCCGAGATATAGACGATTCCTTAGCAATCCACTATTAGAGTTACTCCACTCGGTCTAAAGCTAGAGTCCCCCTCAACCAATCCATTATTCTGCAACTTCGTTACGCTACGAACTGCTTCCATTCATTTACAACGTCGTTACACCACGAGATGTATCCCTTTTTTACAGCACTATTACACCACGAGCTGAATCCATTGCTATGCAGTGTCATTACACCGCAAACTGCTTTCATCATCTTGCAGCTAAGTTATGTCACAAGCTGTCTATAATCTCCCTTCAAACCCACTTTATATCCTACTCTTCCATCGAAGAGCCATAACTTGATCGCGCTATAACTTCCAATTCAAAGAAGCAATTAACGAGCCATAACCTCCATTATATTCTTGAAGTCTCTTGTTTCCTCTACCATGAACATCTGGTCTTCACAAGCAAATTTAATTGTTTAATGGTTGTCCATCCTCTATGGATCGATGTTGGTCCCCATACTTAACCAAATTTTAGCTAAGTATTTTCGAACCCTCTCAAGCTTCCCTCCAACACTCCATAGGTCCATCCTCACATGCCAAATCTACTGTTGAACAGTTTATGCAGGTCCATGCCATCTCCATAGCATATGAGTCACATGGCACGACCAGTCAACACCAAACTTAACAAAAAGCTTCTCAGTGCCCTCATAAGCCTCCATAAGAAATTGCATGTCCATCTCATGCATTCTGATGAATCAATGCCGGTCTATAGGGTATGAACGTACTTAGCAAAATTCAAGCCTAAACTTTTTGGACATGATTCTGACACCTTCCTGTTTTTCTAGTTTTGTGTGGTTCCAATGAACTTCTGGTATGCTTCAGTCTTCATTCCAAGTCCTAATTATGGCGATTCTAACATGCAAATCAAGCATGACATACAAAACGAACATTATAATGATTCAGACAACGATGTATATGAGCAACAATCATAAGCAATACCCAAATTCATAAAAAAAACATGAGTCGGTCATTTATATGCGTAAATACAATGTAAATCTATATACTAACTAATGTAAACTTATCATTTTAATCTATTATATGTCTAGTTAGATTATCCTAAAGGTTTCAAATCTGAAATGAACATTTTAGGCTGATTCAACATGTATAGGTGATAAAAACGTCTAATTTAAATATATAATGCAATATAATCTAGTGAGAGATCAAAATCGCTCATCAAATTAGCAAACCTATGTAGATTTTTGAGAGATCAATTTAGGACAACAAGGAACGAACATAGTCAGCCTTCTAAATGATGAAAACGTATAGATCAGTGAGGATCTAATATCTTTTTGGTGTTTAGAAGAGATTATAAATGGATTAAATGTGATTTACGGTTTAAAAGGAAGAATTAAAGTAGATCATAGTTCTTTGGGCTGATGGGAAAATGAGGAGAAAGGTTGTAGCGTCCCTCATTTTTGCAAAACATCATTAAGGATATTTTATTAAATGAATTAATTAAGTAAGAATGATGTTGGTAGATTGTTGAGTTGAGATATGTCCATATGAACAAGCGATAGTGTTGTTCGGCCAAGATCGAGATAATAAATTAGGTATGGAAGAGGCATAATGGGTAACATTTAGCTACTAATATACGATCATTCCTACCTCTTCTCTCTCTCTCTCTCTCATATTTTTCTCATTCTCTCCAAAACAAAAATAAACTCAGGGTTGGCCAGTTGTTAAATGGAGGAGGAAGAAGAAAACCTAAAAAGAAGTTTGCGGTTAAAGCTTAGGAAATTAACATCTAAAAATCTCAAGTTCTCAATCCAAATAAGGTGAGTAGTAATCTTTACCCATGTTGTGATTCGACTATTTGCTTATACCTAGATTGTTTGTGCTTTCCCATGATTGTTTTCATGTTCTATGGTTGCTACTTGATTTTCTAGCAATACCCTTGTTTTCTTTTTGATTATATGCTTGTTATGCATGAAAACGAATAGGATTTAGGGAAAACCTATAGTTAGAGATCTTCAAACATTATGAAATTTTGATATGATGTTTATTACTTTATATTAGAGATGAATTTCCGATTTCATAATTTTCTGAGTGCTTAGGAATATTCTGTGAATTTCCTAAGGAAGATTGTTTTTTGCTAACGGGTTTAATTAATTAAAGGGGTTAGTTGATTATTTTGAACCCGAAACTTAAAAGAACCATAAAGGAGGATATTCCCTTCATTTTGTCAAACTTTTGGGATTTTCCCATGTGTTTTCTGATTGATATGAATTTCCTAACTATGATATTGCTTAAGAAAGCTTATGCGTTAAACAAGGTGTTAACGTGTAAGTAAAAATATTCTATACTTTGATCTGGGTAAAGTACATGACATACTGTACTTTGGTCACAATGTTTCTCTTTTATACCAACGATAATTCGGCAAGTGTAAAGGTGCTAACCAACTTTTCTCTTTATTTACAGTCAATGCCATCATCCAAAAGATAGAAAACATCTTTCTTATCATTCGGAACGGTCGGAAGCATCTTCCACTTCCTTCTGAATGATATCGGATGCTTGTAATGTTACAAGTTGGCATATGAAGCATTCAGACTTATGCTTTCTTGTATGAGGCTTCGGTCTTCGCCTTTCATCCTAGGCCATTTCCCATTGGCTTTAAGTTTTAAAACATTAGCTTCAGTATAGCCTATCACCTACGGATATGGGTTTCAGTCGTTATGTTGAGTCGGTGGGATTATTTTCCATAAAAGATAAATGTTTTGTGAATGAACCTAAGGCGTGAAACCTTAGTACCCTTTTATTACGGTCAAAGGGTTACTTTCCGTAAAGCTATAGTTTTATAAATATTTAAGGCGTGTAGCCTTCACGCCCTTCAAGTAATGAAAGGAGCAAATTAATAAAGTTAACCGGACAAAGGAATCAATGTCTATGACCCAATGCTTTTCAACGTGGTTGAAAGGAGTTACCTCCCTTACTATTGTTTTTTAAGGGTAAGGTATGTTCTTGGACACATTTCAATGGTGTTGAATTATGCTTGATTCTTCAGAACATGGAGTGTAATAAAATAAGCGCATAACGCCTCGAAAGGCTAATGCCTCCAAACCCTTCGACAGACATGAAAGGGCCGATTATGTAAAAATTTGAATATAAAGGATTTCATTAAAAGTATCCAAGGTTATTGCCTCCATACCTTTCGTGGACAATGAAAGGAGTGGGATAAAGTTCCTTTATATAAAAAGTAAAGGGGCATAACGCCTAAGTTCCTACGACGAAGTCGGAAAGATCCTATTGCTAAGAGTTTGTTTTATTAAAGTTGTTTTACTTTATAAAAGATAAGACAGGTTATTGTCCCGGTATCTCCCAATAGGGTCGAAGAGATATTTATAGTGACTGTAATTGGAAGGATCCAAAGCATTCAGCTTTCGTGCCATCCAACAGAGTTGGAAGAGTTCCTTCATTTTGATGTTGGGTTGTGTACCCATGACATTAGTGTGAGGTTGCTGCCTCCATGCCCTTTGGAGAAATTAGAGGGGCTTGTTATGATGAAGAATTTATTTATATAAAGAAGCGGTTATCATCTCGCTATCTTCCGGGGGAACCGGAAGGGGGTTCTGTTTTGTAATCTTAAAAATTAAAATAGAGGTTGGGGGCATCAACACCCTTTGGTGGATTCAGTAGAGTAGGTTTTCCGATATAAGTTTTGATTTTTGGTTGCTGTTGGTTTACGAGATTCTTTCCTATGAACCTTGCTAACACAAATGACATAGGCAAAAATTGTTATGATGTATTGCTTTAGGGTTATGCCGACACAGGTGATGACAACAAGATTGAATTGAAAGAGCATGTTGGCTTGTTGCCATATTTTCTTTCGTTATTGTTGTCGCCGAAAGGATTGATATGCCAAGTACATTTTATGAACCTAGGTCTTTGCTTATGTCTCGGTTGACACTCTCAGTTTCGAAAGGATTTGTTTATCTTGTTTTTGAAATCCTTGAAGTCGATTGCCTATGAGGACAGGTCTTTGGTCTGAGGCTTTTGCCTCCATGATCTGTTGGCGCGACAGTATTATCAAGGAGTATCTTTTTTGATTGGCTTAAAGATAGCTAGAGGTTGTTGCCTCTACGCTTATCGCCATTGTTTATGTCGATAGGTTATAATCACTTGCACGTTTGCATGAGGCCAATAAGGCTTTGCCTATCATTTAAGAGGTAGCGACTTTGACTCTTGGAGAAAAAATCGAAGGGGGGTTTTTACTTTCAAAACCCAGATGTAGGTGGTTGTCGCCTCAGTACCTATCGGAGGAACCAAAGGAAATGGATTCAACCATAAGCCTTAGCCTATTGAGTAACTCAATTGTTGTATGTTTCTTAGGGTTTCTTTGCTGGCCATGGTTGTTTCCATTGTTTTGTTTTCTTATGGGGTTTACCACGTGACTTCGACACCTATGGAGGAAGTCAAAGCAGTTTAGGGTCGGAAGGATTTCCAAACCCATTGATCGTTGGATGCTTGCGGCGGTTAATTGAAGCATCATTACCTTTGGAAGGTTAGGCTTTTGTTTGAACAATTGTCGGAAACCATACATGTCACTGCATTTGACTTAACACATTGGGGTACTAGTGGAAGGGAAATTGGGGGTTTACCCATTTGACATTAACACTTGTCAAGTAGACAAGTATAAAATAAACTAATAGGTTCCTAGTAAACCCAGGGCAAAACTATTAGATGTCGACATAGGTTCCATGTAACGACCCGTATTTTAACGATTAGATATGTAAATAAATTATTTAAATAACGATCATTAATTATTCAATTGACAGTTTCAAAATAAAATTTTCACAAACGATCGAGCCAGGACTCGAGACAGTTCTAATGAGTCTGAATTATTCGTTACGTGGATAATAAGTATATAGACTGCTATATTCGAGTTCTGTAACAACCCGGATTTTTCGAACCAATTTAAAAAATTTATTTTAGCAATTTTAATGGAATTTGAGAATTTAAAATGATTTATTTTAAATAATAACGACTAAAAATTTATTTTAATCGAAGTTAGAACGTAAAAATTTATTTTAATTATAAAAGGAGTTAGAAATGGCGCGGTAGTTTGAAAATTCGATTTCAAGTTTCAAATGAATGTACAAAATTCAAAATAAATCAGATTTTAGTAAAACCAGAAATATTACAATCTGTTTAATTATATCTTTCCAATAAATGTGAAAAATCTAGATTTCATAATGGAAATAAAAAGTTATGTCCAGTTGAAAATTCAGAATAGTAACTATGAAAAATCTAGATTTCATTTGGAGTTAAAATAGCCATTTTGCAAACAACCTCCTTTTTCGACGAGACCACTTTTCTTGGATTCGGAATGTCGAATTATTGCTGGGTTTCAAATTTCATAATTTTGGAATTAATATGTGAGCGCAATAAATTTAAATGTGTTTGGTAATTTAAATTTGAATTGGATCGACCAGAAAATGACCGTTTTTCAAACGGTCTCCAAATTCGACGAAATTAGTTTTGTTAGGACCGTATCGTCAAAACATAGCTAGATTTATTTTTCTGGAATTTTTGGAGTCAGTATGTGCCCTCGATAAATTAAAATGTGCGTTCAAATTATATATATATATTGATTTATATTTTAATTTTGATAAAAACTAATCGAAACAGTCGAATTGGCTTACGAAACATATCCCATTGTGTTCGAAATAAGGTGTTTAGTTAGGGGCGATAGTCGTTGGGTTTGATTTGGAGTTCGTACCCGTAAACAAGTATTTGTGGAATTAAATATTATTAAATATAATATATATAGGGCCAACCAAAAAAACCCTAACCCTAATTTCCAGAAAGCCACCGCGTTTTAAAAATCAAGGGCGATTATCGTTCCTCCGTTCTCCCTCAAAATTCCTCCAATCCCAGAAGTAATTCGCGAAAGTTATTAAACGAATGTTGTGGAGATTCTTATAAGCTTTTAATCCATATGACTTTGATGATTTCTCATCACCTGGATTGTGCAAATTTCTGCTCTAAAGCTTCGGAGTTCAAGGCCGTTTTTAGGCGCGATGAAGGGCTCAAACTTCGAGCTAATAATGGCGGTTGGGGGCCCTCGCGTAGACCAATCACGTAAGGAGGCGCGATCGAATTCTGGCCAAGTCTGGAGAGTTCGACGTGGTGATTTCTCTTTTGAAGAATGGTGCTATTGTGGGTTCTGTATATCGCGATGAAGATGAAGATGGGTTAGGAAATAAAACAGTGATTAGTTGCTAATTAATTTAATTCATTAGGTTAAGTTTGTTCATTTATTTATTAAATTAACGATGTAATAGTATATCCAGAATTCAAATGGTTTTTTTTAAAAAAAAATAGTATGGTTTTTTTTTATAAATAACATGATTTAAAAAAATTGAATTTTTATATAGAATAAAAACGAGATTTTTATATAAAGAGCATTGCTTCAAATTTGTTTTTTATATATATAGCAATGATATAAAAATGTGATATATATATATGGCATTGATTTAAAAATGAGATTTTTAAATATACATAGCATTGTTTTAAAATATAAAGCGTTGTTCGAAAAATGTCATTTTTATTTAAATGACTTTGTTTTAAAAATGTTATTTTTATATAGATAACTAAATTATAAAAGGGTAAATTTTTATAAAAATAGCATTGGTTTAAAAATATGATTTTTAAATGTATATAGCGTTTATTAAAAATGTGATTTTTAATATAAACTGCGTGAAATAGATAACGGTTGGAAACACGACGAAGGACACTACGTGGTGGAACCATCTGGAAGCAAATCAACACGTCAGAAAAGAATGAAGGAGTGGAAATGAGCGTGAGATCTCTTTCACACTCAAATTATTTTACAATTAATATATACTAAGATGCAGACGGGGCTCAGAAGCCCCTGACACTATTTTTTTTTGTAACAGACCAGTTGATTGTTTGTTTGGATTGTGATTGGGATTGATGTTGTTGTATATAAAAATTATTTCAAAAAAAATATATTATGAAATGAAAATAAAATAAATATTCATTTACAAATCGGACGGTTTGTTTATGTACACTTATTTATTTGATGTTGATTGGACGATAATTTTTATACATCGCCCAACTGCACAAATAATAAACAGTATTTGTTGTTTGAAAACCCCACACGGATATTGGGATAATATTTGACATACACTGATCCCAATAATTAGTGGTATGTCAATCGATGGGTTGACAGACTGTATAAGCGTTATTTATTTTAATGCTTATACAGTTGTAGAATGCACTTTGGATGTTGTATGAATTTTTAATGATTGTTTATCATTATTGTTGTATGCACACAATGTATGAAATCCATATAAATAAAATTATATGGTAATTGATTGAGTCTGATTCCAGTTCAGAATTAACGAATATTTTAAAATAATATTCAGAAAATATTGAAATGTGAAGCCGTGTTAAGTAGTTAAACGCCATTTTAACACGAACGGGATTTTTGTCAATTTTATTCATTTTATAATAAATATCGAAAAGTGATTTCAAAATCTGATATTTTGAAAATATTATCATTTCAATATTAAAATGATATGGAATATTCAATTTTAACTTTAAAATTGAAAATGAAATTGTTATAAATGAATTTATAAGGAATATTCAAATTTGATTTTAAATTTGAAAATGAAATGGAAATCGTTTTTAAAATGAATTTAAAACGAATTTATAATGGAATATTCAATTTTGGTTTAAATTTGAAATTGAAATGGAAATCGTTTTAAAATGAATTTAGAACGAATTTATAATGGAATATTCAATTTTGAGAAAATTGAAATGGAAGTGGAAATCGTTTTTAAAACGATTTATAAAATTCGTTTTAAATGGAAATCGACGATATATATCATGTATTTTATAATGGCCTGAATAGAACGCGCCGCGCAGCGACCGTTCGCGAATTTCGACCATTAACTTCAAATTGATGTTACGGGAGATCCGACTGTCGGATTCTCCTAAAACCGGAACCATTGGGTTCGTATCGAAAAGAGCTTTCAATACAAGAGATTTGCAATCTAATGGTTGAATTTTGAGATATTTCCAAATCGATTTCAGAAAAGGTCGCTATGGATGCGGTTCGGTGGCCGTTATTGGAAACCGACTGTACGAGCGATAATAAAATTACTAAAAATATGGAAAAATTATGTAAAATCATAATAAATGATTTGAAAAGATTTTGGATGAAAAATTCCAGTTATGAAAAGATAAAAACATATTTTTGTCGAAATGAACTAGTTATTAACTAGAAAAATAATCCAATTATTTTTTAATAAATAATTTGGATTTGAAAATGGTTTTAAAATTACCAGAAATTTCCAAAGAATAAATTAGAATGGATTTGAGTGGAAATAATCTTCGGAATATTTCAATATTGGATTCCGTGATTATACGGATATTGTTGAGGAATTTGGAAGATATATATGTATCGTTATTCCCAATACGATATTGGTTGGTTCCAGAATTTGATATTGAATATAAGCCGATATAATTTCTATTCAGAGCCTTGTATTTGATATCAAATTGGATTTTTCGCGAATGGTGTTTTTAATAACACTGTTCTTAAACCCAGTTGAGAAAATAATAAATCTTTTAATTAAGATTTAGTGAAATTTTACCAATTAATTAATATTTAGTTGGATTGAAATTGGATTTTGGATTTGTCGTGAACGGTGTCTTTCATTAACATTGTTCTTAAACCCAGTTGAGAAAAGAATAAATCATTAAATTAAGACTTAGTGAAGTTTTCTAATTAATTAATATTTGACTGGAATTGAATAAAAGAATTGGATTTTTGGGTTTATCGTGAACGGTCTTTTAAATAACACTTGTTCTTTAACTCAATTAACAGCGAAGAATATGATTTGGAATTTATAATCTTTTAATTAAGATTTATGGAATTTTCCAAAGTAAAGATTTCCAGTTTAATATATTAAATTGGAATTGAATGGAATTCGATTTGGTAATAATCGAGATGAGCTTCTGTGGAGGAAGACTGTTAATATGTATGGAATTTAAAAGGCTTTGTCGTTATTCCATTTATATTATTAGTCAGATACGGGAATTGATATCGATTATATATTGATCTGTTCCCGTGAAGATTCCATGGTTAATGGAACGTGATTTTGGGTTTATTGTGAACTGTGTTTTAAATAACATTGGTTCTTTAATCCAGTTAAAGACAGGATTACATTGTCTAACATTGTATTTCGAACTGTATTGTTAATCTTTGCTAAATATATATCTTTTTGGTGGCAGAGAATTTATTCTCTTGCTTAACACCCTTCTCTGAGACGTACGAGCTCAGAGGTTATATATTGGCAGAAATAAGTGGTATGGTATGGATAGTCGATGTGACATTTTTGATTTCCCGAAGTTAAATAATCATTAATAATGATTTTTGGGAAGATTAAAACTAGGTGGTATTTTAATGAATCTTTAATTAGAGTGAAACGTGAATGTGATAATTTAAATTATCAAATTTGGGAAATGATCGAGAATGGAGTATCACCAGTTTTGTTCTAAGCGATAGTCAAATCTTTAATTAGATTTGAACGTGAAATGGTAATTAATTTTTACCGATAACACCGTGGTGTTAGATATGGAGTTTTACCGGTTTGCTCCATGGGATGAATAGGTTGGGATTGGGAAAATAAATAAGTGATTACTTCGGTAAGGTGCGCTAATCCCGACTAGTTTGGAAAACCTTAATTTGGTTTAGAATTGAAAAGATAATGAAATCTTTTGTAATGATATTCAAAGGAAGATTAAAGAATAAATTTAAAAGAATTTATCTTTGATAAAATTAATGGGAACCTTTCCCTAAAGATGTGAATATTTGAATAAAAAAATATTATGGATTGGAATGAGACGTATGATGTGTTGTTATAGCACTTGATAATAAGATACGAGAGTTATTCGAAAAGACCGGGTTTACCCCATTCTGGATAACTGATACGATGAAAGTCAAAGAGATTGAAGACGGTGCAAGACCGACGATCTTTACATCGAATGGACGGGTTGCTACTGATGCCCATGATTGTAGTAGCCACCTTGAAGGGGCTACAGTGGTAGCCTTCCGGACGTACTTGTTGATTGTTCGGATATACGAGGGCCTCTCTCCTGTATTGGACATACGGGACGAGAAATAAGGTGCCTCCGGTTTCGTTCAGACCCAGAACGGACTTGTATATGGATGGCGTGTCTAACATTGTATTCCTTTCTACTGTATTCACTGATCTCTGCTAAATATATATCTGTTTGGTGGCGGAGAATTTATTCTCTTGCTTAACACCCTTCTCTGAGACGTACGAGTTCAAATGTTATATATTGGCATAAATCAGTGGTACGATATGGATTGATTGTGTGGCATGCTGAGATGCAATGATCCAAGCTATTGTTGAAAAGCAGAGCTTGGTGGATGATGATCAAAGCACAGCTTTAAATAGCACAACTTTGTGTAGCGTTAATTCGCGAGCCTCACACACCGGTATGGTGGTAAACTGATGGTTAGATCAGTATACTTTAGAGATGAGGATAGACATCCTATGGGTTGTCATGGATTCGGTCGACCGAGGTGATACTGGGTGTGGTCGCCCCACACCAGTAGGGATAGGCAACCCCCCGATTCCCAAATCCAATGCTTGGACGTAAGCCACTGTAATTTGTTTCCTGGATATAGTGCAGATGTGAATTACGGCGTTTTCTCATGCACGAGACATAAGCCATTGGGATTGCACTACGCGATAGATCTTTCAGATCAGGAGCCATCAGTATGGAAATCCAAACTTCCAATACAACATTTTGTGGTTTTAATTGTATACTATATATGGCGACATAGTGGGATGGGGCGCTCATGCCGTCTATGATTGATAAATTTATATTTGAAGTTGATTTCTTCACCTATAGTAATAATAAAAGATTTGTTTTAAAACGTACCAAGCTTATTTGGCTATTATAAGGTAAAACTCTATCCTCGACTGCGTTCACTGTGTGTTGGGACCTGAGTCTTATAATAGCTTCATTTTTCTTTATTTAGCATTGCGCTGATTGTTTTAGGCACTGGTATTCTTAGGGGTAAAGTCGTTTCGTGTTGTACGGTGTGGTCCCTTGATTTACTTAACTTTAAAATCAAGTTCATAACTGTTTTAGTTCTCACACCAGTCTCATGACTGACTTGGAGTTTATTATTTTATCCTAAACTCTGGATGCTCATATTTTCCACACGGGCAGCTAGTAGTTTTGGTTTTGAAGATATATTTTCACAGGAGCCTGGATTTACAACTGGAGCTATATTCGGAAAGCTTTTGCTGGTTGTTATTTTCCGCTACGCATTGTATTCATGCATTTTATTTCCGCTGCTATGTATTTTAAAACTCTGATATTTTTCTATGTAGTATTTATTCATACTCTGATATATTTTTGTACTTTGATGTAAATTGATGTAATAACAATGAAATGTTCTTCTGTTTGTGTTCTGATTTGTCGTGTTCTCAATTCATTCCGGGCTTTCCCGTAAGGGTGAGTTTGGATCGTCTCAAGTTCGTTCCATCTGGTGGTCAAAACGATACCAAAATACGCGTGAATAGCCATTTTGGGAATACAATATCAGATTACGACAAAACTTATATTTTTGAAATTGTAATAGTGGGTTGTTATACGCCGTCGAGTTTCATAGCAATCAAATGTACCGTTTGATCATGCATAAATAAAATGCATGTCAATTTCTGTAAAGAACTATAATAGTATAATTCGAGTTTTAAAGGCCAACTTCTGTATACTATCGAATTTGGTCTTGAAATTAGTTTTATTGCTTTAAGAAGCCCTTTTTACATAGATGATGACAGGAGACACGTCTCGATAGGAGATCACGGGTTTTTGGACTCATCTGAGGATAAATTAATAAAATAAGAACTAAAAAGCTATCCTCTAATTCAAAACCCAACTCGGTAAAGAATCTGTAGCTTCCCTTCTCTTTCACAAAAAATAGTTCGACTGGAAATAATGGTCGCATCTTCCATCATCTTTGAAAAATCATATTTTCTTCCTCAATTCACAAAAAATCGTGAAATACATATCGTTGAGCTTGTATGGCCCAAGGGCTTTACGCCTATATAAGTTTCAACACGTGCAGTGATGGATGAACTCGACCACCCAAAAGTGGGGTTTGGCTTCTAGATTGGTTAGAGACTTGAGAGTTCGAGGCTGGATTTGGATTAGGGGGAAAGTGGAGCATCTTCATCCAAATTTTTATCCAACTTGGTCAGGTTTATGTAGGTGCGACATTTAGGCATTTCGCACGTTTCCTATAGCCCTTATCCCATGAAGACGCATTTTGATAGGGGTGCAATGGTGAGTTGATTTTGGTATGTACAAGTCCGGTTCAAGAAGGCAAAGAGAATGGTGGAAGCGGATTTCAATTCCATTGAGAAACGCTCTGTATCACTCATTTTGATGCACGTGTATGATATAGGTTTTATCCGTGTAGACATGGCCTGCAGAAAAAGATTTGGGGAAGAAAAGCTCTTGAGGGTAATTTGGTAAATATAGTTAATTGTTGATTTAATTTGTGTCGGTTTAAATAGTGAAACTTATACCATTCATAACTTTTGCATACGAGGTCGGATTTGGGCGTCTTTTCTTCCGTTGGACTCGTATTGGAGAACTCTACGTTTTGACGCCAGTTTAGCTGATTTGGCTAAGGTGAGTGAGTGATATAGTCCCTCACTGAACTACATTCGTTCGAATAGTATGAATATGACGTTTAGACCGATTTCTAATCATAATGCATAATATTTAGGATAGTTGAACCTAACAAATAATTAATAACAAGATAAATAAGTGATTTAAGTGGTTTTAACCATGATTATCACATTTTATCTATTTGCATGCTATTATGCGCTATTTTGACCACACTGTCAAATATAGTTATTTGGACACTTATTTAACTTTGATTTATATAGATAGGTTCTGTTTAATTTATTACTACTATAATGGATGCTTGGATGCTAGTGTAGGAATTTGTATGACTATTGGTTGCATGATTGAAATATTTGCTTAGTTTAGCTTAAAATGTCGTTTGTAGGCAATTTAGTATTAGAAAATCTAGTTCGATAGAGTTTGGGGTGCTTATTGATCAAATGCACACATCGGTGAATATTGAGTGAGTTCACATGGGTGATAACTCGATCGGATGACGTAAATTCTCGAAGGAGCCTAAGAGCTCATGGTTGGGTTCGATGATGTAGTAGTATTGGATTTGGGCGACGGATCTGAAGATAGAGCGACGCTAGAGCTTGCTGCTCGATCTAATGGCGGAGAGTGGACTCGTTGACATGATGTATTCCGCAACGAATGTCAGGTGTTTTATTTGGATAAGTAGTTAACTAATTTTGGTTAAATTCATGATCCGAATAGTCGCTATCAATTAATATTGAACGGTCAATATTGAGTACTATTGTTATTGGCTATTTTGGACAATTTGACATGGACGATGGTGCAATTTCGTAGAGCAAAATAAGATAGTTTATTTGACCTGATGGCTCTTCGGTCAATGGCTGCTGCATGAGGCTGTTGCGGTAGATGATTCTTCCCTGAGATGCGAAGTAAGGGATTTTGAGTCAACATGATGGGATTGTCGAAAGAGAGTTATGAGGACTTTGACATTCTACAAGTGATGATGAGTCTAGAATGATCCCCAAACAATGATGGTTTCGAGGAAGGTTACGAGGATAATCCAGGATGCACTCTATTGTGGTGAAACTTGTGTTAAGGGATTCATAATGTTTTTAGGTTCTGATATGTACTTGTAGAGAGGGGGTACTATTGTGATGGCTCTTGGATCTAGGTGCCCCAGACTATCGTTATGTAGTTTAGTTCTTGGTTATCTGAGTGGCATGGATTCGAGCACGATGAATCGGGACCGTAAGCACCCTTAATATGATGATGAGATCATACAAATATTATGTGTATCCAATGCGCTAAGTGGGTGAATGCGAGGATGAATAATGGATGTTATGGTTGTTTGAATGTTTATCACCATTTAGTACATAGACGTCTATCACACCCTCTTTACGTATTGTTTAGCACAGAGTAGCGTACAACTTTGCTATATGCTAACTCTATGGATGCAGGGGCACAACATGTATGATTCTCCATACCCTTCATGCCATATATACCATTACAATTTTTACAATACTTTAATATTTATTTATCGCTCACATCCGACTGTTGTCTGTTCCAAGGTTTTATTTCCCTCTTATTACCTTGGATGCTCATCGAAGATGCTGATGAGAAGACAAGTGACAGATATGAGCGTTACTCGTAGCTGTAAGGGTGGACTAGTAGAAGACGACATATTTTCATACTTATACTTGCATTATCTTCACTTATTCCGCTGCGTGACACTGTAGCCTTAACAATGTTATGCATTCTTCCTAGAGACAATTTACCAGTTGCATTTATTTATCTTTTGTGTAGACTCTATTGCTATTCTATATCACTGTATTTTTATTTGTACTCTGATTGTATGATTTATATAGTATTATTGTCTTGTCTATTTTATATGTGTGATTGATTATTATATGCTATCTGATGCGCTATGAGATACACGACAGGTTCTGTGATTATGTGTCCATGTTCTATTCCTTTCTCTTTTATTCTATTTCCTTCTTTTCTTTCTTTTTTCCTTTTTTCTACTATTTCTTTCTCTTGACAACCATTTTACATTGATCAGGTGCTTGTACAACGAAACATTTGCACTGTTTAGCCTAAGGAGTATCGAATTTGAGAGTTAATATAGGCGAGAGAGGACGTACTTGTATATATTTTGGTTTTCAAATCTATTTATTATTAATTTGTATAGTATATGTTGTTTTGCACACGAGTGCCATAGGAATAGGTTTCTTTATTAGCGACTGATTGTCCCTACGACTTATCTGAGATGATCCAGCGAACGAGAATTACTACTTATTACTTTATCTCTAGTGTTGAGTATCTGGTAGAATCGAGGACTACCAAGCTCGATTTATATTTTATGTTTCCAACAATGGTCTGAACCATTATCTAGAATGCTCTAATATCTCCAATTAGTTATGACGCTCAATTCAACAAGTCGATTGTGCTGCACTATATGGACACTCATGTGTCTATGTGGAGAAATCGTTCCTTGAAACGAAGTCGACTGTTATAGTGCGAGGGCTGTTTGAGTCGTCGCAAGGATTTCTTCGACGAATTAGATTTGGATGTTTAACAAATTAGTAGTTTACTCCTAAGAGACTCCAAGGTTGAGTCTGAATTGGTCGAGGGTCTTTGTCATTTTGAATTTGCGAAATCGATTCGCTCGAGACCAGTTCATGGCTCACTTCGAAGAGACTTGTATCGACTTCTTAGAAATCAATGAGGAGTTTACCGATTGAAGCGATATGTTGTGTTGGCGAGTGTGACCAAATTCGTTGTGCTATTGAAGTATGGTTATTCTCTCTATTTTCACCCCGAAGTATGGAACTTGTGACGGGGCTCGATGATTGACTCGAAAGGCAGTTGGTTTCTTTCCGTGGAAATGATGGTTTGGAGGAGTCGATCGAGAAAGCTCGCAAAGTTCGAGTTTATGCTCAATATAGAAGTTGTCTTGTTTTATCGAGACCAATTGTGGAAATATATACATAGATCGTTGTTTCTGTTTTGTCGAGTGCCTCCGTCGATGTAAGAGAAGCGAACGATGCCATTACTCAATACATGTTTTTCACTAGTGTTGTTTTCATACTTGTTAGTTTGCGTTGAGGTTTCATCGTTCTCTTAAGTGTAGCTAATCCTTGATATGTATATATGTCATTCATAATGACCTCTTTCATGGCAGCCATCTCGTCTCTCTCTTAGGCGATTTCATTGAATCTTGGATTCTGTTCTAGTGTACTCTGGTATGCCATGTTGACCTAATCGAGCTCAATTGGCTTTTCTTGGGTTTGATGGCTTCGTGTTTTTCGATATTGATTTTTGCATTGCTGGGCCGTTTTAGGGGTGTGCCCCGCTGTCGACTAGATTTTGGAGGCCTTGGTTTCAGCCGCTGGAGGCCTGGTACAACTGCTGTAGTTGGTCCGTCATCGGTGTTGATATGGGTGTCATCTTTGTTGTATTTTGCGGTGCTTACCTGACATTGTTATGTCGTAGTGGGTATGGTTTTCATGGATCCATGGCCATGTATGTTCTTCTCTTCGAAGATCAAATTCCATGGTCGGGTTACTCCGCCTGCTTTATTGAGTGGCTACGCCTGTTCGTATGAACCATCGCTTTGCGGTGTTGCTCCCATTCCCTGTGTTTTCGGTGTGGAGGATGTAGTGCCCCTATTTGATTTCTCCCTGGATCAATATTTTGCTACTCACCATCTGTGGCGGAGTGACCGACTATCAGTATTTCATCGTGTGCTCAAAAGTGAGTTCATTGTAGGCAGGACCCTTGTCAACCTTCTCAAGTTGTCTCGATTTTCTCCCTTTATGTTCATTTTCAATCAATTCAGGTCATCGCTTTGGGGGCTGCGCGTGGTGCTGCACAACCCCTTGCATTACCCTATCTCTACGAGCAACTGTTTTAGTCCGCTTGATTTTATTGAGGAAAAAGAAGCGAGCACTAGTGTGACATCTAACCTGTCTTGTTTACTTTTCCTTTGTAAGGTCGAGTTTGCCGAAGGGGAAGCTTGTGCAGACGTTGGTTAGCTTCTACTGATTGAGTTTCGATAAGAAGCATGGTATTTCTAATCAACGGTTGCAGCCAGTTGGCTCCTTTGTTGCCGTTGCAACCGTAGGCCTTCAAGCGATCGAGGTTGTGTGTCCTGCTTCGGTTGGTCGATGTGTTTCCCACCCTTCCTTATCCCCCTTTCAGATTTGCCCTTTTACTTCTTATTTATGCAGTTTATTCGGTTCTACTTATGGTTATTTGTTGGATTGCTTATCCATTATTGGCTACGATTTTGGGTTTGTCATATCATCTGTTTTACCTGCTGTTGGGTCTGTTTCTGGTGTTGTTTATGGAGAGTTGTCCCCTATGGCTTCTCTTCTTGTTTTTACTGGTGTTCTTTATTTTTTATTGTCTTCTAGTTGCGTTTTTATCCATGATTCATTTTGTCCTTTTTTGGGATTTTTTTGTTGTTGGTGGTTATGCCAACAAATCGAGTGTAGTGACTTTTCATTCACCTTTATGATTCGGGATGAATGTGCAATCACTATTTGGGTTTGTGTCTCTTCCCATAATGGCTTTTGCTACAAGGTGGGGTATGGTTCTTTTTTCAGGTTGCTTCCTGCTTGATCACACCACGTTAGTCAGTGACATGACCATGGCCTCGATCTGCTGTGTGTTTTTTATGGCGTTTGGTTGGCTTGTTTCTCGATTGCAGTAGTTTTTGTGATTCTTCTCCTTCGGAAGGGGTGTATAGATCACATTTCAGATGTCATTTATATGTTGTCCATTGAACAAGTGTTTTCTAGTGCGTCGTCGCTTCTATATGTGGTCCGTGGGGTTTCTCGCCTCCCCCGATTTTTGGGCCTTCCCGGTTTTTTGTTATCCATTACCGAGTAGGATTATCAACTCGACATTTCTACGAACATGGAATCCTCAAAGCAAGATGAGATGCCTGTATTAGACATCTCGATATATCCCTCTCTTCCCCATTTTTCTCACTCGTGTCCTCTCCTTAGCTTGGACGAGACTAGGGTCATTAATGATCGTTTGGATCACATTTTTAGGAACTCTTGTTCTTATCTGTTAGATTACCTGTTTCTTCCAAATGAGAAGTTCTATCATCTATTTCTGGTAGGTTGGATTCGTTAGTGTCCGCTGCGATGCCTGCCAACAGATCTTCTCGTAGAAGATCTCAGTTTAATCCTAGTACGCCTCGCACCATTCATACCCAGTCTCTTGCAGCGGAAGAGCAGATAGTCAGAACTACTCGTCAAGTTCTTTATCAGATCTGACTTTGTTTTCATGTAAGCTTTCTTTTTTATTATTAGTCTCGCTTTTCCTTTATTTGGTTTTCTGTTATTGCGAACTGCTTGTTTTGGAATATCTGGAGTGTTAGGAATAAAGCCTCTTCATCGCGCCTCAAGCGCACCATCCATAAATTTTCTATTTTCTTAGTGGCGCTTCGGGACCTTTAATGAGGACGAAAGTGCTTTCTCATATCTTTTTTCAACTCAATTTTGGAGGAGGCATTCTGAATGCTCCAATAATATTTGGATTCTTTGGGCTAAAGATGTATCTATGCGTCTAATATTCGACTCTCCTCAACTTCTTTCTGTTGAGTGCTCTTTCATTTCTATCCTTTCACCCTTTCTTTTTTTAGCCGTTTATGTAAGATAGGACTGTGTCAAGCGCTTATGTTTGTGGTAGGATATTCTTTCTCCTTTGATGTTTGGATTTGTTGTGTAACAACATGGGTTTTTGGATACTCGGAACAGACTATTTGTAACATGTTTTGAAATTTAATTTTTATGGTAGAACAAATCACGAGTTTAAAAGCCAAGCTCATATAATTTAGTAAGACGAGTAAATCAAAATTTGGAATTCCATTAGAAACTTTGTGTATTGGATTTATTGAATTCAAAACTTAGGTATAATGGAATTTATTCCAACATGTGTTTATTAAACAAAGCTAAGATGATAATAATAAAGTTGATCAAATCCTTATAAATTGGGTATAATAGATTTATCTATTAAATGTAATAAAGGGTAGTTATTACATGGCTACCTCCTAGGTTCTAAAGTAAATAATAAAATATTGAGTGAGATCAATATTTATATGTTGCATATTTTTAATATGAGCTTCAGAGCTACTTGAAGTATTTTAATAAGTATTGTTAAATTTCATCGTGTTATATTGCAATAAATTGCAATATATGCATATAAAAAATTTTGGTGTAAAGCTGTGATTATAAATAAATACTTTGTTGTAAGTATGATGTAAAAATGTAAATATCGATGAAAATTAATATTAATGTGTCAAATAAATTTTTAAATGATAGTACTAATAAATTATGTCAAATAATAAGGCTTGCATAATTTTTGAAATAATAATGTGCGCGTTTTAATCATAAAACAATAAGATGTACAGTTTAAGTCGAAACTTTGAAATTGTAGTGTTAACATGTCAAAATTATGTGTGTTTAAAATAATTTAATAGTGTAAATACTAATTAGTCAATTATGGTGAATAGTAGATTTAATGCAAAATGTATCTTTAAATTTAAGTATGTTGTAAATAAAAAATATATAAGTATAAATATTGAATAGAAATCAATATTTAAGTGTGATGTAATATTTTAGTGAGGTTATGTGTTTATTTTATCATGAATGTAGAACTTACGTAGATTTAAATTTATGAATGTTAGTTGTGCATAATAGAAGTGTAAAATGCGTGTTTGGTAAAAATATGAATTTATTGTGTGTTATAGCAAAATTATATTTAAAATATTTAAGAGTTTATATCAACATGTGTGTTTGTGTTTTGTAAATTTAGACATAACATGGTATGTGTGAATAAGTTGTATAGAATTTCAAAAAATCAAAGTTACATGTTATATTGATAATTTGATAAAATATAAGATGATTTGTGTGATTAGATGTGCTTAGTATGTATATTTGGGTTCCATTAGCATAATTTAGTGTAACATATCGTAAAATAAACTTAAATAGACGTAAGGTAATTTAATTTAATGATAATCAATAATAAGTTAATAGATGAAAAATGGAATTTTGGATAATTGGGAACTAGGCCATGAAAGTATTGTTATTGTATTCGTGATGAGATTTTGATCCGTTTTCATATTTTATCTACTGAAAATGGAGTTCGTATGTAAAAGGTATTAATAAAACAAGTTATGCGTAAATATTAATACACAAGGTTTGGAATTCAAATAGATTATATATATATATATATATATATATATATATATATATCCAGAATATATTAATTATGGATTGGCATGAAAAGAATACTCCAAGTGAATTTGAAATTTGTGTATATATTCATATACAATAGGGGACAGTGATAATCAATCTAAAGAAATAAATTTTAGAATTTATAACAAAACAACGTTATAGGAGAACTAAATTCTACCAGCTGACCCCAGAAGGGGATCGACCTCCCTATAGGAGGGGGATCGACCTAGGGGTTGACCGTCCTCCTATAGAGGGGGTCTACCGCCCTCCTATAGAGGGGATCGACCGCCCTCCTAGGTGTAGAGGTGGGGAGAGTGTTTCGTTATGGAGTTTTATACAAATTGCATTAGTTGGATTGTCCAAATTTAATCTAATGGTCTACACTTACATCTGCAACTATAAAAAGAACTCCCTAGCCACACTCCAAACCATATTCTCATCCCTCTCTATGCCTCCATTCTTCCCTTCTACCATTGCCAAAGTAGGCTAGTTCAATCCAAGTTGAGGCAGCATCTCCTTATCTCCGTTGTTTAGGTGAATAAAACAATAGAAATGTTGTCTTATTTATAGCCTGCCGCCAATGAATCTTGTTCAGAAATGTGTCCAGGTTCAGAGAATGGATCTGCCGCAGATCTGGGGTGGGTAGACCCCGGGGTCGACCCTTCTTGGGTGCAGTTTGACCCCCAAGGGGTTGATCTCCCGCGCTGGTTTCCCGCTCCCCCATTTGAATTATTTTGAATATTCTGGACTGGTTTTGTTTATATATGTTTTACTTATATGTATACAAACTTCAAACTTAATATCTTGTTCATACGATGTCCATTTTACGCAAACTCAGAGTCTATCTTAAGCAAAATTCTGAGACGAACGCAATGGTACAGTCCATTTCCCTTAATTCCCAATATTTAATTAAGTATACTTTAGTTTATTGATATAATGTCCTTTAAAATTATGGGGTGTTACATGCAACAAACAATATTGTTTCAAGATTGTTAGATTTTTTGTCAATACACAATTGTTTTACAATTAAACGGTAACAACTATCAATGTTACTCAACTATTCAACAATTGACACGTCAAATTGTGATTACAACAATAGCTTAAAGAGTAACCGATTGTGCACTAGATTGGAGCGGTACAAAATTGTCTCCAATAGACAGGAAGAAGAACAGTTCAGTAATGTCCGAGTCCAGAAAGGATTCTGTTTCCTTAAAAACAATATTGCCATCGCATGCGTGACAAAATAGCAATTTGTTTCCTAGGATAAAACGGACTAGCCCCATCGCGTAGTGCCAGCAAACGAAGCTATAACGAACAGAAATTGATTATAGAAACTAGATCAGAGGATTACTTTGAAGAAGAAGTAATGCGAGCAGATTAAAAAGTGAATTATGTCTCGTTTTGGGCAATGTATTTATAGGCTGGAGGAGGTGCCAATCTGGGCATTAATAACCGTTGGAATTGGAAAGGTAGCGATCCCGTAACCACACAGCCATTAATATGCGCGCTCAGAAGTCAAATGGTTGTAAACATTCAGCTGAACAGACATGCCTTTCAAATTCTAAAAAAAAATCTCGTTCCAGCACACTGGCCCAACCAGCAACCGTCGACTCTATTCAATCAAGAGACCCTAAGAGCCCCAAGGCCCAATCTTTGACACTATAATATATTACTGTGTCAAGGTCTAGCCCCACGTTCCTCTACAAGCCCTCTTCTTTTTATTTTGTATAAGCCTATAGGCTTGTAATATGTAAGAGAGAGTTCTATTTATATTTTGATGATGTGGGACTATAAGTTGCTATCTCTTCTTCTTCCCAAATTCCTCCTTCTCTTGGTCATTCATTTACAACGTATATTACACTAAACCTGTAACAACTCGGAAAATCTAAACCAGTTTAAAATTTTTAATTTGGCTATTTTAGTGGATTTTAAATATTTAAAATAAATTATTTTAAATAATAACGACGAAAAGTATGTTTGAATCGATGTTTGAAAATAAATATATTTATTTTGAAATTAAAACAAGGCATGAAATGGCGCGATAGTTTCAAAATTAGAATTCAAACTTTGACTGACTGTACCGGGGGGAAAATAAAAAGGATTTTAGTGAAACCAAAAATATTTAAATCTGTTTATGAATATCTTTCTAACAAATCTGAAAAATCGAAGTTTCGTAGCGGAAGTCAAAAGTTATGGCCAAATGAATTTTCAGAAAGGTCGCTATAGAGAATATAGCCATTGAAAATAGACATTTTGCAAACGACCTCAGAATTCGACGAAACCACTTTTGTTGGATCCGGGATGTTAGATAATTTCTAAGTTTCAAATTCCATAATTTTTGAAGTCATTATGTGAATGTGGCGAAGGAAAATGCGTTTGGTCGATTTCAGATAAATTGGATCGACCAGAACAGGGCCATTTTTCAAACGATCTCAGAATTCTACGAAACTAGTTTTGTTGGGACCGTATCATCAAAACATACCTAGATTTATTTTTCTGCAATTTTTGGGATCAGTATGTGGCCCCGACAAATTGAAATGTACGTTCAAATCAAATATTGAATGTTTTATATTTTAATTTGAAGAGAAACTGACTGAAACAGTCGAATGGCCTATGAAACATATCCCATTGTGTTCGGAATGGGGGTACTTAGCTAGGGACGATAGTCGTTGGGTTTGGATTGGAGCAAGTATGTGAAGAGGGGTATTTTAGAATTTTAAAAAATATATAAATAAAGAAAAAACCCATTGGCCAATCATAACTCGACAAACCCGCGTTCTCTCTCCCTCTCCAGCTCGTCGACGGCGATAGGAGCTCCAACCTTCCCTCCTCTTTATCTCCTTCCACACGCACCGATAGCCAACGCCCCAATTGAGGATTTTGAAGATCTCTCCGAGAGCTTCAGAACCGTACCCGCTTCGTCCTGATTGGTGGCGCGTATCTCAAGAATCACGCCCAGGAAGTGGCGCCGTTCATCGCGTCGGATCTCCCTCAACTCGCGGTCGATCTCCATGCAACCGCCAGCACCAGCAAGCCCTTCTGAAGCTCTTCGAGGTGGTATGATCTGATCGCCCTCAAACTGAACGGATCGAGCGCAAATCAGTGACCTAGTTTTGAACGCTCAAGAAAGGTATACGGCCTTTAAATTTTTGAATAAAAAATAACATTTTTTAGTGTTGCAATTTATGTTTTTACAATAAAAATAATATCTTTTTCGTATGTTGTCGAAATCTAGTGAAACAAGAGACAGTGGACTCGTGAGGACGTCTTCTACACTCTAGAAGGGACCGGATATTTTTCTGAGCCTTCTGCAATTTTTGGTGGAGTGGAACCCAATGTGAGATAAACTATATGGAAAACAACGATATATAAATTATATAGTCGATGTATGAGTTATATAAGCGTTATACACCTCATGTATAAGCGTTGTATAAGTTGTATGTTCGATGTATAAGTTATATATGCGTTGTAAAAGTGATATATGCGTTGAAATAAATTGAAATGATATTGAAATGAAATCGAAATATAGTTATATACGTATATATATATAAATATAAATAAATATATATATATATATATGCATACACTCCCCTCGTCCACAGACCATGGACGATATATATTGGTTGTGATGTTGTTTGGATTATTGGTTGATGTGAAATTTGGTGAACATCATGAATGGTTGAGTTGAAATGATTGATTGTGGTTGAAATCCCAATAGGATTAGTATATGGGAAAATTCGTCTGTGTACGAACTAGATATTGAAAATTCCCATTGTCAAAAGCTGCGAGGCTTTAAGGTAGAGCGAGGAGCTGTACTAGGGACGGTGCCGGTTTTAACTACCCTGTCGTTATACTGCTGAAATTTTCAATAATATTCATGTGTTAGAATTATTTTCATGTGTTGAAACCATATTCATGTGTCGAATAGAAATTCATGTGTTGAATTGAAATTCATGTGTTGAATGAAGTTCATGTGTTGAGTAAATTCTTTGAAAGATAAAAATAACATTTTTATTATATATATAGACTATATAAAATATTAGTATTTTAAATAGATTGTTTTAACACCAAAAATAATAATATTTTTACCTTATGTTTGAACTATATAAAATAATCGTGTTTTGAAATAAATTGTTTTAACAATAAAAATCACATTTTTATTATATACATAAACTATAGAAAAAATTCATGTGTTGAATAAAGGACTAGAACGATAAAAATCATATTTTTATCGTATGTGTTAAGTCGAAAACATTCATGTGTTGAATATATAGATTGAACAATAAAATCTACATTTTTGTTGTGAATATGAAGTGCTAAAAATATTCATTTGTTGAATAAATATTCTTGATGATAAAAATATCTTTTTTATCAAAAATATGAAGTGAATATGATTTTGAAATCGAAGAATGAATTATATATATAAGTATAATTAAAATATATAGAATAACGAAGCTGCAGTTCGTGTTTTGAAACCGTGATTTCAAACGATTATTGCGGGAGATCCGACCATTGGATTTTCCCGAAACCGAAACCGTTGGGTTCGCTTTGGAAATATTTTTCCAACGACACCCACTTTGTGAAGATCCAACGGTTGGATTGTCTGGAATGTTTAATTCAAATTTGAAGAAAAACAGCGCCAAAATCGATTATATATATATATAATTAAATCAACTAACGACGCTGAAGTTCGTATTTTGAAATCGTAACTTCAAACGATTGTACCGGGAGATTCGAAGGTCAGATTTTTCCAAAACTGAAACCGTTGGATTCGTTTTGAAAATATCTTTCTAAGGGTATAAAATTTGTGAAGATCCAACGGTTAGATTTTTAGATATGTGTAAATCAAATCTGAAGAAAAACAGCGCCACGGCCGCGTTATGGCCTGAAGCGTTGTTTGAGTGAATTGGCTATTTTTAAATAAATAAAAATAGCGACAAATCGTGATAAAATATTATAAACGATATGGAATGGAAATAAACTGAATTTGCTCGGTTTATTTGATATTGGATGGTTGAATGTGTTTGGCGTGAAAAGTACATTAAAGAACAGAACTAGTGATATCGAATAATTTAACTATTGAAATGAATTGATTTGAAATTCTAAATATACATGAATTATTTGAAAAGGCCGAGTTGATTCTCATTTCAAATAATTGATCGACGATTGAAAGTCGAAGATATGAAGATGGTGCAAGACCGATAATCTTCACGTCGAATGAAGGGGTGCTACTGATGCTCATGATAGGAGTAGCTACCTTGAAGGGGCTGAGGTAGTAGTCGTCCGGACGTACTTGTTGATTGTACGGATGTGCGAGGTATTAAGTGCCTCCGGTTTTGTTCAGACCCATAACGAACTTGTAAATGGACTGTGTGTCTGACATTGGATTTTGTTCTATACGGATTGATCTCTATTAAATATGTATCTGTTTGGCGGCGGAGAATTTATTCTCTTGCTTAACGCCCTTCTCTGAGACGTTCGAGCTCAGAGGTTATATATCGATAGAAATCAGTCGCACGAAGTTAACTTCCTGTGTGACATGCCTAAATGGCAGATGATCAAGGCTTCTGTTGAAAAGCAAAGTCTTGTGGTTGATGATCAAAACACGGCATGTGTGGCATAGCTTTGTGTATAGCGTTGTTTCGCGATCCTCACACCCAGTATGAGCCAGAAACGGGAGAGGACTTCAGGGAGGACATGCGTTTCCTTCTAGCTAGGAGTGGTGCTTTGGGTTTTGCACACCCGGGTATTTTACTTATGTGGATGAAAAGCGAGGCCTCGATTGCTTCGGTCTCTTCGGAGCCGACGGTGTGGTCAGATATGACCAGTTTATGCCCCATAGGGCGGGGAAACGCAGTGTTCAGGGATTTTAATCCACATCGGTGGAACAGCCCTGACGATCCAAGGGTCGATGCGTTCTGATCCTGAGACATGGGCTAGATTGTCTCGAAGCGGTAAGGGCGATCCCTTGCCTTGGTTCATGACGGAAATCCAATTTCCAATTACGACATTGTGCGGTTTTGATTGTTTACCTATATATGGCGACATAGTGGTATGGGGCATTAATGCCGTTTATGATTGATACTTATGGTTTGAAATTGTTTTTGAAACATATAAACACCAGTAATAATATCAAATGCTTTTGTTTTATTCGTATCAAGCATATTTTGGCCATTATAAGGTAAAACTCTATCCTCCGGTTTGTGTTGCACTGTGTGATGGGAACTGAGTCTTATAATGGCTTCATTTTTATAGAAAGCATTGTGATGTTTAAAAGATTTACTTGTTTTAAAGCATTGGCAATCCAATGGAGTAAACCCGTTCCGCGAAAGTGGCGTGGTCCTGTGATTGGCCATATATTAAAGTGTTAAGTAGATTTCTCATACCAGTCCCATGACTGACTCGTAGTTTGTTTCACTTGCAAACTCGGGTGCCCCTTTTTCTACACGGGTAGCCTTGTATTCAGGTTTTAGCAAGCTCTTTCTGGATAGCTGGAGCTGAAGATGGATTCTATCATTTATCTCTTTTTATGCTGTTCAGCTCCTATTGTACATATTATGTTTTGTTTTCTGCTGTAGACATTTATGTATAGCTGAACTGTATTTTGTACTAAGTATGATCCTGTATACTTTGTAACTCTGGTAATTATGTTTATCCAGTGTATTCTATTGTACATTATCTGGTGTATTTAATTATTTATGTTCTGCTGTTATCTCTTTATGTGTTATATTCCAAAGATTACCCTTGCTACCGTCGAATGGGGTTAGGGGTCGTCACAAAACCAATGTTCCTCAGAGATACATAGTTACTAAATTTGACTACCACCTTTTAACCTTAGTTCCATAAACCAGTAATTATTTCAATATATTTTATTAAAAAAAATTATTTGCATGACCATTGTTGTTTACCAATGCCAACTTTAAAATAAATGCAAACAAAGAGTAAGCGTGCGTACACTATTTGTCACCCTTGATCCATTTTAATGTGTTGCGTATGTATAGTTTCATACGTAATTCAATACATACTTTCTTTACTATGTAATCAATTTTTGTATAGTTGAGTAAAATAAAAATATTCTTTAATTGTCTATAACGCATTATGCCATAGTTTATGCTCAAGAGTTGGTTCAGACAAACAAAAAACTCTAGAAGAGTTTGTAGTTAAGATCGTTGTACCTTTAAAACAAAGGTAATTGCTTTTTTTAACACATTTTGTTTTCATTCTATGAACTATTAAATATTGAAAATTTCAATTTTTCTAGTGTAACGCCTCGGAATTTCCGGACTAGTCAAAATTGCCGAAAATCCTTCCGTCAAAAACAAACAATGAAAGCAGCATTTTATTTGATAAATATACAACATCACTAATTGCTCTAGATAAAATTTTAGTAAATACCACTTATCTAATTAACTGCTTGTGCTTAAATATGAATTAAACACAACTACCATAAATCTGCCATTGTGCAACTCTAATACGATGGACATCGATGTTCATTCCTGCACACTTGATAAACACGTTAGCATAGCTTAAATGAAAGATGCACTATTACAAGATGAAATAGCAAATAATAAACAAAAAATATTTATATTAATAATGCAGCTGCATCACTACTCCTTATGATTGCCGACGTACCTTTATCTAATTGGGTGAGCAATTAGATACATGATCAAACCAACATAGTTCTTCTTTACAAAACATTTAAAATCAATATTTACTTCCAACAGTACTTTTTATACCAAGTAGGAACACTCTATTTATACTCGTTTTGAAAAGTATCTAAATATTTCTTGTAAAACTTCCTTTCAAAAGATCTTCTCTTTTAAATATCAAGAACTCCCTTGCGATAAAATAGATTATAACTTAAAACTAATCATCGAAAAAAGAATTCTTGAAAATAATATTCACATAAGACAAAGGAATGCATTTCGATAATGCAATTATGGCTATCAAGCCATAGGTAGTCTATGTCTGTCCCAGTCCCCTACTAATCCTTATGTTCTTATTTTCAGGACCTTATGCCAGTTATGCTAATTCATCAATGTCCTCAGTCATCTGTCATATATGTTCTTTACTTAGCGAAGTCAAAGATTGCAGTCAATATAGTATGTTGAAGTCATAGGCATCTTTAAATTAAAACACAAGCTTATGTAATAATAACGGACTAGATGATAAGTATACTCACAATACACCTTGCTATCTTCATGCAAAAGTCTCATAGAACATCATATAGTACTTATCATCATTCCTAAGTAATCGATTATTTTCCTCGAATCATTAGACTTGCACCAACCTTAGGCGAGCTTTCTCAAGGTTCAGCTACTCCACTCCAGTCGCTTCTTTACAAGTTCAAGAGAGATTTCAAAGGTCACTAGAGTGGCTCTCTATTAATATACAGTAATAGAATGGACCAGTCGACCTACCTAAATGCCCATGAGCTTTTCCGCGGGCAGAATCGGATGCCAACCTCATTAGATGCAAATGTGTCCATGCAGGAGATGGATGAAAAAATTCATCAAGCTTCCTTGATCCCAATTTAACATGTTTTGGCTCTCTTTTACTTTGATTTACATCCTCGTTTTTGTCAGTTTTTTTATGATACTATAAAAAAAGCTCAAGTCCAAATTTGAGAGGATATGGAATAATTTACCATGATTTTATACTCAAACCATCTATAACAGCGTTTCCGACATGCTATGAAAAGTTATCATCATTTAATAACACTTCACAGTCAATTCAAAGGAAAGACAGCGCTTCCAGAAGTGCTATGGCAAGTTCTGTGCGGTTTATAGTGATTTTAGGCCAAAAACATCTTACTACGGCGTTTCTGGGACACTATGAAAACTTCTGAGTAGATTATTAAGCTTCATAAGTAATTCAAAGAAAAGATAGCGTTTCGGAATGCTATAGAGAATTCAAAATTTCATTAAGAATTGCAAAAGTTATGCCCAAAATACCGAACGTCATTTTCAAGGTTTCAAGTCCAATCATTCATTCATAAATTTCTCAACTTTTCTTCAAAATATGAAATGAATACATGAACTTAAATAAGTTTTCTCACCTTGTACTTGTGCCTTGATCTTGTATTTATTCTCTAGGATTCTCCCAAACTTCTACCTTTTATCTTGATTTTTTTTTTCATTTGTGAATGCATGAAAAAGGATGAACCTTTCCACCCTTTATATAGTAGTTTTCAAGGCTAGTTTGGTAACTTAGTTTTGGATACTTGTCTTCCTTATCTTCGTGCAAGCTTTAGGATGAAGACACATGTCTACTTAGGTGTCTTTAGATGTTTCTACACATGGACACCTAATATGTTTATGTTTCTATCTTATTTACTTATAAGACATGTGTGCCATTCTTTTGATGACACGTGTCCCTATCATTTTAAGCCATTTTTCGTATTCTAGAACATGTACACATGTACCATTTGTATTTTGATTTATATGTTATGTTCATACATATATGTGTTCATCTATGGTTACTACATGCACATGATATTCTAACAACTTTTAACAAACATAACCTTGTTTATCGACAAAACTGTTTTCGGTTATATTATCGATTTTTCTTCGAACTACTTGTCTTTCTAAACAAAAACTCGACAACATGTTTTCTCCTCATTAATTATTATTTATAAAGGGATTTAATCACGGTTATGAAACCATTAAATCCAAGATTTAAATATTTAAATATCCTCAATATTTAAATATTTACTGCCCGAAATTTCAGGTTGTTACATTCTACCCCCTTTAGAAGGAATTTCGTCCCTGAAATTCTATGCAATACTTAATCAAAAGAAAACCAAATTTCCACAAAAGAAACTCTATGTATCCAGGATTTTTTTTTTGAAAGTATACTTTCAAATTAATTTCATAAATTGAAATCATACCTGGACATTACATGATTCGAATTCTGTCACTCCTACAAGCTGTTACTTGACCAGCTACGCCATATCTTCTTTTTATGCCCAAATTCAGGATCATGTTCTTTGAAATCCACATCGATACCCGGTCTCCTTCTTATCTTGTGTGGTACCCATCGAAATGTACTAAAGATTAATCGTACTTCGGCTCATCCGACTCATCATCATCTAATTAGGATGTATTCTTCATGTTGTGGTACCCATCGAAATGTACCAGAGAGTAATAATTTTAAAATAGGCATCTCAAATAATATCTTCAATGATTATATTCATCAAAGTCAACTCATCAATTATGTTGTACTCTCCTTGTTGTAGTACCCATCAAAATGTACCAGAGATTAATATTTTCAAAATAGACTCTAATCTTTTTTTTAATAATATGATTATATTCATCAAAGTGGATCCACACCACCCCCTCAATTTAGCCTATTCTTATGTAGTCGACATCCCCTCACTAAGTAGGGACATACTCTACTCGGCTCTATACCAACATAGAGTAATAGTTGCACTACCTAAGATCTATTATCTTATACCGCACATCATCATCACTATCCGAAGGTAACCATCATATTGCGGCCGACATCCCTTCACTAAGTCGAGATGTACTCTACTGGGTCGATAGCACATAGAGTAATAGTGCACTACCTAAGATCCATTGTCTTATACCGCACATCGAAGGTATCCATCATTGATGAATTAATCAACAAAAATCTTTCATAATTTTAAATAAAGTATTCTCTCAAAACACTTCTATACTTTGTAATCATTACTCCCAGGTAACAATTTTCTTTTGGAAAATCCACACACTCAAATTCGAAAATCTTCCTAAGTATAAACCCTTTTTTTCACATCAATCTTTTCATATTACTCGATGTATCTCAAAATCTTATATAGGACACTAGTTATGACATTCGCATTGAATGATGTCAAACTCTTTTTTTTTGTCAAACACATAGTCAGTTTATACCAATGTTTTGAGATAGAAAACTTTCAAACTTTAAAATGCGTATGATGTAAGTATTTTAGATAATTAATCTAGTTTCCCAATAAGATATGTTTTGACCAAACCCAATCAAGGAATCAAAAGTGATGATCGAATTGCTAAGAGATCTTTTAGCAGCTTTAAGCACATCATCAATGCTAAACAATTCCAATATCACATTATATAATAATATAAATATTTAAAGAGATTTTATAACCTTGTTTTGCATGAATGTAAGGTTCAATTTCCTCATCTTAATCTCCATCAAGTTTAATTTCTCAAGCTCATTAAATTCCTTCCTCGATAAGTTGTTATTCCATATTCCTTCGAAGCCACTCCATTCCTTCGCTACTTTATAACTAATCATATACGCACTTACAAATTCATTAATCCTCTCTATGTGGTGCATGATAATGAATCAACACATTACTATTATTAGTATAAACACTAAGCAAAACTTAAACATACAAAATAAATATTACCCATAACCTTGGTCAGAGGAATGGTGCCTTACCCTATCGAGTTATATTTATCAAATTAAGGTAATTTCGGTTCAAAAATTTTAGGATGATTTTCTAATCTTATGTGAAATTTTATTTAGGCACCTAACCAAAACCCTGATACCACCGGTAACACCCGGAATTTCCGGACCAGTCAAAATTGCAGAAAATCCTTCCGTCCAAACCAAAAAGTGAAAGCTACCATTTTATTTGATAAATATACAATTTCACTAATTGCTCTGGATAAAATTTTAATAAATACCACTTATCTAATTAACTGCTTGAGCTTAAATATAAATTAAACACAACTACCGTAAATCTGTTATTATGCAACTCTAATGAGATGGACATCGATATTTATTCCTGCACACTTGATAAACACGTTAGTTTAGCTTAAATGAAATATGCACTATTACAAGATGAAATAGCAAATAATAAACAAAAAAATATTTTTATTAATAAAGCAGCTGCATCACTACCCCTTATGACTGCCTACGTACCTTTATCTAATTGGGTAAGCAATTAGATACAGGATCAAGCCAACGTATTTCTTCTTTACAGAACATTTAAAATCAATATTTACTTCCAATAATATTTTTTATATCAAGTAGAAACACTCTAGTTATACTCGTTTTGAAAAGTATCCAAATATTTCTTGTAAAACTTCCTTTCAAAAGATCTTCTCTTTTAAATATCAAGAACTCCCTTGTGATAAAATAGATTATAACTTCAAACTTATCATTGAAAAAGGATTTTTTTTTTGAAAAGAACATTCACATAAGATAAAGGAATGCATTTTGATAATGCAATTATGGTTATTAAGTCATAGGTAGTCTATGTCTGTCCCAGTCCCCTACTAATCCTTACGTTCTTATTTTCAGGACCTTATGCCAGTTATGCTAAGTCATCAATGTCCTCAGTCATCATTCGCATATGTTCTTTACTTACCGAAGTCAAAGGTTGCAGTCAATATAGTATGTTGAAGTCATAGACATCTTTAAATTAAAACACAAGCTTATGTAATAATAATGGACTAGATGATAAGTATACTCGCATTACTCCTTGCTGTCTTCATGCAAAAGTCTCGTAGAACATCATATAGTACTTATCATTATTCCCAAGTAATCGATTATTTTCCTCGAATCATCGAAATTCATTAACCTTCCTTGTTCTCAATTTTGACACGTTTTGGCTCTCTTTTAATTTGATTTACATCCTCGTTTTTGTCAGTTTGTTTATGATACTATAAAAAAAAGCTCAAGTCCAAATTTGAGAGGATGTGGAATAGTTTACCATGATTTTATACTCAAACCATCTATAATAGCGTTTCCGACATGCTATGAAAAGTTCTCTTCGTTTAAAAACACTTCATAGTCAATTTAGAGGAAAAACAGCGCTTCCAAAAGTGTTATGGCAAGTTCTGGGCGGTTTACAATGATTTTAGACTAAAAACATCTTACTACAGCGTTTCTGGGACACTATGAAAAGTTTTGAGTAGCTTATTAAGCCTCATAAGTAATTCAGAGAAAAGATAGCATTTCGGACTGCTATATAGAAAGCTCCACAACTCAGATTTTCGGCCTGATTTTGGGCAAAATGTTTGACATTGTTTCTTTGCAATAAAAATAGCTTTTGACTCCAAATTTTCTACAGTAAGAAGTCTCTTAGTCTACTAAATTATCATCAAAAGAAACCCTTAAAATTATTTATCAATTTAATATATAAAATCAAACATCATGAGGCATTTTTAATATGTCCATTTCAGGCTAATTTTTACTTGATTTCGCATTCAGTTTTAAGGTACACAAACGACCGAATTAGAACAAAGTGGCCAAGGATAAATTTATAGCCCTTTGAATTATCTTTCTAAATTGATAGAGAAGTCGAAATTTCATTAATAATTGCAAAAGTTATGCCTAAAATACCAAATGTCATTTTTAGGGTTTCAAGTCCAATCATTCATTCATAAATTTCTCAACTTTTCCTCAAAATATGAAATGAATACATGAACTTAAATAATTTTTTCTCACCTTGTACTTGTGACTTGATCTTCTATTTATTCTCTAGGCTTCTCCCAAACTTCTACTCTTTATCTTAATTTTGTTTTTCATTTGTGAATGCATGAAAAAGGATGAGCCTTTCCACCCTTTATACAATTGTTTTCATGGCTAGTTTTTTAATTTAGTTTTGGACACTTGTCCTCCTTATCTTCATGTAGCGTTGGCAATTAGAACCGAAAACCGAAAATCCGAACCGACACGAAAAGACCCAAACCCGAACGAACCCAATGGGTCTCCGGTCGGATCTAGGTGATGAAAAATATCATCAAGACCCGATCAAACCCGGCCCTCATAGACCCGACCCAAAAGGCCCGATCGAAAAGTATTGAAATATATGTATTTTTAGTGTTATTATTCAACCAGACCCAAACCGATCCGACCCAACCCGAGCTTCAACCCGACCTGACCCAAATCGAAGCTCGGGTCAGGTCCAAAATTTTGAAATGTATATTTTAGACCCGACAAAACCCGATCCGCCTAGAACCGAGACCCGACGGGTCGGGTCCAGATCCATCGGGTCAGGTCTAATTGCCACCCCTATCTTCATGCAAGCTTTAGGATGAAGACACATGTCTACTTAGGTGTCTTTAGATGTTCCTACACATGGGCACCTAATATATTTATGTGTCTTTATCTTATTTACTTATAAGACATGTGTACCATTCTTTTGATGAGACATGTCCCTATCATTTGAAGCCATTTTTCATATTCTAGAACATGTACACATGTACCATTTGTATTTTGATTTATATGCTATGTTCATACATATATGTGTTTATCTATTGTTACTACATGCATAAGATATTCTAACAACTTTTAACAAGCAAAACCTCGTTTATCGACAAAAATGTTTTTGGTCACATTATCGATTTTTCTTCGAACTACTTATCTTTGTAAACAAAAACTCAACAACATATTTTTTCCTCATTAATTATTATTTATAAAGGTAATTGATCAAGGTTATGAAACCATTAAATCCAAATATTTAAATATTTACTGCCTGAAATTTCTGGTTGTTACATCCAATTACTTTAACAAACTTGATTGCAATATGTATCTTGTGCTACTATATTCCACTATTTCAGCTTTAATTCATTTTAACTTTTTGTCACGTTCATAGTTTAAGTGTTATGTTAGTAGGCATAAAGTTCTTGATATATATTGCTGCAGTTTGCAATGTAATCTGAAGCTTCTTTTGCATTGTGCATGATGTAGTTTTTGTGGTTTAAGTTATTGTAACACTGTTTTATATGTAAATGTTGACTCGGGGAATGGTCACCTTATTCGCGCACGCCAATCTCCAAAGTGCATGTGTATTAGCAACACAATAGCCCGAATGTAAAGTAATTCGGGAGAAAACAATTTTTTATAGTGGTTCGGCACTAACGCCTACGTCCACTTTATAGTAATCATTTATCACATACTTGACAATTACAAAGTTTGTACATGTTCGGGAAATTTCAGTGAACATTGTTGTATGATAGAATAATAAATAGTTTGTTAATTCTAAATTTTGTCTGAAATGTCCATTGTCTTCTTCGTTGAGTGAAAGGAGTGTTGACTTGGTCAACAATATCCAAATTTAGCTTCAGTGTCAAAGAAATCCAAAAATGTCCAAATTTAATGAAAATGCCCTTGTAGATGTCAAAAAGTTGATGGAAAACGTGTATGCAACATTTTAGTGGTTCATGCTGTGTCCAATATTTATGGGAAAGAAGATGGAAGTCATTAATGGTGCTTGAGAGCTTCAAGAGTGAGAAAAATCCAACCCCTTTAAATGAGAAGCTTAGGAGTATTTATAGGCGAGAGGTTAGGTGGGAGTAGGTGAATTTTGAGGACCACACACCAAAATTTCGTATCCCTGGAAGATGCCATCATAAATTTCAGATCCCACCATGCATGACAGGAAAAAATTTGTGTCCCTCCCGAGGGATACAAATTTCGTATCTCTTCTAAGGGGAACGAATTTCGTATCCCTCCTAAGGGGTATGAATTTTGTATCCCTCCTAAGGGGAATGAATTTCGTATCCTCCTGAGGGGTATGAATTTCGTATCCCTCTAGAGGATACCAAATTTCCCCTTTGAAGGATATTAAAAAAGGGTGGGCGCGATGCTTGTGCTTGCCGAATCCCGGGCTCGCCTTACTAAGTTGATCTGATGATTTTGAGTGATTGACACACGTTTATGAAAACGGAGGTAATGTTCAAACTGTAAGGCCGTTTGGATCAAATGAAAGTTGTACCTGAAGCTAACTTAGAGGGCTACAAGAGTAATAGTGCAAAACATCCTAGTTGATGTTTTCGGGCCCAAAAGAGGCCATCTAGAAAGGTTTCGGGTCATTTTATCTTTACGACGCGACTTCGACCAAATCGTTTTATGCTTGCTGGCGATCACTACGCAATTGATGGCCTTCTGCAACATAAAACAAGTGTTGGGTCAAGCCCAAAAAATGTTATCACAAGTCTTTGGCAATACTTTTCCTATGATGCAATTTTCACTATTTCTGCAGACATCAAAGACAACATTTTGACTATCTAAGGCAACATAAGAAATATTGTTGCAATAGAACCATATTTGGGTAAATAGCAACATCAATAGGTGTCTGTAGCAACATTCCAAAAATGTTGCTATAGATATTAACATTTTGAATTTTTTTGGGTTCACATCTTCGCGGGACCCACAATGTAGGGCCCTTTGTGGGGCAACATTTATAACCCTTTGACAACACTATACTATAGCTACTTGCATAATACACCATAATAATTATGTCATCAACAGTACAATATCGCATACAACGGTACAATACCCCATACACCACTTGCATAATAAACCATTCGTAGATTCGATTCAAAACATACAACAGTACACATCAAAATTCATAGTCAACAGCTCCAAAAAGACAAATCATGAAAAAAAATATGTAAAAATACTATATTATCATAGCAATGCACAAAACAATTCCAAACATGATCTAGAACATAGCTAAAGTTGTTGCAATGAAATTTTCTCCTTTCCCATGTTTTCTACATTCAACGCGCATTAGGGACAACTCTTTATATCTGCCACAAATTCATCGGCTTTTGCCCTCTTTTGCTTTTGCTTCATCGGCTTGTCTTTAATTGTCCTTTTTCCATGAGCAATTGCGATATTATCCTTTCTTTTTCCATCAATTTAACATAGTACCATCCAATTCAGCGTTGCTATTGATTTCATACACTTCGTCATGCCATAAAATACCTACAATTGTTATTGTGCACATATCTTAAACTATCAACTAAAACATCACTGAAAGATATGATAATCGACAATGAAACCAAAAAAAAAAACCTAATTTATACTTATAGGTCACATAAAGCAACTAAAAAACTTCTTCTCCGAATTCGACCATACCTTCATGGTACTCATCTTCGCTGGGATTTTGTGGTGGTAGTTCTTACTTGCCACTGCTGTTGATGAATTTGAAGTAGAAATTGATTGAGTGGTCATTGAATTTGAATTGAAGAAATAATTGAAGTGAAGAACTGAAAACAACTATAGCTACAGTATTCCTAGTTACTGGTTTTGGAACCAATTCGTGATCACATAAGAAGCACTAATATCATATTTCAGAAATATTAAACTAGATGATAATAATCAAATTTTTGAGGATAATTATAGGTATAAAAGAAAGCATACACATGGCATGAGCATGCACAGTGGGAACAATGACAGGTTTTAGTGTACAACATCGGGTGCATGAACAATGCCAGGTTCAAGTGCACTTGTGTGTAGAAATCAACTTGAAAAGGGTTCATAGAACATATACGCACACATACATATACACATGTATGTGAATATGAATATATTCATGTATAATTGTGTGTATAAATCATTTTTTTTAACAACTATACATGTTCAAGAACATGAACAAATCAACTAAAAAAGCAATCGAACAAGAGACATGGAAATGGAAATACTAATCAAGGAAATTTACTGCAGCGAATTAAAGTGAACAGGAAGGTTGAAAATTATCAAAAATCCATAATGCAGATAGTGTAACAAAGTTTTTCAGAAATCCAGAAACCAAATATATAGTTAAAATTAGCTATAACGTCAAAATCCCCGAATTAAAAACATATATTCGAATATATTCAAAATACCTGGAGATTCGAAGTAGCGGTATCAAAAGAGTTGAAGTTTAATAGAAAATCAGTCGCATTTTAAGGGATAAAAACCCTTTATATTCACGACAATCATCTTCGGCCTAATAACATCAAAGTTCGAGTTAAAATCCAAAAGAAATTAAAACAAAAAAAATCATACCCGAGAACGAGATCGAATTGTGAATCAAATTAAAGAACTTCAACTTGATTGAATCGAAGGAACTCTGTAAACTGGAGATCTACGTGCTTTAGAGAAGGAGCAGAAACGTGGAATTTTATGAATCAAAGGAAATTACAAAACTCTAAGCAAGCCGCCACCATTATTTTAGAGAAGGGTTAGCGATTTAAGGGAGAACGAAATGAAAAGGAAGTGCGTGAATGAAAATGTTAGCGGGAAATAGAGGAACCGTAGTAGATAGTGGATGGATGGTTGATATTTTGTTTTAACAAATGGTGTGGATCGCCATGTAAGATATGGAAATGTCTGCTATAGCAACACTGTATCAAAATGTTGCATCGTATTACACTTGTTTAACTAGAGCAACACATATTTATGACTAAGATAACACCAAAAATACAACGTTGCAGTAGAACCAAAATTTTATAGCTCATACAACATGTAACTGGTAACATCTAGCAAATCTGTTGATGGCATAGTGGATGCTATTGACATGTGACAGCTTTGACAAAAAAAGTGTATTAACAGTAAACTAGTACGTTAGACACGTCCGTTGGACGTGTGCATAGATATTCAAGAGTAAATTTATGGATTGTGAAATTCAAGCCGTATGCATAGATAATGTGTTGATACAAATAAATATGTGAGTTAACTTCTGCCTATTTTGAAAAATATGTAGTTATATGCATAGATCTCATTGATACAATTTCGAGCATTAATTTGTTTTATGTCTTAATATTAAATGGAGAAAATATATTCTATAGATTTACAAATGTGAACAAAAATATTATGACTTGTATTAGATGATGTGGAATACGTAGAAGGTAAAAATATTGTAAGTGATTGGCAATTGGCATAGTTAGAAGGATAAAATTAGTGGTGTCGATAATGTTAAAATCCACGTTCGTCCGATTGTGTAAGTTAACTGCATACCCAACCATATTTTTAACTTCAAGTTAAAACATAAAAAATCTTCATTAAGGCATTTTGCGTAGATGGTCTCGACACGTTCTATTTCTCAGCTCCCGCTCAGCACAGCGCCATCCCCAAGTGCTCCGGCCACTAAAATCGCACTCATGCGCTTGTGCATTTGAACACATTTTCTTATATTTGAATGTAAAATTCCATGTTTGCATGTTGAAATTGTCACACGTGCTTGCATGGGTCCTTCAGTGGACTTGGTCTAGGTTGGTCATCTGATTCCTTTTGTGGCTGTTAGACTTCAGCAAAATGCAACTTTAACAGCTTGGTTCAATATCCATTTTGCATGCATTAGCTCAAGTGTGACTATCCTACTGTTTGTTGCGCTTTAGCATGTGTCAACAAATTATAGGTTTTTTTTTCTTTTCTTCTGGTACATCATATTATTTTATGGCATAACATAATGAAAATGAGAAGTCCAGTGACACTACACATGAAACAACAACGAAAGAGCCTAACCAACACATCAGTGTATCTCCATTAGTGAATCCTATTATTGTCTCAGTACATTACAAACAAATTTTCCTACCTTTCAGAATCTTATGATCTTAAAAGATTAGGCGAAAATGTGAATCTATGTTTGCATGCTAAATGACATTCTCAAATAACAAACTGTTTAACTATCAGTCTCAGTAAATCGTTAACTCCTGCATTACACTCATAGAACAGAATTGCTGTACAAAGAGAATAGCGGAAGCTTTCAAAATATTGCAAGGGTAACACAAAACTATAGAATCTTATGATCTACATAGATCAAACCAATATCAGGGTAACGTTCTAGCTTCAACTCATAACTCATTGATGAATTCGGTGGCAAAGTTCAGAAAATGAGAAATCCAGTGACACTACACATGAAACAACAACGAAAGAGCCTAACCAACACATCAATGTATCTCCATTAGTGAATCCTACTATTGTCTCAGTACATTACAAACAAATTTTCCTACCTTTCAGAATCTTATGATCTCAAAAGATTAGACGAAAATGTGAATCTATGTTTTCATGCAAAACGACATTCTCAAATAACAAACTATTTAACTATCAATCTCAGTAAATTGTTAACTCCTGCATTACACTCATAGAACAGAATTGCTGTACAAAGAGAATAGCGGAAGTTTTAAAAATATTGCAAGGGTAACATAAAACTACAGAATCTTATGATCTTCATAGATCAAACCAATGTCAGGGTAACGTTCCAGCTTCAACTCATAACTCATTGATGAATTCGGTGGCAAAGTTCAGAAAATGTGAATGCATGCCACATGATTTCTATTACAGGAAAAATAATGTAACACAAATTTACATACAGTCCACAAAACAAAAAAAATGATCCACTCAACAGCCTGTTACTTGTTATCACCAATTTCAGAAACCAATAGCCAGCCCACAAAACTTATTATCACCATTTTCAAGTTCCATCAAAAAATAATATCTCCGTTTTCAGAAACTGAGCTATAAGCAGTCTCAAACAATGAAACACAAAGTGAATACATTCTCCCAATAAACGCAGACCAATCTCCCCAAGTTTACGTAACTTTTTAGTCTTCAAAATCAAATTCACACACTACAACAGTATGCCATTTCAAACTTCAGACCAAAAAGTTAATCAAACAATCCTAGTGCCTCGTACATGAGACATTCCTCTCATCTGTATTGATAAGTTCTTCTACTGTGTTGATATTTTTTAAAATCTGAATGCTTAGGCTCTTTCAACTTCGATTAAATCATATGAACAGATGGGCAACCTCCGGTTAGCACCATACACATTTCATGCTGTAACTGTTAAAGATTTTTTTTTCTTAATGTTGAATCATGTGACAGCAGAGCCTATAAATTCACTGAAACTTGATTCAAATCTTTAGCCTAAGTAATATATTAAAAGATGGCCTTGAATCTGTTGGGAAAACATAGCAACATATGAAGGATCAGGTTCATACTAACTCTGCTTAAAACTGTATATTGGTATGTTTAAAGATAAATTGAAAAGTACAAATTCATGGAACTAAATAGGTTTAAAACTGTACATTAGTACGTATGTTCATTGAAATTGCATGTGTACAGAATCATGAATATTTTGAAAACGGTTGGTACATGGTTTTTGAAACCAAGTGACACCTAAGATTTATATTCCTAAATTTCAAATCATTTGAAATTCGTGGAGCCAAACTTTAACACTCATGCTAAAATATAGAATTAACACTTACCAGTAAACATATTTACAAAAATCAAGGTTTAATACTCAAGATAAAATAAAGAATTAATACTCGATACTAAGCATATTTTCAAAACTGCCAATGTCATGTGTTGTTTAATGCATGGCTTGTTCAAAACATAAATACATTTTTCTTAAGATCTGACACAGATATACAAAATCTTATATATTATTCAAAATCACCGTTTAAAATTAGATAAGTGTATGCAAAACCTTATGTCACTGAAATTCAAACATGTAAAATACTGCTATATGGTAAGCAAGATTTCCATGTATAAAACTATAAACAACTTAGATTTTTTCATGTATAAACCATGCGCGTTTCTAGTCATTATATCCTTCCAGGTTTTATATTTAAAGCTTCGTTTATCCGAAACTGCTTTTAGACTGATCCATGTGTTAAATAGTTAAAGATTGTCATACACCCATAGCTATAAGTTTTTCAAAATTTTAAGACGCGTATTCTCAAGAATTCGTATAAATATCATATATAAGAAAACACAATGCATGATTAAAAAAGAATCTACTTAAAATTGTGCATTGAAAACCGTATCATATCCAAAAAAATAGATGTATACAGAATTTAACTTCTTGCAGATCATACCTCTTTAAAATCATGCGTTTAAATTTTGAATATTCGTAAAACTCATGTTCACATACTTATATGAAGTCCGACTTTCATAAACATGCATGTAAATAACTATGTACTTGCTGAGAACTGCATATATGTATGAAATGCCATACCATTGTGTCTTTTAAACTTATTTATGAAAATATTGTATGAAAGTAACATATATTCCTAAACCATCATACCTATATATAAGCCGAAGGCTTTGTCAAACATTTTGAAAATTGACGTATATGGAAAACCAAGATGTACAGTATAAATTATGCATGTTTCACACTTGTTAATGTTTTAAATCCATATATTTTTGGATAGAATATACAAAAACTTAAACATATAAGTTAATTTGCAACTTAAAAATGTAGGCTCTTTAGAAATTCAGTGTTTAAACCATTTTATGGAATGCAATCGTTAAAAAAATAAACCTGTACACTCAATGACGGGCCACGTAGAATGAGGCAACCACTTTCAATGCGAAAGACACCATGATATATCTTGTCATCCCTGCACACAAAGCATATATAAATGCATTAATAAAACCATCTTAGAGAAATTAAAAAAGCAACGTACAAAGCGAATTCCATATGGGAAATTAAAAAAGCTAAGTAATACAAAGGTGGAAGAAAAATGGAAGGAAATATCTTCATATTCTTTGCTAATAATTTATGCACATTTCTAAATGTTATTTCTGTCGTCACATGATGAGATCTTCTTGCAATAACAAATGATATGTGATTTTTGAAGCTTGTGAAATGATAGTTTAACTAAAAATGAACACGATTCACACCATTGGAAGCAATCACAAAATCTTCAAAAAGTAGATCTATATTATAAATATATGATGTTATAACATGAAAATATAGCCGTGAAATTCATACACGTCAAACAGTTTATATAAAAATATAAGAAGTTACACAACTTGGTTGATTTTTTCCAAAATATAATAGCTAATTTAGTAAAAATGTAAATTGATTCTTATATAATGACACATATAAATTGAAGTCAAAATTATCAATTTGAATTTTTTTCGCAATAAATATAAAAAATAGGCATTCAGTTTCATTTATTTATCGGTAATTGTCTTGATAAAAAAATCAAAATGAACCTACATGAAGATTGATTTTTGCAAATTAACTAAAAATAATATTCATACCAACTTTTCATACTTCTCGTAATACACATATCTACAGCATAAATCATACTATTTTAATATTAGAATCTATAAGAGGATTTTGTTTAAATTTCCATAAAAACTAAACTTCAAACAAATACTAATGTTTTTTCTTTGGGATAAATGAAGCATTCTTAAAAAATTTAAAATCATTTCAAAACAAATGATTAATTCCAGTAATTTGTTAATGTAAATGGTGTTAGTTTAGAAAACGTAAAGTAAGCCATTATTGTCATGGCTTGTGATATGTTTATACGTCCCACTTATTATTGATTTTCAGTAATCTTGGATTCATATCCTCTAAAATTGCATCCCTTGCCTCATTTCTCTTCTTGCATAGTAAAATAGTATTTAGTTGTTAAGATAATATTACAGACTTGAATTATCCATTATTTTGATGTCACCAATAATTTTTTTACGGGCTCAAACAGTGCCATAATGTGTGTCAATTAGGAACTCAGTATCGCACATTGTAGAAAGGATGGTTGTGTTAACTTTTTGTAGTTCTATTTGACACTTTTGATTGATTCAACAAAGCAATTGATTGATATGGTTGATATTCATATCAATATCTTTTTCCAAGCATATAGTATTATGCTGCACCGGTAAACATACATATATTGGCTAAAACTATATACGGTTTTTATCATAATTGTACGATGCGTATGATATTACCGTAATGGAATGATGAGTGAACTGGAAATGCATTATCCATGCAGAAACTACAGAAAAGAACATCTTAATCCTAATCTAGACTGGGTAGTATTCATGTAGAGGTAGTGTGGAGAGTGAGTTATTGAAATAGTGATCTATACGGGGAAAAAATGATCTACTAATAGAGCGACAATCTTCTAACAATACATCCACTTGATATTTACCTGCAGAAATCAATTTGAAATAAAATCATTGCCAAACTCAGTAAACATCCCTCTTTACTTAATCATTACCTCAATTGATTCGTTTGTATCCCTTGTCATAGCCACAGCCGCTGCTACTTCAAGATTTGGATGACTATAATTGGCCCTAAAATCAAAATTTTAACCCAAACAAATCAGTTCTTCTCACGTTTCTCTAACCTGGAGAAGTCACAAATCAGTCGATGCTTATATCTTGATCCAATACTGTTGAGGTATTAAGGAAAGATATTACCAATGAGTTAATATTGGAGATAAGGACAATTGAATACCTTACCTTATATTTGGTATTGTATTAAGTGTAAGGTATATTTGGTATTGTATTAAGTGTGAGGTATATTTGTTATTGTATTCAATTAGACCAAATATGCTTTGGAATATTCTTGTCTGGAGCATTATTATAAGTAGGAAGAATATCTGTTGTAATAGATGAAAAGTGAATCAATAAAATGTAGTCTTCTAATGTTCATTACTTTGTCTCTCTCCTCTCTCTGATCTAAAATTCTATCATGGTATCAGAGCTCAGGATTAGAGCCAATGCAAAAAATACGTATGTGCTTAACCGTTATACGTTCCCCACTCCATCCAAAATATTATGTTCACGTAGATGGCTCAAAATACGCCACACGTGAAGGGGGAGTGATGAAAATAATAGTCCCACATCGGGAAATAATCAACTAAAATCCTAGAGAAATACTAAGAGGCTATAGTTCACATTAACCAATTGGTTTTGTGAACAAACTATATAGCTCTCTAAAGTTATAAAAATATGTCAACATGGTGATAGAATTTTAGATCAGAGAGAGGAGAGAGACAAAGTAATGAACATTAGAAGACTACATTTTATTGATTCATTTTTCATCTATTACAACAGATATTCTTCCTACTTATAATAATGCTCCAGACAAGAATATTCCAAAGCATATTTGGTCTAATTGAATACAATAACAAATATACCTCACACTTAGTACAATACCAAATATACCTTACACTTAATACAATACCAAATATAAGGTAAGGTATTCAATTGTCCTTATCTCCAATATTAACTCATTGGTAATATCTTTCCTTAATACCTCAACAACCCCCTCAAGATGGAGCATGCGGATCACAAATGCCCATCTTGGATTACATCTTGGATAGCATCACGAACAAAATGACAGTCAGCGTCAAACTTCCATACGCCGTCAGCAACTCTTCACTTTTAACAAACGGTTTTTAAAGTGGACCAACCACTCAATAATGGTTTTTAAAGTGGACCAACCACTCAATAATGGTTTTTAAAGTGGACCACACTCAATAATGGTTTTTAAAGTGGACCACACTCAATAATGGTTTTCAAAATGGTTTTTAAAGTGGACCACACTCAATAATGGTTTTTAAAATAGTTTTTAAAGTGGACCACACTCAATAATGGTTTTTAAAATGGTTTTTAAAGTGGACCACACTCAATAATGGTTTTTAAAATGGTTTTTAAAGTGGACCACACTCAATAATGGTTTTTAAAATGGTTTTTAAAGTGGACCACACTCAATAATGGTTTTTAAAATGGTTTTTAAAGTGGACCACATATAATAATGGATTTTTAGTGGACCACACTTAATACAATACCAAATATACCTTACACTTAATACAATACCAAATATAAGGTAAGGTATTCAATTGTCCTAATCTCCAATATTAACTCATTGGTAATATCTTTCCTTAATACCTCAACAAATACTCAAATAAACCAATAAATATAAAACCCAATATCTAAAATCCCAAAATCAATCAAAGTTTAACAAAAAAAATAGTTTACCTTCCGATAATTCCCAGGATTTGCAGAAACACAGTGCCAGGATTTCATCGAAGCAGGAAAAAAGCATTTGAGTCTAATTAAAGAAAATAACCTCCAGTTTGTTAATGTCAGTTTCATATTCCTTGACCACCTCGGAAAAATTGGAAAATAAGAGGATCACTGAAGCAAAAATTGGAAAATGGTTTGAACGTGGGAACAATAATTACATAATTAAATTAAAAGTAAACCAATTGAGAAATTGTGGAGAAATATATTAAAAATAAAGTAGATATTAAATTACCGAAGTTAGAATTTTTGCTTTCATCAATCTTCATCGCTGTAGGAAATTTGGAGTTTTTGGCTTCGTCGATCTTCATCGATGGAGGAAAAGGAGACGGAATAGGAGAGGTTACACCTGTGGAGAGAAGAATGAAGACGAATGTTTGGACCGACAGAATAGCTGGAGTGCGTGGAGATAGTGGAAGCGTGATACGGCGAACAACTAAGAAATGACAAAACTGCCCCATCAGCACAACATAAATTTGATTGGGTAAAGCTTCAATTGGAGGTATTCCTATTATATATAGATATAGATAAAGGAAAATTTCGGACACAACACATACTTAATTTTTAGCATTGTTGTTTTTATTGTAAGTTAGAAGTATAAAAAGAGTGAAAAAACTGTAATATTTTTTCCGAAAATAAAACATGGAGCAAAGAGAACGAGTAGTAAGATAAATAGAAATAAGAGATAAAAATAAGCAGGAAGTGAAGGGAAAAAGAAAGAATAAATTAATCAGTTATTACTCCAGAAAATAAGCTCATGAATCGTCAAATTATTAAAATTTTGCAGTTTTAACATCTCTAATTTAGAAACCTATTTCCTAACTACTTCATATCACCATAAACATTTACTCTTGTCATTTACCATACAGTAGGATCTACTACTTTCTTCTCACAGAAAATGAATGTCATCATTGATAACCCTAAATATATCCATAAATTTACCATATAGTTGGACCATGCAATGCAATAGCCACAAATTAACAAAAGTACATTAGCGAAGATTTTCCTTTAATGCTAGCACGTTTTTGTAATGTAAATAATTTATTTTGTTTGCTGTTTATGCATTCTTGAAATGGTCATTGGTCTGATGATCCGTTTATATTCTTCAATTTTGGTATTAACATAAAACAAAGAGAGATCAACTATTCTTTTTAAAGGAAAGTAAAATACATTGACACGGCTTGCATAGATTTAAGAGCAATAGGATTCTGGAAGACCATAGTTAACTGTAGTTGGAAAGGTTTTCTATAGTTCTTTGACTGGTTTTGCAAGAGAAATCAAGTATTTAGGAAATCATACAGCACATTTAACTAAACATAAAAGTAACAACATAACAAATATTTATGCCAAAAAGCTCAATCGAACATAAAAGATAGATATTATTCTGCAATTGTTGACTTTAAACGACAATAGAAAAAAACATATAATCTTTTAAATTAGAAGCTAATATTATATGTACCATCCAAAAAGTGAAAAAGAAAAGGAATTTGTTATTTAGAATGCTAGTTATCATTCTGTACATGAATTAGGTGAACATGAATGGCATATGCACTATATGACTAACCTTATCAAGTTGTGAGCAAATTATAACAAAAATAGCATCAAGCATTTTCTTAAGCATTAAACTTTTATTTTATTGCCCAGTCAGCTAGCAGTCATGAGCTGCTGTGACCTAAAAGGCAGTAAATTGCCAACAATGTCCATTGAACTGAAATTAACCTATTAAATGACACAATAATAAAAACAACATGATTTAGGGTTGATGATTAAATTAAACAGGGAAACAATTAGGTTTAGTGAACTCCATTTGGACGTAAGTACACCAAATAAAATTACATTTCCAATAGGAAAATTGTCCAAATCCATGCAATTTTACTATTAAAAGTTTTATGTGGCTAATGATTCATCCTAAGTTAACTAAAATACTTAACCATGGACAAAAGTTTTCAGAAAAATCAACTATAATATGCTATAATAAAAACAGTATATTTAGACATGCGCTTAAAAGTGATTACCTTGCTGCCATGCATTCCTTCACTTCCTAACACACCTTTACCGTCGTCATCTTGAGTTTCCCTGGCACTCTAAGTTTCTTTGTCCTTATTTTGATTTTGATTTTTTTTTTTTTTTTTTTTTTTTTTTTTTAGAACACTTCTTATCTTCTTTGGTATAATGTAAATTGCACCTGCTATAAGACACACACAAAAATACGGTAACATTAGCTTTTTAATCTAATGTTTAGTTCTATAAATATTACTATATGATTATATAATGCCTATAATGTCAAAGAAAACATAATAATAATAGTTGGTAATAGTAATATGGTGGCTTATAGATATTTCTTTATCGTCGTTATTATACAAAAATATGAATAACAGTAATTTTTCTTTTGTAGATGCCTGTGAAACCCGACTTTAGAGAATGAACAATCATATTTTATCAATCTTTGGACTTACTCGCAATGTATCCTGGTTATTCTTGTAGTAGTTGGTGCGATATTATTTCTTTTGTGGAAGAAAAGGTAGTTTAAATCGCATAATTGTTCAAAACATGAAACCATCATGATTAAAGCATGTATAACGTAATGGTTTTCGAATGAAGATCCAAAAGGTAGCCACTAAATCTTAAACACATACATGAACAATTGTTTAATCATTAATTCATATATGAAAAACCATCTCAACCGGCTACTGTTAATTTTTTTTCTTTTGTAGATGTCTGTGAAACCCGACTTTAGAGAATGAACAATCATATTTTATCAGTCTTTGGACTTACTCGCAATGTATCCTGATTATTTTTGCAGTAGTTGGTGCATATTATTTCGTTTGTGGAAGAAAAGGTGGTTTAAATCGCATAATTGTTCGAAACATGAAACAATAGTTGCATATTTTTAATTTTTCTATAAACAAACTGGATGGACTAAGAACACCGACTAATAAAAAACATGCAGTAAATAATAAATATTTGTAAAAAATGAATAACAAAATTTAGGTACCTGATATATTCGTTTATAGATTAATGTGATTTCGCTAACTTCAAAATCTTCGTTTCTGACAGCAATCCCTCCCCGTTGATTTCAGATTTTAGGTACGTCTTCCCTTCTCTGGCTACGTTGCCCAAAACCTAGCCGTATCCAAAAGTTGGTTACTTCACGATCGATAGTCGACACAGCCGCTATTTTTCCCTCAACCAAAAAAGTCAAGGCTTTTGTATCACTCATTCAATCATAATAGAAAGCAACATAAAATCATACCCAAGTGAAGTAAATCAAAAACACGATCCACATAAATGATGCTCCGAAAGCTGAGCAAACTCCAATTTGATTGTCGTCGTCCTATGTTCAACCAACTCAGTATCTGCAAGAACGACACAACACTAACATTGGAAACTTCAAAAAACACTAAAGAAATGATTGTGCTACATGTACTCTGTAGTTCCTTCCCAGCGAAGACCAAACAGCCTAGTTTCTTCCCAGTTTAGGGATTGATGGTTTTTTGCGTCTTTTGGGTTTTGGTTGTTACAGGGTAAAGATGCCGATTAAGGTGGAGGTGGAGGAGAGGGATTGCGTAAAGATGCCGATTGAGGCAGAACAGAGGAGAGAGATCGATTAAGCTTTCTTCGCAAATTAGGGATCGACGGTTTTTGTTTTTTTCTAGGGTTTAGTTGTTACAGGCTGAAGAAGCCGATTGAGCTGGAGAAAAGGATAGTGGGAGTGGGAGCGGGAGTGGGACGGGACCATATCGTGTTTTAGATAAAAACGTGAAAAGTGTAAAGGACAAAAGTATCCTTGGCCCCTTTTATAACTTGAAAGGGTGATATAGACATTTCAAAAGCTTCATTTCAAGGTATTCTCATTATAATATAGATAGATAAATGTTTCTTCTTACTTAATTTGTTTGGTCAAAGTCGACCGGTTTTTAAAATGACCGCAAACACTTATTATTATAATAAATAATAATTAAAAATATTATAGGAGATTGTCAGTTCACCAACCTGCCACATTCGGTTCAGGCCCGGTCCTTCCCCGTGGGTTGCCCAAGGCAAGTCGGACTGTAAGGGTGAAAGTTGGGGTGAAATGTTGCCCGCGGAGGTCTTGAAAGTCGGAAGATTAATAAAAAAAAAATTACTGTCTAGCTGGTAACGGAACCCAGGTGCCACAAGCATTAAAGCCTTCTACCGCTGCACCAGTTACTTCTTCAGTGTCTTTAGGAGAGCAATATCTATGTTACATGTATAAAATTAACTCTTATACCTTCCTTCTCCATCCACCTTGTTGCCCCCACTCGGGGGGTTGCCCGAGGCAAATGTCTGATCGGTCTGATCCAAGGACCGGCTCTGATTCGGTTTGTAAGATAGACCGTCTATCGCTATCTTGTTTAGGTTACAACACTGAAACTAGATATTATATTTGGAGTACAAATATTATTTACTCCAGCCAGGGAGTCACATTTCATACGCCAACACAGCTAAAAATTACAAGCTTAACAGGACATATATGAAACCCTAAGAAGTTATTATCACCTAGTATGGCTACCCCAAAAGGCAACTCTCATCATATTGCACCAAACAGACAGGATAGAGACGTGTTTCAAGGAAAACAGCACATCTCTACAAACAGAGCACACTATCAAGAGAGAGGACAAGTCATAAGGACTTACCTCTATCATTGCCAAAGCATGTAGTTCAACCACGTTGAACAAGGATTACATGTGACACTTATTTCATCCAAAAAAAATAGGTTGAAAGTGACATATATATATATATATATATATATCCTTAGTTCCATGTAAAATAACGTAACTGACAGGTGAGATTATAGGAATAATAAGTTATGTACTGCATACGCCAAATTGTCGAGCACCTCCTCCGTAGCTAGGGTTATCGCTAAGAAGACAAGGCATAGCATATAAGTAGCAAAACATAAAGTAGTAACACACAAAGAACTCCCAGTAATGGACTGCTCTCCAAACTTCCAAGATGACAATCCACATACTCATAGTTCACACAAACCAACAACCCAAACATTTCTACACAGCCAACAGTTAGACTCCTAAAAGACGACGTCAAAGGATACACGGCCAAGTCAAACTCCACAACCGCACCAACCCAGACCAAAACAGCAAGTCCAGAGATGTCATGCGTAGCCACTTAAGCTCACCATGCTAGAGCCAATACACTGCTTCCCCTCAACTACTTATTAAATAAAAGAAATCAAACTAGACATACCAGGCATGAAGATTGGTAAGTCACGAGACAATGCATGAAGCATGAACTTACTGAGCACAAAGGACGACTTCGCATAGGAGCAGAACCTTCCAAAACCCAAGCAAGTCGAAACCATTCCAGGCAATAAACAAAAACCACAGTCGAGACCAAAACAGAAGCCAACACACCCCGGACCAACCTTATTCCTCTTGATGTGAGCCAGACAACACCGAACATAAGTTCACCAAGCAAATGAGTTTGGAAAGAATCGCTTGGAAACCTCGCATTGCGCATTACATGAACGTGATCGACTGGTAAGTCCAAATCTGCGGCGGCCACAACAATGAGACTGAAAAAATCTGGAAGGCCACCACCCACCACACAGCGTTAGGGAAGGGAAGGATGTAGCAAGAATGGGTATTAGTGTGTGCAGAAGGGGAGTACGATCGAAGAAAAGACAGAGGAAATTAAAGATGAGCGTTTAGATCTCAAAATTAGAAAATACGATTCTAGTTAGCACCCACGCATGGAGAAAACATAGGAGAGTTGGCAGAGGTGTGGAGAGCAGATGGATTGATGAGAACAGAGGTGGAAAACGAGGGAGTAAGAGTGAAGAAACCGGAGAAAGGAAGAAGAAAAATTCCTGTCGCCATTAACAGATGCTAGGACCGAACCGAAATCGGATGGAAACTATCTTGAGGATGTTTTGTGAAGAAAAGAAAAAAAAAAAATCTTGAGGATGTGGTGGAACAGGCAATACGACATCGACATTCAAAGTGAAATCTGTGGTATGTGAAAGACAATCGTTACCTTGAGCCTCATCATCTGATAGTGGCTAAAGTTGGGCAAGCCATAAGGCTATGTGGTTGCTTCCATTAGGGCGTAGTCATTAGCCTTCTAAATTACCCTCGGTATGTCGAGCATGTTATGTATGCTAGTAACACGCTCGGATAAGTCGGTTACGACTAAAATGATGTTATATTTTAGGTGTTTGCGTCACCGAATGGGTTTGCATATCAATCTGCCTTGCCGGAATAGTAGAGGTTTTGAAGATATCAATCTTTGGTACATTCCTTTAGAAATGTACTATATAGAAGGTAATCCCTTTCCTTATCATTGTATGGAACTCATTCCTCATAAATGCCTTTGGTCTTGCTCATAGAACGTAACTTACACATAATTTAATAATGGTAACAATTTCGGCTATGGTTCATAAATTTACTTGGTATCAAAACAATGTACATCAACAATAATATCAAATGATACTACATAGCAAAAAAATTGGTTATCATAAAGGAAAATTTTGTTTTATGTTTATGTGTAACGTAGCCATATGAGATACTTTTCGTTTTCAAAACGTCGAATTTGAGTTTCTCACAATATTCTCATAACTGGCCAAGAATTTATTTTATTATTCTCCTAAAATTGAGGTGCCCTATCTTTTCGAATAGACGAGCAGTTCAGGTTTAACTTTGAGCAAATTTTGATGGAGGTTAAAAAACCAAATATTTTATGTAGATAGTTATTGATTCCCGCTTCCTTACCCAGTATTTGTTATTTTTCAGCATTTGTAAGGACATATTCTATAACAATCCAGGCTGAGTTCAAGATAGATTTGATAAATATATTTAAAATTTTTGCATAGAAATTATATAATGAATTCATATATATATATATATATATATATATATATATATATATATATATATATATATATTCTCATTCGTATAAGATTCGATTCTATTAGTATCGATTTTTGATTTATGGCTGAGTTCAAGATATATTCTATTAGCATTTGTAAGGACATATTCTATAACAATCCAGGCTGAGTTAAAGATAGATTTGATTTATGGCACATGAATACCGATGATGTATTAGTATCGATTTTTGACAAGGTCATCACTGAATTTCATCGCTAACTATTTGTTTTAGGTTCAAACCAAGATGTTGATAGTTTTTGTTTAAAAATGCACGTTGGTACTTTCTTTTGTACCATTTCCTTTTTGCTTGTAGACTTTATTTGAGTTTGTTTATGACTTCAGCTCGTGTAAATTTTTTTGGGAAAAATGTGAAATAAATGATGATTTAGCAAATGCATTTCTGATCTAATATTTGATTTTATCCCTGAGTCCAATGGATCAAACTCAGATAATACTTTTGAATTCTTATTTTTATAAGAGGTCCATCTTCAGATTTTTCGTTGTCGATTAGAATGTGACATATTAATGATTAATGTTCGAAGAATTAACTAATCAATGCTACGTGGCTCAAAGTAAGCCAATAAGGACAATAGTGGTAAATATAAGTTTTTAGATGCTGATTTTTTTCAATTTCTTTCGAACCTTTAAACACTAATTTGTACTCCCTCCAATCCACTATCCATAACGTTTTGTATTCTTCATACATATTAAGACAACTAAAAAGTGATTACTATACCCTTTAATTAATCTTCTCTTATTAATTGCGCTATTAACTTTTCATCAAAATGCAACCCATGCAACATGTTTAACTTCATCCCCTACCAATAAAATTTCAAATGGAACCAAATCTTTGAAAGCGAATTATTTCAACCTAACTAAAATTCCTAAATAGAGCCAAATAAACAATTTTTTTGCTTCTTATCCCTTTATATGATTTTATATATAGAAAGCATGAATTTTTTTGGTTTTAAACTACAATGCCATGACTTTTAAAAGTAGTCATAACACTGATCTAAATCTTCTTGTTTCAAACAATAATGAAGTTTTTAACATTGATTTAAATCTTCATGCGCAACCCAACGTCAAGGAAGAGGAGTCAGTCCCACTGATTGTTAGACAATCTTCTAGTAGAACACTCATAGATTTGAACGTCAACCTAAAGCACGGGTATGAATCTCCATTACTTGAACTAAATGTTGACCGGTTGCATGAAGAAGATGAAGAAAACATAAGCGTCGATCCAAATCAAGAGTTGGAATTTCTATTGCATGAAGAAGTTGAAGAAAACATTACAGCAAATTTAGGTACTTTAAACTTTACTTCTACGTGAAGTTGCATTATTTTTCATGGTCACTACACGTAGTATATGGTTTCACTCAAGCTATTTCAACAGTTGCACTATTTTAAACAATGAGTTGCATTGTTTTGATAGTATAGCCTTTATTGAAATAATTTTCTTTTTTATAATCAATAACTAGTCACCTATAGTAGTAGGAGTACATCAATGCATTATTTTCCACTGTCCTTGCATTATTTGTGACTATATCACATTTGTGAATTTGCAACCATTCTTGCATTATTTTGCAGTATCCTTGCATTCGTTTGTGCATTTTTACAGTGCAGTTGCATTATTCCTTAGTAATGAGTTGTTTTTTATATGTACAGATGGTGGCAACGCAACTCAAGGAAAAAATAGTTCTAATAAATGAGCAAAGATGGACTATTTACCAGGCTTTGTTAGGAAAAAGCGTCAATGGAAATTTAGAAAATTTTACAATAAGTGAAGTTTCCGAACAGTTTTCGATACTCATACGAACAATATAACGGATTTGGTGATGGAAAAAAGAAACTCCAAATGGAGCAATAGTTGATGTTTCACATAAGAAAATGAAATATTATGGCCGGCAAACAATCCATGTTGACTTCGACAAGCTACCTTGAAAGCACTTGCCGAAGCTTTGAACATAAGTTACACGACGTTATTTTGGATTTTTGAAACAAGGTCTTCTTCGACCTCACACAAATGTTATTAAGCCGTACTTGAAAAAAGAACATAAAATAGCATGTCTCAAATTTTGCATATCAATGTTGGACCCAAGCAGCTTATCTCATGAGCCAAAGTTTATCGACATGTATAACATGATACATATTGATGAGAAGTGATTTTATATGACCAAAAAGACATGGACATATTATTTACTTCCAAATGAAGAAGTACATTTTCGTACATGTCGAAGTAAGAATTTTGTAGGAAAAGTTATGTTTTTAGTTTCTATGGCTCGCCCAAGGTATGATGATGATGAAAATGAAGTATTCTCAGGAAAAGTAGGTGTGTTTCTTTTTTTCACCATGGAAAAAACACAATGATCAAGCAGGAATAGAGAAGCAAACACTTGGGGAATTAAACCAATGACCTCTGTAAAGAGGGAAAATGTGCGAGCATATATAATTGGGAAAGTTATTCCTGCTATTCAAATCAAGTGGCCAAGAGTAGATGTTAATAAAACCATCTTCATTCAATAAGACAATGCACGAACACACATTAATTCTAACGACAAAGTATTTTAGTTAGCCATTGCACAAACTGATTTTGATATTCAACTAGCATGCCAACCATCTAACTCACCGGATTTAAATGTTCTAGATCTTGGATTTTTTGCTTCTACTCAAGCATTGCAACACAAAGAGTGTCCAAGGACGGTACATGAGCTTATCCATGCAATTGAGAAATCTTTGGATGAATACTCATTGAGCAAATTGAATGATATTTATTTGAGTCTACAATTATGCATGCAAGAGATCATGAAGACGAAGGTTCGAACAAATATAATCCTCCACGCATAAATAAAGCCGCTCTAGACAGAGTACATCGTCTTCCTACTAAAACTACTTGTGATGCCACTCCAGTACAAAATGTTATGAATATGTTATCAGCATCTTAACATATGTACTGAAGTGCACTCTCATATGTAGAGAAATGCATTGGCATTTATCTAAAGAAGCTATACTTAAACACAATATTTGGCATAATTAATTTGTTGTACCTGTAACGTCCCACTTTTCCGTACCAATTTAAGATGACATTTTATTACCACAGTCAACCCAATTATACAGAAAAGCGAAATGTTAAGAGAAATAAATTAGAGGATGAGAAGTATAAAGATAGAACTAATAGAATAAAAGAGTAAGAAGAACATCAGAACCTCACAGCAGAACGAGTAAAGTCTAATACATTAAATCTCTTTACAAAAATAAACTATATATATACATACCAATCATCAGAGTACATCATATATCAAACAAAGCGAAAAATAAACTCTAGATAACTAACGGTGAAGCCTCCTGCTTCCATCTCTTGAACTCCAAGAAGAACCGAACCTATAAATATACTCAGCCTGACCTGAGCACATTTGATTTTAAAAAAAAAAAATCACCCGGATCAGTCTGGAATACTTTCAGTGGTAAATTCACAATAAATACTTGCTTAAATTTAGAAATCCTTTTTGAAAGAAAAGGCTAATAGTAAGACCAGCCCATACATAAACGCAGACGGTTTTTACCTTACTATAACCCAAAACAGCTTTGATATATCAAAATCTAGTGATATTATAATAGTGTCTATCAAGCCACAAATAAATAACCATCAAGCAGAACGCTTGCATCTCACGCTCTACATATTTATTATAAAATCAAAAACCGCGGGCTCTTATTGGAGAATGGATTCCAACAGACAAGGTATGGGATCACCTTTCGATCAGTGTACTCTAGAGGGTATACACTGGGGGTTTAACAAGAACGTCTTGCAACCTGGCCACATATGACCGCCTACTTATTTAGCTTGAGTGTAGAGAATATATTGTCACCCACGGTTGTTGGTCGTCCAACCGTAATCCGCAAGATACAGAAATGAAAAGAAGAGCAAAATGAATTTTCTCTATATCGGTGACAACTATACCCTGCTTGGGAATGACCCACCTAGCCATGTTGCCTGCCCGATTTTTTTATCATTTCCTGATTGTGAGGCTTGAGGCTATGTTTATCTTCTAAAACAACACGCCATCATTTACTTTGAATGCCACATCATCAAACCCGTCAAATCACTAGTCGATTTCCTAAAAATATTACGGGTATAAAAAACTAAGAGAAACGAATTCCTCCGCCACCAGACATAATACTTTTAAGAGATCAACCGTACATGATTCGTTGGGAATACTCTGTCGGACATTTGTCCATACAAGTCATCCAGGAACATGATGAACCGAAGACACTCTCCTACCGCATCCTATATAGGAATCACCCCAAGGATCAGTAGCGAGAAGTCCTTGCAATCCATAGATTCCAACCACGACAGAACCACAATGTATCTCTGGTTGCAAGTCAGAGATTATAAGTAGTTCTTCAGCTTTATGAAGATTTACAATCTTCAATTGCTCCAGCTTAATTCCCTGCAAATTAGTTTCGAACGTAACGTTGATTCGAAGTGGTTTTTGATCTAGTTCTCATCCCGGTCTCTTCGAAACAACACTTCAAAAAGGTCTAATATATTTCACTGATAGTTTGGTGTTTTAACTATCAATGCCAAAACAATACGGTCAAGTATATTGGCAGCTCAGATCTTTTTAATATCTTTTAACTCACTGACACTTAGATTGTTTCCAAAACCCATTTACTAAGTCCTTTATACCAGTCTATTTAATATCTAATTTCAAAACTGGACTTGGGCTTATTATCCCAAACCTATTACCCAAAATTTACTAAGTCCCGCAAATCTTCTTTCAACTTATAACTGTTTCTCTTAATCCCATTTCTCAAGTGAAGCTTATTATAAACCACCGTTTGGGTTTACATTTCGTTATAAAATTCCAATTATAAACTCGCAATTTATTATTAAATCTTTATGGTAACCCATTTCATATCTCGATTCCTTCTCCTATTTAGAAAGTAAATTATTTTAATTTTTATTAATTAAAATAATAATTAACCTTGTCATTTAATATTTATAGTTCACTTTGTTAGTGATTAAAACAGAGTTGTTAATCCCTTCCTTAAACAACAACTAATTATTTTAGTGATTTTTAACTTAATAATCATTTTTAAATCTCGTTAAATAAAAAAGGCTTTTATCATTAAATTAAACAAATATTCATTGAACCATTTCCATTTGATTTATCAAAAGCCGATTAATCTAATTACCGTTTTTATTTATGTAGTTTACTTAGTCAACTTAACATCATTATTTGTTTAACTTATTTCAATTAATCATTCCTCTTAGATTAATAAAATTAAAAATATCACTTAACTGTTTACTTAAAAACAGTTATCTTAAAATAATAACCCGTAGGTTATATTCTGATTTCCATGCTTATGATTTTTATTTAAAACATTATACCTTATATTATATCATTTATCCGTCGACAAAATTTAAGACTTCACTTCAGTTACAAAATATTTTATAACTTTAAACACGTCACTTTGCTTAACGGCAGATTAACGTCTTAAAAATATGGTTAGACTATTAACTTCACAGCTTATCATGTGACATTACGTTCTTCATCTTCTACAATTTAAATACGTTTTCCTCCTCCCAGTTATAACATTGATCAAAGCTGCTCCTCCTATCCCCATACTTGAACCCATATACACTCCATCACTTACCCGAACGCTTCTCGGAAACACCACACCCAGCACCTAGTGTTATGTAATGACGGTTGGAACAAAGCCCTCCTTCCTTGCACGCATATGAGCTGACACACAACTCCCATATAACAAAAGGAATCCCTGATGTTACATGCCTACCAACTCATATTTGTACTCAACTCCTTCAATTTATTCCACGATGTGGGACTCTTAATTCCAATCCGTCATTCCTCCTTAACAACATGCGAGGCAATCCTAACAGTGTCCCCCATGACTCGCATCCTACGAGAATCTTTTGAGAGCACTGTCTTGCCTGCATGGCCCAGTCCGTAACCTTCGGCTCTGATACCACTGTTATGTAATGACGGTTGGAACAAAGCCCCTTTCCTTGCACGCATATGAGCTGACACACAACTCCCATATAACAAAAGGAATCCCTGAAGTTACATGCCTAACAACTCATATTTGTACTCAACTCCTTCAATTTATTCCACGATGTAGGACTATTAATTCCAATCCATCATTCCTCCTTAACAACATGCGAGGCAATGCTAACACCCAGTTGCCTCACCTCTGCGCCACTCTCCTTGCCTGTACTTCCGCCACTAATCTTGCTTCCCTACCTGGCCCACTCCACTGCTTCCTTGCAGTTCTCCTCCCAAAGTTCCACCACATGCAAACATTACTTCCTGAGCTCGACCCACACTGTAATAACCCGGAAAATCTGAGCCAGTTTAAAATTTTTATTTTGGCAATTTTAGCGAATTTTGAACATTTAAAATAGATTATTTTAAATAATATCGACGAGAATTTTTTTTTAATATATTTCGAACGTATATATTATATACGTCGTTGTTAGAATATAAATAATTATATTTAATTATAAATAGAATAGAAAATGGCGCGGTAGTTCGATAATTCGATTTCAAACTTCAATTGAATGTACCGGGTGCAAAACAAACCGGATTTTAGTGAAACCAAAAACATTAGGATCTAATTGGGAATATCTTTCCAACGAATTTGAAGAATCGAAATTTTATAGCGGGAATCAAAAGATATGTCCAGTTGAAAATTTTGAATAGTCACTATGGAATTCAGGCCCTTAAAAATGGGAATTTTGCAAACGACCTCGGATTTCGACGAAACCACTTTTGTTGGGTCCGTGATGTCAAGTTATTGCTAGATTCCAAATTTCATAATTTTTCGAATCAATATGTGAGCGTGGTAAAGGAAAACGCATTTGACCAGTTCTAGTTGATTTTAATCGACTGGAAAATGGCCATTTTTCCAACGGTCTCAGAATTCGACGAAACTATTTTTGTTAGGACCGTATCGTCAATACGAAACTAGAAAATATTTTTTGGGAATTTTTCTAGTTAGTATGTGACCTCGGTAAATTGAAATGCGCGTTCAAATTCAATATATAGAGTTATATGTTGATTTTGACGGAAACTGATCGAAACAATCGAATCAGCCTACGATACATATCCCATTGTGTTCGGAATGGGGGTAAAACGCTATGGACGACAGGCGGCGGGCCTCGTTTTGAGGTCGAAAATAAAAGTTGCTTTTTGGTGGAAAATAAAATAATTAAATAATAAATTAAAGCTTTCTCTCTCTCTCTCCTTCCTTTATCTGGCCCTCCCCTCTTCTTCAAATTCGATCAGCATAAAATTAAATTAAAAAAAAAGAGGGCGATGGAGAAGAAAAGGGGAGGAGCCGCCGCTCCTCCCATCGTCGTCGCCGCCAGGAAGCGAGACCCTTCCCCTGTCACCCCCCCCTCTCGCGTCGACCCCCTTTTCCCCCCGAAACCCCCTACCTCGCGACACAGCCCCCCCCCCCCCCCCCCCCGCCACCAAAAACCGACGCGAGCTACCCCCCTCCCCCTCTGCCTCGACCACAGCGACAACCCCTCCCCCCCTCAGACACTGATGAACGCAACCCTCCTCCCTCCTTGAATAACACTGTAAGTTCTTAGTTTAATTTGTTTTCTTTTTAGGGTAATTAATTTAGAAATTATGGTGAAAAAAATTAGATTTTTATTTACATAAAGCTGAGATTTTGAATTTAGGAAATTTCATATTTTTAATAAGGAAAAGATCAGATTTTTAGTTAGAGAAAGATTTGATTTTTATTATATTAAAATTTAGATTTTTATGAATAGAAAAGATTAATTTTTTTTATTTATAAAAATGCTTTGGTTTTAATTTCAAAAGACGATATATTTTTTTAAAATAAGAAAGGCGAAATCTTTTAAAATAGAAAAGATTAGATTTTTAAAATAGAAAAGGCGAGATTTTTATATATTGAATAGCGAAGTAAAAATTCTATTTTTATATATTGAATAGCGAAGTAAAAATTCGATTTTTATATATTGAATAGCGAAGTAAAAATTTGATTTTTATATATTGAATAGCGAAGTAAAAATTTGATTTTTATATATTGAATAGCGAAGTAAAAATTCAATTTTTATATATTGAATAGCGAAGTAAAAATTCGATTTTTATATATTGAATAGCGAAGTAAAAATTCGATTTTTATATATTGAATAGCGAAGTAAAAATTCAATTTTTATATATTGAATAGCGAAGTAAAAATTCGATTTTTATGTATTGAATAGCGAAGTGAAAATGTGATTTTTATATATATAGTGGCTACGGGCAACGAAAGCGACAAAAGGCGAGAACGATGAAGATTTCTATCAATGAAGAGTCGTGGAATTGGATTAGCTATCGGTGAGAACTTCTCACTCTTCAATTTCTTTTTCTAGTTATATATATATATATATATATATATATATATACTAGGATGCAGACGGTGTTTAGTAGCACCCGAACAATCGTCCACAGACCATGGACTTGTTTGTTTGGGTGTGTAGTTGGTTAGATTATTTGGGTTGAATTGAATTGTTTGGTGAAATGAAATTGATTTGATTAATGTGTGAATGGCGTGGGCCTTCACTAGACCGGGGATAAGGCTAGGCCTTGTCCCGTTTCTAGTATCGTGCCGTTATGCCACCGAAATTTCCTAAAATATGTTAGAAAAATAAAAATATCATTTGTATTGTGTAAATGAACTGAATAGAAATTCATGAGTTGAAATAAAATATTTTATCGTTAAAAATATAATTTTTAATGTGAAGGTGAATAAATAAATATTTATAAACAAATCGGCTGATTTGTTTATATACACTGATTTGACTGATATTGATTGGGTCGATAAATTTTACACATCGCCCAACTGCACAACTAAAATCTGTGTTTGATTGTTTGAAACCCCACACGGGTGTTGGGATGAAATTTGAAGTTCACTCATCCTGATTGATTAAATATGTCGATCGATTGATTGACAGGTTGTTATAAGCGTCAGATATCTATATTTGATGCTTATACAGTGTAGTGCACTTTGGTTGATGGTTGATTATTTTTCAATGCTATTATATACGTGTGATGTATGAAAATCCATATAATTAACATTATATGGTGATTGATTGGGCCTCATTCCAATTTAGAAAATAAAGAATAATATAAAATAAAGATTCATGTGTTGACCGTACTCATCCGTTGAGATTAGTCATGTGTTGAACGAAATATTTTAATAATAAAATTTACATCTTTATCAATATAAAATAAAGGTTCATGTGTTGACAGTACTCATCCGTTGAGATTAGTCATGTGTTGAACGAAATATTTTAATAATATAAATATTTGAAATAGAAATATTTGAAAAGGAAATATTTGAAAAAGAAATATTTGAAATAGAATATTTGAAAATAGAAATATATGAAGCCGTGTTGATTAGATTGACGCCATTTTGACGTGAACGATATTTATATCGATTTTATTCATTTTAAAATGAATACTGAAAAGTGATTTCGAAATCGAATATTTTGAAATGAAATTTGAATTTGATTTGAATAGAAAACGAATTTGATTTCAATTGAATATATAACGAATTTGATTTGAATAGAAAACCAATTTGAATTGAATCGAATAGAAAACTAATTTGAATTGAATGAATAGAAAACCAATTTGAATTGAATCGAATAGAAAACCAATTTGAATTGAATCGAATAGAAAACCAATTTGAATTGAATCGAATAGAAAACCAATTTGAATTGAGTCGAATAGAAAACCAATTTGAATTGAATCGAATAGAAAACCAATTTGAATTGAATCGAATAGAAAACCAATTTGAATTGAATCGAAATGAAAACCAATTTGAATTGAATCGAATAGAAAACCAATTTCGAATTGAATTGAAAAGAAAACAATTTCAAATTGAATTGAAAAGAAATCGAATTCGAATTGAATTGAATAGAAAATGAATTCGAATTGGATTGAATAGAAAATGAATTCTAATTGGATTGAATAGAAAATGAATTCGAATTGAATTGAATAGAAAATGAATTCGAATTGAATTGAATAGAAAACCAATTTGAATTGAATTGAATAGAAAACGAATTCAAATTGAATTGAATAGATAACGAATTTGATTTGAATCGAAAACAATTTCGAATTGAATTGAATATAAACCAAAGTCGAATTGAATTGAATATAGAATGAATCGAGATTTAAATTTGAATTGAATAGAAATGAATTCGAATTGAAATCAATTTGAATTGAATTTAAAGCGAATTATATAGAATATTCAATTTTGATTCGAAATTGAATAGGAAGTTGAATTTGTTTTGAAAACGAAATTAAAACGATTTATAAAATTCGTTTTAAATAAAAATCGATGAAATATATATTATATATATATATATATATTATATATATTATAATGGCCTGAATAGAACGCGCCCCACTGCGGCAGTTCGTGAATTTCGACCATTTATTTCAAACGGACATTACGGGAGATCCGACCGTCGGATTCTCCTAAAACCGGAACCGTTAGGTTCGTATCGAAAAGAGCTTCCTAACGAATATTAGAAATTTGAAATCTAACGATTGGATTTGGAGATACGTCCAAATCAAATTTGGAAAAGGTCGTTGTAAGTGCAGTTCGATGGACGTAGATGGAAATCGACTGTACGGACCTTGATAAAATTATTAAAAATAGTAATAACTTGTGTAAAATCATAAGAAATGATTTGGGAGAAATTAGGATGAAAAACTCCACATTTGAAAAGATAAAAATAGATTTTTATCGAAATGAACTGGTTTTGAACTAAAATTAAAACCCAACTATTTTTAAATAAATAAATTGGATTTAAAAAGGGGTTTTAAATAATCGGAATTTCTAATATATTTGATTGAAATTAAATTAGAAGTGATCTGTGGGTTTATCGTGAACAGTGTTTTAAATAACACTTGTTTTTTAACCCGATAATAAATAGAATTGGGTTGGTCGTGAACTGTGTTTTAAATGACACTAGTTCTTTAACCCAGTAAAAGGAGTTTTAAATGAATCTGCAATTAAATTGAAATGTGAATTGATAATCTAAATTATCAAATTTAGAAATTGAGCGAGAATGGAGTATTACCAGTTTTGCTCCAAAGCGATAGTTAAATCTTTAATTAGGTTTGAACGTGAAATAGTAATTAATTTTACCGATAACACCATGGTGTTAGCTATGGAGTATTACCAGTTTTGCTTCATGGGATGAATAGGTTGGGATTGGGAAATAAAATAAATAATTACTTCGGTGTGCTTCGCTAATCTCGACTAGTTTGGAAAACCATAACTTGGTTTGAAATGACATCCAAAGGAAGATTAAAGGATAAATTTTAAAGAATTTATCTTGGATAAAATTAATGGGAACCTTTCCCTAAGAATATGAAATTTAGAAACTAGCTGTAGGTTAGTTAAGAAGAAGGGTTTCCTGGATATTGATCTGGTGTTGGTTTCGGCCTTTGGGGTTAATATTTGGGAAATTGTTCTCTTGCTAATTTGCGGTTAGTGGCTGCTGAATTGGAATGAGACATATGTTGTGTTTGTGTAACATTTGTTTTTAATATACGCGGGTTGTTCGGAAAGGCCGGGTTTACACCCATTCTGAATAACCGATTCGACGATAAGTCGAAGATGAAGACGGTGGTTGAAGACCGGAAGTCTTCACATCGTTTGGGTGATTACTGATGATCTTGATTGGGCTATACACCCAAGATGAGGGAATCAGTTAGTGGTCATCCAGACGTACTTGGAGATGGATGGATATGCGAGGAAAGTGCCTCCGGTTTCGTTCAGACCCAGAACAAACTTGTAAATGGATTGTGTGTCTGACATTGGATTTTATTCTGTGTTGATTGATTTCTGTTAAATATATATCTGCTTGGCGGCGGAGAATTTATTCTCTTGCTTAACGCCCTTCTCTGAGACGTATGAGCTTAGAGGTTATATATTGATAGATATCAATCGCATGGCATGAATTGCATGTGTGGCACGCTGAGTTGCATGGATCAAGGCTTCTGTTGAAAAGCAAAGTCTTGTGGTTGATGATCAAAGCACGGCCTACGTGGCAGCTTTGTGTATAACGTGAATTCGCGAGCCTCACACCTCGGTATGAGTTAAAAAGGGGATACGGACTGCAGGGAGAGCACGACGTTTCTTTCTAGCTTTGGTGGTGTCAGTGACTTACCAGCCCTGACATTTATATACTTTTCACCTATGTGGTTGTTGGATGAGGCGCCTCGATTATAGGTCTGTAAGGACCGGGAAACGTGTGTTCAGGAATAAATAATCCTCTAACGTAAGTGAGGACCGGCCCTGAAGATCCAGGATTGCCCAGAGTGTGTAGTCCTGAGACATTTGCTAGAGTGTCTCGAAAGCGGAGAGGAGCTTTCCCCTTGCCTCGACTCATGACGGAAATCCAATTTCCAATACGTGTATTGCGGTTTTAATTGTAGAACTAGTATGGCGACATGATATATGGTACCCATGCCGTCTATGATTTATATTTATGATTGAAATTGTTTTGACACTATACACTTATTATAGTATCAAATGATTTGTTTTAAACGTACCAAGCATGTTTGGCTATTATAAGGGAAAACCCTATCCTACGGCTTGCGTTGCATTGTGTGATGGGACCTGGGTCTTATAATAGCTTCATTTTTCTAAAAAGCATTGCGCTGTTTATTCTATGCACTGGTATTCTTAGGAGGAAACCCGTTCCGTGTTATACGGCGTGGTCCCTTGAATTACTCTCTTTTAAAGTAAAGTTTAAAATAACTGTTTTAGTTCTCACACCAGTCACATGACTGACCTGGAGTTTATTGTTTTAACCTAAACTCTGGGTGCCCTTATTTTCGACACGGGCAGCTAGTAGTTTTGGTTTTGCAGATTTATATTCATAGGATCCTGGTTTACAGCTGGAATGATATCCGGAAAGCTCTGTATCCGTATATCACCTTCAGTTGTGCTTTGTATTATTTTTTTCCGCTGCTATGTAATTTATTCATTTATACTCTGTATATTCTTGTATTTGATGGAATTGTTGTAATAGCAATGAAATGTTCTTCCGTCTGCGTTCTGATTTTTCCTGTTCTCAAACGATCAGGGATTTCGAACGGTCTAGATCGGTTTAACGACTGAATCGGATCGAGCGAAGTTCCTTCGGCTCTGATACCACTGTTATGTAATGACGGTTGGAACAAAGCCCCTTTCCTTGCACGCATATGAGCTGGCACACAACTCCTATATAACAAAAGGAATCCCTGAAGTTACATGCCTAACAACTCATATTTGTACTCAACTCCTTCAATTTATTCCACGATGTAGGACTATTAATTCCAATCCATCATTCCTCCTTAACAACATGCGAGGCAATCCTAATACCCAGTTGCCTCGCCTCTGCGCCACTTTCCTTGCCTGTACTTCCGCCACTAATCTGCTTCCCCACCTGGCCCACTCCACTGCTTCCTTGCAATTCTCCTCCCAAAGTTCCACCACATGCAAACATTACTTCCTGAGCTCAACCCGCACCCATAACACTTTACCACATGTTCTTTCTTCCAGGCATAAACCGCAGCCTCCCCTTCACAAAACTGCATACGTCGTCACAACCCATCACTTCCTCCATGTGAATACATGTTAAACTCATATTCCTCTCCCCATAAACTATAAACGTCCCCCTGCTGCTTCATGAAAGCCATGCGGACCTCCGACGATCTCTGCTCTCAACTCGATAACCTCCGTGATCGGACAATCTCATTTCCAGTCCAAACAACCACACCTCCTTTACATGTTAAAGGAAAATCCTCCCCACTTCCTACTGTGTTGCTCACGTACTTTGCCTGACCCTCACCGTCCACCGAACTTCCAGTCAGACTGCTCCATCTCCCTGCTACAACGTACCACGTTGTGTGAAGAGGAACCGGACTACTCTTATACAACCGGAAATAACATATGTCTGAGTGAAGCTGACAATAAGAGGGTGCGAATGAAACTCGTTTCAAACATATTGGTGAAGAAAGGGAATTGTAATAATCACTGAAACCATTAGACGTTTTGTGGGTTCGCTGAAACAGAAGTAAAAGAATTAGGGTTCGTTTGATTTTGAACGGGAAGGGGCATTTGGAAGGGTTATTTGGAAGGGGCATTTGAAGGGGAATTGTTAGGAACGGAGAATGTGTTCTTTTTACGGAAGGGGCATTTTGGAAGGGGTAGAGTTATTATTTTATTATTTTTATATATATTATTTTTAAATTATTTGTGTGTGTTTATTGTTGAATAGAATAGTAGAACGCAGTATATAAATTGTAGAAATAAAAATTACTGAATTTAAATTGTAGAATTTAAATTGCAGAATCCTAAAGCCAGTACAACGCATTACAACACCATTTTTTTTAAAAAAACATCACTACAACACAACCGTAAAAGAAAACATCACAACACAATCACAAACCACAACACAATCAGAAAATAAAACAACACAACTACAACAAACCACAACACAATTAGAAAATAAAACAACACAACTACAACACCGACATAAAAGAAAACATCACATCCGTCCAGCCCTCGACTTCATAACAAAATGAATAACACAACCCCTACGCTGTTCGGGCTTGTCAAGCAAAGAATAAAATGGGTTATGGCCCAATCTGTCATGTGTAGACATAATAATCGCCACCTCCCATTCCTGATAGTCATCATCCTCTCGACGTACAGACATGCGAAGGAGCTGAACGAGAAGGGCCAGCACCAGACCTGACCGGCCTACGAGTCGGATGACTCGAGATCTCCACATTATCGCCACAAATGATATCACCAAAGAGCTAAGCCTCTTGTAGATGAACTGGTGGAGCATCCGGAATTGCGTACTGACATCTGTCGGTACGCATGCATCCTGCAAACATGGAGTCCAACTCCTGAATCGTGCCAGAGACCCACTCTTGAACTTGCGCATTGGTATTAGCACCGTCGCCCACCAATCATCCGTTCCTGTGATGGTATCCAATTGCTCATCCCATCCCCCTCCACCAAACTGTAGCAGTCTGTTCCACGGAGCCCAATCTCTTTTCATGTTGTCAAACTTGTTCTTCATTTGACCAGCATTGTAGTCCAACCCGTTCCGCTCATTGAATGCATGTGCAATCACCTTGTACCATCCTCCAACATTATGTGCATGGGAACTGAGATGTTGCATGCACACATCGATGAAAGCGTTCGTCGTATCGTTGTTCCATTCGACAATGGAACGAGTTGACGAAGACTGACTTGCGGCCATTCTAGAAAAAAAACCCAAAAAATATGAATAAAATAAATAAAGAAGTAAAAAAGATGAAAATTACAAATACAAAAGCAAAAACCTGAATAGATCGGCGAGTAGAAGGTGATTGGAGCTGCAATTTTCGGGTTATAACTGTTTTTGGTGATGGAAGGGAGAATGAAATGGCCGAATATATAGATGGAGGGGAAGGAATCGGCTGTTTTGGAAATTTCGTGGCGTCGGACGCGAAAGCCACCTTTTCAACCGTTCGTCTTGAAGGAGCAACAGTGTGGGTCCCACCGTTGACGCGTTTGACGCGTCGGACGCAGACGCGAACATTAACTGCCCAGTTCATAAATCAAACGCTACCTTAGAAGCAGCTCGCGGTCCTATTTATAAAGCTATAATATGGAGGGATAAGATTAATTTTGCATCACATGGTAGTATGGTACAGTACATACAGGTTAGGCTAGCATGGTAGGCGAATTAAAAATTCTGCTCATTGGTACATTGGTTTGCTAAAGTGTTTACATGTAGTGAAAAGAGAGAAGCAAGGGTAGACACATGAAAGGAAATAGTGAAGACATATTGGGTAGGCTGACGAAGAAGGAAACAGCGAGACAGGGTATGACTAAAGATTTTTTTCTTCTTCTTACTTTTGATTTGTTAAGGGTGTGTTCTTAACGAACGTGAACGGAGTATTTGAGCGTGGTATTTAATTGTTAAATTAATTGTTTTGAATTAATTAAGTACTAATTGCATAAACCAAAACTATTACATTTTTCATTACACGATCAAAAATACAAACATAAAGAACACAACAAGACCGAAATTAAAACAAATACATGAAAATCTAAAATAAACAACGATGAGGTAAAGCGCTCAACTCCGCTAAAATAAACCCACATATGCCCTCATCGGTAAGCTCCTGAACAATCTCCACATTCCGTGCATCATTGCGGAAAATCGTCAGAATCTCCCAATGCTCCACACGCGTACCATGTCCCTGAACAAGCCCCAAGCAACAAGCAGCAAGCTATCTCACATGGTCGGTCATAAACGAGCTGGCATGCTCTATCTTTCTGCACCTAGAGGACTGACCAGAAGGGGGATCACTCGAAGCCATCCAACCAGTATATAAACCCGCGTCGGCAGGGGAGAAAGAAGCAGATGGCACAGGCGCTTGTGGAGGTGCAGGTGCAGTAGGAGGCACCACATCAGGGATCGGGTACGCACAAGCAGCTTTGCGCAAACAACCATCGAACATAATGTCCTGATCTCGAAACTTCAACGACGAGTTCTTCCTGAATCGTCTGTATGGTCTGCCACCGCCGGTGCTCCAAAAATCATCAGTACCGTCCAGATAATCGAACTCTGCATTCCATACACCGTCGGGTGTTCTTAGCAGTCTGTCCCAATCGCGAAAAGAGAGCTTCATGTTATCCCATTTATTATAGGTTTCTGTGAACTCCAGATTAAAACGGTCGTTCATTGTTGTCGCGACTGTGGAGTAGAAGTGGCTGACGCCGGTATTGCGCTCTGCTATGAACTCTATGCAAATATCTATAAAAGCGGACTCTCGTTCGTACGTCCTGTTTGCAAATGGCTGAGAAGTAGAGGTAGATGAGGTTGACATCTACATAACGCCAAAAAAATTTTTGAGAAAAAACCGAAAAAAAAATATATTATAGAAACTTGAAAAATGAACATAAACGTATTAAAAAAATACTTTTTTTTTTTGCTCGAAAAAATCGTTTTTGTGGGCTGAAGGGGGGAGAGTTCGGATTTTGTGAGGAAGAAAGGGGGGTTTGGTGAATATAAAGAGAACGAAAGGGTATGTTGGAAAAGTAATAGGTGGCGTCCGAAATATCGGACGCCAACGGTTACTTTTCCAACGTTCAAAGATCGCGCTTTCTAGAAGGGGAAAAATTGCTTGCGTCCGACGCAACAGAAAATCCAAGCGTGGTAAATTTAAGCTGCAAACGGGCCCTAAGATTTGCAAAAGAATTGGCAGCATGTCGACCGTATGGAAAGTTTGGACAAAATGGTGGGGTAGACTAAAATTCTAGGCTCAAGATTTAAGTGGCAGTACATACTATAATATAATTTTATTATTTGTTTAGGACATTAGTTATATGTATACATTATTTTGAATATGTATGGTATCGCTGATTACGTTACCTTTAATTATACATATCGCTAAACACTAACTTCAAATTCAACGAAAATAATCACTCTGCTACGTCTTGACGTTGCGGTCCCAATGAAATTTATTTTGTTGAAAATGGGCTTCGTTTGTACAACGATGTTATTTTAATTTATCGATTCACCTTTAAATTGCACGTTCCGACAAAACAACTCTGTTTGTCTCCAAATTGGAAATATAATAATAATAAATTATACGCATTCCAATAAAACTTGTTTCGAGCTCGTTTTAATTTGTTTATAAATATATAAATTCGAACTCCATTTTCTGATAATAAATTCAATATATAATCCATAAATATCACCAAATCAATATTAAAAATGGATTTAACTATTCGTACTCAACATTCAAAAATCTGGGACGTTACAGTACCATTAACTTTGTGTTTCATTTTGTTCTTTAGGCTACAAGCACCTTCAATATATATGTATACAACCATATTTGAAATGTGCATGTTAGACTCATTTACATGAACTATATGACCATAACACTTGACAATGTATATTGAAGTGCATGCTTGAATGTTTCATGTTGAAGTGCATATACATATACAACCATAACACCTGATGTACATGAACTTCAACATGCACCTTCTACTCATGCTGAAGTGCAAGCTGAATTTGTTAAAGAATAAACTCAAATATACGATAAAGTGAAAAGATGTGTCTGTTGAAATGAAGTGACATGTCTGTTGAAGTGAAAATTCATGTCTATCGAGAAGTGAAAAGTCGTGTATGTTGAAATGAAAAGTCATGTCCATTGAAGTAAGATGTCATGTCTGATTAGAAGTGAAGAGTCGTGTCTATTCAAGTCATAGTTATGTCTATTGAAGTGAAAAGTAATGTTTATTCAATGAAGGGTCATGTCCATTGAAGTGAAAAGGTGTCTATCCAAAGAGTTGTGTCTATTTGTAAGGGTATGTTGTCCACTATAAATATGTGGTCATTTTGTTGTGTTGTATGCAAGCAAGTAAGAATGTTGTAAGCAAGAAAAGAAAGAAGTTGAATTAAAAAATTACTTGTGTATCCTCCTCTAAAATTCCTCTCTTCTCTGTTTAACAAACCAGTATCAAAGCTATGGAAAATTTCATATCGTTGGGGAATATACCGCTTCCATAACTTACCAAGTTGAATTAGGACAATTAGAGCATTGAAATGTGTGCATTTCTAGTGCACAAGATGCATGGGAAGTAGTCGAAAACGGCTAAATGGAAGTAGAAAACACCACGAATATGTCGGCGAATCAGTTAAAGGCATTGAAAGAAATGCGTATGAAAGACAAGAATGCAATCTACATCTTGTTTCGAGCAGTGGACGAATCGGGATTTGAAAAAAAATAATGTTGCAACAAATTCGAAAGAAGCATGGGGCACTTTGCAAAAGGTCTACAAGGGTGCTGATAGAGTTAAACAAGTACGACTTTAAGCGCTTCGAGATGAGTTGGAAGAAGTGAAAATGAAGGAATCAGAAGGAATATCCTGTTACATCACATGTGTGCAAACGGTGGTGAATCAACTTAAATGCAATGGAGAAAATATAACTGATGCAAGGGTTGTAGAAAAGATTCTACGGTCATTGACCGACAATTTCGAAAATGTTGTATGCGCAATTGAAGAGTCAAAGAATTTAGCAGAAATGATGATCGATGATCTTGCGGGTTCTCTTGAAGCATATGAACAACGGAAAAAGAAAAAGAAAGAAGTGCTACTCGAAGAGGCTTTGCAAGCTAAGGAAAGTCTCAAGAAAGACAAGGTGATGCACGCACAACAAAATCGAGGAAGAGGACGTGGTCGTAGTGGAAGTCGTGGTTTTGGTCGTAGGTCGTGGTTTTGGTCGTAGTGGAGGACATGATTTAGAAATGATCCCGAAGAAAAAGGCCAGCTAAACCAACAAAATTGGCGTGGCAGTGGATTTGATCGTGGAAGAGGCGGTCGGTCAAATCGTCAAAATGTTGAAAGCTACAACTGTGGAAAGTATGGGCATTATGCAAAAGAATGCTATTCTAAGAAAAAGGTAGAGGAAAACAAAAATCTGGTTGTGGAAGAAGAAAAAGGAGACAACGGCTTTCTCTAGGTGGCCTATAAGGGAAATGCTCCTGATATCGATGTAGTACAGTACCTCAATCCTTGTGCAAGTAATCAAATGTGCGGGAATAAACACATTTTTGTGAAGATGTAAGAGGTAAAGGATGTACATGTGTCATTTGGAGATGCGTCAAAAGTTCAAGTCAAAGCCCAAAGGAAAAATTGTTTTTTCAAAAGGATGGTAAAGAATGGTCGATTGACGATGTCTATCATGTGCCTGAAGTGAAGAGTAACATTCTTAGCATGAGGCAACTATTAGGAAAAGGGTATTCAGTTTTCATGAAAGATAAGATGTTACTTTGGAAGGACAAAAATGGCTATTTACTTGCACATGTAGAGATGAGCAAGAATCGAATGTTCAGCCTCAATATGGGAAACATGCAAGAAAGGTGTTTGCAAGTCAACATGGAAGATAAAACCTTACTGTGGCACTTATGGTTTGGGCGCTTACGGTTTGAACACTTACATTATGGTGGTCTGACAGAGTTAGCAAAGAAGGATATGGTTCATGGCCTGCCAGATATGGATTACACAAAGAAACTCTGTGAGGGATGTGTTCTCGACAAACAAGCAAGAAATTTATTTCAAAAGAAGACTGAGTTTCATGTAAGAAGGTCACTAGAGTTGATACATACTGACATATGCGGCCCGATCACTCCCAAGTCATTTAGCGAGAAGGGATATTTTATTACTTTCTGTAACGACCGGTATTTTAAGCGTTATTTTATTTAATTATTTAATTTAAAAATTTTTGATTTCTATTTTTTTGTTTATTACAAATCTTGTTTGTTTGAATTTTACATGATAGCTATTTTGTTTTTGATTTGTAGCAAATGAATTTGATTTCGATACATTCTAATAATACAAAAAAATATCTGCTATTTAAGATCTTATTTAATTAATTTATCAAGTTTATACATTTGAATTCGAATTCATACTTAAGATTATCTTTTTAAACATTTAACTCGTATTTTATTTGATTTACCAATATTAAATAATTTATTTTCGATATTTATAAATTTATACTTTTGATTTTATTTCAAAATATTTCTCTTGATCAGTAGTTTGTATTGGTCGTTGTTGCCGCAACATCGTTCAATTTCTATTTTGGATTTGTTTTCTCTTGATATTTCAAACCGTTCGTTCTTTTCAAATTTAACTGTTCATTATATATATTCATAACCGTTCGTTATAAGTATATTTTCAAATCTGTTATATATATATATATATATAATCGATCGTTACCTTTGAGTTGCAAATCAAACAGTTCTTGGTTTTATCTTATTTTCGAATCCACTGGTTTGATTTCAGAACTCGTTCGTTTACTTTTGTTTTTCAACCCATACGATTCCCTTTTAACTAAACTATCCATTCCCTTTTCTAATGTTGGTATCAATAGATCGTTCAAACCCCAGCTGTAGCGATTCCCTTGGAATCTTTTATTATTATTTTTATTCACTAAGTTTGAAGCAGTACCATTCTCTCCTATTTTCAAGCGCATGATCCCGAGAAGTTATGGGTAACAACAGCTCAAACTATCCTTCTGTTTAAGTTTCTTATTCACGAAAAACGCTGTATCCTTGTCTTCTTTAATATCGGCCCTTCCCTTCCTGTGTATATTGTGATCCCACTCCATTCTTGTTTCCGTTCTCTTTCGCCATATTTCTGCTCCTCGTGCCTTTCTTCTTTCCCTTCCCAGTTCGTCCCCGGCCTATCCCATCCCTTCTTTCCCCATCCATCGAGCTTCATTCGGAGTTGACTCCACCACGCCCCACCTCATCTCCGCCTAGTCGGCAAGCTTCTCCCCTTCGCCGTGTTTTCCCTCTCCCTTTCCCTAAAAACCGCAGCTTCTTGTTTCCGACCCCTTCGAGCCCAAGCCGCTTCCCACAACACCGAACCCATCCTCCTTCATGAAGCCGTAGACAGCCCTCACTGACATCACCCCACTTCCTACTCCGAATCCGAACTGGAGCGCACCCTCTCTCTTTTCCATCCGCGAACCACTCCTCCCTTGAAGCCCTTCTCCTTGCTGGCCAAATCTAGTCCGAACCCAACACCCTTGTTCCGCTCGCCAAACCCCTGTCACCCAACTCGCCCCCCGCACTTCACCGCAGCCCCACCAAGATCCGCCGCGAGCCTCCCCTCAGCCTTCCGCGCCCTGTTGCCGTCCAGCTGAGTCATCCGTTCCCTCGTAAGCCTGAGTGCGTGTGTTACTGGTGTGAAGTGCGTGAATAGAGAAATGGTGGTTGTGGTGAGTTTGTATTTTATTATACTTAGACCATAACCAACCATCCGTTATGTTCAGTTATTCCCTCTCTTGTTTTTCAACTGGTCCAACGAGCCGAACAATCAGAAGGGGGGAAGCAGCCACGGGGCTAGCCACAGATGAGAATTATAACGGCAAACAGTTTGCCGTTATAATCAAACTTCGCGCATTTCATTTTATAACGGTAAAGTCTTTGCCGTTATAAACTTATAACGGCAAAGAGTTTGCCGTTATAATCTTATAACGGCTTTCTCTTTGCCGTTATAAGCACTAGCCTCTGTTCAGTGAACCAGCTATGAAGGAGCTCAAAACTAGCCACAGACCAGCCACGAATGAGTGAACAAGCCACACCTGGTTGCTCCGTGGCTTGTTTAGTAACTGAACAAGCCATGGTTGGTTGTGCTCTTATATTGTTGTTTTTGTGTAAATGTTTTGGCGTGGTGTTGAGTATTTTGGGTGAGTTCTGTGAAGTGTTTTTTTTTTGTGGTTTTAGCGTGAGTTTTTTTGGATGATGTAAGTATTAATGTGTAGTGACAGTTTATTTTGTGTATATTTACTTTGTATGGTGCGATATATTTTGTGTGTGTGAGTCCCATTGGTAAGTGTGATTTTGATTGTTTGTTCATGTGTATGTGAGTGTGTGTAGAGTTGTGTTTGTGCTTGTTTGTGTGAGTGTTTTATGTTATTGGTTTTGGGAAAATTTTATTTTGAAAATATATTTTTATTTGTTTTAGTTTGTGTTATATATATTATGTGTATGCGCGTGTCTATAGTTGCGTTGGTTTCTTTTGAGATATATATATATATATATATATATATATATATATATATATATATATATAGAGAGAGAGAGAGAGAGAGAGAGAGACACACACACGGTTTTGGTGTGTTTTTATATATGAGTGTGTGTATATATATATTATATAATAAGGTTTCAGTGTGCATTAAATTTTAATATATATATTATAAATTTTCTGTGTGTATATATAGATAATTATTTATATATATTATTTTGAAAAAGTGAATTTGTTGTGTTTGATTTTAAATTGAATTTGGTGTGGAGTTCAAAACCCAATCCAAAACCCAATAGCCATAACAACCCATTGATAAATTCTCCAACCTTTTTGTATAAAAATATATAAATATATATCAAGTGGTCATTGTGATTAAAGCCATTCTAAATCGTGCCTGGATATTGTCGGTCCATTCTACGTACATCAATGTCGTCTCCTTTACTATGCCACGAAAGGTGAGTTTATCTCATACCTGACTCACATTTTTCATGGATGTTAGATCAATAATGAACTGCTATATGAAATATATAGGATTGCTGATAGAAACTGTTTGAATTAGTATATATGCACATTTCATATGTGACACGATATATTCATATGAAACGTAGTTGCACTGATGATATATATGTTGCGATTATTGCTATGTGATTGTTGATACCCCTAGTTTTGGAAAAATCACTAAGGGTTGAAATGACACATGCCCGAACGGACATTAGAATAGGGAAAAATCGTTATGGGTTTAAATGATAGACCTGAACGATTTTTACTGAATTTGGGATCGTGGGTTGAAATGATAGACCCGTAGAAATTTTATAAATTGCAGATTGAAATAATAAATATCCGTATCACTTGACCATAGGGTAGAAAACTATATACGGACACTGTTGGTCGCATTTTCAAAGTATTTCGATTTCTGGAATTTGACTTTTTAATAATAACTTAAGATTTTATATTTTAAATATTTATATTTTAAATACTTTAAACTTAAATTTTTAAAATTTTGAATTATATGTTTTAAAAGTATATTTATAAGTAAATATAGATTTAATGCTTATTTTTATTTTCCTTATAATTTATTTATTTTAAACTACATAATTTAATTATATAAGTATTTTAACTTTTATACTATTGTAAATAGTTATTTTAAACTTATTTTCTATACTATTTTAAACTTATTTTCTATATTATTTTAAATTTATATATGATTATAATTATTTCTAATTAATTTTAGAATTTTAGAATTTTATAAACTTATATATGGATAAAAAACTATTTTCAAAATTTATTTTCTTATATATATTTTATAAACTTTAAAAATAAATGTCAAGCTGGATAAGTTAGATTTCGCGATTTAATTCAAAATTTAAATATGTAAATTTATATAACGATATTTGAATAACGAGTGAACTCATATCAAGCTATGAATTCGAATTGATACGAATTTTCAGTAGAGATGGATTTGAATTGGGTAAAATATGAAATGAAATTGAATTCGAATTGGTTTAAAATTATATGAGATAAATTTGAATTATAAAATTGATTCTAAACTTTGAATCTTTCAAATTTAAGAGAAAATGTATTTGAATTGATATAGAATGAATTCGATTTTGAGTAACCGAATGTGAATTTGAATATAAAGATATTTTTTTTTATATATGGAATCGATTTTTATAATCGTATAATTTGAACAGGAATATTTGTAAAATCGAATTTATAAGAATGGTTTAAAATTTGTATGAACTGATTAAATTGAAATATAAAGTTTTGACTTGACTTGATAGTAATGAATTTGAATTTTTCGGCTTGAGTTATAATTATATTGTGATTTGTTGAAATCAAAATTTATGATTTGATCTGAATTATTTGAATTGAATTTGAATTTAAGTGTTAGATTTTGAATCAACTTAAACGAGTGCTAAAAGTTAAACTTGACTTTTATGAATTGTTTGAACAACGATTTCGAATTGTATGACTTTAATATAATTTGTTTAAATTAAAATGTAAATTTTGACTTGAATTGTATAATTTGAATTCGAACTGAATGGTTTGGTTTTTATCAATCGATTTAAAGCAAACTCTTGGATAAGTGAAGTTGAATCATTTGAACTGTTTTGAACTTGAAATTTTGGCAAATATAAGCCAAACCAAAATTTTATCGAAATTAAATGTTTTGGTATTGACTTAAATGGCAATTGAATTCTTTAACTTATAATTTAAATACAAATTGATTTGGTTTGAAAATCGTTGTGCGAATAGTTTCAGAAATTATATAAAATCGAAGTTAAATAGTATAATATTGGTTTATACTAAATTTTGAGATATTTTGATATGATTTCATAAATCAATGTGATTTAAGCGATTTGAGTTGTTTTTAAATTAATATAATTAGGGTTAGATATTTAAATTTGATTCCAAATTCGAATATGAGAAATTAGTATAAACTATTTTATAAAGCGATTTATAAAATAATGACCACGGTGTGGAAAATGTAAACGATTGGTTGTTAAAGAGACCGGGATCGGCTATTATCATACTCTCTGCCAATACCGAAAATCACTTTAACAACTGTGTACGCGGTGGAGTTCCAGAATGAAGGGGATGATTTGGCGAACGACTCCATTTTTGTATTTCAAATTAATTACGAGACCCTGACTACCTTGAGTCAGCTTGATGTGGCTAAAACAGGAGCTATGCACGGACCAAGTAAGGTCATACCTCTTATCGAACATACTTCTTCGATATTATTCTATTACCTGTTGAGATTCGATTTGGGCCCTTTTGATTATGGGAGTGTGTATCGAGGTGGACGGTAGTAGCTACTATGCGTTACCACCAGTCCGGCTCTGCAAACGGTGAATCCACCCTGGCATTCCTTACATGCCTTCCCATATGCCTTATACGAGCCCAATACGATTTTGTTTTGTACTATTTTATATGGAGAGCCCTTTGATCAACCTCCAGTTTACGGGGGAATTACGGTACTGTATATATTATGAGAATATATAAACGATGTAAGGGTAATAATGGTTATTCCGCTTACGCTATTTTAATATTTTACTTACTGATAGACACTATTGTATATAGTGTATTATACTATATAGTATTAGTTTGACGGATCCTCAGAGGATGGTGATCCCAAACATCCTTTGAGTTACTGATTGCATTTCATCAAACATTTCATTTGAGTTGATTTATTTTTATGAGAATGTTAGTCCTGATCCAAGTTGTTTTGTTTTCAATTATTGCTCGGGTCCGACAGAGTATTACAGCTTTTGAGATTCACTTTCGGAGTTGGAGTTTATATTGGATTTGCTCACCTGTATCAACCTATTCAGTTGATCCAATTCCAGCTTATGTATCTGAAATTCATAGTATTAGACTTCCGCTGTATTATTTATGTAAACTCTGATGTAAAATTTATTTAGTTGCTTCATGAACTTGTAACACCCCACTCCCGCTATGGTCACTCACTAAGGGAATGCCATAGCATCGGTGGAGTATTTTAGTGAATATAGAACAGAAAAATTACAACAAGACAGATATAAATAGTACTTGAAATTTAAAACATCATCTCATAACAGCGGAAGTAAAACATGTCTGGTTACATCATAAAACCACAATAAAAGTCAAGTACAATATCCGTCAAAATAAAGAAGTACATAATCCCACTCTCATACAATAGCCATGACAAAAGAAAAGATAACTGGGTAACTGGAGCTTTACATCTATCCAAGCTCCTAAAGACTGGAACAGCAATCTGATCAAAGCCCACTAGTGCTAGGCCTACTCTGAAAACCTAAGGGTTGGGAAAAAGATAAAGAAACAACGGGGTCAGACATAAGTCTGAGTGAGTCCTATAACCCTAACAATACAATCATTAAAGTAATTAGGGTATGATATAAACAAGGTACGGTACCTTTGGGGATAATGACTACACTAAGTAGCCAACTAAACACAGGATGTACTAAGATAACCGAAAAGACGCATTTATCCACCCAAGGATAATTACTGGATTACACCACCCCAGATCTACCCACCCAAGGGTAATTCCTCCACTGCACCACACCAGTCATTCCTAACTTAAAGGTTGATCCCACCCATGGACTTATAAAAATTAACTTAATAGTTCTCGCGTACCCCTAGGTGACTAAGTACACGCCACGGGGCCCTACAATCCACTAGGTGTACACACTACTCCCCATTCGATCGGCTCCCTAACGTAGATACCCGTGCTGGCCCCACCGTGGGGTGTACCATTCCCCAACGTGGCAACCTGATAAAACTAACAGTGCACGGCTTATATCTACACGATGCAACAACGTCTTATTTACCAGCCCGGGTCCACACACGCATATGAAACCCGTTGGTCATGCGTTGCCACCGCTAACCCATTTTGGCCTCTTATAGTCAAGCCCAATATGCGTGTCCCGTCACTCGACTAGAGTCGAGCCCACTAAGATACGTTTGGGATATTGGTTGAAATGGGCCCCCACAAGCTACCACCTAAGCTTGTTATTTTATCTAGTGTATCCCACTTAACCCCTTTTATAATCATGCCCACCTACATGTTAAGGTTTGGTTAAGTCATCTAATCATATATTAATTGCCACTTAAGGCACCCACTAGATTTCCACATGCCACCCAAAGCACTTACTTAACCCTTTGCCCATGTTTAGTTACATGTTCCTCTTTGGTTAAGTATTCTAATCGTATTTTCTATTGCCACCCAAGGCAACCCACTAGATTTCCACATGCCACCCAAGGCACCCACTTAACCCCTCATGTCCCTCTACATGCTAATATGGTTAAGTGTTTCTTAATTAATTAAGATCATGACCTCATAAAGACCTCTCACATTAGACCATCTTTTATGACTGCTGGATATGTCGGTTGGTTCCGGGCAGACTTCTATCATAAAAAGGTCTAACCTCGTGTCTTTACTTTAATCACGTATTTAATTTATGACTAAGACCCCTCACATTGGGCCAATCATTTGTAGCTGCTGGATGGCCGGTCGGTTCCGGGCAGACTTCCGCTACAAAAGGGTCCAACCTCGTGTCTTAGTTGATTAATTACACCTAATTAATCACCCCCATAATTTGAATTAATTATGCCTAATTAATTACACATTTTTAAGAATATGGGTAGACCTAACTCAATAGGTAAATTCCCAATTCCATAGTATGGGTAGACCTAACTTAATAGGTAAATTTCCAACTCCATAATATGGGTAGACCTAACTTAATAGGTAAATTCCCAATTACGTCAATTTAATTTGTGGTATGATTAATCATACCCATTTCACATCATTTTATTAACATGCATATTAATCCCATCGTTCCCCACGTAGTTCGTTCTCATAACACGACATAATAAAGGGAAGATTCATCACAAAGGTCATGGGTTTAGCCAACATAGCATGTAACTTTATCATGGGTTCAAAAGGTGTCAACTTGCATATATGAACATACATTAAACCCAACTAGTATTTAACCCAAACTTGCATTATGCATATCATAAAAGAGACAACTTGCATATGAACTTGCACATGAACTTGCATATGAACTTGCATCATAACTTGCATATGAACTTGCATCATAACTTGCATATGAACTTGCACATGAACTTGCATATGAACTTGCATCATAACTTGCATATGAACTTGCACGTGAACTTGCATATGAACTTGCATCATAACTTGCATATGAACTTGCATCATAACTTGCATATGAACTTGCATCATAACTTGCATATGAACATGTATCATAACTTGCATATGAACTTGCATCATAACTTGCATAAAACCAAACACTTAGCATGCATAAAACCAAATACTTAGCATGCATAAAACCACATACATAGCATGCATAAAACCAAATACTTAGCATGCATAAAACCAAATACATAACTTGCATAACATGTTACATATAGACTTGCATATAATCTCCCATATAGCTTGCATAACATGTTACATATAGACTTGCATATAATCTCCCATATAGCTTGCATAACATGTTACATATGAATCAATGTTCAACATAGTGTTTTGCATCATAAAACATAGCATTAAACTTGCATATAGCACCCAACATACACTGTACTAAACTTGCATAAACACATTGATTCCACAAACATAGCCATATCTTATCATATCCTATCATAATCAATTTAACAATTGATTGTTAAGTCTATAGAAACTCACCACTAAACTCCAATAAGCAAACCCTTGCCACAAATCACCCAAAAACTCTAGCCTTGAACATAAAGCTTGCAACTTGATGATGAATGCAAGCCAATGATCACTCATACAACTCAAAGATGCTTGTATGCACATGGAAGCCTTCATAGAAATAGTTTAGAAATAGGATGGAGGCTAGGGTTTTGAGTGGAGGCCATGATCATAGAAAATTTTGGCATAGTTTAGTTAGGAGATAGGATTATGACCATTTAGGGCTAGCTTAGGGTCTTATTTATAGGATTAGGCAAGTGTTTTAGGCCATTAGATTAACCCTAAATTAGATTAGGACCCTTAGATTTCGGAACCTTCCAGAAACCAGCCCTAAGACCAAGCCCAAACCCCAAACTGGTGCACCCAACCACAGAACTCTCTAGAAACTGTGCAGGTTTCCTGTCCCGACATGGGCGCACTGCCCAAGTGCGCCAGTGTATTTTTGTGCTGGCGCACTTCACAAGTGCGCCAGTGCATTTCTGGCCTGTTTCGGGTTTTTCTGTCTAACTTCGTTCGTCCATATCTCTTTCATACGGTACCCGTTTTACGCAAACTCGGACTCTATTTCGCGTATTTTTCCGAGACGAACGCAATGACGCAGCCCGTTTCCCCTGATTCTCATATCTGAGATTAATTATACTTTAATTACTAACCATTAGTGTTAATTGAAATTCGGGGTGTTACATTCTCCCCTACTTAAAGGATTTCGCCCTCGAAATCTCTAAGTCAAGAAGAACGTATCCTACCAACCAAACAACCATCTACTAAACCATCAACCACAAGCAACCATTATCCTTAGAAACTTCTAATGATGTATGAACATATGCAGAAAGTGTGTGTATATGTCCGTATACTAATGCAAAATCAGGCGGTCTACTGATTCAGTCGACCTCCTTAATGCAAACCATGATAGTGCCATGCATCCAATATGTATGCGAAACCCTATTGACACATACAATTTCTATATGCGTGCACAACCATACACAAAAATGCATCATCCACATGAAAACACAGCCATGATACATCCATCAATCTAACTACCACATCCATTTATGCGATATGCAACATGAAGTGACTGAGCCGATCTAGTGCCTAATGTGTGTGTATATGCATCCACGAGCAACCACTAGCAACCACTTGCATCCACACGCATCCATCAAACATAACATGTCTCAAACACATGTTTCAACCATAGATTTACCCTATCTAAAGGTCATAGGTACTAGCGAGAGGATATACTAAAGATAAGATAAGTACTAGACAAGCGATAAAGGAGAAGTTAAAATACATACTCTCAAAAAGAATTGGGTACAAAGAACGCATCTTCGCTTCCGTCTCCCAAGTAGCATTGCTTTCGTCATCTCCCCATTGCACTTTAACTAGCTGAACTTCTCTGTTCCTCAACTGCCTAGTTTCTGACCCAAGGATGCGAGTAGGAGCTCGTCGAATCGTCGCATCACGCTCTACCTCTACATCTCTAAGCAAGCTCGGCTCTACGACCTCTGCGGTCTCATGTAAGCACTTCCTCAATTGTGATACATGGAATACATCATGAACACCACTAAGTCTGTCAGGCAACTCCACCCTATATGCCATCCGTCCAATCCTTTCCTTAATAGGAAACGGCCCAACAAACCTCGGTGCTAACTTCCCAACGGACCCAAAGCGAACAACATTTCTCAACGGAGATACTTTGACAAAAACCATGTCCCCAACCTCAAACTCAAGATCCGTCCTTCTCCGATCCGCATAAGATTTCTGTCTATCTTGCGCTGCCTTCATCCTTCTTCGAATCGAATCAATCTTCTCTGAAGTCTCTCTAATCATATCTGGCCCAAGCAAGATCTTATCCGTAGATTCCCACCAACATGTAGGAGATCGACAAGGCCTTCCATAAAGAGCTTCGAAAGGTGCCATGCCAATACTAGACTGAAAGCTGTTATTGTATGCGAACTCCACCAAAGGAAGATGTTCTTCCCATGTACCTCCAAAATCCAAGATACAAAGCCTCAAGAGATCTTCTAAGATACGGTTCACCCTCTCGGTCTGACCGTCCGTCTGAGGATGATATGCGGTGCTCAAATACAACTGAGTCCCTACCGCCTCTTGCAAACTTCTCCAAAACTCACTAGTGAAGATAGGATCTCGATCACTCACAATGCTGGATGGTACGCCATGCAATCTAACAATCTCTCTAACATAGACTGAAGCAAGCCATGGAGCGGTCCTCTTACTCTTCACGGGTATAAAATGGGCACTCTTGGTAAGTCTGTCTACCACAACCCAAATTCCCGTATTGCCCTTCCTCGATCTCGGTAACCCATCGATGAAATCCATCGAGACACTATCCCACTTCCATTGCGGAACTTCCAATGGGTGTAGCAACCCACCGGGTTTCCTTTGCTCCGCTTTAACTTGTTGGCACACTAAGCATCTAGCCACATACTCGGCCACATCTTTCTTCATACCGGCCCAGAAGAAAACTCTCTTCATGTCTTGGTACATCTTGTCCCTACCAGGATGAATGGTCATCTTTGACCGATGTGCATCATCAAGTATAGCCTTCCTCAGACCCTCGTCTTGCGGTACACAAAGTCTACCGTCTCTACGCAACCACCCCTTACCATCTAGGGTGTACCTACTCAAATGGCTGGACGACTCCCCCCCTTATGAGCTTCTCTACTAACTCAACCAACCGTGGGTCGTCTCGCTGTGCCTCGCCAATCCGCCCCAAAAGAGTAGGCCTAACCTCCAAGGAGGCTAGCAAACCGGGTACAAAGTCAACGGAAGGTCTAAAGTCAATCATAGAATTAAACTCCAAGCTTCGCCATTCCACGAACAATGGACTCAAAGACAGCCTTTTTCTGCTCAAGGCGTCTGCCACCACGTTACCCTTGCCAGGGGTATACGCTATCTCAAACTCATAGGATGCTAAGAATTCCATCCACCTTTGTTGTTTTAAGACAATGCGCTCAAAGAGTCTCCAACACTTCCCTAAGATGTAGGGCATGCTTTTCTCCACTTCTAGAGAAAATTAGGATATTCTCCCATGCAAAATCGTCACAACTATCCATCTCTCACGCAGACCACCTTAGTCGAACTCGACATCCCCCAAATGCAAGCCCCAAAGGCCTAAACCAATATCAGACAAACACCCAAGGGATACCTCCTTCGAATTCAGACGATCTACGTGAGATGATACTAGTAAAAACGGCTAAATAATTAAGCCCTTGTCCAACTCTGGATGTCCTTGCCAGTCTCGCTCCAAAACCACCGTTTATCCCATAACGGGCTTTGCTCAACCTATTGAGCACATACGAAAACTTATTTCGCTCCTAGAAAAGACCAAGATGTCATCCACCAAGATCATCACGAACTTATTTAGGTACTCCCTGAACACCCTTCTCATCAAATCAACAAAGTATGCGGAGGCGTTCGTCTAACCAAATGGCATCACCAGCCACTCTTAAAACCATCCGGAGTCCTAAAGGCAATCTTCTCTATACTATCCTCAGCCACTCTCAACTGACGAAACCCCGTGGCTGAGTCCAACTTGCGAAAATACTGAGGCGCCAACCAACTGATCAAAGAGATCATCAATCCTCGGCAATGGGTGTCTATTCTTCTTTGTGAGTTTATTTAGTTCTCTTTAGCCTACACAAAGTCTGAGGGACCCATCCGCCTTCGTAGCAAAAACTACTGGAGCACCCCACTCCGATATACTTTGTCTTATGGACCCCTTCTCAAGCAACTCCCCTACTTGCTTATGGAGTTCCCTCCTCTCGCGAGGAGCCATGTGGCGCACTGGTAAAGATACAGGTTTAGCATTGTCTACCAGATATATTCGGAAGTCAATCTCCCGCTCCGGAGGTAAGCCCTTCACCTCCTCAAACACATCCGAGTATTCCCGGACCACTCTAACAGATCGCAAACTCTCGACCGACGTGTCAAGCGATTCTAGATAACTTAGCATAACAGATTCCATGGGATTACAAGAGATCCCGAGAGTGTTACCCAAGCGGGTCATAAGCCTAACAACTCTCCCTTCAAAATCAAGAACGGCACCCCTACTGGATAACCAGTCCATGCCCAAAACTAACCAATAGCTCGTGAAGCCCAAAAAGCATCACATCTACTCTCAACGCTAAGTATAGCAACTTTCAAACCCAAACACTTCATGGAGCCCCAATTGGGTTTGAAACAACTAAGGGATCATCTACTAACTGGTGTCTAAGTGCAGTGACTCAACTAACAATGATGAGATAAACGAACTTGATGCGTCAGAATTAAATAAAGTTCGAATCGGATAATAAAGAAATCCAAATTCCAACCTAGACGGTCTATCCCCATTTGGTACCCTAGTCGTGAGGGAATACAACTACCCTCTAGGAGATTCCGTACCTTGCCCTTGCCTCTTTGGACAATCCTAATAAGGTGTCCTATTCCTCCCAAAAGGATAACTACTCGCCTTCTTCATCCCATTCTCCACTCGTAACCTCCCACCAATGAGGTTTCATCCTTCATTAACCAAACAACTATTTGAGCCTTCCTCCCTTCGTCTACCCAATATACCTACCAGTCCTCCTCCTTCTTGAACCAACTTCTAATCTGACTAACGTCTAAGTCCCTTGAAGTGGTTTTCCATTCTTATCTATCTTAGAAAGGTCATCTATACGCGGAGGGGAAACTCAAAACGAGAGAGGAAGCGATTCAAAACGGAGAATTCGAAAGATATAGATATGGCTATTGGGGATTATGCTTTTCTTTCAAAAACTTTTCTTTTAAAAGACATGTTTTTGAAAATACTCCTTTCAAAAATATTCTTAGAAAATAGTTTTTCTAAAAAATTTATCTGTTCTGGTAACCTTAAGCTCTGATACCACGTGTAACACCTCACTCCCGCTATGGTCACTCACTAAGGGAATGCCATAGCATCGGTGGAGTATTTTAGTGAATATAGAACAGAAAAATTACAACAAGACAGATATAAATAGTACTTGAAATTTAAAACATCATCTCATAACAGCGGAAGTAAAACATGTCTGGTTACATCATAAAACCACAATAAAAGTCAAGTACAATATCCGTCAAAATAAAGAAGTACATAATCCCACTCTCATACAATAGCCATGACAAAAGAAAAGATAACTGGGTAACTGGAGCTTTACATCTATCCAAGCTCCTAAAGACTGGAACATCAATCTGATCAAAGCCCATTAGTGCTAGGCCCACTCTGAAAACCTGAGGGTTGGGAAAAAGATAAAGAAACAACGGGGTCAGACATAAGTCTGAGTGAGTCCTATAACCCTAACAATACAATCATTAAAGTAATTAGGGTATGATATAAACAAGGTACGGTACCTTTGGGGATAATGACTACACTAAGTAGCCAACTAAACACAGGATGTACTAAGATAACCGAAAAGACGCATTTATCCACCCAAGGATAATTACTGGATTACACCACCCCAGATCTACCCACCCAAGGGTAATTCCTACACTGCACCACACCAGTCATTCCTAACTTAAAGGTTGATCCCACCCATGGACTTATAAAAATTAACTTAATAGTTCTCGCGTACCCCTAGGTGACTAAGTAGACGCCACGGGGCCCTACAATCCACTAGGTGTACACACTACTCCCTATTCGATCGGCTCCCTAACGTAGATACCCGTGCTGGCCCCACCGTGGGGTGTACCATTCCCCAACGTGGCAACCTGATAAAACTAACGGTGCACGGCTTATATCTACACGATGCAACAACGTCTTATTTACCAGCCCGGGTCCACACACGCATATGAAACCCGTTGGTCATGCGTTGCCACCGCTAACCCATTTTGGCCTCTTATAGTCAAGCCCAATATGTGTGTCCCGTCACTCGACTAGAGTCGAGCCCACTAAGATACGTTTGGGATATTGGTTGAAATGGGCCCCCACAAGCTACCACCTAAGCTTGTTATTTTATCTAGTGTATCCCACTTAACCCCTTTTATAATCATGCCCACCTACATGTTAAGGTTTGGTTAAGTCATCTAATCATATATTAATTGCCACTTAAGGCACCCACTAGATTTCCACATGCCACCCAAAGCACTTACTTAACCCTTTACCCATGTTTAATTACATGTTCCTCTTTGGTTAAGTATTCTAATCGTATTTTCTATTGCCACCCAAGGCAACCCACTAGATTTCCACATGCCACCCAAGGCACCCACTTAACCCCTCATGTCCCTCTACATGCTAATATGGTTAAGTGTTTCTTAATTAATTAAGATCATGACCTCATAAAGACCTCTCACATTAGACCATCTTTTATGACTGCTGGATATGTCGGTTGGTTCCGGGCAGACTTCTGTCATAAAAAGGTCTAACCTCGTGTCTTTACTTTAATCACGTATTTAATTTATGACTAAGACCTCTCACATTGGGCTAATCATTTGTAGCTGCTGGATGGCCGGTCGGTTCCGGGCAGACTTCCACTATAAAAGGGTCCAACCTCGTGTCTTAGTTGATTAATTACACCTAATTAATCACCCCCATAATTTGAATTAATTATGCCTAATTAATTACACATTTTTAAGAATATGGGTAGACCTAACTCAATAGGTAAATTCCCAATTCCATAGTATGGGTAGACCTAACTTAATAGGTAAATTCCCAACTCCATAATATGGGTAGACCTAACTTAATAGGTAAATTCCCAATTACGTCAATTTAATTTGTGGTATGATTAATCATACCCATTTCACATCATTTTATTAACATGCATATTAATCCCATCGTTCCCCACGTAGTTCGTTCTCATAACACGACATAATAAAGGGAAGATTCATCACAAAGGTCATGGGTTTAGCCAACATAGCATGTAACTTTATCATGGGTTCAAAAGGTGTCAACTTGCATATATGAACATACATTAAACCCAACTAGTATTTAACCCAAACTTGCATTATGCATATCATAAAAGAGACAACTTGCATATGAACTTGCACATGAACTTGCATATGAACTTGCATCATAACTTGCATATGAACTTGCACATGAACTTGCATATGAACTTGCATCATAACTTGCATATGAACTTGCATCATAACTTGCATAAAACCAAACACTTAGCATGCATAAAACCAAATACTTAGCATGCATAAAACCACATACATAGCATGCATAAAACCAAATACTTAGCACGCATAAAACCAAATACATAACTTGCATAACATGTTACATATAGACTTGCATATAATCTCCCATATAGCTTGCATAACATGTTACATATAGACTTGCATATAATCTCCCATATAGCTTGCATAACATGTTACATATGAATCAATGTTCAACATAGTGTTTTGCATCATAAAACATAGCATTAAACTTGCATATAGCACACAACATACACTATACTAAACTTGCATAAACACATTGATTCCACAAACATAGCCATATCTTATCATATCCTATCATAATCAATTTAACAATTGATTGTTAAGTCTATAGAAACTCACCACTAAACTCCAATAAGCAAACCCTTGCCATAAATCACCCAAAAACTCTAGCCTTGAACATAAAGCTTGCAACTTGATGATGAATGCAAGCCAATGATCACTCATACAACTCAAAGATGCTTGTATGCACGTGGAAGCCTTCATAGAAATAGTTTAGAAATAGGATGGAGGCTAGGGTTTTGAGTGGAGGCCATGATCATAGAAAATTTTGGCATAGTTTAGTTAGGAGATAGGATTATGACCATTTAGGGCTAGCTTAGGGTCTTATTTATAGGATTAGGCAAGTGTTTTAGGCCATTAGATTAACCCTAAATTAGATTAGGACCCTTAGATTTCGGAACCTTCCGGAAACCAGCCCTAAGACCAAGCCCAAACCCCAAACTGGTGCACCCAACCACAGAACTCTCTAGAAACTGTGCAGGTTTCCTGTCCCGACATGGGCGCACTTCCCAAGTGCGCCAGTGTATTTTTGTGCTGGCGCACTTCACAAGTGCGCCAGTGCATTTCTGGCCTGTTTCGGGTTTTTCTGTCTAACTTCGTTCGTCCATATCTCTTTCATACGGTACCCGTTTTACGCAAACTCGGACTCTATTTCACGTATTTTTCCGAGACGAACGCAATGACGCAGCCCGTTTCCCCTGATTCTCATATCTGAGATTAATTATACTTTAATTACTAACCATTAGTGTTAATTGAAATTCGGGGTGTTACAGAACTACTGTTGTATTTTAAAATTTTCCGCTGCGAGATATTATATTGCTCCGCATCTTTGTCTGTGATCTATGATTTATTCTGTTTACCCCAGAAGCTAATAACAATCTATCGTTTTGGACAGTTCGAGCTGACATGTTTTTTGTCGATTCGGCACGGTCAAAATGGCGGGTGTTACACTTTCATTGACGATTACACAAGAATGACTTAGGTTTATTTCTTGAAACAAAAATCTGAGGCACTTGGAGTATTCAAGAAATTCAAAGTGTTAGTAGAGAAGACGACTGGTCTTTATATCAAGGCTTTACGATCAAATAGAGGTGGAGAGTATATGTCAACAGCCTTCATGAGCTATTGCGAGGAACAAGGGATCAAAAGATTCTTAACTGCACTCTACTCACCTCAGCAAAAATGGTGTAGCCAAAAGAAAAAACCGAACTATTCTTGATATGGTTCGATCAATGTTGAGGAGAAAAGACATGCCGAAAGAATTTTGGGCAGAAGCAGTACAATGTGCTGTATATGTGCAAAATCAGTGTCCACATGCGATATTGGCAGATCAGACACCACAAGAAGCTTGGAGCAGACGTAAACCAATTGTATCACACTTAAAAGTATTTGGCAGTTTGGCATACGCAAACGTATCGGATCAAATGATAAGAGCAAGAAATACATATTCATTGGGTATGATGAGAAGACAAAATTATTCAAGTTATTCGATCCAATTGAAAAGAAGGTGGTGGTAAACCGAGATGTGCAGGTAAATGAAGAAAGCGTGTGGGATTGGAACAACCAAATGGAAGTGACACAGAAGGAAGAAAAGTGCGAATCATCAACTACTACATTGGTACACACACCATTAACCACTCAATCATCACATGATGAAGAAGAGCCAAGGCAACCAAAAATGCGAACTTTGCAAAAACTGTACAAGTCAACAAATGAAGTGCACCTAATATGTCTTTTGGCAGACGGTGAGAATATTTATTTTGAAGAGGTAGTGAGAGATAAGAAATGGAAAGCTGCGATGGATGAAGAGATGATGGCTATTGAAAAAAATGAAAGTTGGAACTTGGTGTAGTTGCCAGAAGGATATCAACCCATAGGGGTATATTAGAAAAAATATGAATGCGCAAGGTGTGATAGAAAGATATAAGGCATGGCTAGTTGCAAAGGGCTATAAACAGAAGGCAAAGATCGACTATAATGGAATTTCTTGCCCTAACGACGAGAATGGAAACAATCAGGCTTCTCATATCTCAAGCAGCACAATTTAAATTGCAGATTTATCAAATGGACGTGAAATCAGTATTTTTAAATGGTGTGCTTGAAGGGGAAGTATATGTGGAGCAACTGTCATGGTACATGAAAGCTGGGAAGGAGAACAAAGTATCGAAGCTAAGGAAAGCATTATATGGGCTGAAGCAAGCACCTCGTGCATGGAACACTGGAATCGACGCATACTTCAAGGATAACGGGCTCATACAATGTCCTTACGAGCATGCACTATATGTGAAGAAAGAAAATCACAACTTGTTGTTTGTTCCTCTTTATGTTGATGATATGATATTTATGGGGAATAACGAGGAGATGATAATTTTTTTTAAAGAAGCTATGACTCGAGAATTTGAAATGATAGATTTAGGGTTGATGAAATACTTTCTTAGCCTTGAGGTTAAGCAAGGAAGATCTGGAATATTTGTGTCGCAAGAGGCTTATGCTAAAGACATTTTAAAGACGAATAAAATGGAGGAGTGTAAACCGATAGCAACACCGATGGAACTCGGTGCAAAACTTTCTAAGTTTGATGGTGGAGATTGAGTGGATGCAAACAAATGCCAAAGTTTGGTTGGAAGCCTAAGGTATCTCACGTGCACTAGGCCAGATATTGCATATAGTGTTGGCATAGTGGGTCGGTTCATGGAGGAGCCAAAATACTCGCATATGAAGGCTGTTAAGAGAATTCTTCGATATGTCCGAGAAATGGAGTCACTTGGATTATTCTATTATAAGACAAATGAATACAAACTGATGGGTTACTCTGATAGTGATTGGTATGGATACATAGATGATTGGAAAAGCACATCGAGATACGTTTTCTATATGGAAGAAACTGCTTTCACATGGCTTTCGAAGAAACAAGCAATAATGACATTGTTAACATATGAAGCAGAGTATGTAGCTGCATCTTTATGTGTATATCTGTAATATGGTTGAGAAATTTGTTGTATGAGCTAAAACTACAACAATATGAGGCAACAGAAATACGAGTTGATAATAAATTGGCACTTGAGTTAGCAAAGAATCCAGTGCACCATGAGAGGAGCAAGCATGTAGATGTTCGCTTTCATTCCATTCGAGAACATATAAAGGAAGACAACGTGCAAATGAGTCATGTTGCAAGTCCGGACCAGGTGATAAATATATTTACAAAACCGTTACCAAAAGATTTGTTTGAAAATTGTAAGATGACAATTGGAATGAATGGAAAATGTTTGAGTTTAAGGGAGGAAAATTTGTTAAAGAATAAACTCAAACAAACAATAAATTGAAAAGACGTGTCTGTTGAAATCAAATGGAATATCTGTTGAAGTGAAACATCATGTTTATTGAGAAGTGAAAAGCCATGTATGCTAAAGTGAAAATTCATGTCCATTGAAGTAAAAAGTCATGTTTAATTAGAAGTGAAGAGTCGTGTCTATTCAAGTCATAGTTATGCCTATTGAAGTGAAAAGTCATGTCTATTCAGCGAAGGGTCATGTCCATTGAAATGAAAATGTGTCTATCCAAATAGTTGTGTCTATTTGTAAGGGTGTGGTGTCCACTATAAATACATAGTCATTTTATTGTGTTGTAAGCAAGCAAGTAAGAATGTTGCAAGCAAGAAAAGAAAGAAGTTGAATTAAAAAATTATTAATGTATCCTCCTTTAAAATTCCTCTCTTCTTCTCTGTTTAACAGAAATGTGAGATTGATTTGGATGTTTTGGTAGTACTGGGGTATGAGGTTTTGTTGGCATGTTATTGTTACAGTGAAGGTAAGTTCACTTGCACATTAAAAATAAGTGAGGTCATTCGAGGGGAAAAAGAAACCATTTGCGATTTATTCAATGAAGATATGGTGTATTCATATCATAATCCCGTCTTTGAATAGTTGTACATGAAATGAGTCATGGTCTAGCTGGCACATTATTGATATGTAAAGAGAGAATTAAATAGCAAGTTGGTTGGATTCATTAGATTGAGTACGCTGATATGCAAGGATAGAATTAACATTTGTCATAATCATGCGAAGCGGCGCAGCCGCACATAGGTTCGTTGTGCATTGGCGCAGCCGCATATCCGCGCATTGGGGCATCCGCTCGCTTCGAAACGGCACGACTAACATTTTTTATAATATTGCTAAATTGATGAGAATTGTTGCACAACCAACCTCTATCGTTCATGGCCAAACAAAATGACTAACATGTCTATAGTATTACTAACAATATGAGAATGGTTGCACAACAAAACACCGTTGTTCATGGGCAAGCAAAACAACTAACATGTTTATAATATTACTAACAATGTGAGAAACGATTGCACAGCCAAGCACTTTCGTTCATAGCCAAGCAAAACGACTAACATGTTTATAATATAGCTGCAAAAAGCAATAGAATTGCATATAGCTTGCACACATCATAACATAAACGAAAATAGGAACAAATAAAGTGCAGCAATTTAACAATGAAACTACTGTAGACTTTAAAAAAGAAAAAGTCCCCTACCCAACATGAACTCAAAAGAATTCAGGGTACATAATCTTCAACATTGAGATAACAAATTGATGCATCTTTAGATCATTGTCAAGTGTTCCATCTTCTTTAGGGATCTTATTCAAATCGTTAAACCGATTGACCTTCTTCCCACGTTCCTCAAGATTACTGCGAAGTTCTTCTTTGTCAAGCTTCTCTTCATTTGTAGGTACCTCATTCAAATCATCAGCTTCATGCTTCATATCATCACCAATGTTTCTTTTGAGTTTTGGAAGAGATGAAGAATCTTCTTTGGTATCCATGATGGATTGTGATTTTTGCATGAATTCTAGTTTGGATTGTAATATTAGAACGATTGCATTGGTTTTATAACACAAAAATGAGAGGGATATACGGTTGCAAATAAAGATTGGTGATAAAAAACAAAAGTAAATGCATGCATTGGAAGCCTACAAGAACAGCCGCATGCATACCAATGAAGGACATGAATAGCTTTTAAAAGAAGGGTAAATAAGAAAAATAAAGTGATTATTTGTCTATAAAAGTCATATATTTAGCAAAATATGCTCAAATTTAAAACTTCATGTATTCTGAGTTGAAGGGAGTATTTTTTTTCCTCATCTTATCGTGTAATAAAAAATAATTAATGAGGATAATTAGTATCTTGATTTGCTTTGACACTTACACATTTAAGTTTCGCTAATATTTAATGAAAAATAAATGTGTAAGCTTAGCACTAACCCAAATAGTAAATGATTTTCATAAGTTAACCAAAAATAAACTAGTCCACTCCCATTTGAATGCATCCATCTAAACTTTAATCCTTACGGTAACACCAACAATGGTAACATCATGTAAGTGTTATTTTACTTGAATGCAACGACCCTACCTAGCATAAATGCTGCATTCAATCAAAAATTAATATTAACACCGTATTATGTTACTATCAATAACACCTCTTAAATGGGAAAAGACTGTCTAAATTCAGACAAATAACGGTTTTTAATCCAATGGATCTTAACCTCCTTCATTGTTCCCAAACCATCATCCACCGTCCGTTTGTCCACATCTTTCTCCAAGTATACAATATATACTAGATAAAAACCCTTTTTGCACCCGCCTCTTTTAAACCCTAACCCTAGCTTCTATATCTATTTGAAGATTCTTTTTAGGAAGTCGAGATCCCAACAATGGAAGCGCGCTCTCCAGACATCGTCGACGTTATATCCTCGGAAATGTCGAAATTATTTGTTGGCGGGATTAACGATAGCTTGAACGACGAAGAAATTAAGGGTTACTTTGGGAAATTCGGGGAGGTGAAGGATTTGGTTGTGGTTAAGGATAAAGCTACGGGTATTCCTAAGGGATTTGGGTTTGTTGAGTTTTCGGATCCGAACTCAGCACAGAAAGCTTTGGACGAGCAAGTCCACAAGATTGGTGAACGAAATGTAAGAATTTTCCTAATAATTTAGGTTTGGTTCTGTTGGTTAGATTTTTTTATTTATATTGAATGTTTTTGTATTCTGATAAAAGAGACAAAGTTCTATTGGATTTGTTCTGTTTTTAATGGCTTTCTGTTCATTTGGAGAAAAATTGATTTTTTAAGTTTAATTTTGAAAGAATTATTTTTATTACTATTAGTATAGTAGTAATACTATTACTGCATTACTTCGAGAAGTTTGATCCTTTCTTTCTCCTTTCCTTACATGCTTGGTTTGGTTAGGTTATTGTTTCCGTATGCTTGGAAAATTGGCATTTGTAAAAAAATTGTGTTCTAATGTAGTCGGTTTGATAATAAGAATTTAGGTAGGTTAAAAAAAAATAAAAAAATGTTATAATTTCGCCATTTTCTGTCAGATCTGTTTTGTGATTTTGCAAATTTGGAGTGGCAAACAATAATCATTGCGTAAAAGGAATAATTTTTAATCTTTCTTGTAGTGGTATAATTATCTTGTTTGGCATTTCCTATGCATTTATGAAGAGTCGTGCTAAGGGCTGCAAGCACTGCTGCCGCCGTTCAACAACCTTCTGCAGTTCCCTTAGATGGACTCACTGCGCCTTTAGCAGTACACTTTATGAGTAGAATATGATAGTTTTAACTGCCAAAAGATAGTAATTCATTACTATATTTGGATGGCATTCCTTCGGTTGTGCAAATGTGTAAATCATACATAGTAATGCACAAGCAATGACTTGTTAGTATATCTTTCTAATCTCATTTACCAGTGCCATTCGGTGCTTTGTAAGGAGGGTATATGTTAAACCCCACATATTGCTTGATAAGTACAGAATATAATTTGGAAAGCATGATATGCAATTCTATAAAGTAAGTACATTTCTTATTGTAGCTGTTATTTATAAAGACATAATTGGTTCAAGGCAAGAATGAAATAGTTATATCAACTAATTGTATCATCTTATACTTTTTTTGACTCAGCAAGCTTACTTTGTTTTTATTATGATCTTAGTAAAACTTCAGATTTTCAATTCAGAACTTTTTCCGTTGTTTGCTTTTAATTTGTCTTCTGATTAGAGTCACCTATTCAGACAGAAACATTTAGAACTTTTTTCTTTCTTATTATTAGTTCTGAATGCTAATTATTGATTCTAATTAGAAGTTTTAGGATGCAAACAAACAAGTGATAGTTATTCAGAATTCAGCATTTAGATTTCAGATTTCAGCCATCAGAATGCAGAATTTAAAACAAACGGAGCAGAACCATTAAATAGCTCTCAAGTCTTCAACATTGTCAACCAAACTTTTGTACTGCACAATGTTCCTCGTATGTTATAAGATGGCATAATCAAACCGATCAGAAATTTTTATTCCTAGTTGTTGTAACTAGTACTTGTACATCATTTTAGAATGAACATCGTGTCACTGTCATATTGCTATTCTTTTCCCTAACACGATTATGTACTTTAGGACTAAGGATGTTGGGTTAAAATAAACGACCTTTATATAATTTCTCTGAGTTTATTCTAGCATTCTGATAAATTAATAGCAGGTTCAAATTACTACTTTTCTTAACCGAGTCTAGAAGGAAATTGTTCTTAAAGTAAATCAAAGCTTGTTATGTTGATATATTCTCTTTCTACAGAACAATAGTTATCCCTAAAATCCTCTGTGATTGAAGCTTATTGTATGACCTTTAGATAAACGGTTGACACTAATTCTGTAGGTGATTGCTTGAATGCTATTCAGCCTTTTATTGGCTTTGAGGTAGTAGCTTATTATGTGTTTCTACGACTTATGCATTTCATACGCTTCGGTAATAGAATTCCCGAGATGATGATGCCTCTGATAATAATTTTCTAGTATGATACTTGTATATGATGTGTGGTTTAGCTGACAACATACAAGGCTTATAATATAAAGCAATCTTGGAGAATGCCTGTCCTTTTCTTTTTACGCATTGATAATTTAGAGCATTCTGTCTGAACTGTTTTGGTCATTATATTTCTCTTACAATTGTTTATTACAGGTTGATGTGAAAAGAACAAGACCTAGAGGGGAAAAACGTCAATATCAACTCCCCCAATACCAATACCACTACCAATATCCATACCAGTACCCTCAGTACCAGCACCCAATTCATCCTCAATATGTGAATAATGGACCAAACAGCAACAACACTGACAATTTATATAATGATGAAAACCCTACCAAATCAAAGAAGATTTTTGTTGGTGGTCTATCATCTAGCATCACCGAGAGTGACTTCAGAACCTATTTTGAAGCGTTTGGTAGAATAACCGATGTTGTTATTATGTACGATAACTCGACCCATAGACCGAGAGGCTTTGGTTTTGTCACATTTGATTCATCCGAGGCTGTTGATTCTGTATTAAAACAGAAATATCATGAGTTGAATAGTAAGAAAGTAGAAGTAAAAGTCGCAATACCCAAAGATAGTGATAGCAGAAATTACCGCAGTGATTGGTACAACAGTAAGTTGAACGTAGGAGCTTATGGGTTTTACCCACCACCAGACCCTAGATTTGGGCTCTATCATGGTTATCGACCTCCTGTCGTCCCTCCTTTTTTTCATGGAGGTTATGGTGTTAGACCATATGGTGGATCCGGGTTCAGAGCTCCATTGGTAAGAAGCCCATACGGTCCAAATGGGATGATGGTAGGAAGGTGGGGGCCGGTTATTTTTGGCAGTGCTCCCATGTATCCTAATTACTATAATGGCTGGTGTAATGCTGCACATACGACAGATAGTACAAATAATAAAGGAGCTGAGAGTGCTGGAGGTGAAAATGTGGATGTTGTCAAGGAAGAATCCTAATCGGTAAGCCAATACTTGTCATTATACATGTGTTTGCTGTTCTGTTTTGATTGATTTTCTTGATAGTGTTTCACACACTTGCCCGTTGTCCACATACACACAGACACATCCCCTCGTGTCACTCGGAGAGAATATGATTATTTACAATTGAATTGGACTTCTGGAAAGACGGAAGTTTTTTCCCTAAAAGTTCATGTGTGACACCAAATCTGAATTCAACTAATCGGTTTGTTGTACTTTTAGATGCGTGATCGCTGCTAGAAGCATTGTTTTCGGTATTGTGATAATGTGGTTAAGGAGCAAAACCATCCATGTGACAGATGTTCCAATTATATATATGCATGCCAAAAAAATGCGAATCTAAAATAAAAGGACCTTGATAACGTGAGAAGGAATCAGAACATGTTGTGAAATAAAAGAGGAGTTGAGGTGTAACCGAATCTAGCTCGCTCAGTGTGTGTCTGAACACACACATATGAGGAGCGTTCAAACTATATTCCTAATAGTACAACACTCCATCAGTTCTTTGATTTCCACTACAAGTTATAATTTAAATAATATTAATAGGAAGAGAGGAATATATTATTTGAATCGGAACTTATGGTGAAAATCAAGGGATAATGGAGTGCTACACTGTTTGGGTGCCATCGAATGCTCCTATGCATAATACATAGTGAGCAGTTATTTGGACTCAAAATCACACAATTGGTGACATAAGATATTTGGACCGCTGGATGTTTTTGTCCTTACACTAAGAGGTGGAATTCAGGGTGATCCAATGGTGGAGGTTCATCGTACCATCAATTGTGTCAAAATTTTGTGTCAAAATAGACATATATAGTAATAATTTAATATGTAAAATATTTGTGTGTCTGCCTGTGCGTGCATGTGAGAGAAAGAACCAGTTTTTTCAAAAAAAGAAAAAGAAAAAGAAAGGTGCCCTTCTAAGTTGCACGCTGAAGACATTTTTGGGTTGAACCTGTTGAGCCATTTTATAAGCTTGGTAACCTTTACTGTTTCTTCTTGGGTGCAAAAACGATTTTTGCTTGGAAACACCAAGGAATATTTGGATGTTTTCTGTACATTTTTGAGTGAATTAAGCGCTTGTCAACGCCATCTAAAGGGACCTATAAACTTTGAGCTCGTAGCTTTGTTTATGTATACATTAGTTTTAGTTCACATAAGCCCTTCATTATTTTGATTTGTCAAAACCGACCTTAAACCCATCCAGATCAGATGTGCTCATTAGATCTCCCTAAAATATAATGCTTTAAATTTTGGGCCCCCTGGTTTCTTAAGAGGTTGTATGTACTCTGCGGATATATTGATGATGAGAACTTTATAAAGCAATTAAAAGGTTCATGTGTTTTTGCTCCATTTCTGCTGTATTATATGCTATCAAATTATGTCATAACGTTGATTTCTAGACGATATTCCAGCTATTCCCACTTATGCTAGCTGCAATTTTTTTGAAGCAGGAATCCGGTATATATATCTGGTTTGAAGGATGTAATGAGAAAGCTGCAACAATTCATAAGTTCAAGATTTTCTTACTACAAATTATTATATTATATAATTGTTGCTCCACATTTTATCCTTTTTTATTTTCTTTACAGTTATGTTTGGAAAAGTTGTATGTTTCTCATTGCAATCTTAATATGTTATATTTTTAATTTACCATGGGCTGCGATTACTTTCAACTGTTATGTGGTTTGTGATTCAATGTCAGGATGGTTGCGCTTATGCTCTGTAAACGGTGGCCGCTACTAGTTTAGTTTCCACTTTATCGTGCAAATATGGATGGTGGTTGTATAATTGTTATTATAATCTCCCATCATTTGCATCTTCTAAGAAATGTTTTCTTGATATGAACGGATATTAATGTACTGCTCTAATAATTAACTTGTGAAAGAGTTTTGTTTGCCTGCATAAAACTGGTTTGATTACAAAATTTTAAAAATACCCAAATGTACAATGCTTAAAAGTAGGATTTATCAGTTAAGTATTTTCTGTAAATTCAAACTGTATTTTCCAAATTATACATAAATATAGGATTTAACAATTTTTTTAATAATATTGTTCTTTGTTAATTAATAACGCAAATAAAAATAAAAATTACTAACAGAAATTTAGATATTGCAACAAAGAAAGGAAAATACAAACAAATTACGCATGATATCAACGTAAAAACATAATTAGTAATTTGTACAATTTAGTTTATTTTGAGTGCATAAACATATTAGTTTTTAAAGGTATGATCATGCACAAAATATGTGATATGATCACGTGTAAAGCTGTTGCAACTTTGTTCTAAATATCCATTTGTGCTCTTAGTTTCATATGTTGTGAAAGAATGTTGGAGTTTGGTTCTTATTTTAACGTTTACATCGCTCAAGCTATTTGAATGAATTGCTGATTTACTCACAATAAATCAGACAAATTTTTTTTCTCTCTTAAATGTTGATTTGCACATATTGAAAATAATTGATGACTAAATATCTTTCTTTTTTTAATTATATTCTTTAGGGTTGTTTCGATGGCAGTAGTATTTAAAGTTTCTCTCGTTACCAATGCTTAGAGTGGATGAGATTAGTTATTGACGAGCGTTTTGGTGACTTTCTTGTAGCGCTTCTTGTTTTTATGTGGCAACCAACTTGTGTCTCATCGAGGAGTTTCCTTTTCTGATTGTAACAGAAAAGTTTCCTCGTCTTTTTCTCGATCTTCGTCGTGTTCGGTGGGGACTGGTGCGGTCGTTCCCCTTCTCGTTCTTCGCATAGAAAAGCTTTGCGTCTTCCTTGTATTCATACCATTCGCACCCGCCCACTAGCTACAAAAGAGCAGATAGTTAGGACTACTCGTGCACTCTATCTGATCTGATCTTTTCGCATCTATTCTCCTTCTTTTTTGTCATTTTTTTTAAAATTCTTTCTTTAATTTCTTCTCATGGCAAACTGTTTATTTTGGAATATCATGGTATATGAAATAAAGCCTCTCTTTCGTGCTTTAAGCACATTGTCCAGAAACACTCGGTTTTGTTAGTGGCACTTCAGGAATCGTTAACGGGGACAGAAGTGCTTACCGATATCGTCCTTCGGCTCAACTTGGGGGTGGCTTCCTTAATGTTTCCAACCAGATTTGGATTATTTGGGCCAAAGAAGTTTTTGTGCGTCGAATCTTCGATTCGGTCCAACTTATATCAGTAGAGTGCTCTCATCCGGCTATTCCTTTTCCTTTTCTATTCTTGATGGTTTACGCTAAATGTGACTGCGTCGAGTGTTTATGGCAGGAAATCCTTTCCCTCTCCGATTTCGGTTATTCAGCTTTGATTTTTTCTAGTTGGGGGAGGGGCCCGGGGGGGGGGGGGGGAGGGGGGGTGGGGGGATTTTCATGTTGTCTCTTCCCAAGCAGTAAAACATGGTGGGTTCTCCTTCAACCACGTAACCGTTGAGGATTTCAACACCTTTATCATCTAATCGGGGGTTTCTTAGGTCTCGTTTGTTGGTTCGGCTTTCACTTGGTGCAATAAGCAAGATAGCCCGAGCAGGATCCTCTCTCGATTGGATAGGGTGTTCGGGACAAACGGTTGGTTTGGCCTCCCTTTCTCTGTTGAACACCTTCATCGGACATCTCAGATTATGCTTCGATGATTCTTAACTGCGCTCCCTTCTCCTCCGCTAGGCTCACTTCTTTCCGCTTTCAATCCATCTGAACTTCTCATCATTTCTTCTTGTCCACGATTCAGGAACCTTGGTCTTCAACCGCTATAGGTAAAACTAATGCAACTTTTTATCTTAAAATTAAGCGTCTTAAATATGTCTTAAGATCTGGAACTCTCAGGTGTTTAAAAATATCTTCGATCATGTTCGGTCTGCGGAAGAAGCCATCATCCTAGCGGAAGCTTCTTTTGATGCAGATCCTTTGGATTCCAACAAAGAGGAGTGGAACCTAGCTTAAGCTGCATTCATTGTCGAGTTAATGACTTCCTGCGCTAGAAAACTAGAATCAAGTGGGTCGTCAAGGGCGATTCTACCTCAAAATTCTTTCACTCTTCTATTAGGAAGAAGAAGAACATCCTGTCTATCCGCCATATTCAGCGTCCTGATCTTTTGTTGGCTGAGTTATCGACGGAGGTTAATGAGACGATCATCTCCCACTTTCGTTCCTTCTTGCAGTGTTAATCGGCCGATCAGTCTGATACTACTCTTCTTTCTCCTCTCTTGTTCTTCTCGCTTAGTAAGGACAGTGCGAGTGGTCCAAATGGTTTCAATGGGCTTTTTTTTACTGTTGTGACTAGGAGGTCATTCGTCAAAACTTCATTCAAGCTATCTAATTCTTCTTTTCTGGGGGGATCATCTGAACATCTGATCATTCCTTCTTGTCCACGATTCAGGAACCTTGGTCTTCAACCGCTACAGGTAAAACTACTGCAACTTTTTACCTTAAAATTAAGCGCCTTAAATATGTCTTAAGATCTGGAACTCTCAGGTGTTTAAGAATATCTTCGATCATGTTCGGTCTGCGGAAGAAGCCATCATCCTAGTGGAAGCTTCTTTTGATGCAGATCCTTCGGATTCCAACAAAGAGGAGTGGAACCTAGCTTAAGCTGCATTCATTGTCGAGTTAATGACTTCCTGCGCTAGAAAACTAGAATCAAGTGGGTCGTCAAGGTTGATTCTACCTCAAAATTCTTTCACTCTTCTATTAGGAAGAAGAAGAACATCCTGTCTATCCGCCATATTCAGCGTCCTGATCTTTTGTTGGCTGAGTTATCGACGGAGGTTAATGAGACGATCATCTCCCACTTTCGTTCCTTCTTGCAGTGTCAATCGGCCGATCAGTCTGCTACTACTCTTCTTTCCCCTCTCTTGTTCTTCTCGCTTAGTAAGGACAGTGCGAGTGGTCCAAACGGTTTCAGTGGGCTTTTTTTTACAGTTGTGACTAGGAGGTCATTCGTCAAAACTTCATTCAAGCTATCTAATTCTTCGTTTCTGGGGGGATCATCTGAACTTCTCATCATTCCTTCTTGTCCACGATTCAGGAACCTTGGTCTTCAACCGCTATAGGTAAAACTACTGCAACTTTTTACCTTAAAATTAAGCGTCTTAAATATGTCTTAAGATCTGGAACTCTCAGGTGTTTAAGGATATCTTCGATCATGTTCGGTCTGTGGAAGAAGCCATCATCCTAGCGTAAGCTTCTTTTGATGCAGATCCTTCGGATTCCAACAAAGAGGAGTGGAACCTAGCTTAAGTTGCATTCATTGTCGAGTTAATGACTTCCTGCGCTAGAAAACTAGAATCAAGTGGGTCGTTGAGGGCGATTCTACCTCAAAATTCTTTCACTTTTCTATTAGGAAGAAGAAGAATATCCTGTCTATCCGCCATATTCAGCGTCCTGATCTTTGTTGGCTGAGTTATCGATGGAGGTTAATGAGACAATCATCTCCCACTTTCGTTCCTTCTTGCAGTGTCAATCGACCGATCAGTCTGATACTACTCTTCTTTCCCCTCTCTTGTTCTTCTCGCCTGGTCCAAATGATTTCAATGGGCTTTTTTTTACTGTTGTGACTAGGAGGTCATTCGTCAAAACTTCATTCAAGCTATCTAATTCTTCTTTTCTGGGGGGGGGGGGGGGGATCTTTCGCATGAGTTGGACGTCTACCAACCTTATGCTCATCCCAAAGATGGAGAACCCCTGTTCTTGTTCTGACTTCAGTCTGATTAGTCTTTGTAATTTCTCGAACAAATTCATCTCCAAAATCTTGCGTATTCAACTCGCGTCTATTCTTGATTGTGTGATTTCTTTTTCCCAAGTCGACTTTGTCAAAGGTCGACTAATCACCGATAATGTTCTATTAGCCCAAGAGATGATTTCTAAAATTGATCGAAAGATCTGTGGTGCTAATGTGGTCATCAAGCTTGATATGCCTAAGACTTATGAATGTATGTCTTGGCTCTTTATCGTGTGGGTTCCCCGAAACATTAGTTTTCCGGAGCCCTATCGATATAGTATGGAGATTTATTTCTAACAGCTGGTTTTCTATTCTCATCAACATAGTAGCCAAGGTTTTTTTCTTCTTTGGACATGGGGTTGTGGAAAAACGATCCCCTTTCTTCAACACTCTTTGTTATTGCAGCTAAGGCGGAGCATGCTCTCACTGTTTCTGGGTAGGTTCATCGGCTTGGAATTCCAAACGCATGCCTGATCTTCTCATCCTTGTCCTTAACTGATGATATCATTATTTTTTCGAATGAGAATCGACATTCTTCCACTGTCTACTATCTTTCCTTCATCCCTTCGAAGTGTGCTCGGACAATTGATCAATGCTTCGAAGAGCTGCTTCATCGCATCCAAATACATGAATCTAAAGAAGCTTTCGTGGATTAAGTCCTTTTTAGGGTTCCGAGTGGCTTCCCCGCCTCTGTCTTATTTTGGCATTGTTCTTAACAAAGGCGTAAGCTCAACGCCTTTTTCGACCCCCTACAAATAAAGTAAGGGGAATAATTCTGAGATGGAGTTCGATTCTCATTTCTCATGATAGCTGGTTGGTTCTAGTCAAATCGGTTCTTGCATCCTTTAGGTCTCATGTCTTTGCAGCCATAACACCTACTTCTTTTTTCCGTGCTTACCTCTCGTTGGCCTCTTCCTTCTGCTAGGGTAGTAGAGACGTCTCTAGGAGAAATCATTGGGTCTCTTAGGGCACCATCTGTCGCCCCAGGCGTGAAGGGGGTCTCGGTCTTTGAAATCCTCAGGATGTGTGCAAAGCTTACGCTTGCAAGCTTTGGGCTATATTCCGTTCTCTTGACTCCCTTTTGGCTTCGTTTCTCCACGCCAAGACAGACACCTTTTGCCTTCTGATTTTTCAGGGACCCCATCGTACGCTAGCATAATGTGGAAACAGATGCAGTCAGTCAAGACTTTCTCGAATATCCACTTGCGTGGCTTTGTTCTGAATGGGGATTCTATCTCTCTTAGAGCTTCCTGGAATTCTGCTAGAATTCCAACTAAAAGGAATCCTGATTTCTCTTTCATTTGGTACAAGCGCATTACCTCTAAGGTATCCATTCTCATGTGGTAAGTCCTACATATGGGGCTTCCATTGTATGAAAAACCTATGTGGATTGGCATCCCACTCGTGTCACGCTGTTGGTGCCACCGGGCAGGTTCTATGGAGGCGATCGCGAACTTGATCCGGGATAGCGAGTGTGTAATTGTTGTCTGGTCCCATTTCGGGAACCCGGTTGGCTCTAGAGGGCTCCTTCTTTACCTTCTTGAATTACTTCATTCTTGGTGAGCATGGGTTCTCGGAAAGGATTTGAGGCCAATCAACTTCAGGCTTATTCCATGTAGGGGCGGATCGACATTGGGTTGAGTGGGGGTCCAAGACCCCACTGAAATTTTCTAATTTGTATTGAAATAAGGATCCCTCTGAAAAGTTTATTAAGGTAAATCCACTCTATGTTTATATAAGGATCCCACTGAAAAATTGTCCTGGATTCACCACTGATTCCATGTCTCATCTGTTGGCATCTTTAGTGTTCCTGGAGCAAGGCAGTTTTCGATGATTCCCACATGGTTGCGGGGTCTATCATAAGAAGGGTGCAGATGATGTCCATTTCACTTTTCGAGGTAGGCCCTTTATGGGTAGCCTCAACTATGTCTCGGTTTCTGTAGTTTGTGTTTTCTCTATTTGCAGGGGTTCTTGCCCCCACGTAGGGATGGATAGAATGTTTTTTAGGTTTTGGACTTCTCGGCTAGATTGTGAGGGTTTGGATTTCTATGCTGGAGCTAGATGACCTTTAGCTTGCTAGGTACTCTGATTGGTAGCTGTATTCTAGGTCTCTTCCGGTTGTGCTGGAGGGTTGGAGCTCTATAGATTCGTTTTTTGGGTGTTTGGCAGTTTAATCTTTGGAGTTAGGTTGTGTTGAATTTTCTGCAGTTTTAGGCCTCTGCAACTCTGGATTGTGTTAGGGATGGATTGGGGTTCCGTTGGCTTTGGTTGGCTGGTTATATGTTATTATTATTTCTTTTGTTTTAGGCTTTGTGTGCTCTATTTTGCAGCATGACTCGGGTTTAGCATCGCTTGAGTTTATCTTTTGTGAGCCACCGGAGAAAGACGTTTTTTCTCCATTTTGGTATGTTATATTCTTTACTGTTAAAAAAAGTAAACTTATCGTATATTGTATTCTGGCACTTAAGAAATTTTTACTTAAAGAAACTAATGCACCTTAAATTAAGCACTATTTATCAATTTGATATAATATATACTATTTTAAACTATAATATAACCATTTGTAAAAAGTTTATAGTTTGTATTCTATTTATAGATATGTGAATTTTAAGTGTTGGATCTATAATAAGAACGGATGCCACTAACAACAACAACTAAGCTATTAATACCAAATAAATTGGGGTTGGCTATAGATTGAACCAAATACCATAAGACAAAGTCATTCAAATGTATTAATAATAACAAGATATTTTAAGGTGAAAGCACAAATAAAAATAATTTTTAAATTAAAATTCAATATAACTAAAAAACAGTAATAATAATAAATAAACAAACCATGATATTAGCGGTGATGTTGAAGAAGATGATAATACACACTATGCCTTATGTTCATATACACCAGTCCTATCATTTAAAACTAAAAACGCTTTTCTTAAACTAACCAAAAGCTCAAGGTTCAGGTTTATAGATCGCTAACTTCCATGTTCTCCATAACAACTCTTCAAACATGCTCCAATTTCTGAATATTCTTTTTTACTACATCCTCTCATGTTATTCTTGGTCGACCTCTGCCTCTCTTTGGACATTCGGTGTAGCCTATAATTTCAGCACGCACATGTGCATCGTGAGGCCTTCGATGGAGATGTCCAAACAATCTTAAACAGTGTTGGACTAACTTCTCTTCGACTGGTGCCTCTCTAAATTTGTCTCAAATATCATCATTTCTAATTCGATTCTATCTTGTATGCCCACAGCTCCATCGCATCACACGCATCTCTTCTACACTTATCTTCTAGACGTGTTACCCTTTAATAAGCTAACATTCTACACCATATAACATTGCACACCTGATTTCTATTCTATATAACGTTCCTTTAAGCTTCTGTGGTATTTTTCTATCATAGAGAATGTCTGTTGCTAGTCATCATTCCACTCATCCTACTCGAATATGGTTAAAACATTGAATTTAGGTGTAATATGCTGGTTGCACTATAGGCGTGGTAGCTTCTTAAGTCTGTGGTTAATGTTTTCCTCTGGATCTAACTTATACCACCTACCCTTAAGAACCAATAACATGTTATACCATAACGGTCCCAACATTTACATGACATTAACTTTATGTTGAGCATTGAATACCACCAAGTAATTGATGCATGCACTCAACCATTTAGAGAAAGTTTCTTTCGTCAATTCCGCTAAAAGAAATTTTTTCTTCCCATTCTTCCTAAAGTAAATACACTTGGTTATGATAACTTAAGCGGCATGTGAGTTGAAAACGAGTTTAATTTTTTTTTCCAATGTTTAGGTTCAATGGAGGAACAAGAAGTAATTGAAAAATCCTTATCATTCTAACAAAGGAGAGAAAGTGAAAGAAGGAGTTAGTTTTTGGCATTTTCTAAATGGCAAAGCAAAAAACTTATTTTTTTTTGCTTTATATATTGAAATTATTTCTCAAATTGATCATTTTTCACTGTCTTCATTTTTGTATGCGTTTTAAAGTACACGATAATAAACAAAATACAAAACTCGATACAAAAAAAACAGTACTTTAGTCTTAATCCAAAGTACAACAACCTCAAAAAGTATCTACCACATTAATGTTATAACCAGTGATGCAGTATTTCCAAATCGAAGAAGGCAACACAATAGCATCAGTGAAGATGATGCATCGATTGAAGAAAAAGAGGAGAAGCAACATAAATGAAGATATGAAGAAAGGAGGGAAGTATGAATCCTAGACCAAGCTACAAGCATCTACATGACTTGAATCACCTGTCAGTCGATCAAACCTTTTCCAGACGACTTGAATGAACTACGAGTTGATTCGAACCTTTTCCAGATAATTATGGACTATTCTAATTGATTAGAATATATGGCAATCTGAACTCGAGTATAATTATGTTTCTAATAGACTAGAATATTTTGTTATTTTATTGATAGGTTTCTCTTGTCTACCGGATTAACAAACTTTAGAGTATTTTGGATTTGAGTTTCCTGGACACTTTTGCCATTTTGGCATAGTTTTGAGTTATCATCGTAGATTTTTGGATATCTTTGATCTAAAGATATAGATTATATTAGAATAATATAAATAGGTTAGTACAGGGTTCATTGTAAACTAAGGAAATTCATAATATTAAGGTTTTGGGGTTGATTGAGAGTGGTTCTTAATTTCAAGGGTTTTCTTTCTAAACGTTTGATGAAATTTAATAAAGTTCTATTTGAATGAAATTGTTTATCTATTTTTATTCTTCACTTATTATATTTTTTAAATCTAACGTGTAGAGATCCTTAGAATAACACAAATAATTGGTAAATTTTTCTGAATGGTCATAGAAAATATAAGTGTTGAAAAACGTAATGAGATAACTTGGCGAATGTGAAAAAAAAAACAAAGAATTTTCTATATCAAATTGATCTTCACCAAACAATAAATTATGAAGAAAGACCCGATGGTATAAAGGAAGGAAATTTTCAAATAAGAAGACTGCAATAGATATTCAAACATTTTTGGAGAATACATTTTTCTATATTATTTTTAATGAGTCGCATGATTTATCAATTTGGAAGAAGTTGGAAATAATTTGTGCTAAGAAATTTGGAGCAACAGAGTAAAACTTATGGGAAGATTTGTAAATTTGAAGTCTAAGCGAGGTGAGTTGATTGGAGAGCACTGTAATGGATTTCAAGCAGTTGTGAATCAATTAGCATCTTTGAATTGCAAGATTGTTGATGAAACGTATAACTTGCTGTTATATGTGTTTGTTACCGAAGGATTGAAAAATGCTTACAGTCGCATTAAACAACACTAATTCGAATGAAGTTGTTTCAATACTTCGATGATTAATAACCTTCATAATGAGGGGATGAAAACGTGTGGAGGATGAATTTAGTGGAAGGAAAAAGTTAATGAAGAAAGAGAATAAAGGAATCTAGTTAAAGGGGTACATATTGCAAAAAGGGATAAGTGACCAAATATGGAAACGGACATAAATTTCTGTTGTTGTGGAAAACCAGGTCAACTGCTAAAACTATGATGCAAGCTTAAGAGCTACAAGGAAAAATCGCAGACATTGGATAAAAATCAAAATAAACAAAATGATAACAACATCAGTGATGTTCATGTTTGATGAAACAGACAAAAACGTCTAATATGTAGAAAATTACAAAAGCAACATTTGGATGCTTGAATTGGGTGTTGTATGTTCCCATATATGCAATTAGAATATATCATTTATCGATTATGAATAACAAATGATAGTTTGGAACCTACCAACGGTGGAGATTTGCATGTTAAAAATATATGTTCCATTAGGTTGAAGTTGTATGATGGAGATGTGGCATGACTTACAGGAGTTGGGCATATCCTATAAATTAAGAAGAAACTTATTTTATCAGTATAGTTGGAAGATAAACGTTGCGACTTTTCAACTCGAATAGTAATTATAATGGTGTAGGAAATAAATATAGAGGTTTGATGCATAAAATGAGGTAGCAATAGTTTATACAAATTGATTGAAAAATCGATGAAGAATGTAGAGTCTTCTAAAATTGGAATTAGAGAGAAATTATTCTAAATTAGGGTGGAGCATACAAGAAAAAACCACAAAGTCTGCACGGAGGCCTTTGTGGAACTATGAGAAATAATTATTCATTGATGATGTGATTGTTCAATTGGGGGAACTCAATTAAATAGTTTAGAGATTGGTTAAGTTTTTTGATGAAACAGTTGTTTTCATGCTCGTTTTGCAGACTGTTTGGAGTAAGAAGAGAAAAAGAGTTTGGATGAAGTCTATATAAATATAGTAACAATGTGGAGATTATTGGAATCAGTGATACAATATTTCTAGATGGAAGATAAAGACATCATGGCCACATCAATGAAGCTTACACATTGATTGGAGAAGTAGGTGAAAATCATTAGAGTAGAAGAAATCTGGGAGGTTAGAAGTCCATAAAAAAGTTGTAGGTTTCCAATCGATTGTAATATGCATCCAATCGACTAGTAGAATATTCCAATTGATTGGATTATGGGGACAATCAAAGAGAATGCATCTATGTTTTCATTTGATTAGAATTCTTTACCGTTGGACTAACATCAGCCGACTGATGAGTATTAACAATCGTTTGGATTGCAAAACTCTGGAGATTTTTAGATTTGAGTTTTCATGGGAATTTTCATCTTTTTAGGTTTTTTTGGAGTATCAATCATAAATTTCTATAGGTCTTTAGTCTATTAACAAATATTGCATTATACAACTATAAATATTTTTGCATAGGTTTATAGTGAGATAAGGAGAGTCAGTGTGCCTGGGTTTTAGGATCAATTTTAGCCATTTTATTACATTCCTTTCGAAAAAATGACATAAAAATTTCTTAGCACAGTGAATAATGCATGGATTTTCTTTTCGGACATTAGGGGTTTGAATCCTATAGTCGTCACATTTGATATAAGAGCTAATAGTCAGCCAAAATTCTGTATTGGCAAGCTATGGATATTAATCAAGGTAGCACTAATGCAGGTTACCAACACAACTCCCATATGGCGTGGGACGATTAAATAACGAGGACGGTTAGCTCTTTAAACGCGTAATCTGTATCATCATTTTTGTAAAACCAACGTAAAGATCTTTTAATACAGTGGTTAGTGTGTGAAGTAGCTTTCTAAGATGGTATGGGTTCGATTCTCATAGCATTATGAGTATCTTTGTAGTATTTAGGAGAATTTAATAAAGTTTTATATAGAGCAAACTGTTTGTCATTATTTCCTTACCTTCTTAATTTTAATTATATAGGGATCCGTAGGCAACCATTAAATAAGTTGATCGCCCTCATATGACTCAAAATTTGAAACTTATTTCAGTCAATTTTATTTCATATTTGAGTTTTGTAACAACCCGAAATTTAAGAATAATTCATTAATAAATTTGAATATTAAAAGTTAATGTTATGAAAATGTAATTTTAAAAGGTAGTAAATAGAATTAATGGAAATATTCATAGTAACATTATAAAAGAATAAGTAGAGGAATTTAAGATTAACATTATAAACATAACATTAAAAGCAAATAAAATAATTAATTCTCAAATTGTAAACATGTGAGTTTGAATTCGGAAAAGTAACGCATATAATAAAACAATAATTAAGTCAGTAATTAATAGAACTTATTTGAATTTAAATAATATTAATGAAGATTAAGAAGTTATGAGTTTAATAAAAAGATATTTATTATAAATATACAAAGAGGTTAAAAAAGAGAATTTTTACAAGTCCAAATTTGGCTATAGAAAATTTTCCGTTGTGTATGTAGATATTTTTGGTCAATTTTCATATATAACTTATTAAAATCCGAGCTAGTATGCAAAAGATATAAGGGAAACAAGTTGAAAGAATAAATTAGAACACACACACACACATACGGGTCGACCCAGTTAGGATTGGGTGGACCCAAAAAAGTACTTAGGCGAAAATTCGCCCAGGTGCGTAGCGAACGAGATTTTTTTTAACTTTGGGCCTATTTGACCAATTCTGGTATATGAGATTTGAGATTCGATGGCCTAAATTATATCATTGACATGGCTGATTTGTATTAAATATGGAATAACAACGGTTTGATATCCCTAGGCTACACTATAAATAGACCCCTAGACCTAGTTATTCCCTCACAACACCGTTTTTTCCCTCTAGGTTCTCTCTTTGAGATGGACCAAATCTAAATTTTTCTAGGGAAAATCTTTATAAAATAAAATATTATAAGCTAGTTAGAGGTCAATTTATAGCAGGCAAAGAGAAAGAGCTTAGGACCAGGACGATTACATTAATTATTTGGATTATAAATAGTTTAAAAGTTTAGGGTTTTTAATAGTTTTATTTACAGTTTTTCTAGTAGCTTTTAGTAGTTTTTCTTATAGTTTCTTTTATTTATTTATGTTCTACATGTACTTTTTTTTTCTATTTTCTTACAGTTTTTTTCCAGTCTTTTTCCTTAGTAGTTATTTTTATCAGTTATTTCAACCATTCTGTAGTCATCTATATATTTTAGAGAGCTGTAATTGTTAGTTTATAGACATAGTTTTAAATCCTCTTTTTGCGTGTGGATTAGAATGATAAAATAGGACTTTGTAAAAATGGATTAAATAAGAAGGAACTAAGTTTGTAGTATTACATGTAAAAATTGTAGATTTACAATAAAAAGGAATTAAACTAAGTAATGCAGACTTACAGAAACTTGCAATGAATCATGACTAGTATTATAATTCATAAGACACAGAAAAGGTAAGGAGATTAATAAAAGATCAAAAATATTATAATAAAAGAAGAATAATAAAACCTATCATGATACTAATAATATCATTACTCGGTTAGGAATTGAGTCAATAGGTTGGGCTTAGATCGAATAAAAGAAAATATAGATTAGTAGCTAAGACCCATTCCGACCACCTCCTATTTCAGATAGGTTATGACGGTCTCAGGAAGACTGGACATGCTTAGGTGTAACACCAGTTGTAAGAGGTTAATAAAATAAAATTAGATTGGGGCGCAAAACCATAGTTTGTTTGTTATGACCTATCTGACTTCCTTCCCTTTCAAACGTGATATGATGGTTTCAGAAAAAACGGTCATGCTTAAGTCGAATAACACATAAGAGGTCAACAGAGTTTGATTAGTAGGGCACCTAGTGTTTCCTGAGTGTGCATATTTCAATCAGAGACTACTATATGTGATAGTTTACATGCCTTTGTGCTAGTAGAAAGGGGCCTAGTAATGGCACATTACCACAGAACGGTAGAGGGCACATGATGACAGTAGAAGAGGATAAGAGTTGATCAAAAGGTAGAACTAGGAAAACTAATTTAAAATTAAAGAATCCAGAACAGTAATGTGCAAATAATTAAAGAATAAACTTAGTTATGGGACTTATTTTTTTAAATTCATCTTATTTGTACACGAGCACAGCTAAGTCTATCCTTTTAAGTTTTAACTTACTTATAATGCTTGTAATTACTTTATTCACTAGTCTTTATATTTGATATACTCCTCTTTCTTCCCTTTTTCCCCTTCAGGCTCATAGGGTTAATTTTGATTATCTGGATTTCTTGGAGAAGAAAGCATATCGGATTTCAGTTTTGATTTCTGATGTATCTCATTTTCTTTTATCACATCCAGTTGGTTAGTTGGTTTGTACTGTTACTTGAGAGGATATTTTGTGTTATGTACTCTGATTTTCTAGTGAGGTTGGGTGATACATGTGGTTTATGACATAGTATTATTATTATTATTTGATGTTGTTTTCTAGATTAAATGATAGTTTTATATAGAATAAATAATAAGCTATGTCTTCTTTATGTTTCCACTGTATTTATCTTACATGTCTTATATACTTTAGCCTCTATGATATATCAATTATACCTACAAACATTATGCACTATTGAGTGTTCCTATTTTGGGGATACTAAAGGGTGCGGGGTGCTTTTCATGGTATCCAAGCCTAAGCTTGTAGAATCCCTAAAAGATGAAGCAAACTATTTTCTAAAAAATATATTTCAAAAATAAATTATTTTGAAAACAGAAAGTTTTATCCCTTCAAGTCAGTAAAACCTTCCTTTGACTCCTTCGAATCTTAATTCCTATCCTTTTCTCTTGCATATAATGGTTGATGCCCCTAGTTCTCCTAAGGGCATCATAATTTTTGCTTGGTTCAAGGGAAACACTCAGGCTACGACACCAGCAGAGCCTCAAGAAAATGTGTAGAATCCATCACATGTTGGTGGTAGAGCTAGTTAAGAGGCAGAAGGCATGGAAATGATATATTTTAAGGGAGAAGTCAAGGAAGAGTGTAACAAGAGAAAAGTTAGGGGATCCTAAAGGGGAAAAGAAACGGGGGAAGGATAAAAGGTAGTCTGCTGAAGGGGAAGATTCAATAAGGCAATAGGTTCCATAATTGTTGTTTGATGGGACACTATTCTAAGGACTGCAAGAAGGATAGCATGAGAGGCAAGTGTTATAATTATGGGGCACCTAGGCATACCAAGAGGAAGTATCCTCAAATAATTAGTACGACATAGATGGCTAGTATATTGATAGATCAAGTTTAGACCTCAGATGCAGTTCCATCATTTAGTAGCGATTATGACTAAGTTAGGGAAAGTTACCATAGAAGATTTGATTTTCCTTTTCTAATCTATACTTTTTTGATTCAGAGTTTCGTGCTCTTTCATTTCTAAGTCCTTTCTGGTTGATTCTTTTAGAATAAGACTGTCAACCTTTTTAGAAACACTTTTCAACTAGCAGGAGGGGTGGATGCATGGAGCCATAACCATGATAGGAAACAAATAACATAGAACATCTATATTGTATGCTCAATGAAGCAGTCTTTTATAGATACAACAAATCCCCGAAGTATACATTAGAGGCACTAGTTGATTGTTTGCACATAGGCAATTTTCTAGACCTAGTAATAATATCTTAACCCCGTAGGAGGATCAACATAGTTATATATGATGGGTCGAAATTTGAAACAAGAAATTCTAGATATAGGGGGTGATTAGGGAATATATGGGTATGTGTTGTTTTTAGTGTCTAGATAGGCTATCCAAGTATTTGGCTATCTCAAATTTTAACATTGAGAATGGATTAAGGACATGTTAACTGCAAGAGGAGGATGGTCAAGCTAGGACATGTAGTGGACGAACTCTTGAGATTTATTGCGACTCAAGTGGTCAATCACGTTGGGTTTCCTATTTCCTTTAGGGTCTAGGCAATTTCAATTCAGTTCCCATTGTGCTAGATTTTTCGGATATGATGAAAGAGGTTAGAGGGCTACCTCTTAGAAGAGATATTGATTTTCTAATTCATATGAATGATAATGCTAGACTTATGGCATTGCCTAAGAGGCACATAACTCCGAGGGAAAGAAGAGAGCTGAGATTCATAAATATGGATATAAGCTTTTTTAGATATCGAGTGTTAATAGCATTACTTGGTGTGGATTGATTGGGAGGTCAGACGAGTTAGCTATATGATGAGCCATCTCAGATGTTGAAAGGAGGATGATTACTTGGGGTTGTGCATAGTAGGCATATCTTAGGATTGGCCTATGAAGGATAAATTAAGACAAATTATTTTCTCCATAGACCTATCTTTTGGTAGATTGAGTTCATTACCTATGACAGGAGCTTTTCACAAGTAAATTAAGGAGGCAGATGGATTTTCACTACAACATAATGATTTCAGGAAAAACAAACCGAGGACTTTTGTAAAAGATGGTAAAAGTAAGTATTTTTGGGTGGGAGGCACCAGTCATCTTTGCTATAAAGATGGGTAGTTGCTTTGCCTCCATAATAATCATAAGTAGGCTATTTTAAAAGAAGCATTATTCTTACCACATGTGGGTGGTCTTTTTGTTTATTTTGTAGGAGCCAACATTTTCCCATAAGTTAGATTTCTGCATTACTGATTTCCACCAATTGTGAGTAGTGGAAGGATCAGAGACGAAGCCACTAGTAGAATTCCCAATGGATTTTAAGAGCAACTAATACACCTTTTTGACTAGCTTGTAGATAAGCCTAATTGTTAACCGTCGGGTAGGGTGTTTGGTGAGTTTCTGGAGTAAGTTGACAGGGGTCTGTATAGATGACACGTTGGTCTAATTAAAGGACAAAAAAGAATAAATTTGGTTTTACTAATGGAATTAAGTACCCTATTAGTACATGGACCCATGACTAAGCTCTCCAAGAATTACTTTCGTAAGTATGAAATTTTCTTGGATCAGTTGACTATTATAGAAAAGTTTACCTTTTATAGATATAAAGTGCGAAGCCATTTTTAAAGCATTAAAAAAGAGTTATGATTAATACTTTAACATCAGTTCTGCTTAGTAGCATTATTAAGGGGATCCATGAGGGTAGTTACCTAGAATAACTACCATCAGCTTTTCAGAGGCGTTACCTATTATGAGATAGATTTGAAATTTCAATGACCATAAATTTCTGGTTTTGTTTTCCTTAACAAAATACTTGGAACCTAAGAAGATTAATAAAATTATAGCATTCGATAATTTTTGGTTTTACTAGTATCTTGTGTAAAGTAAAGATGTGGCTGACATTAAATTCTTGACTTCTTGTATAAGAATTTTTGGAATAGACGCATTAGAATTTACGTTGCTTCTATGAATATACTTTGAGTTGTAGGAAGATCTCAACCAAGACTAATACAAATTAGGACCTTAAAAGATTCAATTTAGAAGCGTACCTTGAATTGTGTTAGGAAATGGAAATGAATTTCACCATTAGTTATGTTCAACGAACAATATTTTGGTGTTTATCGAGGTTATGTCATTTGGGCATGAAACGAGGATCATAGAAATTCCGTTTGAAGAAAAATAACTTATAGGGATAAGTTGATACCTAATTATATCTAATATCAAGCATTTTAAGTAATAAAATTATCAAAATAATTACATGAATAATCTGCATTTGAAATTCAAAAACAAACGCATGTTATAAAATAATTAAATCAAGAAAGGGAAAATAATTAGTATTAAAATTGCAACATTCCTTTATATTGACATTGCATGGCACTAATAACATTAAAAGATAATTAAACGAAAATCATGTCAAAGTTGGAAGTAGATAATTAATTATGGAATGTCGACACGCATGTGAACACACATGTATATAAAAATATGTATAGGCATAAATATCATAGGTGGCATGCGTTTGAATTTAAAAATAAATGTGCGTCACAAATGGAATTAAATTAAAAGAAATGTTATAGAAGTATAAATGGAAGTTAAGTAATAACATGTTATAAATTAATAAATTGAATGAGTAACAGCCTGGCTTTTTGATCGCTCCAAGTCGGTAATTTAACCAACTCAAACCATTCAAAATGATAGATTGTCATTGCTTTTGAAGTTGAAATATAAATCATCACAGACATAGAATATCTCACAGCGGAAGTAAAATTTATACCATATTACAGAATCTTTAAAATTTGCATGATATCAGAGTACATAATAAATATAGATACAGCGGAAGACTGAATACAGAATCATACTAATATATCAGTAATAAGCAGAGATGAACATGTTGCGTATGAAATAATAGATGGACGACTGGTTCTCCAACATATCTCAAGCTCTAATAGATAAATCTCCAAGCTGTAATACTCGGTCTGATTTATTTATTAGAGCTTGAGATCTGTTGGAGAACCAGACATCCATCTATTATTTCATATACAATCATGCTCACCTCTACTTACTACTGATATATTAGTATGATTATGTATTCAGTCTTCTGCTGTATCTATAGTTATTATGTACTCTGATATTATGTAAATTTTAAAGATTCTATAATATTGTATAATTTTACTTTCGTTGTGAGATGTTCTATGTCTGTGATGATTTATGTGAAGACCCGGCTTTTTGCCCGGTTTTCACTGGTAATTAAACCAACTTAAACCGTTCATAAAGACGAATTGTTATGGGTACCTACACATTTGCACAAAATAAAAAGAACTTTTCCATTATCATTACAATAATAAATATTACATCAGAGTTACGGGAGATACTTCAGAGTACATTGATTACACAGCGGAAGAGATATTAAACTTAGCGGAAGAATATGCATGCTCTAAGATATAATAGCTCCAGCTAAACCAGCATCCTGCTCTAACCAACTCCAAGACTAAATCTACGAACCAAGCTACTTGGCTGCCCATGCAAAATTTTGGGCATCCAGAGTTTATGTGTGGAAACAATAAACTCCAGGTCAATCATGAGACTGGTGTGAGAACTCAAAACAGTTATTTTTAGGGTTTATTTTAAAGTTAGGTAATTAATTGGACCATGCCGCTGATGCAGAACGGGTTTACTGCATGTGAACACCAGTGCAAAGAAATTCGCAATGACTTTTTGAAAAATGAAATTAACGTAAGGGCTCGCGGCACTCACACAATGCAAACGCACATGTGTGCGAGGTTTCTCCTTATGCAGTCAAAAATGCCTTTGATACATAAAATCCTCTTTCAATACTATAATACAGTGTGAAAACCTTTCGAAAGTAAATGTATTAAAATAGCCCGCAAAGGTACCATATACTACACTGACATATGGTATACAATCAAAATCGTATGGGATCTTAGTGGAGATTGAGTTTCCAACAATGACCAAGGAAAGGAATTTCCTTCCGAAACGAATTTTGAACACCTCTAGAGGGATGTCCGAGGATCAACAGTGATGCTCCTCATACCAACACAAGGTCGGGTTACCTATGTAACTAGGTAACTTAGAGTCTTCCTGAGTATGTCATCTCCCGATTATTACAGACATTTCCGAGCGCGCGCCAGCAACAACCACAAAAGCAAATGTTTTTACCACATAGGTTAGTACCTAGGCTCCATAGTACACCTTTTATCTACAAGGAGACAACACCCCATAACCTTGCCGCATTTCTTCCTGTTTTGGCCATTTACCAGGGTGTGAGGCTTGCTGAGTCACGATATACACAAAGCTACACTTAAATAAGCCATGCTTTGATCATCCATAGCTCACCACATAACTTAAGTATGCCACATTGTCCATTCACAATGCATCACTAATTTCTATCAACATGTAACCTCTAAGCTCATACATCTTAGAGAAGGGTGTTAAGCAAGAGAATAAATTCTCCGCCACAAGCAGATATATATCTAACAGAGATAAGTGTTATGCAGTCAATTACAATATCAGACACATAATCCATACAAGTCTGTTCTGGGTCTAAACAAAACCGTAATCCGGAATTCCTTCACATATGTTCAGGTTCTTACTACTTAGCTGATATAAAATCCATCTGCAAATGGGAGCTACCCATTTTAGACATTCAGCAAGTCGTCCTTACAATATGAAGGGTCCCGGTCTTCAATATCGTCTTCAATTGCTCCACAACGTCATATTATTACTTGGAATGGTTTTCAGACATAAATCCAATCCCGGTCTTTCCAAATAATAAGCGCAACTTTAAAAAACAGAATTATGGAACACACGGGCTTTCAACCAATCTTCTTCCATCTTGGATTTGTTAAGTTAAACTTCTTTAAACTCATTCTCAAATTATCTTTAACAAAATCAATATTTTAACCTTTCTTCTGTAAAACACATCCCTTAAATCAAAGATAATTTAGCCTCAGAGCCTTAATTAATTTTCCGTTTGATAACTTATTATCGAAATCCAATTTCCTTTGAAAATCCTTAATCCACATTTCAACCATAGTTTCCAATTAAATTGATTTCCCAACATTCAATTATTTAATCTTAACTAAAAGATTAAACTTCCTTCCTAATTTCTTATTTTTTATTTTTTTAAATCAAAGATTTGATTAAATCGCCAAATTACGATATGAATTTCCATAACTCAATATCACTGGGTTTCAAGAATGATATTATTAAAGATATGATTCACGACAAAACCCAGATCAATCGATATTGAACATAAGTTATACAGAAATTGTGTTTACTTATATTCAATATCAATTCTCATAATCAACGAATACTATAAGTGGAATAACGATAAAATAATAATTTCTTCCAAACTCCTCAAAAGTATACGTTTACACCACAGAATTTCATATCAAATATCCGAAGATTATTTCTATCCAACTTATCACAATCAAATTGGGAAACCCGTATCTTAATTAAAAGATTTATCCAACTCTTTGACATTAGATCTGGATAGAAATATCATCAACTTATCCTCAATATTAATCTTCGTATCCAACTCACACTATAAGCGGAAAAACGGTGAACTGGCTTTTAAATTCCTCAAATAGTAAGAGTCATCAACTACCGAATTAATATCAAACATCTGAAGATTTGTCTCCAACCATATCCAATTCTTTAAAATTGAAAACCCATTTTAATATCAAATAAATCAATTTAATTTCCAAAGAAAACAATTTTAATACTTTTAAATCTTTGAAAACATTCCACCAATCATTTACAATTGACTACTTATAATACGGAAAATAGTTTGCAGGTCAATAACTTCAATATAGATTGTTTTCGAAGAAAGCGTTATGAAAGCGTCACAAAAGTGTTACAAAACAGTTATCTTAACTACTTTGATCAAAACATCGTTTATCTTAGCCAAAACTTAAACTTTACGAATCAAAACACTTTTACATAATTTATAATGATTTTACAAAAATTCCATATTTTAAAAATATTTAAAATAACTATTTGTTCTGGTCGGCAACTACTCTTACAACAACCTTCTCCAAAACGGTTCTAAACATAACTTGAAAATTATAACTCGAAATTAAAATATTCTTTCACTCATTTGAAAGCTCTTATTAATGGAAATCAAATGTTTTTCGTTTCGTGGAAATCCGATTTGAATTGCAAAAGTTATATGCGTTTAAAGTTTGTAACTAAAATACGCGAATTGCCATTGTGCGAGAAGCTCTATTTTGACCGAAATCTACAATACTTCAAAATAACTTAGAAAACCCTTTATACTTTTATAAACCATTTAAAATCATTTAGAGTAATCTACATTGACTTTCCAATTTTTTTCGGGTTCAAAATCCAACTTTCCATTGCACTTAAATCAAATTCCAATTTATTTCTAAATTCAAATAATTTCAAATTAAGCATCTCATTCATCGGGTCAGTTAGGGATAGCCAGGGAGAGAAGGAAACTAGAATTTCCAAACCCAAGCCTAGACATTATTCTCTATGTCATCCTAGAACGTTCCGGAATTTATCTATTCATTTAAAGAAACTTTATGAATTCATACATATGTATCTTTTTCAATTATTAACCTTCAATTTCAATAATAATATTGCTTCTAATTACAAGGAAATTTGTCGATCATTAATGTGATACCATACTTGTTGTGTCGTAATCTGTGCGAAACAACATAAACAACCATTATAAAACATTCATAGCAACCATCATCAACATAATTAAATAAATCATAACTGTGCACAAGCGTTATAACACTAATGCTTAATAGTGTGTGTGTTCTAAACTACGCATCCATCATCCATCATAACAATCATCAATCATCATTAACCACTAATAATTCATTACTATATATAAATTAATCTAACTGCTAATTAAATATATAAATTGTGGTAAAAGAGTTCTCACTAAACAGCTTTCCAATCTTCACGGTAGGCGAGCCTAGCTGAGTGAACCGTCAGACAGTATTTCGGCGCACTATCTTCTTCACCAATATATATATATATATAGTATAATATATATTAATCTCTATATATATTATAAGAGGAGGAGGAGGAGAATGAAAATGAACTTCGACAAGATGGTGGTAGGAAAGAGGAAGACTTATGCCATGGAAACCATGGCCATAAACTTTAAGAAGAAGATGAAAAGAAGGAAATGGAATGAAATGGTAAAAAAATGGAGAAAAGGCCTCCTTATAAAGGAATGGAGGGTTAAGGAGGTGATGACACATCAGGGGGCAAGTTGAAGGCATGCATGAAAGTTTACATGCAAAAATACAAGTGTCCTTACACTTGTTTTAAGGAGGGAAAGTGATCTTTTGGTAGCATTTCCTTTAAAAAGCTATGAAAACTAAGGGCAACATTTAGTTCTAATGCTACTAATTTGTAACAACCCAGAAAATCAAAACCAGTTTAAAAATTTTAATTTGGCTATTTTAGTGGATTTTAAATATTTAAAATAAATTATTTTAAATAATAACGACGAAAAGTATGTTTGAATCGATGTTTGAAGATAAATATATTTATTTTAAATATAAACAAGGCCTGAAATGGCGCGACAGTTTCAAAATTTGAATTCAAAATTTGACTGACTGTACCGGGTGCAAAATAAAACGGATTTTAGTGAAACCAAAAATATTTAAATCTGTTTATGAATATCTTTTTAACGAATCTGAAATATCGAAGTTTCATAGCGGGAATCAAAAGTTATGGCCAAATGAATTTTCAGAAAGGTCGCTATGGAGTTTATATAGCCCTTGAAAATATACATTTTGCGAACGACCTCTGTTTTCGACGAAACCATTTTTGTTGTATCTGAGATGTCAAATTATTGCTAAATTTCAAATTCCATGATTTTTGAAGTTAATATGTGAGCGTGGCAAAGGAAAATGTGTTTGGTTGATTTCAGTCAAATTGGATCGACCAGAAAATGGCCATTTTTCAAACTGTCTCAGAATTCGATGAAACTAGTTTTGTTGGGATGGTATCGTCAAAACATAGCTAGATTTATTTTTCTGGAATTTTTGGGATCAGTATGTGGCCCCGGCAAATTGAAATGTACGTTCAAATCAAATATTGAATGTTTTATATTTTAAATTGAAGAGAAACTGACAGAAACAGTCAAATGGGCCTATGAAACATATCCCATTGTGTTCGGAATGAGCGTATTTAGCTAGGGACGATAATCGTTGGGTTTGGATTGGAGTTCGCATGTGATAAGGGGTATTTTTGGGATTTTAAAAATATATAAATAAAAAAAATATGGGCCAATCATTTCACTTCTTCTTCCCCGATACCCTCTCGATTTCGATGGAAACCGTGCTCCCTCCTTCCCTCCCCTTTTTCTCTCCGATCTCTCATCAAAATGCATCGGTCCTGTTGGGGATTTTGAAGAGTTCTCTTCCAGCTTCAAATCTATATATGTGGCGCCCTCCATCGTTCAGCCATCAGGGAGATCGAGCCCCTCGAAGTCGCAACAAATTGCTCCGCTGTGCTCCTCCGATCTGGGTTCGAACTGACGGTGGTGGGTACCCTTGGGCGCGGTTTTCCAAGCTCCACCTCATGGTGAAGACCGATCGACGAATCGTTGCCCGAATTGCACGAAAAACGAAAACCTAGTTTTGAACATTGAAAGAGAAGGTACGGTTTAATTTATTTTAAATTGATTATAGCACTTTAAAGTGCTATGGTTTATGATTTTACAATAAAAATCATATCTTTTTCGTATGTTAACAAAATCTAGTGAAACAAGAGACAGTGGACTCGTGTGGACGTCTTCTACATTCTAGAAGAGGTCGGATATTTTTCTGAGCCTTATACAATTTTTGGAGGAGTGGAACCCAATGTGAGATTTCTGATTTATAAACGATATGGAAATGACGATGTATAAATTATACAATCGATGTATGAGTTATATAAGCGTTGTACACCTCATGTATAAGCGTTGTATAAGTTGTATGTTCGATGTATAAGTTATATATGTGTTTAATGATATTGAAATATATTAAAATGAAATCGAAATATAGTTATATACGTATATATATATATATATATATATATATATACTCCCCTTGTCCATAGACCGTGGACGATATATATTGGTTGTGATATTGTTTGGATTATTGGTTGATGTGAAATTTGGTGAATATCATGAATGGTTGATTGGAAATGATTAATTGTGGTTGAAATCCCAATAGGATTAGTATATAGGAAAATTCGTCTGCTACGAACTAGATATTGAAATCCCCATTGTCAAAAGCTGCGAGGCTTTAAGGTAGAGCGAGGAGCCATACTCGGGACGGTGCTGGTTTTAACTACCCTGCCGTTATGCGGCCGAAATTTTCTGAAATAGTTCTGTGGTTGATTTATTTCATGTATTGAAAAATATTCATGTCATGAATGAAATAGAAATGGTTTGAAGAATAAAAATCACATTTTTACCATCTATATGAAGTATATAAAATAGTCGTGTTTTGAAATAAATTGTTTTACAATAAAAATCACATTTTTATCATCTATATAAGTATATAAAATAATCGTGTTTTGAAATAAATTGTTTTACAATAAAAATCACATTTTTATCATCTATATGAAGTATATAAAATAATCATGTTTTGAAATAAATTGTTTGACAATAAAAATCACATTTTTGTTATATATATGAATTGTTAAAATAGTGATGTGTTGAAATAAATATCTATTGGATAAAAATATCATTTTTATCAAATATATGTAATGAATATGGTTTTGAAATCGAAGAATGAATTATATTTTTATATATATACATATAATTAAAATAAATCGAATAACGAAGCTGCAGTTCGTATTTTGAAAATGTGATTTCAAACGACTATTGCAGGAGATCCGACCATTGGATTTTCCCGTAACCGAAACCGTTGGGTTCGCTTTGGAAATATCTTTCCAACGACACCAACTTTGCAAAGATCCAACAGTTGGATTGTCTGGAATGTTTAATTCAAATCTGAAGAAAAACAACGCCAGAATCGATTATATCTCTCTCTCTCTCTCTCTCTCTCTATATATATATATATATATATATATATAAATATAATTAAATTAAATCGAATAACGACGCTGCAGTTCGTATTATGAAATCGTAATTTCAAACGATTGTACTGGGAGATCCGACCGTCGGATTTTCCCAAAACTGGAACCATTGGATTCGTTTGGAAAAGATCTTTCTAATGATGTAAAATTTGTAAAGATCCAATGGTTAGATTTTCAAATATGTGTAAATAAATCTGAAGAAAAACAGCGCCACGGCCGCGTTATGGCCTGAAGCGTCGTTTATATAAATTGGCTATTTTTAAATGAATAAAAATAGCGATAAATCGTGCTAAAATATTATAAATGATATGGAATGGGAATAAACCGAATATACTCGGTTTATTGGATATTTGATGGTTGAATGTGTTTGACGTGAAAATTACATTAAAGAACAAAATTATTGATGTCAAATAATTTAACCATTGAAATGAATTGATTTGAAATTCTAAATATACGTGAATTATTTGAAAAGGCCGAGTTAATTCTCATTTCAAATAATTGATCGACGGTTAGAAGTCGATGATATGAAGACCGTGCAAGACCGACGATCTTCACATCGAATGGATAGGTGCTACTGATGCTCATGATGGGAGTAGCTACCTTGAAGGGGGCTAAAGTGGTAGCCGTCCGGACGTACTTGTTGATTGTACAGATGTGTGAGGTATAAGGTGCCTCCGGTTTGGTTCTGACCCAGAACGGACTTGTAAATGGATGTGTGTCTGATGTTGTATATTGAGAGCATAGCATATAGAGATGCTGTGATCAAAGATTTTGTTGAAAAGCAGAGCTTTGTGGTTGATGATCAAAGCAGGGCTTTAAATAGCTAGCTTTGTGTTTAGCGTTGATTCGCGAGCCTCACACCTCAGTATGGACCAGAAACGGGAGAGGACTACAGGGAGGACATGCGTTTCCTTCTAGCTAGGAGTGGTGTCGGTGTTTTTACACGGCCTGACATTTTACTTATGTGGATGATGGATAGCGAGGCGCCTCGGTTATATCGATCGATCCGGGACCGATGGATTCATTGGGCTCATTGACGCCCCGTAGGGCGGGGAAACGCATTATTCAGGCATTTTAATCCACTCCATGTGGACCGACCCTGAAGATCCAAGGGTCACTCGAGCTCTGATTCTGAGACACGGGCTAGAGCGTCTCGAAGCGGTAAGGACGATCCCTTGCGTTGGTTCATGACGGAAATCCAATTTCCAAATACGACATTGTACGGTTTTGATTGTATACCTATATATGGCGACATAATGGTATGGGGGCATTAATGCCGTCTATGATTGATATTTATGATTGAAATCGTTTTTGAAACATATAAACACTAGCAATAATATCAAATGATTTGTTTTGCTCGTATCAATCATATTTTGGCCATTATAAGGTAAAACTCTATCCTCCGGTTTGCGTTGCATTGTGTGATGGGAACTGAGTCTTATAATGGCTTCATTTTTATAAAAAGCATTACGACGTTTAAATGATTTACTTGTTTTAAAGCATTGGCAATCCAATGGAGTAAACCCGTTCCGCGTTAGCGGCGTGGTCCTGTGATTGGCCATATTATAAAATATGTTAAGTAGATTTCTCATACCAGTCCCATGACTGACTCGTAGTTTGTTTCACTTGCAAACTCGGATGCCCCTTTTTCTACACGGGCAGCCTTGTATTCAGGTTTTAGCAGGCTCTTTCTGGATAGCTGGAGCTGAAGATGGATTCTATCATTTATCTCTTTTTATGCTGTTCAGCTCCTATTGTACATATTATGTTTTGATTCCGCTGTAGACATTTATGTAAAGCTAAACTGTATTTTGTGCTAAGTATGATCCTGTATACTATGTAACTCTGATGTTTATATTTATCCAGTGTATTCTGTTGTACATTATCTGGTGTATTTATTTATTTCTGTTCTGCTGTTATCTGTTTATGTGTTATATTCCAAAGATTACCCTTGCCACCGTGGAACGATGTTTGGGGTCGTCTCAACGTGGTATCAGAGCTTTGGTTAATCTTAGCTCAGGAATATAACATATTAACGAACTCGTCAGAAATGGAACCAGCAGAGTTCTAGGATGATTAACTCATCACAAATAGGATCAGTAAGGTCCTAGTATGAGTATAGCAGAATAAAATACACCCCAATAGATGCATTTACAATCAAGTATATGTCTCTATGCTTTACAAATACCTTTTCTGTTGACCTGACACTTTGTCTGCTATTTGCAGACGCACTAGAAAATGAGTGGCAAAAATAGAAGAAGTAATACAGACCCAGATATAGAAGCTCTATTTAAGAAATATAGAAATCTGGGTGGAATACCATTCTTGGGCGAAGAATCTATTATTAAAACACAAGCTTGGATTCTTTCTGCTGAGAAAATCTTTGAAGGTTTAAAGCTGAGAGATGACCATAAAAGATTACTGGCATCTTGGGCACTCAAAGACAAAGCTTTGTTCTGGTGGGATTCAATTATTAAGGATAATCCAGAAGGTAATATTACCTGGGATAGATTTAAAGAGATTTTCAGTGAAAGATTTATTCCTCCAGAAGCAATTAAGCGGTTATGTGATGAATTCTATTATTTTATACAAGGAGATATGACCATTCTGGAATGTCATAAGAAATTCAATGAACTTTCTCATTTTTCCCCTCATCTAATTCAAAATCCAAAGAGGAAGAGTTTGAGGTTTTCAAAGAAAGTACCAAAGTAGTGTAACGGGGCATGTGAAGCTTCCTTTTTCTGAAATGATATACATAGCTTATCAGTATGAAGATCTAGATAAGCGAGGCTTTTTTATCGATGAAGAGGAAGTCAGTTCGAGCAACAAAAGGAAATTCGAAACTGATAGCCCAGAGACAAGTATGCAGCCTATGGCAAGTACGGCGTCTGGGGTCAGTAAGAAGTCTAAAGTCAATCGAAAGAAGGTTAAATCTGGGAAGGAACCAGTAACAACTGCCACCTGCTCTAACTGTAATCGGAAAGGGCATTTAGCGATAAACTATGGACCCTTAAAGAAGCGATTAAAGGGTGGATTTCAACCAAGAAGGGATTTCAAGAGAATAGAAAAAGCAGTCAATGCCATCAGGCTGGTCATCTTTCAAAGGCTTGCCAGCTATTCAGAAAATCTAAAGCAGTACAAGTGAATGAAATGGAAGAAACTCCAGCACCCTCAGCTAGTCAAGAAAGGCCAGATGTTTTAGAAAGCACACTTAATGTCAAAAATATTCCGATTAAAGTATTGTTTGATATGGGCGCGTCACGAAGTTTTATTTCGACTAAGGTGGTAAAGAAGTTGGACTTGAAACTGAAAAAGCTTAAAGAACCCATGACTGTCCATAATCTAGTTGGGGGTTCCCCCGATCTTAGTTGGATTTGTGGAGTGCCTGTTTCTTTTTCCTGTTATCAGTTCCCTACTATCTCGATCGTCATGAATTTCACAGAGTTTGATCTTATTTTGGGATTGGATTGGTTAACTAAATATGAAGCGGAACTTAACTATGCAGAAAGAATTGTAAAAGTTAAAATAAAGCTTGGCTATATAACTGTACCATGTGAATGTCCGAATTCTGATAGAAAAGATTTTTGGTCAGCTCTGGATGTTTCTCCTACTCAATTAGAACCTGTTCCTGTCAATACGGAGAATATTCCGATCGACATTGAAAATATTCCGGTTGTCAAGAACTATGCGGATGTGTTCAAAGAAGTTGTTAGCTTACCTCCGCGTAGAGAAATTGATTTTAAAATCTCTTTAGTTCCAAATTCAAGGCCTGTAGTTCACGCTATTCGAAGAATGACCTTGAAGGAAAAAGAAGAGCTAGACAGTCAAACTCGACAGCTTATATGGAAAGGTTTGATCAGACCTAGTTTCTTTGATTGGGGAGCAGTAGTGGTATTTGTCCCGAAGTCAGACGGTACTCTCAGACTATGCGTAGATTATCGTGACTTGAATAAGCAGACATTGAAAAATAAATATCCATTGCCACAAATTGATGATTTGTTGGATCAATTGAATGGTGCACAAGTATTTTCACGAATGGACCTAGCTACAAGTTTCCATCATCTTCGTATTGCCGAGAAGTGTGTTCCTTTGACAGCATTCAGAGGTCCAGATTTATTCTACGAGTGGTTAGTAATGCCGTTCGGCTTATGTAACGCTCTAGCTTATTTTGTCGATCTGATGAACAGGGTATTCAGAGAAGTATTGAATAAATTTATTCTGGTTTTCATTGATGATATTCTAATCTTCTCTAAGTCAGAAAGCGAGCATGAAAAACATTTGGAACAAGTGTTAGAAATACTGAGAAAGAATGTTTTAAAAGCAAAATTTTCCAAATGTATATTCTGGCAAGAAGAAGTCAAATTCCTTGGCCATGTCGTATCAAAAGAAGGAATTTCAGTTGATCCCAGTAAAATCACTGCAGAATTGGAAACAACCTCGTACACCAACAGAAGTCCGAAGTTTTCTCGGATTGGCCAGTTATTATCGGAAGTTCGTTAAGAATTTTTCGAAGATATCCAGTTCCTTAACGAAGCTCACTAAGAAGCATTCGAGATTCAATTGGACTCCAGAATGTGAGACAACTTTCCAGGAGCTGAAGTTAAAACTGACAACTGCTCCAGTGATAACAATTATTGATAGCAACCAAGACTTGAAAGTCTGGACCGATGCTTCTAAAGAAGGCCTTGGCGCAGTGTTAATGCAAAGAGGCCAAGTAGTTTCTTATGCTAGCCATCAATTGAAACCACATGAAAAGAATTATGCGACTCATGATCTTGAGTTGTTAGCCATCGTGTTTGCTATGAAAATCTGGAGGCATTATCTATTGGGTGAGAAATTTGAATTATACATTGATCTTCAATCACTGAAATATTTATTCACCCAAAAGGATCTGAATATGAGGCAGCAGCGTTGGTTAGAATTTCTCGCGGCATATGCTCTTGATATTTTATATACTCCAGGGAAAGCCAATGTCATGGCTGATGCGCCCAGCAGGAAGAATGTGATCATCGCAAGTATTATCATTACACCATCATTGATTGATAAAATATCTATTCTTCAGAAAGACGATGGTTTTGTTAAAGAGATGATCAAAAGAATTCAAAAGGGCGAAGTCTCTAGTTTCCAAATGGATAGCGCAGGAGTTCTGAGATTGAAAGGAAGGATTTGTGTTCCCGACATCCTTGAGCTCAAAAGAGAAGTAATGGATGAGAGTCACAAGTCCAAAATGAGTATCCACCTAGGGGTTAGTAAAATGTATAATGAACTCAAGCGAACTTTTTGGTGGAAGGCGATGAAAAGAGATATCTCTATATATGTTATCCGGTGTGCTACTTGTCAGCAAGTCAAAAGCGATCAACATAAACTCGCTGGATTGTTGCAACCGTTGGAAATTCCCGGTGGGAAGTGGGAACAGATTTCTATGGATTTCATAGATGGTTTGCCCAGAACCAGGAAAGGAAATGATAGTATTTGGGTGATCGTAGATCGTCTCACGAAGACCGCCCATTTCATACCTGTCAGATCGAACAGAACTGCTCAGAGTCTGGCACAGATTTATTTTAAAGAAATTGTTAAACTGCCTGGGGTTCCCATGAGCATCGTTAGCGATCGTTACCCGATTTTCGCTAGTAAATTCTGGGAAGCATTCCAAGCAGAATTGGGAACGAAACTGAACTTGAGCACCGCTTATCATCCTCAAACAGACGGCCAAACTGAGAGGGTGAATCGTATTCTAGAAGATTTATTGTGGGCTTGTGTTATTGATTTTGGCGGATCGTGGGAAGACCATCTGCATTTGGCCGAGTTCTCTTACAACAACAGCTACCAAGTGAGCCTGACAATGTCACCATTCGAAGCACTGTATGGTAGACTGTGTCGATCTCCTGCTTGTTGGGTAGAACCTGGTAATAGACTCGTATTGGGACCCGATATGATTCGCGAAGCTGCGGACAAAGTCGATTTCGTTAAGAAACGATTACTAGCCGCTCAAAGCCGACAGAAGAGCTATGCAGATAAGAGAAGAAGAGATTTATCATTCGCTGTTGGCGACCAAGTGTATTTGAAGGTATCTCCGATGAGAGGAGTAATCCGGTTCGGTAAAACAGGGAAATTGGCGCCCAAATTTATTGGTCCGTTTCCTATTCTAGAACGGATTGGAACTCTCGCTTATAGGGTTCAATTGCCTAATTGGTTGTCTGGAGTGCATGATGTATTTCACGTATCTCAACTTCGAAAGCATGTTCATGATCCAGATTTGATCGTGGAAGAAGCAGCGCAATGGGATATAGAAATTACTCCAAAATTGGCTGTGAGAAGTGAGCCGCTAAAGATCATTGGCAAAGAAACCAAAGAGCTGAGGAACAAGAAGGTTCACTTAGTCAAAGTGTAATGGAGTGGAGATTCGCGAGATTGTACTTGGGAAACTGAGGAGAACATTAAGAAAGCCTATCCCAAGTGCAGGGTGGATATCTCTGATTGACTCTGGTGCAAGGTACATTTACCATATTTTGCATTCCCATTTTGTGCTCTACTTTGTTGTTGTTTTCTTTTCATGGTTGTAAACTTCTTAATTATATAGTCTGAATGATTTTAAAAAAGTATATGAATTAATTAGTACAGTTCTGAAAGATAAAAACAAATTGATTGTTGTTTGTGTTGTGTGGTTGGGAATTTGATTTATCAAATTATTGTGATGAGAATTAATTTAACCAATGAATGAATGGTAAATTTATTCAATTAAATCACACATTGAACTGGTTTAGAAATAGGTGGAAATATATACATGTACATTATATATGTTTGAACAGGTAAATGGATTAGCTGTTGAGTAAAGAATTTATTTGCGTGCCCGACAAATAGGTAAACCTTAATGAGTTGGATGCGCAATTTTATTATTACATCAACTCCTGTGAATTCCATTGGCTGCGGAGTGCTGGTTGTTCTGTGTGTAATAATAAACGTCGCCATAGGATAGTAATAATTAATTTTGAACTATCCTACATTGCATACTTCTTGAAGATAGGCATACTTCATCATATACCACATAAGCATTTGGAGCTTGTGTGACGAGGTTGAAGATTTACCATAAGAGCGATAGGCTTGTATGGCGATGACTATATATTACAGGTAGAACTGATGACTGATATGGACTACATAAAGTGTAACGGTAAATTGCAAGATTAATAAAATCCCCACACAGGTCTGGAGATGACAATAAATATGTCTCTCTGGTCATTAAGGCATAAAAACCATTTATAGGGTGACGAGAATTTATTCTCTGGAGTTATGATCTATACACACTCCACCGTGGACACCGGAATATATCACTATAAATATGTGCATGCTTATTAGGATTTATTGGGTACCTAATACGGCCCAATAAATTTCCAAACCCCTCCCGTACAAAGGAGGTTATGGCGAAATTTTTCGAAAATTTAGGGTGTTAGCCAAATTTTTGAAGAATTGGAAAATTCTTAGAAACTGAAAAGTTGAAGAATGAAAGCCAGAAGGAAAGTTGAATCGGTTAATAAAACAACTTTCGACTTCGTTCCTTTTCGGGGACGAAAAGATTTTAAGTGGGGGAGATTGTAACAACCCGAAAAATCAGAACCAATTTAAAAATTTTAATTTGGCTATTTTAGTGGATTTTAAATATTTTAAATAAATTATTTTAAATAATAATGATGAAAAGTATGTTTGAATCGATGTTTGAAGATAAATATATTTATTTTAAATATAAAAAAGGCCTGAAATGGCGCGGCAGTTTCAAAATTTGAATTCAAACTTTGACTGACTGTACCGGGTGCAAAATAAAACGGATTTTAGTGAAACAAAAAATATTTAAATCGGTTTATGAATATCTTTCTAACGAATCTAAAAAATCGAAGTTTCATAGCAGGAATCAAAAGTTATGGCCAAATGAATTTTCAGAAAGGTCGCTATGGAGTTTATATAGCCCTTGAAAATAGACATTTTGCAAACGACCTCTGTTTTCGACGAAACCACTTTTGTTGGATCCAGGATGTCAAATTATTGCTTGATTTCAAATTCTATAATTTTTGAAGTTAATATGTGAGCGTGGCAAAGGAAAATGTGTTTGGTTGATTTCAGTCAAATTGGATCGACCAAAAAACGGCCATTTTTCAAACGGTCTCAGGATTCGACGAAACTAGTTTTGTTGGGACCGTATCGTCAAAACATAGCTAGATTTATTTTTCTGGAATTTTTGGGATCAATATGTGGCCCCGACAAATTGGAATGTACGTTCAAATCAAATATTAAATGTTTTATATTTTAAATTGAAGAGAAACTTACTGAAAAAGTCGAGTTGGCCTATGAAACATATCCCATTGTGTTCGGAATGGGGGTATTTAGCTGGGGACGACATTCGTTGTGTTTGGATTGGAGTTCGTATGTGATAAGGGGTATTTTTGGGATTTTAAATATATATAAATAAAAAAATATGGGCCAATCATTTCACTTCTTCTTCCCCGACACCCTCTCGATTTCGACGGAAACCGTGCTTCCTCCTTCTCTCCTCTTTTTCTCTCCGATGTCTCATTAAAAAGCATCGGTCCTGTTGGGGATTCTGAAGAGTTCTCTTCCAGCTTCAAATCCATATAGGTGGTGCCCTCCATCGTTCAGCCATCAGGGAGATCGAGCCCCTCGAAGTCGTCGCAAATTGCTCCACCGTGCTCATTCGATCTGGGTTCAAACTGATGGCGGTGGGTACCCTTGGGCGCGGTTTTCCAAGCTCTACCTCATGGTGAAGACCAATGATGAATCGTTGCCCGGATTGCACGAAAAACGAAAACCTAGTTTTGAACATCGAAAGAGAAGGTACGGTTTAATTTATTTTAAACTAATTATAGCACTTTAAAGCGCTACGATTTATGATTTTACAATAAAAATCATATCTTTTTGGTATGTTGATGAAATCCAGTGAAACAAGAGATAGTGGACTCGTGTGGACGTCTTCTACATTCTAGAACATACCGGATATTTTTCTGAGCCTTCTACAATTTTTGGAGGAGTGGAACCCAATGTGAGATTTCTGATTTATAAACGATATGGAAATGACGATGTATAAATTATACGGTCGATGTATGAGTTATATAAGCGTTGTACACCTCATGTACAAGCGTTGTATAAGTTGTATGTTCGATGTATAAGTTATATATGCGTTGAATGATATTGAAATATATTGAAATGAAATCGAAATATAGTTATATATATATATATACTCCCCTCGTCCATAGACCATGGACGATATATATTGGTTGTGATATTGTTTGGATTATTGGTTGATGTGAAATTTAGTGAATATCATGAATGGTTGATTGGAAATGATTAATTGTGGTTGAAATCCCAATAGGATTAGTATATAGGAAAATTCGTCTGCTACGAACTAGATATTGAAATCCCCATTGTCAAAAGCTGCGAGGCTTTAAGGTAGAGCGAGGAGCCATACTCGGGACGGTGCTGGTTTTAACTACCCTGCCGTTATGCGGCCGAAATTTCCTGAAATAGTTCTGTGGTTGATTTATTTCATGTATTGAAAAATATTCATGTAATGAATGAAATAGAAATGGTTTGAAGAATAAAAATCACATTTTTACCATCTATATGAAGTATATTAAATAGTCGTGTTTTGAAATAAACTGTTTTACAATAAAAATCACATTTTTATCATCTATATAAGTATATAAAATAATCGTGTTTTGAAATAAATTGTTTTACAATAAAAATCACATTTTTATCATCTATATGAAGTATATAAAATAATCGTGTTTTCAAATAAATTGTTTGACAATAAAAATCACATTTTTATTATATATATGAATTGTTAAAAATAGTGACGTGTTGAAATAAATATCTATTGGACAAAAATATCATTTTTTATCAAATATATTAAATGAATATGGTTTTGAAATCGAAGAATGAATTATATATATATATATATAATTAAAATAAATTGAATAACGAAGCCGCAGTTCGTATTTCGAAACCGTGATTTCAAACGACTATTGCGGGAGATCCGCCCATCGGATTTTCCCGAAACCGAAACCGTTGGGTTCGCTTTGGAAATATCTTTCCAACGACACCAACTTTGCAAAGATCCAATGGTTGGATTGTCTGGAATGTTTAATTCAAATATGAAGAAAAATAGCACCAGAATCGATTATATATATATATATATATATATATATATATATATATAAATATAATTAAATTAAATCGAATAACAACACTGTAGTTCGTATTTTGAAATCGTAATTTCAAACGATTGTACCGGGAGATCTGACCGTCGGATTTTCCCAAAACTAGAACCATTGGGTTTGTTTTGAAAAGATCTTTCTAATGATGTAAAATTTGTAAAGATCCAACAGTTAGATTTTCAGATATGTGTAAATCAAATCTGAAGCAAAACAGCGCCACGACCGCGTTATGGCCTGAAGCGTCGTTTATATAAATTGGCTATTTTTAAATGAATAAAAATAGCGATAAATCGTGATAAAATATTATAAACGATATGGAATTGGAATAAACCAAATTTACCTGGTTTATTGGATATTTGATGGTTGAATGTGTTTGACGTGAAAATTACATTAAAGAACAAAATTATTGATGTCGAATAATTTAACCATTGAAATGAATTGATTTGAAATTCTAAATATACGTGAATTATTTGAAAAGGTCGAGTTAATTTTCATTTCAAATAATTGATCGATGGTTAGAAGTCGAAGATACGAAGACGGTGCAAGACCGACGATCTTCACATTGAATGGATGGGTGCTACTGATGCTCACGATGGGAGTAGCTACCTTGAAGGGGGCTAAAGTGGTAGCCGTCCAGACATACTTGTTGATTGTACGGATGTGCGAGGTATAAGGTGCCTCCGGTTTCATTCAGACCCAGAACGGACTTGTAAATGGATGTGTGTCTGACGTTGTATATTGACAGCGTGGCATACAGAGATGCTGTGATCAAAGCTTTTGTTGAAAAGCAGAGCTTTGTGGTTGATGATCAAAGCATGGCTTTAAATAGCTAGCTTTGTGTTTAGCGTTGATTCGCGAGCCTCACACCATGGTATGGACCATAAACGGGGGAGGACTGTAGGGAGGACATGCGTTTCCTTCTAGCTAGGAGTGGTGTTGGTGTTTTTACACGGCCTGACATTTTACTTATGTGGATGACGGATAGCGAGGCGCCTCTGTTATATCGATCGATCCGGGACCGATGGAGTCATTGGGCTCATTGACGCCCCATAGTGCGGGGAAACGCATTGTTCAGGCATTTTAATCCACTCCATGTGGACCGGCCCTGAAGATCCAAGGGTCACTCGAGCTCTGATCCTGAGACATGGGCTAGAGCGTCTCGAAGCGGTAAGGACGATCCCTTGCCTTGGTTCATGACGGAAATCCAATTTCCAAATACGACATTGTGCGGTTTTGATTGTATACCTATATATGGCGACATAGTGGTATGGGGCATTAATGCTGTCTATGATTGATATTTATGATTGAAATTGTTTTTGAAACATATAAACACTAGCAATAACATTAAATGATTTGTTTTGCTCGTATCAAGCATATTTTGGCCATTATAAGGTAAAACTCTATCCTCCGGTTTGCGTTGCATTGTGTGATAGGAACTGAGTCTTATAATGGCTTCATTTTTATAAAAAGCATTGCGATGTTTAAATGATTTACTTGTTTTAAAGCACCGACAATCCAATGGAGTAAACCCGTTCCGCGTTAGCTGCGTGGTCCTGTGATTGGCCATATTATAAAATATGTTAAGTAGATTTCTCATACCAGTCCCATAACTGACTCGTAGTTTGTTTCACTTGCAAACTCGAGTGCCCCTTTTTCTACACGGGCAGCCTTGTATTCAAGTTTTAGCAGGCCCTTTCTGGATAGCTGGAGCTGAAGATGGATTCTATCATTTATCTCTTTTTACGCTGTTCAGCTCCTGTTGTACATATTATGTTTTGATTCTGCTGTAGACATTTATGTAAAGCTGAAATGTATTTTGTGCTAAGTATGATCCTGTATGCTGTGTAATTATGATTTTTATATTTATCCAATGTATTCTGTTGTACATTATTTGGTGTATTTATTTATTTCGTTTCTGCTACTATCTGTTTATGTGTTATATTCCAAAGATTACCCTTGCCACCGTGGAACGGGGTTTGGGGTCGTCTCATAATTCATGTTATAGTTTGATAAATCCTGATCAAATTCAAATTTAAATTCAAATTAAATAATAAAAATTCCAATTTTAAATTGGTTAAAATTTTTGGATCGTTACATTCACCGCACTTAAACTTTTCGTCATCGAGAAGGAAAAGGAATCGTAAATACTCATTCGATATCTTGTAGATTTTCAAACTCAAAGATTAAAATTCTTTATACCAAAACTCCCATTTCTCATAATGCATATATCGGGTAGAATATTCTAACACATATTTACCATGTCCTCTAATGATAACTTCCAATTACCCATTATATTTGATTCATCGTTTACTGGACCAATTACTTATACTTAACAATTTACTTCTTTCTAGAAAATCCAGAGTTATAAATTATTCTCTTTGATTTTATTCTGCAAATATAATGGTTATGAAACTTACTCCTTTTCGGTTCCCTAAAATTACTATTATTCTTTACATGAAAAAGTCGATCATCTCAGAACTCAGCTTGTCTAAATGTTTCAGTTTAGGTAATTTCTTTTTACTATTCCCGCTTTCCAAATATCCTTTAATCAAATTAACTTAATTCACAATGTATTCATGCTTACTTAAACAGTTCCTTTTATTGTCATAATATACTTTAGAACTTATTGACTATCCAAAATCACCGATAATTTCATATTTTAATTCCATATATTATTTAAGTTTGGCAATCCTCATTAATTATTCTAAATTCAAGGTTACAAAAATTATTTCCTCCAAACTTTAGATAAACCATTTAGATATATTTTTATTAACTACTTTAACCAATGTAGTTCTTAATTAAAATATTTTCAAATATCTTATAATCTTGTTGAATTCTCAAGATATTTGCATTTTAAATTTAATTATTTGGGGAGGACTAATTATAAAACATTCTGATTGATTAATTCCAACTTAGCCTTTAAATTGTTTCCCGAACTACTTTTCTACACTTGGATTGCTTATGTAAATTACAACTTTACATAAATGTCTTTTAATCAACTAAGAAATTCCAATCACAAGATGTCCATGCTCAAGTTTTAAATTCCCAAATATTTTCAAAGATTTTGCTCCTTTATATTCAAAATATATTCTTTCAAAATCAATTTCCAAGTAATTGCCAATTCTTACTCAAAATTTTGATTTGAGTTTTCAAATGATATATCTATCCAAACCATTTTTTTATATCACAAATGCAATTTCTCATATACTCTTTGCTAGCTTATCCTTATTACAGGTTTACCTGATATAATTCTTATAACTCCATCAAAATATCAAGATCTCACTTATTTATTCAAATTCACATCAATTTACCAAACATTCTCAAACACTTATCTAAAATTGTTTAAGTATATATCGATGTTTTAATCGGAATCATATAGTCATCCCACTTTCGAAGCTTGAAAATACATACTGATGATGCTCAAGTCATCAATATAATCATCTTCAAGTGACTAAAGTGTGATTCTATATCTATCTAGTAGACTTAAGACTTCATATATACGTTATCTACGCATATATTCGAAATCTTCTTATACTTGATAGTCCAACCTCAACATCGAATAAAATACTCAGACGCTTATAATTTATTTTGATTTCGAACCATATGGATTAATTTCTTTAAAGGAGAATTACCTTAACAAATTTGACCCAAGTTTATCCCTTAACAGTTGATACATTATAATCTTATCAATATTTTGAAATGTTACCCAATAGTGAAATTAAATCCAAATGGCATTTGTACTCGGATCATTTCCCTGATCAGTGGAAGGGACTTAATTACCATGCCATAAGAAGTATTTTTTGTGTAATTATAATCACAAAATGTAACTTAACCTTAATCGTTTGATTAGTTACCAGATTATAATTAACCATATACTTTCAAAATAGATTTCTTTCTTAAAATATAACCTTTCAAAACTCATTTCATATTTTCAAATATGCTCGCTCAAATATCATTGTAACAACCTGAAATTTTAGTCAATTTTAAAATAAGAATTTAAATAGGATTGGTTGAATTTATTTTTTAAATGTATATATGGTTTTAATTTGAAAATATACCATTTGAATTTCGATTTAATTAAATATCGGATTAAAAAAATATTCAGCTTTGAAAATATTTATCGATATTGAAATATGATGTAGCAAGTAGCTAAGTATTGTAATTTGTGACATTTTAGTTAAGTACTTAAGTCATGATTACGTTAAAATAATTCCTAAGTCAATTCTTAGTGGCTTCTCATAGAATCCTAAGTGTTGGTGGCTTCGATCGGAAGCTAATTCTTTATAGCTTCTCTTATAAGCCTAGTCATATTCTTTGTGGCTTCTCTTGGAAGCCAATTCTTAGCTGCTTCTCTTGGAAGCCAAGTGATATCTTAGAAGCTAATTCTTGGTGGCTTATCTTGGAAGCCAATTCTTAGTGCCTTCTTTCTTAAGTGGATAGCTTCTCAAAGAAGCTAAAGGGGTAATAAGTGTAAAAAGACAAATTGTTTTTTTTTCTTCCTTAAGATTATGGCTTCTTAAGGAAGTCTTAGAAGACAAATTGGATTTTTCTTCCTTAAGCTTATGGCTTCTTAAGAATGTCTTAACACATGTACACTTATATGTTAAGTAATGGTAGGAGCATTACAAGTGTCTTTAGGTTAATGACATAAATTGTAACGATACAATATTTTCGACATTTTAAGATATATAATTAATTTGGATTATTCCAATTATAAATTTAATTTAATAAGAATACTGATTTAGATATCTTTTATATTTTGATTCGATATTTTTTTTTATAAATATGATTTTTGTAATAGAAACTTATTTTAAGGTAATGTTAATTATAAGATTGTATATGTAGTGATATTATTTTAAAATATGATTTAGTTAGATATTGATTGATAATATAAGGCTTGTTAACTTTTGGAAAGGTAGAAATATAATTAGGTTAAAAATTGAAGGAAAAGATATTATTTTATAAGATTGAGAAAAAATAATAATCAAGAATATGTTTGAACCAATGTCCCTTTTGGAAAACAATTTGTCATTAGTCCAGTTGGCTCAATGGTTGGTGATTTAGCTGTTGAAACGATCATAACTAGAATATAAATTATAATTGAATATTGGTTTAGAATAATAGTTCAGTTTGTGTACACGCAGTCCTGAAATATTTGATAGAATTTTACTGTAATTTTTAATTTAGGAAATAAGCATACTTTTTTTAACGTATTTTGGGCAACTGTGGTCCTTTTTACATTTTAGAGAATTTATCAACCAGTTTATTTTATTATTGTTTTGAGATTTATGTGCATCGTTATATACGATCATATTCTATTTTGTTGTTGTTCGTAGTCAACATACATACATATACATACATACATACATATATATATATGTGCGTGTACCTGAACTATTGTTCTGTTTACGTTTATCTTCTTGGTATGTCTAACTAGTTACACTTGAAACGTTTGAAACAAATACCCAATATATCATGGTTCAAAGGCGCTGGGCACGTGTAACTACATCTTTGCATTTGGGACATCTGTCGATTGGCATGGAAAACTTTCTACACGTGTTTCTCTTTTCCTTGGACAACATATATTTTCTCTCGCACCCTTTATTTTACCCAGCAGCTCCTCTGCGTGTATTTTTCCTTTCCTCTCCATCCAACCTCACACTTCACAATAATATCTCACCTTCCCCAAAATCATTTACTCAACTTCTTGTGCCTCTCCACCGCCAATTGTCCATGTCATATAGGCACCGCCGCCTCTCCTGTCATCACAACCTCCACGTTCAGTCCACCTGTCCTTGATAAGGATTCCCTTCTCCATAAAACGTTCGGCCACCCTTTAAACCCCTCATTACCCACTTCTCCTTCCACCGCCACCTCTAACGCAACACCAGTCCATCAACAACATCACCAAGGCCGTCCCCGCTTGTTCCTCCTCCCTGCGCAGCCCTCCGAACTCGAACAATTGAAGCTATTCCCTGTGACTCCCCCCTCCTCTCACCCCCACGCAAAACAACCAGTCTTTCCCATTTTAGAACTATCGGCCTTCCCTTTTTCATCAGCTTCCATCACCTTGTTTCTAGTCCTACCGCCACATGCTCCTTCCTTCCACCTAAAATCTGTTGTTTCCCCTGAACCCATACGCCAGAACCCTGCCACCTTTTCCTCTTTCTTATTTTGTCTCGCAAGCCTTTACCCCCTAAAAAGACTCATCAACCTTCTCCCTAATCGATTAAAAAAAAGAGAAGAAGAGAAAATATAAAATAAAAAGGGGTGTTGTGGAAGGCGTGATCAAGTGGGGAGGTAGCAGGCATGCGAAGGAAAGGAAAAAAGAAAAATAACATTTTCCTCTGCGTGAAGATTTGGTGTTTGCTGTTGGTGTTTCAGGTTGGGTGTTTCAAGTTGTGCATGTTCACTCTCATCACCAAAAAGCCACGAAGTTTAAGTTTGGAAGTTGTGCCCTGGATTTGGCGTCCGTTGAGTTGAGCTAATTAAAGTTGACTGTTAGAGTCGAACTGGTTTTGGCGCTCGATATGTGGTGAGAGTTCTAATTTAAATTTATTTTAAATAAGTCAGAAACATTAAATTTAACTAGTTGCTAATTGAAATAAATTAATATCATGGATTGTTATGAATGATTGTTATTGGGTGTTTGATGGATATGCATGTAGCTATAAAACATTATTCACCAAACGTTATTCACCGTAACACTTTGCACACCGTTAGTTGGTTATTTTAATTGCTATGATGATAATGGATGAATTCTTGTTTGTTGTTGGTTATTTGGTTGATTCTGATTAAATAAAATCACGTACACCGTAGTGGTGGAACTGTACGGATGATTAATTTAAATCCCCTTTTCATGTAAATAATAATTGTTATTAAAATAAAAATGGAAATCCCCTTTTCATGTGAATTTGGAATGATTTTGGATCTATTTGGTTAAATAACCATTTCACAACGCTTTTGACGTTATTATACCATTTCTTTGAAATGGTTTGAATTTAAAGATTATGAAACATGTATCATTATGGAAAAATGTTTTTTTTAAAAGAGTTTAAATATATGGTGTGGAATTTATTTAAATTATTAATAAGATATGGAAAGTTGAATTAAAAAGGAAATGAGTTTGGATAGCATTAGTCGTCGGATATTCAATATGAAATTCCAGGAGCGGACGAATGCTATCAGAAATATTAAAACATCTTCATATCCAGATTCTGGTAGTGTTTGCCCGAGTTTGTGAATCCATATCAAATATAATTCGATTGAATTCTGTTTAAACTTGTATTTAAAAACATTTATTATTTGAATTGTCATGAATGAAAATTCAAATCCAAATAATGATTTGGTAGTTTTGGGATAACAACAAATGATTGAATTTTAGTTTGAAATATAAAGTTGGAAATGAATATTGAACTTCAAGAAAAGGGTTAAGATGATAACGGGGGTAAGGAAATTGAATGAATCCAACCTTGAATTGAAAAGAATAGATAACGATTTGGAAAGGGGATTTGAATTGAGAAACTCGTAATGTCCATAGCTATTGTTTTAAAGTACGCTTATTATTTGGAAAGTCCGGGATCGAATATATGTTCGAAAACCATTCCAAGTAATAATATGACGTATAAAACTGGAAACTTGGAAATCGATAAGTGAAGACCGAGTATATTCGAATTGTTTGGGTTGATTGTTGATGTCTCAGATTGGGTTGTACATCTGATACGAGGTTATAAGTGGCATGAGATATGAATATATTTGAATATTTTCGGGTAGCTGTTCCGTTCAGACCCAGAACAGATTTGTATGGATTGTGTGTCTGACATTGAAATTGACTGCATACTCCTGATTTTCCTCAATATATATCGGATTTGTGGCAATATATTATCCTCATCTCTAAGTCATATGAACTTAGAGGATATGCATTGATCGAAATCAGTGATATGTCGTGAATTGTCAATAGGGCATACTCGAGTTATGAAACGAGCTAGTGATGATCAAAGCACGGCTTATTGAAGCGTAGCTTTGTGTATATCATGACATCGACAAACCTCACACCCTAGATTCAATGGTAAACTGGCGTTTAGGTTGTATACATAATCTCTAATGAAAATCGAAAGGTTCGGTAGTAGATCTACTTTGGAACCTAAGAAAATAAAGTATATTCAGTGTCCGAGTCTGGATTTTAGCCGGAGTATACTTTCACGCTATGTATTCGGTGTCCGTTATCTAGGTGTTAACCGGGAAATACTTAGCTTCGTGTCCTCGATTGATCTTTCGTGCCAGGAAACATCATGTTGGAAACCCAATAACTGATATGAGCCGCTCGATTTGTTTGTAAACTATGTATGTGGGCATAGTCACTATGCTTGCTAAAATTTATATATATATTTATTTATTTGTGAAACGATTTTCAACACTATGCACCGACTATTGTATTAAAAGAGGATTTCTACATATGAAAGCATTTTTGGTTATCATATTATAAAACTCGCTCATTTGGTGTACGTTTGCATTGTGTGATATAGGACGAGCTTATCATAGCTGCATTTTCCAAAGTCATTGCGAATTTCTATGCATGGGAATTCACATGGAGTAAACCAATTCCACGTTGGCGGCATGGTCCGGTGAATTTCCCAACTTGAAAATGAATCCCAAATAAGAACTGTTTTCGAATTCTTACACCAGTCCCACGACTGACCTAGAGTTTACTGTTTACACACCTAAACTCTAGGTGCTTAAAATTTTACACGAGCAGCTAGAAGTTTAGATTGTAGGTTTAGATATTATAGCTGGATTCTAGTTTGAAGCTAGAGTTATGATTTGGGTATATTACACGGAGAGTTTATTTCCACTGAGCATATGTGGTACTCAGATATTCCTTGTAATCTCTGATGTAATAAATGAAATGAAATAAAATTTATGTTATTTTTGTGCAAATTTGTAAGTACCCATAACAATCTGTCTTTGTGAACGGTTTATGTTGGTTTAATTACCGGCAAGAATTGGGCAAAAAGGCTGGTCGTTACATCTGGTATCCGAGCTTTGGATTATACAAAGTTATGGGTTACGACATATTTGAACAAAGATAGGACTCATCAGAGTTACAATATCTCATTATAGATAGGGTTAGAAATACCCTAGAATGAGATTCTGGAGTATTATATTTGAGAGAGCGTATTTAGAAACATATATAAATTATTTTTGAGACCAAGTAAATCATTTTGAAAAGGGTAATTATTTTAAAATATAAAGATGATAAGGATTTTGAGTATTTTATTGGACGTCGAGTATGTAAAGATTTTGAATATATGTCTGATCAACATATATACGAAATCCAATATATACTAGATAGATATGGAATCACATTCTAGTCGCTGGAGGATAATTCTATTGATGATCTGGACATCATCAGTGATTATTTTCGAGTTTCGAAAGTGGGATGACCACATGATTCCGATTTAAACGTCGAGAATTACTTAAAACCGTTTAGATAAACATTTGAAATGTTTGGATAAATTTTAAATAAAACATTTTGATAAATTAGAGTAAGTTGAAACCAATAAGCGAAATATAAATAAGAATGCGTTCTTTCCTCGTAAGGTATAAATTGAATTTGCAATTAATAAAAGGTAAGTTAAATAAAATTAGAATGGTAAGTACTTGGAATTTTGTATAGGCACCATAACGTAAGTAAGTAAACCCTAAAATGGTAATTAAAGAAGCGTTGGATTCGTATTAAAACTTAAGTGAAGTTCATAAACTAGTTGGTATAATAATGATATCTAGTTTGGTAATGACTCAAGTAAAACCCTTAACCACTTTTGACTAGTTTGGAAAATTTGGGTATAGACACTTAATAAGTATTTGACTTGGATCGTTTTGGGCTAAGTTAAGTAAATGAGATTTAAGTATTTGGAACCGAAATAAATAAATCCTATATTTTATGCAAACGATTTGGGAAATGGAATTTAAAAGGAAAGCTATATGATTTTAGGAATCTCTTGAAAAAAAATCTATCTTATGTGTAGCGGAAATCTTATTTCGCAAAGCTTGATATGATTTAAAATTTTCAAATGATTCTTGAAGCCTTTGATTTAGAGAATTTGAAGAATTGCAATATTTAAATAAGATCATATATTTTGAAAATGTGAAACTTGAGTTATGTACTTGAAATTGAAATCGTACTTTTAAGTTATCAAATTTAAATTCTATGTTTGAATGAAATTGATTTTCTAATTATTTGGAATGTGATAAATAGTATATTAAGTGTTTGAGAAACAATAACAATACGAATTAAAAGTATTTATAAATTATTATTGTTATGAAATGATTTATAGCTTTGGGGTATGAAATGAAATGATTGGTTACTAAGATTCGAGTAACCCGTGACTAAAGAAAGGGATGACGTGGGGATCTTCTCTAGGATCCGGAGAGACATCATTTATTTATATATCGACACATGTTGGTTGTGCCTAGTGGCCTTGCCAGTGGAAGAAACCTCTCGACTTAGAACATAAATATGGTTATGTCATTTATCGTAAAATATTTTGAAAATTTTGAAATGATTTTGGTTTTAAAATCTCAAAGCAAGTATGATTCCATATGAAAAGAAAATGTAATATTTCAAATGATTTGAAATAGAATGAGATTTTAAGTCGATGGAATTATACCATGTTTTGATTTCAAGTTTATTAGTAATTAATTTATGAAAAATATAGTTTGATGAGTTTGATTTGTATGTGACTTTAAGTTTTAAATCTTACTGCTTATCTTAAACTAGTTTTGGTATCAGTGTAAGTGTTTATATATATATATATATTGGTAATTTTACCGATCTCTCCTTTTCGAGGACGAAATTTTTTAAGGGGGGAGATTGTAACAATCCAATATTTTCAATATTTTAAGATATATAATTAATTTGGATTATTCCAATTATAAATTAAATTTAATAAGAATACCGATTTAGAAATCTTTTATATTTTGATTTGATAAATATTTTATTTTATAAATATGATTTTTGTAATAGAAACTTATTTTAAGGTCATGTTAATTATAAGATTGTATATGTTGTGATATTATTTTAAAATATGATTTAGTTAGATATTGATTGATAATATAAGGCTTGTTAACTTTTGGACAGGTAGAAATATAATTAGGTTAAAAATTAAAGGAAAAGATATTATGTTATAACATTGAGAAAAAAAATTAATTAAGAATATGTTTGAACCAATGTCCCTTTTGCAAAACAGTTCATCATTAGTCCAGTTGGCTCAATGGTTGGTGATTTAGCTGCTGAAACGATCATAATTGGAATAAAAATTATAATTAAATATCAGTTCAGAATAATAGTTTAGCTTTTGTACGCACAGTCCTGAAATATTTTATAGAATTCTACTATAATTTTTAATTTTGGAAATAAGCATATATTTTTTCTAATGTATTTTGGGCAACTGTGGTCCTTTTTACACTATAGAGAATTTATCAACTAGTTTATTTTATTATTGTTTTGAGATTTATATGCATCGTTGTATACAATCATATTCTATTTTGTTGCTGTACGTAATCAATATATATGTGTGTGTGTACCCGAACCATTGTTTTGTTTACGTTTATCTTCTTGGTACGTCTAACTAGTTATACTCGGAACGTTTGAAACAAATACCCTATATATCACCATTCAAAGCTTCTGGGCACGTGTAACTACATTTTTGCATTTGGGTCATCTGTCGATTGGCATGGGAAACTTTCTACATGTGTTTCTTTTTTCCTTGGACAACAACTATTTTCTCTCGCACCCCTTTATTTTACCCAGCAGCTCCTCTGCGTGTATTTTCCCTTTCCTCTCCATCCAACCTCACACTTCACCATAATATCTCACCTTCCCCAAAGTTATTTGCTCAACTTCTTGTGCCTCTCCACCGCCAATTGTCTACGCCATATAGGCACCACTGCCTCTCCTATCATCTCAACCTCCACGCTCAGTCCACCCATCCTTGGTAAGGATTCCCTTCTCTATAAAACGTATGGCCACCCCTTTAAACCCATTAACACCCACTTCTCCTTCCACCGCCACCTCTGACGCAACACCAGTTCGTCAACACCATCATCGAGGCCGACCCCTCCTGTTCCTCCTCCTTGCGTAGCCCTCTAAACTCGAACACCTGAAGCTATTCCCCATGACTCCCTCCCTCTCTCACCCCCATGCAAAACACCCAGTCTTTCCCATTTTAGAACTATTGACCTTCCCTTTTTCATCAGCTTCCATCACCTTGTTTCCAGTCCTACCGCCACATCCTCCTTCCTTCCACCTAAAAGAAGTTGTTGAAGTTGTTTACCCAAAACCCATATGCCAGAACCCTGCCACCTTCTCCTCTTTCTTATTTTGTCTCGCGAGCCTTTCCCCCGTTAAAAGACTTGTCGTCCTTCTTCCTGATCGATTAAAAAAAAGAGAAGAAGAGAAAATATAAAATAAAAAGAGGTGTAGTGGAAGGCATGAACAAGTGGGGAGGTAGCAGGCATGCGAAGGAAAGGAAAAAAGGAAAAAAAAACATTTTCCTATGCGTGAAGATTTGGTATTTGCTGTTGGTGTTTCAAGTTGGGTGTTTCAAGTTGTGCATGTTCACTCTCTTCACCAAAAAGCTACGGAGTTTGAGTTTGGAAGCCGTGTCCTGGATTTGGCGTCCGTTGAGTTGAGCTAACTAAAGTTGACTGTTAGAGTCGAACTGGTTTTGGCGCTCGATATGTGGTGAGTGTTCTAATTTAAATTTATTTTAAATTAGTTAGAAACGTTAAATTTAACTAGTTGCCAATTTAAATAAATTAATTATCATGGATTGTTATGAATGATTGTTATTGGGTGTTTGATGGATATGCATGTAGCTATAATACACTATACACCAAGCGTTATTCACCATAACGCTTTGCGCACCGTTAGTTGGTTATTTTAATTGCTACGATGATAATGGATGAATTCATGATTTTTGTTGGTTATTTAGTTGATTCTGATTGAATAAAATCACGTACACCGTAGTGGTGGAACCGTACGGATGATTAATTTAAATCACCTTTTCATGTAAATAATAATTTCTATTAAAATAAAAATGGAAATATAGTTTTGAATTAAATTTTAAAACGATTTAGAAATCGAATTGAGTAAACTTTTTTCGAATGGGATGAAATGGTTTTGAACACAATTCCGATCGCTCATTGGTTATTTAAAAATTGGATTGGGATTGGGAAATGATATTCAACATTGATTTGTGTACACAACTGTAACTCATAGTTGTAATAATTAACCGAATTTTGATAAAATATTATTGTTTAAATGTAATTTAAATTTAAAAGTGTGGAATTCATTATGACGACTTTTGGAATGGTTATTTTGAAAAAGGTTGAACGAGATTTGGAAATATTATCATTTAATGTTCGATTCAATGTGATATGAAGAATGAAGAAGAAAATAATATTTAATTTTATGTAAATTCCCGTTTCTATAAAATGATCGAATGAGTTTTAATCAAATAATATTATTCGATTTGATTTGAAATAGAAATTTTGAATATAAAATGATATCGGTTTAAAAATGGGAATATAAAATATTATTTTAGGAAATTTTTTGGAATACGTTTTATTCTAAATTATGGAAATGTAACTTATTTGGAGAAAGGAATTGGATGATTTTATTTAAAATGCTATATAGCTTAAATCGAATGCGTCGCGCATCGACAGTTCGATAATATCGATTTTAAATTTCAAATGATTATTGTAACACCCCGTATGTTAAATAACTTGTTATAACATAAATCAGAGCAGAATTAAATTTAATATTCTGAATCAGGGGAAACGGGCTGTGCCATTGCGTTCGTCTCGGAAAAATACGCGAAATAGAGTCCGAGTTTTCGTAAATCGGAGTCCGTATGACCAAGTTATGGCCCGTCAAAGTTTCACGAAAAATCAAAAACGAAAACTGCTCATGTTTTGAGGCCCGGGGTGAGTTTTGGGCTGTTTTTTTGGGCCCTAAATGGTTCCTACACTTGACTTCTTCCCCAAGACATGCTTTAAAGGCTAGGATTGGTTCTAGGGTATATCATATGGTCCTAAAACATCTAACTAATCTATATATACACCCTAATACCCCCCTTATCCTTACCAAAAATAGATCTAAGGCCATTATGCCACCACTTAGAAAATTGGAGAGCCTCCACTAAAAATCCTAAGAGGGTTTGCAAGCTAATCTACATCTTCTTCTACTTAATCATTGGGATTTGCTTCATTTAACTTGCTAATCTTGTTTTGGTGAGCTTCTATCCCCTTAATAATCAATTATTGAATTGATTATGATAAGATGTGATAAAGTATGGCTATGTTTGTGGATCCATATATTTATGCAAGCTTGATGTAGTGAATATTATGTGTTTTGCAAGTTATATGCCTTATGTCATGCAAGTTTCATAATATGTAATCATGATATTTTTATGCAAGTTGTTTCATGATGTTTATGATGCAAAACACTAAGTGAATATGGATCCATTATGCAAACATGTTATGCAAGTATGTGAGTACTTATGCAAGTCATGTATATGCTTATATGCATGTTTAACATCTTATGCAAGTATATGAATGTTTATGCAAGTTATGTATATGTTGAAATGCAAGTTTAACATAATATGCAAGCCTATGCAAGTATGTGAATGTTTATGCAAGTTATGTATATGTTGAAATGCAAGTTTAACATAATATGCAAGCCTATGCAAGTATGTGAATGTTTATGCAAGTTATGTATATGTTGAAATGCAAGTTTAACATAATATGCAAGCCTATGCAAGTATGTGAATGTTTATGCAAGTTATGTATATGTTGAAATGCAAGTTTAACATGATATGCAAGCTTATGCAAGTATATGAATGCTTATGCAAGTATGTGAGTGCTTATGCAAGTTAAGTATATGCTAAAATGCAAGTTCTACATGTTATGCAAATCACATGTATGATGATATGTAAGTTCATATGCAACATGTTATGCAAATCACATGTTTGATGATATGTAAGTTCATATGCAACATGTTATGTAAGACACATGTTTGATAATATGCAAGTTTGGGTTGAATATAGTTGGGTTAATACGTGCTCATATATGCAAGTTGACATCCTCTTAACCCATGATAAAGTTATATGCTAAACCCATGTTATGTGTGGTAAATCTTCCCTTTATTATGTTATGTCATAATGACGATTTACGTGGGGAACGATGGGGTTAATTAATATGTTAATTAAAAGTATGTTGAAATGGGTATGATTAAGCATACCATAAAAAATTAATTAACATAAGTGGGAATTTACCTATTGAGTTAGGTCTACCCCATGGGAATTTACCTATTGAGTTAGGTCTACCCATGTTATGAATAAATTGATATTAATTAGGGATAATTAATATGGGGGTGATTAATTAGGTGTAATTAATCGACTAAGACACGAGGTTAGGCTCTGTTATGACGTAAGACTGCCCGGACCCTACCGGCTTAACCAGGCGGTCATAACAGCCAGTCTAATGTGAGAGGTCTTAGGCACAAATTAAATACGTGATTAAAGTAAAGACACGAGGTTAGACTCTGTTATGACGTAAGACTGCCCGGACCCTACCGGCTTAACCAGGCGGTCATAACAGCCAGTCTAATGTGGGAGGTCTTTATGGGGAATCACGGTCTTAATTAATTAAGAAACACTTAACCATATTAGCATGTAGTGGGACATGAGGGGTTAAGTGGGTGCCTTGGGTGGCATGAGGAATCTAGTGGGTTGCCTTGGGTGGCAATAGAAAATACGATTAGAATACTTAACCAAGTGAAACATGTAATTAAACATGATTAAAGGGTTAAGTGGGGAACACTAGATTAATAACAAGCTCTGGTGGGTAGCTTGTGGAGGGCCCATTACAACCAGTATCCCATATGTATCTTTGTAGCTCGGCCCAAGCCGAGGACGGGACACGCATACTGGGCTTGCCTATAAGTGGCCAAAACGGGGTTAGCGGTGGCAACGCAGGCCCATCGGGTTTCATATGCGTGTGTGGGCCCGGGACTGGGAGGTAAGACGTTGTTGCATCGTGTAGGTATAACCCATGCACCGGTGTTGCTTTTGGGTTGCCACTTTGGGGAATGATACACCCCACTGTGGGCCCAGCACGGATACCTACGTTAGGGAGCCGATCGCTTAGGGTAGTGGGGTACACCTAGTAGAGATAGGGGCAGACGGCACCTATGTAGTCAACTAGGGTACAGGAAACTACTGGTTATATCTATCTTTGATATCCTTGGGTGGGATCAACCTTTGAGTAGGAGTGACTGGTGTGGTGCAGTTAGTAATTATCCTTGGGTGGGTAGATGCGTCTTTACGGTTATCTTAGTTCGTCCTGTGTTCGTGGGCAACTTAGTGTAGTCATTATCCCCAAAGATACCATACCGAGTTCATATCATACCCTAATTACTTTAATAATTGTATTATTAAGGAGATAGGGTTCACTCAGGCTTATGTCTGACCCCCGTTGTTTTTATCTTTTTCCTTCAGGTCCTCAGGTTGGGCCTAGTCCTAGTGGGCTTTGATCAGTTTGCTTTATCTATCTCTTGGAGCTTGGACCGTAGATGTAGAGCTCAGCTTATCTTATCTTTTCTGTTATGGCTATTTGTTATGAGTAGTGGGATTATGTACTTATTTTATTCAGGATGGATATTTTGTACTTGACTCTTGTTATGGTTTTATGATGTAACCAAACATGTTTTACTTTCCGCTGCTATGAGATGATGTTTTAAATTTTCAAGTATTACATTATATCTGTCTTGTTGTAATTTTACTGTTCTATACTCACTAAAAATACTCCACCGATGCTATGGCATTCCCTTAGTGAGTGACTATAGCGGGTGTGGGGTGTTACACGTGGTATCAGAGCTTAAGGTTACCAGAACAGATAAATTTTTTAAGAAAAACTATTTTCTAAGAATATTTTAGAAGAAAGTATTTTCAAAAACATGTCTTTTAAGAGTAAAGATTTTGAAAGAAAAGCATAATCCCAGATAGCCATATCTCTATCTTTCGAATTCTCCGTTTGAATCTTTCCTTTTTTCGTTTCAGCATGGCTGAAGATCTTAACTTTCCGGAGGGTGTAGCAATACCAGCATGGTATAGGAGATTGATGGAGGCTAAGGCCGCCGCTGCAGGGCCAGCTAATGTTCCTCCACCACCAGTTATACCCGATCTTCCTCCTCATCCTCCTCGTGTGGTTACTTTTGCTAAGACTTGTAAGGAATTCAAGACTATGGGAGGGAAACCTTTTCTAGGATCAGAGACTTTTGTGGAAGCTAGGGATTGGCTTAAGGAGGTGGAAGAGTTGATAGACATCTTTGAGATGGAAGAAGCAAAGAAAGTTAAGTTAACTGCTTGGTTAATGAAGGGAGAGGCCTCGTTCTGGTGGGAGGTCACTAATGGAGAGCGCCTTGTTGATTCTTGGGCGGATTTCAGACAGAGGTTTGTGGCAAAGTTTCTCTTAAGGGCAGAAGAAAATCTGTATATGGAAAGGTTCTTGAACTTGAAGCAAGGGAACTTATCAGTGAAGGAGTATTTCAACAAGTTCAATCAGTTGGCAAGGTTTGGCATAGATATGGTGAATACCCCGGAGAAGAAAGCTTTGAGGTTCGTTAGGGGCTTGAACGAACCGATGCATGGATTGGCTATGACTCACATTCCTATGGGGGCTACCTTTGAGAAGCTAGTTGACATGGCACTTATGTATGAGGAAGAGAAGGGTCCCAATACTAGTAAAGCACCCGAGAAGAAAGGAGATCAGAAGAGACCTCAACAGCAACAACAAAACAAGAATGGGAAAGGCAATGGTGGCAAGGGGAAGAAGAAGAAGTGCTTCAATTGTGGGACACCAGGCCACCTAAGCAAGGATTGTCGCAAGAAGAAGAAGACTGGCTGCTTCCACTGTGGCGAAGCAGGGCATCTGGTGAAGGACTGTCCTAAGAAGGGGCAGAGGACGGGATCTACCTCAGGAGGACAGGTGCAAGCTCTTATGGCACCGGGTCAGGCAAGGGGGCAAGTTCAGGCTCTCGCGGTTCCACCACTTCAGGAAAGAGGTAGAACTATTTCTGTTGAAAGTCTAGTTTATCTGTTAGATCATCCTGTCCGTACTTTGTTTGACTCTGGCGCATCTCATTCGTTTATCTCATCATCTTTAGTTGAGTCACTGCACTTAGACACCAGTCTAGTAGATGATCCCTTGGTTGTTTCAAACCCAATTGGAGGCTCCACTTATTTGTCCATGATGTGTTTGGGTTTGAAGATTTCTATACTTAGCGTTGAGTTTAGATGTGATGCTTTTGTTTTGGGCTTCACGGGCTATGGGTTGATTTTGGGCATGGACTGGTTATCCAGTAATGGTGCCGTTCTTGATTGTGAAAGGAGAGTTGTTAGGCTGATGACCCGCTTGGGTAACACTCTCGAGATCTCTTGTAATCCCATGGAGTCTGTTATGCTAAGTTATCTTGAATCGCTCGATGCTTCGGTCGAGAGTCTGCAATCTGTCAGAGTGGTCCGGGAATATCCGGATGTGTTTGAGGAGGTGAAGGGCTTACCTCCGAAGCTGGAGATTGACTTCCGAATCTATCTTGTGGACAATGCTAAACCAGTATCTTTGCCAGTGCGCCACATGGCTCCTCGTGAAAGGAGGGAACTCAATAAGCAAGTAGGGGAGTTGCTTGAGAAGGGGTTCATAAGACGAAGTATATCGGAGTGGGGTGCTCCGGTGGTTTTTGCTACAAAGGCAGATGGGTCCCTCAGACTTTGTGTTGACTATAGAGAACTCAACAAGCTCACAAAGAAGAATAAACACCCATTGCCGAGGATTGATGATCTCTTTGATCAGTTAGTTGGCGCTTCAGTGTTTTCGCAGTTGGACTTAGCCACGGGGTTTCATCAGTTGAGAGTGGCTGAGGATAGTGTAGAGAAGATTGCCTTCAGGACTCCGGATGGTTTTTATGAGTGGCTTGTGATGCCATTTGGTTTGACGAACGCCCCTGCATATTTCGTTGATCTGATGAGTAGGGTGTTCAGGGAGTATCTTAACAAGTTCGTGGTGGTCTTTGTGGATGACATCTTGGTCTTCTCCAAGAGTGAGGAAGAGCATGCCCTACATCTTAGGGAAGTGTTGGAGACTCTTCGAGCGCATAGCCTGAAGGCTAAGTTTTCTAAATGTCACTTTTGGAGGAAGGAAGTGCGATTCTTAGGGCACGTGGTCTCTAAGGAAGGGATAGCTGTGGATCCTGCAAAGGTAGTATCTATCCAAGATTGGAAGGCTCCGAAGAATGCTACCGAGGTGAGGAGTTTCTTGGGGTTGGCTGGCTACTATAGGAAGTTTATCAAGGACTTCGCGAAGATATCAGCCCCATTAACTCGCTTGACAAAGAAGAATCAGGTTTTCACATGGGATGTGGATTGTGAGGATGCATTCCGACGGTTAAAGAGAGCTTTAACCACTGCTCCAGTTTTAGTGCTGCCAGATGGGAGTAAGCCGTTCGTTGTTTATACTGATGCTTGTGGGACAGGACTAGGCGCAGTCTTGATGCAAGAGGGAAGGGTAATAGCCTATGGTGGGAGGCAGTTGAGGGCGCATGAGAAAAATTACCCTGTCCATGACCTAGAGTTGGCCGCTATCGTTTTTGCGCTCAAGATCTGGCGCCATTATCTTCTTGGTGAGAGATTTGAGTTGTTCACCGATCACAAATCTTTGAAGTACTTGTTTTCTCAGAAGGATTTGAACTTGAGACAGCAAAGGTGGATGGAGTTCTTAGCATCCTATGATTTCGAGATAGCATATACCCCTGGCAAGGGTAACGTGGTGGCAGATGCCTTAAGCAGAAAAAGGTTGTCCTTGAGTCCGTTGTTTGTGGAACGGAGAAGCTTGGAGTTTATCTCGATGTTTGACTTCAGACCTTCTGTTGACTTGGTACCCGGTTTGCTAGCATCCTTAGAGGTTAGACCTACTCTTTTGGGACGAGTTGGCGAGGCACAGCGAGACGACCCACAGTTGGTTGAGTTGGTAGAGAAGCTCATAAGGGGGGAGTCGTCCAGCCATTTGAATAGGTACACCCTAGATGATAGGGGGTGGTTGCGTAGAGACGGTAGACTTTGTGTACCGCAAGATGAAGACTTGAGGAAGGCTATACTTGATGATGCACATCGTTCGAGGATGACCATACATCCCGGTGGGGATAAGATGTACCAAGACATGAGGCGAGTTTTCTTTTGGGCCGGTATGAAGAAAGATGTGGCCGAGTATGTTGCTAGATGCTTGGTGTGCCAACAAGTAAAAGCAGAGCAAAAGAAGCCAGGTGGGTTGCTTCATCCTTTGGAAGTTCCGATATGGAAGTGGGATAGTGTCTCGATGGACTTCGTTGATGGTTTACCGAGATCGAGGAAGGGCAATACAGGAATTTGGGTCGTGGTTGATAGACTTACTAAGAGCGCCCATTTCATACCCGTAAAGAGTAAGAGGACTGCTCCATGGCTTGCTTCAGTCTATGTTCGAGAGATAGTTCGATTGCATGGGGTACTTTCCAGCATAGTGAGTGATCGAGATCCTATCTTCACTAGTGAGTTTTGGAAGAGTTTACAGGAGGCGGTGGGGACTCAGTTGTGTTTGAGCACCGCATATCATCCTCAGACAGACGGCCAGACCGAGAGGGTGAACCGTGTTTTGGAAGACCTTTTGAGGCTTTGTATCTTGGATTTTGGAGGTACATGGGAAGAGCATCTTCCTTTGGTGGAGTTTGCATATAACAATAGCTTCCAGTCTAGTATTGGCATGGCACCTTTTGAAGCTCTTTATGGAAGGCCTTGTCGATCACCTACATGTTGGTGGGAATCTACGGATAAGATCTTGCTAGGGCCCGATATGGTTAGAGAGACTTCAGAGAAGGTTGATTTGATTCGAAGAAGGATGAAAGCAGCGCAAGACAGACAGAAATCTTATGCAGATAAGAGGAGGACTGATCTTGAGTTTGAAGTTGGGGACATGGTTTTTGTCAAAGTGTCTCCATTACGGAATGCTGTTCGCTTTGGATCCGCTGGGAAGTTAGCACCGAGGTTTGTAGGACCGTTTCCTGTCAAGGAAAGAATTGGACGGATGGCATATAGGGTGGAGTTGCCAGACAGACTTAGTGGTATACATGATGTTTTCCATGTGTCACATTTGAGGAAGTGCCTACATGAGACCGCAGAGGTGGTAGAGCCGAGCTTGCTTAGAGAAGTGGAAGTAGAGCGTGATGCGACGATTCGACGAGCTCCTACTCGCATCCTTGGGTCAGAGATTAAGAAGTTGAGAAACAGAGAGGTTCAGCTAGTCAAAGTGCAATGGGGAGATGACGAGAGCAATGCTACTTGGGTGACGGAAGCGAAGATGCGTTCTTTGTACCCTTTTCTTTTCAAGAGTATGTTCTTTAACTTCTCCTTTATTGCCTATCTTGTACTTATCTTGTCCTTAGTATGTCCTCTCGTTAGCACCTTTGACCTTTTTAGGGTAAACCTATGGTTGAAACATGTGTTTGAGACATGTTATGATTGATGGATGCAGGTGGATGCAAGTGTTTGCTAGTGGTTGCTCGTGGATGCATATACACACACTTTAGGCACTAGATCGGCTCAATCACTTCATATTGCATATTGCATATAAATGTGTGTAGGTAGCTATATTAATGGATGTATGATGGTTGTGCTATCATATGGATGATGCATTTATTCGGTGAATGATTGTGCACGCATGTAGAAATAGTATGTGTCGATAGGGTTCTTTCGCATACATATTGGATGCATGGCACTATCATGGTTTGCATTAAGGAGGTCAACTGAATCAGTAGACCGCCTGATTTTGCATTAGATAGGGAACATATACACACACTTTTTGCATATGTTCATACAACATTAGAAACTTTAAGGACAATGGATGCCAGTGTTTGATGGCTGAGTAGATGGTTGTTTGGTTGGTAGGATACGTTCTTCATGACTTAGAGATTTCGGGGAAGAAATCCTTTAAGTAGGGGAGAATGTAACACCCCGTATGTTAAATAACTTGTTATAACATAAATCAGAGCAGAATTAAATTTAATATTCTGAATCAAAGGAAACGGGCTGTGCCATTGCATTCGTCTCGGAAAAATACGCGAAATAGAGTCCGAGTTTTCGTAAATCGGAGTCCGTGTGACCAAGTTATGGCCCGTCAAAGTTTCACGAAAAATCAAAAACGAAAACTGCTCATGTTTTGAGGCCCGGGGTGAGTTTTGGGCTGTTTTTTTTGGGCCCTAAATGGTTCCTACACTTGACTTCTTCCCCAAGACATGCTTTAAAGGCTAGGATTGGTTCTAGGGTATATCCTATGGTCCTAAAACATCTAACTAATCTATATATACACCCTAATACCCCCCTTATCCTTACCAAAAATAGATCTAAGGCCATTATGCCACCACTTAGAAAATTGGAGAGCCTCCACTAAAAATCCTAAGAGGGTTTGCAAGCTAATCTACATCTTCTTCTACTTAATCATTGGGATTTGCTTCATTTAACTTGCTAATCTTGTTTTGGTGAGCTTCTATCCCCTTAATAATCAATTATTGAATTGATTATGATAAGATGTGATAAAGTATGGCTATGTTTGTGGATCCATATATTTATGCAAGCTTGATGTAGTGAATATTATGTGTTTTGCAAGTTATATGCCTTATGTCATGCAAGTTTCATAATATGTAATCATGATATTTTTATGCAAGTTGTTTCATGATGTTTATGATGCAAAACACTAAGTGAATATGGATCCATTATGCAAACATGTTATGCAAGTATGTGAGTACTTATGCAAGTCATGTATATGCTTATATGCATGTTTAACATCTTATGCAAGTATATGAATGTTTATGCAAGTTATGTATATGTTGAAATGCAAGTTTAACATAATATGCAAGCCTATGCAAGTATGTGAATGTTTATGCAAGTTATGTATATGTTGAAATGCAAGTTTAACATAATATGCAAGCCTATGCAAGTATGTGAATGTTTATGCAAGTTATGTATATGTTGAAATGCAAGTTTAACATAATATGCAAGCCTATGCAAGTATGTGAATGTTTATGCAAGTTATGTATATGTTGAAATGCAAGTTTAACATGATATGCAAGCTTATGCAAGTATATGAATGCTTATGCAAGTATGTGAGTGCTTATGCAAGTTAAGTATATGCTAAAATGCAAGTTCTACATGTTATGCAAATCACATGTATGATGATATGTAAGTTCATATGCAACATGTTATGCAAATCACATGTTTGATGATATGTAAGTTCATATGCAACATGTTATGTAAGACACATGTTTGATAATATGCAAGTTTGGGTTGAATATAGTTGGGTTAATACGTGCTCATATATGCAAGTTGACATCCTCTTAACCCATGATAAAGTTATATGCTAAACCCATGTTATGTGTGGTAAATCTTCCCTTTATTATGTTATGTCATAATGACGATTTACGTGGGGAACGATGGGGTTAATTAATATGTTAATTAAAAGTATGTTGAAATGGGTATGATTAAGCATACCATAAAAAATTAATTAACATAAGTGGGAATTTACCTATTGAGTTAGGTCTACCCCATGGGAATTTACCTATTGAGTTAGGTCTACCCATGTTATGAATAAATTGATATTAATTAGGGATAATTAATATGGGGGTGATTAATTAGGTGTAATTAATCGACTAAGACACGAGGTTAGGCTCTGTTATGACGTAAGACTGCCCGGACCCTACCGGCTTAACCAGGCGGTCATAACAGCCAGTCTAATGTGAGAGGTCTTAGGCACAAATTAAATACGTGATTAAAGTAAAGACACGAGGTTAGACTCTGTTATGACGTAAGACTGCCCGGACCCTACCGGCTTAACCAGGCGGTCATAACAGCCAGTCTAATGTGGGAGGTCTTTATGGGGAATCACGGTCTTAATTAATTAAGAAACACTTAACCATATTAGCATGTAGTGGGACATGAGGGGTTAAGTGGGTGCCTTGGGTGGCATGAGGAATCTAGTGGGTTGCCTTGGGTGGCAATAGAAAATACGATTAGAATACTTAACCAAGTGAAACATGTAATTAAACATGATTAAAGGGTTAAGTGGGGAACACTAGATTAATAACAAGCTCTGGTGGGTAGCTTGTGGAGGGCCCATTACAACCAGTATCCCATATGTATCTTTGTAGCTCGGCCCAAGCCGAGGACGGGACACGCATACTGGGCTTGTCTATAAGTGGCCAAAACGGGGTTAGCGGTGGCAACGCAGGCCCATCGGGTTTCATATGCGTGTGTGGGCCCGGGACTGGGAGGTAAGACGTTGTTGCATCGTGTAGGTATAACCCATGCACCGGTGTTGCTTTTGGGTTGCCACTTTGGGGAATGATACACCCCACTGTGGGCCCAGCACGGATACCTACGTTAGGGAGCCGATCGCTTAGGGTAGTGGGGTACACCTAGTAGAGATAGGGGCAGACGACACCTATGTAGTCAACTAGGGTACAGGAAACTACTGGTTATATCTATCTTTGATATCCTTGGGTGGGATCAACCTTTGAGTAGGAGTGACTGGTGTGGTGCAGTTAGTAATTATCCTTGGGTGGGTAGATGCGTCTTTACGGTTATCTTAGTTCGTCCTGTGTTCGTGGGCAACTTAGTGTAGTCATTATCCCCAAAGATACCATACCGAGTTCATATCATACCCTAATTACTTTAATAATTGTATTATTAAGGAGATAGGGTTCACTCAGGCTTATGTCTGACCCCCGTTGTTTTTATCTTTTTCCTTCAGGTCCTCAGGTTGGGCCTAGTGCTAGTGGGCTTTGATCGGTTTGCTTTATCTATCTCTTGGAGCTTGGACCGTAGATGTAGAGCTCAGCTTATCTTATCTTTTCTGTTATGGCTATTTGTTATGAGTAGTGGGATTATGTACTTATTTTATTCAGGATGGATATTTTGTACTTGACTCTTGTTATGGTTTTATGATGTAACCAAACATGTTTTACTTTCCGCTGCTATGAGATGATGTTTTAAATTTTCAAGTATTACATTATATCTGTCTTGTTGTAATTTTACTGTTCTATACTCACTAAAAATACTCCACCGATGCTATGGCATTCCCTTAGTGAGTGACTATAGCGGGTGTAGGGTGTTACAATTATAACATGAACATTTTGAATCGAATTGACGTGAAACGAAAAACGACGAATTTCTATTGATAATGGGTTTTGTGTAGAAGAGGACTTTTCCAATTCCATTATATGGTTTTCGAGTTATGTTCAAATTAAAATTTGAAAAGGTCGCTATGCGTGCAGTTCGTTGACCGTAATGGAAAATCGAATAAAATTGACCTTTAAAAAAATTATTTAAAAAAATCCAGAAAAATATGATAAATTGTATTTTATTATTTAAAAAGTGATTTGAGTTAAAACTTGTGAATTTGGAATGATTTTGGATCTATTTGGTTAGATAACCTTTTCGCAACGCTTTTGACATTATTATACCATTTCTTTGAAATGATTTGAATTTAAAGATTATAAAACATGAATCATTATGGAAAAATGATTTGTTTAAAAGAGTTTAAATATATGGTGTGGAATGTATTTAAATTATAAATAAGATATGGTATTCGTCGGATATTCGTTATGAAATTCCAAGAGCGAATGCTATCAGATTTTTTTTTTTTTAAAATTGGGTAAAATATTATTATGGGCTTTTGGCGGCCCAAAGGAAATATTGAAACATATTCATATCCAGATTCTGATAGTGTTTGCCCGAGTTTGTGAATCCGTATCAAATGTAAGTCGATTAAATTCTATTCAAACTTATAATTGAAAATGTTTATTATTTGAATTGTCATGAATGAAAATTCAAATCCAAATAATGATTTGGTAGTTTCGAGATAACAACGAATGAATGAATTTTAGTTTGAAATATAAAGTTGGAAATGAAGATTGAACTTCAAGGAAAAGGGTTAAGATGATAACGGGGTAAGGAAATTGAATGAATCCAACCTTGAATTGAAAAGAATAGATAGCGATTTGGAAAGCGGATTTGAATTGAGAAACTCGTAAAGTCCATAGCTATTGTTTTAAAGTACACTTGTTATTTGGAAAGTCCGGGATCAAATATATGTCCGAAAACCATTCCAAGTAATAATACGATGTATAAAACTGGAAACTTGGAAATCGGTAAGTGAAGATCGAGTGTATTTGAATTGTTTGGGTTGATTGTTGATGTCTCGGATTGGCCCGTACACCTTATACGAAGTTATAAGTGGCATGAGATCTGAATATATTTGAATATTTTTGGGTTGTTGTTCCGTTCATACCCAGAACGGACTTGTACGGATTGTGTGTCTGACATTGAAATTGACCGCATAACACTGATTTCCATTAATATATATCGGATTTGTGGCAATGTATTATCCTCGTCTCTAAGTCATATCACTACAAGAAAAACCAAGATTAGCGACATATTTTTAGCAGTGGAAAATTCTGTCGCTAATTAGCGGCGGATTTCCGTGGGCTTTGTAAGAGAAAATATTTTGGATTTTATATGTCATCTTATTATAAATTATTACCGTCGAATACTAATTCTGTCGCTAAATCAATGGAAATTGCAGCTCTTTACCGTCATATAATATTTGACGCTAAATTCGGTTGCTAATAGAGTCGGATTACCGTCGACATAATTTTGAAGCTGTTTTCCTGCAGTTTTCCAAGAGATTTGAAACGAACTTTTATATTTTTTTATTTACTAAATGTCTTAAATTTGTGTTATTACTTAGTAATTAATTAGTAGATTTAAATTTTAAGTAATTAATGTTAATAATCCATTAGTAATTAATAATAAATAATAACTATTGGAAGTAAATAAAATTCAATAGATAATACTGATTTTTTTTAATGCTGATTAATTATTAATTATTAATTACTATATTATAAATAAGAGGTAATAGTAATTAATAAAATACATTGTTGTACGATGTTTATTAAATTTGTTTTGATAATCAATGATTATTTAATAGTCCCTAATACGATTAATTAAATTAATATCTAGAAATTATTAATACATATTTGCTTTTAAGAAATTGATTGGTACGTATTATTTGATAAATAATTAGTAATTAAGTAAAACAAAATGGTCAAAGTTTAAAAATAAGAAGTTAAATAAATATTAAAGAATTACGAAATTCAAAAAAATCTTGTTAATAATTAATGTTAATAATACACTTACATGATGTAAAATTTTACATAATTAATGTTAATAATACACTTAAATTTTAAACCTTGCAAACTTTTTGGTGTTATAAGTTTATTATATTCACATTATTTATGAAACAATAAATAGGTTTTTATAGTTTTTATTGTATTCACAAGATTTCTTCATTTACATCATTTACAATATAGTAAGTGTTGACAATAAAGTTTTGTAAAATATTCAAAATTTGAAATTTTATAAATATTAAAGGGTTCCGAAATTCAAAGAATACAAACATTACCATACTAATTATTATTTCCATCATTTACAAGCTTTCACATGTAATTATCTTCTCTCACACATAGTAAGTGTTGAATATGTTTTCAGGTATGTTGAATCAGTTAATAAATACACATTGAACGTTATGTATTTTTAAAAAACTGATCATTTTTGTTGAACGTATCTTTAATAATCGATGGTCCCAAGTTGGTTTTTACTATATTATCATTAAAATTACTATTATAACAATAAATTAGTAATTAATTGATTGTCGTGAGTCAATCTTACCTTAAATCTGTTCTAGTTCGTCTGTCTTTATCTCCATACACTTCAAAACCGCCGTTTCTCTTCCTAAAATTAGTAATTATCACATCGTTAGATTGTTCTAATGCTCAATAAAAAGTAAATTTTAATAATTATAAATTACATTAATAATCAATACCAATATTTAATAACTAGTAATTAATTGGTACATAGAATTCGATGAATTAAAAGTAATGTATATTTTAGTATTCGATAATTAAAAATTATATCTAATATTTTAATTTTACTTCTATTTTTTTGAAATAAAATTAAGAACATTTGATAACTGATACATATATGACACTATATATATCCAAAATATCTACCCACTAAATTAAATATTCATTTCCCCCATACTATGCTCTATTCTTAAAAGCTAAACAATTAAAAATCAATTTAAATAATCATAAATCCATTGATTTTTTTCAACCTTTAGATTCCTGTTACCATCAATCTCTACCCTTAGCTGCACCGAACCCTAAATGTATTAAGCATTTTTTGCTCCATTCTAACAGCCTCCTCTTCTCCTCTACAATTTTTTTCGTTTCCCTCCAACTTTTCCACTGACCCGCGTTCGGAGTAACACAAAACGTATTTGTCTGTTTTTCCTAATTCCTAAGTCATCAAAAATCCTAGTTCCTAAATCGACACTGCCAAATCGCTTCTTCCATTGTTCGCTGTTGTCACCATGAGGAAGAAGTGGTCGGCTCTGTCCACTGTTTTCCGAATCCTTCGTCAATCGTCAGCTGCTTCGCTGCCTCGCCTACAAGGTCGGTCCTTTGCCAAAGCGGGTGAAGCAACCGCTTAGGGCCCCGAATAATTTAGGGCATCAGATTGTCGTTGCAACTGCCAAGCCAGAAAAAAACACAATTCCCAAATTATGAAATCACGACACTCAAATGAATCGGTTGGTGCAACTCTCAACGAAGCAATGAGCGGATCTTCGTCTCTACGGCAGTTGGCACGATGTCGGCAATGGCTAGGGCACAAGGAAAAAAAATACGAATTGCTACGAGCGAGAGACACGAACGCATGAATACAATTTCAAAGCTAAAGGTACTCATTTGCATTCTGGTGTCTTAAATATTTAATCGTTGAGAATCTAAGGCGTTTTACTGGTTGTTTGGGCATAAAAGCTGTAAAAGAGAAAGTATGCCATCATCAACAGTGCGAATGTTACATAAGTAAATACCTAGATAAAATAATGGTATTGTTAACTTTTTTAGTGTGTACTATCGTGTTATGAACATGATTCATTATATAAAAAAAATGAACTAGACATTTATGCAGCAGTACATAAAAAATAACACAACAAAAATGAGGATTTTCCTACAAATTTCTAGTAAAAGCTTCCAGCTATTATGGTTTCACTAGTTTTCTCTCACACGGACCTGATACGGGACAAAGGCCTTCTCAGTTCAAAACACTAAAATATAATCAAGCTAACTATTATGTTTGATTTTGGCTTTTGTAGGAAGGCCTCATTTTTTCTTTTGGCTTTAGGTACCAAAACTCTTAGGACCGGCCCTGCTCGCCTAGTTCACCGAGGACGAGCTCGACTTCGATTATTGAAAGACTAGTGGAGCTTCTATAGATAGAGAAAGTGAAAGCGAAGATAACAGAGGGAGAAGCCTTTAAAGAAAGGGAGAGTGATTAGGAGGCCAATTCGACCTGCTTCAAGTTTTCTTTAGCACATTTTCTTGATTAATATATCGGTTAATCTGGTTTCTTCTTTTTTGTAGACACTCTAGTGCACCGTCGTGAGAAGCAAGCAGCAAAATTGCAGCAGCTCAATCAGATGACTACATTGTCGTTAGCTAGAACTCGACCTCCAACCAAGAGGTAAAAGCGAACCATGAATTTGAATTGTTATATGCTTTAAATTGTTATATCACCATTTAAATTTTTAGCTGGAACTGGGGGAAGATGAAGCAGCAAAAGGTAACATATTCAATCACTATTTTTTGCTGTAGGTGAACTTCATGTCCCTGTTTGATAGGAGGATGGAAGTCCTTTAAACTATTTTCAAAACTATTCGGATCAGATATAGGGCTGTTTCAAACGGCCAATACATTTTTCAATAAATAAATAATCTTTACTGTTGCTATTTGAAATGGTTTCAACACAAAATGTTTTTTTCCTATGTAGAAAAATAATAATTTGTGTTGATAAATAATTTCCAAATCAGTTTGTGTATGAGATATGTTTTTCATAGTGGATTTAGTGAGTAAAATGTCTCATTATTTGACTAATGACCTTATCAATCATGTTGTAATATGGATGGGATAATCATGACTTCCTATGATTTACAGATGAACAACCTTCGCTCTCTATTGAATGTATGTTGTCGGCTTCCCGATAACGAAAACTTCCTCATGGCATACCAGGCAGGAAGGTTCAATGCAACAACTCCTCTTGGGAAATCACTCTCTGAACTTGGTAAAAAAATTTCAAGCTCATAATTCACATGGTATTCATTTCTTCACTGCAAATGCTCGAGAACTATCACATTGTTAGGTTGGTGCACTATTTCCTTTAACTTGGTGAAGCCTGGAGTCAACAAATGTAGAAATAATTGGTTAAATGTATTGTTTCCAAATGGACGCGCTTTCTCGATATTTAAATTGTTGTCTTGGACGCTAATGGCGTAGTCAGGTAAACTTTTCATTTGTCTTTGTTCATCACAAGATACTACTGATGGTAATAATAACTTGTGCTTTTGGATTTTCTATTTTTCATTTTTTTACACCCTTACAGAGGTTGTGGTGTTTCAGTTCGAGGGGATATGGGACATAAAATAGGAGGATAGTAAATTGTTGATGTTCCCGAAAATCATTTAGAATTATGGTCACAAACAAATTGCTTGCAAAGGTAACAATACCATGTTATAAGTCACTGTTACTTTTTGGATGTAAGGTTAAGTAAAGTTTCATAATAACTAGAAATTAATAGGCATTTTACTCAATAGTTTTAGTTTCTATATGAACTATTTATGTCTGCTGTTAACTAACCTGAACTTTATATGCATGTGAGTACATGTTTTAACCTTATATACTTGAACTTGCTAGTGTTGATTCAAATATTGGCAAGTATCAATTATAATTTGTAAACATCAATATTTTGGGAAAGCAGTAACTTATTCATGTTTAGGGCTATAAACATTTCAGTCACTGATCCATGTGAACTTGTCTCCAACACAATAACTAGTTCATGTCCATATTAGTTGATGTCCGTATCATTTGTGAACACCAGTTCTAATGGTGATGGATGAAAATACTTATAGAAATTGAATGAAAAGGAAGCACTATTTTAATGGTGATGTACTCTAATGTAGGAACTAAATAATATATCATTCCTACTGCACATAAAATACTTATAGAACTTAAATAGATAACGAGGCATTGAGGCTCACAGTTAACTCTGATTGCCTGTATGAAATTAATTTCGTTACGAGAGAGCTTCATGTTATAATTTTACTTCTTTACTGTGAAACAACATAAAAAGTGTAAAATGGGGAAATGATCATCCAGATAAAGCTCGAGAAATTGGTAAAACGGGAACAGGATTTATTCAGGATGAGCTGAAAATGGACTATGTATATGACTACATGTTGCACCTTCTAAATGATTATTTGAAGCTATTGAAGTACAGACCAACTGTTCCAGAGAATGCAATTGAGTTGTGCATGGAGTCCATGGCATGTAAAGAAAAAGGAAAGGTGAAGAGTTACATGATCGAATCCATGGTGATGTCTCCAAGTAACGTTGAATCATGCACTATGCCTAAATATTTAATATAACGGTATGGAACATGACTTAAACATTACAGGATTATAGGGGTTTTTATTTTACTTGTACGCTTATCTGTGTTGACAATGGCAGTCTCTTGTAATTTTAGGTGGTTATCGATCAAACTGCTTTTGTTTAAATGTATATTACTAGTGTATGCTTGGATGTATTAAAAAGTTCAAGATATATGCAGGCATCAAAGTTAAAAAGTTGAATGTTAGGTGGTTATCTTTGTATTTTTGGATATGCTATTTATTTCAGTGTTCATAGTTGATTGATATTAGTTCGATAAATATACATGTATGTATCTGTGTGTATGTGTATATGTACGTGTGTGTGTGTGTAGATATATAGATATATATAATATTTGCAGATTAGAAGGGGAACAATGACAGATTACCAACAAATTATGCTAGATTAAATATTTACATAAATAAAAATCCGTCGTTAATCCCTTGGCAATTAGTAAGGGTATACCAACGCCTTTTATAAATAATATTTTATTATAAATTAATTATCCGTCGGTAAATAGTCGGTATATAAATTAAAATTAAATTAATAAATAAAATTTTAATTTTAGTATATAATTAGTAAAATGACGGAAAACTGTCGGAAAATGCATGCTAAATTTCATTGCTAAATCTAACACAGATACCGTCATGGTTTTTACCGATCATACCATTATGCAGGAAATCCATCGCTAAGGCCTATTTAGCGACGGATTAGAAGCGGATTCTGCCGCTACTAAATGCTGTTTTTCTTGTAGTGTATGAATTTAGAGGATATGCATTGATTGAAATCAGTGATATGTCGTGAATTGTCAATGTGGCATACTCGAGTTGTGAAACGAGATTGTGATGATCAAAGCACGGCTTATTGAAGCGTATCTTTGTGTATATCGTGACATTGACGAACCTCACACCCCGGATTTGATGGTAAACTGGAGGTTAGGTTGTATACATAATCTCTAGTGAAAATCTATAGCTTCGGCGGTAGATCTACTTCAAAACCTGAGGGAATAAAGTGTATACAGTGTCCGAGTCTGGATGTTAGCCGGAGCATACTTTCGCGCTATGTATTCGTTGTCTGTAACACCCTAAATTTTCTGTTAACTGTATAATAAAAAATTTAAGTATAATTAATTCTTAGTGAAAGAATTAAGGGAAATGGGTTTCACCGTTGCGATCGTCTCGGAATTCTGCTTGAGATAGAGTCCGAGTTTGCGTGAATCGGACTCCGTATGAAGGAGTTATGACCTCCGGAAGTTTCAGAATTCAAATTTAAAATTCAAACAGTTCAAAACGAAGTTCAAAATTCAAAATCAGACCCAAACTGGGCTGGGCGGAAAAATTCCCGCCCAGGCACCAGGTTGACCAGGGGGTCGACTTGGGTGACCAGGTCGACCTAGGGTCGACCTGGGGGTCGACCTGCCCAGTCGACCTGGTTTGGCCCTGGCTGGCCTGGTTGGGTTCTGGTCGATTTCTGAGGCTTGGTTGTGTCACTAGGGCTGACATATCGCATTTTGGTTGGCTCCTTTCGAAAATTAGGCTAAGAGTTGTTAGCCTAATATTTAGACGGGGTAACGTTAGGTAAAATGGATAGGAAAACTTGGCATAAAAATATATGAAATTGGCATGTTTGTCACATGCCAAAATTGGTGGCATTTAAAACGGTATAAATCCTTATACCAAAAATGTTAAACTTGGAATGTGAGCCATAACCTTTAATGGTTAACAAATTTACATATAACAGGTAATAAAGACAAATATGTAAATTTAGAAAATACGATACGCTTAACCCGAGGTTGGATTGAGTTGTGATGTAAACCTACTCGGACCCGCCCGACTGTCCAGTAGTCACAACAATACCTATCCAATGTGGGTGGTTAAGCATGGAGCCCAATAAGGACCCGAGGTTAGACTGGGTTACGGTGTAAATCTGCTCGGAACCGACCGGCACATCCAGTAACCGTAACAATATCTGTCTAATGTGAGTGGTCGGTGCTTTAAGAGGCTAAGGACAGATGGTAGGGTTAAGTTAACTAAAACACTCAATCAAATTCAACATGTTAACAAGAATTGATGGGTGGGTTAGGTTAATACAGACACTTAACCACTTAACATGTTTGACTAGAAAACCCTAGTAACGAGGGACCCGTTTCAGCAGTAACCCAAATTAGGTATCTTGGAACCCTGAAACTAGGCAGGGTAGGGCACGATTACTGGGCCGATTGTAAGCGGTCAAAAGCGACGGTGGTTGGTGCACAATGTGGGTTCTAACGGAGTGCGGGCGTGCATACACTTCGGAGCAGACAAACAGGGCACTGGCGCATCAGTAGTATAACCTATGTATTCTAAGGATTGTGTCGGGCCGCCACCAAGGGTCTTGAAACACCCCATGGTGGGACCAGTGTAACAACTCGCATTCTACGCATCATAGGATCGTAGAATATTTATTTCTTTCTTATACGAAGTCGTATAGTCATGTAACTTTGGGAGACGACTATTGGGGTCATTTCCCACGTTCATGATTTTTCTCGATTTTTAAATGACCGTTTTACCCCCAGTTGGTATTGTTTCGTCCATATCTTTTGATTGGAAAGGAGTTTTGACCTGAAACCACTTCCATTAGATTTGAATGATGGTTTCTCTTTCCGTAGAGTGGTTACACTAGCCAAACGGACTTACCGTTTTGGAGATATGGCTGAAATAAGGTTTGGAAGGTGAAAAACTGCTTAACCGGGCCAAATAGGGTGATTAGTGAATAGGCCCATAACCCATTTCGGAATTAGGGTTACGGGGAGGCTGAAATGAGTTAGAGAATCATTTTCATTTCAGTTTTGAGCCGCCACTTTCCTTCTTGAAACCCTAGTAATGGCCTCCACCTTCTAATTTCATCCCAAATCGTCTCTAATCACTTTCTAATCGAAGATTAAGCAAAACTACATCAAATCAAGGGAGGGTAGCACCAAATCAAAGAGAGAGAGCTACTGGAACACATAGGGATTGGATCCAAATCAGAGATTATTTCAGATCTAAAGTTTGTTTGTGGCTAAGGTAAGTGATTTGCATTGTTTTTCACTAATTACGGCTAATTATGGTAATTAGCGAAGATTAGCGAAATTATGGCTCAGAAAAATCAAGAAAAATTCCTAAAATTCTAAAACATCATTTTATGTCTCTGATATGAATTTGGGTTAATTTCGACTAATTTTGCTAATCCCGGAATTTGGGGGATTAAGGGGTGATTAGTGATAAGTAGCGAATTTGTGCATGTTAAAAATCTGGAAAAATATTCAAAAATTCTTAAGTATTGTTTTAGACCTCTGATATCAATTTGGGTTGATTTGGTTAAGTTTCGCTAATCACATCATTAGTTTCACCTAAACATGCTTAAGGGGAAATATGGGATTTTGGGTATGTTTGATCCATTTTAACCTATCATGTTGTTGTTTTGGTGTTTGTGGTTGATTATACATGTTGCTATGACTGTATGGTATGCTTTGTGATTGATTATAATAGTTGGAATGGTCAAAAACGTCGTCGAATGGCGTAAAATGTTTGCTGGAAAAGTTACAGAAATACAGTGTAGGCTTTCGGATCGGATCGGATCGGGTGGATGGGCTCGGACCGGAGCGAACTGAGCAAAGTATCACCAAACCAAACCGAAGCTTGACACAGTAGAGAGTGGCAAAAAGGAAGGCCACCATTATATGAACCGGATTGGATCGGCTATAGAGACCACGACCTGATGGTGGAAGGAGCTCGAACCCGAACCGCGCCACGTACTGGAGCACCCGATCCGCTTGCACGATCCGAACCGTGGAGAATGGAGCATGATACGAAGATGGTCCACGACTCCGCCAGCAGTTCCGACCCGAACCCATGGATGGAGATGGACTTGGAGACCCGACCCGACCCGTTGAGGTGTTGATGATCCGAACTGCCACCAGGTGGATACCACGAGTTGGAGCATGGAGCACGACCCGACCCGATCCGGTGCATCATGGAGGGACTTGAGGAACTCGATCCGATCCGAGGTGATGAAGAAATCCGAACCGAACCAAGGAAGAAGGAGAAGACCGATCCGGTGATGACCAATAACCCGAGATGCAAAGGTAGTCCAAATGGAAGTTAGAGCTCAGGATCCAGATGGGAACCAATGAGTTCACTTCATGATTGTGCTTTGCTGCGGGACGTGTGTAAAGGGGTTGTCGGTATTCATAACTTTGGTCCACCACTGAGAGATGGATAGTGGGCTTGTAGTGATAGTTACACGGGATTGGATTCCGTCATGGCCCAAAGTATTAGGCGACCAAAGTAGTGGATATCGTATTCTTTACGCACTGAGTGAGGGTTGTGAGGATGATTGCTATGCATGATTGTTTGACATCACTAGGACATGCACACCCCCACCCCCATTATCTTTACACCATTTGAAAGGGCACCTTAGAGTGTTGTACAGTATGTAGTGCTAACTCTTCGGTTGCAGGTTCAGGTTCAGGTATGATTGGATTATACCTGTTATTGTTATGTTTTGTTGCTTATCGCTCATACCAGGCTTCATGTCTAACCCAGAGTTTTATGTCTCCTCTTATTACTCTGGGTGCTCACACGAGCAGACTAGAGACAGGTTAGCTGGTGATGCGCGAGTAGCTGATTCGGAGGCGAGCAGGAGGCTTCCACGTATGATATATAGATATTCTCCCTGTATCGTTGGTGGTCACTACTTGGGCATTGGTAGTGTACCTTCTTTATCTTGCTTTTGCTTTAGAGACAGTATTTTAAAAGTTGTAATAAGTTGTGTTTTGGATTTCCGCTGCTATGATGCTTAGTTCTAGTTTTCAGCTTATGCACTGTCTCACCTATTTTATGTCAAGTATGTTGTTATTATATTTTATTCTATGCGCTGTGAGACATTCTACAGGTTCCTGATTAGCCCATTCTCTTCTTTCTTTTTCTTCTGACGAACCGTCCCGTGCTAACTGGACATGTGTACAGCGCACTTTTGGAGTAAATGTTAGTTGGTGCGGGGCGGGCCGTCACACTTGGTATCAGAGCTCTAGGTTGCGTAGTTAACCTAGGGAAAGACACTAGGGAGAGACAGTACGTATATGTGAGCACGTATTTGTGATTACTTTGGTTTTCAAAAGCCATATATATATATATACTATTAGTAGTATAAGGATGAAGTCGTGCTGCACTAGCACCACTATGAGGTCATTAATCGTTTTCTCTTTACAGATTGAACGATGAGTAGAGACACCAGGGGTGCTGGTAGAGGGACCAATCATGGGAATGCTCCTGACATGAGGACAATGTTCACCAACTTCATGAGGGAGATGCTTAGGGATGTTCAAGGGGCAGTTCCCAATCCCGGAAATGGTGGTGGTCCAGTAGTGCAGGCGCCTAGGGTCGACTTCGCCAAGTTGTGCAAGGATTACACTAACCTTGGTGGGAAGCCGTTCCACGGAACGGAGTCGGCCACAGATGTTCTGGATTGGTTGGATAGCTGTGACCGTATCTTCGACGACTTGGGTATTGAGGATGCGATGAAGAGAAGGCTAGCGTCTCGTCAGCTGCAAGGGCGAGCGATGAATTGGTGGAATGCCATTAGAACAGCTACTCCAGAAGATCAAGTTACTTGGAATCCGTTTAAGACTCGCTTTTGTGATAAGTTTATTCCAGCTGCTCATAAATCAGAACTGTTCAAGAAGTTCTTGGAGCTTAAGCAGAACGGTAGAGCAGTCTCGGAGTATATCGCTGAATTCGACACTTTATCGAAATATGGATGGTCCCTTATCGATACAGTCGAAAAGAAGAACGAGAAGTTCATAACTGGCTTGGATGGGTACTTGGGGGAAAGACTTATAAACCATATCGATGAGACGTTTGATTCTATTGTAGGAAAGGCATTAAGGTCAGAGATCCTTTTCCCTAAGTCGAAGACTGAGGTTGCTATGGCATCTGCAGAGGAGCCAAAGCCGCAAGCAAGCGGTGAAGGCAAGAAGAATTCTCAGAACAAGAGGAAGCAGAACCCGACCAATGATGGTTAGAATAAGAAAAATAAGAAAGATGGCGAATGCTTTAGTTGTGGCAAGAAGGGCCACTATGCCAGAGATTGTCGAGAAAAGCCTGGGGAAAGGAAGTGCTTTAACTGCGGCCAGGCGGGACATCACAAGGATGATTGCCCACAACCTCCTAGGGAGAAGCAGATTGTGAAAGCATATGCTATCAACGCTTTTCCTTCTTCGTCGAATGCTCCAAGTGCGGCGCAGAAGGGAAAGGGTGTCGTTATAAAAGGTATGCTTTCTATTTAAGATATTTCTGTTCGGGTATTGTTTGACAAACCCGAGATAGTCGATAGACCTCTAATTGTGACGAACCTGATAGGTGGTTCGACTGATCTTAGTATGATTTGTTGTGGTTTGGTCTTATCGAGTCATGGATGTATGTTCCCTTGTGATTGCTTTGTTTTGGGCTTTATTGGGTTTAGCATTATTGTGGGGAGTCGATTTACTCCAAAGGAATAGGGTGGTATTAGGTACCTACCTAGTAATGGCGATAGTATCTGGAGTTAAGGAAGCTAAGAAGTTATCGTTGTAATAGGTACTAGTTGTCTCTGGAAGGCAAATGAGTACTCCAGTGCTAGATTGTTTTGCTAGTATCACCTCATGTGGATTGTCCGAACTCAGAGGAGATGTTCCTTGGGTGCTTGTCTGATATTGGTTTAGGCCTTTGGGGCTTGTGTTTGGGGAATGTCGATTTCGACTAGGATGGTTTGCGTGAGGGGTAAATAGTTGTTGTGATTTTTCATTGGATGATATCTTGGTTTACTCGAGGAGTGATGGGCAGACGGAACATGATAAGACTGTTCAATGGTATAGACTGCCCAGAGTTAGACTCGATAGGGTTATGAGATTGCTCGAGTGGGACTCGAGAAAGATGCAAAGTAACGGATTGTTTAGGACCCTATGTTGATGTTCTCTATTGGATAGTAGAACTTTGAAGGAATAAGATGTGTTCGTTGATCATGGAAGATACAACGAAGATTAGGGCAATTCAAGTTGGACTTGAACTCGTAAAAGAAAATAGGTGTTCGTTGATCTTGGAGATGCAACGAATAGGGAGACGACTCACGTTGGACTAGAGTTTGTCGGTACTCAAGACAGGGTCTGAGTTATAGAGTGACTCGAGTTGGACTCGAGAAGGCTGCAAGGAATTGGATTCAGCTCAATTTGGACTCGAGAGGGCAGCAAGATAATGGATAGACTTGGGTTGGACTCAAGTATTTTAGGAGGACTAAAAGCAGGGGTATCTGGGGATGCCCGTTACCTTGGATCCGTTGGACGTGATCTAGTTATCCTTGGAGGATAAACGTACGTTGGACGTACGGTAGTCCGATTGGAGGCTGGGCTTCCATTAGTTTAATTATCCTTGGAGGATAAACGTGCGTTGGACGTACGATAGTTAGTAGGGAGGCGGGGCTTCCATTAGCCTGGGATTGGTTGGACCAGTCAAGTAGGCATCGGTGTATGTATGGGGGCTAGGCTTCCATTAGTTAGTGATGTTGGTTGGACCAGAAATGCTAGAATCGATATATTGGGATTGGTTAGACCAGTCATGTAGGTGTCGATGTGTTTATGAATTTAGCAGGTGATAGGTAGGACCTGTTTGATGGATGTTATGGTTGCTATGTTGTTCCTATTTTTTCCCCTTGAGTAGACTATCACCTGTAGGATTCCGGCGATGGGGAACAAAGTGATTGTAGTAGGACTATGAGCCAGTGCAGTAGAGTCATTGTGACTCGAGGGGCAAAGTGGACATAGTAAAGGATTAGTAAGGCTATGAGCCAGTGCAGTGGAGTTGTTATGACTTCATGGGGCAGAGTGGACATAGCGAAGGACTAGTGGCTATAGATCAGTGCAGTGGAGTCGCCATGGCTCCATGGGGCAGAGTGATCATAGTAAAGGATGTGGGTGCGGTCATGTAACACCCCATGGTGGGACCAGTGTAACAACCCGCATTCTACGCATCATAGGATCGTAGAATATTTATTTCTTTCTTATACAAAGTCGTACGGTCATGTAACTTTGGGAGACGACTATTGGGGTCATTTCCCATGTTCTTGATTTTTCTCGATTTTTAAATGACCGTTTTACCCCCAGTTGGTATTGTTTCGTCCATATCTTTTGATTGGAAAGGAGTTTTGACCTGAAACCACTTCCATTGGATTTGAATGATGGTTTCTCTTTCTGTAGATTGGTTACATTAGCCAAACGGACTTACCGTTTGGGAGATATGGCTGAAATAAGGTTTGGAAGGTGAAAAACTGCTTAACCGGGCCAAATAGGGTGATTAGTGAATAGGCCCATAACCCATTTCGGGATTAGGGTTATGGGGAGGCTGAAATGAGTTAGAGAATCATTTTCATTTCAGTTTTGAGCCGCCACTTTCCTTCTTGAAACCCTAGTAATGGCCTCCACCTTCTAATTTCATCCCAAATCGTCTCTAATCACTTTCTAATCGAAGATTAAGCAAACCTACATCAAATCAAGGGAGGATAGCACCAAATTAGAGAGAGAGCTGCTGAAAAACATAGGGATTGGATCCAAATCAGAGATTATTTCAGATCTAAAGTTTGTTTGTGGCTAAGGTGAGTGATTTGCATTGTTTTTCACTAATTACGGCAAATTATGGTAATTAGCGAAGATTAGCGAAATTATGGCTCAGAAAAATCTAGAAAAATTCCTAAAATTCTAAAACATCATTTTATGTCTCTGATATGAATTTGGGTTAATTTCGACTAATTTTGCTAGTCCCGGAATTTGGGGGATTAAGGGGTGATTAGTGGTAATTAGCGAATTTGTGCATGTTAAAAATCTGGAAAAATATTCAGAAATTGTTAAGTATTGTTTTAGACCTCTGATATGAATTAGGGTTAATTTGGTTAAGTTTCGCTAATCACATCATTAGTTTCACCTAAACATGCTTAAGGGGAAATATGAGATTTTGGGTATGTTTGATCCATTTAACCTATCATGTTGTTGTTTTGGTGTTTGTGGTTGATTATACATGTTGCTATGACTGTATGGTATGCTTTGTGATTGATTATAATAGTTGGAATGGTCAAAAACGTCGTCGAATGGCGTAAAATGTTTGCTGGAAAAGTTACAGAAAAACAGTGCAGGCTTTCGGATCGGATCGGGTGGATGGGCTCGGACCGGAGCGGACTGAGCAAAGTATCACCGAACCAAACCGAAGCTTGACACAGGAGAGAGTGGCAAAATGGAAGGCTACCATTATATGAATCGGATTGGATCGTCTATAGAGACCACAACCTGATGGTGGAAGGAGCTCGAACCCGAACCGCGCCACGTACTGGAGCACTCGATCCGCTTGCACGATCCGAACCGTGGAGCATGGAGCATGATCCGAAGATGGTCCACGACTCCGCCAGCAGCTCCGACCCGAACCCATGGATGGAGATGGACTTGGAGACCCCAACCCGAACCGTTGAGGTGTTGATGATCCGAACTGCCACCAGGTGGATACCATGAGTTGGAGCATGGAGCACGACCCGACCCGATCCGGTGCATCATGGAGGGACTTGAGGAACTCGATCCGATCCGAGGTGATGAAGCAATCCGAACCGAACCAAGGAAGAAGGAGAAGACCGATCCGGTGATGACCAACAACCCGAGATGCAAAGGTAGTCCAAATGGAAGTTAGAGCTCAGGATCTAGATGGGAACCAATGAGTTCACTTCATGATTGGGCTTTGCTGCGGGACGTGTGCAAAGGGGCTGTCGGTATTCATAACTTTGGTCCACCACTGAGAGATGGATAGTGGGCTTGTAGTGATAGTTACACGGGATTGGATTCCATCATGGCCCAAAGTATTAGGTGACCAAAGTAGCGGATATCGTATGCTTTACGCACTGAGTGAGGGATGTGAGGATGATTGCTATGCTTGATTGTTTGACATCACTATGACATGCACACCCCCACCCCCATTATCTTTACACCATTTGAAAGGGCACCTTAGAGTGTTATACAGTATGTAGTGCTAACTCTTTGGTTGCAGGTTCAGGTTCAGGTATGATTGGATTATACCTGTTATTGTTATGTTTTGTTGCTTATCGCTCATACCAGGCTTCATGTCTGACCCAGAGTTTTATGTCTCCTCTTAGTACTCTGGGTGCTCACACGAGCAGACTAGAGACAGGTTAGCTGGTGATGCGCGAGTAGCTGATTCGGAGGCGAGCAGGAGGCTTCCACGTATGATATATAGATATTCTCCCTGTATCGTTGTTGGTCACTACTTGGGCATTAGTAGTGTACCTTCTTTATCTTGCTTTTGCTTTAGAGACATTATTTTAAAAGTTGTAATAAGCTGTATTTTGGATTTCCGCTGCTATGATGCTTAGTTCTAGTTTTCAGCTTATGCACCGTCTCTCCTGTTTTATGTCAAATATGTTGTTATTATATTTTATTCTATGCGCTGTGAGACATTCTACAGATTCCTGATTAGCCCATTCTCTTCTTTCTTTTTCTTCTGACGAACCATCCCGTGCTAACTGGACATGTGTACAACGCACTTTTGGAGTAAATGTCAGTTGGTGCGGGGCGGGCCGTCACAACCAGCATAGGTATCTACAATCATTGGGGGCCGTAAGACATAAATTATTATGCGAGTAGGAGCCGATCTTAAGAAAAAGGGGATCACTTTACCCTCAGCACGGGGTGCCAGTTCAGAACTAATACATTTAGGTGTAGAGATATAGTGTGGGGTGCGATAGGAGATTCAATTCAAACTGCTTTATCTTAGTTTATGATACTTTCCTATTTCCAGTTTATACCTATCATGCCCTTATTCTTATTCACATACTGAAGAGTCACTAGATTTACCATGCTTTATGTCTGACCCTATTTTCTTTCGTCTTCTTTTCTTCCGTTTCCCCCCCGGGTCCGCGTGGAGGAAACAACTCATCTTAGTCAGACTCTTTGCAAAGCTTCAAGATAGTAGATGTACGGTTTGGACTCTCTTGCTTTGGCTATGGCTGTTGGATACAATCATGGGGATTTATGCAGTTTTAATTATGTTTTATGCTTCTTTATTTAATAACCAAGACAGAAATGATGGTGTAATGTTTTGGAAGTGTTATGTGACAGTTAAGGAAGTGTTTTGTATGAACAAGTATTTTATGAAATAAAAAGTCTGTTGTTTTCCGCTGCTTATATATATGTGATTATATCTGTCTTGTGTTTTATCTGTGACTTTTACCTATAAACCTCCACCAAAGTTAAGGCATTCTCTTTGTGAGTGACCTTAATGGAGGGTGGGGTGTTTTACTTGGTATCAGAGCACAGGTTTACCAGACTAGATAAAAGTTTTTGAAACTAATTTCAAAAGGAAGTTTAAAGAAGCATTGTTTTCAAGAAAAAGTGTTGTTTTTAAAAGGCATAGTCCCCCAAAGCCATACACACTATCTCTCTATCCTTTTGTCTTGAATCTTTCCTTTTTCGTTTCAGCATGTCTGGGGACCCTACTCCCCAGCTACAGACGCTTTTACTCCTCCTCCTCTACGCGAAACAGCAAGCGGAAAAATCGTAGAACAAGAAGACGGATAATAGTCAAGGAGGAAAGGACCACAACAATAATAACAAGACACATGAGAAAAGGAACTGTTATTTCTGTGGCATTGTTGGGCATATAATCCAAGATTGTAGAAAGAAGAAGATGAAGATGGGAGCATGCTTTCAGTGTGGTGATATTGGACATATCAGCAAGAACTGCCCTAAGAAGCAAGGGCAAGGCCCGCAAGCAGGACCTTCTGGGGGTACATCTTTAACTTCTTCTCCTAGATGCTTTGTTTTATCCTGCTTATCTTCTTAATCCTATCTTGAGAACCTTAGGTAGAAATATTTCTGTAGAAAGCTTAGTTTTTCTTTATGATCACCCAGTTCGCACTCTCTTTGATTCTAGTGCATCACACTCCTTTATTTCATCTGCTTTAGTAGAATCTCTACACCTAGACACTAGTATGACAGAAGATCCCTTGGTTGTCTCAAATCCAATTGGGGGCTCGGCTTATTTGTTGATGGTTTGCTTGAATTTGAAAATCTCTATTCTAAGTGTTGAATTTAGATGTAGTGCCTTTGTTTTGGGCTTCTCAGGTTATGGACTGATCTTAGGCATGGACTGGTTATCCAGTAACGGTGCCATTCTTGATTGTGAGAAGAGAGTGGTTAGGCTCTTGACTCGGCTCGGTAACACTCTAGAAATTTTTTGTAATCCCTTGAATGCTGTTATGCTTAGTTATCTAGAGTCGCTTAACGCTTCTGTTGAGAATTTGCAGTCGGTTAGAGTAGTCCGGGAATATCCGGTTGTCTTTGAAGAGGTAAAAGGCTTACCTCCGAAGCGGGAAATAGACTTCCGCATATATCTTGTTGATAATGCAAAGCCCGTGGCTCTGCCTATTAGACAAATGGCTCCAAAGGAGAGAAATGAGCTCAGTAAGCAAGTTAAGGAGCTTCTCGAGAAGGGGTTTATAAGAAGGAGTATTTCAGAATGGGATGCTCCAGTGGTGTTCGCCACCAAAGCAGATGGTTCACTACGTCTTTGTGTGGACTATAGGGAGCTAAACAAGCTGACTAAAAAGAATATACACCCGCTTCCCAGAATAGACGATCTGTTTGATCAACTTGTAGGTGCGTCGGTTTTCTCCCAACTTGATCTAGCTACTGGGTTCCATCAGCTAAGAGTAGCTGAAGATAGCATCGATAAAATAGCATTCAGAACCCCAGATGGTTTCTTCGAGTGGCTTGTCATGCCTTTCGGCTTGACAAACGCACCTGCTTATTTCGTAGACCTAATGAGTAGGGTATTCACAAAATTCCTCAATAAATTCGTGGTGGTCTTCATAGATGATATTTTGATCTTCTCAAAGAATGAGGAAGAACATGCTCAGCATCTGAAAGAAATCATGGAAACTCATCGAGTTCATCAGCTAAAAGCCAAATTCTCCAAGTGCCACTTTTGGAGAGAAGAAGTAAGATTTCTTGGACATATAGTGTCCAAAGAAGGGTTGGCGGTAGACCCTGCGAAAGTGGTGGCAGTGCAATATTGGAAGACACAAAGAAATGCAACCGAAGTCCAAAGCTTTCTTGGGCTAGCAGGTTTTTACCGAAAGTTCATTAGGGATTTCGCGAAAATCTCAGCTCCACTCACAAGGCTAACAAAGAAGAATCTAGCATTTGCTTGGGATTTGGACTGTGACATTGCTTTCCAATGCCTAAAAAGGGCTCTTACAACAGCCCCAGTTCTAACTCTGCCTGACGGAAGCAAAATGTTCACAGTATACACGGATGCATGTGGAACAGGACTAGGCATTGTTCTAATGCTAGAAGGGAGGGTAGTAGCTTATGGTGGAAGGCAATTGAAGGTTCATGAAAAGAACTACCCAACGCACGATCTTGAGTTGGCCGCCAACGTCTTTGCACTTAAGTCTTGGCGCCATTATCTCCTAGGTGAGAAGTTCGAATTATACACTGACCATAAATCATTGAAATATCTCTTCTCACAGAAGGATCTTGACTTGAGGCAGTAAAGGTGGATGTAGTTTCTTACCTCGTACGATTTTGAAATTACCTGTACTCCCGGCAAAGGCAACGTAGTAGCAGGCGTGTTGAGCCGAAAGAAACTGACTTTAAGCCCTCTCTTTGTAGAAAGGCAAAGCTTGGAGTATATAGCCAGTTTTAACTTTAGGCCCTCCTCGGATTTTGTACCGGGTTTTTTAGCATCTCTCGAAGTACGCCCTACTCTCTTGGACTCAATAGGGACTGCACAACGTGAAGACCCTCGGCTCGTTGATGTGATTGATAAACTTATTAGGGGTGAGACTTCTAGTCACCTCAATAGATACACCATCGATGATAAGGGTTGACTGAGGCGAGATGGAAGACTGTGCGTCCCACAAGCAAGGGAGTTGACAAAGAAGGTTCTCGAGGAAGCACATCATTCCAAGATGACTATACACCCTGGCGGAGATAAGATGTACAAGGATATAAAAAGAACTTTCTTTTGGAGCGGCATGAAGAAGGACGTGGCAGATTTCGTTACTAAGTGCATGACCTGCCAATAGGTCAAGGCGGAACAGAAGAAGCCTGGAGGACTGCTTCATCCTTTAGAGGTCCCACAGTGGAAGTGGGATAGCATTTCAATGGACTTCATTGATGGACTGCCTAGGTCAAGAAGGGGCAATACTAGCATTTGGGTAATAGTGGACAGGCTCACAAAAAGCGCCCACTTTTTACCTGTTAAGAGTAGAAGGACTGCCTCATCTCTGGCGTCTCTTTATCTCAAGGAAATAGTTCGACTCCATGGGATATCCTCCAGCATTGTTAGTGACCGAGACCCTATCTTCACAAGCGAGTTTTGGCGGAGTCTGCAAGAAGCTGTAGGCACACAGTTATGTTTGAGCATGACCTATCACGCCCAAGCCGATGGCCAGACGGAAAGGGTGAATAGAGTTTTAGAGGATCTTTTGAGACTTTGCGTGCTTGACTTTGGAGGGACATGGGAGGATCATCTTCCTTTAGTGGAATTCGCCTACAACAACAGCTACCAAGCCACCATCGGTATGGCACCCTTCGAAGCTCTATATGGAAGACCGTGCCGATCACCAACTTGTTGGTGGGAGTCTACTGACAAACTTATAATTGGGCCGGACATGATTCGAGAGACTTCAGAGAAAGTAGACTTGATACGAAGAAGAATGAAGACAGCCCAAAACAGACAGAAATCCTACGCCGATAAAAGAAGGATCGGCCTTGAGTTTGAGATTGGGGACAGGGTTTTCCTTAAGGTATCCCCTTTAAGGAACGTCGTTTGCTTCGGATCCGCATGAAAGCTAGCACCAAGATTTGTAGGACCGTTCCCTGTCATCGAGAAGATTGGGAAAATTGCTTATAGAGTAGAGCTGCCTGAAAGGTTGGCTGAAATTCACGACGTCTTTCACATTTCTCATCTTCGAAAATGTCTACATGAATCTGCGGAAGTGGTGGAGCCAAGCATTCTAGAAGAAGCCGAGGTAGAACGTGAAGCAACTGTAAGGAGAGTTCCAACTCGAATCATAGGAACTGATATCAAAAAGCTACGCAACCGCGAAGTAAAGCTCGTCAAAGTTCAGTGGAGCGACGCCGAGGAAGACGCGACTTGGGAAACTGAGGACAGAATTCGCGCGGCTTACCTTTTTCTTTTTGAGGGTATATCCTTGATCTCTCTTTTTCCTTAAGTTGTGCTTTATCTATATTTTTAGGTATATCTCCTCGATATTATCCTTTGTCCTTAGGTAGAAACCCCTTTGGATGTAAACATGTATTTGAAACATGTTATGATTGATGGCTGCAAGTGGTTGCAAGTGGTTGCTAGTGGTTGCTCGTGGATGCATATACACACACAACCTAGGTTTTAGATCGGCTCAGTCACTTCATACTGCATATGCATATATGTATTCATATTTGTATGTGGTTGAAACTTGATATGTCATCATATGAATGTTGCATTTGTATAAATGGTTGCACACTCATGTAGAATTATGAGTAAGGACAAATTTTTGCATACATAATGGATTCATGGCACTTACATGATTTGCATTAAGGAGGTCAACTGAATCAGTAAACCGCCTGATTTTGCATTAGATAAGGACATGTACACACACTGTGCATATGATCATAAAGCATTAGAAGTCTTTTAAGGACAATGGACGCCTGTTTTTGATGGTTGAGTAGATGGACGATTGGATGTTAGGACTTACGTTCTTCCAGACTTGAAGATTTCGGGGACGAAATCCTAAAAGGAGGGGAGAATGTAACACCCCAAATTTTCTGTTAACTGTATAATAACAAATTTAAGTATAATCAATTCTTAATAAAAGAATTAAGGGAAACGGGTTTCACCATTGCGATCGTCTCGTAATTCTGCTTGAGATAGAGTCCGAGTTTGCATGAATTGGACTCCGTATGAAGGAGTTATGACCTCCGGAAGTTTCAGAATTCAAATTTAAAATTCAAACAGTTCAAAACGAAGTTCAAAATTCAAAATCAGACCCAAACTGGGTTGGGCGGGAAAATTCCCGCCCAGGCACCAGGTCGACCAGGGGGTCGACCTGGGTGACCAGGTCGACCATAGGGTCGACCTGGGGGTCGACCTGGTTTGGCCCTGGCTGGCCTGGTCTGGTTCTGGTCGATTTCTGAGGCTTGGCTGTGCCACTAGGGCTGACATGTCGCATTTTGGTTGGCTCCTTTCGAAGTGAATGGTCTAGATCCGTCTAGGATCATCGGACGGCTCAAATCAATCTAAAATTCTATAAATACAACCTAAGACTCCAACCTAAATTCACATAAGAAATTAGAGACGGAGCCGCCATGCTGTCGGAAGGAAATTGAGAGGAGCCTCCACTTGTAGAAAAGCTTAGAGACGAGCCAAATTAAAGTTAAAACACGAATCAAATCAACGTTAGTCTACCCAAAGGAAAACATATCAAATTCAGAATTCAGAAATCAGAAAACAAGACCGACGTTTATTGTAAGTATAATGATTTTTCCGATATAAATAAACGTTAGGATTTGGTTCAATGTAAAATGGAAATGGAATTGTGTTATTGTGTAACAACGATGTTAATTCACATATATGTATTGAAATGATTGTAGTACTGTGATGTTTGTGGTATAGTTGAATTGATATTGATCCTATTATACATATAGAATCACATGCAAGTTGTATAGTTCATGTTGTAATCGACACCTATATGTTTATGTGATTATATAGGTTGTATGTGATTAAGATGTCATGTATATATATATGTTAGAACCTTTATGCCTAAACGATTATGTTCACATACATGCTAGTATGTTTGTAAGAAAGTTGCAAGTTAATTGGATCCATGCCAAGATCCGCTTTAATACATGTTCCATGTTGTAATTAGATATATAATTGGATCTAGTTCGCACCCTTGTCATAAAATTATACATGCTTATGAAAATGTCATATTCTTGTCATATGCTAGTGATGTTCGATGTTATGCCTAGATCCAAAACATGTTTAGGCTTATGTTGTCTAAATCATATGTTAATTTATGTGATACCTATTTGGTTAGATCCCTATTTAAATGCAAGTTCACATATATGAAAGTGATTTAGGATATGTTGTAAATTCACATGTATGTTGATTAGTCATTTTGCAAGTTCACCCCTATTATGTATAAGTTTACACTTATGACATGTTATGTAGACAGATTCCTTTATGCAAACTTTGTGCGCTAAATTAGGCTAAGTTTTTAGCCTAATATCATATGTTAAAGTCATGCAAACGAAAATTAGGCTAAGAGTTGTTAGCCTAATATTTAGACGGGGTAACGTTGAGTAAAATGGATAGGAAAACTTGGCATAAAAATATATGAAATTGGCATGTTTGTCACATGCCAAAATTGGTGGCATTTAAAATGGTATAAATCCTTATACCAAAAATGTTAAACTTGGAATGTGGGCCATAACCTTTAATGGTTAACAAATTTACATATAACAGGTAATAAAGACAAATATGTAAATTTAGAAAATACGATATGCTTAACCCGAGGTTGGATTGAGTTGTGATGTAAACCTGCCCGGACCCGCCCGGACCCGCCCGACTGTCCAGTAGTCACAACAATACCTATCCAATGTGGGTGGTTAAGCATGGAGCCCAATAAGGACCCGAGGTTAGACTGAGTTACGGTGTAAATCTGCTCAGAACCGACCAGCACATCCAGTAACCGTAACAATATCTGTCTAATGTGAGTGGTCGGTGCTTTAAGAGGCTAAGGACAGATGGTAGGGTTAAGTTAACTAAAACACTTAACCAAATTCAACATGTTAACAAGAATTGATTGGTGGGGTTAGGTTAATACAGACACTTAACCACTTAACATGTTTGGCTAGAAAACCCTAGTAACGAGGGACCCGTTTCAGCAGTAACCCAAATTAGGTATCTTGGTACCCTGAAACTAGGCAGGGTGGGGCACGATTACTGGGCTGATTGTAAGCGGTCAAAAGCGACGGCGGTTGGTGCAAAGTGTGGGTTCTAACGGAGTGCGGGCGTGCGCACACTTCGGAGCAGACAAACAGGGCACTGGCGCATCAGTAGTATAACCTATGTATTCTAAGGATTGTGTCGGGCCGCCACCATGGGTCTTGATACACCCCATGGTGGGACCAGCATAGGTATCTACAATCATTGGGGGCCGTAAGACACAGATGATTATGCGAGTAGGAGCCGATCTTAAGAAAAAGGGGATCACTTTACCCTCAGCACGGGGTGCCAGTTCAGAACTAATACATGTAGGTGCAGAGATATAGTGTGGGATGCAATAGGATATTCGATTCAAACTGCTCTATCTTAGTTTATGATACTTTCCTATTTCCAGTTTATACCTATCATGCCCTTATTCTTATTCACATACTGAAGAGTCACTAGATTTACTCAGCTTAGTCAGACTCTTTGCAAAGCTTCAAGATAGTAGATGTACAGTTTGGACTCTCTTGCTTTGGCTATGGCTGTTGGATACAATCATGGGGATTTATGCTGTTTTAATTATGTTTTATGCTTCTTTATTTAATAACCAAGACAGAAATGATGATGTAATGTTTTGGAAGTGTTATGTGACAGTTATGGAAGTGTTTTGTATGAACAAGTATTTTATGAAATAAAAAGTCTGTTGTGTTCCGATGCTTATATATATATATATATATATATGTTTATATCTGTCTTGTGTTTTATCTGTGACTTTTACCTATAAACCTCCACCAAAGTTAAGGCATTCCCTTAGTGAGTGACCTTAATGGAGGGTGGGGTGTTTCATTGTCCGTTGTCTGGATGTTAGCCGGGAAATATTTAGCTTCATGTCCTAAATTGATCTTTCGAGTCAGGAACCATCATGTTGGAAACCCGATAACTAATACGAGCCGCTCGATTTGTTTGTAAACTATGTATGTGGGCATAGTCACTATGCTTGCTAAGATTTATATATGTTTATTTGTGAAATGATTTTCAACACTATGCGCCGACTATTGTATTAAAAGAGGATTTCTACGTATGAAAGCATTTTTGGTTATTATAAGATAAAGCTCACTCATTTGGTGTGCGTTTGCATTGTGTGATATGGGACGAGCTTATGATAGCTGCATTTTCCAAAGTCATTGCGAATTTCTATGCACGGAAATTCACATGGAGTAAACCCGTTCCGCGTTAGCGGCGTGGTATGGTGAATTTCCAAACTTGAAAATGAATCCCAAATAAGAACTGTTTTCGAATTCTCACACCAGTCCCATGACTGACCTAGAGTTTATTATTTCCACACCTAAAATCTGGGTGCCCAAAATTTTACACGGGCAACTAGAAGTTTAGTTTGCTGGTTTAGATTTTATAGCTGGATTCTAATTTGAAGCTACTGTTATGATTTGGGTATTTTCCACTGGGGAGTTTATTTCCGCTGAGCATATATGGTACTCTTATATTCCTTGTAATCTCTGATGTAATAAATGAAATGAAATAAAAGTTCTGTTATTTTTGTGCAAATTTTGTAATTACCCATAACAATCCGTCTTTGTGAACAGTTTAAGTTGGTTTAATTACCGGTAAGAATCGGGCAAAAATGCGGATCGTTACATAAATGCCCTTAAACAAGCCTATATAAAGGCACCTACACCCTTTCATTTTCATTCCTTCATCTCCTTCCTCCTCCTTTATACCTTTTGGCCGAACACCTCTTTAAATAATAATAAAAGGTAAAGAAAAGAAGAAAAAGAAGTAGATCTTGGAGCTAGAGATCGTTAGGAAAAAGCTTGGACTTCACGGGGTGAGGAAATCTAAACGTATTAAGGGTTTTGGTTGCTTATTTATGTGGTGCACATATGATGTTTGATGAAATGTTTCTTAGAAAATTTATAATATGTTTGTGGTTATATTGATGGTGTAAGTTTTCTAATAACCCTTAAGTAGATTCATAAAGTTAAAATGACATCTTGCTTAGATTTAGAAGTGAAACACCTTACGATAGTTCACAAAAATCATACTTTTATGGAATATCGTAAATATACATGCCTTGATTTAATTTTGGTGGTATATTTGAGTCATTAGTAAGTGATTTGATATGGTTAAAGGCGTTAAATCCTTAAAGATTCGACCTTTATGTAAAATCATATGTAAAGGTATGATCTTTAGGTGCTAATTTTTGTTTATAATGAAAAGATTATACCTCTAATTGAAATTCAAGGAGTTGGATCTTATGTGACGAATTTTTGGGTTAATAACTATGGTTTAAGTTGGTAAAAGAGAGATTTAACCCTTTTAGGCTCGACCTATATATATATAATTACATATATAGGTAGAATCTTTAAGTGTATTTTCACAAATCATAAGGAGAACTGAGACCTTTATTTAGATTCATGAAGTTAGACCTTAATTGAATATTTCTTGGGTTGAAAGCTTATAACATAGGGTTATGGATATTAGAAACTTATAACATAGGTTTTAGCACCATAACATGCTTAATCTCTAGCTAGTAAACATGAAATTATTATTCGTATTTGGAAGATGTTGGATGAATTTGATTTAGTTTGGATGTTTGATTTGTTTGATCAATGGTTATGAATACCGTTTGTTTGTTAATTAATAAAATGGAACCCAACTATGACACCGACATCTGATATTAAATAACTAACGAGTTTAGTAACAACTCGTTAGACACATGACATCTTGTTTATGTTTATTGGATGTTTATATATACCCAAATTCTTGGATATACAGGAGTTGAATGAGTCTCATTCCAGAAATTTAGTTTAAATGATTATTTTAATAATAAAATAATCGAAGAAACACGGAAGTGTGAATTAAGTTCCAATATTTGTTGGATATGAAATTGAGAACTTTTGCAAAGGAAAGAATAGGAATTGAATTGAAGATGATTTTGGGTTCATTATGAACTGTGTTTTAAATGACACTAGTTCTTAAACCCAGTTAACCGTGAAGATATGATTTGGAATTTATAAATCTTTTAACTAAGATTTAATGGATTTCAAAAGTAAAGGTTTCCAATTTAATAAATTAAATTGGGATTGAGTGGAATTCGGTTTATTAGTAACGAGATGGGATTCCGTGAAGGAAGACCGTTACTATCTATGGAATTTAAAAGGCCTTGCCGTTATTTCATTTATAGTATTAGTCTAATATGGAAATTTATATCGATATGGATTCTTCAAATTTCCGTGAAGATTCCATATAAAATGAATGATGATTTTGGGTTTATCGTGAAAAATGTTTTAAAGACATTTGTTCTTTAACCCAGTTAAAGACATGATTGATTTTCCTAAAGTTGAGTAATCATTAAGTAATGATTTTGAGATAAAAAATAAACGGAGTTTTAGTGAATCCTTAATTAGACTGAAATGTGAATTGGTAATTTAATTTACCGAATTCAAGAAGTGTTCGAGAATGGGGTACTACCAGTTTTGCTCCATGGGTTGAATAGGTTGGGACTGGGATATTAAAATGAATGATTACTTCGGTAAGGCTCATTAATCCCGACTTGTTGATAAACCTTAATTTTGTTTAGATTGTGAAAAGGTATTGTAAAATCTTTTGCAATAGTTTTCAAGGAAAGATTTAAACAAGAGGTTTAAATGAATTAAATCTTTGATAAGATTTATGGGAATAACTCCCAATTTAATGAATGAAATAATATTCTGAAATGGAATGAGGTTCATGAAATCCTGTATACCTATTGGTTTTAAAGATGTGCTAATTATTTGGAAAGCCAGGTTTTTAACCATTCCGAATAATTATATGACGTGATGCTGATGTCAAGATATCGACGACAATAGTCGAAGACCCAGATTTCTTCACATCAGATGGATGGCCTGGTTGATGCCTTGGGCGACGGCTCATATGAGGTAAAAGTAGCGGTCAATTTGACCGTACTTGAAGCGATTTGGTTTGCAAGGACTTGCACTCCCGAGTGGGGACGTGGAGTCAAGTGCCTTCGGTTTCGTTCCTATTCTCGAAATGGACTTGTTGATGGATTTCGTGTCTGACACTATATTTTATAAAATACGGACTGCCATTTACTAAACATACTTCAGTTTGGTGGTGGAGAATTTATTCTCTTGCTTAACACCCTTCTTTGAGACGTACGAGTTTAAAGGTTATATGTTGGTGAATTCTATTTTGTGTTTTAAGAAATGACAGTGTGGCATTATAAGTGGAAATGATCAAGGCTTTTGTTGAAAAGAAGGACCTAGTGGTTGAAGATCAAAGCATGGTTTAAATGCGTACCTTTGTGTATGATGTGACTTCGCGGGCCTCACACCTGGATTGAGCCGAAAACAGGATTATAGACAGCAGGGGTAGGGGCTTAATGTTCCATCTAGCAAAAGGTAACGCCATGGTATGGAGCCCAGACATTTACTTTTTTGGTTTGTTGGACGAGGCACCTCAGACTAGGTCAATATACCTAGACGACAGTCTACACACAGACCGAGGGACGTTATGCTCAGGTAGTTACTTTAATCCACGAAGTAGGGTCGACCGACCCTGCAGCTCTAAAGGAGCAAGGCGGGATCTTGGAACCTAGCTAGGGGTTCCGAATCGGAGTGGGAAGATGCTTAGCCCAAACTCATTGATAGAAATCTAACTTCCAATATGAAACCTTCACGATTTTTAAATTGTATACTAATGTTGCCAACATAGTCGGATGGGGCACTATGCGAGCTAAGATTCATAAGTTTATTTTCGAAAGGATTTTCACACCCTGTCATTATAATAATATCAAATGTTTTTGTTTTTAACTATATAAAGCATATTTTGCGATTATAAGGAAAACCCCTATCCTCTGGTGTGCGCTTGCATTCTGTGATGGGATCTGGTGCATATAATTATTCATTTTTCTAAAGTCATGTTTTCAAAATCTGATTTAAGGTTGCTATGCCTGGTTTTAGTTGCTATGATTGTGCACATATTCTTGGGAGGAAACCTATTTTGCGACATGCGGCGTGGTCCCGAGATACCTTATTCAAATTAAGGCTAAGTATCATATTAGAATAAAAGGTTTTCCCACACCAGTCCCCTGACTGACCCGTAGTTTGTTTTCCCGTTGCAAACTGCGGGTGCCCACAATTTCCACATGGGTAGTCTTTTAGTTTGTTTTTCAGTTATCGAGATCGGGCTCAAGCTTGAAGACGTGGAGTTACAGAGAGAGCTGGAGTTTAATATGAAGGCCGGACGTTCTATACTATTGGTATATTATGTTAAGACTACATGGTTGTAATGGTATGCAAAATCAGATTCATATTCAGAAATGTTTCTGCTGCAATGACATATCCTTATTATATTTTATCTATTCCGCTGTGATTTTTGTATTCCGCTGTGTTTTGCTTTGATAAACCCTAAAAAACATACTTTTGCTTACTTTGAATCGACGTGGGTTCGGTTTTTGGTCGGTTTGAAGTGAGTGGAATTGTGGGTCATCACAGTTGGTATCAGAGCTTTGATTAGATAAACCTTGGCTCTGTGGGATACAGACTTGTCAGAGATAGGGTCAGTAGTATCCTAGGATAAGTAACTCATTAGAGATAGGGTAAGTAATACCCTAGAATGAGTTGTGTGTGTGTGTGTGTGTATATATATATATATATATATATGAAAGGCATATTTCTAATTTGACATATAAATGATTTTGTGTTGGATTGATTTGTTGAGTAGGTTATGAACATTGGTCGGTACAATAAGAGCTCACTGTATCAATAGGTGTTTCTAAACACTTAAACATAGCAGTCTAACCCAGTTTTTATGAAATAATTTTGTCCAAAAATATATTCTCGTAAAAAGGACAAATGTTTTGATGAAATTATGTTTTGGAAAAATTTAATCCACTAATTGATTGTTGGAGATATTAGTTAGTATAACTAATCAAGAAATTTGAATTCTCGACGATTTTGGACAGTCGAGGTATTTGCTAAAGAGATTATAAAACTTTTCGGTAAAATATTAAATGATGTAGGGTATGGATAACTGCAATCCATCTGGAGTTGAACCTAGAAAGATGACTTGAAAACAAACAAGAAGGATTTATAAGAAGATAGAAAAAGAAAATGGGTTGGACCTATACAGGTACATTTATAGTTACTCCAGGAAAGATAAGAATAAAGTAAAATTTGTGGGCGTTTGCGGTTATAAATGCTACAAAGAGGAACATTATGCAGTCCTATACCCAATGAATAAACAAATAAATTTAAATAGTGGAGTTAATCAACAAAGCTCTAGGGTTAATAATCGAAGTATTGGTTAAGTATATAACCATTAGTTCCGACTTCGATTTCGAGGACGAAATCAATTTAAGTGGGGGAGAATGTAACGATCTGAAATTTTAGTCAATTTTAAAATAAGAATTTAAATAGGATTGAATGATTTTTTTTAAATGTATATATGGTTTTAATTTGAAAATATACCATTTGAATTTTGATTTAATTAAATATTGGAATAACAAAATATTCAGCTTTGAAAATATTTATCGATATTGAAATATGATGTAGTAAGTAGCTAAGTATTTTAATTTGTGACATTTAAATTAAGTACTTAAGTTAAGATTACGTTAAAATAATTCCTAAGTCTATTCTTTGTGGCTTCTTATAGAAGCCTAAGTGTTGGTGGCTTCTATTGGAAGCTAATTCTTTGTAGCTTCTCTTATAAGCCTAGTTATATTCTTTGTGGCTTCTCTTGGAAGCCAATTCTTAGTTGCTTCTCTTGGAAGCCTAGTGATATCTTAGTGGCTTCTCGTAGTAGCCAATTCTTAGTGGCTTCTCTTGGAAGCCAACTCTTAGTGCCTTCTTTCTTAAGTGGATATCTTCTCATAGAAGCTAAAGGGGTAATAAGTGTAAAAAGACAATTTGTTTTTTCCCTTAAGCTTATGGCTTGTTAAGGAAACCTTAGAAGACAAATTGGATTTTTCTTCCTTAAGCTTATGGCTTCTTAAGGAAGCCTTAATACATATACACTTACATGTTAAGTAATGGTAGGATCAAGACAAGTATCCTTAGGTTAATGACATAAATGCCCTTAAACAAGCCTATATAAAGGCACCTACACCTTTTCATTTTCATTCCATCCTCTTTCCTTCATCTCCGTCCTCCTCCTTTATACCTTTTGGCCGAACCCCTCTTTAAATAATAAAAAAAGTTAAGAAAAGAAGTAAAGGAGGTAGATCTTGGAGCAAGAGATCGTTAGGCAAAAGCTTGGACTTCATGGGGTGAGGAAATCTAAACGTATTAAGGGTTTTGATTGCTTATCTATGTGGTGCACAAATGATGTTTGATGAAATGTTTCTTAGAAAATTTATAGTACGTTTTTGGTTATATTTATGGTGTATGTTTTCTAATAACCCTTAAGTAGGTTCATAAAGTTAAAATGACATCTTGCTTAGATTTGGAAGTGAAACACCTTATGATAGTTCACAAAAATCATACTTTTATGGAATATCATAAATATACATGCCTTGATTTAATTTTGGTGGTATGTTTGAGTCATTAGTAAGTGATTTGATATGGTTAAGGGCATTAAATCACTAAAGACTTGACCTTTATGTAAAATCATACGTAAAGGTATGATGTTTACGTGAAAATTTGTGTTTATACATGAAAAGATTATACCTTTAATTGAAATTCGAGGAGTTGGATCTTATGTGAAGAATTTGTGGGTTAATAACTATGGTTTAAGTTGGTAAAAGAGAGATTGAGTACTTTTTGGCTCGACCCATATATGTAATTACATATATAGGTAAAATCTTTAAGTGTATATTCACAAATCGTAAGGAGAACCAAGTCCTTTTATTTAGATTCATGAAGTTAGACCTTAATTGAATATTTCTTGGGTTGAAAGCTATGGTTATGGATATTAGAAACTTATAACATGGGTTTTAGCACCATAACATGCTTATGTTAATCTCTAGCTAGTAAATATGAAATTATTATTCATGTTTGGAAGATGTTGGATGAATTTGATTTTGTTTGGATGTTTGATTTGGTTGATCAATGGTTATGAATACCGTTTGGTTGTTAATTAATAAAATGGAACCCAACTATGACACCGACATCTGATATTAAATAACTAACGAGTTTAGTAACAACTCGTTAGACACATGATATCTTGTTTATGTTTATTGGATATTTGTATATACCTAAATTCTCGGATACACGGGAGTTGAATGAGTCTCATTCCAGAAATTTAATATTAAATGAATATTTTAATAATAAAATAATCAAAGAAACACGGAAGTTTGAATTAAGTTCCAATGTTTGTTAGATATGAAATTGAGAACTTTTGCATAGGAAAGAATAGGAACTGAATTGAAGATGATTTTGGGTTTATTGTGAGCTGTGTTTTAAATGACACTAGTTCTTAAACCCAGTTAATTGTGAAGGTATGATTTGGAATTTATAAATATTTTAACTAAAATTTAATGGAATTTCCAAAGTAAAAGTTTCCAATTTAATAAATTAAATTGGGATTGAGTGGAATTCGATTTATTAATAATTGAGACGAGCTTCTGTGAAGGAAGACCGTTACTATTTATGGAATTTAAAAGGCCTTGCCGTTATTCCATTTATAGTATTAGTCTGATACAGAAATTTATATCGATTATGGATCATTCATATTTATGTGAAGATTCTATATGAAATGAAAGATGATTTTGGGTTTATCGTGAACAATGTTTTAAATGACATTTGTTCTTTAACCCAGTTAATGACAGGATTGATTTTCCTAAAGTTGAATAATCATTAAGTAATGATTTTTGAGAAGAAAACTAAAGGGAGTTTTAGTGAATCCTTAATTAGATTGAAATGTGAATAGGGTAATTTAATTTACCGAATTCATGAAGAGTTCGAGAATGGGGTACTACCAGTTTTACTCCATGCGATAGTTAAATCTTTAATTTGATTTAAAACGTTGGATGGTAATTGAATTTACCAGTAACACCATAGGTGTTAGATATGGAGTACTACCAGTTTTGCTCCATGGGATGAATATGTTGGGATTGGGATATTTAAATGAATGATTACTTCGGTAAGGCTCGTTAGTCCCGACTAGTTGATAAACCTTAATTTGGTTTAGATTGGGAAAAGATATTGTAAAAATCTTTTGCAATAGTTTTCAAGGAAAGATTTAAACAAGAGGTTTAAATGAATTAATCTTCGATAAGATTTGTGGGAATAACTCCCAATTTAATGAATAAAACAATATTATGAAATGGAATGATGTTCATGAAATCCTGTATACCTATTGGTTTTAAGGATGCGCTAATTATTTGGAAAGGCCAAGTTTTTACCCATTTCGAATAATTATACGACGTGATTCTGGTGTCAAGATATCGATGACAATGGTGGAAGACTCAGATTTCTTCACATCGGATGGATGGCTTGTTGATGCCTTAGGCGACAACCCATATGAGGTTAAAGTAGCAGCCAATCTGACTGTACTTGAAGCAATTTAGTTTGCAAGGACTTGCACTCCCAGGTGGGGATGTGGAATCAAGTGCCTTCGGTTTCGTTCGTATTCCCGGAATGGACTTGTTGATGGATTTCGTGTCTGACACTGTATTTTATAAAATATGGATTGATATTTACTAAACATACTTCTGTTTGGTGGCGGAGTATTTATTCTCTTACTTAACACCCTTCTTTGAGATGTACGAGCTTAAAGGTTGTATGTTGGTGAATAGCAGTTTGTGTTTTATGGAATGACAGTGTGACATGATAAGTGAAAATGATCAAGGTCTTTGTTGAAAAGCAGGGCTTTCTGGTTGAAGATCAAAGCATGGTTTAAATGCATAACTTTGTGTATGACGTGACTTCGCGGTTCTCGCAACCCGGATTGAGCCGAAATAGGATTATAGACCGCAGAGGTAGGGACTCAACGTTCCATCTAGCAAAAGGTAACACCATGGTATGGAGCCCAGGAATTTACTTAAATGGTTTGTTGGATGAGGCACCTCGGACCAGGTCAATATAATTAGATGATAGTCTACACACAGACTGAGGGACGTTATGTTCTAGCACTTACTTTAATCCACGAAGTAGGGTGGACCGACCTTGCAGCTCTAAAGGAGCCAGATGGGATCCTGGAACCTAGTTGGGGGTTCCGAATCGGAGTGGAAAGATCCTTAGCCTAGACCCATTGATGGAAATCTAACTTCCAATATGAAACCCTTTACGATTTTTAAGTTGTATACCTATGTTGCTAACATGATGGGATGGGGCACTATGCGAGCTAAGGTTCATAAGTTTATTTTCGAAAGGATTCTTCACACCTAAGTCATTATAATAATATCAAATGTTTTTGTTTTGAACTGTATCAAGCATATTTTGCGATTATAAGGCAAACCCCTATCCTCTAGTGTGTGCTTGCATTATGTGATTGGATCTAGGGCTTATAACCGTTCATTTTTCTATAGTCATGTTTTCAAAATCTAGTTTATGGCTGCTACGCCTGGTTCTAGTTTTTATGGTTGTGCACGTATTCTTGGGAGGAAACCCATTTCGCGACATGCGGCGTGGTCCCGAGATACCTTATTCAAATTAAGGTTAAGTATCAGATTAGTAATAAAAGGTTTTCTCACACCAGTCCCATGACGGACCCGTAGTTTGTTTTTCCCTTGCAAACTGCGGGTGCCCACAATTTCCACATAGGCAGTCTATTAGTTTGTTTTTCAGTTATAGAGATTGGGCTCAAGCTTAAAGACGTGGAGTTCATGAGAGAGATGGAGTTTCATATGAAGGCCAGACGTTCTCTACAATTTGTATATTATGTTAAGCCTGCATGGTTGCAATGGTATGTAAAATCAGATTTGTATTCAAAAATGTTACCGCTGTAATGATATATCCTTATTATATTTTATCTATTCCGAGCCGAGTTTTGTGTTTTGCTATGAGTTTTGTATTCCGTTGTGTTTTGCTCTAATAAACCCTAATGAAACGTACTTTTGCTTACCTTGAATTGATGTGGGTTCGGTTTTTGGTCGGTTTAAAGTGAGTGGAAGTGCGGGTCGTCACAATCATACTCCAAAATCTCATTCTAGGGCATTACTAGCCCTATCTCTAATGAAATATCACCACTCTGATGATTCCTTTCCTTTTGTTCAAATATGTCGTACCTCATAGCTTTTTATAAACCAAAGCTCTGATACCAAATATGACGACGCAGCTTTTTGTCCAATTTTCACCGATAATTAAACCAACTTAAACCGTTCATAAAGACAGATTGTTAGGGGTACCTACACATTTGCACAAAATAAAAAGTACTTTTCCATTATCATTACAATAATATTACATCAGAGTTATGGGAGAAACATCAGAGTACATTGATTACACAACGGAAGAGATACTAAACTCAGCGGAAGAATATGCATGCTCAAAGATATACTAGCTCCAGCTAAACCAGCATCCTGCTCTAACCAACTTCAAGACAAAATCCACGAACCAAACTGCTTGGCTGCCCGTGCAAAAATTTTGGGCACCCAAAGTTCAGGTGTAGGAATAGTAAACTCCAAGTCAGTCATGGGATTAGTGTGAGAACTCAAAATAGCTGTTTTTAGGGATTATTTTAAAGTTAGGTAATTCACCGGACCACGCCGTTGATGCGGAATAGGTTTACTCCATGTGAATACCAGTGCATACAAATTTGCAATGACTTTTTGAAAAATGAAACTAACATAAGGTCTTGCAGCACACACACACACACAATGCAAACGCACACGTGGGCGATCATTCTTCTTATGCAATCAAAAATGCCTTTGATACGTAAAATCCTCTTTCAATACTACAATATAGTGTGAAAACATTTCGAAAGTAAACGTATTAAAATAGCCAGCATAGGTACCATATACTATACTGACATATGGTATACAATCAAAATCGTACGAGATCTTTGTGGAGATTGGGTTTCCAACATTGACCAGGCAAAGGAACTTCCATCCGAACTGAATTTTGAACACCTCTAAATGGATGTCTGACGATCAACAGTGGTGCTCCTCATACCAACACAAGGCCGGGTTACTCTGTAACTTGGTAGCTTAGAGTACGCCTGAGTATGTCATCTCCCGGTTGTTACCGACCTTTCCGAGCGCGCGCCAACAACAACTACAAAAATAGATGTTTTTACCACATAGGTTAATACCTGGGCTCCATACCATAGTAAACCTTTTATATAGAAGGAGACAACACCACATAACCTTGCTGCATTTCTTCCTGTTTTGGCTATTTACCGGGGTGTGCGGTTTGTTGAGTTCACGATATACACAAAGCTACGCTTAAATAAGCCATGCTTTGATCATCCATAGCTCACCACATAGCTTAAGTATGCCACGTTGTCCATTCACAACGCATCACTGATTTATACCAATATATAACCTCTATGCTCATACGTCTTAGAGAAGGGTGTTAAGAAAGAGAATAAATTCTCCACCATTAAGTAGGTATATATTTAACAGAGATCAGTGCTACGCAATCAATTATAATGTCAGACACACAATCTATACAAGTCCGTTCTGGGTCTAAACGAAACCACAATCCGTAATTCCTTCACATACGTTTAGGCTTCTTGCCACTTAGCTGATATGAAATCCATCTGCAAATGGGAGCTACCCATTTGAGACATTCAGCAAGTCGTCCTTACGATATAAAGAGTCCCGGTCTTCAATATCGTCTTCAATGCCTTCAATTGCTCCACAACGTCGTATTATTACTTGAAATGGTTAAGCACAACTTTAAAAAACACAATTACGGAACACAAGGGCTTTCAACCAATCTCCTTCCATCTTGGATTTGTTAAGTTAAACTTCTTTAAACTCATTCTCAAATTATCTTTAATAAAATCCATATTTTAACTTTTCTTCTTTAAAGCACATCCCTTAAATCAAAGATAATTTAGCCTCAAAGCCTTAATTAATTTTCGGTTTGATAACTTGTTGTCGAAATCTAGTTAACTTTGAAAATCCTTAATCCACATTTCAACCATAGTTTCCAATTAAATCGATGTCTCAACATTCAATTCTTTAATCTTAACTAAAAGATTATACTTCATTCCCAATTTATTATTTTTTAATATTTTTTTTTAAATCAAAGATTTGATTAAATTCCCAAATTATGATATGAATTTCCATAACTCAATCTCATTGGATTTCAAGAATGATATTATTGAAGATACGATTCACAAAAAACCTAAATCAATCGATGTTGAACATAAGTTACACAGAAACTATATCTACTTATATTTGATATAAATTCTCATAATCAACGAATACTATAAGTGGAAAAACGATATAATAGTAATATCTTCTAAATTCCTTAAATAGTATACGTTTACACCACAGAATTTCATATCAAATATCTGAAGATTATTTCTATCCAACTTATCACAATCAAATTGGGAAACCCGTATGCTAATTAAAAGATTTATCCAACTCTTTGATATTAGATCTGGATAGAAATATCATCAACTTATCCTCAATATTAATCTCCGTATCCAACTCACACTATAAGTGGAATAACGGTGAACTACCTTTTAAATTCCTCAAATAGTAAGAGTCATCATCTACCGAATTAATATCCAAGATTTATCTCCAACCATGTCCAATTATTTAAAATTTAAAAACCCATTTTAATATCAAATAAATCGATTTAATTTCCAAAGAAAACATTTTCAATACTTTTAAATCTTTGAAAACATTCCACTAATCATTTACAAATGATTACTTATAATACGAAAAATAGTTTGCAGGTCAAAAACTTCAAAATAGATTGGAACTACAGGATTGCCCCTAGGATGTCGACCCGGATTAATATACTTGGCCTCTTGCTTGGTGAATCAGCTCTGTAACCGGACTCATTTTTAGTTGCTGATGAAACTAGAGGCGCCCGGGCTGAAGAGAGAGCCAAATAAGGATCTTTCGTGCATAATCCTGCATAATCTCGAATGCTATCAGTTCCGGTGGAAGTCATCAGTTCGAGCTTGATCATCCCTAAACCCAATAGGGGTTTTTCTATTTTGACTTGTTCCCCACAACGATCGAATGAGAATGGCCAAATCCAATTCTCTCTTGATATGTTTTTAACAAACTGCAAATATGTACTATCTGAGTTGACTACATACATCACACGTCCAACCCAAATATCTTAGAAATACGAATCTTTTATTTTTAGAAGAAAAAGATAGAAGAACAGAAATAGCAACACACAATCTCACATCGCAGCGGAACAAAATATAATATATCATAACTTTTAAAATACAAAATCTTAACTGTATAACATACACTTATCAGAGTACAACACTTACAACACAGTGGAAATAAAAATACTATATATCTAACACTGAAGCCTCATGCTCCAAGCCCCTTTATATAGATCTGTAAAATCCTGTACTACTTGATTGCCCGTACAAATTTGGGTACCCAAGAGTTTAGGGAAAACAAACAAAATAAACTCCAGGTTAGTCATGGGACTGGTATGACTAAACAATTTAAACCAGCTTGAGAAAATAAACGATATCTCATAAAACCACGCCGTATAACACGGAACGGGTTTATCGCTTATGAGAATCCAAAATAATTGTTTTAATTTTCAAATCCTTTTGAAAGAAAACGATAATCTTTATATCAAAACACTTTTGATATTATAATAGTGTCTAAATCAAATAATTAGAAATCTAGTGGAACACTTTCATCTCACGCTCCACATACATAATATATAATCAAAACCGCAGGCAATTATTGGTTAATGAATTTCCAACTATGACAAGGTATGGAACCACCTTCCGATAGTGTGTCTCTAGAGAGGAATACACTGGGTTCAATAAGAACATCTTATATCCCGGCTACACATGACCGACCACTCATTTCGCTTGAGTGCATCGAATGTATATCACCAACGGTTGGGATCAGCAACCATTTTCCCAAATAGGACAACATCGAATAGAATAAGTAATTAAATGAATTTCTCTAGATAGGTGATAATACACCCTAATTGGGAGCTACCCACTTAGCCATGCTGCCCCCTATTTTTGTCATTTCCCGGTTTTTGAGGCCTGAGGCTACGATTACTTATCATTCATTGATAAGACAATGACTTTGAATGCCACATTGTCAGATCCGTTAATCATTAATTGATTTGCACAAATATATTCTGGATATTATGCTAAGAGAATAAATTCTCTTCCACCATATATATTTGTTGTAACAACCCGTATTTTCAATAACCTGTTATAACGTAAATCGAGGCAGAATTTAATTTATAAATCTGAATCAAGGGAAACGGGCTATGCCATTGCGTTTATCTCGGAAAAATACGCGAAATAGAGTCTGAGTTTTCGAAAATCGGAGTCCGTATGACCCGATTAAGGCCCAATGAAGTTTTCAGAAAATTTCATGTTCAAAATAGATTTCGAATTTCGGGTTCAAAATTCGAAAAACGGTCAAATTGGGCCAGGCGGGAAAATTCCCGCCAGAGCATCCAAGTCGACAGCCCTGTCGACTTGGGAGTCGACTTGGTTGGACCCAAGTCGACAGCCCTGTCGACTTGGCTGTCGACTTGGTTCAGCCGGGCAGTTTTGCCTGGTGCACCATTTTGGGGTTTTGGTTAGGTTTTGGGGCCAGATTCGGTTTTGAGGGCTGAGATTGAAACTAGGGTTTAATCCTAAGGCTAAAACTAATCCTAATCTCTATAAATAAGACCCTAACCTAACCCTAAATCATCATTATTCATTCAAGTAACTAAACTATGGCAAAATCATTCCTCTCATGGCCTCCACTCTCTTCATAAAATTCCTAAGTCATTTCTATGAGAGATTTTCAATGCATACAAGTGTTTTCAAGCTTGTATGAGTGTCATTAGCTTGCATTCAAGTCAAGTTTCCATATTTACATCTTAAAGCAAGGGTTTTGATCATTTTGGCTCAAGGGTTTTTCTATTGGAGCTTGCATTTTGGGTTTATTTGATTGCATAAGGGCTTTGTCTCAATCTATATATATTTTTGTGTCTTCATAAGCATTGTAAGCCCTTTTCTACTTTCATATGGACATGACACTTAGAAAATATAAGTGTGACCAACTCGAGGTTGGGTTGAGTTTGTAGCGTAAACCTACCCGGAACCGACCGGCTTAACTAGTTGCTACAAACAATAGGACCCAATGTGAGAAGTTGGTCATGTTGTACCTTAAACCCGAGGTTAGACCAAGTTGTGGTGTAAAGCTACCCGGAACCGACCGGCTTAACTAGTAACCGCAACAAAGTCTAATGTGAGAGGTTAAGGCACATTAATTAATTAATGCCTCATGATTAGGGTTAAGTCATGGTCCACTTAATACTTAACCAATTTGGGCTTGGTAGATTAATCAGGGTTAAGTCGTGAACTCATCGTTACACTTAACCAAGTTAATCCATGATTAGCAAGAGGGTTAAACCGTACTTAACCCACTAGAAAATCCTAGCAATGGGGGTCCACTCCAGCAGTAATCCCAAGTTTGTATCATTAAGACCCTAGGGACTAGGCTAGGGTGGGGGCACAATTACTGGACTTGAGGTAAGTGACCAAAAACGACGGCAGAGTGGTACGCCGATGTAGTTCCGGACGGACTATGGTCGTGCACGTAGTCCGTATTTGGAGAAGTCAAGCATGGGTACCAGTAGATCTAGACTGTGCACTTATGTTTATGGTGTCCAGGGGTTGACACCCTAGGGCTTGATACACTCGACGGGAGACCCGGCACAGTCTGACTACAATTATGTTTGGGCCGTATTGACACCAACACGTGACGAGTTAGGCTTATAGGGAGCCGATCGACTAGACCGTTTGGTTGGACTTCGTATTAGGGTCACTTCATGTTATTGGACCTCGTATTAGGGTCACTTCATGTTATTGGACCTCGTATTAGGGTCACTTCATGTTATTGGACCTCGTATTAGGGTCACTTCATGTTATTGGACCTTGTATTAGGGTCATTTCATGTTACTGGGTCAAAGCTTGGGCCAAGGGATCAATACTTGTTTATTCAAGTCATGTTAGTTTGCTAGTACACCTGTGGTGCAAAACCTTAATCTTGATTATGCGATGACACCTTTATCTATCATGCCAGTATGTAGTTATCCTTATGTTCATCCCTGCTTCTCATGCCAGTTAACTTTATCTGTTTACATTGATTGTAGTAGGACTTACTTAGTCTTTTTGACTGACCTGTTTTTCTTTCGCCTCTTCTCTTCCGTCCCCCCCACCCCCAGGTTCTCAGGGTGGGAATATTGGAGCTTAGCTTGGATTTCTGATCGCTTACTTGTGGGATTTTAGCTCATGTACGGTCTTGACATGAAGCTAGCTATGGTTATCACTTATTTTGGGGATAGTACTTATGTATTTCAGTTTTTCAGTGATGTTGTTTTTATCTAGACTTGTGTATTTGGAAAGTTGACATTATGTTGTAACAGACTTGTTTAGAAATAGTTTGAAATCTTCCGCTGTTTTACTTATCTTATTTACTTTGTTTGCATATGTACATATGTTCTTGTTCTTCCTTGATATATCATTATGCATGTTTACCTGATTCAAACGCCCCTCGAAAGTCAGAGTGCTCGCAAGAGACACCCTGGCGGAGGCGGGGTGTTACATTTGGTATCAGAGCCAGGTTTACGAGAAGGAACAAAAAGGTTTTTAAAACTTTTGGAAAACTATTTTCAAAACCAAGTATAAAGTATTTTCCAAAGAAAAGTCTAGTTTATTTTAAAGGCTATTCCCCAAAAGCCATTAGCAAAAATTCCTTCATTTTTTTTTCTCTCCATTCTGAATCTATCTTTTTCTTCGTTTTCAGTATGGCCAATAACTTTGCTATTCCGGAGGGATTACACGTACATGTTTGGTATAGGAGACTTTTGGAGGCTAGGGCGACCGAAGCCGGCCCCGCCGATGTTCCTCCTCCTCCTCCTCCGGTAGTTAATGTTCCTCCTCCTCCTGTCGCTGAGGTTCCTCTTCCTCCTCCCCCTCAGCATCCACAAGAGGATTTCGCGGAGATTTGCAAAGACTTTAAGGCGATGGGTTGCAAGAATTTCATTGGAACCGAGACTTATGTAGAGGCAAGGAATTGGTTGAAAGAAACCGAAGATCTTTTTGCCTTCTTTGATATAGATGACCGTAGGAAGGTTTTATTAGCAGTGTGGTTGCTAAAGGAAGAAGCTGCACGTTGGTGGGTGGTCACCACCGCTACTAGGCCAATTGAGACTTGGGATGACTTTCGGGGAAAGTTTGGACTAAGGTTCCTATCACTGAAGCAAGGGGACATGACTATTAGGGAATACATAGATAAGTTTAATCAACTGGCTCGGGTCGGTTTAGACTTGGTTAACGCAGCTCAGAAGAAGGCCCTATACTTTGCTCTAGGATTAAATGAGCCATTACATGGTTTAGCCATGACTCATATACCCTTGGGGGCAACTTTCGAGAGTTTGGTGAATATGGCCCTACTCAATGAAGAGAATAGGAGTGACAAGAAGGAAATCAAGGTGAATGAGTCTCAAACCAAGAAAACGGGGCCCAAAAAGGAAATGAAGAAGAAGGAGGAGAAGTCTAAAGATAAGAAGGAAAAAAGGTGCTTTACTTGTGGAAGCTCAACTCATCTAAACAAGGATTGCAGAAAAAGGAAGGGCACCTGCTTTAACTGTGGAGAAATGGGACACTTCACTAGGGATTGCCCGAAGAAGCAAGGGTAAGGCCAGGGTCAGACTCAGCGTGCTGGACCTTCGGGAGGGCAAGTTCATGCTCTCAATGCCGCTCCAGTTCCCGATCGAGGTAGTATTTCTGTTGAAAGTCTTGTTTACATTTCTGATTTTCCTGTTCGTACTTTGTTTGATTCTGGCGCATCGCATAGTCTATTTCATCTGGTTTAGTTGAAAGTTTGCACCTAAGTACTAGTCTAGTTAATGATCCCGTGTGTGTTTCAAATCCAATTGGGGTTTCCGCCCATTTGTCTATTATCTACGTGGATTTGAAAATTTCTATCTTGAGTGTAGAGTTCTCGTGTGATGCTTATATTCTCGGTTTCATGGGGTATGGGTTGATTTTGGGCATGGATGGGTTGTCCAGTTTTGGAGCCATCCTTGATTTTTGAGCATAGAGTTGTGAGGCTCATGACTCGCCTCGGTAATACCCTAAAAATTTCTAGTAACCCTATGGGTCCCGTCACGTTGTGTTATCTTGAATCCCTCAACTCGTCTATCGATAGTTTGCAATCGGTGAGGGTGGTCCGGGAGTATCATGATATCTTGGGTGAAGTGAAGGGGGGTTACCCCTAAGCGAGAGATTGATTTCCGCATTTATCTGGTTGATAATGCCAAGCCAGTTACGTGGCCGATTAGGCACATGGTCCCGCGAGATGAGAGTTAAGAAAGCAAGTCAAGGAGTTGCTTGAGAGGAACTTCATACGATGAAGCATTTCCGAAGAGGGTGCTCTAGTAGTATTCGCTACTAATGTGGACAGTTCGCTTCGCCCGTGTGTTGATTATCGTGAGTAGAACAAGAAGAATAGACAACCATTACCAAGGATCGATGATTTGTTTGATCAGCTTGTAGGAACATCTGTTTTCTCTTGATCTTGCTACTGGATTCCATCGGCTCAGAGTAGCTGAGGATAGTATAGACAAAACTGCGTTCAGAACTCCAGATGGATTCTTAGAATGGCTAGTCATGCCATTCGGTTTGACTAATGTACCCACCTACTTCGTGGACTTGATGAGTAGGGTGCCTAGGGAGTTCCTGAACAGGTTTGTGGTAGTCTTTGTAAAAGATATCCTGACTTTCTTAAAGAACGAGGAAGAACATGCTAGACATCTCAAGGAGGTGATGGATACGCTTAGAGCCCATCAGTTGAAAGCCAAGTCCTCCAAATGTCATTTTGGAGAAAAGAAGTTAGATTTCTTGGGCACATAGTTACTAAGCAAGGCTTAGCGGTGGATCCCGCTAAAGTGGTCGCGGTTCAAGACCAAAAAGCCCCGACGAGGACAATTGAAGTAAGAAGCTTTCTCAGTTTAATTAGTTAGTTAGCGCCCCTTGAGCTTAGATCTACCCTTCTGGATCAAGTAGGGACTTCACAGAAAGAAGACCCGCAGTTAGTCGAGATCATGGACAAGTTGATTCGAGGCGAGATGGTAAGTCACCTCGCTATAGATGACAAGGGATGGCTAAGACGCGATGAGAGAAAGAAGGTTCTTGAAGATGCACATCACCCGAGGAGGTGGCCGAGTTTGTCCCAAGGTGCATGTTGTGCCAACTGGTTAAAGGCCGAGTCATAGAAGCCCGGTGGGCTATTATATCCATTGGAGGTCCCCGCAATGGAAGAGGGAAAAGCGTCACGAAGGATTTCGTGGATGGACTGCCTAGATCAAGAAAGGGAATAAAAGCATGTGGGTCATAGTAGGTAGACTCACGAAGAGTGCTCATTTCACTCCGGTAAAGAGCGAAAGGACTGCATCATAACTAGCGAAAGTTTACTTTCAAGAAATAAAGTGGTTGCACGGGGTCCCCTAAAGGATAGTTAGTAACCATGACTCAATCTTCACTAGCCAGTTTTGGGATAGTCTACGGGAAGTCATGGGAAAGCACTGAATCTAAGTACGGCCTATCATTCGCAGGCGGATGGTTCATTTCGTTCAAGCATGAGTTATAGAAAATCACGTTAGTAAGAGCAATTGGCAACGAGGGTTGGTATTTTCAAGAAAAGTTCTGCTGCGTGAAATACTTTATAGTAAGTAAACGAGATCCAGGATTCATTAGTGAATTTTGGAGAGCTTGCATGAAACCATGAGGTCATAGTTATGTTTAAGCCAAGAATGATAGAAGAGTAAGTGAAAGAGGAAGACGAGAGGCGACAATGAAATGGGTTCCAACTCATATTTGGAAATAAGAGTTAAGAAGCTAAGAAATCATGAGGTAAAAGACGGTCAAAGCACAGTGGAGTTAAGCTCAAGGAAACGTGACTTAGAAGATTGAAGGCTAGATACGCGCATCATATCTCTTTTTAAGAGCATATCCTTGATCCTTGTTTTCCTGTGGAACTTACTCGCATGTTATCTTTTACATATATCCTCTCGATCCCATTTCTGTTGTAAACTCCATAAGGGGGTGTGACTCATCGGTTAGTAATACATGTCAAGGTTTAAAGGGGTCCGTTAGGTTGACTAAACCTTTTGGGCTTTTATAGAATATGGGTTGGGTTAGGAAGGGATTTCTTGTAATCCGAAAGGGGTATATCCTGCTTATCTTCCCGATCTCTTTGTAGCATATCTTTTGCTATCCATGTTCGTCTTGATTATCTAGTTTATCATGTTAATCTTGTCATGAGAACCTTAGGCAGAAACCCTTTGGATGAAACATGTGTTTGAAACATGTTATGCTTGATGGTTGCAAGTGGTTGCAAGTGTTTGCAAGTGGTTACTCGTGGATGCATTATACACATTAGGCACTAGATCGGCTCACACACTCCTTATATTGCATATGCATGAGTGTTTATGCTTATTCATGGATGAATATGTTGTGCTATCACATGGACTTTGCATATGGATGTATGTTATGTGCACACATATAGATGTTATACATTATGTTAGGAATTGCATACATATGGATTCATTTCACTAACATAATTTGCATTGATGATATTTGCATTAGATAAGGACATATACACACACCTTTGCATATGTTCATACAACATTTAGAATCTTGTAAGGACAATGATTGCTCGTGGATGATGTTTTGAGTAGATGGATGTTGAATGGTAGGATACGTTCTTCCTAACTTGAAGATTTCGGGGACGAAATCCTTTAAGGAGGGGAGAATGTAACAACCCGTATTTTCAATAACCTGTTATAACGTAAATCGAGGCAGAATTTAATTTATAAATCTGAATCAAGGGAAATGGGCTATGTCATTGCGTTCGTCTCGGAAAAATACACGAAATAGAGTCCGAGTTTTCGAAAATCGGAGTCCGTATGACCCGATTAAGGCCCAATGAAGTTTTCAGAAAATTTCATGTTCAAAACAGATTTCGAATTTCGGGTTCAAAATTCGAAAAACGGTCAAATTGGGCCAGGCGGGAAAATTCCCACCAGAGCACCCAAGTCAACAGCCCTGTCGACTTGGGATTCGACTTGGTTGGACCCAAGTTGACAGCCCTGTCGACTTGGCTATCGACTTGGTTCAGCCGGGCAGTTTTGCCTGGTGCACCATTTTGGGGTTTTGGTTAGGTTTTGGGGCCAGATTCGGTTTTGAGGGCTGAGATTAGAACTAGGGTTTAATCCTAAGGCTAAAACTAATCCTAATCTCTATAAATAAGACCCTAACCTAACCCTAAATCATCATTATTCATTCAAGTAACTAAACTATGGCAAAATCATTCCTCTCATGGCCTCCACTCTCTTCATAAAATTCCTAAGTCATTTCTATGAGAGATTTTCAATGCATACAAGTGTTTTCAAGCTTGTATGAGTGTCACTAGCTTGCATTCAAGTCAAGTTTCCATATTTACATCTTAAAGCAAGGGTTTTGATCATTTTGGCTCAAGGGTTTTTCTATTGGAGCTTGCATTTTGGGTTTATTTGATTGCATAAGGGCTTTGTCTCAATCTATATATATTTTTGTGTCTTCATAAGCATTGTAAGCCCTTTTCTACTTTCATATTTAAACTCTAAATTTAAATGAATGATGCAAGTTTGGTTGATCATTATGATATGCAAGTTTGCCATGATATGCAAGTTTACTATGTCATGTTATGCAAGTTTGATATGTTATGTTATGCAAGTTTATCATGTTATGTTATGCAAGTTTGCCATGTTATGATATGCAAGTTTACCATGTTATGCTATGCAAGTTTGCCATGTTATGATATGCAAGTTTATCATGTTATGTTATGCAAGTTTGCCATGTTATGATATGCAAGTTTATCATGTTATGTTATGCAAGTTTGCTATGTTATGATATGCAAGTTTGCCATATGATATGCAAGTTATGTTATGGTTGATCATTTTGCTCATGTTATCATATTATGCAAGCTTATCTTGGGTTTATGAGCTTAAAGCTTCAAGCTTTATGCTAAAGGTTGCATTTTGGCAACATGTAAGTTATCATATCCCTTATGATAACTTGCATGTGAGGCTAAATGCGAACTTATGGCAACTTCTACATGTCATTTATCACCATGTATCACTTATATGCTAAGTTTGGTTTTATGCATACTTCTGAGGCCTAAAATTGTAATATGCAAATATATGAACATATGTACATTTCATATGCCACCATGTTAAACTTGTGGCTTCAACACCTTTATGTCATGATTATGCCAAGTTCCCTCTTTCTATCCTTTATGTGCTATTGTGATATGTAAGCGATGGGATTGCGTTTGGGGTTGGGTAAACTTAAAAGACATAAAAACATAAGATTGGGAATTTACCTATTAAGTTAGGTCTACCCATTGGGAATTTACCTATTAAGTTAGGTCTACCCAAATGCTTGAAAACTTGTAATATGTTTTGGAAACATAATGGACATGACACTTAGAAAATATAAGTGTGACCAACTCGAGGTTGGGTTGAGTTTGTAGCGTAAACCTACACGGAATCGACCGGCTTAACTAGTTGCTACAAACAATAGGACCCAATGTGAGAAGTTGGTCATGTTGTACCTTAAACCCGAGGTTAGACCAAGTTGTGGTGTAAAGCTACCCGGAACCGACCGGCTTAACTAGTAACCGCAACAAAGTCTAATGTGAGAGGTTAAGGCACATTAATTAATTAATGCCTCATGATTAGGGTTAAGTCATGGTCCACTTAATACTTAACCAATTTGGGCTTGGTAGATTAATCAGGGTTAAGTCGTGAACTCATCATTACACTTAACCAAGTTAATCCATGATTAGCAAGAGGGTTAAACCGTACTTAACCCACTAGAAAATCCTAGCAATGGGGGTCCACTCCAGCAGTAATCCCAAGTTTGTATCATTAAGACCCTAGGGACTAGGCTAGGGTGGGGGCACGATTACTGGACTTGAGGTAAGTGACCAAAAACGACGGCAGAGTGGTACGCCGATGTAGTTCCGGACGGACTATGGTCGTGCACGTAGTCCGTATTTGGAGAAGTCAAGCATGAGTACCAGTAGATCTAGACTGTGCACTTATGTTTATGGTGTCCAGGGGTTGACAACCTAGGGCTTGATACACCCGACGGGAGACCCGGCACAGTCTGACTACAATTATGTTTGGGTCGTATTGACACCAACACGTGACGAGTTAGGCTTATAGGGACCCAATCGACTAGACCGTTTGATTGGACCTCGTATTAGGGTCACTTCATGTTATTGGACCTCGTATTAGGGTCACTTCATGTTATTGGACCTCGTATTAGGGTCACTTCATGTTATTGGACCTCGTATTAGGGTCATTTCCTGTTATTGGGTCAAAGCTTGGGCCAAGGGATCAATACTTGTTTATTCAAGTCATGTTAGTTTGCTAGTACACCTGTGGTGCAAAACCTTAATCTTGATTATGCGATGACACCTTTATCTATCATGCCAGTATGTAGTTATCCTTATGTTCATCCCTGCTTCTCATGCCAGTTAACTTTATCTGTTTACATTGATTGTAGTAGGGCTTACTCAGTCTTTTTGACTGACCTGTTTTTCTTTCGCCTCTTTTCTTCCGTTCCCCCCCCCCCCCCCAGGTTCTCAGGGTGGGAATATTGGAGCTTAGCTTGGATTTCTGATCGCTTGCTTGTGGGATTTTAGCTCATGTACGGTCTTGACATGAAGCTAGCTATGGTTATCACTTATTTTGGGGATAGTACTTATGTATTTCAGTTTTTCAGTGATGTTGTTTTTATCTAGACTTGTGTATTTGGAAAGTTGACATTATGTTGTAACAGACTTGTTTTGAAATAGTTTGAAATCTTTCGCTGTTTTACTTATCTTATTTACTCTGTTTACATATATACATATGTTCTTGTTCTGCCTTGATATATCATTATGCATGTTTACCTGATTCAAACGCCCCTCCAAAGTCAGAGTGCTTGCAAGAGACACCCTGGCGGAGGCGGGGTGTTACATTTGTACAGAAAAACCTATGCGACCATTGGAAATACTTTGTCGGATGTTCGTCTATATACGTTCGTTCTGGGGTTGAACGAAACCGAAGGCACAATTTCCATTAATCCATCTTAGGCAATTTCTACCTAGGATTAGCAGAAAAGCCCTTGCACTTTTCTCCGTCTTCGATTATCTTCATATAATCTGATTCGCAACGCTACTGCCAATACGGAGCGGTTCTCGGATAATAATCCAAACGGTCTCTCCATATTGACAACGATATTGGCAAACACTTCGATAGTCGGTTACTTAACTATCGAAGAAAAACAAACATCCATTCAAAACATCAAACAATCACTGGGCCCTTAATTAATATTTCATTAATTAAATCACTTCTCCATTTCCTTATCAATATTTGTTAACCAAATATTTTTCAATAATTATCTTGGCCTCTTATGCTATTTGGAAAACATTTCCATATCTCGCCTTCTTTTATTTTCTATACTTAGAAAATATCTTCTGTTTATAATTGGAAAACATTCCAATTACTTATCACTTTTTCCCAACTCATTTATTTCTGTACTTAGGAAATATTTATTATTATATTTTCCAAAATTTCCACTTACTTGGGTTAAAATGAATGTTGTGTAAGACATTGTTACAACAACCCAAAATACAGCATTCAACTAAATCTTATTCAAGCATTTATCTTCGAGACTGAAACTTACTATTTATCGATTAATGATGAAATCAATCAATTTGGGGTATAATTACCTCTCAGACCTTAACTGAAAACATCCTTAACTTCAAAATAGACAAATCCATTATTCCCGAATTATCAACACCATAAAACCAATTATTCATTTTTAAAACGTATATACATTTCTCTTTCTATTACCAAATTATTGATTTCCTTTTTGTTTATAGTATTCTATTTTAAGTTTGTTTCCTTATCGAATTCTATACATATCGATATATTGATTTCTAATTATGAAATTTTCTTAAAAATATTCTATCTCCTTAAATTTCTGGAAAATTTCGCCATAACCTCCTTTGTACTGGTCATTTGGTACAACTACAAAATGCCTCTTTAGGCCCTTTCCATTCAAAAAGAAAATCAAAAAGCCAAGCGGCTTGCCGATTCGGTGCATAAAATCTCATATGGAATTTAAACGTGTACTTTTTGTCGGGTACACAAATTATAATCTTCATAAACTTCATCCCATGCCTGTCTAACTCATATGTGTTCATTTATAATTTATTCCCACTCAATCTGGCAATTTTAACTCAATTCGCTAATTTATTCTTTAATTAGCACTTTTGCTTATTTCACTTTTTATTTGAACATATCACGTTCAAATATATATATATATATATATATCTGTGTGTGTGTGTGTGTTTGTAAAACAATCGAATGTCATTTCTTGTTTAAGTTTCATATTCGATTTCGAATATGAATATACAAACCCCTTTTCTGATCCAAAGTTCAATTTCGATTTAAAATTTCATTAACTAATTTTTCTTCAAATTAGTTAATTCTATTCAACAATTAAAAATCCGATTTTCATTTCAAAAATCATTTCATTTACACAACTTGAATTCATATTTATTTTACAACTCAAATCTGGATTTTTCTAATGGAAATTCGGATTTCATTTACTTAAAATCCTTTTATTTATTTAAATTAGCCGTTGTGGTTTTATAATGGTTTTGACGTTGTTTTTCTGCAAATTTGATTTTGACATAACTCAAAATCTATACAACAAAATCTGGGTTTTTAACTTCCATTAGAAAACTATTATCAAATCGGTTTTGACGATTCTTGTTTCAAAGAATTCCGACTTGAAATGAGTTCTATATACTCAATTGAAGTTCGAAACGCCAATTTACGAACTACCGCGCCACGGCGAGTTCGTTTAATTATATTTAAAAATAAACGTTAAACTTCATTTATTTTAAATTTCAATCTTGTTCTTGTATATATATTTTAATATATATAAATCCAGTTTCCAAATTCAACTTAACATTTTCGATTATCTCTAATCGACGAATTTTCATTACTTGGTTATAAATTTATTTATAACTCAAATTTCTATGCTGCACTCCAATTTCCTTTGAAAAAAATTGTTTTATAAAAATTCGATTTAATCGAATATCAATTACAAACCCGTTGGAATTTTCTTAATTCAGTTTATATCCCAAACTCCAGAATATAATCAATTATTTCATTTTCAACACGTTTTCCAACTTCACTTTTTATATTCTTACTTGAATTTAAATTTCTAAATTATCCAATGATAATTTATTTCATTAGATTTATAAGCATTGTTTATAAACTAAACTCCCTTGTTTTATATATTAAAACAAGTTTTATTTCAAAAATCTATTTGAACTAACTACATTTTATATTCCGAATTCCGGAATAAAACTGTCGTTCCTTTTTCGAAATGATTTCACATTATATTTTATTCATACTTGAATTTAAGATTATAGAATATCTCCAGATAATTAATTCACTATATTTATAAACATTTTTTATAATTTTACTTGTTTTATAAATTCCAACAAGTTTCATTTCGAAATCTATTTAAACCGAAATCTTATTTTGGAATATTCTATTTATTATAACTTATCTATATATAAATATAGAATCTATTTCCATATTTAAATTTAAACTTCTATTTAATACAATCCTAATATCTTTTCTGAAAATATTTTGTTTAAACAAATTTGATCTAATCGAATTCAAATCATAAATCCATACATATTTAGTTTTAGTTCAATTTACATTCTGAATATTAGAATAAATTTCATCGTTTAGTTATTTAAAACGATTCCCCATTTCTATTTTTAAATTCACATTTGAATTTAAATATTCAAATTATCAAATGATAATTTTTCCCACTTTATTTATAAACACCGTAAATAAATTCATTTTAATTCCCTGATTTTCCAATGAAAATCATTCCAATTTATTTAAAAACATCGTTTATAAATTTACCTCAAATTTCCACGTTATTTAATTTATAAACATCGTTTATAAATTCACCACTTCAATTTCCTGTATTATTTAATTTATAAACATCGTTTATAAATTCAATACTTGTTTTATTTATTCAAAACAAGTTAATATCTTTACAACCCCTTTCGAAATTCAATTCTATTTTTAAAAATAGAATTCCCCTTTTAAATCTCAAAATATCCTTTCCATGATATTTTTATATATCAATATTTTAGGCTTAGTGATATTTCAAACATTCAAAACACCCAATTATCAATTATAGGCTTTCTAACACATCATATATGAAATATATATATATGTATATATATGAAAGCAAACAAATAATAATATTTTTGAGGAATCCAGTTTGATCCCTCCTACCTGTTTTCCTACATCCACAGATGTTAGCCAACATAAATAATACCCATCCTGCTTCAAGATAGGATATCGTGGTATAGAAGGTCATCCACTATCATAGCGTGGGGCGTATAGTGTCATGCGCTAAAGATACTGCGGGCATCCGCTAATGGTACTGCGGGAATCCAACCACCAACACACACACACACACACACACACACATATATATATATATATATATAGTAACCACAACCACCAAGCCTAAATAACATATATATAGATATATATAGTAGCCACAATAATATTTCAAAGCATACAAACAACCAACAAACAATTATTTTTAACAAATAAAAATCAATTCTAAATAAATCCGAGTGAGATTTACTCACCAGGATTTTTTTCTGATCTACTCTGATTTCCATTTTAATTCCTGATTAGATAACCCGCAACTATGGATTACATGATTGATTCCATTTGCACCAATTTTGTATAAATTTAACATGACATTTATTATTTAAATTATCAAACAAATTTTAAATGCAATCAAATTACTAAATTAAATAATTACCTTTATTCCTGTTTTTAAACCTTTCTTTTCCAAATTGACAAAGCTCGCTTAGACCCCAATTTGTCTTCACTGTCACTGCCTTAAAACCATCAATCTGATCCTTTTTCTCAACACTAGTATGTTGTACAAACATCATCAATCTTTCTCTGTCAACTGTTATTAATAAATATTTCTCTTAGTTTGTATGTGTGTGTAGATATATATATATATATATAATAATAAACATTATTAGTTAGCTTATTAAACTAACCCCTTTTTTTATTTACCTAAAATTTGCCTTCAAACAAGGCACCAGCTTCACATCACCAGACCGATCAATGTTCACACCATCAGACTGATCAACAGCCATTTCCCTTTGCTATCCACGATCCATTTTCTTCATGCTTCACTGTTCTCTGTATTCCATAACCACCCATGAACTTCTTTATTCTTCCTCTCCTTCCCAAAGTCGCAGTCCCCATTTAGATGTTGCGTTTCTTCCCAAAAATCCATCACCCTAAACAGCGATACTACCTACTCCATCTTTACCCTTTCCTGTTGAGCTTGGCACAAATATAACCATCGTACTTAAAATAACAAATTAAAGGTCGCGATGGTTTTTCTACTCGTCCTTTCCCCAAATTCCATCCTTTAAATCACACCAAAATCTGGCGTTCCAGTTAACCGACCGTCCACCCACGAGTGCCCAAGTCACGATGTCTGGATTGGTTCGCTTCAGAAATCTCGAGTTCGTAAATCGCGATCTCTATTTCGCCATCAATTTGAAGTTACCCCCTGCCCTAACACGCACTGCCACTAGCTCGATCTCTAGATTTGTTCGCACCCCAATACAGACCTCGACAATCCCCTTCCACGCAACCCTAACAACCACTTTCGAACTCCCTGAACACGAGTGCCCCATCTTGTTATTGAACATGATTCCGCGACACTGCCTTGACTCGAGATTCAGATCTTGATTCAGAATTCTTTTTTTCTTTTATTACTGCGGTTTTCAGTTTGAAGAAAAGGGTGAATAAGGAGATAGCCGTGACTTTTTAAAAAAAAGAAGGTGTGCGGCTCTTTTGTTTTGAAGTAGCAAGGCCATTTTTGTTTTGAGGCCAACAAATTTTGTTTATCTGAGGAGCGAAAAGGAAGAACAGGGAATTTGGTCACGATTTTATAGAAGACGAATACTTAACGGTTAAGGAAATATAGTCTTCGTAAGGTACATTATAGATTTAGGTTTACAGTGTACGGAATATTGCTTAGGAGGGAAGGAAGCAATACTTTATAAATATTTTTATTCTATTTTATTTTAATTAAAAATTAAAACCAGTATCCTTCAATTTTAAATTATCACGTTGATTTAAACACCTATTTGAGCCCAGCAACAACCCTTCCTAGGGTTAAACCACCATTCTGAACCCACTGGGATAGTTTTCAAAGCCTTATTCGATCATCTGGGGAAGATATTTATTTAAATCGATATAAATTAAATTTAAAACAATTAATTGCTTGATAATAAATTACTATTATCGTCGATTATATTCACATAGAAATTTGATTAATTATCTAAATTAATCTAACTCCATTTAAATTTCGAATTGGAATATTTCAGATTCTCATATTACGATGATTATATATATTCAAAATAAATTATATAGCGATTATTAATCGATAATTCAATATAAAAATTCTTTTTTATTATTAATTCAATATTTAAAACAATATCAAATATTCAATATTAATCGATTAAAAATCTGGCCCATTGCATTCTTCCCCCTTAAAAGAATTTCGTCCCCGAAATTTCTAAGGTAGGAAAAATGATATAACCCATTGCTTTTCAAAAACTCACTTAGTTGAAACTCAACTTTTCACATCAACAAAATTTAGTTCGACCAAAACTTTTGGTTTTCATTCAATTAATTCGAATGATCTACAATCAATACATTTACATCCAATCTGTATTCCATTAATCTATTCAAATTGATTCTAATCAATTTATTCAACTTAATACATTCAACTTGCTTATTTAAATTTTAATTCTAAAATTCAAACCCATGGGTTTTCATTTCAATTCCCTTAGAAATCCCATAAATATATACATGTATTTATTTCCATCTCAAATTCAAAATATTTGAATTTTTCAATCCAACTTGTTTTCTTTCAAACAAATTTCCAGCAAAAACTTTTCGAAGGTAGCAATCCATCACTTAAAAACTCGAAAATGAATACTGATGATGTCGCGATCAACATCAGAATTATTTTCCAGCCACTGAAGTGAGTTCATTGCTTTATCACTTTCAAAATCCATAAAAATGATTTTTATTCAAAAACCCTTTCAAAACAAAACTATATTATTTTAATATACTTTGGAAAATATTTTTCCAACTTCCCGGGATTTAAATTCCAAATTCTGGTTTGAATTCAATTTTAATTCATCTCATTTGTATATTTCATTCTCATACAAATTCTATTTGGTTTTATATAACCATTCAAATTTATAATCTCACTATAATATTAACATCCAACACATCCATATATTATAATAATTTCAGAAAATTATTCTTTCTATATCAAAATATAATTTTGGGTAAAATTATTTCATTTACCCACTTAAAAACGATATTGCGTCAAATATCTCTGTTCAAATGTTTAGAAATTCCTATCAACTTCGTGACGTCCTACGATTCGATCAGAATTCATAACTTCCTCGACAGACTAGCCAACAAAATATAAAACAATTTTTATATCAATTAATAAATAAGCGCTCTCGTATAATACACTCAACTCATTCTAGGGTACTAATGACCCTATCTCTAATGAGCACAACCCACCAAAGCCTAGGTGTTCGCTCAGCCTAAGCTCTGATACCACTGTAATGAACCGTAAATCCGTACTATCTGTGTTGACTACATACATCACACATCCAACCCAAATATCACAGAAATACGAATCACTTTTTTAGAAGAAAAAGATAGAAGAAGAAAAGAAATAACAACACAAAATCTCACATCGCAGCGGAACAAAATATAATATATCATAACTTTTGAATACAAAATCTTAACTATATAACATACACTTATCAGAGTACAACACTTACAGCACAACAGAAATAAAAATACTATATATCTAACACTGAAGCCTCCTACTCCAAGCTCCTTCATATGGATCTGTAAATCCTGAACTACTTGACTGCTGGTACAAATTTGGGCACCCAAGAGTTTAAGGAAAACGAACAAAATAAACTCCGGGTCAGTCATGGGACTGGTATGAGCAAACAATTTAAACCAGCTTGAGAAAATAAACGATATCTCATAAGACCACGCCGTACAACACGGAACGGGTTTATCCTTTATGAGAATCCAAAACTATTGAATTAACTTTCAAATCCTTTTGAAAGAAAATGATAATCTTTATATCATAACTCTTTTGATATTATAATAGTGTCTAAATCAAATAATTAGAAATCTAATGGAACGCTTTCATCTCACGCTCCACAAACATAATATACAATCAAAACCGCAGGCACTTATTGGGTAATGAATTTCCAATTATGACAAGGTATGGAACCACCTTACGATAGTGTATCTCTAGAGAGGAATACACTGGGTTCAACAAGAACATCTTGTAACCCGGCCACACATGACCGACCACTCATTTCGCTTGAGTGTATCGAATGTATATCACCAACGGTTGGGATCAGCAACCGTTTTCCCAAATGGGACAGCATCGAATAGAATAAGGAATTAAATGAATTTCTCTAAATAGGTGATAATACACCCTAATTGGGAGCTACCTACTTAGCCATGATGCCAACCCGATTTTTGCCATTTCCCGGTTGTTGAGGATTGAGGCTACGATTACTTATCATTAATTGATAACACAATCACTTTGAATGCAACTTTGTCAGATCCGTTAATCATTAATTGATTTGCACAAATATATTCTGGATATTATGCTAAGAGAATAAATTCTACGCCACCATATATATTTGTACAGAACAACCAACGCGGTCATTGGAAATACTTTGTCAGACATTCGTCCATATACGTTCATTCTGGGATTGAACGAAACCGAAGGCACAATTTCCATTAATCCATCTTAGGCAATTTCTACCTAGGATTAACCGAAAAAGCCCTTGCACTTTACTCCGTCTTCGATTATCTTCATATAATCTGATTCGCAACGCTACTACCAATACGGAGTGGTTCTTGGATAATAATCCAAACGGTCTCTCCATATTGACAACGATATTGCAAACACTTCGATAGTTGGTTATTTAACTATCGAAGAAAAACAAACATCCATTCAAAACATCAAACAATCACTGGGCCCTTTAATTAATATTTCATTAATTAAATCACTTCTCCATTTCCTTATCAATATTTGTTAACCAAATATTTTTCAATAATTATCTTGGCCTCTTGCGCTATTTGGAAAACATTTCCATATCTAGCCTTCTTTTATTTTCTATACTTAGAAAATATTTTCTGTTTATAATTGGAAAACATTCCAATTACTTATCACTTTTTCCCAACTCATTTATTTCTGTACTTAGGAAATATTTATTATTATATTTCCAAAATTTCCACTTACTTGGGTTAAAATGAATGTTGTGTAAAACATCATTACAACAACCCAAAATACTGCATTCAACTAAATCTTATTCAAAGATTTATCTTCAAGACTGAATCTTGCTATTTATCGGTTATTGATGAAATCAATCAAGTTGGGGTATAATTATCTCTCAGACCTTGATTGAAAACATCCTTAAATTCAAAACAGACAAAACCATTATTCCCGAATAATCAACACCATAAAACCAATTATTCACTTTTAAAACGTATATACATTTCTCTTTTTATTACTAGATTATCGATTTCCTTTTTGTTTATAATATTCTATTTTAAGTTCGTTTCCTTATCGAATTCAAATATATCGATATATTGATTTCTAATTATCAAATTTTCTTAAAAATATTCTATCTCCTTAAATTTTCGGAAAACTTCTCCATAACCTTCTTTGTACTGGTCACTAGGTACAACTACAGAACGCCTCTCTAGGCACTTTCCATTCAAAAAGAAAATAAAAAAGCCAAGCGGCTTGCCGATTCGGCGCATAAAATCTCATATGGAATTTAAACGTGTACTTTTTGTCAGGCACACAAATTATAATCTTCATCCCATGGCTGTCTAACTCATATACGTTCTTTCCTAATTTATTCCCACTAAATCTGGCCATTTTAACTCAATTCGCTAATTTATTCTTTAGTTAGCTCTTTTTCTCATTTCACTTTTTATTTGAGCATATCACGTTAAAATATATATATATATATATATATATATATATATATATATATATATATATATGTGTGTGTGTGTGTGTGTGTGTGTGTGTTTATAAAACAATCGAATGTCATTTCTTATTCAAGTTCCATATTCGATTTCGAATTTGAATATACAAACCCCTTTTCTGATCCAAAGTCCAATTTCGATTTAAAATTCCTATAACGACCCTGGGTTTTTGCAATCCTGGATATCGGCATACAACACTATGTCGACTATTCAAGCATCGGAAACACCGGATAGTCCATGAAAGAAGTTAGATGGTGAGAATAGATAAGATAGAAACTTAGAATAGAAGAAGAAGAAGAACATACAACATCAGAGTAAACACGAATCTCACAGCGGAACGAATAAATATATTTCATGACATAACTTTGAAATAAAACAGTATCTGTATACAATACCATTATTAGCGTATAACACTTACAACATAGCGGAAATAACAATAGCTATATAATCCTGAAGCCTCCTGCTCCAGCTCTTCAAGTATCTGTAAATCCCGACTACTTGACTGCCCGTACAAAATTGGCCACCCAAGAGTTTAGGGAAAACAATACGAAATAAACTCCGGGTCAGTCATGTGACTGGTGTGAGTAAATTCAAATCATTTGTTTAACTTTAAAAATCCTTTCAAAAGAAAGAATAATCGTAAGACCGATCCACACATAAACACAGATGGTTTTTACCTTACGATAACCCAAATCATTTGTAAAACAATATTATTCTGATATTATAATAATGTCTAACACAAGTAATATCAATCTAGTAGAAACGCTTGCATTTAACGTTCTACATATATAATATACAATCTAAACCGCGGGCTCTTATTTGGGGAATGGATTAAAACTATGACAAGGTATGGATCCACCTTTCGCTCAGTGTACTCTAGAAGCGATACACTGGAGTTCAACAAGAACATCTTGCAACTCGGCCACACATGACCGACCACTCATTTCGCTTGAGTGTATCGAATATATTGTCACCTTACAGTTGGTAAATCAGCATAACCATTCCCGGGAGAATCAGAATTGAATGAAGTAACAAATATGAATATTCTCTAGATGGTGACAATATACCCTACTTGGTTGCGAACCACTTAGCTATGCTGCCTGCCCGATTTCTGTCATTTCCCAGTTGATGAGGCTCGAGGTCAAAACGTATCTTTTAACAAATCACTCCTCCATTTACTTCGAATGCAACATCGTCATACCCGTCAAATCACAAATTGATTTCCCTAAAAATACCACAGGTATAAGCTAAGAGAAACGAATTCCTCCGCCACTAACGTAAATACGTTTGAAACGATCAACTTACATGATCTACCAGATATACTCTGTCAAACATTCGTCCATTCAAGTTGTCCTAGGACTGGACAAACCGAAGGCACTATTCCGTACACCCATTCTAGGCAATATTTACCTAGGACTTATACAACAGCCCTTGCACTTTACTCTGTCTTCAATTTGTCTTCAATCTATTTGATTCGAAACGCTAACGCCCATATGGAGTGGTTCTTTGGATAAGAATCCAACCTGTTTCTCCGTATTGACGACAGAAAAATGGCCAAAACTTTGATAGTCTGTGATTTAACTATCAAAGAAAAACACGTGTGCAAACAACGATATTATTTCCAGATGGAAATTTTATCGATCAATCATCATTTAACATTTATCCCTTTAGTTCATTAATTTACTTATCTCCTGTTTCCATATATTCTAAATTCTTATTTTCTATTATCAGAAAACATTTCGGATTCTTATTTGGAAAACATTTCCAAAACTCCTTCATTGGATTTAAACTGATGTTTAAATCAAACATCGCCATGCCAACTCAAACCATTTCACTCATTAACTAAATTCACTTAACCAGCATTAACTATCAAACCTTACCATTCCTTAGTTAAGAAGGAAGTCAATCAAGTTGGGGTATAATTACCTCTCAGACCTTAACTGAACAACGTTTTAACTCCGAAATAGTCAAAGTTTATCTTTTAAATCTTTAACAAACTTCCTTACGTAACTCTCTTTAGAATAAATCTCTATTCGATAACTCTTTCCTTCGAATAAACTATATTCTATAATCTTTCTTCTTCGAATAACCTATATTCGAATAACTCTATTCAGTTAACACTATTCGATTAACTCTAATCGATTCACTCTTATCAGTTAGCTCTATTTGATTAACTCAATTCTATTAACTATATTTGATTAACTCGATTGGATTAACTCTATTCCATTAACTCTAACTAATTTACTCTTATCAATTAACTCCTTTCGAATAAACTATATTCGATTAACTCCTTTCGAATAAATAATATTCGATTAACTCCTTTCAAATAACTAATATTCGATAACTTCTTTCGAATAACTAATATCCGATAACTCCTTTCGAATAACTAATATTTGATAACTCTTTTTGAATAACTAATATTCGATAACTCCTGTCGAATAACTAATGTTCGATAACTCCTTTCGAATATTCGATAACTCCTTTCGAATAACTAATATTCGATAATTTCTTTCGAATAACTAATATTCGATAATTTCTTTCTCTATTCGAACAAACTATATTCGATTAATTCTCTTATTCGAATAACCTTATTTGGTAACTCTTTCTTCGAACAAACTATATTCGAATAACTCTAATCCGACTAACTCTAATTCAATTAACTCTATTCAAATAACAAATATTCTACTAACTCTTATTCGATTAGCTTTATTTGAAAAACTCTAGTTCGATTTAACTCTAATCGATTAACTCTAACTGATTAATTCTAACTGGTTAACTCTAATTCTAATCGATTACCTCTAACTCTAATCGATTAACTCCTCTAAATTATTTTGATTAACAAATTTTGATTAACTCCTTTGATTAACTCCTTTGATTAACTCTACGTCCATATTCAGTTTCAAATATCGATGTTGAAATCGATTCTTACTTCTCTATATAAGCCCTGACTTATATATTCTATTTATCCAATGATAAATATTTAATTTAATTTATGAAATATTATTTATAAATTAATCTTCTCAATCTATTGGTTACAACAAATTCTATTTGAAATCTTTGCTTTAAATCCATATCATGTTATACCCATGTGCGAAGCACGGGTCTAGACTTTCCTGATGCAAAAATTCTATTCATTTTCCAAATATGTCCTTATATAACATTCTTTTCATTTTCCAATAAATTCCTTTTATAACTCTATTTATTTTCTACATAAATATCTCCTTTTATAACTCTATTTATTTAACAACTAAATATTCTTTTCCAATCCTATTTATTTAACAAATAAATATTTTCTTTTCAATTCTATTTGTAAATGTTTTACAAATATTCCCTTTCCAAATCTATTTGTAAATGGTTTACAAATATATCCTTTTCATTTCTATTTGTAAATGGTTTACAAATATATCCTTTTCATTTCTATTTGTAAATGGTTTACAAATATCCTTTTCATTTCTATTACAATATGTTTCCTTCTTCTATTTTATCATATTAATTTCCCATAAATATTTCCTTTTCTAATATCATATTTATTTTCCATAAATATTTCCTTTTCAAAACCCTTTTGAATTTATAACTATTTTCTCTTATAAAATCCTTTTTCTTTTATATATAAAATCCATTGATTTTATATAAATAATTTATTTTCAAAATACACTTTGAAAATCCCCTTTTCTACATCCCAGTATTTCTTACGGTATTTAAAATACCAGTTCACAACGATCGATGTCATTCAAACACACATAATCAACAACATATTATATATCACATCATATATCACCATATATGAAAATAGTAAAATAAATGTTGAGGAATCTAGTTGGATTCCTCCAACCTGTTTCCCTGCATCCACAGATGTTACACAATAAAATTCACATCAATTTTATTTCGATATGAAATATTCTGATAAACAGAATCAATATTTGATTAACGATTTATATATATCGTTATCAATCATTTCAACCAATCAATCAGTATTTCAACCAAACAGTTAACACACAGCAATCAACAGATAATTATCAGTTCTAAAAATATGTTATAAAAATATAACTGTTCAGAGTTGGTGAGTTTTACTCACATAGGACGATCATCGTTAATAACGATAACCATCGCTTGATTCAGACGGACAATTTATTTTACTATAAATTGTAGCGAGCTCCAATTAACTCCCAGTCAGTTGCATTGTGTAGCCGCCGTCCATACGATCCCAATGGATCTGACCGTTCGCAAAACTGATAAAGTATGTACAAGTTATAGCGTTAACAAGTTTATACGGTATTTAAATTAAACTTTAAACTAATAAACTTTTCTTTTTAAAAATTGGACCTCTCCCCCTTATCAATTCTCGGCCCAAGGAAATTAAACCCACCCAGGTACTTCCTCTTCCCCAACACAATTCTGTAAGTTCCCTGAACGTTTTCTCCATTGTTTACACCATTTCCACCACTTCAATTAATCACCGCACCCTCTCCTCTCAACTAAAAACCGCAACACCACCACCATCGAACTCTCCTTCGAAATCTTACCAACTCATGCCATCACCACCAACTCCGAACCCCTCAACAAATTTCCATCGTCGACCCTTTTCCGTTCAGTACTAATACAGACATCGACACATTTTGGTTTTGATTCCATCAAAACTTTGTACGCAGACTCTAAACAACCCCAAAATTCGAAAACTCAACTCGAATTCTTGATTTAACCACCAAATCTCACTCGAGCCTCAACCCTAAACTAGAGCTGTATAAACTCGACAACTCAAAACTCCGATCGCACCCTGTAAGAAGTACACAGGAATGAAGCTCTTGCTTCGCTGAATCCATATATGTATACACTTAAATTTATAAGAATTTATTTCGATATTTATGAATTTCAAAACTCACGAAACTTTTTAGTGGAAGAGAAAATTAAACAGCGGCGCATTTGCTGTTGACTTTGGAGGTTACAAAATTAGGTTTAGGGATAGGGTATTATATAGGAGGATAATTTAGTTTTTTGAAATTTGAGGAGGAGCTTCTTCCACGTTTGGATAAAAGAAATTAGTGGCAGTTGGAGCAATGAGGCGTGGACCTCTTTTGATCACTGAAATGAATTGTGTTAGGTTTAAGGGATTGGATATTTTAAGTTATAACATTTTGGTGACCCTTCTGTATGAAGTTCTGTTCTCATCCGGACGGCCAACGACATAAGTATACTGTTGAAATCAGTAATGTGCCACGACCCCAAAAATATAATAATACATGTCCGTTAACTTATTATGTGAAACCCCGAAATGTTGATATAGGAGGCAAAATACTCCAAAATAAAAAGTGCTTATTTAATTAATTAAAAATTACAGTAAAATTCTAAAAATTAAATTATCACTACGTCTCAAAGGGCTTGTCTAAACTCGAGGCTAATATTTAATTATAATTAAATATATCGTTATGGTTGATAACGATTCCACAACGACCATTCTGAAAATTTGATTTGGACATAAATCAAAATCTACACAATGAAATCTCGTTTTTTCTCTTCGATTAGAAAAATATAGTCCACCAGCTCCATACGTTTCTTGTTTCACAGAAATCCGATTTAAAACGGACCTTGTATATTCAAATGAAGTTCAAATCGCCAAATAGCGAACTGCCGCGCCATTTCGAGCTCGATTATAATTATAATATAAATTATACATTCGACTGACAGTTATAAATAAATTTGTTAATATAATTCAACTCTAAACTGAATATATATAATTTAAATTGTCTAGTTCACATTATATTGTCAATTCACCATTTCTGACTATTTCAGAAATTAAATATATTATTTAATCATTATATTAATTAAATATTCAATAGTTATTTTAATTTAAACCACTTAAATTACCAAACCATATTTTAAATAATTAAATAAATTAATTATTCGACCGTAAAAATACGGGTCGTTACATTCTTCCCCCTTAAAATAATTTTGTCCTCGAAATTGCTAAGGTAGAAAACAAACCCTATTGACTGGGTTAAAATTACTCGCTTACTTTTTAACTCTCGTTTCAACTGAACAATCCATTTCAATTAAAATATTAATTAATTCTTATCATCGGAAATTTTCAAAAATCCTGAAAAAAATTTAACACCTTAACTTTTCGAAAAATTTCGCCAGCACCTCCTTTGTACTAGTCAATAGGTCAAACTCCAACTCGCCTCTCTGGGCCTTCTTCAACCCAAAAGAAAATCAAACAGCCAAGCGGCTTGCTAATTCGGCTCATAAATCTCATTCCAAATAGAAATATAAACTTGTACCTTTTGTCGGGCATATCATTATATCTTTTCCCTCTGCTGTTAATTCAGCATATACCGATGTTATTCCAATCAAATTCCAATCTGTTTTTATCCACAAATCCAATTTGTCTCGGTATCATTCTAATCCCATTCAATTTCAATTTTCTTTTCCCAAACTCTACTTAATTTGGTTTTAATTTAAACAATCATTTCCTGGGAGTTTTAAATAGCTTCACTTTTCAAAAATCAAATATTTCCTTTCAAAGTTCAAAAGAACTTGTTTTTCTAAACAATTTAAAAAACAATCTCTTTGGTAGTAATCCGTCACTTACATCTCAAAAATGAATACTGATGATGCTACAGTCATTATCAGAATTATTTTCCAGCTATCTAAGTGAGTTCAATACTATATCACTTTCAAAATCCATATTTAAATACTTCCATTTTGAAATCTATTTTCAAAATATCATTTGCAATGCTTTAAACAATTTAAAATCTCCCAGGATTTTAAAATTCTCATATATTCAATTTAAATCCATTTACAAACACCTTTCCAATTTCCAGGGTTTTAATTTCAATTCTGGTTTTAAATTCAGATTTACTTCATCTTATTTCATATATTATACTTATATGAATTCTGATTGGCTATTTACATAACCATTTTACGTTTATAATCTCATTTGATTATAATAACAACCAATATATCCAATGTATTATAATTCCAATATATATATTTTCTCTATATCAAAATATACTTGGGTAAAATTGTTTCATTTACCCTCTTTTCAAAACATACAGTGCCAGTTCATCGTATTCGAGTGTTTATAAACTCCTACCGATACAGTGGATCAAACTGATCGACCAGAACCCATAAACAACTCAATCAATAAATCTCCACAATATAAAACCACTTTATATCAAATAACAAATACGTTCACTCGTATATACACTCAACTCAATCTATGGTATTACTAACCCCATCTCTACTGAGTCACGCCACAGAGCCAAGGTAATTACTTAACCTTAAGCTCTGATACCACTGTAACGACCCCGGGGTTTTTATGATCCTGGATATTGGCATACAACACTATGTCGACTATTCAAGCATCGAAAACACCGGATAGCCCATGATAGAAGTTAGAGGGTAAGAATAGATAAGATAGAAACTTAGAATAGAAGAAGAAGAAGAACATACAACATCAGAGTAAACACGAATCTCACAGCGGAACGAATAAATATATTTCATGACATAACTTTGAAATAAAACAGTATCTGTATACAATACCATTATTAGAGTATAACACTTACAACACAGCGGAAATAACAATAGCTATATAATCCTGAGGCCTCCTGCTCTAGCTCTTTAAGTATCTGTAAATCCCGACTACTTGACTGCCCGTACAAAATTGGACACCCAAGAGTTTATGGAAAATAAAACAAAATAAACTCCGGGTCAGTCATGTGACTGGTGTGAGTAAACTCAAATCAATTGTTTAACTTTAAAAATCATTTCAAAAGAAAGAATAATCGTAAGACTGATCCATACATAAACACGGATGGTTTTTACCTTACGATAACCCAAAACATTTGTAAAACAATAATATTCTGATATTATAATAATGTCTAACACAAGTAATATCAATCTTGTAGAAACTCTTGCATCTAACGTTCTACATATATAATATACAATCAAAACCGGGGGCTCTTATTTGGGGAATGGATTCCAACTATGACAAGGTATGGATCCACCTTCCGCTCTGTGTACTCTAAATGCGATACACTGGAGTTCAACAAGAACATATTGCAACTCAGCCACACATGACCGACTACTCATTTCGCTTGAGTGTATCGAATATATTGCCACCTTACAGTTGGTAAACCAACATAACCATTCCCGGGAGATACAAAATTGAAAGAAGTAACAAATATGAATATTCTCTAGATGGTGACAATTTACCCTACTTGGTTGCGAACCACTTAGCCATGCTGCCTGCCCGATTTCTGTTATTTCCCAGTTGATGAGGCTCAAGGTCAAAACGTATCTTTTAACAGATCACTCCTCTATTTACTTCGAATGCCACATCGTCATACCAGTAACGAATTCCTCCGCCACTAACGTAAATACGTTTGAAACGATCAACTTACATGATCTACCAGATATACTCGATCAAACATTCGTCCATTCAAGTTGTCCTGGGACTGGACAAGCCGAAGGCACTATTCCGTACACCCATCCTAGGAAATCTTTACCTAGGACTTATACAACAACCCTTGCACTTTACTCCGTCTTCAACTTGTCTTCGATCTATTTGATTTGAAACGCTAACGCCCATACGGAGTGGTTCTTTGGATAAGAATCCAACCGGTCTCTCCATATTGATGACAGAAAAATGGTCAAAACTTTGATAGTCTGTGATTTAACTATCAAAGAAAAATACGTGTGCAAACAACGATATTACTTCCAGATGGAAATTTTATCGATCAATCATCATTTAACATTTATCCCTTTAGTTTATTAATTTACTTATCTCCTGTTTCCATATATTCTAAATTCTTATTTTCTATTATCAGAAAACATTTCTAATTCTTATTTGGAAAACATTTCCAAAACTTCTTCACTGGATTTAAGCTGATGTTTAAATCAAACATCGCCATGCCACCTCAAACCATTTCACTCATTAACTAAATTCGCTTAACCATCATTCACTATCAAACCTTATCATTCCTTAGTTAAGAAGGAAGTCAATCAAGTTGGGGTATAATTATCTCTCAGACCTTAACTGAACAACGTTTTAACTTCGAAATAGTCAAAGTTTATCTTTTAAATCTTTAACAAACTTCCTTACGTAACTCTCTTTCAAATAAATCTCTATTCGATAACTCTTTCCTTCGAATAAATTATATTCGGTAATCTCCCTTCTTCGAATAACCTATATTCGAATAACTCTATTCAATTAACACTATTTGATTAACTCTAATCGATTCACTCTTATCAGTTAGCTCTATTTGATTAACTCAATTCTATTAACTCTGTTTGATTAACTCGATTGGATTAACTATATTCAATTAACTCTAACCAATTTACTCTTATCAATTAACTCCTTTCGAATAAACTATATTCGATTAACTCCTTTCGAATAACTAATATTCGATAACTCCTTTCGAATAACTAATTTTCGATAACTCCTTTCAAATAACTAGTATTCGATAACTCCTTTTGAATATTTGATAACTCCTTTCGAATAGCTAATATTCGATAATTTCTTTCGAATAAATAATATTCGATAATTTCTTTCGAATAACTAATATTCGATAATTTCTTTCTCTATTAGAACAAACTATATTTGATTAATTCTCTTATTCGAATAACCTTATTCGATAACTCTTTCTTCGAATAAACTATATTTGAATAACTCTAACCCGACTAACTCTAATTCAATTAACTCTATTCGAATAACAAATATTCGACTAACTCTTGTTCGATTAACTCTATTTGAATAACTCTAGTTCGATTTAACTCTAATCGGTTAACTCTAATCGATTAACTCTAACTGGTTAACTCTAACTCTAATCGATTAACTCTAACTCTAATTGATTAACTCTAACTCTAATCGATTAACTCCTCTAACTTATTTTGATTAACACATTTTGATTAACTCCTTTGATTAACTCTATGTCCATATTCAGTTTTAAATATCGATGTTGAAATCGATTCTTACTTCTCTATATAAGCCCTAACTTATATATTCTATTTGTCCAATGTTAGCCTACTTTGCAAATTAGGCTACACAAAGTTAAAGAGTCAAACAATGAAGATTACCCTGCCAGATAATCGGATCGGATCGGGTTTCCTCAAGCAAAAATAGATCAGCACAAAGCAGAAAGGGAAGGAAAACAAGCCGGATCGGATCGGATCGGATCCTTATTGCCAAATCATATTAGAGGGGAGCGGAAGAAGGAAGAGCTTCTCCAAAGACCGGATCGGTTCGGATAGGTTGATCCGATCCCATTCTCCATAGAACAACCGATCCGATCCCTTGCAGCGACGGTTTCACCCCACAATTTCTTAATACTCAGAGTGGTTATACCCACGATCTACCCATGTTTGCCACTAACCTGGTGTGCTGTCATCATCAAATTCCATCCGAACCCAATTGTGGTGGGACTGATGACACATGGATCCGAACCGACCCCACTCCAAGGGGATTTTCCACCTATAAATACCACATCAAGAGGCATTTGGAAGGATCTTTTGGCACTCTCAGAATTGGAACTCCTTTGCAACCCGAATTTCATCAACTCATTCAGCTTACAATCATCTTTCAAATCATATTGTGAAGGAAATTGAGTGAATCAATGTATGAGATGAGTAAGAATTGAGTGAAAATCATTATTGTATTCGCATTCAAGACATCAATCAAAAAAGGAGAAAGTGGACGTAGGCTATTTAACGCCGAACCACTATAAATTGTGTGTTTTCTTCGTTTTAGCTTTCATTTCATTAGAATCTTTACTAGTTTGGGTGTTACAGCCAATTTTGGATCTAACATTTTGGTGCTTTCACTGAGAAATCTTTGAATTCTCAGCTTTTTGGGATGATCGTTCTACTATCTGGACCCTCAAGTTCAAAGAAGTTAATCCTCTGTTTCTGACATCTTTAAGTACTTGTTGACTAACTGTTCAGGAATCGAATATTATGGCCATGACAAAAGGAAATGAAGTGCAAGGCGCTAGGGGAAACGATCTAGAGAAGATCAACAAGACATCGTGCTAACGAGGTTACGTGCTCAAGACTCTGGAGCAGGCCGCTCCGGTCAGGAAGGTCCGAAGCGGATGGAAGACCCCGATCCGAGCCGGTCCAATGAGGTTGAGGTCACTCATTCTCCCCATCCGTACCGCTCCGAATGCCCCCATCCGAACCGCTCCAGCCAAGCTACTGCACTCTGATCCGATCTGAACCAGAATGAAGCTGGAACTTCTACTCGAGCTCCTACCAACGCTCTGATTCCAGCCACGACGACTAATGTTCAGCCTGATCCATCTGCACCCGTCACACAGGGAGATTATTCACGCTTTCTTGACATGCTCCAGAGTACTAAGGAGGCATTGGAAGCTCAAAGGCGTGACAGCCTTCGCATGTAGGAAAACATGATCACCATGGGCAGAGAACTCCAAGAGCTCCAGAGGCAAAAGACACCTTCCCCAACACGCTGCCTTGCTATAGATGATTCATCTTCTTCAGATGAGGGACGTCCTCGTGAAAGAAGACCACTAGAGCGACCTCAAAACCTTGATCAGCTGACTTTTGGATCTTTAGGATCCCGCGAAGACTGTGCTTGTGTGTTAGGGCCTGATGATCCAAGCTTGAAAGAGCCTATGCTATTGCCCATGCGTGGATCCCATGTTCTACCTAGGGATCCTAACATAACTAATCCTATGCAACAGCAACTTCTTTAGCCCCTCCCTCCTAAGATCGACAGGGAGCATAGGGAGTAATGCAGAGTAGCCGCCGCTAGAAACAGAAGGTTATTCTCTAATCAGGAGCCTAGGGGTAATCCGAATATTAGACCTAGAGAACCAGTGCAGATATTAACCAATGCCGATGTATGGAAGATGGTGCGTCAGATTATGTCTGAAAGTCGACGCTACACTAATGAGGACTGGGGTATTGAGCGAAGTCATACCCCCTTCATAGATGATATATTGGATTTCCAGTTCCCTCAGAGATTTAACTTGCCTCAGATGGATCGGTATTCAGGAAGAACGAACCAGGGTAGCATCAGATGAGGTATGCATGGTTCATGAATGCTGCAGCAGCTCAAGATGCTGTAAAATGCAAAGCCTTTCCAATTTATCTTGAAGACGTGGCGTTAATGTGCTTCACCCGACTCCCTCCCCGGTCGATATCAAATTTCACAGAATTGAGTGAGCGCTTCATGAATCAGTTTAGACTTCATGCCCGAAAGTCCAAGAGCGTCATAGAGTTGTCACGGATTAAACAAGCCCTAGGAGAATCTTTGAAGTCATATTTAGACTGCTTCAACCTGGCCATCACCGAAGTTAGTGATCCTCATGAGCCCACAATCCTGATGGCCTTGATAGAAGGGGTAAACCCTGACACAGAATTCGGGGATTACTTGTCTGGGAAACCGCCTCCTACTAGAGAATTGTTATGTGAAAAAGCTAATATCCACTTAAGGCGAGAAGAAGCTCATGCAAATAGGAAGAGAAAGTCCGAAGGGGCCTCGAGGGAAGGTGTCCAGAGTAATGTTGCTGTGAAACAATCTGGTGATAGTTCAGGGAAGGTTGAAGTAAACATTGGCAACCAGAGCGGGAGTAATAGCAACAGGAATGGGAACGACAATAGAAGGAACAAAAACCGAAGGAATAGCTCTAGTAAAAGACCCAGATTCCAGACTTTTGAAAACAATACGCCATTAAATGATACATTGGAGAATATTTACTTGGATACATATGGCATATTGAAGTACAAAAAACCACCACCCAAAGACTCCACTGAGAAAGAGATCGCAACGGGAAAGTTTTGTTTGTTCCATGGAACCCACGGTCATTCCACCAACGAATGCCGTCATTTGAGCGATAGAGTCGAAAGATTGTTGCGGGAAGGGAAGTTAGATGAGTACAAGGTTGCCCCAAGGGATAGGGGCAAGGGGGGCAAGCCCCAGACCAAAACCAACCTACTTCAAAACCCACAGCCCAACAGAATGGTAAGGGGATTGTTATTAATACCATTATAGGCAGACCCCACCTAGTTGGTCGTAGTTTCAAAGCAATGAATCAGTACATCAATCCCACCGAGCATTTTGAGGTAGGAAAATGCAGTAGTCTCGAAGACATTACTCCAGTAAAACAACAAAAGACGATGTCAGACGACGTCATATTCCGCAGTAGAGATGATTCCGGAGTTCAATCCCCAACTGACGATCCACTAGTAATTACCACGACAATTGGCCCTGCTTTAGTCCATAAAGTGTTAGTGGACAACGAGAGCTCGGTCAATATCCTCTTCAAGAAAGCTTTCGAACAAATGAGACTTGAAGCAAAAGATCTAAAGCCATGCGAATGATGGATACGTGGCTTCAACGGAGCGTCGACGGCTCCCATGGGCTACGTAGAATTACCAGTGACATTAGGGCAAGGAGATCGCCAAAGAGTGAGGATCCTGCCATTTGTAGTTTTGGATGTGAAGTCGCCCTACAATGCCCTCCTAGGCCGACCGACCCTTGCCGAGTTTAGGGCATGTATTGCACCTTGGTGGTTGCTGCTTAAATTCCCGACTGACGCAGGAATTGGGGTGATGAGGGGCGAGCAAGCTACGGGACGAGCTTGTTACATGACGGAGTTGAAGATGCTAATGAAGGGGTTGAACGTAGAAACTAAGGACGATTCTGCCCCTCCGAAGGAGAACTCGGCATAGCAATTAATGGGTCCTGCCCCAAGAGAGTCGCCCTCAGATGTGCTCGAGGATATAGATCCCAGGGAGGATAGAGAACCCGAGGATAGGAAGGCGACTCCCAACGAAATAATAGTAGATATACCTATTGATGAGACAAATTCGACAAAAGTACTAAAGATAGGCTCGCAACTAGATCCACAGTTCGAGCGAAAGAGTTGGCTGATTTTTTAAGGGCAAATCTGGATGTGTTTGCCTGGACTCACGCTGACATGTGTGGGATTTCGCCTACCATCATGAGCCACTCTTTGTGTATTAATCCAAAGCACCCACCAGTCAAACATAAGAGACAGATGTTAGGCCCAGAGCGGTCAGCAGCTTTGAAAGAAGAGGTAGAGAAATTAAAAGATAATGGATTCATTAAGGATTTCGAAATATCCCGACTGGATATCGAATCCTGTCCTGGTCAAAAAGTCAAACGGGAAGTGGCGTACATGTATCGACTTTTCTGATTTGAACAAGGCCTGCCCGAAGGATAGCTTTCCTCTCTCTAGAATTGATCAGCTAGTAGATTCGATGACCGGGCCCGAGCTTTAATCCATTATGGACACCTATTCTGGGTACAATCAAATTTCCATGCACATACCAGATCAAGAGCATACAAGTTTCATTACAGACTTGGGTTTATATTGTTATGTGGTAATGCCATTTGGGTTAAAGAATGTAGGATCCACGTAACAACGCTTGGTCAACCGCATGTTTTATAATCAAATCGGGAAAACCATGGAGGTTTACGTGGATGACATGCTTGTGAAGTCTAAACAATCTTCCGACCATACAAGGGACTTAGCTGAAATGTTTGATATTCTTCGAAGGTATGGAATGAAGTTAAACCCCCTAAAATGCTCGTTTGGGGTCGCATCTGGAAAATTCCTTGGGTTTATCGTGAGTTCTCGAGGAATTGAGATAAAACCTAGCCATATAGCAGCAATAAGTGATATTGAAGAACCACGAAAGATCAAATACGTTCAAAGCTTGGCCGGAAAAGTTGCTGCATTGAGTAGGTTTATCTCCAAAGCTATAGATAGGTGTTTACCTTTCTTCGATCTCAAATAACGAGGAAAGCGAAATTTTGAGTGGACCCCCGATTGTGTGGAGGCGTTCCAGAATCTATTAGACTTATTAGAAAAGCCTCCAATATTATCAAAACCCGTGGAACATGAGGATTTGTTTGTCTACTTAGTGGTATCATCTCACGCCGTCAGTACGGCATTAGTACGTGAGGATAAAGTCCAGAAGCCTGTATACTACGTGAGCAAAAAGCTAGCTGCTGCGGAACGAAATTATCGGAAGATAGAAAAGCTTGCTTATAGCCTCCTGATTGCTTCCCGCAAACTTCGCCATTATTTTTAGGCTCACCCAATAGTTGTATATACCGATCAACCTTTGAGACAAATGTTGCAAAAACCCGATGCATCAGGGCAGTTACTTAAATGGAACATCGAGCTTAGTCAATTTGATTTGGATTTTCGGCCACGAAGATCAATAAGGGGGCAGGAATTGGCTGATTTTATAGCTGAATTCACAATTTCCGAAGAGGAAACGGTGGGTGACAAGGTAGTTACTTTGGACCAAGAGTTAGAGCTTAGTCCGTGGAAGCTATATACGGACGGAGCCAAAAATGATCGAAGGTCCGGCGCCGGAGTTGTTTTAATAACTCCTGAAGGACGATCTATTTACTATGAATTATGATTAGAGTTTGCTACTACTAATAATGATTCCGAGTATGAAGCCCTGATTGTCAGGCTGAAACTCGGCAAAGAATTGGGAGTGAAGACACTGGATATATATTGCGATTCCAAGATAGTTGTATGCCCGGTTCGGGAAGAATTTACTGCTAAAGGACCTCGACTCGTTACTTATCTCAAAAAGATAAAGGAGTTGTCGGGAAGTATGGAGAATTACAACAAAATGCACATTCCAAGAACGGAAAATCAAAAAGCAGATCGACTGGCGAAGCTAGCAAGTTTTGATAATCCTAAAGAAACTGAAATGGTTCCGATAGAGGTTTTGGAATCACCGAGTTTCGACCTAATGGAAGCGGAACTAGCCTTGGAAGTCGACCCAGAGAGAGAATCCTGGATGACATCGATCAAGAATTTTCTCAAGAATGGAACCCTCCTGTTGAAAAAGAGCAAAAGACGAGCTGTAAGACGCAAGGCTGCAAGATACGTTTTACAGGACGACGTCCTTTATCGCCAAGGGTTTTCAATGCCCCTATTACGGTGTATCGCACACGACGACATTAAACGTGTACTGCAAGTACATGAAGGTGAGTGTGGAGACCACACTGCGGGCCAAACCCTAGCAAAGAAAGTATTACGGCATGGATATTTTTGGCCTACCGTGAATAAAGACGCGACTGACTATTCACGACGCTGCGACAGATGTCAAAGATTTTCCAAAGTTCCCATAGCGCCTCCGACTCAGCTCAAGTCGATGGTAAGCCCATGGCCCTTTGCCATGTGGGGGATTGACATTATTGGAGTGTTACCTATTGCCAGAGGAGGAGCTAAGTACGCGATCATCGCCGTGGACTATTTCACGAAATGGGTGGAAGCTGAACCTTTAACAACGATCACGGCAAGAAAGGTGATCAGTTTTGTGGTCAGAAACATCATCTGTCGATTTGGTATACCGAAGACCATCATAACTGATAATGGGACACAGTTTGACAACATCGAATTCAGAAACTTATGCCAGAAGTACAAGATTGATAAATGGTACACTGTTGTAGCTCACCCGCAGTCAAATGGCCAGGTCGAAGCAATAAACAAGGTTATTAAATCTATTCTTAAGAAGCGGCTAGAGCGGGCCAAGGCCAGATGGGTAGATGAGCTACCACTATCTTTGTGGGCCTACAGGACAACCTTTAAGACGACCACCGTCCATACACCCTATTCACTTTCCTCTGGGTCAGAAGCAGTAATCCCGGTAGAATTGGAAGTCCCTTCTCATCGAGTCGCGTACTATGACCTGATGATGAATAGAACACTGCTCCTAGAGTCTCTTGATATGATTGAAGAAAAAAGAGACAAAGCATGCCTCAAGACATCGACATCAGGTAGCACGTTATTATGACCGAAAAGTTCGCTTCAAAACCTTTGAACCAGGAGACCTAGTACTGAAACGAGTCTTCCCGCCTTCTACCCAATTGGGTCCAAAATGGGAAGGGCCATACACCATCCAACGGAAGCTTGATACAGGAGAATTCAAGCTAATGACCGTGGACGTTGAAGAGATTCCCAGAGCTTGGAACGCTCAGCACTTACGACGATATCTGAGCTAAATATGAAATGTCTTCCTTTTTGTTTTTATAAGCTGTGTAAAAAGGCACGACTTGCCTTAAAAAGTATGTTTATATGAACAAAGGATTATGAAGTGGATGTAGGCTACGACTTAGCTGAACCACTATAAAAATATCATGTGTCATTTACTTTCCTGCATTATTTATATCTTCGACAATTATTCTATCATGATGATGATCATGAAACATGAACCATTAAATTAAATCTGGAAAATTGGAGATAACCTATATGCAGGAGCGAACAAAATGACCGCTTGCATGAGAAAATGCAAGAGAATGGGAAGATGACATTCTTAACTCTAACTCTCATGAATCGAGAGAGCGTATAAAGGACGGGAAGACGACGTCCCTTGAGGCGTGAAGGTGCACCCCGATAAGAGACCGCCTCAATAATACTCTAACCTGGTTATGAGACAGGAGAGTATAAAGTTGCTAAAAAGAATAGGCATCAATGCAGAAAGGAATATGGCCCCGTTGGAGAATCGGGGGCAATTGGATTTTTAATTTAATCAATCTTGAATAATTTTTACTCAGTTATCCAAGATTGATTGGGGGCATTTATTTGCACACATGTTCCCCTCAACAATGACTTTATTATATAACTGTAATATGACATGCTGTCCATTTGCGTTTTTACTTAAGTGCTAAACTAACAACTATCAGACATTGCAGGAAATAAACTATTTTATTTACAAATACGTGAGTTTGTACAGGGAAATCAAGCAAAAGATGCGAGGGCCGCACTCGCTGCAACAATTGCAGACCAATTGAATATCAAAATATAACAAAGCACATCATCACTTGGGCTTTGGAGCAGACTTGGATTTTTTGGTAGCCTTATGAGTAGCTCTAGCCTCTTTTTCAGCATCAGTCATAAGACGCTTTGGCCTTTTCTTCTCTGTAGTTGAAGTCCCAGAATCGGTGGATTTCTTCCCAGGAGTCGGAACACTGGAATCAAGAGAAGATTTTTTAGCAAGCTCTTCTGTAATAGACCTAGTTGAAAGCTTAACAACTAACCTTGATCCAGGATCCGCCACTGCAAGGGGCTTATGGCTTTCGGGGTTCAAGTCTTCAGCTTTTAGTTGCATGCGTTTGTCTTTCATTTCAGCCAAAGTAATGTCATCGGCACTTTTTGAATCCCCAATTATAGCCACATCAGGATCTACTTCATGCCCCTCATTACCACTGTCGTCTTTTAAGGCATCTATCATCTCATCATCATGAGAAGTGTCGGCCTTAGATAGTTCAGTGCCCCCTCCGGATTCGACGGTGGTAGCCTTATCCTGTCCTCCCTGAGCCTTTTTCATGGATTCCTCTCTAATAGAGGCTCCCTGAGGCTCATCGATCTTCTCGGCTGGTCTAGCACCTACATAATGAGAAGCAACAGTTATCAATTCAGGAGAAAATAAAGGATCCTCGATCGATTGCCCAATTATGTGATGAAAGGTGGAGACGGCCTTGACGAATTGAGGTGAAAAGGTAGAAATACCTTCTGATGGTTTCTCAATTGGGGTGGCTACCGTATCTGACGCTGATTTGGGTATGGGAGATAAAAGAGACGCCTTAGGAATTCCCGGGTTCTTGGGATCATATCCCTCAACTTCAGTAGTTTTAGCAGTAGCGTAAGAAGAACCAATCTCAGGGATATTCTTTTGTTTGGCCAGGCGTTTCTCCTCCGCCATAACAACAGCAATGAGGCGACGCCCCTTGGCCAGGCATGCCGGTTCGTCATCTTTCAGATACTTCTCCATAAGTTTATCTTCATCAACGAAGTCTACCTTAAGTTCATCTTTCTCCCATTCGATGATTTGACTCCACACGTGAACTAAGGTAGTCGGATAGTCTTCAATCCAAGAGATGTTTTGGCGACGAATTATGTGTGCAAAGAATTCAATCAATAATTCGCCAAAACCGTGCACTTGTTCCTGAGCCTCTGATAGCTGTCTACGGGTCTCTTCAGCAGACTTAATGACGTTGCCCACATTCCCCTCAGCTAGGGCAGCCCTACTCTCGGCTTCCATTAACTTGGACTCCAAGTCAGCGTTTCATTTCTCCAATTCAGCATTTTTTCTCGCTAACTCGGCTTTTTATTGCTCAAGAGTATTATAAGCCAGTTGCATTTTGATGCTGTCCGACTTAGCGTCTTCCTCTTGTTTCTTCAACTCCAAACGCTCTTGACTATGAGATTCAAGCAAGTCATGATAACGCTTCTGTAACTCCTCAAATTGCTGTTTGAAGTTGTTGGCGTCTTGTTGAGCGATGACAAGTTGATCCTGTGTGTCTTCTAGGTCCTTCTCCAAATTTTTCAAGGCATTCTCATTGGAATCTGCAGCCTTTTTCACTGAATCAACGTCTGTAATTAAAGTCCGAATAATTCTAGAGAGATTGCGTGAATATTTGAACATCTCCAAGTATTACTTCTCAACTGCGTCATTCTTTGCTTTAGCCTCATCTGCCCACTTTGAGGAAATAGGCTCAAGTGCAGGTAAAAAAGTTAGATTCTCAAAGTAATGATCTGGGAACTGCTTCTCCAGATATGCCAGCTTAACTTTGGAACCAGTGGTGGAGGCTTGCAGTATGTTAGTTCAACGTGTTTTCGCTTAGTCGGGACGATGGTTGCATCACCCTTTCCCGATCGCTTCTCAGAAACTTTTTGTTTGTCTCATGAATCGATATGTTTCGGTGGACTTTTTTCCCGACCGTGTTTGTCTTGAGGAGAAGTTCGGTCTTTGGATTGCGACGTGTCTTCTCCTCGACGACTCTGGTAGCTCTTATATCTGTCTGGATCCGACCGGACGGGGGAACGAGAACGCGAGGTGTGTGGTCGATGAGAATCATGAGGCCTTCTGTCATCTCTGCCACGGCTCTCACGGCGATCATGCTCGATATCGGAAGGAGGTCTAGACATGCTATGGCGCATTTTTCTAACATCGTATTAAGGGTGAGACATTGTACATGCGCAACAATATAAGTGGAATTCAGAACCAGTGTTCATATAAGACATGAGTGCTGTGACGTGTGGTGCTAATGTGTTGAGTGCATCCTAAGTGGTGTTCCTCCCAAAAAACCCGAGTCTGAAACCAGACTAGCATGAGCGGGCTCTTTGGTCTTCACGGGAGTAGTCTCCTCTGAAGAGGTGAAAGTTAAAGGGTTCGTGCCAAAGTCCTCTGAAGTATAGATGGTTTCAGGCAGGGGAAGGTTTCTTGAACCCTTAAATGTGGAATCGTCGGTAGTAGGAGCATCTCCTTGAGAAGCATCTGTTGGCAACTCTTTAGGAGATGTTGGCTTCTAAGGAGAAATAGCGTCATCAGGGACGGTATACCCTTCTATGTGCTTTTCAGTTATGTTGGCTAACTCGTCGTCTTGAGTTGAAGATGAAGAAGGTGAAGTCCGAAGAGGTATTGTTGGACATTTCGAGCCCTCGCCTGTCTCAGGAATAATGTCTACCGGGGGTATGTACACATATGGACCCATCCCATGACTTATACTACGGGTAATGGATAGTAACCCGTGATGATGGAGATACTCATCCTTAAGAACTTCGTCGATGGTTAGAAACTTTTGATCGCCATTGAGAAGCCGATGCAAACGATCAAAGTACAATTGATCTGATATTTGCTTTGGGTTATCAACTGCGAATAAAAAAGAAAAAGCAAGTTAATGTGTTGGCATGAGCATTCTAGAAAATCGTTGCTTTACTTGATTTGGTCCATCTCCTGGCGCACCCCGGCTGCGGCCTGATATAAAACCATTCGAGCTTAGAATCGCCAGCCTTGCTGCTAAATGGAGCTGTAATAATTTTCCTTTTCGGGACTGATTCAAAATATGAGAAGGAAGGAGTCTCTTGAGTCCGATGCTTGAAATTATAAAAAAAGTGGGCGTCATCGAAGGTAGGCTCTATACCTAAAACCTCTTTGTATGCTATATATAAGGTGTATAAATAAGCATAAGAGTTGGGATGTAATTGCATGGGGGAAATCCGCATCTATCTCAGAAAGTCGACAACAAAATGCGGAAACGGTGGAATAGCCCCAACCATACACATCAATCGGGTAACTACCATAAATCCTTCCGGAGGATTATGGGGGCGATCTGCTTTCGATGGCACCAGGGTATCTCTTTTCAGTATTCCATGCTTTAGACATTTTCGAACAAGTCTGTCGTCATCAATCGTCGATTCAACAGAATCTTTGGGTAACTCCAATATAATGGCAGACTCGAACTCATCAGGAGCTCGATTATCTCCTATCCCCCTTCCTCTTCATCGCCTAAAGAAACTTCACTATCAGAAGGTATTTCACTATTGTGTGCTTCTACTTCATAATCTGGGCCCTCATCGTCCCATTCAGGGACCGAGGGAGAGGATATGTCATCAAGAGTAAATTTCTCGGAAGTTTCCGCAACTTCTCTCTTCTCTGCTAACCTAGATGAACGTCTCTCTGCCATGATCACTAAACTACTAAAGAAGCAATAACATAAGTTAGAGTAAGATAGCCCGTATCCCCCTTTTATGTGTGTGAACTAACGTGTGTGCTATGTGTGCAAAGGATGCAAAGCAAACACATGAGAGCATGATGCAAAGGTTCGATAAAGCAGTAATGTCCAGAATAGTTCTTGATGTTCGTTTATGTTCGTAAGGCGCTATCCTAACTGTTTTTTAAGTTGAAGGTTATGTCAAGTATTGATTTGGCTAGTTGAACAAATTCTTGTGCATTGAGTAGAACTGCTTCGGTTCGGTTCGGATGTGAGTATTGGGATTCGATCGGGGGAAACTTTGTTTTGATTTGAAGCACACGTTCACAACCAGCCAGCAAAATCAGATCGGTTCGGAAGTAGGCATTCGGAGCGGTCCGGATAGACTTGAGTATCCATACCTCTCTTCCTCCTTGTTTCTCACTCCGACCCGACCCAGTCAAGTGAGCTTTGCTCCCCATCTTTGCTTTTTAATCCGACCCGATCCGGTCAGGTAAATTGTGTGTTTTCTTCGTTTTAGCTTTCATTTCATTAGAATCTTTACTAGTTCAGGTGTTACAGCCAATTTTGGATCTAACATCCAATGATAAATATTTTATTTAGTTTATAAAATATTATTTATAAATTAATCTTCTCAATTTATTGGTTACAACAGATTCTATTTAAAATCTTTGCTTTAAATCCATATCATTTTATACCCGTGTGCGAAGCACGGGTCTAGACTTTCCTGATGTAAAAATTCTATTCATTTTCCAAAATGTCCTTATATAACATTGTTTTCATTTTCCAATAAATTCCTTTTATAACTCTATTTATTTTCTACATAAATATCTCCTTTTATAACTCTATTTATTTAACAAAAAAATTCTTTTCCAATCCTATTTATTTAACAAATAAATATTTTCTTTTCAATTCTATTTGTAAATGTTTTACAAATATTCCCATTCAAATCTATTTGTAAATGGTTTACAAATATATCCTTTTCATTTCTATTTGTAAATGGTTTATAAATATATCCTTTTCATTTCTATTTGTTAATGGTTTACAAATATCCTTTTCATTTCTATTACAATATTTTTCCTTCTTCTATTTTATCATATTATTTCCCATAAATATTTCCTTTTCTAATATCAAATTTATTTTCCATAAATATTTCCTTTTCAAAACCTTTTGATTTTATATAAATAATTTATTTTCAAAATACACTTTGAAAATCCCCTTTTCTACATCCCAATATTTCTTACGGTATTTAAAATACCAATTCTCAATGATCGATATCATTCAAACACACATAATCAATAACAGATTATATATCACATCATATATCACAATATATGAAAACAGTAAAATAAATGTTGAGGAATCCAGTTGGATTCCTCCGACCAGTTTCCCTGCATCCACAGATGTTACACAATAAAATTCACATCAATTTTATTTCGATATGAAATATTCTGATAAACAGAATCAATATTTGATTAAAGATTTATATATATATCGTTATCAATCATTTCAACCAATCAATCAGCATTTCAACCAAACAGTTAACACACAACAATCAACAAATAATTATCAGTTCTAAAAATATGTTATAAAAATATAACTGTTCAGAGTTGGTGAGTTTTACTCACATTGGACGATCATCGTTAATAACGATAACCATCGCTTGATTCAGACGGACAATTTATTTTACTATAAATTGTAGCGTGCTCCAATTAACTCCTACTCAGTTCCATTGTGTAGCCGCCGTCCATACGATCCCAACATATCTGACCGTTCACAAAACTGATATAAGTATGTACAAGTTATAGCGTTAACAAGTTTATACGGTATTTAAATTAAACTTTAAACTAATAAACTTTTCTTTTTAAAAATTGGGCCTCACCCCCTTATCAATTCTCGGCCCAAGAAAATTAAACCCGCCCAGGTACTTCCTCTTCCCCAACACAATTCCGTAAGCTCCCTGAACGTGCTCTCCATCGTTTACACCATTTCCACCACTTTAATTAATCACCGCACCCTCTCCTCTCAACTAAAAACCGCAAAACCACCACCATCAAACTCTCCTTCAAAATCTTACCAACCTTATGCCATCACCACCAACTCCGAACCCCTCAACAAATTTCCGTCGTCGACCCTTTTCTGCTCAGTACCAGTACAGACATCGACAGATTTTGGTTTTGATTCCATCAAAACTTTGTACACAGACTCTATACAACCCCAAAATTCCAAAACTCAACTCGAATTCTTGATTTAAACACCAAATCTCACTCGAGCCTCAACCCTAAACTAGCGTTGTATAAACTCGACAACTCAAAACTCCGATCGCACCCTGTAAGAAGTACACATGAATGAAGCTCTTGCTTCGCTGAATCCATATTTGTATACACTTGGATTTATAAGAATTTATTTCGATTTCTATGAATTTCAAAACTCACGAAACTTTTTACTGGAAGAGAAAATTAAACAACGGCGTTTGCTGTTGACTTTGGAGGTTACAGAATTAGGTTTAGGGATAGGGTATTATATAGGAGGATAATTAGTTTTTTGAAATTTGAGGAGGAGCTTCTTCCATGTTTGGATCAAAGAAATTAGTGGCATCTGGAGAAATGAGGCGTGGACCTCTTTTGATCGCTGAAATGAATTGTGTTAGGTTTAAGGGATTGGATAATTTAAGTTATAACATTTTGGTGACCCTTCTGTATGAGGTTCTGTTTTCATCCGGACGGCCAACGACAGAAATAAATATACTGTTGAAATCAATAATGTGCCACGACCCCAAAAATATAATAATACAGGTCCGTTAACTTATTCTGTGAAACCCCGAAATATTGATATAGGGTGCAAAATACTCCAAAATAAAAAGTGCTTATTTAATTAATTAAAAATTACAGGAAAATTCTAAAAATTAATTTATCACTACGTCTCAAAGGGCTTGTCTAAATTCGAGGCTAATATTTAATTATAATTAAATATATCATTATGGTTGATAACGATTCCACAACGACCATTCTGAAAATTTGATTTGGACATAAATCAAAATCTACACAATGAAATCCCGATTTTTCTCTTCCATTAGAAAAATATACTCCACCAGCTCCATACGTTTCTTGTTTCACAGAAATCCGATTTAAAACGGACCTTGTATATTCAAATGAAGTTCAAATCGCCAAATAGCGAACTACCGCGCCATTTCGAGCTCGATTATAATTATAATATAAATTATACGTTCAACTGACAGTTGTAAATAAATTCGTTAATATAATTCAACTCTAAACTGAATATATATAATTTAAATTGTCCAGTTCACATTATATTGTCAATTCACTATTTCTGACTATTTCAGAAATTAAATATATTATTTAATTATTATATTAATTAAATATTCAATAGTTATTTTAATTTAAACCATTTAAATTGCCATACCATATTTTAAATAATTAAATAAATTAATTATTCAACCATAAAAATACGGGTCGTTACATTCTTCCCCCCTTAAAATAATTTCGTCCTCGAAATTGCTAAGGTAGAAAACAAACCCTATTGACTGGGTTAACTTGCTTACTTTTTTACTCCCGTTTCAATTGAACAATCCATTTCAATTAAAATATTAATTAATTCTTATCAATGAAAATTTTCAAAAATCCTGAAAATTTTCTAACACCTTAACTTTTCAAAAAATTTCGCCAGCACCTCCTTTGTACTGGTCAATAGGTCAAACTCCTACTCGCCTCTCTGGGCCTTCTTCAACCCAAAAGAAAATCAAACAGCCAAGCGGTTTGCCAATTCGGCTCATAAATCTCATTCCAAATAGAAATATAAACTTGTACCTTTTTGTCGGGCATATCATTATATCTTTTCCCTCTGATGTTAATTTAGCATATACCGATGTTATTCCAACCAAATTCCAGTCTGTTTTTATCCAAAAATCTAATTTGTCTCGATATCATTCTAATCCCGTTCAATTTCAAATTTCAATTTGCTTTTCCCAAACTCTTCTTAATTTGGTTTTAATTTAAACAATCCTTTCCTGGGAGTTTTAAATAGCTTCACTTTTCAAAAATCAAATATTTCCTTTCGAAGTTCAAAACAAACAATTTCAAAAACAATCTCTTTGGTAGTAATCTGTCACTTACAACTCAAAAATGAATACTGATGATGCTACAGTCATTATCAGAATTATTTTCCAGCTATCGAAGTGAGTTCAATACTATATCACTTTCAAAATCCATATTTAAATACTTCCATTTTGAAATCTATTTTCAAAATATCATTTGCAATGCTTTAAACAATTTAAAATCTCCCTGGATTTTAAAATTCTCATATATTCAATTTAAATCCATTTACAAACACCTTTCCAATTTCCAGGGTTTTAATTTCAATTCCGATTTTAAATTCAGATTTACTTCAGCTTATTTCATATATTATACTTATATGAGTTCTAATTGGCTATTTACATAACCATTTTACATTTATAATCTCATTTGATTATAATAACAACCAATATATCCAATATATTATAATTCCAATATATATATTTTCTCTATATCAAAATATACTTGGGTAAAATTGTTTCATTTACCCTCTTTTCAAAACATACAGTGCCAGTTCATCATATTCGAGTGTTTATAAACTCCTACCGATACAGTGGATCAAACTGATCGACCAGAACCCATAAACAACTCAATCAATAAATCTCCACAATATAAAACCACTTTATATCAAATAACAAATACGTTCACTCGTATGATCAATCATTTCGTTTTCAACACGTTTTCCAACTTCACTTTTTAAATTCTTACTTGAAGTTAAACTTCTAAATTATCCAATGATAATATATTTCACTAGATTTATAAGCATTGTTTATAAACTAAACTCCCTTGTTTTAGATATTAAAACAAGTTTTATTTTCAAAAATCTATTTGAACTAACTACATTTTATATTCCGATTTCCGGGATAAAACTGTCGTTCCTTCTTTGAAATGATTTCACATTATATTATAAATTCATACTTGAATTTAAGATTATAGAATATCTCCAGATAATTAATTCACTATATTTATAAACATTATTTATAATTTTACTTGTTTTATAAATTCCAACAAGTTTCATTTCGAAATCTATTTAAACCGAAATCTTATGTTGGAATATTCTATTTATTATAAATTATCTATATATAAATATAGAATCTATTTCCATATTTAAATTTAAACTTCTATTTAATACAATCCTAATATCTTTTCTGAAAATATTTTGTTTAAACAAATTTGATCTAATCGAATTCAAATCATAAATCCGTACAGATTTATTTTTTGTTCCATTTACATTCTGAATATCAGAATAAATTTCATCGTTTAGTTCTTTAAAACGATTCCCCATTTTTATTTTTAAGTTCACATTTGAATTTAAATATTCAAATAATCGAAGGATAATTTTTCCCACTTCATTTATAAACACCGTTTATAAATTCATTTTAATTCTCTGATTATCCAATGAAAATCATTCCAATTTATTTATAGACACCATTTATAAATTTCATCAAATTTCCACGTTATTCAATTTATAAACATCGTTTATAAATTCACCGCTTCAATTTCCTGTATTATTTAATTTAAAAACATCGTTTATAAATTCAATACCCATTTTATTTATTCAAAACAAGTTAATATCTTTACAGCCTCTTTCGAAATTCAAATTCTATTTTTAAAAATAGAATTCCCCTTTTAAATCTTAAAATATCCTTTCCATGATATTTTTATATATCAATATTTTAGGCCCAGTGATATTTCAAACATTCAAAACACTAATTATCAATTACAGGTTTTCTAACACTTCATATATGAAATATATATGAAAACAAACGAATAATAGTATTTTTGAGGAATCCAGTTGGATCCCTCCAACCTGTTTTCCTGCATCCACAGAAGTTAGCCAACACAAATAATACCCATCCTGCTTCAAGGAAGGATATCGCGGTATAGAAGGTCATCCACTATCATAGCGTGGGGTGTATAGGGTCATCCGCTAATGATACTGCAGGCATCCGCTAATGGTACTACGGGAATCCAACCACCAATATATATATATAGTAACCACAACCACCAAGCCTAAATAACTAATATATATATATATATATATATATATAGTAGCCACAATAATATTTCAAAGCATGCAAACAACCAACAAACAATTATTTTTAACAAATAAAAATCAATTCTAAATAAATCCGAGTGAGATTTACTCACCGTGATTTTTTTCTGATCTACTCTGATTTCCATTTTAATTCATGATTAGATCTCCCGCAACTATGGATTACATGATTGATTCTGTTTGCACCAATCTTGTATAAATTTAACATGACGTTTATTATTTAAATTACCGATTAAATTTTAAATGCAATCAAATTACTAAATTAAATAATTATCTTTATTCTTGTTTTTAAACCTTTCTTCTCTGAATTGACAAAGCTCGCTTAGACCCCAATTTGTCTTCACTATCACTGCCTTAAAACCATCAATCTGATCCTTCTTATCAACACTAGTACGTTGTACAAACATCGTCAATCTTTCTCTATCAATTTTTATTAATAAATATTTCTCTTAGTTTGTCTATGTGTGCATATATATATACATAATAAACGTTATTAATTAGCTTAATAAACTAACCCCTTTTTTTATTTACCTTAATGAAATTTTCCTTCAAACAAATCACCGGCTTCACGCCACCAGATCGATCAACGTTCACACCATCAGACTGATCAACAGCCATTTTCCCTTTGCTACTCACGATCCGTTTTCTTCATGCTTCACAGTTCTCTGTATACCACAACCACCCATGAACTTCCGTATTCTTCCGCTCCTTCCCGAAGTCGCAGTTTCCATTTAGATGCTGCATTTCTTCCCAAAAACCCATCACCCTAAACAGCGATACTACCTACTCCATATTTACCCTTTCCTATTGAGCTTGGCACAACTATAACCATCGAAAATCGAATACCAAATTAAAGGTCGTGATGGTTTTTCTGCTCGGCCTTTCCCCAAACTCCATCCCTTTAATCACACCAAAATCTCGCGTTCCAGTTAACCGATCTTCCACCCACGAGTGCCCAAGTCACGATGTATGGATTGGTTTGCTTCAGAAATCTCGAGTTTGTAAATCACGATCTCTATTTCGCCATCAATTTGAAGTCCCCCTGCCCTAACACGCACTACCACTAGCGCGATCTCCAGATTTGTTCGCACCCCCATACAGACCTCGACAAACCCCTTCCACGCAACCCTGACAACCACTTTCGAACTCCCTGAACGCGAGTGCCCCATCTTGTTATCGAACATGATGCCGCCACGCTTCCTTGACTCGAGATTCAGATCTCGATTTGGAATTATTAATTTTCTTTTATTACTGCAGTTTTCAGTTTGAAGAAAAGGGTGAATAAGGAGATAGCCATGACTTTTTTAAAAAAGGAAGGTGTGCGGCTCTTTTGTTTTGAAGTAGCAAGGCCATTTTTGTTTTGAGGCCAACAAATTTTGTTTATCTAAGGAGAGAAAAGGAAGAACAAGGAATTTGGTCACGATTTTATAGAAGACGAACACTTAACAGTTAAGGAAACATAGTCTTCGTAAGGTACATTATAGGTTTAGGTTTATAGTGTACGAAATATTGCTAAGAGGGAAGCAAGCTATACTTTATAAATATTTTTATTCTATTTTATTTTAATTAAAATTAAAACCCGTATCCTTCAATTTTAAATTATCATGTTGATTTAAACTCCTATTTGAGCCCAGCAACAACCCTTCCTAGGGTTAAACCGCCATTCTGAACCAATTGGGACAGGTTTCAAAGCCTTATTCGATCATCTGGGGAAGATATTTGTTTAAATCGAGATAAATTAAATTTAAAACAATTAGTTGCTTGATAATAAGTTATTATTATCGTCGATTCTATTCACATAGAAATTTGATTAATTGTCTAAATTAACCTGACTCCGTTTAAATTTCAAATTGAAATATTTCAGTTTCTTATGTTACGATGATTATATATATTCAAAATAAATTGTATAGCGATTATTAATCAATAATTCAATATAAAAATTCTTTTATATTATTAATTAAATATTTAAAACAATATTAAATATTCAATATTAATTGATTAAAAATCTAGGCCATTACAACGTTCCTCAAAAAATCCGATTCGTGCTGATTCTTCCCCCAACTAATGAAGAGATCTTGGCGGAATTGCCACATATGAAATTGAGCACAATTTTGCAAAGAAATACCCCACTTGTTTCTCGATACTAGATGGGAGGTGATCCGCTTTAAAAACTGATTTGGTTCCATATGCTATACCTTGAAGAATTCCCAATGGACCGGCATATTCAGGCCCAATGCGTCATGTCTGAATAAAATAAAGCAGTAATAAGTTATGAAAAATCTTTTGATTAATTCAAGGTAAAATCCCTCCCCGATGCATTTTATTCTAATTTTAACGAAGCGAGGATCAAATGGTATAGTTCAATTGTTGGTAACATGGAGGATTAAAAATATGACTATTGCTTTCCAATTAGTTGTTTTTGCACCAATATATAGGTAAGTCCAAATGCTAGGGACGGAGTGGAACGACCAAAGGACCCCATAGAAACTGTCTACTTAAGACTGTCCCTTGGCCCGTAGGTCCTGACAAAAGGTTAGAATTATAGCTCTTCCAGAGTGGTATCTCACTAATGGATCGGTCCCCTCCCCCTGGAAGGAGGCCTTCTTCGCCTTCCACCTGAGTTGCGCAGGAAAGGCCCAAAGTTAAAAAAGATAGGGAAATTTTTGACTATTTAAGACTTGATCAAATCATCTCCAATAGGAATTTAGATTTTATATATCCTTCGATTCTCCAAGAGAATTCTGATTTTTTGGCGATAAATTTATGCTTGTTCCTAAAGTAGAAACAATTCAGTGTGCTCCTGAATAGCTTCCTCTGAAAAGGTTTCCGCTTCCTCGGTAAATGTCATTGTAGAAGATACAATTTCTTGAAGGGGAAAGCTTGAACCTCATTCCTACAGTGATGGATATAAGTGCAATTGAAATTCCTGGGGAGTTATACATTTGTGTATTGATAAGACCATTCACTATTTCTTGAAGCTCGATTCCCCCAATGAGGGATTTTATAAAATAATGCAATTTACATATTAATCGGATATTTTTTTCCTAGACGTAGAATACCCAAAGGAGTTATTCGTGTTCATGCCAGTTTCAACAATACCATTGTAACTGTTACAGATGTACGAGGTCAAGTGGTTTCTTGGGCCTCGTTGTCTAAGGTGTTAATTTACGTATTAAAATATCGCCGGTTTCTATCCAAGATCCCAGCATTACAATTCCATTTCTTTCTAAATTAAGCGGGTGCCTGCCAAAACTATGAAAAATAAGCCTTTTTTCGATCATTAGAAGAATAATTAGGCCAAAAATTAGGATACATTCTGGGAAAATGAAACTTCCATTGAAGAGAAGAAAATGAAATGCTTTTATAAAAATTCTCGTATAATCGAGAATGAAGTTTTCATATTCTTTTATTTTTTTACTATTTATAAAGGCTAATGAATTAAATAAGAACTTTCAGTTAGAACTATTTTTTTTTTCAGTTGATTTTTTCATCGAGATAGTAGTATGAAAAAAGGTTATTTTAAGAACAAATTTTTTTTTTACTTGGAGAGGTTGTGGATTGATCCTACGAATAAAGCAGGAAAACGAAAGTGTAAATATTCGCTTGCGAAACCCTTACTTATTGGATTCCAATATTTTCTTGATTCAATCACATGGTATCATCAAATGATACAAATCTTGGATAAGAATCTATAACGCACTGGAATGCCCTTGTTGATGATCCTTTACTCCAACAACATCTAGGGTTCCTCGAACAATGTGATATCTTACACCAGTTAAATCCTTAACCCTTCCTCCTAAAATATTTCAAGAAAATGCGCATTCCCCTTTTTTTGGATTGAATAGACAAAACATTTTTTTTTTCGTTTTTTAATATATTTAAAATTAGGAATTGGTTCCAAATTCCATCAATCGAATCACTTTTTCAAGAAATACGAGAAATCTAAGTCGTACGGAAGCTGCGGAAATTAGTGAATTCATGATGATAGGTTCTTCGCACAAAAAAATGGTTAATGATACAATCAACCTTATTTGATCACTAAAAAATATCGAATTGAAGTAACTAAAACTTCAAAAAAAAGTAGCAGTCAAAAATTTGTATCCATTTTTCATGATATTATGTATGGATAAGATATATCATGGCCAATTCCTCACACGATTCTTCCACAATGGACTATGATAAGTGAGATTTTGAATAAGTTTTTATAGAATCTTCTTCTGTCTGAAGGAGATTTATATTCAGATATTTCTTCTTAGAGCATATTGATTTGACCTCATAAGTGGGAAAGGAACAGAAAAAATAAAAACTTAACATATATATGTATGTAAATATATAATATACAAATCAAAAAAGAAAACACATTTGGTCATATCTGAAATGAATAAAGAAATAGAAATTTAGAGATAAGGAATAAACCATTTCTTCGCTACCTGGGGCTGTAGAATGTTCCTAGGGTTGGGCTGTTCGCTCATTAAAGTGGTACGTGAGCTGGGTTCAGAACGTCGTGAGATAGTTCGGTCCATATACATTGAGAGGACCTTTCACTAGTACGAGAGGAACGAGAAGGACGCACCTCTGGTGTACTAGTTATAGTGCCCACGGTCGCAGTGACCAGGCCCGTGCGACTGTTTACCAAAAACACATGTCTCCGCAAAGTCGTTAGACCATGTATGGGGCTGACGCCTGCCCAATGTCGGAAAGTCAAGGAAGTTGGTCATCTTTATTTGATAAAAATTATGATTCGTAATTACTGTGGTATGGATACGTAAAAGAAAAATCTTGTGGAAAGAGCAAAAAAAAAAAAAAAAAACAACTACTGGTCTGAGCCCGCCAAAAACCCAATTCGATTCCATTACTTGATGTCCGAGATTTGGGCACTTGCCTTATTCCCCCAAAATAGTTATCCGTTCCAGAAACCGACACAGGTGGGTAGGTAGAGAATACCTAGGGACGCTAGACAACACTCTCTATGGAACTCGGCAAAATAGCCCGGTAATGTAATGTCTCGTTTTTCTTACCGACTTTGTTTTATGATTAACATTGATTAAAATAAGTTAATTAATTAAAATAGAATAAATTAGATGATTAAAGTAAAATTTAATTAAATAACAAACTTGTGTAAGTATATATGGATGAACAAATGTATGCGTATAGTAATATGCATATATTTGGGGTAATGTTTTAACACAAGATACATAATAAAGCTTATAAGAAAAACCTCAAATGCTAGAATTTTACACATGCAAATATAACATAATGTATAAATATGTAATATGACATGTAGTACTTTGGAAATAAATAATCCCTAAACTAGTGTAGAAAAATGAAGGGGAAAACCTTAGTAAGAAGTAATTCCAGCAAACACAAGTATACATGAATGGTTAAAAACAAATCTTACTGAGATGAACAAAATGTGTACGGTGAAATGCCACAGCGAAAACCAAGTGTATTGCTCATATAAAAAACAACAAAAGAAGTCAATGCTCTTAATTTGATTTAACATGGAATAGTGTGGCTAAAATTGGCTTGAACCATCCCCTAAAACAAGGTTGTACCAACTTGCATATATAAAAATACTTCTAGGAAAAATATCATGCATTAAAATCTGTTTTATATTTGCAACAAATCCAACAATGCTCGGCTGCATTTATAAGTCATGGTAGAGTGCTTCTAGAAGCTATATGAGGACAGGAATGAGAAAATATCTGGTATAAAGAAATCATACTTGCTATGTATATTTAAATTGAATAGGATTAGAGAAATGGGAAGTCTAAAGCTAGAAAACACTGTAACTTCATGATATACTTTATAATAAGAATTCTACAATATAAAGCTAATTAATTGTTTAATATAAAGACTTAGTTATAAATAGCACCAGAATTCCATACTATTTTTCCCATGCAAACAAGAGAGTTCAAGAGAATAGCAGGGGAAACTTAAGGAAAGGAATGCAACTTAGGTGAGTAAACTAAACTTGTTTTTACTTTAAGATTTCTAAGCTAATGCATGTTTTGATGTAGAATGATAGATGTATCATATTGTTAGAATGTTTGCCTGTGAAACCTTGTTCAAACTTTCTGTTTCAAGACCCTCTGTTTTTAGTAATGAATGCTAGGAGATTTTACAGAATAAAGCCATGTATATTTATAAATATGTATCACCTTGATACTAAGTTATGCTGTCAATAAGTTAGAACCAGTTTGAATGAAATACCGCTATTATAAACACCCTGTTTCCCAGAAGAGAATTATACAAAATTATCACATTAGGATTTAATTTGAATACAAGAATATATGGCATCCTTAGGTGGTGTTTACTTTAGTAATATAAACAAGAATAACACTGAAATATGTATATATATGAAAAGGAAAACCAGAACCATACTGTTGTCTATAAACCAACACTACAACATGAAATGACAAATAACCCAGAACCATGATTTAAGTGTATAAATGGAATTGTGGTAGAAAACAATGATTTTTGGTCTTAGTTTCATGATTTTTAAGTTAGTGGTTACGGGGATATAAGGGGATGAACGAGAAATCATTCTTGGCCAAATTTCGGCGAACCAGTTGACTGGAGTCTATTGGTTTTGAACTAGAGGGGGCGTAGTAGGTTGTAGATCATGGGAAAAATAAACATAGATTTTCCTATTGCTTAATTTGGAGTTGGGTTGCGATTTAGGGTTCTTATATAGTGTTTTGTTGCGGTGACTTGGTGGGTGAACTGTACGGTGAAGTTAGCGTCGAGTGTCACCGTGGTTGGCGTGGAGGTCGAGACATTGGTTGGCTCCGACCTGGTAGAGTTGGTCGGTGATTAGTGGAGGGTGGTGGCCACACGAGGTGAATTTTTGGATCTAGGCACTGGCGTTGATTTCAGTGAAGTTGCTATTTTTCGCTACAGGAGGTAGTGGAGTATTTGGGTGGTGTCAACGTGATGAGGAAGCGACGGCGGATGTGAGGATGAGTCCAGCGGGTCGAACGTCATGGGGGATCGTTTGTGCACGTTCACCGTGTACAGGGGAGTATCATCAGAATAAAGAAGAAGAAAGGGATCAGGCACATGGTTTTGGAGGAGATCCATGTGTGTGGCACGGAGTTTTGAAGTCGGAAGACTGGTACTTTGGCAAGTGGTACTGGGTACTTGGTACTTGGGGAGGAGCATGAGAATTTGAAGGGAATTGGTATGCGCAGCGTGGTGTTTGGAAAAAGTGGTACTTTGGCATTTTGGAAAACTGGTACTTTGGTATGAATGAAAGTGGCACTTGGTAACGCAAAGTGGTACTGGGCAAACAAAAAAGTGGTGCTGGGAAATGGTATTTAGCAAACAAGAAAATGGTATTTGGCACACAAGAAAGTGGTATTTGGCAAAAATCAAAAGAACGTGATCGGGCAAGGGAATTCTGGAGGGATCAGCGAGTGCAGTATCGTGTCTGGAGTAGAAATTTGGTACTTAGCAAATGGGAATTGGGCTAAACGTTTTAGGGTCAGGTTTTAATTAAAACAAGTATTAAAATAAAAATAGGAAATCAGATAAAAATTGAAAAAGGGGAAATAAAAGAAGAACAATAAATAAAAGGAGATTTTTAATTAATAAGATCGAAAAGAAATATCCTGGCAGGTGGAAGGAAAGACAGTAGAAGGGAAGTCGAACGTAGAAGCTTGGTTTAAGAATTTCAATGAATTTGAAAATAAAACAAGAAAGGAGATAATTATAAATCAAGTTATTTATAATTATAAAAAGATAAATTTACAAAATCTAGCAAAGGTATAAAATGTCGTATAAACAAGCTGATATTTTAGAGTAAAATACCGTGTGCGACGCACACGCTTTAGTTGCTCAATTATAGAAAATAGTCAAAATTTCTGGATTTAAAGAATGCACACATATACCATTCTGTTTGGTTGAAGCTCATAAGTAAAGGGTAAATAAATGAATTATACTTAATCCAGTTCATTTTAAACTGATAACTATTTCTTTAAAGTAATGTTTGAGATCAAATGAATATTGAAACCAAATCTTAAGTATCGTCTAAACGTAAAAGAAATTATGCTAATCATTTCGAAGAGACCGGAATTAATATTCCACATCGATTTGATTTATACATCGCGTGACCGAGAATATTGAAGATAAGTGAAGATCGTGGACCTTCATAAGCGGAAGGATTGCTATCGAATTTCTCTGACTTGCAACCAGAGTTTTTCTGACGTGATTCGGTCATGGTTGATATTTTGCAGATTGCAAGGACTTCTCGCTACTGATCCTTTAGATGCGGTAGGAGGGTGCTTTCGGTTCATCCTGTTCCTGGATGACTTGTATGGATGAGTGTCTGACAGAGTATTCCAAGATGGTCACATACATTGATTTCTTCAAACGTGCCTAGTGTATTCTTGAGGTCGTCAATTGGTGATTTGACGGATTCGACGATGTGGCATTCAAAGTGAATGGTGACCAAAGTTCTAAGAAGTAAACGTAGCCTCAAGCCTCACAACCAGGAAAAGACAAAAATCGGGCAGGAATCATGGCTAGGTGGGTCATTCCCAAGCAGGGTGTATTATCACCATCTAGAGAAATTCCTATTTGTTTCTTAATCTATATTTCGCTGCAGCAGCTTTCGGAAATGGTGGGTCGCTCCCAACCGTGGGGGTGGTAATATATTGGCTACACTCAAGCTAAATGAGTGGGCGGTCATGTGTGGCCGAGTTGCAAGTCATTCTTGTTGAACCCCAGTGTATCCCCTCTAGAGTACACTGATCGGAAGGTGGTCCCATATATTGTCTGTTGGAATCCAATCTCCAATATGAGCCCGCGGTTTTTGGCTTTATATTATATATAGCAGTACATTTGGCACGTCCGTTAGACGTGTGCAAAGAAACACATTCACCCGTTCTTTTTAATGTGAGGAAACACGTGATCTAACCTTTTCCCATCGGATAATTATTACAACACAATGTGAATTAATTTATGTTTTGCTATGTACGTGACATATGCAAAGATGTAGCAGCACAAACTCATGTTTTAACATAAAACTTAGCAACTGCGAATATCTATGCATGTGTTTTCAGACAGGTTCAAATCTATTTTATTTTTTTCTTTCATTTCATTAGTTGCTAAAAACTTAAAAGTTCAATTACAATGAACTTTAGAGAGATAATAGGAATAAAAGTTCGCTAATTAGTTGAATTTCAAATTAAGATACAATAGTACGTATAATGAGCTTAATCTAGTCTCCGAACTCCAGCGATCTGATGTCTTTTATATTACCTAAGTCCGTTTATACTGCATGGCCATATACTATCATCAATTTGTATGGAATATGCACTTTAGAAAAAACTATCGTGTACACGATAGGGTTTAATATCCACCGTCAAATAAACTACAATAGCAAGCTCATATATTTTATTCAGTTATGACTATGAGAAAATATCTCATTATTATAGTAGTTTATGTCTTTATATTAGTTGACCCATTTAATAATACCACATGTGTTATATACATTCATCATTTTTTGTATGAATATATAGCAAAAAACAATGTATCCAAGGTAGTTGCCGTAAGCAAATATTGTATGTTGTTTTCTCTCAAACGGCAATGTGAGTTTCTTTATTCAAAATAACATAGTTAAACACCACCGATATCTTTATTAGCAGTATTTTATCTTTTATTGAACTATCACTATCTGTTTAAACAACTTAAAATGTAAAATTAAAATAGGTTTGTGGACGTTGCTGTGTTACATTAGGTCTTATAATAGTAATCGCAACAGGTTTGTCGTCTAAACAACTTTTAAATACAGGTCCATAGCCATGTTGGCTAATGCTGAGATGGTCCGAAATATTTTGTGTAGCTGCTTTAATATTGCCATATGATACTGCATGGAATGCTTTCCTTTTCTCTTCCACGTCCTGTTTTACCATCAATTTTGCACTTATTCTCTTTCTCGTCTCTATTTCTGCAACTTTCTGTGCTGCCTCGGCTGCTTCAATTGCTGCTTTGCAACTGACTATTTCAGTTTCAGCCATTGCTAATGCAACATCCTTTATGGCTTTGACTTGTTTGATTTGTCTTTCTTATTCTAGATTCCACTGCCTACGCTCTTGGGCCTGTTTTAGAATGCACGCAGTCACCCGTTAGCCAATTTTAATATGTTCTTTGGACAACAAATTGCTGTTAACTATGAAAACTATAAATTTCTAAAATGATGCGGTAAATAATGTCACTCTGAATGTGCAAAAAAAGAAAAGAAAAGTAGAGTAGTGAAGAAATTAATGGAAAAGAAGCGAAGTGACGTCAAGAAATGATATGTGCTACATAAGAAAAAAATTGAGATGTGTTAAATAAGAAAATGATATAAGTTTTATCTAATCAATAAAATAATTAACAAACCTATTTTACTATGGGGCTAACTTGGTTATAAAGTTCACCATCTACGACAAACACAAAATATACAGAAAACCTTAAGCTTCAATCACCAAAAAATTAATGGTTATCACCAAAAGTGTATATGGTAAAGATTAACAGAAGAAGAATGGAATGGAATACAGAATAAAAAAGACACCAAAATACACATTATAGTAACAAATATTGAAATCAGCAAGATACAACGACACATAACTGGATGACAGCATACTAACCATTAATATCCTAAAATCATTATCCACAAATCACTTGCCAATGCTTAGACTCTCTGCCAAATCATCATTTTGAAAGACAAACAAAAATAAAATGGTGTAACAAAGGGTCAACTAACCTGGGTGCAAATACAACACCAAACTCTTACTAATATTGGGCAATAGATCTAACGTAACCGGCTTTTGAAGCTAACAGAGAAACCATTTCAATTCTCTGTACTGCATCTCTATGTTTATACTTATATAGTTGCTTTTCCCTATTCTCACTAATAAATCTTATTAATTAGCCGACTTATGGAGGTTGATATAATCTTGATAGAGTAAGAAAGAAGATCTAACCCACTACAAATCAAATTGTGAATCTTTTGTTGGATTCATGTTGATTTAAGGAAGCACAGATCAGAGTGTTTTAGAACATAGTAAAATGGACAAATAAACCCAAAAAGTATTAATAGAACTTAGTATTTGCTTCAGTTAACATCATACGTGTTCACTGTTTATAAGTACAATTCCTTTTTTAAAAAAACCTTTCATTAGAGTAGAAAATGTACATGATGGTTATAAGTATATATGTAAGACTGTAAGTACTAAAATATCTATACTTGCTACTATCAAAAACTTAAGAGTAAACAAAAAATAAAGTAACGACTGAAATTTCTATTATTTCTATCTTTGCAAATGTAAACAACAAAAAACAAATTAAAAAAGAAGAATATTTACAGTCCTAAAAAGTAATATAAGTGTTAATTTACTATGAAAAACTTCAAAATTCAAATGATATAAATCAATTTTAAATATAGCTACATGTTTATTGAAAAAGTGCATCTGGAGTCGTATTAGCAATGTGCTTGCTTATGAAATAGAAAAGAAGTGCGCGCTCAGCAAAATTATTTTAGCACTCAAAATTTGTTCGTCAGTATAACATAAATGGCTAGTTATATATAGTTGTAATCGTACAATACATTTATTTGGAAATAGACAGAGGAAAACTACACTTGAAAAAAAAAGATTCCAAAATAAAACCGCCGACAAAATGTATATAGATAGAGGCTAGTAATTGCCTGTTCTTTTTACACTTTAAAGTTATATGAATTTACACATTTTAATCTCTACAATATGGTATTTTCCACCAAAACAATAGCTACAAAATTAGTTTCAAATAAACATGCAAAATTTTATAACTTGGAGGTCCAATACAGAAGACAAATGTGATAGAATGAATGCAAGAAAACTAACCATATTAATATAGCATAAAAAACCCAAATATTAATGTATCGAATGTGATCTTTTATTATAGCAAACATCCACTTTGAGGGATATTTCCATAGTCCAAACTGTTGTATATCCATCATGATAGTAACTATTCTAAATTCACAGTTGATAACCGAAATAAATTTTTTTCAGGCCAAACGGTGTTTCAATCAAAATGTGCTACCCTTCTCTAATTACAAAAGTCCTTCCCTTATCTTGTTGGAAATAATTATCACAAAAAAAATGTTTAAATAAGTAATAACTGACATTAAATTCAAGGCTGAAACAACGACAAAAGTGTGGCTTCAACGAAGATGAGCATCTGCAATATATGCACCAAGGGGGATATCATACAAATAGTCCCTGCCAAGTTTGTTACATTTTTTTGGAGTGAAATTTAATTTATTACATGGCTAAGAAATGAACAACACAGGAAGAAAATTTAAACATACCAAAAAACATTCAATTAAAGACTGCAAAATTAAAACTGAAAAAAACTAGTCTTTAGTCAAAGACTGATTAGTAATGAAAAGATCCAGTTACTAGCATTTTTGTGTTAATGACCGAAAATCAATTTTTAATCTGTCTATAAATTTTTCAGACTGCCTAGAGACAATAATGTTTCAATCTCTGGTTCGGTAACCGCTACTATTTAATTAATTATTGATCCGAAGCTGAAGCTTTTAAATAAATTTTCTAATCCAACGGTTGGTATTGACGATCCATGCCACTGTTATACCACTGTTTTGGCCTGCAAATAAGGACACCACCACGCCCATATCATTTCCACTATCCGCATCTTGAAATGATAAAACTTCCTCTTTTTCAACAATGGCTTCCGAGTTTTCATTCTCTACCGTTCCATCAATTTAAAAATCAGATCCGATAACAAGAAATTACAGCCATGGCTGCCAAGTCCTTTCTTAATCCTATTTTCGACAACAACCCTAAGACAAACAATTTAAGACAGATCTATTCAGTCTTTAGAATTAAAGACCGAAGATCAATTTCAAATAATTTTAAGACTTGAGAATTAGTAACTCAAATTTTCAGTATTTAGTCAGTCTTTAAATCTTATTTAGAGACTGAACCGCTTAATTAAAAACTGAATTTGTCAGTCTTTAATTCAATTTTTTTTTGTAGTAGAATGAATGCAAGAAAACTAACCATATTAATATAGCATAAAAAACCCAAATATTAATGTATCGAATGTGATCTTTATTATAGCAAACATCCACTTTGAGGGATATTTCCATAGTCCAAACTGTTGTCTATCCATCATGATAGTAACTATTCTAAATTCACAGTTGATAACCGAAATAAATTTTTTTCAGGCCAAACGGTGTTTCAACCAAAATGTGCTACCCTTCTCTAATTACAAAAGTCCTTCCCTTATCTTGTTGGGAATAACTATCACCAAAAAAATGTTTAAATAAGTAATAACTGACATTAAATTCAAGGATGAAACAATGACAAAAGTGTGGCTTCAACGAAGATGAGCATCTGCAATATATGCACCAAGGGGGATATCATACAAATAGTCCCTGCCAAGTTTGTTACATTTTTTTGGAGTGAAATTTAATTTATTACATGGCTAAGAAACGAACAACACAGGAAGAAAATTTAAACAAAAAAAAGCATTCATAAGCATCACCAAAAAAAGTTTAAATAAGTAATAACTGACATTAAATTCAAGGAAAATAATTTGCGCATAAGTAATTATTTGCATTGAATACTTATGGCAACAAATGTACTAACTGAAAGTAGAACCTACAGGGCTTGTATCAATCAATAAAAATTAAACTTACCAATTGTTAGCTGAAGCGAAGAAGCTGAGGGAAAGCAGATCAAAGTCGGATTAAGAGGTGGAACGAAATAAAACAATTCAAAAAGCTGTCTGAATAGCATAAAAAAAAAATTAAAACCAAACTTTAAGTAGAAGTAGTGTATGCAGAGATTTACCACTTCTTTCATCCGTTGTAAATTAGGTCAACAGAATCGGAGTAGCGGAGAAAATGATGGTAGTAGATCAACGGCTTAATAGATCTAATGGAGCCTCTGTTTGGATCAAACAAATTTAGAGAGTAGAACTTGGCGAAAAACTTCGACGGACAGAGACGATGAGAGAAAAAAGAGGAAACACACGTTTTATCTGAGGAGTGGACTTCGTGGAGAAAGGGGAGAACATGGTAGGTGGTAGAGTTGAGAAAGAACAAAACAGCCCCGGCAAACCAACGTAAGGTTGAATGGGTATTTTGGACATTTCAAAAGCTTCATTTCAGGGTATTCTTATTATATATAGACATGGAGCATGAGATGCAAGCGTTCCGCTAGATGGTTATTTATTTGATACAAACTATTATAATATCAGATGATTTGATATCAAACATGTTTTGGGTTATAGTAAGGTAAAAACCGTCCATGTTTATGTGTGGGCTGGTCTTACTATTATCTTTTCTTTCAAAATGTTTTCGAACATTTAATCAATCTGTTCTCATAAGAGAATAATCCATTCTTTGTTAAGAATTGATCATTTGAACTATTTTAAAATTGTTTACTCACACCAATCCCCTGACTGGCCCAAAGCTTATTTTTCTATGTTTTCCTAAACTCTTGGGTACTCATAACAATTATTATGGGTAGACAAGTGATTCAGGTAACTACTGGAATCAGTTGGAGCATTTTGGACTGGAAATCATGGAGTCAGCTTATTAGTTATATCTATATCCAAGTATCAAGATGAATGCTTGGTTGGGCCAGTAACCATGTCAGATGTATGAAGTACTCTATAATGTAACAAACTCTGAGATGTAATATATTATGTGATAATATATTTTGTTAAAATTTCACTGTGAGATTCTGATGTTCTTCTTACTCTTCTTTTTTATTAGTTCTATTTTGTCTTTCTCATCCCCTTATTTCTTTATATTAAAGATCTGTATTTTCGTACACTTTGGGTTTAATGTGTAGGATATTTTTCATCTTAAATGTGTACAGATTTACGGGCCTTTACAGTTGGTATCAGAGCTATTGGTTGAGTAGTAACCTTGGCTGTGTGGCGTAACTCAGTAGAGATAGGGTTAGTAACTGTAACGACCCGCATTCTACGCATCATAGGACAGTAGAATATATTTTTTTCACATACAGAGTCGTGTGGTCATGTAACTTTGGGAGACAACTATTGGGGTCATTTCCCATGTTCATGATTTTTGCCAATTTTTAAATGACTATTTTGCCCCTAGCTGATCTTGTTTTGGCCATAACTTTTGATTGGAAAGGAGTTTTAACCTGAAACTACTTCCATTAGATTCAGATGATGGTTTACAATTCCGTAGAGTGGTCACATTAGCCAAACGGACTCACCGTTTGAGAGATATGGCTGAAACAAGTTTCAGAAGGTGAAAAACTGCTTAACCGGGCCAAATGAGGTGATTAGTATATGGGCCCATAACTCATTTCGGCATTAGGGTTATGGGGAGGCTGAAATGAGTTAGGTTTTCATTTCATTTCAGTTTTCTAGTCGCCATTTACCTCCTAAGAACCCTAATAATGGCCTCCAACCTCTAAACATCTCCAAATCACTTTCTAATCAAGGATTAAGCTTAGCAACATCAAATCAAAGAGGATTAGCACAAGAATCAAGGAAAAACTGCTATGTTGCATTGGGAACGGCGCCACCTAGAGATTCATTTCAGATTTGGTATTTTATTTGTGGCCAAGGTGTGTGATTTGCAAAGTTCCTCACTAATTATGGTTAATTAAGGGTAATTAGTGTTGACTAGTGAATTTATACACTAATAAATTCTGGAAAAATATTCATAAAGTCCGAAATATTGTTTTAGGCCTCTGTTAGAAAATTTGGTTAATTTGGTTAAGTTTTGCTAATCATATCATTAGTTTTGCTTAAACATGCTTAGGGGAAAATATGGGATTTTGGCTATATTTGATCCGTTTAACCTTGTCATATTGTTGTTTTGGTGTTTGTGGTCACTTCTATTTGTTGCTATGACTATATGGTGTGCTTTGTGATTGATTAGAACTGTTAGAATGGTCGAAAACGCCGTCATATGGCATAAAACAGTCGTTGGGAAAGTTGTAGGAAAATGTGCAGGGTTTCGGATCGGATCGGGATAGGAGGCTCGGATCGGATGGTGGACTGGGCAGAGAAGCTGAACCGGACCGGAACTTTGGACTAAAGGAGACTTTGCGAGAAGGAAGGCCATTTGCTTAGAGTTGGAGTTGGGTAGGGGATCAGATCGGGGAGACCAAGAGGGGATCGGATCGGAGAGACCAAAGGGGGACCGGATCAGACTTATGAAGAAAATGGGGATCGGATCGGGACATCTAGGAGGGAGCAACCACCGAACCGAACCAGGAAGCAACCATCGAACCCAAGCATAGGGTATCCGAACCGAACCATAGATGGAGGACCGAACCGAGGAGGAGTGGAGCATTGATCAAGGCTTGGGCCAGGACCACCGAACCGAACCGGGTCGGGACTACCGAACCGAACCAGACGTATACTTTAACCGCATCGTGGTGACTCTTTTGAAGACCAACTCCAATTCGACCAAAACCCGAGTTGCAAAGGAAGTCCAAATAGGAAGTAGAACTCAGGATCCAGATGGAAACCAACGAGTCGGCTACATGTGTTGGGCTTTGCTGCGGGACGTGTGCAAAGGGGTTGTCGATGTTTGTAACTTTGGATCACTATGTGTAGGGAGTACGTGAACGGATTCAGGGCCACAGTGGCCTAGGTACGACTAAAGAGCTATAGACCAATGAAGTGGGGTCATTTGTAAAGATTTGGTCATGACTCCATGAGGCAAGCTTGGTAGTAGCAGTAGTTGTACAAGTCGAACTCCGTCACTACTTCGATGGGGCTAGTGATTGACAGTGGTGGACATCGTATGCTTTACGCACTGAGCGAGAGATGTGAGGATGGTTGCTATGTTTGATTTGTTTGCCATCATTATGACATGCACACCCCCACCCCGTTATCTTTACACCATTGGTTCAGTGGCACCTTAGAGTATTGTACGGTATGTAGTGCTAATTCTTTGGTTGCAGGTCCAGGTTCAGGTATGGTTTAGTATACCTGTTATTATTCTATTTAGCTGCTTATCGCTCATACCATACTTTTTGTCTGACCCAAAGTTTTATGTCTCTTCTTATTACTCTGGGTGCTCTCACAAGCAGACTAGAGACAGGTCAGGTGGTATGCACGAGTAGCTATACCGGAGACTACTTTGGGCATTAGTGGTGTACTTTTCTTTCTTTTGTTTAGAGACAGTAATTTGGAAAGTTGTAATAAGCTGTATTTGGATTTCCGCTGCTCTGATGATGATGTTGATGTTGGTTTTAGTTATCAGCTTATGCACTGTCTCACCTGTTTTATGTCAAGTGTATTATTATTATATTTCGTTCCATGCGCTGCGAGACATTCTACAGGTTTTCGATTAGTTCATTCTCTTCTTTCCTTTCTTTAGCGACCGTTCCGTGCTAGTCGGGCATGTGTACGTCGCACTTTCGGAGGAAATGCCGGCTAGTGCGGGGCGGACCGTCACACTTGGTATCAGAGCTCTAGGTTGCGTAGTTAACCTAGGGAAGTCATCAGGGAGAGATAGTATACGTATATGAGGGCGCATATTTGTGATTATTTTGGTTTTCAAAAACTATATATATAATATTAGTATAGCTAAGGATGAAGTCGCACTGCACTAGCACCACTATGGAGATGGTTAATCATTTTCTCTTTATAGATTGAACGATGAGCCGTTACGCAAGAGGTGCCGGTAGAGGAGCCAATAATGGGAATGCTGCTTACATGAGGACGATGTTTACTGACCTCATGAGGTAGATGCTTAGGGATGCGCAGAGGGCAGCTCCCAATGATGGTAATGGTGGTGGTCCAATAGTGCAGGCGCCTAGGGCCGATTTCGCCAAGCTGAATAAGGATTATACTAGTCTTGATGGGAAGCCGTTCCATGGAACAGAGTTGGCTACGGATGTTCAGGATTGGTTGGATATCTGCAAGCGTATCTTCAAAGATTTTGGTATCGAGGATGCGATGAAGAGAAGGCTAGCATCCCGTCAGCTACAAGGACGGGCAATGAATTAGTGGAATGCTATAAAGGTAGCTACTCCCGAGGATCAGTTTAAGGTTCGCTTTAGCGATAAGTTCATTCCAGCTGCTCAGAAGTCAGTGTTGTTTAAGAAGTTCTTGGAGCTCAAGCAGAATGGCAGAGCTGTCTCGGAGTATATTGCTGAGTTCGATACCTTATCGAAACATGGGTTATCTCTTATTGATACCGCCGAGAAGAAGAACAAGAAGTTCATAACTTGTTTGGATGGATACTTGGGGAAAGGCTTATTAACCACATCAATGAGACGTTTGAATTGATTGTGGGGAAAGCTTTAAGATCGGAAAGTCTTTACCCTAAGTCGGAGACTGAGGTTGCATCTGCAGAGGAGCCAAAGCCGCAAGCAGGCGGTGGAGGCAAGAATGGTTCCCAGAATAAGAGGAAGCGGAACCAGAATAAGGATGGCCAGAAGAAGAAGAAAGACGTTGAGTGCTTCAGCTGTGGTAAGAAGGGCCATTATGCTAATAATTGTCGGGCCAAGCCAGCGGATAGGAAGTGCTTCAACTGTGGCCAAGTGGGACATCACAAGGACAAGTGTCCGCAACCCCCTAAAGAAAAGCAGATGGTGAAAGCATATGCCCTTAATGCTATTCCTTCTTCGTCGAATGCCCCAACTACGGCGGAGAAGAGAAAGAATGTCGTTATTCAAGGTATGCTTTCTATTTATGATGTTCCTGTTAGAGTTTTGTTTGATACCGGAGCTTCCAGTTCTTTCATATCTAGTGACCTGGTAGGTAGGTTGGGATTGGAGCCCGAGATTGTCGATAGACCTTTAGTAGTGACGAACCCGATTGGTGGTTCAACTAACCTTAGCATGATTTGTCGTAATGTGGTCTTATCGAGTCATAGATGCATGTTTGTTTGTGATTACTTTGTTTTGGGAGCCGATTGGCTCCAAAGATACGGGGTAGTTGTAGACTGTGAGGGCTTTTTGGTGACAGTTAGAGCGGATGATGGGCGGAGGGTAGTGTTTGGTGGTCTACCCAGTGATGGGGTAATGGCTGGTTTTCTGAATTCCCTCGACATCCCGCATAGTGAGTTGTCAGGTTTGCCCGTGGTTGGCCAGTATCCGGACGTTTTCGAGGAAGTGACCGGGCTTCCACCACACCGAGAGATTGAGTTCCGTTTTAATTTAGTGAAAGATGCCAGACCTATAGTGATGCCACTTCGTCGTATGGCACCAAGGGAGCAGGGAGAGCTTGGGGTGCAAGTCAGCGATCTTTTGAAGAAGGGATTTATCAGAAGAAGTGTTTCTGAATGGGAGCACCGGTTGTGTTTGCTACCAAGGCGGATGGTTCCCTTCGTTTGTGTGTAGACTACCGCGAGTTGAATAAAGTGACGAGGAAGAACAAGTATCCTCTACCACGGATAGATGATTTGTTTGATCAGTTGAGTGGCGCGAGTGTATTCTCTCAGTTAGATCTTGCGACAGGTTTTCATCAGCTTGGAGTGGAAGCTGAGAGTATATCTAAAACGGCATTTCGAACGCCGTCTGGATTTTATGAGTGGTTGGTCATGCCATTCGGGCTGACCAATGCACCGGCATATTTTGTGGATCTTATGAATAGGGTATTCAGAGATCAGTTGAATAAGTTTGTTCTTGTGTTCACGGATGATATTTTGGTCTACTCAGGGACAGCGAAAGAACACAAGGAACATTTAAGAATAGTGATGGAGGTGTCGAGAGGACACCAATTGAAAGCAAAGTTTTTTAAGTGTCACTTCTGGAGGAGGGAAGTGAGATTTTTGGGCCATGTTGTTTCAGAGAATGGTATTGCCGTGGATCCTGCGAATGTGGCTACGGTACAAGATTGGTCTACGCCCAAGAATGCAACGGTCGACATAAGAAGTTTCTTGGGATTAGTTGGATATTATCGTAAGTTTATCCAAGAATTCTCCAAGACAGCAGCACCATTGACTCGGTTGACCAAGAAGAATCAAGCCTTCGTCTGGGACGAAAGGTGCGAGAATGCATTCAAGAGCCTAAAGGAAAAGTTGACATGTGAACCAGTGTTAGTCATTCCTAAGGGGAACGAAGAGATGACAGTATATACGGATGCATGTGGCACAGGGCTAGGTGCTGTATTGATGCAAGGAGGTAGGGTTGTAGCTTATGCAAGTCGGCAACTGAAACCGCATGAGAAAAGATACCCTACCCATTATTTGGAATTGGCAGCGATCGTGTTTGCATTGAAGATGTGGAGAAATTATCTCTTGGGAGAAAGATTCGAGTTGTTTACTGATCATAAACCGTTAAAGTATCTTTTCTCTCAAAAGGATCTAAATCTCCGACAACAAAGATGGTTAAAATTCTTAGCTTCCTATGATTTCGATATCGCATACACACCAGGAAAGGGCAATGCGGTAAATGATGCATTGAGTAGAAGACATGCCAGTTTAGGGGCTATGTTTCTTGAATGGAAGACTAGTTGTACCCAATGTCAATGGATTGAGAGATGAAGTGCTTAGAGAATGTCATCACTCAAAACTGACTATACACCCCGGTGGTAACAAGATGTATCGAGACATGAAGGAGACCTACTACTGGGAAGGGATGAAGAGAGACGTTGGGAAGTTTATACCCAAATGCATGAACTTCCAACTAGTTAAAGCTGAGCAAAAGAAGCCTAGTGGTTTGTTACAACCATTAGAAATTCCAGAATGGAAATGGGAACAAGTGTCAATGGATTTCATTGATGGGTTACCAAGGACTAGATCGGGCCATGATAGCATTTGGGTGATTGTGGACCGATTGACTAAGAGTGCAAGGTTTATACCCGTCAAGTCGAACATGACAGCAGCTAAGTAAGAGGAACTGTATATAAAGTGGGTAGTGAGATTTCATGGAATACCCAAGGGCATTGTGACTGACCGAGATCCGTTGTTCACTAGTGGATTTTGGAAGAGCTTACAAAAGGCGTTAGGATCAGAACTACATCTCAGTACCGCCTATCATCCTCAAACTAATGGACAGATAGAGAGGGTGAATCGAGTGTTAGAAAATCTCTTGAGAGCTTGCATATTGGATTTTGGTGGATTATGGGATGACCATTTGCATCTAGTAGAGTTTGCATATAATAATAGTTATCAATCCAGTATTGGTATGGCTCCATTTGAAGCTTTGTACGGAAGACCGTGCAACTCACCATCATGTTGGTTAGAGACCGGTGAGAAATATGTGCTTGGACCAGAAGTAATAAGAGAAACATCAGACAAGATTAAGGTTATCCAACAGCGAATGAAGGCTGCCCAAGATAGGAAGAATAGTTATGCTGATAAGAGGAGAAGAGAATTAAAGTTCTCCATTGGCGATTTGGTGTTTGTCAAGATTTCTCCGTTGAAGAGCATGATACGATTTGGCAGGAGAGGCAAGTTAGCACAAAGATTTGTTGGTCCATTCCTAGTTCTTGAGCAAATTGGGAATTTGGCATACAAAGTTGAATTACCAGAGAAGATGGCAGGAGTTCACAATGTATTTCATGTTTCCCAGTTAAGGAAGTTCGTGCACGACCCATATGTGACTATTTCACCTGATCAGTTGGATGATATCGAAGTTGAACCTGAGGCGATTGGGAACCGCAAGCTTATGCGTATTGTTGGGAAAGATACGAAGCAACTTCGAAGGAAAGCGGTGAATCCAGTCAAAGTCCAGTGGGGCGAGAATGAGAATGACTATACTTGGGAGACAGAGGGGAGCATTAGGAAGACGTATCCAGAACTCTTCGCCTGGTAAAATTACAATTTCGATTTAGTCATTCCGCATGCTAGGATAGATTTTTTTTATCTGTTTTGCATGTTTGATTGTTGTATATGATTGGCAGGCATGCGGGATCCTTTGTATGTTTTGGGTTAAGGGATTTCGGGGACAAAATTTCTTAAGGAGGGGGGGGGGGGGGGGAGAGTGTAACGACCCGCATTCTACGCATCATAGGACAGTAGAATATTTATTTCTTTCACATACGGAGTCGTGTGGTCATGTAACTTTGGGAGACGACTATTGGGGTCATTTCCCATGTCCATGATTTTTTCCGGTTTTCAAATGACTATTTTGCCCCTAGTTGATCTTGTTTTGGCCTAACTTTTGATTGGAAAGGAGTTTTGACCTGAAACCACTTCCATTGGATCCGGATGATGGTTTACAATTCCGTAGAGTGGCCACATTAGCCAAACGGACTCACCGTTTGGGAGATATGGCTGAAACAAGTTTCAGAAGGTGAAAAACTGCTTAACCGGGCCAAATGAGGTGCTCAGTTTATGGGCCCATAACCCATTTCAGGATTAGGGTTATGGGGAGGCTGAAATGAGTTAGGTTTTCATTTCATTTCAGTTTTCTAGCCGCCATTTACCTCCTAAGAACCCTAATAATGGCCTCCAACCTCTACACATCTCCAAATCACTTTCTAATCAAGGATTAAGCTTAGCAACATCAAATCAAAGAGGATTAGCACAAGAATCAAGGAAAAACTGCTATGTTGCATTAGGAACAGCGCCAACTAGAGATTCATTTCATATTTGGTATTTTATTTGTGGCCAAGGTGTGTGATTTGCATAGTTCCTCACTAATTATGGTTAATTAAGGGTAATTAGTGTTGACTAGCGAATTTATACACTAATAAATTCTGGAAAAATATTCATAAATTCTGAAATATTGTTTTAGTCCTCTGTTAGAAAATTTGGTTAATTTGGTTAAGTTTTGCTAATCATATCATTAGTTTTGCTTAAACATGCTTAGGGGAAAATATGGGATTTTGGCAATGTTTGATCCGTTTAAACTTGTCATATTGTTGTTTTGGTGTTTGTGGTCACTTCTATTTGTTGCTATGACTGTATGGTGTGCTTCGTGATTGATTAGACTTGTTAGAATGGTCGAAAACGCCGTCGTATGGCGTAAAACAGTCGTTGGGAAAGTTGTAGGAAAATGTGCAGGGTTTCGGATCGGATAGGGATAGGAGGCTCGGATCGGATGGTGGACTGGGCAGAGAAGCCGAACCGGATCTGAACTTTGGACTAAAGGAGACTTGGCGAGAAGGAAGGCCATTTGCTTAGAGTTGGAGTTGGATAGAGGATCAGATCGGGGAGACCAAGAGGGGATCGGATCGGAAAGACCAAAGGGGGACTAGATCGGACTTATGAAGGGAATGTGGATCAGATCGGGACATCTTGGAGGGAGCAACCACCGAACCGAACCAGGAAGCAACCATCGAACCCAGGCATAGGGTATCCTAACCGAACCAGAGCTGGAGGATCGAACCGAGGAGGAGTCGACCATTGATCAAGGCATGGGCCAGGACCATCGAACCGAACCGGGTCGGGACTACCGAACCGAACCAGATGTATACTTTTACCTCATCATGACGACACTTTTGAAGACCAACTCCAATTCGACCAAAACCCGAGATGCAAAGTAAGTCCAAATAGGAAGTAGAACTCAGGATCCAGATGGGAACCAACGAGTCAGCTTCATCAGTTGGGCTTTGCTGCGGGACGTGTGCAAAGGGGTTGTCGATGTCTGTAACTTTGGATCACTATGTGTAGGGAGTACATGAACGGATTCAGGGCCACAATGGCCTAGGTACGACTAAAGAGCTATAGACAAATGAAGTGGGATCATTTGTAAAGATTTGGTCATGACTCCATGGGGCAAGCTTGGTAGTAGCAGTAGTTGTACAAGTCGAACTCCGTCACTACTTCGATGGGTCTAGTGATTGATATTGGTGGACATCGTATGCTTTACGCACTGAGCGAGAGATGTGAGGATGGTTGCTATGTTTGATTTGTTTTCCATCATTATGACATGCACACCCCCACCCCGTTATCTTTACACCATCTGTTCAGTGGCACCTTAGAGTATTGTACGGTATGTAGTGCTAACTCTTTGGTTGCAGGTCCAGGTTCAGGTATGGTTTAGTATACCTGTTATTGTTCTGTTTAGCTGCTTATCGCTCATACCAGACTTTTTGTCTGACCCAGAGTTTTATGTCTCTTCTTATTACTCTGGGTGCTCTCACGAGCAGACTAGAGACATGTTAGATGGTATGCACGAGTAGCTGTACCGGAGACGAGCAGGAGGCTTCCACGTATGATACATATATATAGATATTCTCCCTGTGTTGCTGCGGTCACTACTTTGGGCATTAGTGGTGTACCTTTCTTTCTTTTGTTTAGAGACAGTAATTTGGAAAGTTGTAATAAGCTGTATTTGGATTTCCGATGCTCTGATGATGATGATGATGATGTTGATGTTGGTTTTAGTTATCTGCTTATGCACTGTCTCACCTGTTTTATGTCAAGTATATTATTATTATATTTTGTTCCATGCGCTGTGAGACATTCTACAGGTTTTCGATTAGTTCATTCTCTTCTTTCCTTTCTCTGGCGACCGTTCCGTGCTAGTCGGGCATGTGTACAGCGCATTTTCGGAGGAAATGTCGGGTGGTGCGGAGCGGGCCGTCACAGTAACACCCTAGATTGAGTTTGGGTAAGTTTTGAGGGAGCGTATTTTGAAAATTTAAACTATAAAGTAAATTGTATACTTAGTATAAGTCTACTAGAGTCATCGACTTAGATCATCTTTAAAAAAATCCTTCGATTAGGATTTGAATATCAAACTGGTATAATCAGATAGTTGAAATTGAGTTCTCATAAAAGAAGAGGCCGAGGAGCAAGTAGGACAACCATAATAACAAATGGAAGGAGTCAAATGATTAAGGTCAACCTCAGGATAAGTGAAAAAACGTTGAATTAAATTTAGAGTAATATCCAGTGAAAAGTATTGGTATTACCCAGTAATAATGACTAGACTTGAGTTATTAATTGGATATGAACACATGTGAGTTAAGTAACCGATTTTGTAATAAAATCGGAATTTTGAATTCTAGAAATTAAGATAACTTAATTCTAAATAAATAAGGAGTTATCCGGAAGGGAAGATAAATAGTTACAGATGCGTATTAATTTAACTTTAGTTAAAACTAAAAATCTACTCATGACTCTTTAATTTCGAGGACGATATTCTTTTAAGGGGGGTGGATTGTAATGTTCCTTTTTTCTTACCGACTTTGTTTAATGATTAACATTGATTAAAATAAGTTAATTAAGTTAAAATAGAATAAATTAGATGATTAAAGTAAAATTTAATTAAATAACAACTTGTGTAAGTATATATGGATGAACAAATGTATGTGTATAGTAATAGCATATATTTGGGGCAATGTTTTAACATAAGATACATAATAAAGCTTGCAAGAAAAACCTCAAATGCTTTAGTAAGAATTAATTCCTAAACTAGTGTAGACAAATGAAGGGGAAAACTTTAGTAAGAATTAATTCCAGCAAACACAAGTATACATGAATGGTTAAAAACAAATCTTATTGAGATGAATACAGTGTGTACGGTAAAATGCCACAGCGAAAACCAAGTGTATTGCTCATATAAAAAACAACAAAAGAAGTAGGCTTAAAGCATCCCCTAAAACAAGGCCGTACCAACTTGCATATATAAAAATACTTCTAAGCAAAATATCATGCATTAAAAATCTGTTTTATATTGGCAACAAATCCAAAAATGCTCAGATGCATTTATTAGTCATGGTAGAGTGCTTCTAGAAGCTATATGAGGACAAGAATGAGAAAATATCTGGTATGAAGAAATCATACTTACTATGTATATTTAAATCGAATAGGATTTGAGAAATGGGAAGTCTAAAGCTAGAAAACACTGTAACTTCATGCTATAACTTTATAATAAGAAGCCTACAATATAAAGCTAATATATTGTTTAATACAAAGACTTATTTATAAATAGCACAAGAATTCCATACTATATTTCCCACACAAACAAGAGAGTTCAAGAGAATAGCAGGGGAAACTTAAGGAAAGGAAAACAACTTAGGCGAGTAAACTAAACTTATCTTTACTTTAAAATTTCTAAACTAATGCAAGTTTTAATGTAAAATGATAGATGTATCATATTGTTAGAATGTTTGCCTGTGAAACCATGTTCATGCTTTCCATTTAAAAACCTCTGTTTTTAGTAATGAATACTAGGAGATTTTACAGAATAAAGCCATGTACATTTATAAATATGTATCACCTTGATACTAAGTTATGCTGTCAACAAGTTAGAACCAGTTTGAATGAAATACTGCTGTTATAAACACCCTGTTTCTTAGAAGAGAATTATACAAAATTCTCACATTAGGATTTCATCTGAATACAAGAATATATGGCATCCTTAGGTAGTGTTTACTTTAGTAATATAAACAAGAATAACACTGAAATACGTATATATATGAAAAGGAAAACCAGAACCATATTGTTATCTATAAACCAACACTACAACATGAAATGTCAAACAACCCATAACCATATTTTAAGTGTATAAATGGAATTGTGGTAGAAAACAATGATTTTTGGTCTTAGTTTCATGATTTTTAAGTTAGTAGTTGTGGGGATATAAGGGGATGAATGGAAAACCATTCTTGGGCAAATTTCGGCGAACCAGTTGATCGGAGTCCATGGGGTTTGAACTGGAGGGGGCGTAGTAGGTTGTAGATCATGGGAAAAATAAACATAGATTTTCCTATAGCTTAATTTGGAGTTGGGTATCAATTTAGGGTTCTTATATACAGTTTTGTTGGGCCGACTTGGTAGGTGAACTGTACGGTGAAGTTAGCATCGAGTGTCACCGTGGTTGGCGTAGAGGTCGAGACATAGGTTGGCTCCGACCTGGTGGAGTTGGTCGGTGATCAGTAGAGGATGGTGGCCACACGAGGTGAATTTCTGGATCAAGGAACTGGCGTTTATTTCAATGAAGTTGCTATTTTTCACTACAGGAGGTAGTGGAGCGTGTGGGTGGTGTTGACGTGATGAGGAAGCGACGACGGATGTGAGGATAAGTCCAGTAGGTCGAACGTCATGGGGGATCGTTTGTGCACATGCACCGTGTACATGGGAGTATCATCAGAATAAAGAAGAAGAAGAAGAAAGGGATCGGGCACATGGTTTTGGAGGAGATCCGTGTGTGGCACGGAGTTTTGAAGTCGGAAGACTGGTACTTTGGCAAGTGGTACTGGGTACTTAGGAAGGAGCATGAGAATTTGACGGGAATTGGTATGCGTAGCATGGTGTTTGGCAAAAGTGGTACTTTGGCATTTTGGAAAACTGGTACTTTGGCATGAATGAAAGTGGCACTTGGTAACGCAAAGTGGTACTGGGAAAACAAGAATGTGGTGCTGGGAAATGGTATTTGGCTAACAAGAAAATGGTATTTGGCAAACAATAAAGTGGTATTTTGCAAAAATCAGAAGAACGTGATCGGGCAAGGGAATTCTGGAGGGATCAGCGAGTGCGGCATCGTGTCTGGAGTGTAAATTTGGTACTTAGCAAATGGGAATTGGCTAAACATTTTAGGGTCAGGTTTTAATTGAAACAAGTATTAAATTGAAAATAGGAAATCAGATAAAAATAGGAAAATGGGAATTAAAAGAAGAAAAATAAATAAAAGGAGATTTTTAATTAATAAGATCGAAAAGAAATATCTTGGCAGGTGGAAGGAAAGACAGTAGAAGGGAAGTCGAACGTAGAAGCTAGGTTTAAGAATTTCAACGAATTTTAAAATAAAACAAGAAAGGAGAGAATTATAAATCAAGTTATTTATAATTATAAAAAGATAAATTTACAAAATATAGCAAAGGTATAAAATGTCGTATAAACAACCTGACATTTTAAAGTAAAATACCATGTGTTACGCACACCCTTTAGTTGCTCAATTATAGAAAATAGTCAAAATGTCTAGATTTAAACAATGCTGACATATACCATTCTTTTGGTTGAAGCTCATAAGTAAAGGGTAAATCAATGAATTATACTTAATCCAGTTCATTTTAAACTAATAACTATTTCTTTAAAGAAATGTTTAAGATCAAATGAATATTGAAAACAGATCTTAAGTATCGTTTAAACGTAAAAGACAATACGCTAATCATTGCGTAGAGACTGGAATTAATATTCCACTTCGATTTGATTTATACATCGGGTGACAAAGATTATTGAAGATAAGTGAAGACCATGGACCTTCATAAGCGGAAGGATTGCAGTCGAATTTCCTTGACTTGCAACCAGAGTTTCTCTGACGTGATTCGATCATGGTTGAGATTTTGCGGATTGCAAGGACTTCTCGCTGCTGATCCTTTGGATGCGGTAGGAGGGTGCTTTCGGTTCATCCTGTTCCTGGATGACTTGTATGGATGAGTGTCTGACAGAATATTCCTAAATAGTCACGTACATTGATTTCTTCAAACATGCCCAGTGTATTTTTGAGGTCGTCAATTAGTGATTTGACGGATTTGACGATGTGGCATTCAAAGTGAATGGTAACAAGATGTTCTAAGAAGTAAACGTAGCCTTAAGCCTCACAACCAGGAAAAGACAAAAATCGGGCAGGCTGCATGGCTAGGTGGGTCATTCCCAAGCAGGGTGTATTATCACCATCTAGAGAAATTCCTATTTGTTTCTTAATCTATATTTCGCTGTTGTAGCTTTCGGAAATGGTGGGTCACTCCCAACCGAGGGGGTGATAATATATTCGCTACACTCAAGATAAATGAGTGGGCGGTCATGTGTGGCCGGGTTGCAAGACGTTCTTGTTGAACCCCAGTGTATCCCCTCTAGAGTACACTGATCGGCAAGTGGTCACATACATTGTCTGTTGGAATCCAATCTCCAATAAGAGCCCGCGGTTTTTAATTTTATATTATATATATGTGGAGTGTGAGATGCAAGCGTTCCGCTAGATGGTTATTTATTTGATACAAACTATTATAATATCAGATGATTTTGATATCAAACATGTTTTGGATTGTAGTAAGGTAAAAACCGTCCATGTTTATGTGTAGGTTGGTTTTACTATTATCTTTTCTTTCGAAAGGTTTTCGAACATTAAATCAATCTGTTCTCATAAGAGAATAACCCGTTCTGTGTTAAGAGTTGATCATTTGAACTGTTTTAAAATTGTTTACTCACACCAGTCCCCTGACTGACCCAGAGTTTATTTTTCTGTGTTTTCCTAAACTCTAGGGTACTCATAACAGTTGTTATGGGTAGACAAGTGATTCAGGTAACTACTGGAATCTGTTGGAGTATTCTGGACTGGAAATCATAGAGTCAGCTTATTAGTTTTATCTATATCAAATTATCAAGATAAATGCTTGTGTTGGGCCAGTAACCATGTCAGAGGTATGAAGTATTCTATAATGTAACAAACTCTGATATGTAATATATTATGTGATATTATATTTTGTTAAAATTCCGCTGTGAGATTCTGATGTTCTTCTTACTCTTCTATTCTATTAGTTTTATCTTATCTTTCTCATCCTCTTATTTCTTTCTATTAAAGATTTGTATTTTCGTACACTTTGGGTCGAATGTGTAGGATATTTGTCAGCTCAAATGGGTACGAATTTACGGGCCTTTACACGTAACTTCGGGAGAAGGGGTTCCTCCTTACAAAGGTGGTCGTAGTGACTAGGCCTGGGCCATTCGTCACAAAAGTGTTACAAAACAGTTATCTTAACTACTTTGATCAAAATATCGTTTATTTTAGCCAATACTTAAACTTTACAATTCAAAACACTTTTCATAATTTATAATGATTTTACAAAAATTCCCATATTTTAAAACATTTAAAATAGTTGTTTATAGTTATTGTCGACAACTGCTCTTACAACAAATTTTTCCATAACGGTTCTAAACATAACTTGAAATTTATAACTCGAAATTAAAACCTGCTTTCACTCATTTGAAAGCACTTGTTAATGGAAATCAAATATTCAAACGTTTTTCGTTTCGTGGAATTGCGATTTGAATTGTAAAAGTTATAAGCGTTTAAAGTTTGTAACTAAATACATGAATTGTCATTGTGCGACAAGCTCTATTTTGACCGAAATAAAAATTATTCTACAATACTTCAAAATACCCTAGAAAACCCTTATATACTTGTAACAACCCAGAATTTCTAAACCAATTTAAAATTTTTATTTTTGCTATTTTAATGGATTTTGAATATTTAAAATGATTTATTTTAAATAATAACAACTTAGAATTTATCTAAATCAAAGTTAGAACGTATAAATTTATTTTAATTATAAAACAAGCTCAAAATGGAGTGGTAGTTTGAAAATTCGATTTTAAACTTCAATTGAATATATAGAATTCAAAATAAGTCGGATTTCAGTAAAACCAGAAACGTTAGAATCTGTTTTATTATACTTTCTAATGAATATGAAAAAAAATCAGATTTCATAATATAAATTGAAAGTTATGTCCAATTTAAAATTTAAAAAAGTCGCTATGGAATTTATTTATTTTTTAATATAACATATAACCATTAAAAATAGCCATTTTGCAAACGACCTCCGTTTTCGACGAAACCACTTTTGTTGGATCCAGAATGTTAAATTATTATTAGGTTTCAAATTTCATAACTTTTGAAATTAATATGTGAGTGTGGTGAATTTAAATGTGTTTGGTAATTTCATTTTGAATTTAATCGACTGGAAAAAAGCCATTTTTCAAACGGCCTCCAAATTTGAAGAAATTAGTTTTGTTAGGACCGTATCATCAAAACATAGCTATATTTATTTTTCTGGAAATTTTGGAGTCAGTATGTGGCCCCAGTAAATTAAAATGTACGTTCAATATATATATATTGATTTATATTTTAATTTTGATAAAAACTTAACAAAACAGTAGAATTGGCTTACGAAACATATTCCATTGTGTCCGGAATAGGGGTATTTAGCGAGAAACGATAGTCGTTGGGTTTGATTTGGAGTTCGTAGTGATAAACAAGCTTTTTTGGAATTAATAAATTATTAAAAAATATTAAAAATATATAAAACCCTAAAATTCTAAACCTTATCTCTCCATTTATGTTGAGCCGCCTTCTTCCGGCTGAACAGACAAAATCACTCCACCAAATATTTCCTCCGATCTCCTCTATCGTTCAATAAAATTTATGGCTTACGAAGAGAAAATTGAGGAGCAAGACGAGCTCTACAAACCCCTCCTAGTTTGATAATCTATCGTGGAATAAATTGCTCGATTTTTGGATCTGTAATGCCGACTTCAGGCACGGAAATCGAGGTGCAGGGTCCACTGAGTCTGGCGTGGCTCAGGGCAGTGGCGGAGGGGCTTGGTGGCGTTCGAGTCGTGGCCTCCGATCAGGTGGCGATGGCTTCTAGGCAGCGCAGCGATGGGGAGAGCATATCGACGATAGGTTTGTCTGATTTGAATGGGGAGGGTAATTAAGGGAAGAGGTAACAGTTTATTGACGTTATAAAAGTTCATTATTTAAATAAATTATTTATTTAAATATCCGATGTTTAAAAATTAATATCTTTCCCATACTGCATCGGAATTTAACGATTTCAGAGCCATTAGAATCGTGGAGATGAACGCTACATTTCAGAACAGACCAGAACAGAAATGGAGCACATTAGAATTTCAAGCAAATTCAAACCCAAATAGAAATAAAATCGCCAAATAAAAAATGTCGGAGTGGAAACCAATGTAAGAACTCCTCCTCACTAAATTATATTTTATCATGTTATCGTATTCATGTATAAAAAATATAGAATTGCCAGTGTAGATTTATATTAGTTTTAATCATTATAAATTGTATACGGTGCCTGTTAACTCACCTCCCTCGTCCACAAACCATGGACGATTTAATTGACTGTATTGTGTGTTGATTGTGTTGTTGAAATGTTTAACATATTAAAAATAATGTTAACATTAATGTGGTAGTTGAAATTAAATTATAAATATCTATTTATAATTTTAAACAGTGAAAATTCGCTAATTAGAGAAATAATTCAAACCAAATTAGAATTGGTTAAATTTGGTAACCAATAATTAATTAAATAAGTTGTTGTTGTTTGAAAACACCACACGGGTCTGGGGATGATAATATTTTCACATCTTCCCTGAATTTAATTATATGTCGATCAATGGATCAACAAATAGTGATAAGCATTATTTAATTATATAATGCTTATACATCAGTAAATTTCACTTTGGATGTGAATTGGCTATTTAATTATCACTATTTTTGAATACACGTGATGTATGAAATCCATATAAATAAAATTATATGGCAATTGATTGAGTCTGATTCCTATTCATAAATCATGAATATTTTAAAATAACGAATACTTTAAAATTATATTCAGTAAATAATTAAAATATGATTCGATTTTGGATGGACATGAAAATGTTGAAATATATAAAGCAGAGTAAGTAGATATTCGCCATTTTGATCAAAACGGGTTTTTCGATTGATTTTATTTATTTTACAATAAATATCGAAAACAATTGATTTCAATATCTGATATTTTGAAAATATTATCATTTTAAAATTATAAAGATATGGAATATTCAATTTTTATTTAAAATTGAGATGAAGTAGGAATCGTTTTTAAAATGAATTCATAAATGATTTAAAAAATACGTTTTAAATGGAAATCGACGATATATATATATATATATATATATATATATATATATATATATATATATATATATATATAGTGGCTTAAACAGAACACGCTGCACAGCGACCGTTTGCGAATTTTGACCATTAACTTCAAATTGATGTAACGGGAGATCCGACCGTCGGTTCTCCTAAAAAAAGAACCGTTGGGTTCATATCGAAAAGAGCTTTCCAATGATAATAAAAGATTTGAAATCTAACAGTTATATTTTAAAACATTTCTAAATTAATTTTGGAAAAGGTCGTCATGGATGCAGTTCGGTAACGTTATTGGAAACCGACTATAAGAGCCTTAATAAAATTACTAAAAATATGGAAAACTTGTGTAAAATCATAATTAGTGATTTGGAAATATTTTGGATGAAAAATTCCAGTTTTGAAAAGGTAAAAATTTACTTTTATCGAAATAAACTAGTTATTAACTAGAATAATAATCCAATGGTTTCTAGAAATAAATAAATTGGATTTGTATATGGTTTTAAGTTAACCAGGATTTTCCAACGAATAAATTGGAATGGAAATAATCTTCAGAATATTTCAATATTGGATTCCGTGATTATACGGATATTGTGAGGAATTTGGAAGATACAAATATCGTTATTCCCAATACGATATCTGTTGGTTACAGAATTTGATATTGAATATCAACCGATATTATTTTCTATTCAGAGCCTTGTATTTAACATCAAATTGGATTTTAGGTTTGTCATGATGATGTCTTTAATAACACTGTTCTTGAACCCATTTGAGAAAAGAATAAATCTTTTAATTAAGATTTAGAGAAATTTACTTATTAATTAATATTTAATTGGAATTGAATTAGAAGTTGATTGTGGGTTTATCGTGAACGGTGTTTTAAATAACATTTGTTCTTTAGCCCAAATTAACAGTGAAAATATGATTTAAAATTTATTAATCTTTTTATTAAGATTTAATGGAAATTTTCCACAGTAAAGTTTTTCAATTTAATAGATTAAATTGGAATTGAATGGAATTCGATTTGGTAATAACCGAGATGAGCTTCTGTGAATGAAGACCGTTACTATATATGGAATTTAAAAGGCTTTGCCGCTATTCCAATTATATTATTAGTCTGATACGGGAATTTATATCGATTATACACTGTTATTATTTCCGTGTAGATTCCATTTTGATGGAAGATGATTTTGGGTTTATCGTGAATAATGTTTTAAAGGATATTCGTTCTTTAACCCAGTTAAAGATAGGATTTATTTTCCTAATGTTGAATAATCATTAAGTAATGATTGTTGGGATTAAAATCGAACTAGAGTTTTAAAGAATCTTTAATTAGATTGAAAGGTTAATGTGGTAATTAAATTTGCCAAATTTGAGAGATGATCGAGAATGGAGTACCACCAGTTTTGCTCCATGCAATAGTTATATCTTTAATTAGATTTGAACGGGAAATGGTAATTAATTTTACCAATAACACAGTGGGTGTTAGATATGGAGTACTACTAGTTTTTCTCCATGGGATGAATAGGTTGGGATTGGGATTAATAAATAAGTGATTACTTTGGTAAAGTTCGCTAATCCCGACTAGTTGATAAATCTTAATTTGGATTAGAATTGTGAAAAGATAAGATAAAATCTTTTGAAATTGATATCCAAAGGAATATTAAAGAATAATTTTAAAAGGATTTATTTTTAATAAAATTAATGGGAACCTTTCCCCTAAGGAAGAATATTTAAATAAAATAATATTCTAAATTGGAATGAGGCATATGATGTGTTTTTATAACACTTATTTATTGATTATAAAATACGCTAGTTATTCGGAAAGACCGGGATTATCCCATTCTGAATAACTGATACAATGACTAAATATCAACGATATGAAGACGGTGGTTGAAAACCGGAGATCTTCACATCGAATGGATGATTACTGATGTATTGATTGGGCTGTACATCCCAGACACGGTAATAAGTAGCGATCATCCATATGTACTTGGAGATCGACCGGATATGCGAGGACCTCTCTCCTGTATTGGACATATGGGACGAGCAATAAGGTGCCTCAAGTTTCGTTCAGACCCAGAACGGACTTGTAAATGGATGTGTGTCTGACATTGGATTTCGTTCTGTATTGATTAATTTCTATTAAATATATATTTGTTTGGGGGTGAAGAATTTATTCTCTTTCTTAACACCCTTCTCTTAGACATACGAGCTTAGAGGTTTTATATTGATAGACATTAGTTGTATGGCATGAACTGTCAGTGTGGCATGCTGAGATGCAAATGATCAAGGCTTTTGTTGAAAAGCAGAGTCTTGTGGTTGATGATCAAAGCACGACTTTAATTAGCATAGCTTTATGTATATCGTTAATTAGCGAGCCTCACACCTCGATATGAGTTTAAAACGGGATAACGGATGTAGTGAGTGCACATGTTTCTTTCTAATTAGGAGTGTTGTCATGGTATGGAGCCCAGACATTTTTACTTATGTGGATGATGGATTACGAGGCGCCTCGGATCTGAGTCCCTAGTGGCTCTTGATTTGGTCAACGTACTGACTATTTTAGAGGTCTGATAGGATCGGGTAACGCGTGCTCAGGAAAAACTAATCCACTAACGTAAGTGTGGACCGGCACTATAGGGTCCAAGGGTTCACTGCGGGGGATCCTGGGTCGTTGCGTTAGAGATGGCCCGAACCCGTAAGGAGTACATCCCTTGCCTTAACTCACAATGGAAATCCAATTTCCAATACGACATTTTTTTCAACTTTAGATGTAAACCTATATGGCGACATAGTGAGATGAGGTGCTCATGCCGTCTATGATTGATACATTTATATTTGTAGTTGATTTTGACACTATGCACTTATAGTAATATCAAAATGATTAGTTTTAAACGTACCAAGCATATTTGGCTATTATAAGGTAAAACTCTATCCTCTGGCTTGCGTTGCATTGTGTGATGGGACCTGAGTCTTATAATAGCTTCATTTTTTCAAAAAGCATAGCGTTATTTTATTTCCAAAACTGAGATTCATGTGGTGTAAGCCCGTTCCGTGTTATATGGCGTGGTCCCGTGATTTACCTTATATTAAAGTAAAGTTTAATAACTGTTTTGAGTTCTCACACCAGTCCTATGACTGGCTCGGAGTTTATTATTTCTACCTAAGCTCTGGGTGCCCATATTTTCCACATGGGTAGCTAGTGGTTTTGGTTTTCGTAGATTTTTCTTTCACAGCATCCTGGATTACAGCTGGAGCTATAATTGGAAAGCTTTGTATCCGTCTATTTCCTTCAGTTGTATTAGCTGTTGTATCTCCACTACGCATAATTATTATATTTAAATTTCAGCTGCTTTGTAAATTCTTAGTCTCTGATATTGTATTTTCCACTGTAAATTATTTATTCATACTCTAATATATCTTAAACTCTGATGTAATTGTTGTAATAGCAATGAAATGTTCTATTGTTTGTGTTCAAATGTGTCGTGTTCTCAACTCAATCCGGGCTTTCCCGTAAGGGGAAGTTTGGGTCGTTACAATTGGTATCAGAGCTTTGGTTTACAAAGCTAAAGAACAAGGCACATTAGAACCGAATGAAAGAATTCATCAAGGATAGGATTAGTAATATCCTATAAGAATGACTCATAGTGATAGGGTTAGCAATTCCCTAGAACCACGAAAGATCAAAGATGTTCAAAGCTTGTCCGGAAAAGTTGCTGCATTGAGCAGGTTTATCTCCAAAGCTTCAGAAAGGTGTGTACCTTTCTTCGATCTAATAAAACGAGGAAAGTGAAATTTTGAGTGGACCCCCGACTATGTGGAGGCGTTCCAGAATTTATTAGACTTATTAGAAAAGCCTCCAATATTATCAAAACCCGTGGAACATGAGGATTTGTTTGTCTACCTAGCGGTATCATCTCACGCCGTCAGTACAACATTGGTACGTGAAGAGGATAAAGTCCAGAGGCCTGTATACTACGTGAGCAAAAAGCTAGCTGCTGCAGAACGTAATTATCCGAAGATAGAAAAGCTTGCTTATAGCCTTCTGATTGCTTCCCGCAAGCTTCGTCATTACTTTCAGACTTACCCAATAATTGTATACACCGATCAACCTTTAAGACAAGTGTTGCAAAAACCCGAAGCATCGGGGCGGTTACTTAAATGGAACATGGAGCTGAGTCAATTTGATTTAAATTTTCAACCACGAAAATCAATAAGAGGGCAGGCATTGGCCGACTTTATAGCTGAATTCACAATTCCCGAAGAGGAAACGGTGGGTGACAAGGTAGTTACTTTGGACAAAGGGTTAGAGCTTAGTCTGTGGAAGCTATATACGGACGGAGCCAAAAATGATTGAAGGTACGGCGCCGGAGTTGTTTTAATAACTCCTAAAGGACGATCTATTTACTATGAATTGCGATTGGAGTTTGCTTCTACCAATAATGATTCCTAGTATGAAGCCCTGATTGTCGGGTTGAAACTCGCCGAAGAACTGGGAGTGAAGACACTAGATATATATTGTGATTCCAAGATAGTTGTATGCCAAGTTCGGGAGGAATTTATTGCTAAAGGACCTCTACTCGTTACTTATCTCAAAAAGGTAAAGGAGATGCTGGGAAGTTTGAAGCATTACAGCTAACGCACATTACAAGAATTGAAAATCAAAAAGCAGATCGGCTGGCAAAGCTAGCAAGTTTTGACAATCCCAAAGAAACTGAAATGGTTCCGATAGAGGTTTTTGAATCATTGAGTTTCGACCTGATGGAAGTGGAACTAGCCTTGGAAGTCGACCCAGAGAGAGAATAATGGATGACATCGATCAAGAATGGAACCCTCCCATTGAAAAAGAGCGAAAGGCGAGCTGTATGATGCAAGGCTGCAAGATACGTTTTACAGGACGACGTCCTTTATCGCCAAGGGTTTTCAATGCCCCTATTACGGTGTATCGCACACAACGACATTAAACATGTACTGCAAGAAGTACATGAAGGTGAGTGTGGGGACCACACCGGGAGCCAAACCTTAGCAAAGAAAGTATTACGGTATGGATATTTCTGGCCTACCGTGAATAAAGACGCGGCTGATTATTCACGACGCTGCGACAGATGTCAAAGATTTGCCAAGATTCCCAGAACGCCTCCGACTCAGCTCAAGTCGATGGTAAGCACATGGTCGTTTGCCATGTGGGGGATTGACATTATTGGAGTGTTACCTATTGCCAGAGGAGGAGCTAAGTATGTGATCATCGCCGTGGACTATTTCACGAAATGGGTGGAAGCTGAACCTTTAATAACGATCACGACAAGAAAGTGATCAGTTTTTTGGTCAGAAACATTATCTGTCGATTTGGGATACCAAAGACCATCATAACTGATAATGGGACACAGTTTAACAGCATCGAATTCAGAAACTTCTGCCAGAAGTACAAGATTGATAAACGGTACACTGTTGTAGCTCACCCGCAGTCAAATGGCTAGGTCAAAGCAATAAACAAGGTCATTAAATCTATTCTTAAAAAGCGGTTAGAGCGGGCCAAAGCCAGATGGTAAATGAGTTTCCACTAGCTTTATGGGCCTACAGGGCAACCTTTAAGACGGCCACCGGCCATACAACCTACTCACTTTCCTTTGGGTCAGAAGTAGTAATCCCTGTAGAATTTGTTGAATCAAGGAATTCATGGCATTTTGATTAATGACAAGGAGAAGTTCAAGATCGACAAAAAGAAGAGATTCAATGGTATTGAAAGATAGAGGTTGATTATTTAGTGATTTAGTTGTGTTAAAATTGTTAAAATCTATCTTCAAATAATCATATACCTCAGTAGTTTGAATATATATGTATATATATGAATGCACATTCATTGTGCATAATGTCAGAAACCGGTCGACCGGTTTCACATTATACGGTCGACCGTTTCTGGGAGGAAATGCACAATGAACTTGCATACATGTATATAACGTATATATATTCAAATACCAGTCTACTGATTATTTTTTACCTGTCGAATGGTCTACGAACTGAAAGGAACTCTTCGTACAGACATCTCCATTGGTTGCTTCCTTTTCTTTTCATCAAAAATCATTTCAATTCAATACTTCTCTTCACCAATGATTGCAACTCCTTATCCTCCATAAATACAACATGAAATCTTCAATTTATTTTAACTAATTCTTTCTATCTATTATATCTATTGCTGATTTCATTTTTGATCATTCAAAGCACTCAAAAGCTCATAATCTTCTTATATCGCTGTTGAATCCTAGAATCTACATATTATTCTTTTGATTCAAACACGATATCATATTCCATATCTTTACGAATTCAAATTCTATTTGAGGATAAGATTATAGGAAGGTTGTACAAGAATTAACAAATTCGAGTTATTAAGAACACACATTGTCAAATTACAAGTATACTCATCTTGTGTGAAGTCCTCGTTGTTGTGAGAGGCAAAGTTGTGAAGTCCTCATGTGTAAGAGGCGTGAAATCCCGTTCGGCTGCTCGGGTGTTGTGAACCTGTTCCTCCGAGTGAAGTAAGGTAGTTGTTTAGTGAAAATCCAGAGAGAGGTCTGGGACTGGACGTAGGACGGTGCTCCGAACCAGTATAAAAATCCCTGGTGTGTTTTTCCTTTTTACTACATCTTTGATTTTATTATTCTGTGATTAGCTATTACTTTATACATGGAATATTGTTTGTCATATTACACGATCCTTGTGAGTGTATTATACTTGACAAGTACGCACACACATTTTCAATTGGTTTCAGAGCACGGTCATCATATAACCGTAACACAGTTATTTGATATATTCTTGTAATATGGCATATAACGCAAGTTCTAGCACTAACACCACTTACACTGAAGGTCAATCGACACAAAGACTTCCTTTCTTTAATGGACTTAACTATAGTTATTGGGCAACTCGTATGGCTTTTTACATGCAATCAACTAGCTATGATGCTTGGAATGCTACTCAGAAAGAAATAGTAAATCCAACGACTGAGTACGCAGAATAGACGACTACTGAGAAAACCGCAGCAGCTGTAAATGCAAAAGCAATCAATATGTTGTTTTGTGCATTAGATCAAAACGAATATAACTGTGTTAGTATCTCTACCACTACATATCAAAATTGGCAAACACTAAAAAACACTCATGAAGGTACTAACAAGGTTAAACAAGCAAAAATAGCTTTTTTGAAAAGTCAATTTCAAAATTTCAAAATGAAGCCAAATGAAACTATCAATGAGATGTATTCATGGTTTCAAACCATTCATCATGCACTTATCTAGGGCAAAAATATTTAGATTTTGATGTAGTTTCAACAGTCCTACATTCTATGACTAATGAATGGGAAGGAAAAGTATTAGCAATAGAAGAAGCTAATGATCTTTCCACCATGAAGCCAGATGAATTGATAGGAAATATTATGTCCTATGAAGCTAACTTGCAGGCTAGAAAAGAACTAAAAGAAGAAAAGAAAAATATAGATTTTCATGCTGAAAAGGAGGAAGACATCTCAGATTCCGAAGATGAAGATCTAGCATTCATCGCAAAAGGATTCAAGAAATTCTTAAAGCAATGAAAAGCTAGTCGTTACAATAGAAAGAAGTTCAGATCAAATAAACCATCATCATCAAATGTAGAATGCTTCAGCTGTCACAAGTAGGGACACATGCAAAAGGATTGTCCGGAGCAAAAGAAGAAGACAGAAAATGAAAAATTCAAACACAAGAAGGACAAGTCAAAGAAATGAGCATTTCAATGACATGGGATGATTCAGACTCATCTTCATCTGATAGTGAAAGCGACTCAGACAATGAACAAGCTAATGTATGTTTCATGGCGACAGAAGATGAGGTACAAATTCCTTCTTTTGAAGAAGTTCTTGATATAAATGCCGAATTAATATTTAAATATAAAGATATGAAACGACAATGCAAACAAGCTCAAGCAGATTTAAGTAGAGCAGAGTTTGAACGAGATATGTTAAAAGATAAGAAGAAAATATTAGAGGAAGAACTTGAAAAAGCTCAAGAATCATCATCTAATATTAATTCTCAACTATCTCTTTTAAGTAAAGAAATAGAAACTCAAAAAGAGAAAAATAATGCTCTTACTACTGAAAATCATGAGCTTAAGACAAAAGTCAAAATTATAGACCTAGTAAAAGCTAGTTTACAAACTAAGTTAGACGACATCACTCAAAATGTTTCTAACCTCAACAAAGGTCGAGAAAATTTGACAAAAATTATTGAAAATTCACAATCTACTACGAATAAGCAAGGTTTGAGATATAAGAAAATGAATATCAAGAAACATCTTGGCAATAAAAGAAAAATAAAAAATAAAAAAGTACAAGAAACTGAAGCTAAGAAAAATCTTAGTTTATTATATTCCAAACCGAAACCGGTTGTGAAATTTCAAAAGAAACATATCAAGACTATCAAAATACGGGTTCCTAAAACAAATAAAAATTTGATTAGGAACAAATACATTCAGAATTTTTTGAATACTGTGCATCGTAATTCAAATTATTTATATAAAGGGGATACCGGACCCGTATGGGTTTGAACTCCTAAGACCTAACTCTTAGGACCCTATAAAAAGGTGGGTACCATGAACTTAATTCTATTTTTTGCAGGTCCCACTTAAGAAAAGAGGAAAGTTGATATTGGACAGCGGTTGCTCGAAGCATATGACTGGAGACAAGAGCTTATTAACAAATATCACTTATTCAGATGGTGGCTCCGTCACTTTTGGAGATAATTCAAAAGGCTATATCATCGGCAAAGGCGATATGAGAAATTGCGGTACATCTAACTTACCTCTTATTACTAATGTCATGCTAGTTAGAAACTTGAAACATAATTTACTTAGTATCAGTCAACTATGTGACAAGGGTTTTACCATTTCCTTTTCGGATAATAAATGTAGTATTTTAGATAAAGATCGAAATCTAGTTTTTGAAGGTTATAGAGACAGAAATATCTATATTCTGAATATGAACATCAATCATAATTCAGATATGTGTCTTGTAGCAAATGATAATGATCCATGGCTATGGCACAAACGTTTCTGTCACATAAACTTCAGAACTATCGAGAAGCTAGCCAAAAATGATCTAGTTAGAGGACTACCCAAAATGAGCTTTACGGTTGATAATATTTGTGATGCATGTCAACTAGGAAAATTGACTAAATCGTCTTTCAAATCCAAGAAAGTCAGATCAACGTTACAACCACTTGAGCTATTACATATGGATTTATTTGGACCAATACAGGTTCAGTCAATAAATCATAGTCGATATGTGTTTGTAATTGTTGATGATTACTCTCGTTATACATGGGTGATTTTCTTGAAAAACAAAAGTGACACTTTCAGTCATTTCAAATCCTTCGTCAAAAGAATTCAAAAGTCAAAAGCGCTTAAGGTTAAAATTATAAGAAGTGATCATGGCGGAGAGTTCGAAAATAACGAATTTGACCATTTTTGTTCAAAGAAAGGTATAAATCATAATTTTTCGTTTCCTAGAACTCCACAACAAAACTGAGTTGTAGAACGGAAAAATTGGACTTTACAAGAATGTGCAAGAACATTATTAAATGGATCCACTCTACCAAAACATTTTTGGGCAGAAGCTGTTGCAACTGCTTGTTATCTTTTGAATCGTGTATCCATAGGACCTCTCACAAAGAATACATCTTATGAATTATTTAATCAGAGAAAGCCAATTATCTCATACTTCAAAGTTTTCGGTTCAAAATGCTTTATTTTAAATACGAAAGACCATCTTGGAAAATTTGATCCGAAATCCGATGAAGGTATATTTGTCGGATATTCGGAACGAAGCAAGGCCTATCTTATATTTAATAAAAGAACTAAAACTATTGAAGAATCACTTCATGTCTCTTTCGATGAATTCTTTAAACCATCTCATAATATATCAGATGATGAAGAAACTATAGTCACTGATTGTTAGACCAAAAATTGGTTCTAACACCCAAACTAGTTATGATTTCAATGAAATAGAATCAAAAAGCAGTAAAGAACACACGATTTATAGTGGTTCGGCGTTAAGGAGCCTACGTCCACTTTGTTTTCTTTTATTGGATGACTTGAATAAAAGACAGCAATAATTCTCACTCAACTTCACAATTACCATGTATAAACTCACTCAAACCTCTCAAATATAGACCTTAAGAGATGGTTTTGATCTGAATATGATTGTAGAATTCGGTTATGGAGGAAGTAAGGACTGAGAATTTGCCAAAAGATCCCTTCAAATGTCTCTAGATGGTGTATTTATAGGTGAAAAATCTCTTCGAAGTGGCTCCGGTTCGGAATTGCGTGGCATCCATCCCTTGAGAGTCGGGTTCGGAGGCTCCAAGATGGTTACAGCGCATTGATTTAGTAGGAGATCGTGGGAGAAATGGTCAGATCTTGTCCGAATCTTCAGGAGATATGCGCAACAACGATCACAGATTCAATGGGAAGAAGGGGTTGGGATCGGGTCCTCCGATCCGATCCGGTGAGGCAACATGCTATCCCTTGATGTTGTTTTTGTACTCCTCTGATCCGACGAGGCAGTTTGTTGTTTAATGTGCTGACGCATCTCTCCGATCTGATCCGATGAGGTCACTTGATATCTTTTGATATTGCTGACGTATTACCAATCCGATCCGATGTGATTTCTGCGTCTCTGATCTCTACTCACTTCCTGCACTACTTTCCTCCGATCCGAACCGATTGGTGACTTTTTCATTGTTTGCTCTTTGCGTAGCCTAGTTCACAAAGTAGGCTAACATTTTCGCCCCTCGAAGTACGCTCTTATCTGAGATAAAGTGTGCTTCGAAGCAGTTTATGAAACATCCTTTGAATTAGAACCGTTGAATGATCACTTCCATCTACTTGTAGTGTCACTTCATGAAGTCGTGGCTTTTGCTGCTTATATATATATCCATAATCCATACGAATTAGTTTCTTCATTTTCGAACAACCTTGAGAGCTTTTATTTAATGCCTAGTAATTCCACCAGGTAGGCTTTTTCTTTACTTTTCTTTTTTTTTCTTTTTTTTTAAATCCTCCCAGTGTGACAAATATGTGTATATGATCCCCTTCGGTTCAGATCCCGATCCGAACAGATTCCCTTCAGTAGCAAACTCGGATGGGCCTTTCAATACTGCTACACCATGGACTAACAGGCCAGAGTTTCTTCGTGGGCTCGACTCCCGGTCCGAACGGGTTAGGGGAAACTGGGAATACAAGTGGTCACTACAATTTCATATAAGTATCCCCCCCGTCTCCTTCTTCCTCTTCCTCTTTTATTATCCTCTTCCAACGAAATTTGCATCAAAACCCTAGAATTTAAAAACTCTGAAACTCTCTCATTTTAATCCCCGAATCCAACACATAGGTATCTTTATAACCTTGAATTTCATCTTTATGATTGCTTTTAGCTTAGATTCGCGGTTTCCTTGAATGATTTCAGCGAGGTATTCGATGAACTTCGTCGCCATGACCGCCTCCACTCCGCCGTCGTCGTTAATGGCGTTAAATCTCTCTCGAGGCGATAGTGGAGGGGGTTAAGATTCTTCGTTGAGCGTTTGAATGCATCATTACTCGATTTCAGTTAGGACTTTCAACATAGGATTGAGCTTGACCCCAAAGAGGAGGAAAAAGGGATAGGAGAAGCGCAGGGGATCGGTTCGGGTGACAAGACAGGTACGAGGAAAAACGGGAGAGGAGAAATGTAGGGGATCAGCTCAGATGACAAGACAGAGATGAAAATAGGGTTCAACAGACCGGTTCAGATCAGTCTTGCAAGCCAAGAGAAGAACAAGATTTACTTGACCGGACCGGATCGGAATGTAAAACGAAGAAGGGGAGAAGCATGGCTGTTCAATTCGATCCGGACCATCCAAGTACTCACCTCCGAACCGATCCGACTTTGGTCACTGGGCATCAACTCTTGTCCCAGGCTAACACAAGGCTTTCTCCCCGATTCGACCCTAGTGCGTGTATCCAAACCGAACCGAAAAACAGTCCAAGATTGCACATAAGACCTTGCTTAACTGGATAAACCAATTCTTAATATAATCTTCAACTTAATGGACAGTTAGGATAGTGCCTTGCGAGCATAAACAAATATCAAGAACCGTTCTGAACATTACTGCTTCCTTGGACCTTTACATTATGCTTTCATGTATTTGCTTTGCATCTCTGTCACATGTAGCACACACTTTAGTTCACATACACACACGGGAGACACGGGCAACTTTACTCTAATCCTTTCCATTATTTCTTCAATAGTCTAGTGATCATGGCCGAGAGATGTTCTTCTAGATTAGCAAAGAAGACGAAAATTGCAGAAACTTCTGAGAAATATACTCTCGATGACATATCTTCTTCTTCAGACCCTGAATGGGACGACGAGGGCTCAGATTATGAAGTACGAGCGCATAACAACGAAACGCCTTCTGCCAGCGAAGTTACTCTGGGCTATGAAAAGGAAGGTGGGATTGGAGATAATCGAGCTTCTGATGAATTTGAGTCTGCCATCATATTGGAATCACCTTAAGATTCTGTTGAATCGACGATTGACAACGACAGACTTGTTCGAATACGCTTAAAGCACGCGATACTGAAAAGGGATACCCTGGTGCCATCGAAAACAGACCGTCCTCACAATCCCCCAGAAGGATTTATGGCGGTTACTCGCTTGATGTGTATGGTTGGGGCTATTCCACCGTTTCCGTCTATTGTTGTCGATTTCCTGAGACAACTGCGGATTGCCCCCATGCAGTTACATCCCAACTCCTATGCTTACTTATATACCTTATATATAGCATACCGAAAGATTTTAGGTATAGAGCTCACTTTCGACGAAGTTCACTTTTTTTTGTAATTTCAAGCATCGGACTCGAGAAACTCCTTCCTTTTCTTACGTCGAATCAGTCCCAAAAAGGAAAATCATTTCAGCGCCATTCAGCAGCAAGGCTGGCGATTCTAAGCTAGAATGGTTTTATATAAGGCAACAGCCGGGATGTGCCAGGAGATGGACAAAATCAAGTAAAGCATTGGTTTCCTAGCTCTCAACTTTAAATGTTCAAACCAACGCATTAATCCATTTTCTTCTTGTTTGCAGTTGATAATCCAAAACAAATATCGGGTCAAGTGTACTTTGATCGGATGCACCGGCTCCTCAATGGCGATCAAAAATTTCTAACCATCGATGAAGTCCTTAAGGATGAATATCTTCATCTTCACGGGTTGTTGTCCATTACCCATAGCATAGGTCACGGGTCGGGTCCATATGTATACATCCCCCCGGTGGACGTAATTCCAGAAACGGGCAAGAGCTCGAAAACCCCCACAACGCCACTTCGAACTTCACCTTCTCCATCTTCAGCTGAGGACGACGAGCTGGCCAACATAGGCGAAAAGCATCGAAAAGGGTACATCGTCCCTGAGGATGCTATCTCTCCTGAAAAGTCGACGTCTTCCAAAGAACCGCCAATAGATGCTTCCCAAGGAGATGCCCCTAGTACCGATGATCCTACATTTCAGGGTTTAGGAGATCTCCCCTTACCTGAAACTATCTACACTTCAGAGGATTTTGGTACAAATCCTTTAGTTTTCACTTCTTCAGAAGAGACCACTCCCACTAAGGCCAAAGAGCCCACTTGCACTAGTCTGGCTTCGGACTCGGGTTTGTCGGGGGGAACACCACTTAGGATGCACTTAACACACTAGCACCACACTTCACAGCACTTACTTTTTATGAGAACACTAATTCTGAATTCCATTTACATTGTTGCGCAAGTACAATGTCTCGTGCTCACTATGACATCAGGAAAATACGTCGCAGCATGGTCAGGCCCCCTTCCGATGCTGAGCATGACCGTCGTGAAAGCCGGGGTAGAGAGGATAGAAGGCCTCATGATTCTTATCAGTCGCGCACTTCGTACTCTCGCTCCCCCGTCCGGTCGGACCCAGACCGACATAAAAGCTATCAGAGCCGTTGGGGAGAAGACACATCGCAGCCGAAAGACCGAACTTCTCCTCAGGATAAACACAGTCGGGAAAGAAGCCCGCCGAAGGACACTAGCTCATGAGGAAAACATAAGGTTTCTGATAAACGGTCTGGAAAGAGCGATGCAGCCATCGTGCCCGCTAAACATAAGGATACTGAGCTAACGTACTGCTCGCCTCCACCGCTGGATGTTGAGTCTAAAGTTAAGCAGGCATATTTGGAGAAACAATTCCCCGAACACTACATTGAAAATATGACTTTCTTACCCTACTCTCGAGCCTATTTCCTCGAGGTGGGAAGACGAGGCCAAAGCAAAGATTGATGCAGTCGAAAAACAATATTCAGAGATGTTCAAGCATTCGCGTAACCTCTCCAGAAGCATTCGAACTTTAATACGGATACTGAGTCGATGAAAAATACTACAGCAGCTGACGCAAAAGCCTTGAAAAATTTGAGGAAAGACCTTGAGGATACACAGGCCCAACTTGTCGTTGCTCAGCGGGATGCTACCAACTTCAAGCAGCAATTTGAAGAGCTATAAAAAAGTTATCATGACTTGCTCGAGTCTCATAGTCAAGAACGTTTGGAGCTAAAAAAGCAAGCAGAAGGTGCTAAGTCGGATAATGCTAAAATGCAACTTGCTTACACTGCTCTTGAGCAAGAAAAAGCCGAGTTAGCGAGAAAGAATGCTGAATTGAAGAAGAGAAACGCTAACTTGGCTTCCAAGTTGGTGGAGGCCGAGAATAGGGCTGCCCTAGCGGAGGGTAATGTGGAAAGTGTTATTAAGTCCGCCGAAGAGACCCGGAAGCAGCTGTCAGAGGCCGATGAGGAAGTGCATGGTTTCGACGAATTAATGATCAAATTCTTTGTGCATATAATCCGTCGTCGAAATATCTCTTGGATTGAAGATTATCCGACTAACTTGGTTCACGTATGGAGTCAAATTGTTGAATGGGAGAAAGAGGAGCTCAAGGTAGATTCCATCGATGAAGACAAGCTTATGGAAAAATATCTAAGAGACGATGAGCCGGCACGTCTGGCCGAGGGGCGTCGCGTCATCGCTGCTGCTATGGAGGATGAGAAGCGGATGGCCAAGCAAAAGAATGTCTCTGAGGCTGGTTCTTCTTCTACTGCTGCTGGAACTTCTGAATTAGAGGGATATGACCCCGAAAACCCGGGGATCCCTCAGGCATCTCTTTTATCCCCCATACCCGAGACGGCGTCGGAGACGGCAGTTACTCCAGCTGAGAAATCATCGGAAGGTATTTCTACCTTTTCACCTCAATTCGTCAAGGTCGTCTCCAATTTTCATCACATAATCGGACAATCGATGGACGACCCTTTATTTTCTCCTGAGTTGATAACTGTTGCTTCTCATTCTGTAGGTGTTGAACCAACCAAGAAGGTTGGTGGGCCTCAGTGAACCACCACTGGAGCAAAATCCGCGGAGAAGGCTCAAGGAGAAAAGGACAAGGCTTCCACTATTGATTCAGGAGAGGGAGCAGAACTGTCTAAAGCTGATGCTCCTCAGGATGACGAAATGATGGACGCCTTGAAGGACGATGGCGGCAACGAGGGACATAAGGAAAACCCTGAGGTGGCTATAGTGGGGGAGTCAAAAAGCGCTGACGACATCACTTTGGCTGCATTGAAAGCCGAGCAAGACAAACATATGCAGCTTAAAGTTGAAGACCTGGACCCCGAAAGCCTTAAGCCTCTTGCAGTGGTGGATGCTGGATCAAGGTTAGTTGTTAGCTTTAAACTAGGTCTATTACAGAAGAGCTTGCTAAAAAGTCTTCTCTTGATTCCAGTGTTCCGACTCCCGGGAAAAAATCAACCGATTCCAGCACTTCGGTCACAGGGAGGAAAAAGCCAAAGCGCATTTTAACTGATGCTGAAAGAGAGGCGAAGGATGCTCAGAAGGCTGCTAAAAAATCCAAGTCCACTTCAAAGTCTAAGTGATGAAGTGCTTTGTTTTATTTTAGCATTTAATTGGCCCGCAATTGTTGTAGCGAGTGCGTCCCTCGCATCTTCTTTTTCGCCTATTTTCCTTGTTCAAACTCACATGTTTGTGAATAAAAATAGTTTATTTCCTGCAATGTCTGATAGTCGTTAGTTCAGTACTTAAATGAAAATACACAAGTATATCAAATTAAAGTCATATAATGAAGTCATTATTGGGGGAAATATGTATGCGCATATACACCCCCAGTCAATCTTGCGTAACTGAGCTAGGATCATTCAAGATTGGCTAAATCAAAAATCCAATTGCCCCCGATTCTCGGACGGGACCATATTCCTTTTGTCGTTGATGCCTATCCTTTCTAGCATCTTTATACTCTCCTGTTTCGTAACCAGGTTAGAGTTTCATTGAGGCGGTCTCTCATCTGGGTGCACCTTCACACCTCAGAGGACGTCGTCTTCCCATCCTTTATACTCTCTCTCGATTCTTGAGAGTTAGAGTTAAGAATGTCGTCTTCCCATTCTTTTGTATTTTGTCGTACAGATATTCATTCTATTTACTCCTGCACATGGGTCATCCCCAACCTTCTGAATTTAGTTTAACATTTCGTGTTTCATAGTCATGATAGAATAATTGTCGAACGTATAAATAATGTAGGAAAGTAAACGACACACGATATTTTTATAGTGGTTCAGCTAAGTCGTAGCCTACATCCACTTTATAATCCTTTATTCACATAAATAGACTTTCTAAGGCAAGTCGTGCCTTTTTACATAGCTTATGAAAACAAAAGAAATGACATTTCATATTTAGCTCAGATATCGTCGTAGGGGCTTAGCGTTCCAAGCTCTGGGAATCTCTTCACCGTCCACGGTCGTTAGCTTGAATGCTCCTGTATCAAGCTTCTGTTGGATGGTGAATGGCCCTTCCCATTTTGGACCCAGTTGAGTCGACGGCGGGAAGACTCGCTTCAGTACGAGGTCTCCTGGTTCAAAGGTTTTGAAGCGAACTTTTTGGTCATAATAGCGTGCTACTTGATGTCGATGTCTTGAGGCACGCAAGTCGGCTTCATCTCTTTTTGCTTCAATCATATCAAGATATTCTAGGAGGAGTGCTTTATTCGTCATCGGGTCATAGTACGCAACTCGATGAGAAGGGACTTCTAATTCTACCGGGATCACTGCTTCTGACCCAAAGGAAAGTGAATAGGGAGTATGGCCGGTAGCCGTCTTAAAGGTTGTCTTGTAGGCCCACAGAGCTAATGGCAACTCGTCCACCCATCTAGCTTTGGCCCGCTGCAACCGCTTCTTCAAAATTGATTTAATGACTTTGTTTATGGCTTCGACCTGGCCATTTGATTGCGGGTGAGCTACTGCAGTATATCGTTTGTCAATCTTGTATTTCTGGCAAAAATTTCTGAACTCGATGCTGTCAAACTGAGTCCCATTATCATTTATGATGGTCTTTGGTATCCAAATCGACAAATAATGTTTCTCACCACAAAACTGATCACTTTCCTTGCCGTGATGGTTGTTAGAGGTTCAGCTTCCACCCACTTTGTGAAGTAGTCCACGACAACGATTGCATACTTAGCTCCTCCTCTGGCAATAGGTAGCACTCCAATAATATCAACCCCCCACATGGCAAACGGCCATGGACTTACCATCGACTTGAGCTGAGTTGGAGGCGCTTTGGGAACTTTGGAATATCTTTGACATCTATCGCAGCGTCATGAATAATCGACCGCGTCTTTATTCACGCTAGGCCAGAAATATCCGTACCGTAATATTTTCTTTGCCAGGGTCTGACCCCCAGTGTGATCTCCACACTCACCTTCATGCACCTCTCGCAGTACACGTTTGATGTCGTCGTGTGCGATACACCGTAATAGGGGCATTGAAAACCCTTGACGATAAAGGACGTCGTCCTGCAACACGTATCTTGTAGCCTTGCATATTACAGCTCGTCTTTCGCTCTTTCTTAATGGGAGAGTTCCGTCCTTGAGAAAATTCTTAATTGATGTCATCTAGGATTCTCTTTCTGGTTCGACTTCCAAGGCTAGCTCTACTTCCATTAGGTCGAAGCTTGGCGATTCCAACACCTCGATCGGGACCGTTTCGGTTTCTTTAGGATTATCAGAACTTGCTAGTTTCGCCAGTCGATCTGCTTTCTGATTTTCCGTTCTTGGAATGTGTGTTATGCTATAATGCTCCAAACCTTCCAATAATTCCTTTACCTTTTTAAGATAAGCACTAAGTCGAGGTCCTTTAGCAGCAAATTCTTCCCGAACTTGACATACAACTATTTTGGAATCGCAATATATGTCTAGTGTCTTCACTCCCAAATCTTTGGCGAGTTTCAGCCCGGCAATCAGGGCTTCATACTCAGAATCATTGTTAGTAGCAGTAAATTCCAACCGTAATGCATAATAAATAAATCGTCCTTTAGGAGTTATTAAAACAACTCCGGCACCGGACTTTCTATCGTTCTTGGCTCCGTCCGTATATAATCTCCACGGACCGAGCTCCAACTCTTGATCCAAAGTAACTATCTTGTCACCCACCATTTCTTCTTCAGGAATTGTGAATTCAGCTATGAAGTCGGCTAAGGCCTGGTCCCTTATTGATTTTCGTGGCTGAAAGTTCAGATCAAACTGACTTAGCTCGATATTCCATTTTAGTAACCGCCCGGATGCATCGGGTTTCCGCAGCACTTGTCTCAAAGGTTGATCGGTATATACAATTATCAGGTGTGCCTGGAAGTAATGGCGGATTTTATGGGAGGCAATCATGAGGCTATAAGCAAGCTTCTCTATCTTCGGATAGTTACGTTCTGCAGCAGCTAGTTTTTTACTTACGTAATACAAAGGTTTCTGGACTTTATCCTCTTCACGTACTAATGCTGTGCTGACGGCATGAGATGATACTGCTAAGTAGACGAACAAATCCTCGTGTTCCACAGGCTTTTGATAATATGGGAGGCTTTTCTAAAAAGTTTAACAAATTCTGGAACGCCTCTACACAGTCGGGAGTCCACTCGAAATTTCGCTTTCCCCGTTTTATGAGATCGAAGAAAGGTACACACTTGTCTGTTGCCTTGGAGATGAATCTGCCTAGTGATGCAACCTTGCCAGCTAAGCTTTGAACATCCTTAATCTTCCGCGGCTCCTCTATGTTCCTGATTGCTGCTATTTGGTCCGGATTGATTTCTATTCCTTTGGAACTCACGATAAACCGAGGAACTTGCCTGATGCCACGCCAAAAGAACATTTCAAGGGGTTCAACTTCATCCTATACTTTCGTAGTATGCCAAACATTTCTGCCAAGTCCTTCGTATGATCGGGAGATTGCTTGGACTTCACGAGCATATCATCCACGTACACTTCCATGGTTTTCCCGATTTGATTATAGAACATGCGGTTGACTAGGCGTTGTTATGTGGCTCCCGAATTTTTTAACCCGAATGGCATTACCACGTAACAATACAATCCCAAGTCTGTGATAAAGCTTGTATGCTCTTGATCTGGTATGTGCATGGGAATTTGATTGCACCCAGAATAGGCATCCATAAAGGATAAGAGTTCATGCCCGGCAGTTGAATCTACTAGTTGATCAATTCTGGGGAGAGGAAAGCTATCCTTCGGGCAAGCCTTGTTCAAATCAGAAAAGTCGATGCACGTTCTCCATTTCCCATTTGACTTTTTGACCAGGACAGGATTCGATATCCAGTCGGGATATTTTGAATCCTTAATGAATCCATTGCCTTTTAATTTTTCTACTTCTTCTTTCAAAGCTTTGTATTAATACACAAAAAGTGGCGCATAATGGCAGGAGAAATCCCACACATGTCAGCGTGAGTCCAGGCAAACACATCCAGATTTGCCTTCAAGAAATCAGCCAATTCCCTTGCTCTAACTGGATCTAGTTGCGAGCCGATCTTTAGTACTTTTGTTGGATCAGTTTCATCAATAGGTATGTCGATTGTTATTTCGTTGGGAGTTGCCTTCATGTCCCCAGGTTCTCTATTCTCTCTGGGATCTATATCCTCGAGCACATCTAAGGGCGACTCTCTTGGGGCAGGACCCCTTAGTTGCTATTCTGAGGCCCCCTTTGGAGAGGCGGAATCGTCTTTAGCATCTATATTCAGCCCCTTCATTAGCATCTTTAACTCTGCCACGTAACAAGCTTGTCCCATAGCTTGGTCGCCTCTCATCGTCCCAACTCCCGAGTTAGTAGGGAACTTTAGCAGCAAACACCAAGGTGCAATACATGCCCTAAATTCGGCAAGGTCTGGTCGGCCTAGGAAGGCATTATAAGGCGACTCCAAATCCAGAACTACAAAAGGCAGGATCCTTACTCTCTGGCGGTCCCTCTGCCCTAGTGTGACTGGTAATTCCACAAAACCCATTGGAGCTGTAGATACTCCGTTAAAACCGTGTATTCATCCTTGACATGGCTTTAAGTCTTTTTCTTTGAGCCTCATTTGTTCGAAGGCTTTCTTGAAGAGAATATTGACCGAGCTTCCGTTGTCCACTAGCACCTTATGGACCAGAGCGGGACCAATTGTCGTGGTTATCACTAGCGGATCGTCGGTTGGGGATTGAACTCCAAACTCGTCTCTATTACGGAATACGACATCATCGGACATCGTTTTTTGCTGTTTTATTGGAGTGACGTCTTCAAGGCTGCTGCATTCTCCTACTTCATAATGCTTGGTGGCGTTGACGTACTGGTCCAATGCTTTAAAACTATGACCAGCCAAGTGAGGCCCGCCTATAATGGAGTTAATGACGATCCTCTTACCTTTTTGCTGAGCTGTGGGTTTTGAAGCAGGCTGTTCTTGGTTCGGGGCTTGTCCCCCTTGCCCCCTGTCCCTTGGGGCGACTTTGTACTCATCCAACTTCCCTTCTCGCAGAAATTTTTCGACGATATCCCTCAAATGACGACACTCATTGGTGGAATGACCGTGTGTACCATGGAACAAGCAAAACTTTCCCGTTTGAATATCCTTCTCAGTAGAATCTCTGGGTGGTGGTTTTTTGTACTGCAATATGTTGTATGTATCTAGATAAATGTTCTCCAACATATCATTTAACGGCGTGTAATTTTCAAAACTCTGGAATCTGGGTCTTTTATTAGAGCTATTCCCACGGTTTCTCTTCCTTCTTTTGTCGTTCCCATTTCTGTTGATATTACCACCACTCTAGTTGCCAACATTTACTTCCACTTTTCCTGAACTATCACCAGACTGTTTCACGGCGACATTGCTCTGGACACCTTCCTTCGAGGCCCCTTCGGACTTTCTCTTCCGATTTGCCTTAGCTTCTTCTCGCCTTAAACGGACATTAGCATTTTCATAGAATAACTCTCTTGTAAGAGGTGGTTTTCCAGCCAAGTAATCCCCGAACTCTGTGTCGGGATCTACTCCTTCTATCGGGGCCATCAGGATAGTGGGCTCATGGGGATCAGTGACTTCAGTGACGGCCAGGTTGAAGCGATCCAAATATGACTTCAAAGATTCTCCTGGGCCCTGTTTAATTCATGACAATTCTATGACGGTCTTGGACTTTTGGGCATGGAGTCGGAACTGATTCATGAAACGCTCACTCAATTCTGTGAAATTTGACACCGACCGAGGAGGAAGTCGAGTGAACCACATTAACGCTACATCTTCAAGATAAGTGGGAAAAGCTTTGCATTTTACGGCATCTGGAGCTACTGCCGCATTCATGAACCATGCATATCTCATCAGATGCTGCCCTGGGTCTGTTCTTCCTGAATATCGATCTATCTGAGGCAAGTTGAATCATCGGGGGAACTGGAAATTCAGGATGTCATCTGTGAAAGGGGTATGACTTCACTCAATGCCCCAATCTTCATTAGTATACCACCGGCTTTCAGACATAATATGGAGCACCATTGCCCATACATCGACGTTGGTTAATGTTTGCACTGGCTCTCTAGATCTGATATTCGGATTACCCCTGGGTTCCTGATCAGGGGATAACCTTCTGTTTCTGACGGCAGCCGCTCTACGTTGTTCTCTGCGCTCCCGGTCGACCTCTGGAGGTAGAGGTTGGAGAAGTTGTTGTTGAGTGGGGTTAGTAATATTAGGATCTCTGGGTAAGACGTGGGATCCGCGCATAGGTAGTAACATAGGTTGTTGCAGACTCGGGTCATCAGGGCCCAATACACGAGCAGCATCTTCTCGGGATCCTAAAGATCCGAAAGTCAATTGATCTAGGTTCTGAGGTCGTTCAAGCGGCATTCTCTCGCGAGGACGTTCCTCCTCCGAAGAAGACGAATCATATGTAGGAATACGGTGCGGTGGGGAAGGAGGTCTCTGCCTCCAGAGCTCTTGTAATTCTCTACCCATGGTGATCATGTTTTCCTGCATGCGAAGGTTGTCACTCCTTTGGGCTTCTAATGCTTCTTTAGTGCTCTGAAGCATGTCAAGAAAACGTGAAAAATCTCCCTGAGTAATGGGTGCAGATGGATCAGGCTGAACATTAGTCATCGTGGCTGGAATTAGAGCGTTGGAGGGAGCTCGAGTAGAAGTTCCAGCCTCACTCTGGTTCGGATCGGATCAGTTCATAGCAGCTTGGTCAGTGCGGTTCGGATGGAGAGAGTGAGAGCCCCCGACATCATCGGATCGGGTCGGATCACCACCACAGATCGGATAATCGGTTCGGATCGGAGTTAGCACGATCCGGTTCGGTTCTACCTGCTTAGAATGATCTGCTACAGAGCTTTGAGCGCATGACCTTGTTAACACGATAGCTTGCTGGTCTTCTCTGGAATCATTTCCCGTTGCACCTTGCACTTCCATCACTTTGGTCTTAGCCATAACACTTGATTCTTTAACAGTTAGTCAACAAATACTAAAAGATGTCAAAGAGAAGGGAATACTTCTTTGAACTTGAAGGTCCAAATAGTAGAATGATAATCCCGAAAAAGTTGAGAATTCAAGAGGTTCTCAGTGAAAGCACCAAAATATTAGACCAAAAATTGGTTCAAACACCAAACTAGTTATGATTTCAATGAAATAGAATCAAAAAGCAGTAAAGAACACACGATTTATAGTGGTTCGGCGTTAAGGAGCCTACGTCCACTTTGTTTTCTTTTATTGGATGATTTGAATACAAAGACAGCAATAATTCTCACTCAACTTCACAATTACCATGTATAAACTCACTCAAATTTCTCAAATATAGACTTTAAGAGATGGTTTTTGATCCGAATATGATTGTAGAATTCGGTTATGGAGGAAGTAAGGACTGAGAATTTGCCAAAAGATCCCTTCAAATGTCTCTAGATGGTGTATTTATAGGTGAAAAATCTCTTCGAAGTGGCTCCGGTTCGGAATTGCGTGGCATCCATCCCTTGAGAGTCGGGTTCAAAGGCTCCAAGATGGCTACATCGCATTGATTTAGTAGGAGATCGTGGGAGAAATGGTCAGATCTTGTCCGAGTCTTCAGGAGATATGCGCAACAACGGTCACAGATTCAATGGGAAGAAGGGGTTCGGATAGGGTCCTCCGATCCGATCCGGTGAGGCAGCATGTTATCCCTTGATGTTGTTTGTGTACTCCTCCGATCTAACGAGGCAGTTTGTTGTTTAATGTGCTGACGCATCTCTCCGATCCGATCTGATGAGGTCACTTGATATCTTTTGATATTGCTGACGTATTACCGATCCGATCCGATGTGATTTCTACGTCTCTGATCTCTACTCACTTCCTGCGCTACTTTCCTCCGATCCGAACCGATTGGTGACTTTTTCGTTGTTTTCTCTTTGCGTGGCCTAGTTCACAAAGTAGGCTAACACTGATAATCCTATCATCACAAATAATGACTCTGACTCAGATATTATTGAAGATATTCCTTAACCTGCTGTGGTACCTTCTCCACCAAGATTTAGATCTCCTCCGAGAATTCTAAGAAATCATCTGGTTCAAAATGTTATTGGAAAAGTAACATCACAAAATAGAACAAGGAGTCAACTTAATCAAATGGGTCATGTCGCGTTTCTTTCAAATATCAAACCTAAGAATCCGAAAGAAGCTGCTACTGATGATTACTGATCATTGCCATGCAGGAAGAAGTAATCAGTTCGAGCGCAATGATGTCTGGGAACTTGTTCTACGACCGACTAATCAATCAGTTATTGGTACGAAATGGGTCTATGAAAATAAGGCCGACGAACACGGAAATATAACCAGAAATAAAGCAAGATTAGTAGCACAAGGATGCAATCAAGAAGAAGGTATCGATTACGAAGAAACTTTTGTGCCCATCGCTCGACTAGAAGCTATCTGAATCTTACTGTCCTTTGCTTGTCATCATAATTTTAAACTTTATCAAATGGATGTCAAAAGTGCACTTTTAAATGGGTTTATCAAAGAGAATGTATATGTTGAACAACCTCCCTTGTTCGTACATGAAAAACATCTTGATCATGTATATAAACTTAAGAAAGCTTTATACGAATTGAAACAAGCACCTTGTGCTTGGTACGAGCGTTTACGAAGCTATCTTATTGATTCTGGATTTCAAATTGGTAAAGTCGATCAAACTTTATTTATCAAACATTCTCGAAAAGATATATTAGTTATCCAGATATATGTAGATGACATTATCTTTGGATCAACAAATGATAAACTCTGCAAAGAGTTTGCGAATATTATGACCAAAGAATTTGAAATGTCTCATATGGGAGAACTATCGTATTTTCTTGGTCTTCAAATCAAACAGCTTTCTAATAGTATTTTTATTAATCAAGAAAAATATTGTGGAAATCTAGTCAAACGCTTTGGTTTAGAAAATACATCTGGTAAACCAACTCCTATGAGTATGACTACACATCTTGAAAAAGATGAACATGGTAAGAATGTTGACCAGAAGTTATATCGAAGCATGATTGGCTCTCTCCTTTATCTTACCGCAAGTCGTCCTGATATTATGATGAGTGTTTGTTCGTGTGCAAGGTTTCAAGCTAATCCTAAAGAATCACATTTACGAGCTGTAAAACGTATAATACGATATATTAATAAAACCAAAGATTTTGGTCTTTTCTACCCGAAAGATTGTCCATTCGAATTAGTGCCATATAGTGATACTGATTTCGGCGGCTCCCGTACGGATAGAAAGAGTACAAGTGGTACGTGCCATTTTATTGGAAAATCACTTGTCTCTTGGTTTAGTAAGAAACAAAATTTTGTTTCACTCGCGACATGTGAAGATGAGTATATATCAGCAGCTCTAGCTTGTACTCAAGTACTATATATGCAACAAACACTTCGAGATTTTGATATTCATTTATCAAACTCCATCATATACTGTGATAACACAAGTGCGATTAACTTATCAAAAAACCCAGTCAACCATTCCCGAACAAAGCACATTGATATTCGACATCATTTCTCAAGAGATAATATTGAAAAAGGAACAATATGTCTCGAATATATCTAGACTGAACGTCAACTAGCGGACATTTTTACTCAGCCTCTACTTGAATCAAGTTTTATTTCTTTGCATAGAGAGCTTGGCTTGATTTCTAGAACTGAACTCGATGTATAAATACATATATACACTGTTAAGTTCTCTTCTAGACGGTGCTTACATTCTTTTATAACTTAGCTATTTAGTAGCTTTTGCTATTATTAGCAAACAATTTTGAGCTTTACAATTTTTAATGGTTTATGTTCTCTGAGTGTTTTATAACCATTGCTTCTTATTTACTAAATCCTATATATATATATATATATATATATATATATATATATATATGCTCCTTTCTTATTTTTTTCTTCATCTTCATCTTTGAGTCCTTTGTAACATCTTTAAATAAGTTCATATATTATTCAAAATGGCACACATTTGTGATGAATGTGCACCAAGATCACATATCTCGGTCACTAGTTCCGAACCGGAGGAATAGTACTCTCCGGAGACACCTAAAAGTAGACCAGAATGTTCGCATACCCCCAGATATACACCACGGACTAGAGAAAAGATAAGGGAGATTCACCATTACCAGAAACATCAGATAGATCTCCAGCGTCAACTTCATTATGAACAAAAACATACATCCGACCAGTTGACTCTCTTAGAACGCATGGCGTCATTTTTCTGTAACACGGATAAACAAGGCGTTCATGAACTAATGCCACATGCTCCATCTTCATCTAGGAGTCCTAACTCCTGGGATCATAACTACATGCGAAATGAAGGAGTAAAGGATACTTGGTCGCCATGGACACCAAGAGTTACCGATATTAAAGAAATATCCGAAGACAAGTCATCCACCTCCCACTAATTTTATATCATTTTTACTTTTGTTTGGAAAATATGTTTTTGTTTTAAGTTTTATTTTTGTCTTTGTTTTCATGTAACTTTGTTTAAATCCTTGTTGTTTTGAAATAAATTCAATTCGTACGTTGATATAGAGCTTCGTATAAATTCAGAGAACCAGAAAAACAAATATTAGTAAAAAAGGTCGACCGCTATATATTCACCAATCGACCGGAAATGTCTCTGGAAAACTTGATTTTCATGCTCCAGTCAACCAATAAAAAGTTATCAGTCGACCGTTTAAGTCTCTGGAAAAATTTCTGCTTTTTCATGAACTAGTCGACCGGTGGTATTTCAACCTGTCGACCGGAAAACTCTCAAGAAATCAACTTTTCACTTACCAGTCGACCGATTAAAATCCAACGGTCGTCTGGTAACGTATATTTCTGTTTTTAAAAAACCCTCAATCATCACGTCGGTTTCCTATAACTCACCCATTTGTATTCCTTTTATTCCTCAAACTATCAAACCCTTTGAACACCATCAAAAATTCCAAATTTTCAATCACTCAAACTATCATGGCTCCTCCTCAAAAGCGATTAAAGAAATCAAGTTCTACTCAACTCCAGCCTATTGATTCCAATATCAAACAATGGCTTATGGATCCTATTGCAGTAAAACGTTGGAATGCTATGAAGAATTACACCATTCACGAAGGTTATTTCATAAATCTCTTTGATTTTATTCTTTACTATTTCGACGAATTATCGGTCAAGGCTCGTATAAAATCACTCCTTACCTTTGATAAGAACAACATAGAAATCAATCATATTATGATTAAGTTGTTCTATGCCAATCTTAACCTGGAGAAATTCGAACCATAGAATGCTGCTAATTGTCTTTGGTCTGTAGTATGTGGTCAGCATGTTTTTATTTCAAAGGAACGAATGGCCATGGTTCTCGGTTCTCATAATAGTGGAAAGGAATTTTCTTCAGATTTTTGTACTGTTCACACTCGTGATAAAGTTAGTCACCCTTTTATTGAGGATCACAAAACCAATACAAAAGCGATTAACCTACGGCCACTGCTCAAGTTTTACACCATGATATCACACACTCCTTACTGCCAAGGATTGGTAATTTTGATGCCATCTATAAAGAGAATTTCAAGGCATTATATGCGATATATGGAGATATAGAGATTAACTGGATAAGCATGATTTTTGACAAAGTTTTGCTTGTGAATGATCGCACAAGACCACATATTTTTTACAATGAATATGTCATGAGGTTTTTACTCGATTGTGGTCTCAAGTCTTGCGAGTCTAAAATCTCCAAGCCAAAGTGCATCGATAAAGCAACAAGAAAAAGAATGAAGCTTCCTGAACCTTGTGTGAATATCATTCCTTTCGAACAATATCAACACCAAGTTCCCCATGAAACCGCTTCTTCTAAGGCCCCAAAACCTAAACCGGAAGAGGTCAAACTCCTTCAACCATCATCGTCTACAAAATATTCACTAGCACAAATTGCAAGGAACCAATTCCTTCTCGAAGCGAGACTTAAACGTACCGACACCTAACTCGAACGTTTGGATACAAAGCTCGATAAACGCTTCTCGAAACTTAAGACTTTCTTTGGTATTCTTTGGGATGCAATTTCATGTGCATCGTCCTCCTCCTCTACCCAAATACAAGACCCTGGAAAACGTCCCATGCCTCCTACATTTACATGGTCATCATCCGAGGAAGGCACAAGTTCTGAAGCAGCAGTTGGACATGGTCGTGGGGCATCTGAGACCGAGGAAGAAGACGAAGGAAACAACGAATACGAAGGAGATAAGGAAGAAGGAGGTAACAAAGAGATTGATTGGGATTCTACGGAACCCGACTCTCCATCTCAGTAGTTCATTTTCATTTTTGCTTTATGATACTATGTTTTTTATTTTCATGCAAGACTTAAATCAGCACTTGTACATAAATAGTGCTATATTTATTTTGGGTTTTTACGTATTGATTATTAGGTACATGACTTGATTATGGTATGTCTGGTGTGTATTGTATTCTACAATCTTTATGTTTTTTCATGCTTTGGTTATGATATTTGTGTGATCACTACTCCATTTAGTCAATGACAAAGGGGGAGAAAAATGTTACTAACAATATGTTTTGTAGATTCTTTTAAATATGTATTTCAGGGGGAGTATATATTCAGGAGGAGTTATAAACACTTTCACAGCTATGTGTCATCAATCAAAAAGGGGGAGAATGTTGAATCAAGGAATTCATGGCATTTTGATTAATGACAAGGAGAAGTTCAAGATCGACAAAAAGAACAGATTCAATGGTATTGAAAGATAGAGGTTGATTATTTAGTGATTTAGTTTTGTTAAAATTGTTAAAATCTATCCTCAAATAATCATATACCTCAGTAGTTTGAATATATATATATATATATATGTATGTATATGAATGCAAATTCACTGTGCATAATGTCAGAAACCGGTCGACTGGTTTCAAATTATATGGTCAACCGTTTCTGGGCAGAAATGCACAATGAACGTCCATACATGTATATAACGTATATATATTCAAATACTAGTCTACTGGTTATTTTTTTACATGTCGATTGGTCTACGAACTGAAAGCAACTCTTCATACAGACATCTTCATTCATCAGTGGTTACTTCCTTTTCTTTTCATCAAAATCATTTCTATTCAATACTTCTCTTCACCAATGATTGCAACTCCTTATCCTCTATAAATACAACATGAAATCTTTAATTTATTTTAACTGATTCTTTCTAACTATTCTATCTATTGCTGATTTCATTTTTGATCACTCAAAGCACTAAAAAGCTCATACTCTTCTTATATCGCTGTTGAATCCTAGAGTCTACATATTATACTTTTGATTCAAACATGATATCATCTTCCATATCTTCACGAATTCAAATTCTATTTGAGGATAAGATTATAGGAAGTTTGTACAAGAATTGACAAATTCGTGTTATTAAGAACACACATTGTCAAATTACAAGTATACTCATCTTGTGTGAAGTCCTCGTTGTTGTGAGAGGCAAAATTGTGATGTCCTCGTGTGTAAGAGGCGTGAAATCCCATTAGGTTGCTCGGGTTTTGTGAACCTGTTCCTCCGGGTGAAGCGAGGTAGTTGTTTACTGAAAATCCAGAGAGAGGTCTGGGACTGGACGTAGGACGGTGCTCCGAACCAGTATAAAAATCCCTGGTGTGATTTTCCTTTTTACTGCATCTTCGATTTTATTGTTCTGTGATTAGCTATTACTTTATACGTGGAATAGTGTTTGTCATATTACACGATCCTTGTGAGTGTATTATACTTGACAAGTACACACACACATTTTTAGAATTGGAAGTCCCTTCTCATCGAGTCATGTACTATGACCCGATGACAAATAGAACACTCCTCCTAGAGTCTCTTGATATGGTTGAAGAAAAAAGAGACGAAGCAGACTTGCGTGCCTCAAGACATCGACATCAAGTAGCACGTTATTACGACCGGAAAGTTCGCTTTAAAACCTTTGAACCAGGAGACCTAGTACTGAAACAAGTCTTCCCGCCTTCGACCCAATTGGGTCCAAAATGGGAAGGGTCATACACCATCCAACGGAAGCTTGATACAGGAGCATTTAAGCTAACGACCGTGGACGGTGAAGAGATTCCCAGAGCTTGGAACGCTCAGCACTTACGACGATATCTGAGCTAAATATGAAATGACTCCTTTTTTGTATTTATAAGCTATGTAAAAAGGCACGACTTGCCTTAAAAAGTTTGTTTATATCAACAAAGGATTGTGAAGTGGATGTAGGCTACGACTTAGCTGAACCACTATAAAAATATCATGTGTCATTTATTTTCCTGCATTATTTGTATCCTTAACCATTATTCTATCATGACAATAAAACACAAAACACAAAATTAAATTTCAAAAATTGGAGACAACCCATGTGCAGAAGCAAACAAAATGACCTTTTGCATGATAATATGCAAAGATTGGGAAGACGACGTTCCTAACTCTGACTCCTATGAGACGAGAAAGAGTATAAAGGATGGGACGACGACGTCCCTTGAGGCGTGAAGGTGCACCCCGATAAGAGACCGCCTCAGTAATACTCTAACCTGGTTATGAGACAGGAGAGTATAAAGATGCTAGAAAGAATAGGCATCAATGACAAAAGGAATATGGCCCCGTCAGAGAACCGGGGACAGCATAATTTTGAATTCAATCGATCTTGAATAAGTCTTAATCGGTTATCCAAGATTGATTGGGGGCATATACATGTACACATGTTCCCCTTAATAACGACTTTAATATATAGCTGTGATTTGACATGCTATTTTTGCAAATCTTTACCTAAATGTTAAAATTAACGGATATCAGACATTGCAGAGAACAAACAATTTTATTCACAAATATGTGAGTTTATACAGGAAGACTAAGCAAAAGACGTGAGGGTCGCACTCAGTACAACAACAGCGGACCAGTGGAATATCAAAATAAAATAAAACAAAGCACATCATCACTTGGGATTTAGAGCAGACTTGGATTTTTTGGCAGCCTTAAGACCATTTCTAGCCTCTTTTTCAGCATCAGACATGAGACGCTTTGGCCTTTTCTTCTCTGTAGTTAAAGTACCAGAATCGGTGGATTTCTTCCCAGGAGTCGGAACACTGGAATCAAGAGAAGATTTTTTAGCAAGCTCTTCTGTAATAGACCTAGTTGAAAGCTTAACAACTAACCTCGATCCAGGATCCACCACTGCAAGGGGCTTAAGGCTTTCGGGGTTCAAGTCTTCAACTTTCAGCGGCATGCGCTTGTCTTGTTCGGCTTTCATTTCAGCCAAAGTAACGTCATCGGCACTTTTTGAATCCCCAATTATAGCCACATCAGGATCTTCTTCATGCCCCTCATTACCACCGTCGTCTTTTAAGGCATCTATCATTTCATCATCATGAGAAGTGTCGGCCTTAGACAGTTTAGCTCCCCCTCCGGATTCGACGATGGTAGCCTTATCCTGTCCTCCCTAAGCCTTTTTCACAGATCCTTCTCCAATAGAGGCTCCCCGAGGCTCATTAATCTTCTCGGCTAGTACAGCACCTACAGAATGAGAAGCAACAGTTATCAACTCAAGAGAAAATAAAGGATCCTCGATCGATTTCCCAATGATGTGATGAAAGGTGGAGACGACCTTGACAAATTGAGGTGAAAAGGTAGAAGTACCTTCTGATGATTTCTCAATCAGGGCGGCTACCATCTCTGACGCTGATTCGGGTATAGGAGATAAAAGAGACGCTTTAGGAATTCTCGGATTCTCGGGATCATATCCCTCAACTTCAATAGTTTCAGCAATAGTAGAAGAAGAACCTACTTCAGGGATATTCTTTTGTTTGGCCAGGCGTTTCTCCTCCTCCATAGCAGCAGCAATGAGGTGACGCCCCTCGGCCAGGCGTGCCGGTTCATCATCTCTCAGATACTTTTTCATAAGTTTGTCTTCATCAACAAAGTCTACCTTAAGTTCCTCTTTCTCCCATTCGATGATTTTAGTCGGATAGTCTTTAATCCAAGAGATGTTTCGGTGACGAATTATGTGTGCAAAGAATTCAATCAATAGTTCGCCAAAACCGTGCACTTCTTCCTGAGCCTCTGACAGCTGTTTACGGGTTTCTTCCGCAGACTTAATGGCGTTATCCACATTCCCCTCAGCTAGGGCAGCCCTATTCTCGGCTTCCATTAACTTGGACTCTAAGTCAGCGTTTCGTTTCTCTAGTTCAGCATTTTTCCTCACTAACTCGGACTTTTCTTGCTCAAGAGTATTGTAAGGCAGTTGCATTTTGACACTGTCTGACTTAGCGTCTTCCGCTTGTTTCTTGAACTCCAAACGCTCTTAACTATGGGATTCCAGCAAGTCATGATAACGCTTCTGTAATTCCTTAAATTGCTGTTTGAAGTTGTTGGCATCTCGTTGAGCGATGAAGAGTTGAGCCTGTGCATCTTCTAGGTCCATCTCCAAATTTTTCAAGGCATTCTCATCGGAATCTGTAGCCTTTTTCATTGAATCAACGTTTGTAATTAAGGCCCGAATAATTCTGGATAAACTGCGTGAATATTTGCACATCTCCGAGTATTGCTTCTCAACTGCGTCAATCTTTGCTTTAGCCTCACCTGCCCACTTTGAAGAAAAAGTCTCAAGTGCGGGTAAAAAAGTTAGATTCTCAAAGTAGTGATCTGGGAACTGCTTCTCCAGATATGCCAGCTTAATTTTGGAATCAGGATCCAGTAGTGGAGGCTTGCAATATGTTAGTTCAACGTGTTTTCTGTTAGCCGAGACGATGGCTACATCACCTTTTCCAGATCGCTTCTCAGAAACTTTGTGTTTGTCTCATGAATCGGTATGTTTCGGTGGATTTTTTTCCCGACTATATTTGTCTTAAGGAGAAGTTCGATCTTTGGATTGCGACGTGTCTTCTCCTCGATGACTTTGGTAGCTCTTATACCTGTCTGGATCCGACCGGACGGGGGAACGAGAGCGCGAGGTGTGTGGTCGATGAGAATCATGAGGCTTTCTGTCATCTCTGCCCCGGCTCTCGCGGCGATAATACTCGATATCGGAAGGAGGTTTAGACATGCTACGGCGCATTTTTCTGACATCGGTAGTAGGAGCATCTCCTTGAGAAGCATCTGTTGGCAGCTCTTTAGGAGATGTTGACTTCTCAGGAGAAATAGCGTCATCTGGGATGGTATACCCTTCTCTGTGCTTTTCAGCTATGTTGGCTAACTCATCGTCCTGAGTTGAAGATGGAGACGGCGAAGTCCGAAGAGGTACTGTTTGACCTTTCGCGCCCTCGGCCGTCTCAGGAATAATGTCTACCGGGGGTATGTATACATATGGACCCGTCCCATGACCTATACTACGGGTAATGGATAGTAACCCGTGATGATGGAGATACTCATCCTAAAGAACTTCGTCGATGGTTAGGAACTTTTGATCTCCATTGAGAAGCCGATGCAAACAATCAAAGTACAATTGATCTGATATTTGCTTTGGGTTATCAACTGCGAATGAAAAGGAAAGCAAGTTAATGTGTTTGCATGAGCATTTAAAATTGGGATCTAGAAAGTCGTTGCTTTACTTGATTTGGTCCATCTTCTGGCGCACCCCGGCTGTTGCCTGATATAAAACGATTCGAGCTTAGAATCGCCAGTCTTGTTGTTAAATGGAACTATAATAATTTTCCTTTTCGGGACTGATTCAAAATATGAGAAGGAAGGAGTCTCTTGAGTCCGATGCTTGAAGTTATAAAAAAATTGGACGTCATCGAAGGTAGGCTCTATATCTAAAACCGCTTTGTATGTTATATACAAGGTGTATAAATAAGCATAAGAGTTGGGATGTAATTGCATAGGGGCAATCCACATCTTTCTCAGAAAATCGACAACAAAAGGTGGAAACGGTGGATTAGCCCCGACCATACACATCAATCGGGTAACTGCCATAAATCCTTCCGGAGGATTGTGGGGGCGATCTGTTTTCGATGGCACCTAGGTATCTCTTTTTAGTATTCCATGCTTTAGAAATATTCGAACGAGTCTGTCATCGTCAATCGTCGATTCAACAGAATCTTTGGGTAACCCCAATATAATGGCAGATTCAAACTCATCAGGAGCACGATTATCTCCTATCCCTCCTTCCTCTTCATCGCCAAGAGAAACTTCACTATCAGAAGGTATTTCACTATTGTGTGCTTCTACTTCATAATCTGGGCCCTCATCGTCCCATTCAGGGTCTGAGGGAGAGGATATGTCATCAAGAGTGAATCTCTCGGAAGTTTCTGCAACTTCTCTCTTCTCTGCTAACCTAGATGAACGTCTCTCTGCCATGATCGCTAAACTACTAAAGAAGCAATAACATAAATTAGAGTAAGATAGCCCGTATCCCCCCGTGTACGTGTGTGAACTAAAGTGTGTGCTATGTGTGCAAAGGATGCAAAGTAAACACATGAGAGCAAGCCGCAAAAGTTTGACGAAGTAGTAATACGTTCACAATAGTCTTAAATGTTCGCTACTGTTTATAAGGCACTATCCTAACTGTTCGTTAAGTTGTAGATCACTATAAGCATTGACAGAGCTAGTTGAACAGATTTTTATGCATTGAGTTAGATGAGTTTGGTTCGGTTCGGATGTGTATTTTGGGATCGGATCGGGGGAAAAACCACAATTCGGTTTTAAGCAGAAGTTAACGCCCTATATGCAAATCGGATCGGTTCGGGAACGGATACTCTGAGTGGTCCAGATCGGATTGGGAACCCATGCTTTTCTCTCTTTGCTTTTCATTCCGACCCGACCCGGTTGAGTAAGCCTTGTTTTCCTTTTTACCCTTTACTTTTCAATCTGATCTGATCCAGTTAGATGAAGCCCCTATCCTCTTCACTCTTATGTCTCTCCACCCGAACCGATCCCAAATCCTCCTCCTTTCTTTTTCTTCTTCCTCTTCCCCATCAACACTGAACCCATCTCCTTCTAAAAAACTCATTCATTTTTGAAAGATTTGTCATGACAAGACCCCCATGGACCAATATATTCCCTGCCATGTCAAATTCCTGTTTCAGCGCCTCGAGGTGGTGACGAGGCCTCCAACGACGATGGCGAGGGGAGAGAATTCACAGCGTCACACTTAATGCGACGTCGATCAAGAATCTACCCAAATTGCTTGTGAGAAGTTGAATAAAAATCAGTTAAGGAGAGAGTTAATCGAAGTTATATCCTACCTATATAATTGATTCGAGGATTAAAAGGCGAATTACTGAAATTCCAAGAACTAGGGTTTCATTTTTCTTTGGGGTGATTTCTGGAAGAACGGTAGAAGTAAAAAGAAGAAAGTAGAAGTGAAAAGGAAGTGGATTTATATAAGGGTACAGCGGCCCTTTGCATTCCTGCCAACATGGCTCCGCTCGGATCGGAAAATAGGCCCTTGGCCATTCAGCCCAATAGCACAAAAACGTTAAAGCCCAGCTGAGCGGATAGAACCGACCCGAGCCCAAAGAAGGATCATCCATATCTCAATATATGGATTTAACCTTAAAGAAGATGCAGTGATTTGATAGATATAATCAACAAAAAATATACAAGGAGACTACCTGGAAGAGTCACTGGATATCAGTCAAAGTTCCTGAAGCTTGTCAAAAACGAAGGAGGAAATTTGTGAACCTTCTGGTGTATTTATAGGCTGTAAGAGACACAACCTTATGAAATAACACGTCTCTACAAATGAACGGAAGCGACAAGTCAACAGTTCAAGTTCGGAAATTAATGGACAGATAACTTCAAAGCACGCTGCGTCTTCAACAGAAGCATCCTTTGATGGGGCAAAATGTTAGCCCACTTTGTTAACGAGGCTACACAAATTTAAAAGATTAAAAGATCAAATGACGAAGACATTTACTCAACAAAGTCAGTTCGGATCGGAGATCCACTAGTCAGGGAAAAGTGATCCAAAGCAGGGAAAGAAAGAGCACAGGTCGGACCGGATCGAAAGGAACAAGGCCGATCCGAACCCCCAATTACTGGCCTATCCGATCTGAACCCAGGGTTACAACCGCCTCATCCCACGATCCCTTTAAACTCGGAACGGTTATGCCCACGATCTACCCACGCTTGCCACTAACTCAATGTGTTGGCATCATCTTGTGATATCTGAACCCGCAAGTGATGGAATGGAGGCCACGTGGATCCGAACCGGAGCCATTCCAGGAGCATTTCTCACCTATAAATACACCATCAAGAGGCATTTGGAAGGATCTTTTGGCATTTTCCGAACTTAAACTCCTTTGCAACCCGAATTTCATCAACTTATTCAGCTTACAATCATCTTTTGAATCATATTGTAAAGGAAATTGAGTGAATCAATGTATCAGATAAGCGAGAATTGAGTGAAAATCATTGTTGTACTCGCATTCAAAGCATCAATCAAAAAAGAAGAAAGTGGACGTAGGCTATTTAACGCCGAACCACTATAAATCGTGTGTTTTCGTAGTTTTTGACTTCATTTCAATAGAATTGTTATTAGTTTGGGTGTTAGAGCCAATTTTGGATCTAACGCCCATGCATTAGAACTTTTGTTCTTGCCCTCTCCTCATGACAAACCCGTTGTTTAGACACGTGATAGAGACTATACAGCTTATAGACACTTACTAGACTGTGTAGTTATTACGTTAATAATTTACTTACTATTATACTTTATTCGTCCCACCGTGAGATATTTTATTGTGAGCTCCGATATATTTTATCTTTACCCTTCTACAAGATATCAGACAAACCAACTCGGGATATAAGGGACTTGGATTTTAGCATTTTACGAAAAATTTGGATGTGCTGAAATTTGGATTATTCTATTTGGTATCAGAGTTTAGGTTTAGGATCCCTATATAGATACTAAGTGGACGTATTTATACTTTTAAAATAAAAATAATATATATACGCACACACACACCCCATGATCCATAGAGGAACTCAATAATTAGGTGAAGCAACACATGGAGTAAGTTGGGATATCTGTTTTGTACACCAGGGAAATGGTTATGGAAATTTGAGGTCATCAGACCCGTGAGTAGCTAGAGTGATAATTGCACAATACGTTTTAAAAAAAAGACTCTATGTGTTAATATCCAAAATTTTGGTATTTCGGATTAGCACATTAGGCAATAGATCCTTATAAATTGAGATAGAGTACAAAAGTGAAAATGGATTAGGAATTTATATATATTCATTTGGCACAAAAGTGACGTTGGTCTCATTTTCCAGTTCGGACTTAGTTTGGAGAAATTAGTGGAAAGGAGAAATTTTGGATAAAGAAATATAATTTTGCACAAAGTATTTGGGAACGGCAGTTAAGAAACCACTTTGTAATTAGCTCCATATTTAAACTTTTAAAAAGAACTTGAAAAGTATGAATATAGAAAAAGATTTGTAAAATGTTTTCAAGTCTTAAGTTTAGAAGTTTGCATTTTTAAAATTTTATTGGTTTGTAATATTAAGAGTTGCATTAAAATAATTTTTGAAAAGAAATTATGCAAATTTGTTTTCAACAAGAATAAAATGCATAAGCAAGTTGTGCGGTTAAGAGATATAAATGGTTAAGAGAAAGCACAAATATATTAATTGGACATATGTGGTGCATAGGCGATCTTGAGTGAAAGAAAATATAGAGGTTTTTCATAAAGAACATATTGTAACACACTATAACTTATTGGAACAAGAAGAATTATAAGATAAGATTTTATGAATCAATTAGTTTGTAAGTAAACGTGTTTTATTAAAGTGACAATGAAATATGCAATGAAAAAGGTGTACGAAATATAAGTGGAACACCATATTTTGTGCTACCTATTTAAAAAATATGAAAAAAAAAGAATATTAAAATAATGAAGTTTGCTTGTTGCTTTACAGAGAACACAAAGCCCTCTTTAGAAAAGATACATGGAAATTTAATCTTATTAATTCCTGTTGAAAAAGAAATGTGTATTGGAACAGACAAGAGCTTCAACTGAGTTAAAGTGCATGATCCTTTTTTTCTTTTGGAAAATGCTTTGAGAATATAAAATTTTGTTGAATTAAGGATAATTTACTAAGAATAGTTTCAGTAGTGTGCATAAACTATTGGTGAAGGTATGAGGAATTATTTTGGTATGTGAGTAAACCTTATAACTTGAGTGATAATCATAAAAAGTCTTAAGGGAGAAATAAGATGTAAGAACAAGAAATGGTAAACGCTCAAAGGTTATGCAGTAATGTAAGAAAAATGAAATTTTAAAAAGATGTCTTTCACATGGTTATTTTTAATAGAGAAATGGTTAAGATATTCTTAAAATTTGCATGGTTGATGTGAAAGGGATAAAGAGGAAATGAATTGGAAAGAGAAAGTTGGGATTTTTATAAGTGAAATTATGACATGGTCTGTAATTAATGGAAATCTTTTTTCAGCACTTATTTAGGAAATAAAAAGATTTGATATATTATTTCAATCTATGATGGGATGAGAACTAGTGGTACGAGACATGAGTTTGTAGAGAGTGGTAGATGGAAAGGACGAGCGCTATAATTTTTAGATTTAGTGACAATGACCTTTTTATGATTGAGGGACATGGTCCTAAGCCTCTCCTTATACCTAGCCACATTTTGCCATTATATCTTTTACCTAGTAGTGATTGTAGTAGAGCATTCTTTCTTTTAGTGCTGATTTCCACTCCAATTTAGTATTCGTTTTTATTGTCGAAAAATAGAATAGGTTAGTTGATATTCTCTATCTAGGTGTGTATGATGATCACTAGAAAAGAATAAGAACATAGGATATTGTTAATCAAATGAAAATGAAAGCAAAAGATGAATAAATAAAAAAAATGAAATCTTCAGAAAACAACTAAGATAATAGATGCAATAAATGAGAATAATAAGAGAAAATAAATTCTTCCGAAGATAGTTTGGGAAACTGAAAAAAAAAAACTTCTTATGTAAACTGTGCTTAGAATAAAAAATAGGAACTTTTGTAAGATTAACGATAAAGGTTTCCAAGTATGGGGAAAAAGATGCGTAAAAGTAGGATGGAAAATATGGTATTTTCCATTTCTGACCTTTTCCAAAAACAAAAAATCAAATTTGCAAAGTTAGATTTTTTCCGAAATTCGCAAATTTATAATCGGTTGGCAGGGTTTGGATGCAAAAATTGGATGAACGCTCTTATTTTATAAGAGTTTATAAAAAATTGAATGAAAATATATTTTTATTTATAAACCATTGCATTACTGTAGAAACTTCCAGTATATTTAGGTTGTGTGCATCATGTTTTCAAAAGATTTATGGAAGAAAAGTGCATTCTTATAAGAGGTATCGCTTAGGCATTTATGAATTTTTAAGATGTGTTACACTTTGCACAAGTACACAGATGGTTGCAAAATTGGATGTACACATGATGGATATAAATTTTTCGAGGAATTACATAATTGTACACTTACTAAATTTCGGAGACGATTCCTAAAGGGTGGAAGAATGTAACACCCCACATTTTAAGTAATAAAATTATCAAAATAATTACATGAGTAATGCGCATTTGAAATTCGAAAACAAATGCATGTTATAAAAAAATTAAGAAAAGGAAAGTAAATAACGTTAAAATTGCTATATTCCTTTAAATTAATAATGCATGTCGTTAATAACATTAAAAGAGAATTAAATGAAAATAATGTCAAAGTTGAAAGTAGATAATTAATTATGGAATGTTGACATGCATGCGAACAAACATACTTATATAAATATGTATGGACATAAGTATCAAAGGTAGCGCACGTTTGAATTTGAAAATAATTGTGCACCAGAAATAGAATTAAATAAAAAGAGACGTTATAGAAGAATGAATGAAAGTTAATTAATAGCATGTTATAAATTAATAAATAGAATGCGACGTTAAAGTTTAAAAATTGAAAACTAATTAATAGTAACATTCTAATTTAAAATGAGTGTGCATGCTTTAATTCTAGAAATGGTACGCGTTTAAAATTAAAATAAAACGTGTATTGAAAATGAAAGGAAATTAATGCACAGTTGGAAATAAATATAACATTAAAAATAATGCTTGAAATCTCATGTAAATATACATAAATAAATCTCAAAGAATACGCGCATATTAATTAAGCATTTGATATTCTAAATAGATGTACTACAAAAATGGAGATAATAAATGAAAATGGCTAAGAAACATAACATTAAGAGTAATGTTTAAACAGGAGAAATCACACATCGATATTGGCTCGATATACGTTTTTATAACGTGTATAGGTCGACCCAGCAAAAATAAGGGTTGACCCATATAGGCCAGAAATGGCGTGTATTTCATTGATGAGTGGATCAGATTTAATAATAATAAATAGAATGGACGTTGTTAGTTTGGACATCTATAAATAAATTTGCAGGGCCTAGCATTTGAACTCATATTTTCTGAGAGGGCACTAGAGCTCTGCCATTACTTTTCTCCTCCAAGCTCTTCAAAAACAAAATAGATTAGATTTAAGTTAGTTGATTTTAGATTTGGGAAATAGAACAATAACGAGAAATTATTATTGATAAATGTGAGTGTTTGAGAATCTATTTATTTCACACATATAAATAGCCATTTTTCAAATGGCTCTGAATTGACGAAACAAGTTTCATCGGATCTGGAATAGTAAACCATTGTAATGTTTAAAATTTCGTGTCAATAGGAGTTGTTATATGATCATGCGCGGTATAAACGCGTGTTGATAATCGATTTTAAATTTATAATAATTTATAATTTGATTTTTAGAAAAACTGTTAGAAACGATCAAATTAGATTATGAAATTAGTTTCATTGAGATTAGAATATTGGTAACTAGCAGGTAACGGCTATGAGCACACTTTATTTGGAATTTGAAAATATTTTTAATACAATATTTAGGTGAACAGTATTTTGAGATTTTCTATACAAGGACATAACTTCTCTTTATTTTCACTAAACCCTAATTTATTATGTTATAGCAACCATTTTCTCTTTTCTTCTAAACCCTAGCAATGAACGACCATGATTTAATGTACCGATCTAGAATAAATCGTGTGAAGCCTTCAACTAAAAATATGCATGCACGAGATGAGGAGGTGATCTGTGGTGGTGGTTCGTAGAGCTGCGATTTGTGGTGGCCCATTTCTGATGATGAATGATGTTCGGTTTTTAGTTTTTTCTAACTAATAGTGGCAGGTTTAATGGTATAGTGTGTGGCTTGGAGACACGAAAGTCGGGAAGTTAGCTTAGGGTCGGTTATCGGGTTCCGATCAACTTTTGAGACGACGATGTGAGGATTTTGTATGGAGCTGCATCGTGAATAAGGTTCTGAGAGATGGTTTTTGTGTGCGTTAAAAATGTGATTTGGTAATGATTAATTATCACTAAGCATCGTAAAAGCATTGTAAGTAAGGAGATAATGAGGTCATTTGGTTAACTTAGATTTATTTAATTCGTATACAATACTGTAACTCTTATATATACTACATACGAGGTTGGATTGGATAGAAACAAGTTGTGTTGTACTCGTAGGACTGCAGCCTACATTCTAGAATAGGACTGGTTATTTTTTGAGCTGTTTGGAATTAGTTCATATGCATGTTTGAAATTAGATAAAACAATGCAAAATTGTCGATCAAAATTGGAAGGTGAGTTAACTGTCACATTTTGTGGAATACTGTTGAATAATGTTATACTATATAACGATATTCATTATTGATTAAACATCAAATTTTGTGTTGGTTGTTTGGATGATTAGATGATTTATTGTGAAGTTATTTCGTTATGGTCATATATTCCCATCTGTGAACAGATGAACTTTGACAATACATTCTTTTAAGCGGAAGATTCATCTTAAATGAATTAAATAAGGTTATCTAATTATGCATATATATATACACACCCCCCCTCCCTCGATATATGAGCTATAATGCAGAGGGATGGGTCAGAGGGATCCAACGGGATTGCTAAAAGTTTTTGATGTTATTTGCTTTCATATTTTACATTTATGAACTGTATAACCTAAGTAACATAAAAAATATTATTTAGATAATAATTGTTGAATTAAGTTTGACCCTGATATATTGTTAATCATTAAACGATATTGGTTAAGTGGTTGCCAAAAGATGATCTGAATTTAATATTTTAAAGACATTGATTCTCCATTAGGATAATTGACTAATTTTGAAGTTGTAAAATTATTTTAATATCAAATTAAGATTTTAAATTGAATTTTTATATAAGTTATATAAAATAGAAGTTTTATACATAAATTAATATTGATAGTTTGAATTTTATAAAGAGATTATAAAATGATTTGTGTAACGAAACTCCTAGTTTATAAAATAAGTTTTATAATTGGTTTTTTTGAGTGTTAAAACTTAACCAAGTTTTATAAATAAGTTTAAGAAGTTATAAAACCTAGTTTTACATTTATGTGAGTTTACACAGTGATTTCAATTGTTTTGAACAAGCTTATTAAATAACTTTATTAAACAACTTATAGGTGATCTTTGACCTTATAAGGGAAATTTGTAAAAGGATTAGTAATAAAATAATTATAAGTAATTTAATCTTATTTCAAGGTAAGTTATAAAAGATTTCACTTATAATCAAATAAGACGTAGTGAGATTTAAAGTTTTCCTAAAGAATGGAAATCAAGTTTTATATAAGTTTTTTAATGAAAGTTTATAAAGGAGGTATAAAGGGATTTTATTACAATTTTAAGATTTATAAACAGGGTTTATAAAAGAGACTTAAAGCTAATACGATGGTTTTAAATGAGGGTTTACCTAATAAATAAATTAAATAAAAATGTTTATTATGGAAAGGGATTTTCAAATTCAAGAAAGGGGTTTAAACCGTTATTTGAAATAATAATAATAATATATGGATCTTACTATGACATTTATTGAATATCAACTTTTGCGTTAATAAACTTCTATTTATTTCAAACATAAGAATATTGTCGAGTCAAGGTCCGAGAGGTAAATAAAGTACTCCAACTTGATTTATATCATTGTTATCCGAGAGATAATATTGGTATAAGATCAAGAGTAAATAATTAGAAAATTTATAAGGAGGTATATAATGTTGATGATTGTAAAAGAAGATTATAATTGATTTTTGATATTTATAAATGATTTATTTAAAATGGGCTTAAAGAATATGAATGAGTTTTAACATAAGAAATATTAGGATTTATCAAAGAGATTTATAATAGGATTTATAAATGATTATATCTGTTTCTTTTTAAAAGATTTGTTTGATCCCTTAATATGATTTGGAAATAAGAAAGACTTTTCTAAATGCTTTTAGATATACTTATTCAAATTTATTCGGTTATGAATATACTTTTACAGATAATATAAGTTATGAGTTTATTTTCTAAGTATAGAAAATGTAACGATCTAGAATTTTTAACCAATTTAAAATTTGAATTTTTATTACTCAATTTGAATGTAAATTTGAATTTGACATAAATATATATGGTTTAGAATATTTAATAATTTTGATAAGTTATATTATAGATTTTACTTGAATTATAAATGAGAATGAATATTAATAAGTTTGGATTTATTAGCACTATTTGTTGTTCGATCGGATTTGTCAAACCATAACATGAATTAGTAGCGTCAGAATTAAGTGTTGCCCTTAGTTTTCATACATTTATGGGAAAATGCTACCAAAAGTTCACCTTCTCTTCTTAAGACAAGTGTATGGACACTTGTAATTTTGTATGTATGCTTTCATGCATGGTTTCCAGTTGTCCCCTTTTGTGTCTTTACCTCCATACTCCTCCTTTCCTATATAAGGAGCTCTTTACTTCACTTTTTATCATCCATTTTCATTTTTCCTATCTTCCTCCTTCTTAAGCTTATGGCCATGGTTTCCATATCATAAGTCTTCTTCTTTTCCACCACTTCCTTGCCGAAGTTCGTCCTCCTCCTCCTCCTCTTATAAAATATAGAGAGATAAAGATTAGTATATATTATATAATATATATTTTGGTGAAGTAGACGGTGTGCTGAAATATTGCCCGATCGTTCGCTCAACTAGGCTCGCCTACCGTGAAGATTTGGAAAGTTGTTAGGTGAGAACTCTTTAACCACAAATTATATATTTAATTAGTGGTTAGACTAATTTAAATATAGTGATGAATTATTAGGGGTTAATGATGATTGATGTTTGTTCTGATGGATGATGGATGCATAGTTTAGACCACACACACTATTAGGCGTTAGTGTTATAACGCTTGTGCATAGTTATGATTTATTTAATTATGTTGATGACGGTTGCTATGGATGTTTAAATGGTTGTTGTGTTGTTTTGCACACACTGGGACACAACAAATATGGTATCACATCGGTGATCGACAAATCTCATTCGTAATTAGAAGTAATATCATTATTGAATTTGAAGGTTAATAATTTGGAAAGACCATATGTATGAATTCATATATATTGCTAAAGTCCTTCAAATCAATAAATAAATAAATACCGGAACATTATAGGATGACAGAGAGGATAGTGTCTAGGCTTGGGTTTGGAAATAAAGTTCCCTGCTCTCCTTGGCTATCTCGAACTAATCCGACGAAATGGATGGTTATTTTAAAGTTATTTGAATTTAGAAATGAATTGGAATTTAATTTATTAAGAAAAAAAATTGAATTTTAGATCCAAAATAATTTGGAAAGTAAATTTAAATTATTTTAAAAGGGTTATATAAGGATATAATGGTTTTCTAAGGTATTTTGAAGTATCGTAGAATAATGGTTATTATGGTCAAAATAGAGCTTGTCGCACAACGACAATCTGTGGATTTTAGATGCAAACGTTAAACGCTTATAACTTTTGCAATCTAAATCGAATTTCCATAAAATGAAAAACGTTTGATTTCCATTAACAAGAACTTTCAAATGAGTGCGAATAGTTTCTAAATTCGAGTTATAATTTTCAAGTTACGTTTGAAACCGTTTTGGAAAAGGTCGATGTAAGAACAATTATTGACCATAACTATAAACAGCTATTTTTAATTGTTTTAAAATTTTGGAAAAAGTTTGTAAAATCATTACAAATTATGAAAAGGTGTTTCGAATTGTAAAGTTTAAGTTTTGGCTAAGATAAACGATATTTTGATCAAAATAGTTAAGATAACTGTTTTGTAACGCTTTTGTAACACTTTTGAAATGCTATTGTAACACTTCCTTCGAAAACAATCTATGTTGATGTTTTAAACCGTAAACTATTTTCCGTTCTATAAGTAATGATTTGTGGAATGTTTTCAAAGGTTTAAAGGTATTAGAAATATTTTATATGGAATTTAAAAGGTAGTCATTGTTATTCCGCTTATATTGTGAGTTGGATATCAAGATTAATATTAAGTATAAGTTGATGGTATTTCTATCCAAATCTAATGTCAAAGAGTTGGATAAATCTTTTAATTAAGATATAGGTTTCCCAATTTAATGGTATAAGTTGGATAGAAATAATCTTCGGATATTTGATATGAAATTCTTTGGTGTAAACGTATACTATTTGAGGAATTTGGAAGATATTATTATTATATCGTTATTCCACTTATAGTATTCGTTGATTATGAGAATTGATATCGAATATAAGTAGATACAATCTCTGTGTAACTTATGTTCAATATCGATTGATTTGGGTTTTGTCGTGAATCATATCTTTAACAATATCACTCTTGAAACCCAACGAGATTGAGTTGTGGAAATTCATATCATAAATTGGGATTTAATCAAATCTTTGATTTGAGAAAATTAAAAATAAGAAATTGGGAACCAAGTATAATCTTTTATTTAAGATTAAAGAATTGAATGTTGGAAAATCGATTTAATTGGAAACTATTGTTGAAATATGGATTAAAGGATTTTCAAAGGAAATTGGGTTTTGATAACGAGTTATCAAACGGAAAATAAATTAAGGCTTTGGTGCTAGATTATCTTTGATTTAAGGGATGTGTTTTAAAGAAGAAGGGTTAAATATGGATCTTGTTAAAGATAATTTGAGAATGGGTTTAAAGAAATTTAATTTAACAAAATTAAGATGGAAGGAGATTTGGTTGAAAGCCTATGTGTTTCGTAATTGTGTTTTAAAAATTATGCTTATTATTTGAGAAGACGGGGATCAGATGTATGTCCGAAAACCATTCCAAGTAATAATACGACATTGCGGAGCAATTGAAGACAGTATTTGTAACACCCCACGCCCGCTATGGTCACTCTCTAAGGGAATGCCAAAACATCGTTGGAGTATCTTGAGTGAATATAGAACAGAGTAATTACAGCAAGACAGATGTAAGTAATACTTGAAAATTTAAAACATCATTTCAATCGCAGCGGAAAATAAAACATGCCTGGTTACATCACAAAACCATAATAGAAGTCAAGTACAAATATCCATCCAGCTAAATAAAAATACATAATCCCAATACATGAACTGATAGCCATAAAAGAAAAGGGTAAGCTGAGCTCTACATCTAGGGTCCAAGCTCCAAGAGAGTAATAAAAGCAGCCTGATCAAAGCCCACTCGTGTTGGGCCCACTCTGAGAACCTGAGGGTTGGGAAAAAGATAAAAACAACGGGGTCAGACATAAGTCTGAGCGAGTCCTATAACTTTAACAATGTAATCATTAAAGTAATAAGGATATGATATAACTTGGTACGGTGTGACTGGGGATAAATGACTACACTCAGTAGCCAATTAGACTTAGAGTGAACTAAGACAACGAAAAAGACGCATTTACCCACCCAAGGATAATTACTACACTGCACCACACCAGTCATTCCTACTTAAAGGTTCATCCCTCCCAAGGACTTAGAAAATTTACCCAGTAGTTTCGTGTACCCCTAGCTCACTACATAGGTGCCGTCTGCCCCTATCTCCACTAGGTGTACCCACTACTCCCAAGCGATCGGCTCCCTACCGTAGATATCCGTGCTGGCCCCACAATGGGGTGTATCACTCCCCAAAGTAGCTAGCCCGATACAACAAATGGTGCACGGGTTATATCTACACGATGCAACAACGTCTTACATACCAGCCCGGGTCCACACACGCATATGAAACCCGTTGGACTCGCGTTGCCACCGCTACCCCGTTTGGCCTCTTATAGTCAAGCCCAATATGCGTGTCCCGTCACTCGACTAGAGTTGAGCCCACTAAGATACGTTTGGGATATTGGTTGAAATGGGCCCCCCACAAGCTACCCACCTAAGCTTGTCATTTCTAGTGTATACCACTTAACCCTTTAATCATGTTTTAATTACATGTTCCCCTTTGGTTAAGTATTCTAATCGTATTTTCTATTGCCACCCAAGGCAACCACTAGATTTCCTCATGCCACCCAAGGCACCCACTTAACCCCTCATGTCCCTCTACATGCTAATATGGTTAAGTGTTTCTTAATTAATTAATTAAGATCATGACCTCATAAAGACCTCTCACATTAGACCATCTTTTATGACTGCTGGATATGCCGGTTGGTTCCGGGCAGACTTCTGTCATAAAAAGGTCTAACCTCGTGTCCTTACTTTAATCACGTATTTAATTTATGACTAAGACCTCTCACATTGGGCCAATCATTTGTAGCTGCTGGATGGCCGGTCGGTTCCGGGCAGACTTCCGCTACAAAAAGGGTCCAACCTCGTGTCTTAGTTGATTAATTACACCTAATTAATCACCCCTATAATTAATTATCCCTAATTAATTACACATTTTTAAGAATATGGGTAGACCTAACTTAATAGTTAAATTCCCAATTCCATAGTATGGGTAGACCTAACTTAATAGGTAAATTCCCAACTCCATAATGTGGGTAGACCTAACTTAATAGGTAAATTCCCAATTATGTCCATTCATTTTATGTTATGCTTAATCATAACAACTTTACACCTTTTTATAATCATGCATATTAACCCCATCGTTTCCCACGTAATTCGTTTACATAACATGTCATACATAGGGACAATCTTGCATATGTTATGCACATCATAAAAAGAGACAAACTTGCATATGAACTTGCATATAAACTTGCATAAAACTTGCATATGAACTTTCATATGAACTTGCATAAAACTTGCATATGAACTCGCATATGAACTTGCATAAAACTTGCATATGAACTCGCATATGAACTTGCATAAAACTTGCATATGAACTTGCATACCATATCATAGCGCAAAGGCAAACTTGCATATGTTATGCACATCATAGAAAGAGGCTAACTTGCACATAAACTTGCTTATACACTTGCATATCATGTCATATCACAAAGGCAAACTTGCATATGTTGTGCATATCATAAAAAGAGACTAACTTGCACATAAATCTTGCTTATACACTTGCATATCATGTCATATCACAAAGGCAAACTCACATATGTTATGCATATCATAAAAAGAGACTAACTTGCATATGATCTTGCATATAAACTTGCATAAAACTTGCATATCATATCATAAAAAGAGGCAAGTTTACATATGAACTTATAACATGTGACAACCACAACTTGCATAATCCACATTTACATCCATAGCCTCCTAATATCCTATCCTAATTAGTTTAGCAATTACTTGCTAAAGGCACAGGAACTCACCAAAACCTAGATTAGCAAACTTATGAAGTAAAACTAGTTGCAATATTTGAAGGAGATGATGATTAGAGGTTGATTAGCTTGCAACTTCCTTCATAAACTAGTGGAGGCTCCTCCTAAGTTTGATTTTGGCGGCATGATGCCATCATTTCTATTTTTAGTATGGATTAGGCTTGCATTAGGGTATATTTATAGGATTAGGGTGTGTTTTAGACCATAGGATTAACCCTAGGCTAGATTAGGTCCGTCAGATTTAGGAAGTCTCTAGAACACAGCCCAGCCCTAGCCAGAAAACCAGACCTGGTGCACCCAGGCCATCTGGCTCGACACCCTGTGTCGACAGGCAAGTCGACAGGGCAGTCGACCTCCCAGTCGATAGGCCTGTCGACAGCCCTGTCGACATGGCTAGGGCGGGAACTTTCCCGCCTGCCCCGCTGGTTCTATTTTCTAAATTTGAATTTGAATTTTAAATCTGTTTTTTAACTTTAAATTTTCTGCAAACTTCATTGGGCCATAACGGGGCCATACGAACTCCGATTTACAAAATTTCGGACTCTATTTCGCGTATTTTTCCGAGACGAACGCAATGACGCAGCCCGTTTCCCCCCAATTCTCACATTTGAGATTATTTATTCTGCAATTAGTGAATTTTAGCATTAACTGAAATACGGGGTGTTACATTCTCCCTCCTTAAAGGATTTCGTCCCCGAAATCTCTAAGCTAAGGAGAATGCATATCCTACCATCCAAACAACCATCTACTCAATCCATCAAACACGGGCATCCATTGTCCTTAAAACAGTTTCTAATGATGTATGAGCATATGCAAAAAGTGTGTGTATATGTTCCCTATCTAATGTATGAACATATGCAAACCATGATAGTGCCATGCATCCATTATGTATGCGAGAGAATCCTATCGACACATACAATATCTACATGAGTGCACAATCATTCACCAAAATGCATCATCCATATGATAACACAATCATTATACATCCATAAATTTAGTTCCCTACACACAATTTTATGCAATATGCAATATGAAGTGATTGAGCCGATCTAGTGCCTAGAGTGTGTGTATATGCATCCACGAGCAACCACTAGCAACCACTTGCATCCACATGCATCCATCAAACATAACATGTCTCAAACACATGTTTCAACCATAGGTTTACCCTATCTAAAGGTCAAAAGTACTAACGAGAGGACATACTAAAGATAAGATAAGTACTAGACAAACGATAAAGGAGAAGTTAAAAGACATACCCTCAAAAAGGAACGGGTACAATGAACGCATCTTTGCTTCCGTCTCCCAAGTAGCGTTGCCCTCGTCTTCTCCCCATTGTACTTTGACTAGTTGAACCTCTCGATTCCTCAATTTCCTAGTCTCTGACCCAAGGATGCGGGTAGGAGCTCGTCGAATAGTCGCATCACGCTCTACTTCCACTTCTCTAAGCAAGCTCGGCTCTACCACCTCTGCGGTCTCATGTAAGCACTTCCTCAAATGAGATACATGGAATACATCATGTACACCACTAAGTCTGTCGGGCAACCCCACTCTATATGCCATCCGTCCAATCCTTTCCTTAATAGGAAACGGCCCTACGAACCTTGGTGCTAACTTCCCAACAGATCCAAAGCGAACCACATTTCGTAACGGAGACACTTTGACAAAGACCATGTCCCCAACTTCAAATTCAAGGTCCGTCCTCCTCTTGTCCGCATAAGATTTTTGCCTATCCTGCGCTGCTTTCATCCTTCTTCGAATCAACTCAATCTTTTCAGAAGTCTCCCTAACTATATCAGGCCCAAGCAAGATCTTGTCCGTAGACTCCCACCAACATGTAGGTGATCGACAAGGCCTTCCATAGAGAGCTTCGAAAGGAGCCATACCAATACTGGACTGAAAGCTGTTATTATATGCGAACTCCACCAATGGAAGATGCTCTTCCCATGTACCTCCAAAATCTAAGATACAAATCCTCAAAAGGTCTTCTAGGACACGATTCACCCTCTCAGTCTGGCCGTCCGTCTGAGGATGATATGCGGTGCTCAGACACAATTGAGTCCCCACTGCTTCTTGCAAACTTCTCCAGAACTCACTAGTGAAGATAGGATCTCGGTCACTCACTATGCTAGAGGGTACCCCATGCAATCGAACTATCTCTCGAAGATATACTGAAGCTAGCCATGGAGCAGTCCTCTTGCTCTTCACAGGTATGAAATGGGCGCTTTTAGTAAGTCTGTCTACCACAACCCAAATTCCCGTATTACCCTTTCTCGATTTGGGTAACCCGTCAATAAAATCCATCGAGACGCTATCCCACTTCCATTGCGGAACTTCCAACGGGTGAAGCAACCCACCTGGTTTCTTTTGCTCCGCTTTCACCTGTTGGCATACCAAGCATCGAGCGACATATTCGGCCACATCTTTCTTCATACCGGCCCAGAAGAAAACCCGCCTCATGTCTTGGTACATCTTGTCCCCACCGGGATGAATGGTCATCCTAGAACGGTGTGCATCATCAAGAATAGCCTTCCTCAAACCCTCGTCTTGCGGTACACAAAGTCTACCGTCTCTACGCAAGCACCCCCTATCGTCTAGGGTGTACCTACTCAAATGGCTGGACGACTCCCCCCTTATGAGCTTCTCTACCAACTCAACCAACTGTGGGTTGTCCCTCTGTGCTTCTCCAACCCACCCCAAAAGAGTAGGTCTGACCTCCAAGGATGCTAGCAAACCGGGTATATAGTCACTGGAAGGTCTGAAATCAAACATCGAGATAAATTCCAAGCTTCGTTGTTCCACGAACAATGGACTCAAGGACAACCTCTTTCTGCTCAAGGCGTCTGCCACCACGTTACCCTTGCCAGGGGTATACGCTATCTCGAAATCATAGGATGCTAAGAACTCCATCCACCTTTGCTGTCTCAAATTCAAATCCTTCTGAGAAAACAAGTACTTCAATGATTTGTGGTCAGTGAACAATTCGAATCTCTCACCAAGAAGATAATGGCGCCAAATCTTAAGCGCAAAAACAATAGCGGCCAACTCTAGATCATGGGTAGGGTAATTTTTCTCATGTGCCCTCAACTGCCTTCCACCATAGGCTATTACCCTTCCCTCTTGCATTAAGACTGCGCCCAGTCCTGTCCCACAAGCATCGGTATAGACAACAAATGGCTTGTTCCCATCTGGCAACACTAAAACTGGAGCAGTGGTTAAAGCTCTCTTTAACCGTCGGAACGCATCATTACAATCTACGTCCCATGCGAAAACAAGATTCTTCTTCGTTAAGCGGGTTAATGGGGCTGATATCTTCGCGAAGTCTTTGATAAACTTCCTATAATAACCCGCCAACCCCAAGAAACTTCTTACTTCGGTAGCATTCTTCGGAACCTTCCAATCCTGAATTGATACTACCTTCGCGGGATCCACAGCTATCCCTTCCTTGGAGACCACGTGCCCCAAGAACCGCACTTCCCTCCTCCAGATGTGACATTTAGAGAATTTAGCCTTAAGGCTATGTGCTCGAAGAGTCTTCAACACCTCCCCAAGATGTAGGGCATGCTCTTCTTCACTCTTAGAAAATACTAAGATATCATCCACAAAGACCACCACGAACTTATTAAGGAACTCCCTGAACACCCTACTCATTAAATCAACAAAGTATGCAGGGGCGTTCGTCAACCCAAATGGCATCACCAGCCACTCATAGAAACCATCCGGAGTCCTAAAGGCAGTCTTGTCTATGCTATCCTCAGCCACCCTCAACTGATGAAACCTCGTGGCTAAGTCCAACTGAGAAAATACTGAAGCGCCAACCAACTGATCGAAAAGATCATCAATCCTCGGCAATGGGTGTCTATTCTTCTTTGTGAGCTTGTTGAGTTCTCTATAGTCTACACAAAGTCTGAGGGACCCATCCACCTTTGTAGCAAAAACTACTGGAGCACCCCACTCCGATATACTTCGTCTTATGAACCCCTTCTCAAGAAACTCCCCTACTTGCTTATGGAGTTCCCTCCTCTCACGAGGAGCCATGTGGCGCACTGGTAAAGATACAGGTTTAGCATTATCCACCAGATATATTCGGAAGTCAATCTCCCGCTTCGGAGGTAAGCCCTTCACCTCCTCAAACACATCCGAGTATTCCCGGACCACTCTAACAGATTGCAAACTCTCGACCAAAGCGTCCAACGACTCAAGATAACTTAGCATAACAGAATCCATGGGATTACAAGAGATCTCGAGAGTGTTACCCAAGCGGGTCATGAGCCTAACAACTCTCCTTTCGCAATCAAGAACAGCACCATTACTGGATAACCAGTCCATGCCCAAAATCAACCCATAGCCCGTGAAGCCCAAAACAAAAGCATCACATCTAAACTCAATGCTAAGTATAGAAATCTTCAAACCCAAGCATATCATGGACAAATAAGTGGAGCCCCCAATTGGGTTTGAAACAACCAAGGGATCATCTACTAGACTGGTGTCTAAGTGCAGTGACTCAACTAATGATGATGAGATAAACGAATGCGATGCGCCTGAATCAAACAATGTACGGACAGGATGATCAAATAGAAAAACCAGACTTTCAACGGAAATAGTTCTACCTCTTTCCTGAATTGGTGGAACCGCGAGAGCCTGTACTTGCCCCTTAGCCTGACCCGGTGCCATAAGAGCTTGCACCTGTCCTCCTGAGGTAGATCCCGTCCTTTGCCCCTTTTTAGGGCAATCCTTCACTAAATGCCCTGCTTCGCCACAGTGAAAGCAACCAGTCTTCTTCTTCTTTCTACAATCTTTGCTTATGTGGCCTGGTATCCCGCAATTGAAGCACTTCCTCCTCCCCTTGCCACCGTTTCCTTTCCCACCTTTGTTTTGTTGTTGTTGCTGAGGTCTCTTTTGATCTCCCTTCTTCTCGGGTGCCTTATTAGCATTGGGACCCTTCTCTTCTTCATGCATGAGTGCCATGTCAACTAGCTTCTCAAAGGTGGCCCCCATAGGGATATGAGTCATAGCCAACCCATGCATTGGTTCATTCAAGCCTTTCACGAACCTTAAAGCCTTCTTCTCCGGTGTATTCACCATGTCTAGGCCAAACCTTGCCAATTGATTAAACTTGTTGACATATTCCTTCACTGAGAGATTTCCTTGCTTTAGAGTCAAGAATCTTTCCATATACAAGTTTTCCTCCGCCCTTGAGAGAAACTTTGCCACAAATCTTTGCCTAAAATCCGCCCAAGAGTCAACGGGGCGTTCTCCATTAGTGACCTCCCACCAGAATGAGGCCTCTCCCTTCATTAACCAAGCAGCCAACTTGACTTTCTTTCCTTCTTCCATCTCAAAGATATCTATCAATTCTTCCACCTCTTTAAGCCAATCTCTAGCCTCCACAAAAGTTTCAAATCCTTGAAAAGGTTTTCCTCCCATAGCTTTGAATTCCTTGCAAGTCTTAGCAAAAGTATCCGTGCGAGGAGGAGGGGGAGGAGGAAGGTCGGGTGCTACGGTTGGTGGAGGAACATTTGCTGGACCCGCAGTGGTGGCCCTAGCCTCCATCAATCTCCTATACCATACTGGTATCGTCACACCCTCCGGAAAGTTAAGATCCTCAGCCATGCTGAAACGAAAAAGGAAAGATTCAAAACGGAGAATTCGAAAGATAAAGATATGGCTATTGGGGATTATGCTTTTCTTTCAAAAACTTTTCTCTTTAAAGACATGTTTTTGAAAATATCTCTTCCAAAAATGTTTATAGAAAAATAGTTTTCTAAAAAATTTATCTGTTCCGGTAACCTTTGCTCTGATACCACGTGTAACACCCCACGCCTGCTATGGTCACTCTCTAAGGGATTGCCATAACCTCGGTGGAGTATCTTGAGTGAATATAGAACAGAGTAATTACAACAAGACAGATGTAAGTAATACTTGAAAATTTAAAACATCATTTCAATCGCAGCGGAAAATAAAACATGTCTGGTTAAATCACAAAACCATAATAGAAGTCAAGTACAAATATCCATCCAGCTAAATAAAAATACATAATCCCAATACATGAACTGATAGCCATAAAAGAAAAGGGTAAGCTGAGCTCTACATCTAGGGTCCAAGCTCCAAGAGAGTAATAAAAGCAGCCTGATCAAAGCCCACTCGTGCTGGGCCCACTCTAAGAACCTGAGGGTTGGGAAAAAGATAAAAACAACGGGGTCAGACATAAGTCTGAGCGAGTCCTATAACTTTAACAATGTAATCATTAAAGTAATAAGGATATGATATAACTTGGTACGCTGTGACTGGGGATAAATGACTACACTCAGTAGCCAATTAGACTTAGAGTGAACTAAGACAATGAAAAAGACGCATTTACCCACCCAAGGATAATTACTACACTGCACCACACCAGTCATTCCTACTTAAAGGTTGATCCCTCCCAAGGACTTAGAAAATTTATCCAGTAGTTTCGTGTACCCCTAGCTCACTACATAGGTGCCGTCTGCCCCTATCTCCACTAGGTGTACCCACTACTCCCAAGCGATCGGCTCCCTACCGTAGATATCCGTGCTGGCCCCACAATGGGGTGTATCACTCCCCAAAGTAGCTAGCCCGATACAACAAATGGTGCACGGGTTATATCTACACGATGCAACAACGTCTTACCTACCAGCCCGGGTCCACACACGCATATGAAACCCGTTGGACTCGCGTTGCCACCGCTACCCCGTTTGGCCTCTTATAGTCAAGCCCAATATGCGTGTCCCGTCACTCGACTAGAGTCGAGCCCACTAAGATACGTTTGGGATATTGGTTGAAATGGGCCCCCCACAAGCTACCCACCTAAGCTTGTCATTTCTAGTGTATACCACTTAACCCTTTAATCATGTTTTAATTACATGTTCCCCTTTGGTTAAGTATTCTAATCGTATTTTCTATTGCCACCCAAGGCAACCACTAGATTTCCTCATGCCACCCAAGGCACCCACTTAACCCCTCATGTCCCTCTACATGCTAATATGGTTAAGTGTTTCTTAATTAATTAATTAAGATCATGACCTCATAAAGACCTCTCACATTAGACCATCTTTTATGACTGCTGGATATGCTGGTTGGTTCCGGGCAGACTTCTGTCATAAAAAGGTCTAACCTCGTGTCCTTACTTTAATCACATATTTAATTTATGACTAAGACCTCTCACATTGGGCCAATCATTTGTAGCTGCTGGATGGCCGGTCGGTTCCGGGCAGACTTCCGCTACAAAAAGGGTCCAACCTCGTGTCTTAGTTGATTAATTACACCTAATTAATCACCCCCATAATTAATTATCCCTAATTAATTACACATTTTTAAGAATATGGGTAGACCTAACTTAATAGTTAAATTCCCAATTCCATAGTATGGGTAGACCTAACTTAATAGGTAAATTACCAACTCCATAATGTGGGTAGACCTAACTTAATAGGTAAATTCCCAATTATGTCCATTCATTTTATGTTATGCTTAATCATAACAACTTTACACCTTTTTATAATCATGCATATTAACCCCATCGTTTCCCACGTAATTCGTTTACATAACATGTCATACATAGGGACAACCTTGCATATGTTATGCACATCATAAAAGGAGACAAACTTGCATATGAACTTGCATATAAACTTGCATAAAACTTGCATATGAACTTGCATATGAACTTGCATAAAACTTGCATATGAACTCGCATATGAACTTGCATAAAACTTGCATATGAACTCGCATATGAACTTGCATAAAACTTGCATATGAACTTGCATACCATATCATAGCGCAAAGGCAAACTTGCATATGTTATGCACATCATAGAAAGAGGCTAACTTGCACATAAACTTGCTTATATACTTGCATATCATGTCATATCACAAAGGCAAACTTGCATATGTTGTGCATATCATAAAAAGAGACTAACTTGCACATAAATCTTGCTTATACACTTGCATATCATGTCATATCACAAAGGCAAACTCACATATGTTATGCATATCATAAAAAGAGACTAACTTGCATATGATCTTGCATATAAACTTGCATAAAACTTGCATATCATATCATAAAAAGAGGCAAGTTTACATATGAACTTATAACATGTGACAACCACAACTTGCATAATCCACATTTACATCCATAGCCTCCTAATATCCTATCCTAATTAGTTTAGCAATTACTTGCTAAAGGCATAGGAACTCACCAAAACCTAGATTAGCAAACTTATGAAGTAAAACTAGTTGCAATATTTGAAGGAGATGATGATTAGAGGTTGATTAGCTTGCAACTTCCTTCATAAACTAGTGGAGGCTCCTCCTAAGTTTGATTTTGGCGGCATGATGCCATCATTTCTATTTTTAGTATGGATTAGGCTTGCATTAGGGTATATTTATAGGATTAGGGTGTGTTTTAGACCATAGGATTAACCCTAGGCTAGATTAGGTCCGTCAGATTTAGGAAGTCTCTAGAACACAGCCCAGCCTTAGCCAGAAAACCAGACCTGGTGCACCCAGGCCATCTGGCTCGACACCCTGTGTCGACAGGCAAGTCGACAGAGCAGTCGACCTCCCAGTCGACAGGCCTGTCGACAGCCCTGTCGACATGGCTAGGGCGGGAACTTTCCCGCCTGCCCCGCTGGTTCTATTTTCTAAATCTGAATTTGAATTTTAAATCTGTTTTTTAACTTTAAATTTTCTGCAAACTTCATTGGGCCATAACTGGGCCATACGAACTCCGATTTACAAAATTTCGGACTCTATTTCGTGTATTTTTCCGAGACGAACGCAATGACGCAGCCCGTTTCCCCCAATTCTCACATTTGAGATTATTTATTCTGCAATTAGTGAATTTTAGCATTAACTGAAATACGGGGTGTTACAGTATTGAAGACCGGAACCCTTCATATCGTAAGGACGACTTGCTGAATGTCTCAAATGGGTAGCTCCCATTTGCAGATAGATTTTATATCAGCTAAGTGGCAAGAAGCCCAAACGTATGTGAAGGAATTTCGGATCGTTGTTTCGTTCAGACCCAGAACGGACATTTATGGATTGTGTGTCTGACGTTGTAATTGACTGCGTAGCACTGATCTCTATTAAATATACATATATCTGGTTGGTGGCGGAGAATTTATTCTCTTTCTTAACACCCTTCTCTAAGACGTATGAGCTTAGAGGTTATATATCGATATAAATCAGTGATGTGGTGTGAATGGACAATGTAACATACTTAAGTTATGTGGTAAGCTTTGGATGATCAAAGCATGAATTATTTAAGCGTAGCTTTGTGTATATTGGGACCTTGGCAACCCTCACACCCCGGTAAATGGCCAAAACAAGCAGAAATGCAGCAGGATTATGGAGTGTTGTCTCCTTCTAGATAAAAGGTGTACTACGGTATGGACCCCGGGTATTAAACTATGTGGTAAAAGCATCTACTTTTGTGGTTGTTGTTGTTGGCGCGCGCTCGGAAAGGTCGGTAATGATTAGGAGATGACATACTCTGGCGTACTCAAAGTTACCCAGTTAACAGGTTACCTGACCTTGTGTTGCATGAGAAGCATCACTGTTGATCCTCGGACATCCCTACAGAGGTGTTCAAATTTCAGTTCGGAAGGATGTTCCTTTGTCTGGTCATTGTTGGAAACCCAATCTCCGCTACGAGCACGTACGATTTTGATGGTATACCATACGTCAGTATAGTATATGGGACCTATGCTGACTAAGATTGATACATTTACTTTTGAAATTGTTTTCGCACTATATTATAGTATTGAAAGAGGATTTTCACATTTCAAGCATTTTTTACTACATAAGGAGAAATCTCGCCCATGTGTGTGTTTGCATTCTGTGTGTGTGCTGCGAGACCTTATGTTAGTTTCATTTTTCAAAAAGTCATTGTGAATTTCTATGCACTGGTATTCACATGGAGTAAACCCGTTCTGCATTAGCGGCGTGGTCCAGTGAATTACCTAACTTTAAAATAAACCCTAAAAACAAATGTTTTGAGTTCTCACACTAGTCCCATGACTGACCTGGAGTTTATTATTCCTACACCTAAACTCTGGGTGCCCATAATTTTTGTATGTGCAGCCTAGTAGTTTGGTTCGCAGATTTAGTCTTGGAGTTGGTTAGAGTAGGATGTTGGTTTAGTTAGAGCTATTATATCTTGGAGCATGCATATTCTTCCGCTAAGTTTAGTATCTTTTCCGCTGTGTAACCGATATGCTCTAATGTACCTCTTGTAACTCTGATGTAATATTATTTTAATAATAATGGAAAAGTTCTTTTTATTTTGTGCAAATGTGTAAGTACCCCTAACATCCGTCTTTATGAACTGTTAAAGTTGGTTTAATTACTGGCGAAAACCGGGCAATAAGTCGGGTCGTTACAACGTGGTATCAGTGCTTTGGTTTATACAAAGCTATGGGGTACGACTCATTTGAACAAAAGGAAAGACTCATTAGAGTTATAGTATCTCATTAGAGATAGGGTTAGTAATGCCCTATAATGAGATTTTGGAGTACTATATTTGAGAGAGCGTATTTGAAAATATGAAATGAGTTTTGAAAAATTATATTTTAAGAAAGAAACATATTTTGAAAATATGTGGTTAATTATAACCTGGATAGTTAATCAAACATTAAGATTAAGTTTACATTTTGTTATTATAATTACACATAAATACTTCTTATGGCATGGTAACTAAGCCCCTTCCACTGATCAGGAAAATGGTCCGAGTACAAGTGCCTTTTGGATTTAAATTCACTATTGGGTAACATTTCGAAATATTGGTAAACTTGGATCAAATTTGTTAAGGTCACTAATCAATATGGTTAGAAATTAAAAAATAGAATTTAAGCATTGTATTCGATGTTGAGGTTGGACTACCAAGTATAAGAAGATTTTGCATATTCGTCTAATCAATGTATATACGAAGTCTTAAGTATACTAGGTAGATATAGAATCACATTCTAGTCGCTTGAAGATGATTCTGTTGATGACTGCAACATCATCAGTATGTATTTTCGAGTTTCGAAAGTGGGATGACTATATGATTCTGATTAAAACATCAATATATACTTAAACCAATTTAGATAAGTGTTTGAAAATATTTGGTAAATTGATGTGAATTATAATAAGTAAGCAAGATCTTGAAAATTTGATAAGCTGTAAGAATTATATCAGGTGAACCTGTAATAGGGATAAGCCAGTGAAGAGTTTTGAGAAAGTGCATTTGTGATATATTAAAAAAGGTTTTGAAAAGATGTATAATTTGAAACTCAAATCAAAATTTAGAGTAAGAATTGGTAGTTACTTTTGAATTGATTTTGAAAGGATATATTTTGAATATAAAGGAAAAACATCTTTGAAAATATTTGGAAATTAAAAACTTAAGCATGGACATCTTGTGATTGGAATTTCTCAGTTGATTAAAAGACATTTACGCAAAGTTCTAATTTACATAAGTAATCCAAATGTAGAAAAAGTAGTTTGGGAAATGATTTAATGGCTAAGTTGGAATTAATCAATCAGGATATTTGATAATTAGTCCTCCCCAACTAATTAAATTTAAAATGCAAATATCTTGAGAATTCAGTTTCACAATATGACTATAAGATATTTGATGATATTTTGGTTAAGGGCTACAGTGGTTAAAGATGTTAATAAAAATATATCTAAATGGTTTCTCTAAAGTTTGAAGGGAATAAGTTTTGTAACCTTTAATTTGGAATAATTAATGAGAACAACAAAAACTATATAACGAATTAAAATATGAAATTCGACAATTTTGGACAGATGATAAGTTCTAAAGTATATTGTGGTTACAAAAAGGAACTGTTTAAGTAAGCATGAGTACCCTGTGATTAAGTTTCACAATTTGATTAAAGGATATTTGGCAAGCGGGAATAATAAGAAGAAATTACCTAAACTAAAACGTTTAGATAAGTTGAGTTTTGAGGATCGAGTTTTACATGTGAAGAATAATAGTAATTTTATGGAACTGAAAGGGAGTAAGTTTCATAACCATTTAATTTGGACTAAGAGAATAAATTTATAAATCTGATTTTTTTTTTAAAGAAGTAAATGGTATAGTATAAGTAATTGGCCCGTAAACGATGAATCAAATATAATGGGAAATTGGAAGTTATCGTTGGAGGACATGGTAGATATGATTGTCCGGGATTAGGTGTGGCATATTCATTATGAGAACAGGGAGCTTTGGTATAAAGAATTTTAATCTTGTGTCTAAAAATCTACAAGATGTTGAATGAGTAATTGCGATTCCATTTCCTTTTCGAGGACGAAAAGTTTTAAAGGGGAGGGGGGGTGAATGTAACGATCCAGAATTTTTAACCAATTTAAATTTTGATTTTTATTTACTAAATTTGAATTTAAATTTGAATTTGACATAAATATATATGGTTTAGAATATTTAATAATTTTGATAAGTTATATGATAGATTTTACTTGAATTATAAATGAGAATGAATATTAATAAGTTCGGATTTATTAACACTATTTGTTGTTCTAACGGATTTGTCAAACCATAACATGAATTAGTAGCGTTAGAATTAAGTGTTGCCCTTAGTTTTCATACATTTAAGGGAAAATGCTACCAAAAGTTCACCTTCTCTTCTTAAGACAAGTGTATGGACACTTGTAATTTTGCATGTATGCTTTCATGCATGGTTTCCGGTTGTCCCCTTTTGTGTCTTTACCTCCTTACTCCTCCTTTCCTATATAAGGAGCTCTTTACTTCACTTTTTCTCATCCATTTTCAATTTTGCTATCTTCCTTCTTCTTCTTAAGCTTATGGCCATGGTTTCCATGGCATAAGCCTTCTTCTTTTCCCCCACCACCTTGCTGAATTTCGTCACTCTCCTCCTACTCTTATGACATATATATAGAGAGATAGATTAGTATATGTTATATAATATATATTTTGGTGAAGTAGACGGTGCGTTGAAATACTGTCCGATGGCTCGCTCAACTAGGCTCGCCTACCGTGAAGATTTGGAAAGCTGTTAGGTGAGAACTCTTTAACCACAAATTATATATTTAATTAGTGGTTAGGCTAGTTTAAATATTGTGATGAATTTTTAGTGGTTAATGATGATTGATGTTTTTTGTGATGGATGATGGATGCATAGTTTAGACCACACACGCTATTAAACGTTAGTGTTATAACGCTTGTGCACAGTTATGATTTATTTAATTATGTTGATGATGGTTGCTATGGATGTTTAAATGGTTGTTGATGTTGTTTTACACAAACAGCGACACAACAATTATGGTACCACATCGGTGATCGACAAATCTCCTTCGTAATTAGAAGCAATATCATTATTGAATTTGAAGGTTAATAATTTGGAAAGACCATATGTATGAATTCATATATATTGCTAAAGTCCTTCAAATCAATAAATAAATACTGGAACATTCTAGGATGACAGAGAGGATAGTGTCTAGGCTTGGGTTTGGAAATAAAGTTTCCTGCTCTCCTTGGCTATCTCGAACTGATCCGACGAAATGGATGGTTAATTTGAAGTTATTTGAATTTAGAAATGAATTGGAATTTGATTTATTAAGAAGAAGAAAATTTGAATTTTAGTTCCAAAATAATTTGGGAAGTAAATTTAAATGATTTTCGAAGGGTTATATAAGGATATAATGGTTTTCTAAGATATTTTGAAGTATCGTAGAATAGTGGTTATTATGGTCAAAATAGAGCTTTCGGCACCACGGCAATCTGTGAATTTTAGATGCAAACTATAAACGCTTATAACTTTTGCAATCTAAATCGGATTTCCATAAAATGAAAACCGTTTGATTTCCATTACAAGAACTTTCAAATGAGTGAAAGAAGATTTTAAATTCGAGTTATAATTTTCAAGTTATGTTTGAAACCGTTTTGGAAAAGGTCGATGTAAGAACAATTGTTGACCATAACCATAAACAGCTATTTTTAAATGTTTTAAAAATATGAAAAAAAACTGTAATGTCATTACAAACTATGAAAAGGTGTTTTGAATTGTAAAGTTTTAGTTTTGGCTAAGATAAACGATATTTTGATCAAAATAGTTAAGATAACTGTTTTGTAACACTTTCGAAATGCTATTGTAACGCTTCCTTCGAAAACAATCTATTTTGAAGTTTTAAACCGTAAATTGTTTTCCGAACTATAAGTAATGATTTGTGGAATGTTTTCAAAGGTTTAAAAGTATTAGAAATATTTTATATGGAATTAAAAAGGTACTTCACTGTTATTCCGCTTATAGTGTGAGTTGGATATCGAGATTAATATTAAGTATAAGTTGATGGTATTTCTATCCAGATTTAATGTCAAAGAGTTGGATAAATCTTTTAATTAAGATACGGGTTTCCCAATTTGATTGGGATAAGTTGGATAGAAATAATCTTTGGATATTTGATATGAAATTTTTTGGTGTAAACGTGTACTATTTGAGGATTTTGGAAGATACCCTTATTATATCATTATTCCACTTATAATATTCGTTGATTATGAGGATAGATATCGAATATAAGTAGATACAATCTCTGTGTAACTTATGTTCAATATCGATTGATTAGGGTTTTGTCGTGAATCATATCTTCAACAATATCATTCTTGAAACCCAATGAGATTGAGTTGTGGAAATTCATATCGTAAATTGGGATTTAATCAAATCTTTGATTTGAGAAAATTAAAAGAAATTAGGAACCAAGTATAATCTTTTAGTTAAGATTAAAGAATTGAATGTTGGAAAATCGATTTAGTTGGAAACTATGGTTGAAATATGGATTAAAAGATTTTCAATGGAAACTAGGTTTTGATAACGAGTTATCAAACGGAAAATTAATTAAGGATTTGGGGCTAGATTATCTTTGATTTAAGGGATGTGTTTTAAAGAAGAAGAGTTAAATATGGATTTTGTTAAAGATAATTTGAGAACGGGTTTAAAGAAATTTAATTTAACAAAATCTAAGATGGAAGGAGATTTGGTTGAAAGCCTGTGTGTTCCTTAATTGTGTTTAAAAAATTACGGTTATTATTTAGGAAGACCGGGATCGGATGTATGTCCGAAAACTATTCCAAGTAATAATACGATGTTGTGGAGCAATTAAAGACAGTATTGAAGACCAGGACCCTTCATATCGTAAGGAAGACTTGCTAAATGTCTCAAATGGGTAGCTCCCATTTGTAGATGGATTTTATATCAGCTAAGTGGCAAGAAACCCAAGCGTATGTGAAGAAATTTCGGATTGTTGTTTCGTTCAGACCCAGAACGGACATTTATGGATTGTGTGGCTGACATTGTAATTGACTGCGTAGCACTGATCTCTGTTAAATATACATATCTATTTTGGTGGCGGAGATCTTATTCTCTTGTTTAACACCCTTCTCTAAGATGTATGAGCTTAGAGGTTATATATCGATATAAATCAGTGATGCGTTGTGAATGGACAATGTGGCATACTTAAGTTATGTGGTGAGCATTGGATGATCGAAGCATGGCTTATTTAAGCATAGCTTTGTGTATATAGGGACCTCGACAAGCCTCACACCCCGGTAAATGGACAAAACAGGAAGAAATGCAGCAAGGTTATGGGGTGTTGTCTCCTTCTAGGTAAAAGGTGTACTGTGGTATGGAGCCCAAGTATTAACCTATGTGGTAAAAGCATCTACTTTTGTGGTTGTTGTTGGCGCGCGCTCGGAAAGGTCGACAACGACCGAGAGATGACATACTCAGGTGTACTCTAAGTTACCCAGTTAAGGGTTAACCCGGCCTTGTGTTGGCATGAGGAGCATCATTGTTGATCCTCGGGCATCCCTCTAGAGGTGTTCCAAATTCGGTTCGGAAGGAAGTTCCTTTGCCTGGTCATTGTTGGAAACCTCAATCTCAGCTACGAGCACGTACGATTTTGATTGTATACCATACGTCAATATAGTATATGGTACCTATGCTGGCTAGGATTGATACATTTACTTTCGAAATTGTTTTCGCACTATATTATAGTATGAAGGTTCGAGTGTGTACGTGTACTTGCCGAGTATAATACACACAAGGATCGTGTAATATGACAAAACAATATTCAAGTATAAAGTAATAACTATTCGCAGATAAGTAAATATAGTAAAAAGGAAAAATCACACCAGGGATTTTTATACTGGTTCGGAGCACCGTCCTACGTCCAGTCCCTGACCTCTCTCTGGATTTTCACTAATCAACAACCTCTCTTCACCCGGAGGAACAGATTCACAACACTACTTGATTTACGGGCCACAAGCTTACCCACTTGATTTCACGGGCTACAAGCTTACCCACTTGATTTCACGGGCTACAAGCTTACCCACACAGGACTTCAACAATTACAAGAGTTTGACTTCTGAACTTGTTCTTGTTTCAAGACTGATTAGTCAATTATTGAGTACACCCTTCCTATAATCTTATCCTCAAATGTAAATTGATGTTTGCGAAGATTCGGAAGTGGATTATCGTTGAATCACAATTGTATTAAATATGCTTGGATATTCAAACGATAATATAATGATTTTGAGTGCTCTTTGAATGCAAAATAGAATGCAAAATAGATCAGAGAATAGGGAGTGAAATTCGGTAATTTGGATGAATGAATCACGATGTATTTATAGTGATTGAAAAGATGTAATTATTGGTGAAGAGTTGCAATGAAAAGAAATGATTTCTAATGAAGAGAAATGGATGCAACCCTTCAAGAAAGAAGATGACTCTTCAAAGATATGCTTTGTTATTCAGAAAGCTGTTGACAGGTAAAATGTACAGGTAGACAGGTTTTTGACCGTTACCTTTAAAAAGCTGTTGACAGGTTAATTTTTATAGGTAGACAGGTTTCATTTGAAATCCTGTTGACAAGTTAAAAATAACCTGTTGACATGCTTTTGTCAACTTGCTACAGAAAAGAGTTTTCATGAATATTTTTAAAAGCAATGAGAAGTATGATTATTTGAGAATAGATTTTAACATTTATAACTCTAAATAACCAACTTCTAACCTATGAAAAAACATCAATTCTTCTTTTTGTCGATCATGAAGCTTCTTCTTGTCATTAATCAAAATAATCATTGAAATCTTTGACTCAACATTCTCCCCCTTTTTGATTGATGACAATATTGCTTGATATTTCAATCTCCATTGGTATCTCCCCCTGTTTATATGCTCCCCCTGAATTATATAACTAAATCTCTGCAAGAAAGAATGTTAGTAACATTTTCTCCCCCTTTGTCATCGACAAAAAGGGTACACAACAGTGCATGTAAAAACATTATGTAGATAAAACATAGAACATCACACATAGTTTGTAACATATATTACAAACCATACCAGACCAAACATACCAAACTAAGTTATGTAGCATGCATACTTAATTAAAACATAACACTAATTATGTACAAGTGCTAATATGCATAACATCACAAAATATAGATAGAAGGAACTACTTGGATGGTCAGTCCGAATCGGTTTCTTCTTCTTCTGTGTCTCCTTCTTCTTCACTTTCTTCCTCGTCTTCGTCTTGTTCTTCCTCTTCCTCATTTCCACCTTCTTCAATATGTGACGTTCCACGACAACGACCATGTTGGGTACTTGCTCCAGAACTAGTGCCTTCCTCCGAAGTTGACCATGTGAATGTAGGAGGCATTGGTCGTTTTCCCGGATCTTGAGCAAGTGTGGTAGAGGATGAGGCACAAGAGATTGCTTCCCAAATTATACCGAAGAAAGACTTGAGTTTATTAAACCGTTTATCGAGTTTAGTGTCCAAACGATCAAGCTTATTATCGGTTCTTTTAAGTCTTGCTTCTAGTAAAAATTGATTCTTTGCAATTTTCTCTTGAAATTCCTTTATTGACGAAGTAGGTGGAGGAATTCTAACGTCTTCCGGTCTTTGCGTAGTAATTTGTGAGGAAGAAGCCTCTGGAGGACCTTGGTGTACATATTCCTCAAAAGGAATAATGTTTAAGTATGGCTCAGGAAGTTTCATTCTCTTCTTTGATGCTTTATTAATACACTTAGGCTTTGAAATTTTGGATTCGGGAGATGGAATTCCGCAATCCATTAGGAGGCGCATAATATATTCGTTGTAAAACAGATGTGGTCGAGACAGTTTGTTTACCATTGAAATCTCATCAAAAATCATTTCAACCCAATTAACGCTGATCTCTCCATAAATAGCGTATAATGCCTTAAAATTCTCTCTGTAAACGGCATCAAAATTTCCGGTCCTTGGTAATAGAGAATGCATGATACAAAGATGAAGAATTCTAGCCGGTGGTCTTAAATTGATTCCTTTTGTACTTGACTTATGATCTTCAATGAACAAGTGACTAATTTATCTCTAATATGAATAGGACAGAAATCAATAGAGAATTTAATACCATTATTTGGAGAATGAAGAACTTGTCCCATTCTATCTTTGGAGATAAAAACATGTTGTCCACAAACCACTGACCATAAACAATTGGACGGGTTATCCGGTTTGAATTTCTCTAGGTTGAGATTAGCGTAGAACAACTTAATCATTATATGATTAATTTCTACGTTGTTGTCATCAAAATTAAGGAGAGAATCAATACCTGCGCTCTTTGCTATACTTTTAACATCATAGAGAAAGAAATCAGAGAAATTTATGAAAGATCCTTGATGAATGGTGTAATCCTTCATCTTATTCCATCTTTTCACAGCAATAGGATCCATTAACCAGTGTTTAATGTGTGAATCAACAGGTTGGAGATGTGAGGAAGAAGAAGATGTTTTTGTTTTATTATGTTTTGGAGCTATTGGAGTATGATTTGAAATGAAATTGAAGAGATTAGGGCTAATAGGAATGGGTATTTTGATTTTAAAGAGAGTTGAAAACGAAATGGTGTGTTGGATTTGAGTGTGAACCGACATTTCTATATATAAAAACTGTTTTATTTGTGACCGTTCGACAGGAAATAATTCAGAGGTCGACAGGTAAAGTTTCTGTACTGAAATTAAAAACAGAAAGCGGTCGACATGAAGGAATAGGCGGTCGACAGAAAAAGTTTCTGGGTTGAAATTGAAGAAAGCGGTCGACAAGAGGGAATAGGCGGTCGACAGGAAATGTTTCTGGTTGAAAGTAAAGGTGTGTACGTGCGTACTTGAGTTATTTGCCATATTACTAGAATATATCAAATAACTGTGTTACGGTTATAAGATGACCGTGCTCTGATACCAATTGAAGGTTCGAGTGTGTACGTGTACTTGCCGAGTATAATACACACAAGGATCGTGTAATATGACAAAACAATATTCAAGTATAAAGTAATAACTATTCCCAGATAAGTAAATATAGTAAAAAGGAAAAATCACACCAGGGATTTTTATACTGGTTCGGAGCACCGTCGTACGTCCAGTCCCAGACCTCTCTCTGGATTTTCACTAATCAACAACCTCTCTTCACCCGGAGGAACAGGTTGACAACACTACTTGATTTACGGGCCACAAGCTTACTCACTTGATTTCACGGGCTACAAGCTTACCCACTTGATTTCATGGGCTACAAGCTTACCCACACAGGACTTCAACAATTACAAGAGTTTGACTTCTGAACGTGTTCTTGTTTCAACACTGATTAGTCAATTATTGAGTACACCCTTCCTATAATCTTATCCTCAAATGTAAATTGATGTTTGCGAAGATTCGGAAGTGGATTATCGTTGAATCACAAGTGTATTAAATATGCTTGGATATTCAAACGATAATATAATGATTTTGAGTGCTCTTTGAATGCAAAATAGAATGCAAAATAGATCAGAGAATAGAGAGTGAAATTCGGTAATTTGGATGAATGAATCACGATGTATTTATAGTGATTGAAAAGATGTAATTATTGGTGAAGAGTTGCAATGAAAATAAATGATTTCGAATGAAGAGAAATGGATGCAACCCTTCAAGAAAGAAGACGACTCTTCAAAGATATGCTTTGTTATTCAGAAAGCTGTTGACAGGTAAAATGTACAGGTAGACAGGTTTTTGACCGTTACCTTTAAAAAGCTGTTGACAGGTTAATTTTTACTGGTAGACAGGTTTCATTTGAAATCCTGTTGACAAGTTAAAAATAACCTGTTGACATGCTTTTTTCAACTTGCTACAGAAAAAAGTTTTCATGAATATTTTTAAAAGCAATGAGAAGTATGATTATTTGAGGATAGATTTTAACATTTATTACTCTAAATAACCAACTTCTAACCTATGAAAAAACATCAATTCTTCTTTTTGTCGATCATGAAGCTTCTTCTTGTCATTAATCAAAATAATCATTGAAATCTTTGACTCAACATTCTCCCCCTTTTTGATTGATGACAATATTGCTTGATATTTCAATCTCCACTGGTATCTCCCCCTGATTATATGCTCCCCCTGAATTATATAACTAAATCTCTGCAAGAAAGAATGTTAGTAACATTTTCTCCCCCTTTGTCATCGACAAAAAGGGTACACAACAGTGCATGTAAAAACATTATGTAGATAAAACATAGAACATCACATATAGTTTGTAACATATATTACAAACCATACCAGACCAAACATACCAAACTAAGATATGTAGAATGCATACTTAATTAAAACATAGTACTAATTATGTACAAGTGCTGATATGCATAACATCACAAAATATAGATAGAAGGAACTACTTGGACGGTCAGTCTGAATCGGTTTCTTCTTCTTCTTCTGTGTCTCCTTCTTCTTCACTTTCTTCCTCGTCTTCGTCTTGTTCTTCCTCTTCCTCATTTCCACCTTCTTCAATATGTGACGTTCCACGACCACGACCATGTTAGGTACTTGCTCCAGAACTAGTGCCTTCCTCCGAAGTTGAACATGTGAATGTAGGAGGCATTGGTCGTTTTCCCGGATCTTGAGCAAGTGTGGTAGAGGATGAGGCACAAGAGATTGCTTCCCAATTTATACCGAAGAAAGACTTGAGTTTATTAAACCGTTTATCGAGTTTAGTGTCCAGACGATCAAGCTTATTATCGGTTCTTTTAAGTCTTGCTTCTAGTAAAAATTGATTCTTTGCAATTTTCTCTTGAAATTCCTTTATTGACGAAGTAGGTGGAGGAATTCTAACGTCTTCTGGTCTTTGCGTAGTAATTTGTGAGGAAGAAGCCTCTGGAGGACCTTGGTGTACATATTCCTCAAAAGGAATAATGTTTAAGTATGGCTCGGGAAGTTTCATTCTCTTCTTTGATGCTTTATTAATACACTTAGGCTTTGAAATTTTGGATTCGGGAGATGGAATTCCGCAATCCATTAGGAGGTGCATAATTTATTCGTTGTAAAACAGATGTGGTCGAGACTTTGTTTACCATTGAAATCTCATCAAAAATCATTTCAACCCAATTAACGCTGATCTCTCCATAAATAGCGTATAATGCCTTAAAATTCTCTCTGTAAACGACATCAAAATTTCCGGTCCTTGGTAATAGAGAATGCGTGTTACAAAGATGAAGAATTCTAGCCGGTGGTTTTAAATTGATTCCTTTTGTACTTGACTTATGATCTTCAATGAACAAGTGACTAATTTTATCTCTAATATGAATAGGACAGAAATCAATAGAGAATTTAATACCATTATTTGGAGAATGAAGAACTTGTCCCATTCTATCTTTGGAGATAAAACATGTTGTCCACAAACCACTAACCATAAACAATCGGACGGGTTATCCGGTTTGAATTTCTCTAGGTTGAGATTAGCGTAGAACAACTTAATCATTATATGATTAATTTCTACGTTGTTGTCATAAAAATTAAGGAGAGAATCAATACCTGCGCTCTTTGCTATACTTTTAACATCATAGAGAAAGAAATCAGAGAAATTATGAAAGATCCTTAATGAATGGTGCAATCTTTCATCTTATTCCATCTTTTCACAGCGATAGGATCCATTAACCAGTGTTTAATGTGTGAATCGATAGGTTGGAGATGTGAGGAAGAAGAAGATGGTTTTGTTTTATTATGTTTTGGAGCCATTGGAGTATTATTTGAAATGAAATTGAAGAGATTAGGGCTAATAGGAATGGGTATTTTGAATTTAAAGAGAGTTGAAAACGAAATGGTGTGTTGGATTTGAGTGTGAACCGACGTTTCTATATATAAAAACTGTTTTATTCGTGACCGGTCGACAGGAAATAATTCAGAGGTCGACAGGTAAAGTTTCTGTACTGAAATTAAAAACAGAAAGCGGTCGACAGGAGGGAACAGGCGGTCGACAGTAAAAGTTTCTGGGTTGAAATTGAAGAAAGCGGTCGACAAGAGGGAATAAGCGGTCGACAGGAAATGTTTCTGGTTGAAAGTAAAGGTGTGTACGTGCGTACTTGAGTTATTTGCCATATTACTTGAATATATCAAATAACTGTGTTACGGTTATAAGATGACCGTGCTCTGATAACAATTGAAGGTTCGAGTGTGTACGTGTACTTGCCGAGTATAATACACACAAGGATCGTGTAATATGACAAAACAATATTCAAGTATAAAGTAATAACTATTCGTAGATAAGTAAATATAGTAAAAAGGAAAAATCACACTAGGGATTTTTATACTGGTTCGGAGCACCGTCGTAGGTCCAGTCCCAGACCTCTCTCTGGATTTTCACTAATCAACAACCTCTCTTCACCCGGAGGAACAAGTTGACAACACTACTTGATTTACGGGCCACAAGCTTACTCACTTGATTTCACGGGCTACAAGCTTACCCACTTGATTCCATGGGCTACAAGCTTACCCACACAGGACTTCAACAATTACAAGAGTTTGACTTCTGAACGTGTTCTTGTTTCAACACTGATTAGTCAATTATTGAGTACACCCTTCCTATAATCTTATCCTCAAATGTAAATTGATGTTTGCGAAGATCCGGAAGTGGATTATCGTTGAATCACAAGTGTATTAAATATGCTTGGATATTCAAACGATAATATAATGATTTTGAGTGCTCTTTGAATGCAAAATAGAATGCAAAATAAATCAGAGAATAGAGAGTGAAATTCGGTAATTTGGATGAATGAATCACGATGTATTTATAGTGATTGAAAAGATGTAATTATTGGTGAAGAGTTGCAATGAAAAGAAATGATTTCTAATGAAGAGAAATGGATGCAACCCTTCAAGAAAGAAGATGACTCTTCAAAGATATGCTTTGTTATTCAGAAAGCTGTTGACAGGTAAAATGTACAGGTAGACAGGTTTTTGACCGTTACCTTTAAAAAGCTGTTGACAGGTTAATTTTTATAGGTAGACAGGTTTCATTTGAAATCCTGTTGACAAGTTAAAAATAACCTGTTGACATGCTTTTGTCAACTTGCTACAGAAAAGAATTTTCATGAATATTTTTAAAAGCAATGAGAAGTATGATTATTTGAGGATAGATTTTAACATTTATAACTCTAAATAACCAACTTCTAACCTATGAAAAAACATCAATTCTTCTTTTTGTCATCGATTCTTCTTTTTGTCGACCATGAAGCTTCTTCTTGTCATTAATCAAAATAATCATTGAAATCTTTGACTCAACATAGTATTAAAGAGGATTTTCACGTATCAAGCATTTTTGATGGCATAAGGAGAAACCTTGCCCATGTGTGCGTTTGCATTGTGTGTGTGTGCCGCGAGACCTTATGTTAGTTTCATTTTTCAAAAAGTCATTGCGAATTTCAATGCATTGGTATTCATATGGAGTAAACCTGTTCTGCATTAGCGGCGTGGTCCAGTGAATTACCTAACTTCAAAATAAACCCTAAAAACAAATGTTTTGAGTTCTCACACTAGTCCCATGACTGACCTGGAGTTTATTGTTCCCACGCCTAAACTGTGGTGCCCATAATTTTTGCACGGGCAACCTAGTAGTTTGGTTCACAGACTTAGTCTTGGAGTTGGTTAAAGCAGGATGTTGGTTTAGCTGGAGCTATTATATCCTGAAGCATGTATATTCTTCCGCTGAGTTTAGTATCTTTTCCGCTGTGTAACCGATGTAATCTGATGGACCTCTTGTAACTCTGATGTAATATTATTTTAATGATAATGGAAAAGTTCTTCTTATTTTGTGCAAATGTGTAATGTAACACCCCACCTCCGTCAAGGTCACTCACAAAGGGAATGCCTTAACTTTGATGGAGCGTTTTAGTAGACAGAACAGAATATTACAAGAACAGATACATAAAGAAGTACTAGAAAATTTTATAACTTTATTACAGTGGAAAAAAGAAATTAGTTTGGTTACATCCTTCCAAATCACTTTACCAAAACTCAAGTGTATATATATATATATATATATATATATATATATATATCAGCCCTTTTCAAAAGCCCTCAGAGTACAAAACTTTAAAATCATAATCCCCACAGAAGCTGCCATAAGGAGTCAAGCCATACTTTAAGCACTTTAAGTACTTCAAGCAGAAAAAATCCGGATCAAGCTAAAGTATTCCCTCCTTGGAAACCTGGGGGGAACGGAAAGAAAAGGGGCGAAAAACAAACGAGGTCAGACATAAATTCTGGCGAGTCCAGTGATTTCCAGCATATGAACAGATAATAATAATCATGGCATGCAAATAAAACTGGATGCGAGATAACAGTTTCAGGAGTAGCAGATATATTTAGGTTAAACAGAAGAAACAGAATGAAATAAGCTATTACTTTTCACTTCTCTGCACTAATACTAGTATAACAAGATTAGGTGTTACCCTAATATGTAAACAGAAACAGAATAATGGGCCTTTACCACACGAAAAGAAGGTACAGGAACAGAAACAAAATAATCCTTATGGAAACAGAATGTTAGAATTAGGTGTACACAAAAATGAGCCTTTACCACCCTAACAGACGGTACCACGCAGAAACAGACAGGTGTTACCACTCAACAGAAACAGACGGTACCCCACAGAACAAACAGAACTAAGTGTACCCTAAATCCTACCCCATTCGATCGGCTCCCTAATACATAAAAACTCTGTGCCAGCCCCACAAAAGGGTGTATCATTCCCTAAAGTGGCAACCTATGAATGATACAGACCTATTTACAGATGTCACGGCGTCTTACATCCTCAGAGGAAGACCGGGATCCATGCATGCACAAGACCCGGTTGGAACGCACCATCAACACCCCTCGCCATTATCAGAATGAACCGCTTATAATTAGTTCAGTAAGCGTGCCCGGACCCTACCTACTGTTGGGTCATAGTTTTGATACCAGAAAGGGTTACTGACTAATATGGGTCCCAAACAACAAATGACACAAGTATTTTTCCCTCCTAACCTTGTGTCCCCAGACTAACAGATTTCAGATTAACTTGTTTACAAGTTTTCAGACATACAAAGTTCAGGTCAACTAGTTCACATATCAGAAAATAAAGTTAACACGTTTTCAGACTAACGGATCAGATGTACAGTTCTTAATAGACTTACAGATTGTCTAACTTTGTATTAGGCCCACCGACTTACGAAACGGGTTTGTTAAATTCATCAATCCGGTTGGTTTAACCCTATTCACCCAAAATGTTTTAGACATCATATTTATCCCAGATTTGCATTAATTGAATATTAATGCACAGACCTCTCACATTAGGTCGGTAGCTTGTGGCCGCTGGATATGTCGGGCGGTTCCGGGCAGACTTCGGCCACAAGCTAGACCTAACCTCGTGTCTAAGCATATTTTAGTTATGCCTACGACCTCTCACATTAGACTGACAGTTTGCTGTCGCTGGTTAAGCCAGTTGGTTCCGGGCAGGCTTCCACTACAAACAGAGTCTAACCTCGTGTCATAGCCAATTCATTCCAATACAGATTTTACAGATATCAGACTAATTCTGTTTATTTAACAGATTAAACTTCTTCACAGGATACAATAGATTAATCAAATTTCCATGTTTTACTAAATCTTAGGTCGAGCCTATGGATTTCCATACCCAGATTACCATTATCTAGTTTTCAACAGATCAGACAATTCAACAGATAGCAGATCTAGCAGTTTAAGCGATTCAACAGATTTAGCAGATAACAAATTTAGCAGTTTAGGCAATTCAACAGATTTAGCACATAACGGATTAGGCAGTTTAACAAATTTAGCAGATAACAGATTTAGCAGATTATATATATCTAAAACTCTATTTACATATCTTTCCTAATCATAAATTTAGCCTAAACTTACATGCCCAAATCAAGGTCATAATTCATAATACAATATATGCCCCAAATTTTAGTCTTAATATTCCCATTTACAGTTCATGTCAAAACTAGATTTAATATTCTAGTTCACCATTTATATCCAAGTCTAATATACATGTTAATCATTCACTATTATAGCCAATTCAGATTATGCCAACATATTTATTATGCCAAATTAACTTAATTAAGCTACGCCCCATCCCCGTATAACATGTTTCCACAAGTTCTCCAAGTACTCATGAAATGGCACTAACAAAAGGAGTAGGGGATAAGCACAAGAATTGATATAAAAGAATAGGCATGCAATAATGAACCAAATACAATAATAATGGCTCCAATAGGCTCGATGTACATAACAGTGAATGGGAATAAACTAGCCAAGTTACACAATAATTATGAGATCTAACACAATTAAAGGAATATGCATAAGAAACTAACTACAATAGTTACAGGCAACTAACCACAATAGTCATAGGCGACTAATCACAATAGTTTCTTATTCAATGTCATAGGCTATAGTCTCATAGTCATGAGTCATGGTCATAGGCAATAGTCTCATAGTCATGAGTCATGGTCATAGGCAATAGTCTCATAGGCATGAATCATAGTCATAGGCAATTGCCTCATAGGCATGAATCATAGTCATAGGCAATAATTTCATGTACAATTATGCATTATTCATTATTTGTCCCAAAATTTAGCGTTCGTGCATTAATCTCTTATGAGATTCGGCGCAGGCTCGTAGTAGCCTGACTATAGAACAGAAAGAAGAAAGAGGTACAGAATAGTCACAGAAAAACAGATCTGACAGATAAGAATATACATAACCTCAGATTCAGATTTATAACCACGTCAAGATCATAATTCAAGTTCATATCTGAAAATAACTGTACTCACAATCAAAAAGGAAAGTCTTGATTTCTGGTATCTGAGTTCTGACACTGAATAGCGTTCCTTTGGCGTAGACTATCGATTAGATTAGAAAATAGTTGTTCCTTTTTAACTTTATTCAGATTGGAAGAAGATCCTAGTTTTGATTCCAACAGAGTAACAATGCCATTATTTTATTTAATAAAAACGGAGGCAGAGTATAGGAATGAAATTGTGCAGCATAAGGTTAGAGAAGAATGGTGTAAAGAGAATGGGGCTAGGGGGGTTGTTTATATAGGATTAGGCGGACGAATCTAGACTGAAAACGAGACCAAAAACATCAGAATGAATCAGGTTCAAAAACTGGGTTTCGGGAGCAGGTCGACCCCCAGGTCGACACTATGGTCGACCTGGCCCCTGGGAGGTCGACACTATGGTCGACCCCCAGGTCGACCTGGTCCATGGGCGGGAATTTTCCCGCCCAGCCTGTTCTGGGATTTTGAATTCGAATTTTCGAGCTGTTTTCAATTCTGAAAATCTTTGAAACTTCGGAGGGTCATATCTCCCTCATACAGACTCTATTTCTCGAAAACTCAGACTTGTTTCCAAGCAAAATTTCCAGACGAACGCAATGGCGCAATCCGTTTCCCTTGATTCTTATTTTAAAAATTAATTATTCTCTGATTTGTTACTTATACGTTCACAGAAAATACGGGGTGTTACATTCTCCCCTCCTTAAAGGATTTCGTCCCTGAAATCTTCAAGTTAAGAAGAATGTGTCCTACCATCCAGTCATCCATCTACTCAACCATCATCCACAAGCATCCATTTTCCTTAGAAAACTTCTAATGTTGTATGAACATATGCAAAAGTGTGTGTGTATGTTCCTTATCTAATGCAAAGATCAGGCGGTCCACTGATTCAGTTGACCTCCTTAATGTGAATTATGTCGGTGCCATGAGTCCAACATGTATGCAATTTTCCTATTTAATCCATATCATTCTTGTATGAGTGACATCCATTCATTCATATGCAACATCCACGTGATGAGTCAATCATTTTAAATCCACAAAAATTGAGAATGCTCACACATCCATATGCAGTATGAGAGTGTTTTCGAGCCGATCTAGTGCCTAGTGTGTGTATATGCATCCACGAGCAACCACTAGCAACCACTTGCATCCACTTGTAACCGTCAAACATAACATGTCTCAAACACATGTTTACATCCATAGGATTCCTATCTATAGGTCGAAGACCGATTTACATCCATAGGATTCCTATCTATAGGTCGAAGACTCGATTGATAGGATACAGTCGAGTGATGTGAGCGAGTGCAGATAAAAAAAAACTTGGTTTCCATTAGACATTGGTTGAGAGACTAATTCCCCTAAGTATCAACCCCGAAGACCGAAATAAACATCAGATTGACACCCACAGGATTACCTTCTTTAACCTTATCAGAAATATTCAGATATTTACATATTACTAGTACAGATCAAATTACCAAATGATTCTTAGGAAACTAAGCATGATAAAAACCCAGAATGTATGCGTCATAGTCAACTTAACGCTCAATACAGATACCCAGCTTATCACAATTAGATGAGTCATAACCCTTATGGGTCTGAGTCTACAACGGAATCAGAAACAATACTAGTATTAAAGTGCAGAGTATCGATTACAAAATCAAAATGCCAGAATCAGAAAAGAGTTTTAACTCAACTATCAAATAAAGAAATTAGACCTCCTACAGAAAGTTTTCCTATTTCTATCCTATCCACTAGCCTCGAGAGTTTTTGTCTGCCCCCCAGAAGTTGGTCCTTCCCTCTGCCCTTGCCCTCGTTTCTTCGGGCTGTCCCTAGTGAAGTGTCCCATCTCACCACAGTTGAAGCAAGTGCCCTTTCTTTTTCTGCAATCCTTGTTCAGATGAGTCGAGCTTCCACAAGTAAAGCACTTTTTCTCCTTCTTATCTTCAGACTTCTCATCCTTCTTTTGTGTTTCCTTTTTGGGCCATGCTTTCTTGTTCTGTTGTTCTTCCTTCTTTGCCTCTTTCTTGCCCTTATCTTCCTCGTGCAGTAGTGCCATATCCACCAATCTCTCGTAAGTCGCTCCCATGGGTCATGGCTAGGCTATGCAGTGGCTCGTTCAATCCTTTAACAAAGCGAAGAGCCTTTTTATGCTGAGTGTTGACTAAATCCCGTCCGAACCTAGCCAGTTGGTTGAACTGGTTGACGTATTCCTTGACCGTCATGCTCCCTTGCTTAAGAGATAAGAACTTCTCCACCTGTAGACTCCGCTCAGCTTGTGAGAGGAATCTCATCTCAAATGCCATCCTGAAATCCTCCCAAGTTTCCAATGGTCTCTCAGCATGGGTAACCTCCCACCAATAAGAAGCTTCGTCTTTAAGCAACCACACTGCCAACCGTACCTTTTGCCTGTCGTCTACCTCGAAAATGACGAACAAATCTTCGGTCTCCTTCAGCCAGTTCCTTGTTGCCACGAAGGATTCAGTTCCATAGAAGTCTTTTCCACCCATAGCCTTGAAGTCTTTACACGTCTTTGCGAAAGAATTTCCACGAGGAGGAGGAGGAGGAGGAGGTACCGCTGCCACTGGGGGAAGAATATCTGCTGGGCCTGTACCGTTGGCCCTAGCCTCTAAGTACCTCCTGAACTAGCGAGGTATTGACACACCCTCTGGAAGGTTAAGATTCCCAGACATGCTGAAACAAAAGAAAAAGGATTCAAAATGGAGAACAGAAAAGATAGATATATGGATTTCTGGGATTAAGTTTTTCAAAATAAGCATTATTTTTGAAAATATTTCCTTTTAAAACCTTTTTGAAAATATTTTTCAAAAACTTAACCCAATCTGGTAACCTTCAGCTCTAATACCAAGTGTAACACCCCACCTTTGTCAAGGTCAGTCACAAAGGGAATGCCTTAACTTTGATGTAGCGTTTTAGTAGACAGAACAAAATATTACAAGAACAGATACATAAAGCAGTACTAGAAAAATTTACAACTTTATTACAGCAGAAAACAGAAATCAGTTTTGTTACATCCTTTCAAATCACTTTACCAAAACTCAAGTACATACATATATATATATATATATATATATATATATATATATATATATATCAGCCCATTTCGAAAGCCCTCAGAGTACAAAACTTTAAAATCATAATCCCCACAGAAGCTGCCATAAGGAGTCAAGCCATACTTTAAGCACCTTAAGTACTTTAAGTAGAAGAAATCCGGATCAAGCTAAAGTATTCCCTCCTTGGAAACCTGGGGGGGAACGGAACGAAAAGGGGCGAAAAACAAACGAGGTTAGACATAAAGTCTGGCGAGTCCAGTGATTTCCAGCATATGAACAGATAATAATAATCATGGCATGCAAATAAAACTGGATGCGAGATAACAGTAACCGGGGTAGCAGATATACTTAGGTTAAACAGAAGAAACAGAATGATATAAGCTATTACTTTTCACTACTCTGCACTAATAGTAGTATAACAGGATTAGGTGTTACCCTAATGTCTAAACAGAAACAGAATAATAGCCCTTTACCACCCGAACAAAAGGTACAGGAACAGAAACAGAATAATCCTTACGGAAACAGAATGTTAGAATTAGGTGTACACTAGTAAATGGGCCTTTACCACCCCAACAGACGATACCACGCAGAAACAGACAGGTGTTACCACCCAACAGAAATAAACGGTACCCCACAGAACAGACAGAACTAAGTGTACCCTAAATCCTACCCCAAGCGATCGGCTCCCTAATACATAAATACCCTGTGCCAGCCCCACAAAAGGGTGCATCATTCCCTAAAGTGGCAACCTTTGAATGACACAGACCTATTTACAGATGTCACGGCGTCTTACATCCTCAGAGGCAGACTGGGATCCATGCACGCACATGACCCGGTTGGAACGCACCATCAACACCCCTCGCCATTATCAGAATGAACCGCTTATAATTAGTTCAGTAAGCGTGCCCGAACCCTACCTACTGTTGGGTCATAGTTTTGATACCAGAAAGGGTTACTGACTAATATGGGTCCCAAACAACAAATGACACAAGTATTTTTCCCTCCTAACCTTGTGTCCCTAGACTAACAGATTTCAGATTAACTTGTTTACAAGTTTTCAGACATACAGAGTTCAGGTCAACTAGTTCACATATCAGAAAATCAAGTTAATAGGTTTACAGACTAACGGATCAGATGTACAGTTCTTAACAGACTTACAAATTGTCTAACTTTGTATTGGGCCCACCAACTTACGAAACGGGTTTGTTAAATTAATCAATCCGGTTGGTTTAACCCTATTCACCCAAAACGTTTTAGACATCATATTTATCCCAGATTTCCATTAATTAAATACTAATGCACAGACCTCTCACATTAGGTCGGTAGCTTGTGGCCGCTGGATATGTCGGGCGGTTCCGGGCAGACTTCTGCCACAAGCCAGACCTAACCTCGTGTCTAAGCATATTTTAGTTATGCCTACAACCTCTCACATTAGACTGACAGTTTGTTGTCGCTGGTTAAGCCGGTTGGTTCCGGGCAGGCTTCCACTGCAAACAGAGTCTAAGCTCGTGTCATAGCCAATTCATTCCAATACAGATTTTACAGATATTAGACTAATTCTGTTTATTTAACAGATTAAATTTCTTCACAGGATACAATAGATTAATTAAATTTCCATGTTTTACTAAATCTTAGGTCGAGCCTACGGATTTCCATACCCAGATTACCATTATCTAGTTTTCAACAGATCAGACAATTCAACAGATAGCAGATCTAGCAGTTTAACTGATTCAACAGATTTAGCAGATAACTGATTTAGCAGTTTAGGCAATTCAACAGATTTAGCAGATAACGGATTAGGCAATTTAACAGATTTAGCAGATAACAGATTTAGCAGATTATACATATCTAAAACTCTATTTACATATCTTGCCTAATCATAAATTTAGCCTAAACTTACATGCCCAAATCAAGGTCATAACTCATAATACAATATATGCCCCAAATTTTAGTCTTAATATTCCCATTTATAGTTCATGTCAAAACTAGATTTAATATTCTAGTTCACCATTTATGTCCAAGACTAATATACATGTTAATCATTCACTATTATAGCTAATTCAGATTATGCCAACATATTTATTATGCCAAATTAACTTAATTAAGCTACGCCCAATCCCTGTATAACATGTTTCCACAAGTTCTCTAAGTACACATGAAATGGCACTAACAAAAGGAGGAGGGGATAAGCACAAGAATTGATATAAAAGAATAGGCATGTAATAATGAACCAAATACAATAATAATGGCTCCAATAGGCTCGATGTACATAACAGTGAATGGGAATAAACTAGCCAAGTTACACACAAATTATGAGGTCTAACATAATTAAGGGAATAGGCATAAGAAACTAACTACAATAGTTATAGGCAACTAACCACAATAGTCATGGGCGACTAATCACAATAGTTTCTTATTCAATGTCATAGGAAATAGTCTCATAGTCATGAGTCATAGTCATAGGCAATAGTCTCATAGGCATGAATCATAGTCATAGGCAATAGTCTCATAGGCATGAATCATAGTCATAGGCAATAGTTTCATGTTCAATTATGCATTATTCATTATTTGTCCCAAAATTTAGCGTTCGTGCGTTAATCTCTTATGAGATTCGGCGCAGGGTCGTAGTAGCCTGGCTATAGAACAGAAAGAAGAAAGAGGTACAGAATAGTCACAGAAAAACAGATCTGACAGATAAGAATATACATAACCTCAGATTCAGATTTATAACCACGTCAAGATAATAATTAAAGTTCATATCTGAAAATAACTGTACTCACAATCAAAAAGGAAAGTCTTGATTTCTGGTATCTGAGTTATGACACTGAATAGCGTTCCTTTGGCGTAGACTATTGATTAGATTAGAAAATAGTTATTCCCCTTTTACTTTATTCAGATTGGAAGAAGATCCTAGTTTTGATTCCAGCAGAGTAACGACGCCATTATTTTATTTAATAAGAATGGAGGCAGAGTATAGGAATGAAATTGTGCAGCATAAGGTTAGAGAAGAATGGTGCAAAGAGAATGGGGCTAGGGGCTATTTATATAGGATTAGGTGGACGAATCTAGACTGAAAACGAGACCAGAAACATCAGAATGAATCAGGTTCAAAAACTGGGTTTCGGGAGCAGGTCGACACTATGGTCGACCTGGCCCTTGGGAGGTCGACACTATGGTCGACCTGGCCCCTGGGAGGTCGACACTATGGTCGACCCCCAGGTCGACCTGGTCCATGGGCGGGAATTTTCCCGCCCAGTCTGTTCTGGGATTTTGATTTCGAATTCGAATTTTCGAGCTGTTTTCGATTCTGAAAATCTCTGATACTTCGGAGGGTCATATCTCCCTCATACGGACTCCGTTTCTCGAAAACTCGGACTTGTTTCCAAGAAGAATTTTGAGACGAACGCAATTGCGCAACCCGTTTCCCTTGATTCTTATTTTAAAAATTAATTATTCCCTGATTTGTTACTTATACGTTCACAGAAAATACGGGGTGTTACATGTAAGTACCCGTAACAATCCGTCTTTATGAACTGTTTAAGTTGGTTTAATTACTGGTGAAAACCGGGCAAAAAGTCGGGTCGTTACAGAAAATATAGTGTTGCAAATATACTTGGGTCAGTAAGATAAATTTATGATATTTTAAACAAAAAAATTGAAACGAAATTTTATAAACGAAAGATTCGTTTTAAAAAGGGGGTTGGTAATTATTGTGGGAAATATTATCCTTGGATGATTGTTGTTTATATATTTGATAGTTAAATCACCGACTATCAAACTTGGGTGTAAAGTTCAATTTGTCATTTCGAAGAGACTAGGGTAGTTGTCTAACTTGGGTGTAAAGTTCAATTTGTCATTTCGAAGAGACTAGGGTAGTTGTCTAACTTGGGTGTAAAGTTCAATTCGTCATTTCGAAGAGACTAGGGTAGTTGTCTAACTTGGGTGTAAAGTTCAATTTGTCATTTCAAAGAGACTAGGGTAGTTGTCTGAAACCACTTCGATCCTGCTAAAATGTTTCGAATTTGGAAATATTTTGAAGATAATTGATGATGGAGTTATTTGGTTTCATCTAGGCCTAGAACGAACTGGTATGGATGAATGCTGGCATTGCATATCTCTTTGTAAGGCACTTTTAGCATTCCAAGATATTATGCTATTTATAAGGTAAACACAACCTTTGGCCTCATCACCAGGTAAATGACTAAAGCAGAGACATAAGGTTAGGCTATGTGAGCCGGACTCATTAGGATATAGCCATTCCATATTCATAGTCGATTATCTTTGTATTTTTAGGGGGCCCTTATATGGTTGTTTATCAAATGAGATGATCATATCCGGCGTCATCCAGTTTATAAGGATTGTTCTGATTCTGTGTCTCTGAGGTATAAATTAACGCAGTATACCATATGTTATATCTAGAGATCTATGGATTCGATGGGTAGATCCTTATCCTTTTATAGTTGGAATCCATTCTCCAATATGAACTTTCAGTCTTGATCGTATACCAATTATGTTAGAATGTGAGAAGCAAGCATTCCGACTATTTTAATATATTTACTTGTGAATGGTAGACATTATTATAATATCATTGGATATTTATTATAAAAGTATTTGGTTACCGTAAGGGAAAAACATGTGTCATGTTTATTTGTGGTCATGTCTTATAAGAGTTCCATTCTCTCAAAAAGGATTTTTAAAATGAAGCAAGTTGTTTGTGAATTTTCCCTCTTTGTTATTCCATACCGATTTAGGTGTTTTTCTTTCCCTCAAATGTGCTCGGGTCAGACCAAGTATATTTTCCATATTTTATTGGATTTGCTTGGAGCTGTAGGAGAGGAGCCGTTTCAAGATGTATTCTCGTATTTCTTATATTATCGTACTTCCTCTTTGTCATGATGCTTGTTATATTCTGATGTGTGTGTTGCATTTATCAGCTATTGTATAGACAAGTATTTATAACTTTATAGGTTGATTTATTTGTGTACTCTAATGATTTAATCATGTATGTATACAGTGTTCTTTTTGTAAAGAGTATTGTATATTATATTTTTATTCATTCCATTGTGGGATTCTGATCTTCTTTGATCTGATGTGTTTGTATTCTTCTTCTTAAATTCTAACATTTCTTTCTTCTTTCTCACTATCTAACATCTTTGTTCTAACTACTGGGATTTTAATACTTGATTCTAGACACATGAATAAAGAGAATGTATTAGTGTCGAAATTCGAGGGTTGAATTTTCCAGTTCTTTACAAACAACATATACCAGGTTTATATCATGTCACCCATATTATAGATCTAGAACAAAATAACAAATTATTAAAACTATCAAAATATTTGAGATCGATTTCCATATCTATGTAAAAATATAATTCAAATAGATCTAATGAAAGAATATGCAAGTTGAAGATTCTACACTAAAAGTAATCCTACAACTCATGAATAAAATTTTTTGTCATAGGATTAAATGTATGCCAAGGGATAAGTTCAATATCTCAAAAAATAGATGTACTTTTTCCACTAACATTGAAGAAGTTGTGCCAAACTACGAATCTGAAATATTATCTTAAGTTCAACTCCCATCTATTTTAAATTCAGGAAACATATATAAAAAAGGGAATATTCGTACGTTAAAATTACAGATCTAAGAAAAGACTTGGAATAGGATGAGAAAATAGAACATATTTAAATGTAAAGAATATCACCTCAAAAATGTGATCGTCAGTTCATGTTCTTTTCTTTATTTAGTTTTGTATCCTTCTCTTATTTGTATATATAAAAACATGCAAATTTTATTTTGTGATTTGGGAAGACCATGGAAAAGAAGAAACAACATAGTTTCATTGCTTTTTTGAGGAAAATATGAGAAGAGAAAGTAAAATCCCTTGATTCATGGGCATTAGAATCAAACTCAACCATACGACTGAATTATATAGGATCTAGTACATAAGGCCACAAGAAAACCTAGCAGCCAGAATCAGGTGAGTCGATCACCTTTTACATAGGGGTCGACAACCCAGTCGATAGCTCCTTGTCAAGGGGATTGACCTGCAGGCCAAGCCAATTATGTTAATTTTATTATTATTTTTTCAAAATCAATTTTCATCCCGAATTAATTTGTTGTCTGTAACATCTTCATACAAACTCCGATCGCACAACACAACACATGAAAATTATATGGAATTATGTCACAAACGTAATGGCTCAACATTCGTGGTCAAATTCCACCGTTTGCGCAATTGCTTTTTATTAACTTAACAAAATAAGAAAAATAAATAATGCCAAAATTATGGGGACTTATAACATTTGTTATCATTTAGTTTAATTTGGTAAGTATAAACCTGAAAAGACTCTAAAATATTCATAAATTTCATTAATATCTATTAACCCTCCACTCACCCCATTTTCCTCTGATGTTAGTTTAGCTTTAAGATTTATATTTCTGCATCGCAAACAAAAGACTATGTCAACATTGGTTTGTTTGTTTCTTCTTAGTTGAAGTGTCATAATATCGGCATCAAAGAAAGAAACCTGTATATCACAGTGATAATGTACTCATAATGTATAACATTAGCTACAAAGGGTAAAGAGACTAAGTAGAATAGGGATTTATTATTGGATATCAATTATCTCCTAAATTCATGCCTCATGTTTCTACACACTGTTATAGTCAAGCTACTCTAGGGCTTATAGTAATACTCCTAATCTAAAATTTAAAACATAAACTAAAGAAGTGAATATGTAAGTCAGCTAATTAGAGATGAAATTATCACAATAACGTAAGTAAAGACTAGTCAATACATGTCAGACAATTTCATAAAAGGCATACATAGAGATGTGGTAAAAAAACATCGATAAAAATGAGATTAAAACATATAATAAAAATCATGAACAACAACAACCCAACCTCGAACAAATAATCATTTTAGTAAAAGGTTTAATGGTTAGTAACAAGTTTAGAAGTGATTAAGAAATGCTAATCATAAATGATTGATTAATATGCCAAGGGAGCAAAATTAGCACACCCACATTACGCTATGGAAATTGATATTTGTTCTTAGGATAGGTAAGAAGTTTCAAAGTAGTGGGAGCATATAATAACTTCACCTATGTGAATACAGTAGTGGTATCACTCCTTATGAGAGTTTGGACTTACTCTCTGAAACATTTATTAAACCAGGAAGCAAACACATAGTCATTATATTACTGACTGAAACATTTATTAAACCAGGAAGCAAACACATGGTCATTATATTACTGAGTAAAACCAAGAAATTATTAAAATATAGATATTACATGTGTATCTAATATGTTTAGTGTTATTATAATAAGTAATAAGTTGAAAACTAAGGCTACCAAGTACTTTGGTAAAACTTTGATACATTTGTACTGGTCGAAGTATTAGATCATAATTAATATTTTCTATTAATGTAATACTACATTATGTTTTTGGGGTTTGATAATCACTTAAGATTAAGATAAAATCAGAAGACTAATTGTACAACTAAAGTGAGTGATTATTGGATATATAATTATATGAAAGCAAATTGGGTTTTATCTTATTCCGACATCACCTATATTCTATGATAAATGAGGAATATATACCAACATGTAATGCGCGTATTTGTTGAATTAGTAACAAAGGATGGCTCACATGAACTGATCAAGGTAGTGCGTGTGCATAAGCGAATATCCAACATGCTTATCTAACAAATTTTCAAGCATTTGTGTGTTCCTAGATTCAATGAAAACAATGGAATTCAAGCTATAAGAAATACAAAGGCTAAGCCAAGTCCTTACAAATACAAATAATGTACTATTTTTCTATGCACTATCAATCAAAGTTGGAAATGTAATATTTTGTGGTGATATATTTGGTGTAAGAAATATTTAAGGAGGACGAAATGTAACTTTGTATTGATAAATTGAATAATAAGATAAAGAGCTATACTCGATTTTATATATACAGATATAATGGGCCTTTATACATAGCAGGCCCAAACCCATGCACAAGAGAAATAAAAGCTTCGAAGGAAAATACATAGTTATATTCTCTTTACATCATTATTTTCCTCCTTCAAGTTAGGATTAAGGTTTACGAACTCAAACCATAATTTCCCTCCTCTATCCAAAGAAAAAGTGACAGAAAACAAAGTTGCTCCATGAACTGGAGCCTTCTAAAGACAGATAAGGAAGAAAGCTCAAAATTTTAAGGAGACCAGAAGGAATCCAGCACTTGAATACTTGTCATCAATATTCAAGACATGTTTTATTAATATTTTACCCTTAAATCATCTCTAAGTCAAATAAAGTTCTTTGTTGATAAAGCTTTGGTAAAGATGTCTTGTTTTCTTGGCAAGCCCGACTGGTTTTTAAAGTGATCCGTAACACTTTTCCCATTAAAACAGATAATGAATACAAAATAATATAGGAGATAGTTTGGTTGACTATCTGCCACATACATTTCCTAAACCAGGATAAAGAATCGCCATGCAGGGTGCAAATATAGCTAGAAAAGTAGTAAATACAAGCAAACATTTCAAGCTGCAGCAGTAGTCACAGAAACGCTAGAGAACACAAACACATAATAATAACACTACAATAGGTTGTAAATAGTCCCAATTTTACAACTTACTTGGACTCAAGTAGCTAAGCTGTCACAGATCTATCTAAATGAACTGCACCAGAGAGCAACAAAGACTCCACTTGCAACAACCAAAAGACAATGACCAAAACCTCCTGCAAGCTCAAATCTATGGAAAGTTCGATAATTTCCAACAGTCTTGAGCATACCAAGCAAAGTCCACCCAAAACAAGGAGAAGACTAGCAAACCAAGATAAAAAAGCAAGGGACCAAGCCGCCTTTAGCGCTGCTAGCAGTCGCTAAAAACACAATGACATACTCCATGTTGGAAGACTACAATTACTTGACCGATGAACAAAGTCTCTCCAGCAAAATTAACCAAAATGATTATCTGAGTAACTCACCAACAAGGCAGTACCTTACCCAACCTACAACAACCACCGGATCCACGTAAATAAACTATTAAAAGAAAGCCAATAAGCAACCAATAACGCACACCACCAATCCCATATAAACTCCACAAGCCGAACAACCCAAAACATAGACTACAACCAAAACTATCAAAAGGGGAAGATGCTAAGCTAGCCACACCAGATCTAGAAAACAAAAATTTGAAAAACAAATCACCAGCACGTCACTACCCAATCCAAACCCAAGGGTATGCCTATGGCAAAGTCGATCAAAATATATGTGGTAACTGGAAAAGGGGAACGTGCGTAAAATATTCCATTAAACCAGCATTAGGCGGAACATGCCTAAGTGCCACCGCACGAATTAACTTGCAAATTTCCCTTCTGCACTTGTTCATGAACAAAGTATGTATCTATTTTTTTTCCTTGCGTGTTGAATTGGATTTGTTGTCATGTAGATGGTACTTTGATTATCACACCACATTGATCATTTTTTGTTAGTAATTAAATTCAATTCTTTGAGAAGTGACTGAAGCGACAAAATTTCTAAAGTGGCACTTGTTATACTTCGTATTCTTCTTCTACACTTGATCTCGAGATAGTGGTTTGTTTCCTTAAAATCAGGAAATTAAATTATCTCCTACGTAGATGTAGTAGCTTGTTAATGGTTTTCTGTCACCAATGTCTAATGCCGAATCTAGATCAATATATGTTATAATATTTAGTTAAATATTAGTTCTTAGGGTCAGGCAATAATTAAGTATCCCTTTTAAAGTATCTATGAATCCTCTTCACAGACTTCCAATGCCTATCAAGTGGATTTTGCGAAAATTGAGATACTTTGTTAACACTAAATGCAATATTAGATCGTGTTACCGTTGCATATTGTAATGCACATACAATACTTCTATACAGTTTAATGTTAATTATGGCTTCTCCCCTATTCTTGGAGTGACGCTGATTAAATATCATTGGTGTTGGCTGGGTCTTGGCTTCATTCATTTTTGATTTGATCAGTAACTCAGAAATATATTTCTTTTGATAGAGTCGTATTTCCATGTCTAATTGTTTCTTTACTTATCCTAAGAAAGTATGAGATGTCACCTAGATCCTTAATAGAGAATTGCTTGTCCAAATATCTAGTTAATTTTCTGACTTCTCCTTCATCGCTGACTGTAATAATAAGATTAGCAACATACATTAGTATGCATACAATAGATGAATTATTAATTTTAACGAACCAGGAGGAGTTATATTTAGTTGGGTGATATCCCATATAAGATAAAGCATCCTTTAGCCTATCAAGCCACACTCTTAGTTCTTGCTTTAGACCATAAATAGCCTTATTTAGCTCGCATACTTGCTTTGGATTTTGTATGAACCCTTGTGGTTATTGCATATAGATTTCTTCTTCTAAGATGCCGTTCAGGAATTCATTGTTGACAACAAAGTGCTTAATTTTCCAGCTATTGTTCAAAGTAATGGTAAATATAAGTTTGATAATTGATGGCTTGACAACTGGAGAGAATGTTTCATTGAAGTTAAAGCAATATTCTAGTGTGAACCCCTTTGCTACCAGTCTTGCCTTCTAAATGTTAATTGAACCATCTGGTTTCTTCTACAACTTATAAGTCCATTTACACCAAACTATATTTTTGTTTCTTGGAGGATAAACTAATTCCCAAGTGTTATTTCTCATGAGAGCATTGTATTAATCATTCATAGCTGTTTTCCAATTTTTGTCCTTTGCATCCTAATTGTAGCTCTTTGGTTCATCCATGTTGATAGTAGCTATATAAATTTTTGGTTTAAACATCTCTCTATTGCCTCTTATCATCATAGGGTGCCTAGTTTGATTGAGTGGGGAATTAGATGGTAATTCTCTCTGACTAGTTTATGTCACATTGTTGTCTGAAGCGTTTTCTCCACTTTTGTTATCCAAATCTTCATTGTGCCATGACATTCTAGTTTCATTTTCACTTGATGCAAGATGTTGATAGGCTTGGCTGAGAGGTTCACCTTTGTTAGAGTCCAGAGGATCAACCAATTTTGATGATCAGGCTGAGCATCAGCAGCCTAATTGTCATCCGTTTCATGCTAGACATCCATAATATTTGGTGATTCAGGTACTGATACCTTAGGATTATATACCTTTCTTGAAGTTTTCAAATCAATGTTCTTGGATCGAAAAATATTTTCACTAAATATGACATATCTACTTATATAGATTCTTCCTTTGGTATCAATACATTTATACCATTTCTGATGGGTACTTTAGGCAATAAAAGTACATGGCTTAGATCTATAGTCAAGTTTATTTGAATTATATGGCTCAAGTGGGAAAAATAGACACCCAAAGGTTCTTATTCCATTATACTTTGGTTTAACATTATATAATTTCTCTACTGGGCTAATATCATTCAACACCTTAGATGACATTCTGTTTATCAAGTAAATAGATGAGTTGAATGATTCAGGCCAAAATTTCAAAGATAAGGAGGCTTATGCCAGTAATGTTTAACTAGATTCAACTATATGCCTATGTTTCCTCCAAGCTAGACCATTCTGTTTAGATGTATAAGGGCATGTGATTCTGGGAGTTATACCTTTTTCCTGAAAGAATGTACTAAATGGTTTAAATCTTGTACCATCGTCAAACTAAAAAAATTTAATGGCACAATTGAATTGATTTTCGGTCATTCTCACGCAGTTTATAATAGTGTTGTGAACTTCAGATTTGGATTTCAAAAGATATTACCATGTGTATCTGATGCAAGCATCAACAAGTGGTATAATACTTATGTCCAAAGTTAGAACTTGTTAGGGATGGACCTTATAAGTCTGCAGCAATAAGATCAAAATGTTTATTCTAACATTCAAGTGAATTAGTAAAGGGTAATTTATGGCTTTTACAAATTTGGAAAGTGCAAATATAGGGTAAACAAATATCATTAAAGGGTATCTTATTATCAAGAAAGAAGACTTTTTATCACACCTAAAATTTAATTCAGTGACATTGCATGTAGTCTTCTTATCACATCCAGTATTAATTTCTAAAACATTGCGGCATGATTGAACCTTTATAGTGTTGTTGCAGTTATTAAAGTTAAACTTATATAAACCCTTCATTACATCACCCTGCTAAATAATATCTGTAACACCTCGCATTTTTATAATATTAATTCAATTAAATAATTATTTAAAATAATGAATGGAAAATTAACATTTTTAAATTTTCAAAATTTGACTTCGGAATGTATACCATTGCATTCATTGCATTTTTCTTTTAAATTTACATATATAATATGTTCCAAACGGAGTTCGTACGACAAATTTACGAACGTATGGAATTTAGCATCTGAAAATATTTATACGTAAATGTGTGAAAATACAACTTATATTTTTAAATTATGAATGTACATAAATTCCTAGAAAAATAGTCATTTGAAATTGAAATAAATGGATACTCAAAAAGAGGAAAGTAATTGACATTAAAATTGAAACGTTCCTATTAATTGATAATGCATGTCATAATATAATTTACATCAAAATAAGCGCATGTTATAATTGGCACAAAATATGCAGCTAAAGAAGTTTGAGATAACATCAATTAAGTAGCATTTCAATTTAAAATAAATACGCGTATATTAATATATTAATGGTGTGCATTTGAAACGTAATTAATACGCGTTAAAAATGGCGTGGGACATAATAGAAATAAACGTTAAAGATAATGTTCATTGAATTAAAAAGGAATGAATACGCAGAAAGTTAAAACGAAAAGAAATTATATGAGCGTATTAATTTCACATTTGAAATTTGAAGTGGATAAGGCTAAAGAATAGGGAAAGAAATTAAATTAGAACGTTAAAATTATAAAGTTAAGGAAGAGAATAGGCAAGAATTAATCATTGCATTCGAAGATCTATACATGTTTTCTCCAAGCGTGTATACTTATTTAAGGAAGTGAATAGGTGGTTTTCTTTTAAGCGAGTATAAATAAACGTCTAGGGCTAGCCATCAAACTCATTACTTTCTGAGCAGACAAGGAATCCCTACCGTTTCATTTCTTCTCCAACCCTTTTCTGAATCAAATTAAATTAGTTTAGGCCTTCAGAAACAAATTTTAGAGAATGAAATTCATATCGTAGGATTGTAGGCGCTCAAAATTCCTTTTTGTACAAGGTAAGTTCCATGGATATGATTCCAATTCAATTCTTTGTTTTCTTTTGGCTTCTGAATTGGAAATATGTGGTTATTACAGTACCGAATCAAATTTGGAAGAAACCACGGCTAATAATTCTGATTTGGATTTTGGAACAGGAAAGCTTACAGGTGAGTGGATATAACTTATGCCTTTTGGTACCAATATATTTATTTTTTTATTCCACGTAATTCTTAACATAATGAATAATTGAAATTATGGTAATTGTGACGTAATTCATTTCCTAAATGCATTAAGAATATTACTGTTGTGTAAATTCATTTCTATATCTTCTGTTTGAGCTTAAGAAATTACTGTAATAATAATACTGTAAATTTGATAAGGATTATGTGTATGTTCCTATGAATGTAAATTTGACGGTAAATTGTGTACATTCCCAAAATATATTATTGAAAATATAATTAAAATGTTGGGTTGAGAAAGATTATAGTAAATTATGGAAATAGTGGAAAAGAATTAGTAAGCCTAATTTTTACCAAAATTTACCATAATTAAATTGGAATTGGGAAATGTGTAAGAAAACATGAAATAACATATAACCCGGAAAGAGTGAATTAGTAGTGGGTTGAGTTAATTGGGGGTGGAAAAGGGATACATCTCTATAATTACAATTACGGTAAATTACAAAGAACGTATTTGTAAGAAAAAGAGAAGTAATAGGGATTACTGAGAAATAAGGGGTTTTTGCCGTATCAAATATATATATATAAATGATGTAATAAAAAGAAGTAGCTTGCAACTACGGGTCTTAATTGATGTATATTATGTAAATATATTTTTGTACATTTGCACCAACCAATTTAATGAACTATGTGAAATATTTCCTGTAATAATAAAAATGTATAAGATGGTAAACAGAGAAATGTTACAGTAGTAAAGGTTCACTAAAACAATAATGAATCAAGGTAAAATGTGATGAATAAGGAATGTAACCTATTATAAATAATTTTATGAACGGAAAAGAAATATAATAGGTAGGTTTGTCCTAGGGACAAGTAGAATTATAACATATGTTATAATCAGTAATGAAATGAGAACTTATTAATAAACCCTAGCTAAAGGAACTGATTTAATAAGCAAACCCACAACAAAAATTGTGGTTATGATATAACATGAGGTTATAATTAAATGAGAAAGGATAAAGTAGCTTATTATTAGTAAACTTATATTTGGTAGGATTAAGTTTAATGAATGTAATAGTAATTAGCAGAAGCCCATTCCGGCAGCATGGGGCTGATTGGTGAAAATATGCGACTCGCAGATATAGTTCGTTCCGACAGTGTAGGGCTGATTGGGGAAATAAGCGGCCAAATGGAAGATAATAAACTAGTAACTTGAATAGAAAATGAATGTGCAAATGATAAAGTTAATTAGCAATGTAATAAGTTAAAACAAGCACGCAATTAAAAGATTAGACATGGAATCTAATAACGCGATGGCATGATGCACTTGGACCAGCCCTCTGATGACCACCCCGCACCTCCTACACTAATCCATCGTGTCAGACCGACATGAGACGATAGTCAAGGTAGGTAATCATGAAACAGAACCAGTCGTATAACTCACAGCGCATTGATAACATATAATAATAAAATATACAACATGATATAGCAGTGAAGCATAACAAAACAAAAGATCTCATCTCCATTAAAAAAGTCTCAGGTACAATACATTCCAGTATGAATGTCTGAATACAATATGCATCACTACATCCCTCGGAGTATCTCAACAAAACAGCGAAGAAGTAATACAATAATATAAAATAATATGCCAGCCTCCTGCTCGTCACCGTACATCATTAGCGCCACTAAACCTGTAACCAACTACTCAGTCTACTCATCGGTCACATCAATGAGTAGCCAAAGGTAATTAAAGGAGACATAGAATCTTGAGTCTAACAATAGTCTTAGTGAGCGATAATATAACTATCAAACGTTACATAAGATAATATGATAATAAATAGTTTAGATCTCAGCTGAGTTATCCCTTCAACCACAGAGTTGGCTCATAGTAATCTCATTATATTATGCTAAAAACACACATAATAAATACGAGTTGGAATAGGATTCGCAATCCGACTTCTCTTTAATGTCCTACGGTGATAACTTACCTGGAGGAAATAAAAGAGCACACATAAACAAACAACCATAGAACTCATAACAAACAACAACCTAACAATCATCGATTACAGCCTTGAAACCATTGATTTCGAATGACTAGTCGTTACCATCCGTCAAGGGCTAATGGAAACCCCGGTTCTAGTCAGAGTGTCGCGCGTCCTATGTTCATTTTCCTCCTCGAGACAACTAGATCGCTCCACGAGCGATCCAAAGTACTCTATCTCTCACATATTGATAGACATCCCCATGATACCCCTGCTTTGAGTATGCAAGAATCTTCGATTATCGACGATTCCTTAGCGCTCCTAATCTCCAAGCCATCCTTCATGACTCCATTATTTAGTTCGAGTCTTAATCGAATTAATCCATTATTTCTCGTGCTCGGGTCCTACCCGAGTCAACCCATCATCTTACAAGCTCAAGTCCCACTTGAGTCGGTTCATTACCTTACTGCATCGTCCCATGACAGTTGTACCTAAATTCAACTTCGACTACTCCCGTCTTGAGTTCACGATCGAAGAAATACTACCTCGTTGATAACCACTTCCATCCCATGGAAGCTTTCACTGTCTAATTTCACCAATGAGCTTTAAATGGCCCCTAATTGCTACTAGTCAAGTCCCAAAGTCTAACTCCTTCCCGATAATTTTCTCTGTCGGTCCATCAAGGAGAACTCTAGTTATCATATTTCGACCTATCCTATTCCAACCAAACTTGCACCATAGTCTTCTTTGGATATCATCTTGCTATAGCCAATATTTTGTGTCCAAATGGGTAAATGGCATGGGCCTCAAGAAGGTACATCCCAATGGACCGAACTAACAGGAGATGGACCAGACTGGACACGATCCCCCAAAATCCAATACACACACTCTTAGAAGGTCTTCAAATACCCGATTAAGCCGTTCGGTTTGACCATTTGTCTAGGGATGATAAGTTGTACTCATACATAGCTCGGTTCCCAATGCCTCTTGCAAACTTTTCCAGGATCCACCAGTAAACAATGGATCTCGATCACTAACAATACTCTTAGGTATCCCGTGGAATCGAACTATCCACTTAAGATATAACTCATCCAATTTCGATGCCATCCTAATCGATCTAATAGGAATAAACCTTGCGTTTTTTATCAAGGGGTCAACGATAACCTAAATACTATCTTTTCCTTCACTTATCCTAGGTAATCCATTGACACTTGCTCCTATTTCCACGTAGGAATTTCCAGTGGTTGTAACCATCCGCTCGGCTTCTTCTACTCAGCTTTAATCAATTGACAATTCATATAATACGAGATAAACTTCCTGGCATCCCTCTTCGTACCTTCCCAGTAGTAAACTCATTTCACATCTCGATACATCTTATTACGACCAGGATGAATAGTCAATCTGGAGTGATGACATTCTCTCAGAACCTTATCTCTCAATCCGTCTAAATCAGGAACAACCAGTCATCCACTCTTGCGAAACCAACCATCTCGATCGACTTCGTAATCCTTTGATTTCTCAAGTTCTATTCTTGTCTCTAATCTCCTTACTATCTCCGTAAGCTTATCGTCTCGCCTCTAGCTTTCACCAATCCTTTCAATGAGAGTCGGTCTAATTGATAAGCATGCTAACAATTTAGGCTTTAACTCACAGCGAGGTCTAAAATCAACTCCGACCAAATACTCAAGATACTTCCATTTAGTAAACATGGCTCTCAAATTTGAATGTCTTCTGCTTAACGCATCAGCCACCGTGTTACCCTTTCCTGGATTATAGGCTATATCAAAGTCGTATGATGCCAAAATCTCTAACTACCGCTACTACCGAAGATTCAAATCCTTTTATGAAAAAAGATACTTCAACGACTTATGATCCGTAACCAACTCGAACCTAACTTCAAATAAATAATGCCTCCAAATCTTCAGAGCAAACACTATCGCCCCTAACTCCAAATCGTGTGCCGGGTAATTCCTCTCATGTGGCTTTAGTTGTCGACTCACATAAGCCACAACTCTATTCTTTTGCATTAGCATTGCTCAAAGTCTAGTATCACATGCATCGATATACCCAATGAGACGACCCGAACTTCCCCGTAAAGGAAAGCCCGGATTGAGTTGAGAACACGACAAATCAGAACACAAACAGAAGAACATTTCATTGCTTATTACAACAATTTACATCAGAGTACAGGAATATAACAGAGTATGAATAAATAATATACATTCGATAAATATCAGAGATTTAAAATTACATTTAAATACATAGCAGCGGAAAATAATACAAAACACAACTGAAAGAGATACATGGATACAGAGCTTTCTGAATATCATTCCAGCAGTAAACTAGGATCCGGTTAATACAAAATCTGCAAAACCAAAACTACTAGCTGCCCATATGGAAGATAGGGGCACCCAGAGTTTAGGTTAAAATAATAAACTCCAGGTCAGTCATGTGACTGGTGTGAGAACTAAAACGGTTATTAATCTGATTTTAAAGTTAGGTAAATCAAGGGACCACGCCGTATAACACGGAACGGGTTTCCTCCCAAGAATACCAGTGCATAAAACAAATAGCGCAATGCTAAATAAAGAATAATGAAGCTATTATGAGACTTAGGTCCCATCACACAATGCAACGCAAGCTAGGGATAGAGTTTTACTTTATAATAACCAAATATGCTTGGTACATGAAATTTCATCTTTTATTATTACTACAAGTGAAGAAATCAACTTCAAATATAAATGTATCAATCATAGATGGCATAATGCCCCATCCCACTATGTCGCCATACTAAGCTCTACAATCAAAACCGCAATTGTCATGTATTGGAAGTTGGATTTCCATCTATGAACCAAGGCAAGGGATCGTCCTTATAGCTTCGAGACAATCTAGCCCATGTCTCAGGACCCAGACTCAGGTGGCCCTTGGATCGTCAGGGCCGGTCCACCCGAAGTGCAAAGGGTGAATTAAAATGCCTGAACATGCGTTTCCCCGCCCTATGGGGCGTAAGTCTGGTCTGTATAAAGACCAAATCATCCATCAGCCCCGCAGTGCCGATATATCTGAGGCGCCTCGCTATCCATCATCCACATAAGTAAAACATCTGGGCGTGCAAAACCCAGACACCACTCCTAGCTAGAGAAAAACGCATACCCTCCCTGATGTCCTCTCCCGTTTCTAGTTCACACCGGGGTGTGAGGCTCGCGAATTAACGCTACACAAAGCTGTGTTATCTTAAAGCCGTGCTTTGATCATCAACCATAAGACTCTGCATTTCAACAGAAGCCTTGATCATTTTCATCTCAGCATGCCACACAAGCAATTCATGCTATGCAACTGATGTCTATCAATCACACAGAATGATATACGATGTCAGACACACACCCATTTACAAGTTCATTCTGGGTCTGAACGAAACCAAAGGCACCTTATTCCTCGTCCCGTATGTCCAATACAGGAGAGAGATCCTCGCATATCCGGTCGATCTCCAAGCACGTCTGGAACGATCACCACCTATTACCTTGTCTTGGGTGTACAGCCCAATTAAGACATCAGTAATCATCCAAACGATGTGAAGGCCTACGGTCTTCAACCACCGTCTTCATTGCCGATTCAGTTATTCAAAATGGGATAAACCCAGTCTTTCTGAATAACTCGCGTATAAAATAAACAAATGCTATAAAAACACAACATACGCCTCATTCCAATTCTGAATATTCTTCTATTTAAATATTCATATCCTCTGGGAAAGGTTCTCATTAATTTTATCAAAGATAAATTCTTCAAATTTATTCTTTAATCTTCCTTTGGATATCAATTCAAACCAAATTATGGTTTATCCAAACTAGTCGGGATTAGCGAACTTTACCGAAGTAATCATTTGTTAAATTTTCCAATCCCAGCCTATTCATCCCATGAAGCAAAACTGGTAATACTTCATATCTAACACCACGGTGTTATCTATAAAATTAATTACCATTTCACGTTCAAATCTAATTAAAGATTCGACTATCGATTGGATCAAAACTGGTGATACTCCATTCTCGATCATTTCTTGAATTTGATAATTTTAGTTATCAGATTCACAATTCAATCTAATTAAAGATTCAATTAAACTCTACTTCAGTTTTAATTTCCAGAAATCGTTAGCTAATGATTTTCTTCAAAGTTAAGAAATTAATCTTATCTTTAACTAGGTTAAAGAACTAATGTCATTTAAAACACAGCTCACGATAAACCAAAAATCTCATTCCATTAACAATGGAATTTTCATGGAAAACAGATCGATATATATAATCGATATAAACTTTCATATCCAACCGATAATATAAATGGAATAACGGCCAAGCCTTTTGAATTCCATATATTAACAGTCTTCCTTTACAGAATTTCACTTCGATTATTACCAAATTGAATTCCATTCAGTTCCAATTTAACATGTTAAATTGGAAAACTCTACTTTGGAAAATCTCCTTTAAATCTTAAGAAAAGATTTATAAATTCCAAATTTCATTTCACTGTAAATTGGGTTAAAGAACGAATGTCGCTAAAAACACAGTTCACGATAAACCCAATTCACTTTCCATTTTATTCCAATTATTAAATATAATTGGAAACTCTAAAAATATTAATTAAAAGATTTATTCTCTTCACATGGGGCTCAAAAACAGTGTTACTAAAGACACCGTTCACAACAAACCCCAAAATCCAATTCTTTTATTCCATACTAATTAAATATTAATTAATTGGAAAATTTCACTAAATCTATATAAAAAGATTTATTCTTTCCTCAACTGGGTTTAAAAACAGTGTAAGTGAAGACACCGTTCACGACAAACCCAAAATCCAATTCAATATTAAATACAAGGCTCTGAATAGAAAATATATCGGCTTATATTTAATATCAAATTCTGAAATCAACAAATATCGTATTGGAATAACGATATATATATCTTTCAAATTCCTCCACAATATCCGTAATCACAGAATTCAATATCGAAATATTCTAATGATAATTTCGATTCAAATCCATTCCAATTCATATATTGGAAATTTTAGTTATTTTTAAAACCTTTTCAAATTCAATTTATTTTTTATAAAATATTGGATTTAATATTCTAGTTCATAACTAGTTCATTTTGATAAAAATGTACTTTTATCTTTTCAAATACGGAATTTTTCATCCCAATTCTTTCCAAGTCATTTATTATGATTCTACACAAATTATCGATATTTTTAATAATTTTATCAAGGTCCGTACAGTCAATTTCCATAAACGGCCATCGAACTGCACTTACATCGACTTTTTCCAAATTTGATTTGGACATAATTCCAAATCCAACCGTTAGATTTCAAATCTCTTGTATTCATTGGAAAGCTCTTTCTGATACGAACCCAACGGTTTCGGTTTTAGGAGAATCCGACGGTCGGATCTCCCGTAACGTCAATTCGAAGTCAATGGTTGAAATTCGCGAACTGCAGCAGCGCGGTGCGTTCTATTCAGGCCATTATATATATATAATATATATTATATACATTTCTTCGGTTTCCATTTAAAACATATTTTATAAATCGTTTTAAATTCGTTTTCAAAACGATTTCAACTTCATATTCAATTTCAAATTGAAATTGAATATTCCATATCATTATTATATAAATGATAATATTTTCAAAACCTTAGATTTTGAAATCAATTCCATTTCGATATTCATTTTAAAAATGAATAAAATCGATATAAATATCGTTCACGCTAAAATGGCGTTAATCTAATCGACACGTCTTTATATATTTAAATATATTCGTGTCCATCCCAAATCAGACATCAAAATCAGATTTTTATTCTTTTCTGAATATTATTTTAAAATATTCCTTATTTTAAAATATTCGTTATTTTAAAATATTCATTCTTTCTGAACTGGAATCAGACACAGTCAATTACCATATAATGTTGTTTATATGGACTTCATACAACACGTGTATATTACAACCATAATCAACAATCATCCATCATCCAGAGTGCATTCTACACTGTATAAGCATTAAATATAGATATTTAACGCTTACAACAGCCTTTCAACCAATCGATTGACATACAACTAAACAGTTGGGATTAGTGTACGTCAAATATCATCCCAACACCCGTGTGGGGTTTCAAACAACAAATACTGAATATTATTTGTGCAGTTGGGCGATATGTAAAATTTATCGTCCTATTCCACAGTCAAATGGGTGTACATAAACAAATCATTCGATTTGTAAATGAATATTTATTTTATTCAAATACATGTTAAAAATTATATTTTTAACAATAAAATGTTTTATTTCACCATGAATATTTTATACAGTCCATTTCCCATCACAAACAATTTTCATTACACAATCAAACAAACAAGTCGTCCATGGTCTGTGGACGACCGGGAATAGTTCATATATGCAGTTATGAAATAAATAATTGTATAAAAATAATTTTGGTGAGAAGTTCTCACCTTTGGGATTCACTCCGCCGTTTTATTTCTGAATTTCAGAACAGTCTGGATTTGCCCGAAACTCCAAAGCAATCTTTTTCACGCTGTACAAATTAAAAATCACATTTTTAATATGATGTTTATATATTAAAAATCCTATTTTTATCCCGCTACTTTCCATATAAAAATTATATTTTTATACCTCTACTTTCGATATAAAAATTATATTTTTATAATGAAACTTATATATACAATATAATATTTTTATAACAAAGTTATATATATATCGTATTTTTCTACCGCTACATCTGATATAAAAATCATATTTTTATATAATTAAAAATCAAGTCTTTTCTGTAATAAAAATCTTATTTTTAATATAATTTAAAATCATGTAACGACCCGCCCCGCATCAGCCGACATTTCCAATGAAAGTGCGTTATGCCGATGTCCAACCAGCATGGGACGGTCGCCAAAGAGAGGAAAGGTAAGGAATTTGAACTAATAAGGAACCTGTAGAATGTCTCACAGGCATGGAATATAATAATACTTGATATAAAAAAGCGAGACAGTGCATAAGTTGAAAACTAAACCATGATAGCAGCGAAGAATTCAAAATACAGCTTATGTTCCACATCATCATTATTACAATTTTGCAAACTGTCTCTAATGCAAAAATAAGAAATGTACACTACTAATGCCCAAAGTAGTGACCAGCAGCGACACAGGGAGAATATCTATATATATCATACGTGGAAGCCTTCTGCTCGTCTTCGGTACAGCTACTCGTGCATAATCACCTGACCTGTATCTAGTCTGCCCGTTTAAGAGCACCCAGAGTAATAAGAAGAGACATAAAACTGTGGGTCAGACAAAAGTCTTGTATGAGCGATAAGCAGCAGAACAGAATAACAACAAGTATACTAAACCATACCTGAACCTGGACCTACAACCAAAGAGTTAGCACAACATACCATACAATACTCTAAGGTGACACTAACATATGGTGTAAAGGATACGACGGTGGGGGTGTGCATGACATAGTGATGGTAAACAATCAATCATAGCAACCATCCTCACATCCCTCACTCAATGCGTAAAGCATACGATACCCACCACTTTGATCACTAGACCCATCGAGGCAGTGACGTAGTCCGACTTGTATAACTACTGCTACCACCAAGCTTGCCCTATGGAGTCATGACTCAATCCTTACAAATGACTCCACCTCATTGGTCTATAGCCAGTAGTCCTACCTAGGCCACTGTGGCCCTGAATCTGTCCACATACCCCATACTCCATAGTGATCCAAAGTTATAGACATCGATAACCCCTTAGCACATGTCCCGCAGCAAAGCCCAACTCATGAAGTTAACTCATTGGTTCCCATTTGGATCCTGAGTAATAACCTCCCATCTGGACTTCCTTTGCATCTCGGGTTTTGGTCGAATTGGAGTTGGTCTTCAGAAAAGTCGTCGCATCATAGTAGTGGGAGCTCGAACTCGGTTCGGTTCGTAGTTGTTGCCTCGGTTCGGTCATGAAACTCCGTGGTGCAGTTCGGTTCGGTCGTCAAAGTGTTCCTCCCCAAGTCGGTTCAGTTCGGTGTTCCTCCATCTCCAAATCCCGGTTCGGTTCGGTGATCCTGCTTGCATTTGGTCCGATCCGATCCCCTTCCAAGCTCCGGTCCGATTCCAACAAATGGTGTCCTCCCTTCTTGCCAAAATCCAATCCGCTTCAGTTCAGCTTTTCCGACCCGATCCCATGCTCAGCTCCGATCTGGTCCCCAACCCAACTCCAACTCTTTGCAAGTAGCCTTTCTTTGTTGCCATACTCTTTCTTCTGCTTTGGCTCAGGTTCGTTTCGGATTCCTTGTCTCTGGTGTCGGTTCGGTTCGACCAATCCTATCCGATCCGAACCCCTTCCCCCTATTCGATCTGATCCCGATCCCTGCAGTTTTTCCTGCAACTTTTCCAGTGTCTGTTTTACTCCATACGACGGCGTTTTCGACCATTCTGACTCTTCTAATCAATCACAAAGCATACCATACAGTCATAGCAACATGTATAATCAACCACAAACACCAAAACAATAATTTGATAGGTTAAAACGAATCAAACATAGTCAAAATCCCATATTTTCCCTTAAGCATGTTTAAGCATGTTTAAGCAAAACTAATGATAGGATTAGTAAAAATTAACCAAATTTTCTAACAGAGACCTAAAACAATATTTCAAAATTTATCAATATTTTTCCAGATTTTTAATATGTATAATTTCACTAATTAACAATAATTACCATTAATTAACCATAATTAGTGAGGAACTATACAAATCACTCACCTTGGCCACAAACAAACTATAGATCTGAAATATTATCTGATTTGGGTTGAATCTCTATGCAACACAGTAGCTCTATTCCTAATTTAATGCTAATTTGTCTTGATTTGATGTAGCTTGGCTTAATCTTCAATTAGGAAGCGATTAGGAGCGATTTGGGATAAAATTAGAAGGTGGAGGTCATGACTAGGGTTAGAGAAATGTTTTAGGCGGCTGAAAAATGAAATAAAATTCATTTTCCTACTGTTCTCAGCCTCCTCATAACCCTAATCCCGAAATGGGTTATGGGCCCTCTTGCTAATCACCCTAATTAGGCCCGGTTAAGTTGTTTTTCACTTTTTAAACCTTGTTTCAGCCATATCTCCCAAACGGTGAGTCCATTTGGCTAATGTGACCACTCTACAGAAAGGTAAACCATTACTTGGATCTAATGGAAGCGGTTTCAAGTCAAAAATCCTTACCAATCAGAAGTTATGGCCAAAACAAGATCAGCTAGGGGCAAAACGGTCATTTAAAAATCGATAAAAATCATGAACATGGGAAATGACCCCAATAGTCGTCTCCCAAAGTTACACAATCATACGACTCCACATGTAAAAGAAATAAATATTCTACGATCCTTCGATGTGTAGAATGCGGGTCGTTACATTCTCCCCCCTTAAGAAATTTCATCCCCGAAATTCCTTAACCCAAAACATACAAAGGATCTCGCATGCCTACCAATCATTCACAACAATCAAACATGCAAAAACAAACAAACAAGTCTATCCTAGCATGTGGAAAACTAAGTCGCTATTAAAATCTTATCAGACAAAGAGTTCTGGATACGTCTTCTTAATGCTCTCCTCTGTCTCCCAAGTACAGTCATTCTCATCCTCATCCCACTGAACTTTGACTAGTTTCACTGCCTTCCTTCGAAGCTGCTTTGTATCGTTCCCAACAATACGCATAGGCCTGCGGTTCCCAACCGCCTCGGGTTCAACTTCGATATCATCCAACTGATTAGGTGAAATAGTCATATCGGGGTCATGCACGAATTTCCTTAACTAGGAAACATGAAATACGTTATGAACTCCTACCATCTTCTCTGGTAATTCAAATTTATATGCTAAATTCCCCACTTGCTCGAGGATTGGGAATGGACCAACAAATCTTGGCACCAGCTTTCCTCTCCTTCCAAATCGAATAAGATTCTTTAATGGAGAGATCTTGACAAATACCAGGTCACCAACAGAGAATTTCAAATCCTTTCGCCTCTTATCAACATAACTCTTCTGCCTATCTTGGCCAGCCTTCATTCGTTGTTGCATGATCTTAATCTTGTCTGAAGTTTCTCTTATCACATCTGGTCCAAGCACAAATTTCTCACCGGTATCAAACCAACATGACGGTGAGTTGCACGGTCTTCCGTACAAAGCTTCATATGGAGCTATACTAATACTGGACTGATAACTATTATTATATGCAAACTCTACTAGATGTAAATGGTCATCCCATGATCCACCAAAATCCAATATGCAAGCTCTCAAGAGATCTTCTAACATTCGATTCACCCTCTCTATCTGACCGTCGGTTTGAGGATGATACGCGGTACTGAGATGTAATTCTGATCCTAACGCCTCTTGTAAGCTCTTCCAAAACCCACTAGTAAACAATGGGTCTCGGTCACACACAATGCTTTTAGGTACTCCATGAAATCTCACAACCCATGTCATATATAGCTCAGCTGATTTAGCTGCCGTTCTATTCGACTTGACTGGTATAAATCTTGCACTCTTAGTTGATCGGTCCACAATCACCCAAATGCCATCATGGCCCGATCTGGTCCTTGGTAACCTATCAATAAAATCCATTGAGACTTGTTCCCATTTCCATTCTAGAATTTCTAATGGTTGTAACAAACCACTAGGCTTCTTTTTCTCATCTTTAACTAGCTGGCAATTCATGGATTTGTATATAAACTTCCCAACATCTCCTTTCATCCCTTCCCAGTAGTAAGTCTGCTTCATGTCTCGATACATTTTGTTACCACCGGGGTGTATAGTCAGTTTCGAGTGATGACATTCTATAAGCACTTCATCTCTCAATCCATTGACATTGGGTACAACCAGTCTTCCATTATTTCTAAGCCATCTATCTCGATCAGGCCCATACTTGTTCAACTCCTCGTCGATACCCATCTCTAACTTGGAGATGATTTCCATTAGGTTAGGATCGTCTCTCTGACTGGAATGAATCCGCTCAATCAAAGTGGGTCTGATCGTCAAACTTGTTAATACTTCTGGATCCAATTCGCACTTTGGTCTAAAATCATACCCATCGATGTACTCCAGTTGCTTCCATTCTAGAAACATAACTGGCATGTCTTCTACTCAATGCATCAGCTACCGCATTGCCCTTTCCTGGTGTATATGCGATATCGAAATCGTAGGAAGCCAAGAATTCTAACTATCTTTGCTGTCGGAGATTTAGATCCTTCTGAGAGAAAAGATACTTTAACGATTTATGATCGGTGAACAACTCGAATCTTTCTCCCAAGAGATAATGTCCCCACATCTTCAATGCGAACACGATCGCTGCCAATTCCAAATCATGGGTAGGATATCTTTTCTCATGCGGTTTCAGTTGCCGACTAGCATAAGCTACAACCCTACCTTCTTGCATCAATACAGCACCTAGTCCGATACCACAGGCATCTGTGTATACTGTCATCTCTTCATTCCCTTTAGGAATGACTAACATTGGTACACATGTCAACTTTTCCTTTAGACTCTTAAATGCATTCTCGCACTCTTCATCCCAAATAAAAGCATGATTTTTTCTTAGTCAACTGAGTCAACGATGCCTCTATCTTGGGGAGGTCTTGGATAAACTTATGATAATATCCAGCCAACCCCAAGAAACTTCTTACGTCTGTTACATTCTTGGGCGTAGACCAATCTTGTACCGTAGCCACCTTTGCAGGGTCCACGACAACACCATTCTCTGAAACAACATGGCCCAAGAATCTCAGTTCGAAGTTATTACCATTTTTGAACCAAAGAGAACATCAACGTAAGGTCCTAAACAATCCATAGCATTCATCGAATAAGTCCTGTCTATCATCCGCTAAAACCATGAATAAGTCGATACCCGAATGACTGGTCCAACCAGTATCAACGGCTAATGGAAGCCCCGGCTCCAAACGAACTACTGCACGTCCAACGCACGTTTATCCCCCAAGGATAACTAGATCACGTCCAACGGATCCAAGGTAAGTGGGTGTCCCCAGATACCCCTGCTTCGAGTCCGCCTAGAACACTCCAAACTATCGACGACTCCTTGGCACTCCATCAGAAGAGCTACCCTTAACTCCATTTTAACTTGATTCCACACATAAGAGAAGGGACCCATCGGCCTTAATGGCAAATATAACTGGTGCTCCCCACTCGGAGACGCTTCTCCAGATATATCCCTTCTTCAAAAGATCGCTTACTTGCACCCTGACTCTCGCTGCTCCCTTGGCGCCATACGACGAAGTGGCATTACTATAGGTCTGGCATCTTTCACTAAACCTATACGAAACTCAATCTCTCGGTGTGGTGGAAGTCTGGTCACTTCCTCGAAGACATCCGGATATTGGCCAGCTACGGGCACATCTGACAACCCATCATGCGGGATGTCAAGGGAATTTAGAAAACTAGCCATTACCCCATCACTAGGTAGACCACCAAGCACTACCCTCCGCCCATCATCCGCACTAACTGTCGCCGAAAATCCCTCACAGTCTATCACCACCCCGTACCTTTGGAGCCAATCGACTCCCAAAATAATGCCAAACCCAGTAAAGCCCAAAACAAAGCAATAACAAGAAAACATACATCCATGACTCGATAGGATTGCATTACGATAAGTCATACTAAGGCTAATCGAACCACCGATCGGGTTCGTCACAACTAAAGGTCTATCGACAATCTCAGGTTCCAATCCTAACCTATCTACCAAGTCACTAGATACGAAGGAATGGGAAACCCCGAAATAAAACAAAACTAGAACTGGAACCTCATAAATGGAAAGCATACCTTGAATAACAACACCCTTTCCCTTCTTCGCCGCAGTTGGGGCATTCGACGAAGAAGGAACAACGTTGATAGCATACACTTCCACACTCTGCTTCTTCTTAGGGGGTTGCGGACATTCTTTCTTGAGATGTCCCACTTGGCCGCAATTGAAGCATTTCCTTTCCCCTGGCTTTGCTCGACATTCTTTGGCATAGTGACCCTTCTTTCCATAGCTAAAGCACTCTACATCTTTCTTGTTTTTCTTTTCCTGGCAATCCTTAGCTTGGTTCTGTTTCCACTTTTTCTAGGACTCCTCAGTAATCTTGGCGAGACCGACTCTAGGCGCCTACACTACTACACCACCACCACCATTAGTAGCATTAGGAAATGCTTCCAGAGCATCCCTAACCATCTCTCGTATGAAGGCACTAAACATCTCCCTTATGTCAGGAACATTCCCATTGTGGGCCCCTGAACCCGCTTCTTCTTCAACTCCTGATGCGGAGTTCCTCACCGCCTTTCCCGTATTTCGATTCATCGTTCAATCTGTAAAGAGAAAACGATTTACCATCTCCTTAGTGGTGCCAATGCAGTGCAACTTCATCCTTAGCTATACTAATAGTGTGTGTATATATATAACTTTTGAAAACCAAAATATCACAAATACGCGCTCTCATATACGTACTATCTCTCCCTGATTCTTTCCCTAGGTTAACTACGCAACCTAGAGCTATGATACCAAATGTGACGGCCCGCCCCGCACTAGCTGACATTTCCAATGAAAGTGCGCTGTGCCGATGTCCAACCAGCACGGGACGGTCGCCAAAGAAAGGAAAGATAAGGAATTTGAACTAATAAGGAACCGGTAGAATGTCTCACAACGCATGGAATAAAATATAATAATAACATACTTGACATAAAACAGGCGAGACAGTGCATAAGATGAAAACTAAACCATGATAGCAGCGGAGAATTCAAAATACAGCTTATGTTCCACATCATCATTATTAAAACTTTTCAAACTGTCTCTAAAGAAAAAATACGGAAGGTACACTACTAATGCCCAAAGTAGTGACCAACAGTGACACAGGGAGAATATATATATATCATATGCGGAAGCCTCCTGCTCGTCTCCGGTACAGCTACTCGTGCATAATCACCTGACCTGTATCTAGTCTGCCCGTTTAAGAGCACCCAGAGTAATAAGAAGAGACATAAAACTCAGGGTCAGACAAAAGTCTGGTATGAGCGATAAGCAACAGAACAGAATAACAACAAGTATACTAAACCATACCTGAACCTGGACCTGCAACCAAAGAGTTAGCACAACATACCATACAATACTCTAAGGTGCCACTAACATATGGTGTAAAGGATACGGGGGTGGGAGTGTGCATGACATAGTGATGGCAAACAATCAATCATAGCAACCATCCTCACATCCCTCACTCAATGCGTAAAGCATACGATACCCACCACTTTGATCACTAGACCCATCGAGGCAGTGACGGAGTCCGACTTGTATAACTACTGCTACCACCAAGCTTGCCCTATGGAGTCATGACTCAATCCTTACAAATGAATCCACCTCATTGGTCTATAGCCAGTAGTCCTACCTAGGCCACTGTGGCCCTGAATCCGACCACATACCCCATACTCCATAGTGATCCAAAGATATAGACATCGATAACCCCTTAGCACACGTCCCACAGCAAAGCCCAACTCATGAAGTTAACTCATTGGTTCCCATTTGGATCCTGAGTAATAACCTCCCATCTGGACTTCCTTTGCATCTCGGATTTTGGTCGAATTGGAGTTGGTCTTCAGAAAAGTCGTTGCATCGTAGTAGTGGGAGCTCGAACTCGGTTCAGTTCATAGTTGTTGCCTCGGTTCGGTCATGAAACTCTGTGGTGCAGTTTGGTTTGGTCCTCAAAGTGTTCCTCCCCAAGTCGGTTCGGTTCGGTGTTCCTCCATCTCCAAATCCCAGTTCGATTCGGTGCTCCTGCCTGCGTTTGGTCCGATCCGATCCTCTTCCAAGCTCCGGTCCGATTCCAACGAATGGTGGCCTCCCTTCTTGCCATAATCCAATCCGCTTCAGTTTAGCTTTTCCGACCCAATCCCATGCTCAGCTCCGATCTGGTCCCCAACCCAACTCCAACTCTTTGCATGTAGCCTTTCTTTGTTTCCATACTCTTTCTTCTGCGTGGGCTCAGGTTTGGTTCGGATGTTCGACCAATCCTATCCGATCCATACGCCTTACCCCTATCCGATCCGATCCCAATCCCTGCAATTTTTCCTGCAACTTTTCCAGCGACTGTTTTACGCCATATGACGGCGTTTTTGACCATTCTGACTCTTCTAATCAATCACAAAGCATATCATACAGTCAAAGCAACATGTATAATCAACCACAAACACCAAAACAATAATTTGATAGGTTAAAAAGAATCAAACATAGCCAAAATCCCATATTTTCCCTTAAGCATGTTTAAGCAAAACTAATGATAGGATTAGTAAAAATTAACCAAATTAACCAAATTTTCTAACAGAGGCCTAAAACAATATTTCGAAATTTATCGATATTTTTTCAGATTTTTAATATGTATAATTCCGCTAATTAACACTAATTACCCTTAATTGACATAATTAGTGAGGAACTATGCAAATCACTCACCTTGGCCACAAACTATAGATCTAAAATATTATCTGATTTGGGTTGAATCTCCATGCAACACAGCAGCTCTATTCCCAATTTGATGCTAATTTGCCTTGATTTGATGTAGCTTGGTTTAATCTTCAATTAGGAAGCGATTAGGAGCGATTTGGGATAAAATTAGAAGGTGGAGGCCATGGCTAGGGTTAGAGAAATGTTTTAGGCGGCTAAAAAATGAAATAAAATTCGTTTTCCTACTGTTCTCAGCCTCCTCATAACCCTAATCCCGAAATGGGTTATGGGCCCTCTTGGTAATCACCCTAATTAGGCCCGGTTAAGTTGTTTTTCACCTTGTAAACCTTGTTTCAGCCATATCTCTCAAACGGTGAGTCCGTTTGGCTAACGTGACCACTCTACGGAAAGGTAAACCATCATCTGGATCTAATGGAAGTGGTTTCAAGTCAAAAATCCTTACCAATCAAAAGTTAAGGCCAAAAAAAGATCAACTAGGGGCAAAACAGTCATTTAAAAATCGGAAAAAATCATGAACATGGGAAATGACCCCAATAATCGTCTCCTAAAGTTACATGACCATACGACTCCATATGTGAAAGAAATAAATATTCTACGATCCTTCGATGCGTAGAATGCGGGTCGTTACATTTCACCTTGGCCACAAACAAACTATAGCTCTGAAATATTATCTGATTTTGGTTGAATCTCTATGCAACACAGCAGCTCTATTCCCAATTTGATGCTAATTTGTCTTGATTTGATGTAGCTTGGCTTAATCTTCAATTAGGATGCGATTAAAAGCGATTTGGGATAAAATTAGAAGGTGAAGGCCATGGCTAGGGTTAGAGAAATGTTTTAGGCGGCTGAAAAATGAAATAAAATTTGTTTTCCTACTGTTCTCAGCCTCCTCATTACCCTAACCCCAAAATGGGTTATAGGACCTCTTGCTAATCACCCTAATTAGGTCCGGTTAAGCTGTTTTTCACCTTATAAACCTTGTTTCAGCCATATCTCCCAAACGATTAGTCCGTTTGGCTAATGTGGCCACTCTACGAAAAGGTAAACCATCATCTGGATCTAATGGAAGTGGTTTCAAGTCAAAAATCCTTACCAATCAAAAGTTATGGCCAAAACAAGACCATTTAGCGGCAAAATGGTCATTTAAAAATCGGCAAAAATCATGAACATGAGAAATGACCCCAATAGTCGTCTCCCAAAGTTACATGACCATACGACTCCATATGTGAAAGAAATAAATATTATATTATATATATTATATGGGAAATGACCCCAATAGTCGTCTACTAAGTCATTTGTAGTAAAAACCATAATTTTATATTATTAAAACAATGCTTTATATATATATTTAAAAGAAAACAATGTTTATTTATTTATTTAAAACAAAGTATATTTATTATAAATTCATATTTTTAAAACAATTAACATAGAAAAGAAAAAAGAAAAAAAAACTACCTTTCTCTGTTAAAACACACACGAAAAAACCCTCATCAGCTCTCCCCGTTGACCGGCCTGTGCACCTCCTCCCTTGCGTCGGAGGTCGATCGGCATGGTCCCTGACGCGCGTCTCTACGGCATCTTCCACCCCCTTAAAAACCGCTCATCTTGGTGGCCCCCACCTATCGCAATTTGCATGCGAACAACACAACTTTGTGCTTGAAATTCGAATAGCACACGCAACATTAGATCATCAAATTCATATGGATTGGAATCCCCCAAGATATTCTTTGATATTCCCTTTGGAAGTTGGTGTTTTTTTTTTTTGAGTGGATTGTGAGAGAAATGGCCAAGAACAATCGAGTTATTTCCGTCGTCCAGGGAGAGAGAGGTGCGATTCTCGTTTGACCATAGGTTGGGCTTTGACGAATGAAATTTAGAGTTAGGTTTTTATATAAATTTATATTTTAATTCATTTAATTTCGAAAATACCCTTATGTTGATACCAACTCGAAATCAAACCTAACAGCTATCGCCCCTAGCCAAATACCCCCATCCCAGACAAAATGGGATATGTCCTGCAAGCTGATTTGACTATTTCGATCTGTTTTCATTTAAATTAAAATTTAAATCTATATATTCAATTTTAGACGTACATTTCAATTTTGCTGCGGTCACATACTGACTCTAAAAATTACAGAAAAATTATTTCTGACTTTTTTTTCCGATACGGTCCTAACAAAACTAATTTCATCAAATTTGAAGACCGTTTGAAAAATGGCCAATTTCTGGTCGATCCAAATTGGCTAAAATTGTTAAAACACGGTTTCTTCTGCCATGCTCACATATTGATTCCAAAAATTATGAAAATTGGAATCTAGCAATATTTTGACATTCTGGATCCAACAAAACTGGTTTCATCGAAAACGGAGGTCAGTTGCAAAATGGCCATTTTTAAGGGCCATATTTCTATAGCGACTATTTTGAATTTTCAATTTTCAATTGGACATAACTTTTTATTCCCACTATGAAATTTTGATTTTTCAGATTCGTTGGGAAGATATTTTTAATTAGACTCTAATATTTTTGGTTTCACTAAAATCCGGTTTATTTTGAATCCTATATATTCATTTGAAATTTGAAATTTGAAAATTAAAATCGAATTTTCAAACTACCGCGCCATTTCCAATTCCTTTTATAATTAAAATAAATATTTATATTCTAATTTCGATTTAAATAAATTTATACATTCTAATTCTGTTCAAAATAAATTTCTAGTTGTTATTATTTAAAATAAATCATTTTGAATATTCAAAATTCATTAAAATTGCCAAAATAAATTTTTTAAATTGGTTCTGATTTTTCGGGCTGTTACAACCTCCCCCACATAAAATATTTTCGTCCTCGAAAAGGAACAGAGATGAAATTTGTTTAACCAATCAACTCAACTTTCAATTTGGCTTTCATTCTTCAACTTTTCAGTTTCTAAGAATTTCAAATTTTTCAAAAATTTGGCTAACACCATAAATTTTCGAAAAATTTCGCCATAACATCCTTTGTACGAGGAGCACCAGGAAAATCCCCAAACCGCCACACAGGCCCTCTCATCTCAAAAAGAAAAAGAAAGAGCCAAGCGGCTAGCCAATCAGCTCATAAATCATCCAAACCCAATAAATTAGTAAATATGTACCTATTTGTCGGGCATACAATTTTATTCCTCTTCTCTAGCCTCCTTGCAATGACCTGTCCAGTATATATGCATGTACATGTATGCAAATGCGATAAATTTTCAATACAGTTCAATACTTGGTTCAATTTAGCTAATGGTTCCAAATTTTAATTAGTCAACCAATAATCAAACAACACAACCAACAATCAATTAGTTGATTATCTTTTCAAACACATAACTTTAATACATAGTCAAAAATCATATTTTTGATGCCAATTCACAACAGTAAACCCTATCTAGTTTTGGTTCTCACACTAGTCTCATGGAAATATATAGATGTCCCACTTTCGAAACTCGAACACGAATGCTGATGATGTCGCGACATCGCCAGAATTATGTCCGGGCGACTAGAGTGTAATTCTATATCTATCTAGTATATTTCAGACTTCGAATACACGTTAATTACGCGTACATTCAAAATCTTCATATACTCGATTGTCCCAATCAATTTAAAATATACATTCGAATATGTATAATACAATTTAAATTTCAAAACAAAATTTGCTTTCATTTTTATTTTAAAAATATACTCTTCACACTCGTTCTAGGATACTACTGACCCTATCTCTAACGAGTCATTCCTATTGGATATTTCTAATCTAATCACTGATGAATTCTTTCGTTTGGTTCTAATGTGTCTTGCTCTCTAGCTCTGTAAACCAAAGCTCTGATACCAAAATGAGACGACCCAAATTCCCCGTAAAAGAAAGCCCGGATTGAGTTGAGAACACGACAAATCAGAACACAAACAGAAGAACATTTTATTGCTTATGACAACAATTTACATCAGAGTCCAGGAATATAACAAAGTATGAATAAATAATATACATTCGATAAATATCAGAGATTTAAAATTACATTTAAATACATAGTAGTGGAAAATAATACAAAACACAACTGAAAGAGATACACGGATACAGAGCTTTCCGAATATCATTCCAGCTATAAACCAGGATCCTGTGAATATAAATCTGCAAAACCAAAATTATTAGCTGCCCGTGTGGAAAATAGGGGAACCCAGAGTTTAGGTTAAAATAGTAAACTCCAGGTTAGTCATGTGACCGGTGTGAGAACTAAAACAGTTATTAATCTGATTTTAAAGTTAGGTAAATCATGGGACCACGTTGTATAACACGGAACATGTTTCCTTCGAAGAATACCAGTGCATAAAACAAATAGCGTAATGCTAAATAAAGACCAATGAAGCTATTATAAGACTCAGGTCCCATCACACAATGCAATGCAAGCCGGAGGATAGAGTTTTACCTTATAATAATCAAATATGCTTGGTACATGAAATTTCATCTTTTATTATAACTATAAGTGAAGAAATCAACTTCAAATATAAATGTATCAGTCATAGACGGCATAGTGCCCCATCCCACTATGTCGCCACACTAGGCTCTATAATCAAAACCGCAATTGTCACGTATTGGAAGTTGGATTTCCATCTGTGAACAAAGGCAAGGGATGGTCCTTACCGCTTCGAGAAAATCTAGCCTATGTCTCAGGACCCAGACTCAGGTGGGCCCTTGGATCGTCAGGGTCGGTCCACCCGAAGTGCAAAGGGTGAATTAAAATGCCTGAACATGCATTTCCCCGCCCTATGGGGCATAAGTCTGGTCTGTATAAAGACCATATCATCCATCAGCCCCGCAGTGCCGATATATCCGAGGCGCCTCGCTATCCATCGTCCACATAAGTAAAACATCTAGACGTACAAAACCCAGACACCACTCCTAGCTAGAAGGAAACACATGCTCTCCCTGATGTCCTCTCCCATTTCTAGTTCACACCGGGGTGTGAGGCTCGCGAATTAACGCTACACAAAGCAATGCTATCTTAAAGTCGTGCTTTGATCATCAACCACACGACTCTGCATTTCAACATAAGCCTTGATCATTTGCATCTCAGCATGCCACACAGGCAATTCATGCTATGCAACTGATGTCTATCAATCACACAGAATGAAATACGATGTCCGACACACATCCATTTACAAGTTCGTTCTTGGTCTGAACGAAACCAAAGGCACCTTATTCCTCGTCCCGTATGTCCAATACAGGAGAGAGGTCCTCGCATATCCGATCGATCCCCAAGTACGTCTGGAACGATCACCACTTATTACCTTGTCTTGGGTGTAAAGCCCAATCAAGACATCAGTAATCATCCAAACGATGTGAAGGCCTCCGGTCTTCAACCACCGTCTTCATCGTCGACTTATCTTCGATTCAGTTATTCAAAATGGGATTAACCCAGTCTTTCTGAATAACTCGCGTATATAATAAACAAATGCTATAAAAACACAACATACGCCTCATTCCAATTCTGAATATTCTTCTATTTAAATATTCATATCCTTTGGGAAAGGTTCTCATTAATTTTTTCAAAGATAAATTCTTCAAATTTATTCTTTAATCTTCCTTTGGATATCAATTCAAACCAAATTATGGCTTATCCAAACTAGCCAGGATTAGCGAACTTTACCGAAGTAATCATTTGTTAAATTTCCCAATCCCAACCTATTCATCCCATGAAGCAAAACTGGTAATACTTCATATCTAACACCATGGTGTTATATGTAAAATTAATTACCATTTCACGTTCAAATCTAATTAAAGATTCGACTATCACTTGGAGCAAAACTGGTGATACTCCATTCTCAATCATTTCTTGAATTTGATAATTTTAGTTATCAGATTCACAATTCAATCTAATTAAAGATTCGATTAAACTCTACTTCAATTTTAATTTCCAGAAATCGTTAGTTAATGATTTTCTTCAAAGTTAAAAAATTAATCTTATCTTTAACTGGGTTAAAGAACTAATGTCATTTAAAACACAGCTCACGATAAACCAAAAATCTCATTCCATTAATAATGGAATTTTCATGGAAAACAGATCGATATATATAATCGATATAAACTTCCATATCAAACTGATAATATAAATGGAATAACGGCCAAGCCTTTTAAATTCCATATATATTAACAGTCTTCCTCTACATAAGTTCAATTCGATTATTACAAAATCGAATTCCACTCAATTCCAATTTAATATGTTAAATTGGAGAACTTTACTTTGGAAAATCTCCTTTAAATCTTAACAAAAGATTTATAAATTTCAGATCCCAATTCACTGTAAATCGGGTAAAAGAATGAATGTCGCTAAGAACACAGTTCACGATAAACACAATTCACATTCCATTTTATTTCAATTATTAAATATAATTGGAAACTCTAAAAATCTTAATTAAAAGATTTATTCTCTTCACATGGGATTCAAGAACAGTGTTAGTGAAGACACCGTTCACAACAAACCCCAAAATCCAATTCTTTTATTCCATTCCAATTAAATATTAATTAATCGGAAAATTTCACTAAATCTATATAAAAAGATTTATTCTTTCCTCAACTGGGTTTAAGAGCAGTGTTAGTGAAGACTCCGTTCACGACAAACCCAAAATCCAATTCAATATTAAATACAAGGCTCTGAATGGAAAATATATCGGCTTATATTCAATATCCAATTCTGAAATAAACAAATACCGTATTGGAATAACGATATATATCTTCCAAATTCCTCCACAATATGCGTGCAATCGCGGAATCCAATATCGAAATATTCCGATGATAATTTCGATTCAAATTCATTCCAATTCATATATTGGAAATTCTAGTTATTTTTAAAACCTTTTTAAATCCAATTTATTTATTTTAAAATATTGGATTTAATATTATAGTTCATACTAGTTCATTTTGATAAAAATGTATTTTTATCTTTTCAAATACGGAATTTTTCATCCCAATTCTTTCCAAATCATTTATTATGATTTTACACATATTATCGATATTTTTAATAATTTTATCAAGGTCCGTAAAGTCGATTTCCATAAACGGCCATTGAAATGCACTTAGAGCGTCCTTTTTCAAATTTGATTTGGACATAATTCCAAATCGAACCATTAGATTTCAAATATCTTACGAACCCAACGGTTCTGGTTTTAGGAGAACCCGACGGTCGGATCGCCTGTAACGTCAATTCGAAGTCAATGGTCGAAATTCGCGAAATGCCGTGGCGCGACGTGTTCTATTAAGGCCATTATATATATAATATATATTTCTTCGATTTCCATTTAAAACATATTTTATAAATCATTTTCAAAATGATTTCAACTTCATATTCAATTTCGAATCAAAATTGAATATTCCATATCATTAATATATAAATGATAATATTTTCAAAACATTAGATTTTGAAATCAATTCCTTTTCGATATTCATTTTAAAAATGAATAAAATCGATATAAATACTGTTCACTTCAAAATGGCGTTAATCTAATCGACACGGCTTTATATATTTAAATATATTCGTGTCCATCCCAAATCGGACATCAAAATCAGATTTTGATTCTTTTTTGAATATTATTTTAAAATATTCCTTATTTTAAAATATCCATTATTTTAAAATATTCGTTATTTTAAAATATACGTTATTTTAAATTATTCGTTCTTTCTAAACTGGAATCAGACACAGTCAATTAACATATAATGTTGTTTACATGGATTTCATACAACACGTGTATATAACAACCATAATCAACAATCATCCATCATTCAGAGTGGATTCTACACTGTATAAGCATTAAATATAGATATTTAACGCTTACAACAGTCTTTCAACCAATCGATTGACATACAACTAAACAGTTGGGATTAGTGTACGTTAAATATCATCCCAACACACATGTGGGGTTTCAACCAACAAATAATGAATATTATTTGTGCAATTGGGCGATGTGTAAAATTTATCGTCCCAATCCGTATTAGTCAAATGGGTGTACATAAAAAAATCGTCCGATTTGTAAATGAATATTTATTTTATTCATATATGCGTTAAAAATTCTATTTATAATGATAAAATGTTTTATTTCCACCATGAATATTTTATACAGTCCATTTCTCATCACAAACAATTTTCACAACATAATCAAACAAACAAGTCGTCCATGGTCTGTGGACGACGGAAAACAGTTCATATATGCAGTTATGAAATAAATAACTGTATAAAAATAATTTTGGTGAGAAGTTCTCACCTTTGGGATCCACTTCGCCGTTTTATTTCTGAATTTCAGAACAATCTGGATTTGCCCGAAACTCCAACGCAATCTTTTTCACACTGTTCAAATTAAAAATCAAATTTTTAATACGATGTTTATATATTAAAAATCCTATTTTTATCCTGCTACTTTCCATATAAAAAATATATTTTTATACCTCTACTTTCTATATAAAAATTGTATTTTTATAATGTAACTTATATATAGAATATCATATTTTTATAACAAAGTTATATATATATAAATCGTATTTTTCTACCGCTACATCTTATATAAAAATCGTATTTTTATATAATTAAAAATCAAATCTTTTCTATTATAAATTTTTTAACTTTTATTTAATTAAAAATCATGTCTTTATATTTTCAAAATTCTCGTCTTTATATTTTTAATTTGAATCTCTACATATAAAAATCATATTTTTATTTCTACTAAGTCATTTATAGTAAAAACCATAATTTTATATTATTAAAACAATGCTTTATATATATTTAAAAGAAAACAATGTTTACTTATTTATTAAAAACAAATTATATTTATTATAAATTCATATTTTTAAAACAATTAACATATAAAAGAAAAAAGAAAAAAAACTACCTTTCTCTGTTAAAACTCACACGAAAAAAACCCTCATCAGCTCTCGTCGTTGACCGACTTCTGCACCTCCTCCCTTGCGTCGGAGGTCGATTGGCATGGTCCCTGACGCGTACCACTACGACGTCTTCCACCCCGTAAAAACCGCTCATCTCGGTGGCCCCCACCTGTCGCAATTTGCGTGTGAACATCACAACTTTGTGCTTGAAATCTGAATAGCACACGAAACATTAGATCACCAAATTCATATGGATTGGAAGCCCCTAAGATATTCTTTGATATTTCCTTTGGAAGTTGGTGCTTTTATTGAGTGGGTTATGAGAGAAATGGCCAAGAACAATCGAGCTATTTCCGTCGTCCATAGAGAGAGAGGCACGATTCTCATTTGATCGCAGGTTGGGCTTTGACCAATGAAATTTAGGGTTAGGTTTTTATATAAATTTATATTTTAATTCATTTAATTTCGAAAATACCCTTGTGTTGATACCAACTCGAAATCAAACCCAACAACTATCGCCCTTAGCCAAATACCCTATCCTGGACATAATGTAATATGTCCTGCAAGCTGATTCGACTGTTTCGATTAGTTTTCGTTTAAATTAAAATTTAAATCTATATATTTAATTTTAGACATACATTTCAATTTACTGGGGTTACATACTTACTCTAAAAATTACAGAAAAATTATTTCTGGTTTTGTTTTGTCGATACGGTCCTAATAAAACTAATTTCGTCAAATTTAAGACCGTTTGAAAAATGGCCAATTTCTGGTCGATCCAAATTGACTAAAACTGTTAAAACACATTTTCTTTTGCCACACTCACATATTGATTCCAAAAATTATTATAATTGGAATCTAGCAATAATTTGACACTCTGGATCCAACAAAAGTGGTTTCGTCAAAAACGGAGGTCGTTTGCAAAATGGCTATTTTTAAGGGCCATATTTCTATAGCGACTATTCTAAATTTTAAATTGGACATAACTTTTTATTCCCAATATGAAATTTTGATTTTTCAGATTCGTTGGGAAGATATTTTCAATTATACTCTAATATTTTTGGTAGCACTAAAATCCGATTTATTTTGAATCCTGTACATTCATTTGAAATTTGAAATCGAATTTTCAAACTACCGCGCCATTTCCAATTCCTTTTATAATTAAAATAAATATTTATATCCTAATTAGTTAAATAATTTTATACGTTATAATTCTATTCAAAATAAATTTCTAGTCGTTATTATTTAAAATAAATTATTTTAAATATTCAAAATTCATTAAAATTGCCAAAATAAATTTTTTAAATTGGTTTTGATTTTCCAGGTTGTTACACCCAACCATCCCGTTGTTCCCACTTGGAACAACTAATATAAGAGCACTCGTTATTCTCTCTTTCAAGATTCCAAAAGCACGCTCATACTTCGCATCCCATGCGAAGACTTGATTCTTCTTTGTTAATCCGGTTAATGGTGCAACTATCTTCGAAAGGTCATTGATAAATCGCCGATAATTTCCAGATAAACCAAGGAAACTTCTAACTTTCATTGCATTCTTAGGTCGATCCCAATCTTGGATTGCTACCACCTTATTGGGATCCACTGCTATTCCTCAGCCTGATACGACATGACCCAAGAATCTCATTTCTTCGTTACAGAAGTGGCACTTCGAAAACTTAGCTATCAGCTGATGCTTTCACAAGATTTCCAAAACAATTCTCAAGTGCGTCTTATGTTATTCCTCCGTCTAAGAGTAAACCAGTATATCATCAACGAACACAAGCATGAACTTATTCAACTAATCTCTGAAAACTCGGTTAATAAGATCCACAAAGTATGCCAGTGCATTAGTCAATCCAAATGGCATAACCAGCCACTCATAAAATCCGGATGTTGTCCTAAAAGCATTCTCTAGCACTCTATCCCCAGCCACACTCAATTGGTGAAATACCTCGCTAAATCCATTTGGAAAAACAATTTGGCTCCATGAAGCTGGTCAAACAAGTCATTGATCCTCGACAATGGATACTTATTTTTCTTGGTCACCTTGTTTAGCTCATGAAAATCCACACATAATCGCAACGATCCATCAACCTTGGTTGCAAACACAACTGGCGCACCCCCACTTAGATATGCTTCTCTGAATAAATCCTTTTTCCAAAAGGTCGTTCACTTGCACCTCTAACTCTCACTGTTCCCTCGGAGCCATTCGCCTATAGGACATAACAATAGGTCTAGCTCCATCCACTTAATCGATCTGAAACTTGATTTCCCTTTGCGGCGGCAGTCCTTTGACCTCGTCAAAGTCATCTGAAAATTCATGAACGATTGGCATTGATGACAATCCATCATGTGGAACCACAAGCGAATATAAAAAGATGACTAGGACCCCATCTTCTTGCAAGCAGCGCATCTCAATCATTCGCCCTTCCACATTCCTTATTGTAACCTCGAGCCTCTCGTATTCCACTATAGTCGCATGCTTATTTGAACTAATCCATTCCCAAAATGATCCCAAACGCAGCGAAGTTCAAAAAAAAACAATCACAAACAAAAGAGAAACCATAACTCAAAAAAACTAGACCACGACAATGCATACAAAGACTAGATTAAACCCTATAGGGTTAGTCACACCCAGTGGTCTATGAACGATTTCAGGTTCTAAACCTAACTTGCAAACAATCTCATTACAAATAAAAGAATCTGATGCTCCAATATCAAAAAAAACTCGAACTAAATTACCTTAGATAGAAAGCGTACCTTGCACAAAAACGCTCTTCTCCTTCTCTACAGCAGTCTGAGCCCTCGAGGAAGACGGCACAACATTCAACGCATGCGCTTTCGCAACATGCTTATCTTTCGATGGTTCTGAATAGTTCTTCTTTAAACTCCCAGGATTATCGAAATTATAACACTACCTCTCTACTTTGGAACCTTACAATCAATGGAATAATGGCCCTTCCCATGACAGTTCAAGCAGGTAGCCTCACCTTTAGGTTTCTTCTAGCCATTTTTCCCTTGTTGCTGGTGCTTTCTCTTTCCATTCAACTTTTTCTTACCCCCACCACCATGCTGCTGTTTTGACTCCGACTTGTTCTCAGCAATAACTTCTTCCTTACTAGGGAACAAACTCTCCTTCCTCAAGGCCTTCTCGACTAATTTTTCATACGAATCCTCAACATGATCAAGTAGCTTCTTTCTAAGACACTAATCGAACCTATGATAAACTTCTCTTTCTTATGATATGGAATCTCAATATTTAAACAAGCGTACTTCGACAAAGCTTCAAACTCCATTGCATACTCAGAGATAAGCCTTTCTCTTTGCTTCAACTCAACAAACTTCTTAAAGAGTATCGACTTCTGGACTGTAGAAATGGACTTCTCCTCAAACTTAGTTCTAAACTAATTCTGAGTTATCTGGTCCTGCCGCTCCCGACTGGCTTCCCTTACCTACCCCTTCAGTAAAAGGCTCATTCGTAGCAGCGCGTCTTGAAGTTCGATGACTCATTCTTACTCTGAAACAAGAATGATTAGTCCACGTCAGAGAAAGTCCATAATGGTAGTCAAGTATTTACTAGTCTACTACACTATATTACATATATATAATACAGTAATCATCCTTTAAAAATTACAGTTACATCTTTCATACGCTTTTATGCTCGCGAACTTTGGGTAAATCGATTAACCAAAGCTCTAATACCAAATGTGACAACCGCCCTACACCTCCTATACTAATACATCATGTCAGGCCATATGGGATGACAGTCAAGGTAGATAATCACACAACATAACCTATCGTATAACTCACAACACACAGATAACATATGATTATAAAATATACAACTGAATATAGTAATGAAGTATAACAGAATAGAAGATCTCATCCCCATAAAATATCAGGTACAATATAACCCAGAATAAATATCTGAATACAATATGCCTCATTACATCCCTCAGAGTCTCTTAACAAAACACCAAAAATAATAATACGATAATATAAAATAACACGCCAGCCTCTTGCTCGTCGTTGTACAACATCGCGCCACCGAACCTAGAACATGCTACTTAGTCTACGCATCGATCACATCAATGAGTAGCCCAAGGTAATAAGAGGAGACATAAAACCATGAGTCAGACAATAGTCTTAGTGAGCAATAAAATAACTATCAACAGTTATATAGTATAATATAATAATAAATAGTTCAGATCTTGTAACACCCCGTAATTCTGTAACACTAGGATTCACAAATCAAAGCAGAATTAAATTGCAAAATCAAAATAAATGGAAACGGGCTATGCCATTGCGTTCGTCTCGGAATTCTGCATGAAATAGAGTCCGAGTTTGCGTTAATCGGACTCCGTACGAAGGAGTTATGGTCTTCAAAAGTTTCAGAATTCAATTTAAAATTTGAACAGGTCAGAAAACGAGTTCAAAATTCAAAATCGGACCCAGATTGGGCTGGGCGGGAATTTTCCCGCCCAAGATCCAGGTCGACTGGGCAGTCGACCTGGGGGTCGACCCCCCCTGCTTTTTCCAGATCTACAGTCTGGTTCGTTCTTCTGTATCTAGACGCCATTATGACCATATTCGTTGACTTCTACACTATATAAACTGCCCTAGTCTCCTTCTCTATTCACAATTCTTTTCTATCCTTATGCTGCCTCTGAGAAAATGTATAAATAAATAAAAATAAGAAGATAATACAAAAATCCAAGACAAGGTTATGCTGCTCAAGTTGTCAAGAAGAGATTCCAATCAAGATTAAAGCTTCAAGATAAGAATCAAAGGCTAACTCAAACGGTTTCGAGCAACGTCGCACGAATCATAGCAATGCCATCTTTCTATTCTAAAAACCGATCAATGTAAGTCGGTTACTTTTTAGATTTGAACGTTTTTCTCCGTTCGTGACATGTAATTAAAGGAATAAAAGAGTATGCTAATTCTTTCTATTCGAATCAGTGCTTATTTCTTTGGGCATAATTAAGAACTGTTATGATTCGATGACCAATGAGACTGTGACTATGAAACTATGGACCTTAAAACCATATGCCTCTCTGACTATGAACATTGCCTATGACTAAGAACATTGCCTATGACTATGAACATTGCCTATGACTGTGACTGTGACTATGAGAATTATTTCCTTGACTATGAACACAAACCTATGCCTTTGATAAGGACACATAAACTATTGCCTATGACATAACAAAGACAACTGTGATTAAACATCTATAATTCATGACTAGGAAAGTGTTGCTTAAGTTTTGAGACTATGAAATTGGGTCTAAACCTGATTATCTATTCTGTCTATTCTTGGTTTTCTTTGGTTTTAGACCTTGGGAATTTACCTATTAAGTTAGGTCTACCCATGTTCTTGAACCTACGTTGTTATTCAACCCGTTTTATGCCATAAGATTTTCAGACCTATAGGCCTTCGATGTTCTAGATCAATTCCAGTGAAATTCGTTAGGTCTATAATTGGTAAATTATCATTTTATGCCAGTTATTATGCCTATCTTTTTCATAGTATCTTTGGTTCATTCCCTATTTTCTACGAATCTAGATTTATCTAAAATCTAGATTGAATCACGACTATACGAACAGTGGGAATACGAATTGGGAAAAATATGAAATTTACTAAAAAAACGTAGTTATAAACTTGGAAATTGGAATAAATTGGGAACATGTATTATGGCATATTCATAGAAATGCAAATTGGATAAATTTGACATGAATTATAGGATGTGTAATTTGAACCTAGTATTGACTTGTAAATATAGCATTTACATGAATTGTGAACTAGAATAATAGGTCTAGTTTGACATGAACTGAAATTAGAACGTTAATTCAGAATTGGATTAGCTAATTTGGTATGATAAGTATATTGGCATAAATTTGAAATTGGCCATAATTGTCATGTTTAGCAAAATCATGGTTAGTGGCACTTAATTTGGTATAGTTTACATACCAAAAAGCATAAATATGATTTAGAGAGGGAAATGGGCCATAAGAATGAATGTTGACAATTTACATTAAAAGAGTGATTAGGAAATAAGTAAATTAGGAATAATTTACTTATAGAATTTGTCCTAAATGAAAAAATGTAAATTTAGACAAATTAAAGGTTTCTTAACGACATCTCTTTTAATAATACACCAGAAAGTTCTAGGGTGACAGAGAGGATAGGGTCTAGGCTTGGGTTTGGAAAATACAAGTTTCCTGCTCTCCCTGGCTATCCCTAACTGATCCGCCGGACGGGATGGTTACTTTCAAAACCTGATTTGAAAATTAATCAAAACCCTTTGAACTTAGAAAACACGAATATGCCTAACCCGAGGTTAGACGGAGTTGCGATGTAAACCTGCCCGGAACCAACTGGCACATCCAGTAATCGCAACAATATCTGTCTAATGTGAGTGGTCACGGCTTTAATTTATTTAGTTAAAGCTAGAACAAGAATGGTAGGGTTAAGTTAACTAAGACACTTAACCAATTCAACATGATAACCAAACCGATGGGTGGGGTTAGGTTCATACAGACACTCAACACAGTTAAGTTAGAATGGGAGGGTTAAGTCCATAGGAACACTTAACCAACTTAACACAGTTAAGCTAGAATGGGAGGGCTAAGTCCATAGGGACACTTAACCAACTTAACATGGTAACAAGACAAGATTTGTAGGGGTTAAGTAACTAAGAAAACATTTAGCCAAATTAACATGTTAACTAGACTAGAAGGTGGGGTTAAGTAAAGTTTAAGCACTTAGCCAAATTAACATGTTAACTAGACTAGAGGTTGGGGTTAAGTAAAATTTAATACACTGAGCCAATTTGAGATGTTAGCTGGACTAGACCATAGGGTTAAGTAAGCTTGAACACTTAACCATCATATTGTGATAAAGGAATGGGGTTAAGTCTGAAACATGAAGGGATAATACTTAACCATTAATAACATGTTAGTTAAAATAGACGGGCAAGCTTAAGTTAAAAAGGAACAATTAACCAATATAGGATGAATGGGTAGGGTTAAGTAAAAAGAAATACTTAACCAATATAACTTGGTTTGTGGTAGGGTTAAGTCAACATGAATTACGGATAACACTTAACCAGTTTGACGGGATAAATGAAGAGGGTTAAGTTAGCTTGAATTGACTAATGACACTTAACCAATCCAAATTTGACGGGAAAGAGAACTAAGTAGTAAACCTTAGTTAAAGGAGCTAAATAGTAAACCTTAGTTAAGAAAACAACGATTCTGGAAACTAAGTGGTCAACCTTAGTTAGCAAAACTAAGTAGTAATTCTTAGTATAACACGGGAAGGAGCGAATGTCCGTCTGAGTAAAAAGAAGGCTCCAACGAATTGGGTTACGAAGCCCGAGGCTTCGAGGGGACGTGAGGGTACACTTGGTATCCCTCTGTGAGGCTGCAAATGATCCACCTGGGCTCATAGAGGTTAAGGTCTGCATAGAAGAACCAGGGGGTATGCCTTGATTGCAATATATGGCAACCTAAAGACTAGGATGGACCGGCGTGATTCGGCGAGAAAACGGTAGCCCTGTGATAACAACTCGTTGTCTACCATCCATCTTGAGTCAATCGAGATACGTGAAGCGGAAAGGCGGAGAACTCCAAAAGACCATATACTTGTTATCTAGTTATGGGTGAGGATGGCCATAGGATAGTGGGGCACCGGGGGCCTGCATATAGTTCTCATTTTTCAAGGTGTGCCTTTCATTAGTTGAGGGAGGGGTCAAGTGGGACCATTGCCACTGGAATAAAAACAGACCTTAGCATCTGCATCGGCAGATATCTGAAAGCTCCCAACCGAGTTCTGTGTTTCTTGATTTGCCCTGCCACAGGACTCGGGCCGCACATTACAGGACATGTGCATCTAGACAAGTGATAACAATTTGCGATACATGCGTGGGGAAGTCTAGGAACATATACCACTCTAGGTAGTGTGTCCTAGACGAGGGGGCATCATTCGACAGGTAGCATAATCCCTAGTTGGACTAGGTGGCATAAACCCAGAACCCGAGAAGTGTTCTGCAGATAGCGTAAACTCTAGTTGAATCTAGAAAGCACTTGATAGAAAACCCTAGATTAGATCTAGGTAATAAATAATAAATGTATGCCTGAAGGCAATGGAAATTACCGGGATTGGGATCACGATATCATTACTAGTTGGGACACTGGTTAGGTGGTGCAGAGATATAGAAACCAGTATAACAAGGAAATAACGAAGCAGCGAAAGTATTAGAGCATATCCAGTTTATCTTAGCTTAGCATATCTTGTGATTAGCTTGTCTAATCTTGCTGGCCCTATCGTCATGGTGTAATCTTGTATTCAGTTAATTCATGTCGTTTTGTTTTTCCATGTTCACATGCTAGAAGTTATTGAACTTACTCAAGCTTTATGTCTGACTCTGTTTTTCTTTCGTCTTCTTTTCTTCCGTTCCCCCCCCCCCTAGGTAGTAAAGGAGGGAATAGTATAGCTCAGGTTAAATTGGACTGTCACTCTTCCCTAACTTGAAGATTTGTCGAAGTTTTGCTTGGATTCTCTTTTCAGATGCTATGGCTGGCTCTTGCAAAAAATTGGGGAATATAAATGTTGTTTTATGCTTCTTTATTTTGTAAGACAGATGATACTCTGATATTGTAAAGAAATCATTGTACAAACTATTTTATCAATAAAGCAAAGTTTTATTTTCCACTGTTTAATTTCTGTCTGTCTTGTAATTTATCTGCATCTTTTACCCTAAATGCTCCACAGAACTTAGTGCATTCCCTTTGTGAGTGACACTAACGGATGTGGGGTGTTACACGTGGTATCAAAGCTGAAGGTTACCAGATCAGATAAAGGATTTGATTTTTTTTCAAAATGGTTTTAAAAGACGCATTTTCAAAAGGAAATTTTTGTTTTAAAGGCATATTCCCCAAAGCCATACGCACTATCTTCTCTTCCTCTGTTTAAATTCTTGTCTCCTTCTTTCTTGAGTCTCTGGGGCTCCTGGCTTTCTGGGAGGTAACCTCATCGAAGGGCGAAGTCGTGCCTGGCTTCCATCCATAACCGTAGTTGTTTCACCTACGGCCAGTTTTCTTTCAAGCTTATAGGGTTTTCTGTACGATGGAAGCAACTTTCGAGAGATTTGTCAACATGACTACACACGGAAGAGGATGAGGAATTCATGGATGTAGATTTAGCTCACAAAGGAGGAAGGAATTATAAAACCTAAGACAAGAGGAAGTATCTTTACTATGGTCTAATAGGGCATGTAATTAAGGGCCAAGGACAAGATTTTCAGAAGGGAAAGTACCTACTTTCGCCACTAAGCGTACCTAGGAGAAAGGTAGTAAAGTTCTGTTGGAAGAGTCTAGTTTTGTTGTTCGTACTCTTTCCTTTGGTTTTAGCGCTTCGCATTTGTTCATATTCACTTCCATAGTTGAGTCTCTGCACCACAGTACTTGTATAGTAGAAAGATCCCACTAGAGTCTCAAATCCAATTGGTGGTCCGACCAGTTTATTTTTGGTTAGTAGGGATTTGAGAATAGCTATCGAGTTTGCTTATATCATCTCACGTAGAGGAGATATTCCTTAGGTGCTTGTCTGATATTGGTTTAGGCCTTTTGGGCTTGTACTTGAGGAATATCGAGTTCGACTAGGATGGTTTGCATGAGAGATGAATAGTTGTGGCAGGAACTCTATAAAGCACGTAGTAACCTTTCGACCCTTATAGTTATGGCATGGTGGATAAGAGGGAAACCTCTAATCATCTTAGTACATACACTTGGTACCATAATTGACATCTGTTTATTTTGGAAATGGAGGTCAGAAACTTCACAATCGTGAAGTTAAATTAGTTAAGATACAGTGGAGTAAAGCTCAAGAAGGCTAGATACTAGCATCATACCCTTTTCCTTAAGGGTGCATCCTTGATTTCTTTATTTGTAGGAGCTTTACGCATAATTGTTTCTCTCTTTCCAAAGTATATCCTCTAGGTCGTATCTTCGATCCTTAGGTAGAAGCTAATGGATGTAAACATGTATTTGAAACATGTTATGGTTGATGGTTGCAAGTGGTTGCTAATGGTTGCTCGTGAATGCATATGCATATGTATTAGGCACTAGATCAGTTCGGACGCTTTCATATTGCATTTACAGACATGTATTTGTTTGTAAGTTGAAATTGATATGTTATCATATGGATGTTGCATATGGATGAATGGTTGTGCACGCATGTAGTATTTACATAACTAGGCATGCTTGCATACATGATTGGACGCATGGCACTGACATGATTCACATTAAGGAGGTCAACTGAATCGGTAGACCGCCTGATTTTGCATTAGATAAAGACAAATACACACACTATGCATATGAACATGAAAGCATTAGAAATCTTTTGAGGACAATGAATGCCTGTGATTGAATGGTTGAGTAGATGGGTGATTGGATGGTAGGACACATTCTTCCTAACTTGAAGATTTCGGGGACGAAATCCTTTTAAGTGGGGGAGAATGTAACACCCCGTAATTCTGTAACACTAGGATTCACAAATCATGGCAGAATTAAATTGTAAAATCAAAATGAAGGGAAACGGGCTGCGCCATTGCGTTCGTCTCGGAATTCTGCACGAAATAGAGTCCAAGTTTGCATTAATCGGACTCCGTATGAAGGAGTTATGGTCTTCAGAAGTTTCAGAATTTGATTTAAAATTCGAACTGGTCAGAAAACGAGTTCAAAATTCTAAATCGGACCCAGATTGGGCTGGGCGGGAATTTTCCCGCCCAAGACCCAGGTCGACTGGGTAGTCGACCTGGGGCACCCAGGTCGACTGTGTAGTCGACCTGGGGGTCGACCCCCCCTGCTTTTTCCAGATCAGCAGTCTGGTTCGTTCTTCTGTATCTAGACGCCATTCTGACCAGATTCGTTGACTTCTACACTATATAAACAGCCCTAGTCTCCTTCTCTATTCACAATTCTTTTCTATCCTTATGCTTCCTCTGAGAAAATGTATAAATAAATAAAAATAAGAAGATAATACAAAAATCCAAGACAAGGTTATGCTGCTCAAGTTGTCAAGAAGAGATTCCAATCAAGATTAAAGCTTCAAGATAAGAATCAAAGGCTAACTCAAACGGTTTCGAGCAACGTCGCACGAATCATAGCAACGCCATCTTTCTATTCTAAAAACCGATCAATGTAAGTCGGTTACTTTTTAGATTTGAACGTTTTTCTCCGTTCGTGACATGTAATTAAAGGAATAAAAGAGTATGCCAATTCTATCTATTCGAATCAATGCTTATTTCTTTGGGCATAATTAAGAAATGTTATGATTCGATGACCAATGAGACTGTGACTATGAAACTATGGACCTTAAAACCATATGCCTCTTTGACTATGAACATTGCCTATGACTATGAACATTGCCTATGAGTGTGACTGTGACTATGAGAATTATTTCCTTGACTATGAACACAAACTTATGCCTTTGATTAGGAAACATAAACTATTGCCTATGACATAACAAAGACAACTGTGATTAAACACCTATGATTCATGATTAGGAAAGTGTTGCTTAAGTTTTGAGACTATGAAATTGGGTCTAAACCTGATTATCTATTCTGTCTATTCTTGGTTTTCTTTGGTTTTAGACCTTGGGAATTTACCTATTAAGTTAGGTCTACCCATGTTCTTCAACCTACGTCGTTATTCAACCCTTTTTATGTCATAAGATTTTCAGACCTATAGGCCTTCAATGTTCTAGATCAATTCCAGTGAAATTCGTTAGGTCTGTAATTGGTAAATTATCATTTTATGCCAGTTATTATGCCTATCTTTTTCATAGTATCTTTGGTTCATTCCCTATTTTCTACGAATCTAGATTTATCTATAATCTAGATTGTATCACGATTATACGAACGGTGGGAACACGAATTGGGCAAAATATGAAATTTACTAAAAAAAACATAGTTATAAACTTGGAAATTGGCATAAATTGGGAACATGTATTATGGCATGTTCATAGAAATGCAAATTGGATAAATTTGACATGAATTACAGGATGTGTAGTTTGAACCTAGTATTGACTTGTAAATCTAGCATTTACATGAATTGTGAACTAGAATAATAGGCCTAGTTTGACATGAACTGAAATTAGAATGTTAATTCAGAATTGGATTAGCTAATTTGGTATGATAAGTATATTGGCATAAATTTGAAATTGGCCATAATTGTCATGTTTAGCAAAATCATGGTTAGTGACACTTAATTTGGTATAGTTTACATACCAAAAAGCATAAATATGGTTTAGAGAGGGAAATGGGCCATAAGAATGAATGTTAACAATTTACATTAAAAGAGTGATTAGGAAATAAGTAAATTAGGAATAATTTACTTATAGAATTTGTCCTAAATGAGAAAATGTAAATTTAGAAAAATTAAAGGTTTCTTAACGACATCTCTTTTAATAATACACCAGAAAGTTCTAGGGTGATAGAGATGATAGTGTCTAGGATTGGGTTTGGAAAATATAAGTTTCCTGCTCTCCCTGGCTATCCCTAACTGATCCGACGGACGAGATGGTTACTTTCAAAACCTGATTTGAAAATTAATCAAAACCCTTTGAACTTAGAAAACACGAATATGCCTAACCCGAGGTTAGACTGAGTTGCAATGTAAACCTGCCCGGAACCAACCGGCACATCCAGTAATCGCAACAATATCTGTCTAATGTGAGTGGTCACGGCTTTAATTTATTTAGTTAAAGCTAGAACAAGAATGTTAGGGTTAAGTTAACTAAGACACTTAACCAATTCAACATGATAACCAAAACCGATGGGTGGGGTTAGGTTCATACAGACACTCAACACAGTTAAGTTAGAATGGGAGAGTTAAGTCCATAGGAACACTTAACCAATTTAACACAGTTAAGCTAGAATGGGAGGGCTAAGTCCATATGGACACTTAACCAACTTAACATGGTAACAAGACAAGATTTGTAGGGGTTAAGTAACTAGGAAAACACTTAGCCAAATTAACATGTTAACTAAACTAGAAGGTGGGGTTAAGTAAAGTTAAAACACTTAGCCAAATTAACATGTTAACTAGACTAGAGGTTGGGGTTAAGTAAAATTTAATACACTTAGCCAATTTGATATGTTAGCTGGACTAGACCGTAGGGTTAAGTAAGCTTGAACACTTAACCATCAGATTGTGATAAAGGAATGGGGTTAAGTCTGAAACATGAAGGAATAATACTTAACCATAAATAACATGTTATTTAAAACAGACAAGCAAGGTTAAGTTAAAAAGGAACACTTAACCAATACAGGATGAATGGATAGGGTTAAGTAATAAGAAATACTTAACCAATATAATTTGGTTTGTGGTAGGGTTAAGTCAACATGAATTACGGATAACACTTAACCAGTTTGACGGGATAAATGAAGAGGGTTAAGTTAGCTTGAATTGAATAATGACACTTAACCAATCAAAATTTGACGAGAAAGAGAACTAAGTAGTAAACCTTAGTTAAAAGGAGCTAAGTAGTAAACCTTAGTTAAGAAAACAACGATTCTGGAAACTAAGTGGTAAACCTTAGTTAGCAAAACTAAGTAGTAATTCTTAGTATAACACGGGAAGGAGCGAATGTCCGTCTGAGTAAAAAGAAGGCTCCAACGAATTGGGTTACGAAGCCCGAGGCTTCGAGGGGATGTGAGGGTACTCTTGGTATCCCTTTGTGAGGCTGCAGATGATCCTCCTGGGCTCATAGAGGTTAAGGTCTGCGTAGAAGAACCAGGATTATGCCTTGGTTGCAATATATGGCAACCTAAAGACTAGGATGGACCGGCGTGATTCGGCGAGAAAACGGTAGCCCTGTGATAGCAACTCGTCATCTACCATCCATCTTGAGTCAATCGAGATACGTGAAGCGGAAAGGCGGAGAACTCCAAAAGACCATATACTTGCTATCTAGTTATGGGTGAGGATGGTCATAGGATAGTGGGGCACCGGGGGCCTGCGTATAGTTCTCATTTTTAAAGGTGTGCCTTTCATTAGTTGAGAGAGGGATCAAGTGGGACCATAGCCACTGGAATAAAAATAGACCTTAGCATCTGCATCGGTAGATATCTGAAAGCTCCCAACCGAGTTCTGTGTTTCTTGATTTGCCCTGCCACAGAACTCGGGCCGCACATTACAGGACATGTGCATCTAGACAAGCGATAACGATTCGCGATACATGCATGGGGAAGTCTAGGAACATATACCACTCTAGTTAGTGTGTCCTAGACTAGGGGGCATCGTTGGACAGGTAGCATAATCCCTAGTTGGACTAGGTGGCATAAACCCTGAATCCGATAAGCGTTCTGCAGATAGCGTAAACTCTAGTTGAATCTAGAAAGCACTTGATAGAAAACCCTAGATTAGATCTAGGTAATAAATAATAAATGTATGCCTGAAGGCAATGGAAATTACCGGGATTGGGATCACGATATCATTACTAGTTGGGACACTGGTTAGGTGGTGCAGAGATATAGAAACCAGTATAACAAGGAAATAACGAAGCAGCGAAAGTATTAGAGCATATCCAGTTTATCTTAGCTTAGCATATCTTGTGATTAGCTTGTCTAATCTTGCTGACCCTATCGTCATGGTGTAATCTTGTATTCATTGTCGTTTTATTTTTCCATGTTCACATGCTAGAAGTTACTGAACTTACTTAGGCTTTATGTATGACTCTGTTTTTCTTTCGTCTTCTTTTCTTCCGTCCCCCCCCCCTCCCCAGGTAGTAAAGGAGGGAATAGTATAGCTCAGGTTAAGTTGGACTGTCACTCTTCCCCAGCTTGAAGATTTGTCGAAGTTTTGCTTGGATTCTCTTTTCAGATGCTATGGCTGGCTCTTGCTAAAAATTGGGGAATATAAATGTTGTTTTATGCTTCTTTATTTTGTAAGACAGATGATACTCTGATATTGTTATGAAATCATTGTACAAACTATTTTATCAATAAAGCAAAGTTTTATTTTCCGCTGTTTAATTTCTGTCTGTCTTGTAATTTCTGTCTGATACTCTGCATCTTTTACCCTAAATGCTCCACAGAACTTAGTGCATTCCCTTTGTAAGTGACACTAACGGATGTGGGGTGTTACAGATCTCACCTGAGCCATCCCTGCAAACACAGAGTTAACACATAGCAATCTCATTATAATAAGCAGAAAATACACAGAATAGACACGGGTTAGAATAGGATTCCTAATCTTGCTTCTCTTTAATGTCCTACGGTGATAGCCTATGCAGAGGAAATAGAAGAGCACATAAACAAGCAATAACCTAACTATCACCGTCTACAGCCTCGAATGCATCAATATCGAATAACTAACTGTTACAATCTGTCAAGGGCTAATGGAAACCCTGGTTCTAGTCAGAATGTCACACGTCCCACGTACATTTTCCTCCTCGAGACAACTACATCGCTCCCCGAGCGATCAAAGGTACTCGATCTCTCAGATGCTCATAGGCATCCCCATGATACCCCTACTTTGAGTATGCTAGAACTTTCGATGGTCGATGATTCCTTAGTGCTCCTAATCTCCAAGCCATCCTCGATGACTCCATTATTTAGTTCAACTCTTAGTCTAATTAATAAATTATTTCTCATGCTCGAGTCCCACCCTAGTCAACATCATCTTGCGAGCTCAAGTCCCACTTGAGTTGGTTCATTACCTTACTGCATCGTCCCACGATCAGTTGTACCTAAATTCAGCTTCGACTACTCCCATCTTGATTCACGGTCAAAGAAATATAACCTCATTGATAACCACTTTTATCTTATGAAAGCTTTCATAGTCTATTTTTTTGGCAAAGCCGATCGGTTTTTATAATGACTGCAAAGAATTATTATTATAGCCAATAATAATTACAAGTATTACAGGGGGTTGTGGTTACCAACCAACTACATTGGTTTTTAAGGTGGACCGTCCACCACATACGACATTTATAGTGGGTCATCCACTAATCTATTCTAGATTATAGTACATGAGCTAGTTAAGATACTGTAGTGCTATTTTACTAACATACGTTCGACTCTGCACAGGGAGCAAAAATACATTCCATCTCCTCACATGGAGAAAATTACATAAGCCAAAGCACAAAATAGATACCATAAACCAAATTACATATAACATGACACATGCCACACTAAAATCCAAAGAAAACAAAGTTCCAGATTTAAATGGCCATTATTCCTACCTGTCAAGTATCAAAGTATAACTCCTTCCCGATAATTTTCTCTGTCGGTCCATCAATGAGAACTCGAGCGATCATATTTTGACCTATCCTATTGCAAATAACTTGCACCATAGTCTTCTTAGGATCTAATCTTGCCACAATCAAAATTTCATATCCAAATGAGTAAATGACGTGGTCCCCCAAGAGGTCCATCCTTATGGACCGGACTTACCGGAGATGTGGACCGAACTGGCAGGAGATCCATCCCCTATGGACCGGTACCGGTCCATAGACTTAGGTTATTTTTGGCTTAATTTTTTTCCATAGCTTCCTTGAGGTCCCTAGATGTCGCACACCAAAAATAAAGTCAATCCATGTCGATTTGATGGATATGTACCGATCCATGCACTTAAAGAATTTTCAATTGAAAATTCTTTAGTAGCCTCCTGACATCCTCCAGATTTTCCCCTCTAGGTTTTTCCGAAATCCAATAAATTTTGATGGACCTCCAAGAGGTCCATCCTATGGACCGTATTAGCAAGAGATCCATCCTATGGACCGAATTAGCAAGAGATCCATCCCCTATGGACCAGTACAGATCCATTTCTTTAGTACATTTTGGGATGAAATTTTCTAGGCACCACCCCGAAGCCCTCTAGAGCTCCTTCACCAAGCTTCATCTAAATCCGATCATTTGAACCTCCGGTTCGCTCTTTTGATCAATTCTAAGCGTATGACACACTATTCTAAATGACTAAATCAATCAAATCCATACAATTCAACAAATCAAACTACACTTCACATAATCTCAATCATGATCAATCATAAAAACATGAACATACATGAAATATAACATAAAAATCATAGATCTAGCATAATTAAGATCTAAATAGATATTAAACATGATTAATTTAATGATTTACCAGTGTATATGATCAAATCAGACATTTTAAGGGTTTTTAATATTGAAATTAACATAGGCAATCCGATTTCAGGTGAATTAAACATGCCGGTGTGAAATAACCCTAAGTCTACGCATATTATCCATATTACCCGTGTGAGAGATATCAATCACTCACCAAAACATAGGTCCAATGAGTTACTAATGAATTAATGCATGAACAACAAAGAGATAGCATAGAAAACCTCTGATTTAACAAAAAACAGCAAGATCCGATCTTCTCTGATGCAAATCTTGCTCTTGATTTTCATTTAGAATGAATTGATGAAGAATTATGGATAAGATTAACCAAAGAATCACAGGCACCCAACCTGATGTTTGAATGAAGAGAGTAACCCTAATTCTCTCCTCAAACCCTCTATTTATTGTTGTAAGTCATTATCCTAATGGGCTATACTAATCATCCCCTTAGTTACTAATAACTCTGCCAAACAAAATTTGAACTTAAAACAATGATTTCTCCAGACCCGCTGAGCTAAATATTACAAGTGACCACTGTACGGAATCGTAAACCGTCATTCCAATCCAATGTGATCAATTTTAGCACCTAATTTGCTCCCTATCAAAACTTATAGCTGAAACAGTAAACTCAAGGGCAAAATGGTCAAAAGTTAACTTAGTAAAAATCATGAACATGTCTCACGTCTCCATGAACAACATTTAAAAATACAAGAATGATATGACCACCAGGGAATTAAATATAATTATTTTACAATCCTCTGATGTGTAAAGTATGGGTCGTTACAAGTCCGTACGTATGGAGATGAAGAACACAACGGGGTAGATGCTCGCGTTGTCTGGAGACATGAGAGGAGCACGTCCAACGGATTATTTTACGGGACTGGAGGGAAGCACGAGGCTTCTACAGGACGTGGTAGGGTACTTTGAGATGACCCTCTAAGGAACAATCGAACATAGCCGTCACTTGGAGGCATGTTTGTTGCACCTGTAGGAGAATGGAGTTTTGATGACAACAACCTTATTTCAATATTGATTGGTTATAAAATATATGCTAAAACTTTTATATAAAATATATACTAACACATTATCTATATATATACACACACACACACATATGCAGGAATTATTATTGAAGACTGTAAGTTTAAAGATTTAAGAGATTCAAATTTAAGAGATGATCCAAGACTCATAAGTAATCAAGATTTCAAGAGTTCAAGATAAATATATTAGTAGAGTCTAGTTATGTAAGACTCTGAATAGCACTGCAGCTTCAAATTCAAATTCAAATTCAAATTCAAATTCTGATTTTCAATTTCTGATTTCAAATTTTATTCTACCTTCAATCTTTATTTTCTCTATTTTACTCTCTCTATTTTACTTTGATTTAAACTCAAGTCTTATAAGTTTATACATTATATACTTTATATTTATATAGTTTTAAACTCTATAATTTTATAAATATGTTTATATAGTTTATATTTAAGTTTTCATATGATTTTCCACTTTACAATATTCATTTACAACACTATGTTTAAATTCAAGAATTTCCAGAATTTTATATATATATAACAAAACACTTCAAAAATGCTCAAAATCCATTTTTTTCAAAGGCATATTTCGACATACATTTATGCCTATGTCGACATATAACTGTCACATTTTTTACTTTCAAAGGAAGTGTCTTTTCACTATTTGTAACGTTCCGTTGCAACCTTTCTCATCTTATAAGTAGGGGCTGATTTCGAATTTTTCATCATTCTTCTTCTCCATCTTCATCTACTTTCTTTACACCATTATATTTTCTTATTTTTACGATTTCTACACTTATACTCTGCCGAATTCAATTCAATTTACATAAAACTTCTCTTCTCGCTCTCTACTCATTACTCTTTGAATCGAAGTTCTATTAAAGAGTTATAGAGACATTGTAACCATTTAGGAAGTGTTTGGCTAATCGGTGTTTTCCTTGTAGCCGTGAAATCAAGGAGCGGAAGCGGTGTTAACCTTGTAGCCGGGAATTCTAGGGGATATACTTGATTAAGTGTGTGGAATCGGTGTTAATCTTGTGTTTGTGAAATAAAAGGGGTTGTACTTGGATATTGATATAGTAATAAAACACTATGCAATCCAGCGTTGCGTGGGACTGGGCATAGGAGCAATTCCGAACCAGTATAAAATATGGTGAGTTCTTTCCTTTTCTGCATTTTATTTTGTTTATCTTCGTGTTTGTGTTTGTGTTTGATTCTGTGTATGTGATAATTTCTGTGGTATGTGATTCATGTAGTAGATCATATAAGTTTTAGATTTGGTTTAATTTCTCAAAAACACTATTCACCCCCTCTGGTGTTAGTTTTTCCTTAACGATCCATTTCGCAATCCCTAACAGCACCATCTAGAGTGTACCTTAACTGCAACTATGGCATGGCAGTCAGAAGGTTGTGGTAGATGGCATTGGGTGACTCGAAAGTTTGCCTTACTCATGGAGGAGGTGGTCAGGACCAAATTAAGGATAGTAATCGTCGGATACCTGTCATCGGCAGTTAGTGGGATTCAGAAAGTCTAAAGCTAAACCAACAGACTTATGATCTTTCACTATCGAGGCGTTGGTTGAGGGACATGCCAAATTGGATGTTAGATTGGTTGATAGTGGCACGTCATTATCTCTTAATGTGGTCTTTCATTAGTTAAGGGAGGGGTCAAGATGGGGCCATAACAACCATGAAAAGAGACAGATCATATGTGGATATCTGTAATGTTGGCCTAACGAAGTTGTCCTTTATAGATATCAAAAGCTCACAACCATGTTTCGTGCATTGGATGCAGCCCTATTGTGGAATTCAGGTTGTAGTATATTCGTGCGAGGGTCTAGATACACGCACTAGGTGGTGTATTGTAGACGTTAGGGCATTACTCCATGTTGAGACGTGGTTCGACCGAGGAGTTCGGATGCGAGGATATGGCGCCTATGTGACATAGTGAGGGTGGTTATGTGCAGTTACATCGCGTAACAATGGAGATTTCCATACGCAGTTCGGCATAAGATGGAGGTTGTGCATGCTTCCGTGGTATGAAAACGGAGACCATTAGAGAAGGCTACTATGGGGAGTACCTTGATATCTTGGGTATAGCTACATATATACTATATTTGGTATAATCTACCTGGAAGTAGATGACTGCGACCTGTGTGAGGAGCCTACAATGCTATTAACCTGCATAATGTAATAATTAAGAAAATGTAACCGAACAGTTTATGTAGGGTTATTTCAGAATCCTCTCACTAGAACTTGTTTTCTGGTCCCCTTCTCATAACATACTCACATGTTAGATTTGTGGCAGATATTTGGTAGCCTTTAGACACTTGTTAGGCAGTGTCATTATTTCAATAAGGCTATATTTGATTATTATAATTTATCCATTCTGTTGTGAGATGTTTTATCAAGCTCTGATATATTTATTTTCTTTGTCTTTTCTGCAAGATACTAGACAAGCCAACTTGAGTTTTAGTGGTTTCAGATTTATGATTTTTTGTAAAATCCAAACCCACTGGAATTTGGGTTGTTACATATGGTATCAGAGATCAGGTTTAGGATTACTATATATAGTTAGTGAGTAGCGTATTTTTGTTTTAAAAATAAAATATAAATATTATATATATGGCTAGATCCATGAAAGAAACCCACTTTTGAGAAAACCGCACATGTAAAGAATGAGTTCATACGCCAATGTTAGGATTGTGAAGGGTCTTAAAAGAATAAGTTCTGGCTTAACCGTAGTATGGGTTGTATGATAGATTTGATGATAAGCAAGAAATTTCATGCGTCGATACTTGGAAACATATGGTAGTTCTAAGTTGTGAGTTGATAATAAGGCCTTATGTTTGGAAAATGGATGGATTAAGGATATATATATATATGTGTGTGTGTGTGTGTGTGTGTGTGTGTGAGTGTGTGTGTATAGTGTTCATGGGCATCACAAGAGTTGGACGCCACTCATAGTTTGAAAAGTTTTCTTGAGGATTAGTGAGGAAGTAAATTTATTTCGTGCAAGAAATTTAGAAAAGTGTTAGTTTGGAGAGCACCTTATACCTAGTCCCACAGTTAAACTTTTAGGAGAACTTGAAATAGAAATAGGTATAGGAAAAGATTTCTAAAAGAGTTTTCAAGTTTCAAATTTAAAAGTTTATAAGTTTTTAGAAAGTTATCGATTTTGGCATTAATTTTTTTCTTCTGAAGAAAGTATAAAGATTTGTTTTCTAAAGGAACAATGTGTGCAAGCAAGTCGTGGGGATAAGTCACAAAGGTAGAAAAAGGGAAGACACAAATAAATGAGTTAAACATGTATGTTTAGATTTAAGAAAGATTATACAACACGGAATAAAAGTAATCAATTCTTATATTCCTAAATTTTTGACTTTTAAGAAAGGTTTTTGAGAAAATAACATTTTTGAAAATTTAAATCGGTTTAGTAGGGTAATCCCAGTAGTGTGCATGAACACTAGGTAGAACTTAGGGAAATTATCTTGGTATGTGAGTAAACCATAAACTTGAGCGGTAATTGTAGAAAGTCTCAAGTAAGAAATAGGGAAGTAAAAATGGAAAATTGGTCAAAAAAGGTTATTTAGTAATGTATGTGAACTGAGAAAAAAAATGTTAGAAAGTTATCTCTCTAGTGGTTACTGTTTTAGTAAAAAAAAGGATTAAAGGGAAATTTCAAAACTTGTATAGTTTATGTGGAAAGGAAGTATAGAGCTTTCGCATTAATATTGATTTAATATATAATACAAGTTAAGTGGAAAGGGTTGATCAATTCAAATAAGAATTAAGTTCTCATGCAAATCATTAATAAAAAGAAAATATTAAATTTTCAAGGAAAGACCTAGAACATACCTAATTGGAAGATAAAGGTAAATGAAAAGTAAGAGCAAGTTGGGGTTCTTGTATGGAAAACTGTGGTATGATGTGTGATTAATGAAAATCCCATTTTTAGCGCTTCTTAGGAAATTAGAAGATATGATGTGTTGTCTTACTTTGAGAAATGATAAGAACTAGGCCCAAGAATGTGAGGTTCCTTCATGGTAAAGTAAGAGTTGTTAGGTTTGTATTCGTTCAGGTATCAGGTATGGTTAGCTTATGGATATCAGTATATCATCGGTGGACAATTGGAAATGGCTCATGGAACTAGCAGGTACGTGGGATGGGTTTGTAGAGAGTGGTAGATGGAAAAGAGGAATGCTATGGTTGGATGGATTTAGTGATGATGACCTTTTATATCACGAGGACATAGTCCTAGGCCGGCTAGTCTGAGTAGATAACCACATTTAACCATCATACCTTTTTCCTAGTACTGATTGTAGTAGAGACTGTTTTCTTTTGGTACAGAGTTGCACTCATATATAGTATTCTATTTTATTGTAGAAAGTAGAATGGTTTAGTATGACATTCTTTTTCTAGTATGTGGGATGATTACTAGAAAAGATAAAGACATAGAGTGTCACAAATAAATTAATAATGCAAACAAGAAATGAACGACTAAAAGAAAAACAAATAAAACGAGGAGTAATAAAGGAAGTAACTACAATAAATGAGAACAATAAGAGAAAATAAATTCTCCCAAAGTAAGTTTGGGAAAGTTAAAAAGGAAATTCTTCTTGTAAACCATGCTTGGAAAAGAAAGTAGAATTTTTTGTAGAATAGTTGACAAAAGTGCCAAGTATAGGGAAAATGGTGAGTAAAAGTGAAGTGACAAATATGGACTTTCCCATTCCTACCTTTTTCTAACATGAGAAACTAAATTTGGAAAATTAGATTATTCTTAAATTCGTAAATTTAAAGTTGGTTGGTAGGGTTTGGATGCAAAAACTGGGGGAACTACGCTTTTTGTAAAAGTGCTGGAAAAAATGGATGAAAGTATATTTTTTATTTTAGAAATATTGCATTCATATAGAAATTGCAAATATATTTAGGTTGTGAGCATCATTTTTCAAAATATTTTGAAAAAGACAGCATTCGTATAGGAGGTACCGCTTACAAATTCATTGCATACTTGAATTTTTATAATGTAATCCAAGTTGCACTAACTTACAGATGGTGAAAAATTGGATGTACACATGATGGACGTAAATTATGCGAGCAATTACATAAGCTTACCCTTATTTAATTTTGGGGACGAAATTTCCTAAAGGGTGGGAGAATATTATAACACCCCACATTTTTATAATATTAATTCAATTAAATAATTATAGAAAACGATGAATGGAAAATAGACATTTTTGGAATTGTCAGAATTGGACTTTGGAACATGTACCATTGCGTTCCTTGCATTTTTCTGATAAATATATATATAATATGTTACGAACGGAGTTAGTATGACAAATTTACGGATGTACAAAATTTAGCATCGAAAAATATTTGTATGTAAATATGTGCAAATATACTTTATATTTTAAATTGTGTATGTACATAAATTCCCAGAAAAATGGTCGTTTGAAATTGAAATAAATGGACAGTCAAAAAAAGGAAAGTAATTGACGTTAAAATTGAAACGTTCTTATTAATTGTTAACACATGTCATAATATAATTAAAGTCAAAATAAGCATGTATTATAAATAACACAAAATATGCAATAAAAGGAAGTTTGAAATAACGTCAATCAAGTAGCGTTTCAAATTAAAATAAATATGTGCATTTTAATATATTAATGGTGCGCATTTGAGACGGAATTTATGCACGTTAAAAATGGCATGTAACATAATAGAAATAAACGTTAAAGACAACGTTCATTGAACTAAAAATTGAATAAACACGCAGAATGTTAAAACGGAAAGAAATTATATGAACATATTAATTTCGCGTTTGAAATTTGAAACGGATAAGGCTAAAGAATAGGGAAGAAATTAAATCAGAACATTAAAATTATAATGTTAAGGAAGAGAATAGGCAAGAACTAATCACTGCATTTAAAGACCTATACATGTTTCCTCCAAATGTGTATATTTATTTAAGGAAGGGAATATGTGGCTTTCTTTTGGGTGACTATAAATAAACGTCTAGGGCTAGCCGTCAAACTCATTATTTTCTGAGCAGACAAGAAAGCTCTGTCGTTTCAGTTCTTCTACAACCCTTTTCTGAATCGAATTAAATTAGTTTAGGCCTTCAGAAACAAGAGTTGGAGAATGAAATTCATAGCTTAGGATTGAAGACGCTCAAAATTTGCTCAAAATTCTTTTCCGTACGAGGTAAGTTCGATGGATCTGATTCCAGTTTGATTTTTTTTTCTTTTGGGTTTTGAATTGTAAATTTGTAGCTATTACCATATTAAATCAAATTAGGAAGAAACCACGGTTAATAATTATGAATTAGATTTTGGAATTGGAAAGCTTACAAGTGATTGTATTTAAATTATGCCTTTTGGTAATAATATATTTATCGTTTAATTCCCCGAATTTCTTGACATAATGTATAATTGAAATTGTGGTAATTGTGATGTTATTCATTTCCTAAATGCATTAATAATATTACTGTTGTGTAAATTCATTCATATATCTTCTGTTTGAGCTCAAGAAATTACTATAATAATAAAACTGTAAATTTGGTAATAATTATGTGTATATTACTAAGATTGTAAATTTGATGGTAAATTGTGTATATTTCCAACAAATATTATTAAGAATATAATTAAAATGTTAGGTTGAAAAAGATTACAGTAAACTGTGGAAATAGTGGAATAAGAATTAGTAAACCTAATTTTGTACAGAAATTAACCGTAATTAAACTGGAATTCGGAATCATGTAAGAAAACAGTAAATAATATATAGCTCAAACAAAGGGAATTAGTAGTGGACAGAGTTAATCGAGGGAGGAAAATGGATACATTTCCATAATACATTACAATAAATTACAAAGAACGTATATGCAAGAAAACAAAAAATAATAGGGATTAGTGTGAAACCTGGGGTTTTGCCTTATTACACACTAATCATATATATATATATATATATGACGTAATAAAAACAAATAGCTTACTGCTACGGATCTTAATTGACGTATATTATGGAAATACATTTTTTTACATTTCCACCACCGATTTAATGAAGTGTGTGAAATATTTCCTGTAAAAATAAAAATGACAAGACGGTATATAAAGAAATGTTACAATAGTAAAGGTTCACTTAAACAAAAATGAACCATAGGAAAACTTGCTGAACGGGGAATATAACATATTATAACTAATTATATGAATGAGAATGAAATATAATAGGTAGGCTTGTCCTATATACAAGTAGAATTATAACATATGTTATAATCAGTAACGAAAAGAAAACATACTAACAAACCTTAGTTAATTGGACTAAGCTAATAAGAAAAACCACAACAACAGTTGTGGTAACGATATAACATCAGGATATAATTAAATGAGAAAGGATAAAGTAGACTTGATAATAATAAACTTATATTTGGAAGGATTAAGTTTAATGAATGAAATAATAAGCAGAAGTCCATTCCGGCAGCGCGGGGCTGATTCGGGAAAATATGCGACTCATAGATATGGTTCGTTCCGACAACGTAGGGATGATTGGAGAAAATAGGCGGCGAAATGGAAGCTAATAAACTGGTAACTTGAATAGAAAATGAATGTGTAAATGATCAAGTTAATTAGTAATGTGATAAGTTAAAACAAGCGCGCAATTAAAAGATTAGACATGGAATTTAATAACGCGATGACATGATGTGTTTGGCAGTCTGTACGTATGAAGATGAAGAACCCAATCGGATGAAGTTGTCACTTGGAGGCAGATCTTTTGCACTATCTAGAGTATACCTCGACTACAACTATGGTGTGGCAGTCAGAAAGATGTGTCAGATGGAGTTGGGTGATTCGTCAGTTTTCCTCGCTCATGAAGGAGGTGGTCAGAACCAAATTAAAGATAGTAATCGTCGGATACCTATCATCGGTAGTCAATGAGATGCGGAAAGACTAGAGCTAAACCAACATACTAACGATTTTTCACTATTGAGACATTGGTTGAGGGACACGCCAAATTGAATGTTAAATTGTTTGATAGGGGCACACCATTATCTCTTGATGCAGTCTTTCATTAGTTGAAGGAGGGATCAGGGTAGGGCCATAGCCACTGTGAAAAGAGACAGACCATATGTGGATATCTGTAATGTAGACCTAACGAAGTTGTCCTCTACAGATATCGAAAGCTCCCAACTGAGTTCTGTGCTTTGGATGCAACCCTATTACGGAACTCGGGTTATAGTAGGTAGTACATTAGTGTGAGGGTCTTGATACACGCACTGGGTGATGTATTGTAGACATTAAGTAATTACTCTATGTCGAGACGAGGTTCGACCGAGGAGTTCAGATGCGAGGATCCATGCACTTACGTGGTATGTTGAGGGTGGTTCTATGCGATTACATGGCGTAATGATGGAGATTTTAGTACGCAGTTCGACATAGGATAAAGGTTGTGCATGCTTCCGTGGTATGACAACAGAGACCGTACGAGGAGGCTACTATGGGGAGTACTTGTGTTCTGACCCCCTCCTCATAACATACTCACATGTTAGATTTTTGGCAGAGATTTGGTAGCCTTTGGGCACTTGTTAGGCAGTTTTGTTATTTCGGTAAGGCTATATTTGATTATTATATTTTATCCATTCCGTTGTGAGATGTTTTATCGAGCTATGATACATTAATTATCTCTGTCTTTTCTGCAGGATACCAAACAAGCCAACTCGAGTTTCAGTAGTTTCAGATTTAGAATTGGAAAATCCGAACCCACTGGAATTTGGTTTGTTACAATGTCTCTAGTTAGCATATCTCCAACTAAACAATATTTTGGGTAAACCTCAAAGTATACATTGTTATTATTAGCAAACTATGATAAACTAATCAAATTCTTCTTAATTTTAGGAACCCTTAATAAGTTGTGTAGAAATAATCTTCTTTTACCATTTACACTACCATTACTAATATAAGAAATATTGATGCACTTACCATTTATCATCCAAATTGTTTGATTGTCTTTGTACTCTCTATTGCGAAAGATTTAGGTTTCAAGGTTATTAGTTATATGATTGGTAGCACCTGAGTCTGGGTACAAGCTTTCATCTTGAATGTGATCCAGTCTTGTTGCTTAATTTGGATTTCTTGATGCATCAGACTATGTATTAGTATCAGTCTGAAATTATGCTAGGTTAGCACTGGGCATTGAACCTCTTTGATTGATGCTGCCTTGACTAGTTGCATAATTTTGGTTGAATCCAAAAGTAGCGTTTTGGTGCAGTGTCATATTTTCTCATATATTTGACAATTTGGCTTGTTGTTATTATTACTCCATCTACGCATTCCTCTGTCATGGTTTCATGAACCACCTCTTTGAAAGGTCTAATCTGACTTGTTACTATTTTTTTATTCAAGTTTTTGTTGTTACTTACTGCATAATTGATACTGAGTCGTTTTCTTTTGTTCGTTTGCTTTCAATTCTAGCCTTATGAGATAGTAGAATTGCATGTATGTCATCCATTGGTGAAAGTTCCTTTTGTGATGCTATGATGGCTTCTACAGCCTCATGTTCATCACTTAATCCATTCAGTATGACTAGTACTTGTTCTGATTTAGGCAGTTTGATACCAGCAGCTTCCTATATATCACATATAGACTTAATCTTGCCGAAATATTCTCTCATAATGATGTTGAATTTTTTGGCCTTTTGAAGCTGCCTTTTGGAGTGCATTACTTTTGCAGACTGATTATTAAAACCTTTCTCAATAGTTTGCCATATATCATTTGAAGTCTTGCAACTAGTTATTTGTGGTAGAAGATTTTGACTTATAGAGGACAGTAGCCAAGAACTGGTAAACATGTCTTGCCTATGAAACTTGATGTTCTCTTCATTGTTAATTTTTCTTCGTCTGTTACAAATTTTGGTGGGATAGTAAGTGTATCCATGTAACAACCCAGATTTTTAGCGGTTTACTTTAAAATTTTAAATTTATTTTAAATGCTGAACTGGAAATATAATGTGACGACCCAAACTTCCGTAGAATGAAAGTAAGGATAATCATAGGAGTATAACAGAATTAAAACAATAAAAGATCACCGTTATATAGCAGAACATATAAATCATTTGCAGCGGAAATGAAATGTCACCACAAACATCGTCACAGAACATCAGAGTACGCAGTACAGGATACACTTAGCAATACAGATGTCTCAAACAGGGAAAGAAATAAAGTCTCAATCTCCCAAAATACATCAATATCCAATACTGTCTCAAATCTCAAGAAGAAAATAAAAGATAAAAAGAAAAGATCTTCCAACATCTTCAGCAGCAAGCTTGAGTCCAGAAAACATCCCTAGTTGAAACCTGTCAATTGGCTGCCCGTGTGGAAAGAGGGCACCCGAGTTTGCAAAATGAAACAAACTAGGAGTCAGTCATGGGACTGGTATGAGAAATCTTGCTAAACTAATAATATGGCTAATCACTGGACCACGCTGCTAACGCGGAACGGGTTTAATTCCATTGTATTGGCCATGCATAAATTTTATAAAGTTTAATGTAACAACCCGTATTTTCAATAACCTGTTATAACATAAATCGAGGCAGAATTTAATTCTAAAATCTGAATCAAGGGAAACGGGCTAGGCCATTGCGTTAGTCTTGGAAAAATACGCGAAACAGAGTCCGGCTTTTCGAAAATCGGAGTCCGTATGACCCGATTAAGGCCCAACGAAGTTTTCAGAAAATTTCAAAGTAAAAACAGATTTCAAATTCAAGTTTGAATTTGGAAAATTAGGTCAGATTGGGCCAGGCGGGAAAATTCCCGCCAGAGTACCCAAGTCGACAGCCCTGTCGACTTGGCTGTCGACTTGGTCCAGCCGGGCAGTTCTGCCTGGTGCACCATTTTGGGTTTGTGTTGAGTTTGGGGGCCAGATTCGGTTTTTGAGGGCTGAGATTGGAACTAGGGTTTAATCCTAAGGCTAAAACTAGTCCTAATCTCTATAAATAAGGCCCTAATCTAACCCTAAATCATCATTATTCATTCAAGTAACTAAACTATGGCAAAATCAATCCTCTCATGGCCTCCACTCTCTTCATAAAATTTCTAAATTATTTCTATGAGAGATTTTCCATGCATACAAATGTTTTCAAGCTTGTATGAGCATCATTAGCTTGCATTCAAGTCAAGTTTCCATATTTACATCATAAAGAAAGAGTTTTGATCATTTTGGCTCAAGGGTTTTTCTATTAGAGCTTGCATTTTGGGTCTATTTGATTGCATAAGGGCTTTGTCATATTTTTGTGTCTTCATAAGCATTGTAAGCCCTATTCTACTTTCATATTTAAACTCTAAAGTTAAATGAATGATGCAAGTTTGGTTGGCCATTATGATATGCAAGTTTACCATGTTATGTTATGCAAGTATGCCATGTTATGATATGCAAGTTTACCATGTTATGCTATGCAAGTTTGCCATGTTATGATATGCAAGTTTATCATGTTATGTTATGCAAGTATGCCATGTTATGATATGCAAGTTTACCATGTTATGTTATGCAAGTTTGCCATGTTATCATATGCAAGTTTATCATGTTATGCTATGCAAGTTTGATATGCAAGTTCGTCATATGATATGCAAGTATGTTATGCAAGTTTGGGATGATCATTTTGTTCATGTTATCATGTTATGCAAGCTTATCTTGAGTATGTGGACATAAAGCTTCAAGCTTTATGCTAAATGTTGCATTTTGGCAACATGTAAGTTATCATATCTCTTATTATAACTTGCATGTGAGGCTAAATGCGAACTTGTGGCCATTTCTACATGTCATTTATCACCATGTAACACCAATATGCTAAGTTTGGTTTTATGCATGCTTTTGAGACCTAAAAATGTAATATGCAAGTATATGAACACATGTACATTTCATATGCCACCATGTTGAACTTGTGGCTTCAACACCTTTATGTCATGATTATGCCAAGCTCCCTCTTTCTATCCTTTATGCGCTATTGCGATATGTAAGCGTTGGGATTGCGTTTGGGGTTGGGTAAACTTAAAAGACATAAAAACATAAGCTTGGGAATTTACCTATTAAGTTAGGTCTACCCTTTGGGAATTTACCTATTAAGTTAGGTCTACCCAAATGCTTGAAAATTTGTAACATGTTTTGGAAACATGATGGACATGACACTTAGAAAATATAAGTGTGACCAACTCGAGGTTGGGTTGAGTTTGTAGCGTAAACCTACCCGGAACCGACCGGCTTAACTAGTTGCTACAAACAATAGGACCCAATGTGAGAAGTTGGTCATGTTGTACCTTGAACCCGAGGTTAGACCAAGTCGTGGTGTAAAGCTACCCGGACCTGCCCGGCTTAACTAGTAACCACAACAAGGTCTAATGTGAGAGGTTAAGGCGCATTAAATTAATTAATGCCTCATGATTAGGGTTAAGTCATGGTCCACTTAGTACTTAACCAATTTGGGCTTGGTAGATTAATCAGGATTAAGTCGTGAACTCATCGTTACACTTAACCAAGTTAATCCATGATTAGTAAAAGGGTTAAACCGTACTTAACCCACTAGAAAAATCCTAGCAATGGGGGTCCACTCCAGCAGTAATCCCAAGTTCGTATCATTATGACCCTAGGGTCTAGGCTAGGGTGGGAAGCACAATTACTGGACTTGAGGTAAGAGACCAAAAACGACGGCAGAGTGGTACGCCGGTGTAGTTCCGGGCGGACTATGGTCGTGCACATAGTCCGAAGCCGAGGAAAACATGCACGGGTACCCGTAGATCGAGACTGTGCACTTATGTTTATGGTGTCCAGGGGTTGACACCCTAGGGCTTGATACACCCGACGGGAGACCCTGACAGTCTGACTACAATTATGTTTGGGGCCGTATTGACACCAACACGTGACGAGTTAGGCTTATAGGGAGCCGATCGACTAGACCGTTTGGTTGGACCGCGTATTAGGGTCACTTCATGTTATTGGGCCAAAGGATCAATACTTGCTTATTCAAGTCATGTTAGTTTGCTAGTACACCTGTGGTGCAAAAACCTTAAACCTGATTATGCGATGACACCTTTATCTACCTTGTTAGTTAATCATCATGCTAGTATGTTGTTATCCTTATGTTCATCCCAGTTTTCATCATGCCAGTTAACTTTATCAGTTTACATTGATTGTAGTAGGGCTTACTCAGTCTTTTTGACTGACCTGTTTTTCTTTCGCCTCTTTTCTTCCGTCCCCCCCCCCTCCAGGTTCTCAGGGTGGGAATATTGGAGCTTAGCTTGGATTTCTGATCGCTTGCTTGTGGGATTTTAGCTCATGTACGGTCTTGACATGAAGCTAGCTATGGTTATCGCTTATTTTGGGGATAGTACTTATGTATTTCAGTTTTTCAGTAATGTTGTTTTTATCTAGACTTGTGTATTTGGAAAGTTGACATTATGTTGTACCAGACTTGTTTTGAAATGGTTTGAAATCTTCCGCTGTTTTATCTATGTTATTTACTCTGTTTACATATATACATATGTTCTTGTTCTGCCTTGATATATCATTATGCATGTTTACCTGATTCAAACGCCCCTCCAAAGTCAGAGTGCTTGCAAGAGCCACCCTGGCGGAGGTGGGGTGTTACATTTGGTATCAGAGCCTATGGTTTACGAGAAGGAACAAAAAGGTTTATAGAAAACTTCTGGAAAACTATTTTCAAAACCAAGTATAAAGTATTTTCCAAAGAAAAGTCTAGTTTATTTTAAAGGCTATTCCCCAAAAAGCCATTAGCAAAAATTCCTTCGTTTTTCTCCATTCTGAATCTATCTTTTTCTTCGTTTTCAGTATGGCCAATAACTTTGCCATTCCGGAGGGAGTACACGTACCTGTTTGGTATAGGAGACTTTTGGAGGCTAGGGCGACCGAAGCCGGCCCCACAGATGTTCCTCCTCCTCCTCCTCCGGTAGTTAATGTTTCTCCTCCTCCTCCCATAGCTAATGTTTCTCCTCCCCCTCGGCATCCACAAGCAGATTTTGCGGAAACTTGTAAGAACTTTAAGGCGATGGGTTGCAAGAATTTCTTTGGAACCGAGACTTATGTAGAGGCAAGGAATTGGTTGAAGGAAACCGAAGATCTTTTAGCCTTCTTTGATATAGATGACCGTAGGAATGTTTTAATAGCAGTGTGGTTGCTAAAGGAAGAAGCTGCACGTTGGTGGGTGGTCACCACCGCTACTAGGCCAATTGAGACTTGGGATAACTTTCGGGGAAAGTTTGACTAAGGTTCCTATCACTAAAGCAAGGGGACATGACCATTAGGGAATACGTGGATAAGTTTAATCAACTTGCTCGGGTCGGTTTGGACTTGGTTAACACAGCTCAGAAGAAGGCCCTATACTTTGCTCTAGGATTAAACGAGCCACTACATGGTTTAGCCATGACTCATGTACCCTTGGGGGCAACTTTCGAGAGTTTGGTGAATGTGGCCCTACTCAACGAAGAGAATAGGAGTGACAAGAAGGAGATCAAGATGAATGATACTCAAGCCAAGAAGACTGATTCCCAGTGGAAAGGAAACCAGGGTAATCCAAGCGGTCAGAGCAATCAAGGCAATAAGAATAAGAACAAGAGTCAAGGCAACAAGGGGAACAACAACAAGGGCAATAACAAAAAGGGGAAGTGCCATTATTGCGGTTCAGTTGGGCATCTTATTAAGGATTGTAAGAAGAGGAAAAGGAAGAGTGGTGAATGCTATCGTTGTGGTGAGTTTGGACATTTCAGCAAAGATTGCCCGAAGAAGCAAGGGCAAGGTCAGACACAGTGTGCAAGACCATCTGGAGGGCGAGTTCATCCCCTCAACATCGTTCTTTCAGCTCATGATCGAGGTAGTGTTTCTGTTGGAAGTCTTGTTTACATTTCTGATTTTCCTGTTCGTACTTTGTTTGATTCTGGCACATCGCATAGCTTTATTTCATCTGATCTAGTTGGAAGTTTGCACCTAAGTACTAGTCTAGTTAATGATCCCGTGTGTGTTTCAAATCCAATTGGGGTTTCCGCCCATTTGTCTATTATCTACGTGGATTTGAAAATCCCTATCTTGAGTATAGAATTCTCGCGTGATGCTTATATTCTCGGTTTCATGGGGTATGGGTTGATTTTTGGGCATGGATGGGTTGTCCAGTTTTGGAGCCATCCTTGATTTTTGAGCATAGGGTTGTGAGGCTCATGACTCGCCTCGGTAATACCCTAAAAATTTCTAGTAACCCTATGGGTCCCGTCATGTTGTGTTATCTTAAATCCCTCAACTCGTCTATCGATAATTTGCAATCGGTGAGGGTGGTCCAAGAATATCCTGATATCTTGGGTGAAGTGAAGGGGGTTACCCCTAAACGAGAGATAGATTTCCGCATTTATCTGGTTGATAATGCCAAGATAGTTTCGTGGCCGGTTAGGCACATGGCCCCGCAAGATGAGAGTTAAGAAAGCAAGTCAAGGAGTTGCTTGAGAAGAACTTCATTAGATGAAGTATATCTGAATGGGGAGCGCCTGTAGTATTTACTACCAAGGCAGATGGTTCTCTTCGACTTTTTGTTGATTATCGTGAGTTAAACAAAGAGAATAGACAACCATTACCAAGGATCGATGATTTGTTTGATCAGCTTATAGGAACATCTGTTTTCTCTTGATCTTGCTACTGGATTCCATCAGCTCAGAGTAGCTGAGGATATTATAGACAAAACTGCGTTCAGAACTCCAGATGGATTCTTAGAATGGCTGGTCATGCCATTCGGTTTGACTAATGCACCCGCCTACTTCGTGGACTTGATGAGTAGGGTGTCTAGGGAGTTCCTGAACGAGTTTGTGGTAGTCTTTGTAGACGATATCCTGACTTTCTTAAAGAACGAGGAAGAACATCCTAGACATCTCAAGGAGGTGATGGATACGCTTAGAGCCCATCAGTTGAAAGCCAAGTCCTCCAAATGTCATTTTGGAGAAAAGAAGTTAGATTCCTTGGGCATATGGTATCTAAGCAAGGCTTAGCGGTGGATCCTGCTAAGGTAGTTGCAGTTCAGGATTGGAAGACTCCAAGGAATGCAACCGAAGTAAGAAGTTCTCTCAGTTTAGTTAGTTAGTAAGCGTCCCTTGAGCTTAGACATACCCTTCTGGATCAAGTAGGGACTTTACAGAAAGAAGACCCGCAGTTAGTCGAGATCATAGACAAGTTGATTCAAGGCGAGATGGAAAGTCACCTCGCTATAGATGACAAGGGATGGCTAAGACGCGATGAGAAAAAGAAGGTTCTTGAAGATGCACATCACTCAAGGAGGTGGCCAAGTTTGTCTCAAGGTGCATGTTGTGCCAACAAGTTAAGGCCAAGTCGAAGAAGCCCGGTGGGCTATTGCATCCTCTAGACGTCCCACTTTGGAAGTGGGAGAGTATTTCCATGGACTTTATCGATGGGCTACCAAGGTCAAGGAAAGGGAATACGAGCATTTGGGTTATTGTGGATAGACTTACGAAGAGTGCTCATTTCACTCCGGTAAAGAGCGAAAGGACTGCATCATAGCTAGCGACAGTTTACTTTCAAGAAATAAAGCGGTTGCACGAGGTTCCCTAAAGTATAGTTAGTAACCAGACTCAATCTTCACTAGCCAGTTTTGAGAAAGTCTACGAGAAGTCATGGGCAAGCGACTGAATCTAAGTACGACCTATCATTTGCAGGCGGATGGTTCATTTCGTTCAAGCATGAGTTATAGAAAATCACGTGGATTGGTATTTTCAAGAAAAATTCTGCTGCGTGGAATACTTTATAGTAAGTAAACGAGATCCAGGATTCACTAGTGAATTTTGGAGAGCTTGCATGAAACCATGAGGTCATAGTTATGTTTAAGCCAAGAATGATAGAGGGGTAAATGAAAAAGAAGACGAGAGGCGACAATGAAATGGGTTCCAACTCATATTTAGAAATAAGAGTTAAGAAGCTAAGAAATCATGAGGTAAAAGATGGTCAAAGCACAGTGGAGTTAAGCTCAAGGAAACGTGACTTAGAAGACTGAAGGCTAGATACGCGCATCATAACTCTTTTTTTTAAGAGCATATCCTTGATCCTTGTTTTCCTGTGGAACTTACTCGCATGTTATCTTTTTACGTATATCCTCTCGGTCCCATTCTCGGTCCTATTTTTGTCGGGAGGTACGACTTATTGGCTAGTAATACATGTCAGGGTTAGGAAGGGATTTCTTGTAATCCGAAAGGAGTATATCCTGCTTATCTTCCCGATCTCTTTGTAGCATATCTTTTGCTATCCATGTTTGTCTTGATTATCTAGTTTATCATGTTAATCCTGTCATGAGAACCTTAGGTAGAAACCCTTTGGATGAAACATGTGTTTGAAACATGTTATGCTTGATGGTTGCAAGTGGTTGCAAGTGTTTGCAAGTGGTTACTCGTGGATGCATTATACACGTTAGGCACTAGATCGGCTCACACACTCCTCATATTGCATATGCATGAGTGTTTATGCTTATTCATGGATGAAAATTTTTGTGTTATCACATGGATGTTGCATATGGATGTATGTTATGTGTACACATATAGATGTTATATATTATGTTAGGAATTGCATACATATGGATTCATTTCACTAACATAATTTGCATTGATGATATTTGCATTAGATAAGTACATATACACACACCTTTGCATATGTTCATACAACATTTAGAATCTTGTAAGGACAATGATTGCTCGTGGATGATGTTTTGAGTAGATGGATGATTGGATGGTAGGATACGTTCTTCCCAACTTGAAGATTTCGGGGACGAAATCCTTTAAGGAGGGGAGAATGTAACAAACCGTATTTTCAATAACCTGTTATAACATAAATCGAGGCAGAATTTAATTCTAAAATCTGAATCAAGGGAAACGGGCTGTGCCATTGCGTTTGTCTCGAAAAAATACGCGAAATAGAGTCCGAGTTTTCGAAAATCGAAGTCCGTATGACCCGATTAAGGCCCAACAAAGTTTTCAGAAAATTTCAAAGTAAAAAAAGATTTCAAATTCAAGTTTGAATTTGGAAATTAGGTCAGATTGGGCCAGGCGGGAAAATTCCCGTCAGAGTACCCAAGTCGACAGCCCTGTCGACTTGGGAGTCGACTTGGTTGGACCCAAGTCGACAGCCCTGTCGACTTGGCTGTCGACTTGGTCCAGCCGGGCAGTTCTGCCTGGTGCACCATTTTGGGTTTGTGTTGAGTTTGGGGGCCAGATTCGGTTTTGAGGGCTGAGATTGGAACTAGGGTTTAATCCTAAGGCTAAAACTAGTCCTAATCTCTATAAATAAGGCCCTAACCTAACCCTAAATCATCATTATTCATTCAAGTAACTAAACTATGGCAAAATCAATCCTCTCATGGCCTCCACTCTCTTAATAAAATTTCTAAATTATTTCTATGAGAGATTTTCCATGCATATAAGTGTTTTCAAGCTTGTATGAGCATCATTAGCTTGCATTCAAGTCAAGTTTCCATATTTACATCATAAAGAAAGAGTTTTGATCATTTTGGCTCAAGGGTTTTTCAATTGGAGCTTGCATTTTGGGTCTATTTGATTGCATAAGGGCTTTGTCATATTTTTGTGTCTTCATAAGCATTGTAAGCCCTATTCTACTTTCATATTTAAACTCTAAAGTTAAATGAATGATGCAAGTTTGGTTGGCCATTATGATATGCAAGTTTATCATGTTATGTTATGCAAGTATGCCATGTTATGATATGCAAGTTTACCATGTTATGCTATGCAAGTTTGCCATGTTATGATATGCAAGTTTATCATGTTATGTTATGCAAGTATGCCATGTTATGATATGCAAGTTTACCATGTTATGTTATGCAAGTTTGCCATGTTATGATATGCAAGTTTATCATGTTATGCTATGCAAGTTTGATATGCAAGTTCGTCATATGATATGCAAGTATGTTATGCAAGTTTGGGATGATCGTTTTGTTCATGTTATCATGTTATGCAAGCTTATCTTAAGTATATGGACATAAAGCTTCAAGCTTTATGCTAAAGGTTGCATTTTGGCAACATGTAAGTTATCATATCTCTTATGATAACTTGCATGTGAGGCTAAATGCGAACTTGTGGCCATTTCTACATGTCATTTATCACCATGTATCACCAATATGCTAAGTTTGGTTTTATGCATGCTTTTGAGACCTAAAAATGTAATATGCAAGTATATGAACACATGTACATTTCATATGCCACCAAGTTGAACTTGTGGCTTCAACACCTTTATGTCATGATTATGCCAAGTTCCCTCTTTCTATCCTTTATGCGCTATTGCGATATGTAAGTGATGGGATTGCGTTTGGGGTTGGGTAAACTTAAAAGACATAAAAACATAAGCTTGGGAATTTACCTATTAAGTTAGGTCTACCCTTTGGGAATTTACCTATTAAGTTAGGTCTACCCAAATGCTTGAAAATTTGTAACATGTTTTGGAAACATGATGGACATGACACTTAGAAAATATAAGTGTGACCAACTCGAGGTTGGGTTGCGTTTGTAGCGTAAACCTATCCGGAACCGACCGGCTTAACTAGTTGCTACAAACAATAGGACCCAATGTGAGAAGTTGGTAATGTTGTACCTTGAACCCGAGGTTAGACCAAGTTGTGGTGTAAAGCTACCCGGACCCGCCCGGCTTAACTAGTAACCGCAACAAGGTCTAATGTGAGAGGTTAAGGCGCATTAAATTAATTAATGCCTCATGATAGGGTTAAGTCATGGTCCACTTAGTACTTAACCAATTTGGGCTTGGTAGATTAATCAGGGTTAAGTCGTGAACTCATCGTTACACTTAACCAAATTAATCCATGATTAGTAAAAGGGTTAAACCGTACTTAACCCACTAGAAAAATCCTAGCAATGGGGGTCCACTCCAGCAGTAATCCCAAGTTCGTATCATTATGACCCTAGGGTCTAGGCTAGGGTGGGAAGCACAATTACTGGACTTGAGGTAAGAGACCAAAAACGACGGCAGAGTGGTACGCCGGTGTAGTTCCGGGCGGACTATGGTCGTGCACATAGTCCGAAGCCGGGGAAAACATGCACGGGTACCAGTAGATCGAGACTGTGCACTTATGTTTATGGTGTCCAGGGGTTGACACCCTAGGGCTTGATACACCCGACGGGAGACCCTGCACAGTCTGACTACAATTATGTTTGGGGCCGTATTGACACCAACACGTGACGAGTTAGGCTTATAGGGAGCCGATCGACTAGACCGTTTGGTTGGACCGCGTATTAGGGTCACTTCATGTTATTAGGCCAAAGCTTGGGCCAAGGGATCAATACTTGCTTATTCAAGTCATGTTAGTTTGCTAGTACACCTGTGGTGCAAAAACCTTAAACCTGATTATGCGATGACACCATTATCTACCTTGTTAGTTAATCATCATGCTAGTATGTTGTTTTCCTTATGTTCATCCCAGCTTTCATCATGCCAGTTAACTTTATCAGTTTACATTGATTGTAGTAGGGCTTACTCAGTCTTTTTGACTGACCTGTTTTTCTTCCGCCTCTTTTCTTCCGTTTCCCCCCTCCCCCCAGGTTCTCAGGGTGGGAATATTGGAGCTTAGCTTGGATTTCTGATCGCTTGCTTGTGGGATTTTAGCTCATGTACGGTCTTGACATGAAGCTAGCTATGGTTATCGCTTATTTTGGGGATAGTAGTTATGTATTTCAGTTTTTCAGTAATGTTGTTTTTATCTAGACTTGTGTATTTGGAAAGTTGACATTATGTTGTACCAGACTTGTTTTGAAATGGTTTGAAATCTTCCGCTGTTTTATCTATGTTATTTACTCTATTTACATATATACATATGTTCTTGTTCTGCCTTGATACATCATTATGCATGTTTACCTGATTCAAACGCCCCTCCAAAGTCAGAGTGCTTGCAAGAGCCACCCTGGCGGAGGTGGGGTGTTACATTTAAAGTAAAAAACAACGCAATGCTTTATAAAAATGAAATCATTATAAGACTCAGGTCCCATCACACAATGCAACGCAAATGGAGGATAGAGTTTTACCTTATAATGATCAAAAACGCTTGATACGTATAAAAAAATATTTTTAATATTATTATTAGTGTATAGTTTGTTTCAAAAATACTTCAAAGTAAATGTATCAATCCTATACGGCAAAGCTACCGTATACTATGTCGCCGTATATAGGTTTACAATCAAGACCGTAATGTCGTATTGGAGGTTGGTTTCCATCATGAGTCAAGGCTAGGGACGATCTCCTAACCGATTCGAGACACTCTAGCAATGTCTCAGGATTCAGGCGCTGGCGAACCCTTGGACCTGCAGGGCCGGTCCACAATTACTTTAGTGGATTAGTTATGCCTGAATACACGCTTCCCGATCCTATTGCACCTATAAATTGGCCATGGGCGACCAAATAAAAATTCGAGGTGCCTCAAAATCCATTAACCACATAAGTAAAATGTCGGGCCTTGAAAAACCCAAACACCACTTCTAGCTAGAAAGAAACGCATGCACTCCCTACGTTCCCTTGCTCCGTTTTTGACTCTACCGGGGTGTAAGGCTCGAGAGGTAAAGAAATACACAAAGCTATGCCTAGATAGGCTACGCTTTGATCATCATCTATAAGGCTCTGCTTTTCAACAAAAGCCTTGATCAATTGCATCTTGGCATGCCACATTGACAGCTCACACCATGCGATCGATAACTACCAATATATAACCTTCGAGCTCGTGCATCTCAAAGAAGGGTGTTTAGCAAGAGAATAAATATCCCACCACCTCATAAATATATTAATAGATATCAATTTAATTACACAACATAAAATTCAATGTCGGACGCACATCCATTTACAAGTCCGTTCTGGGTCTGAACGAAACCGGAGTCACCTAGGTGCTCGCATATCCGGACAATCAACAAGTACGTCCGGACAAACTAGCACTTTAACCCTTTACTGGTAGCTAGCTAATGTCGGGCATCAGTAGTCGTCCATTCGATGTGAAGATCCCCGGTCTTCATCCACCGTCTTCATCTTCGACTCTTAATCGTCGTAGTAATTATTCAGAATGGGATAAACCCGGTCTTTCCGAATAACTCGCGTATCTTATAATTAAAAATCAGGTGTTATAAAGACACATCATATGCCTCATTCCAATTCAGAATATTCTTTTAATAAAATATTCATATCAATAGGGAAATGATCCCATCAATTTATTGAAGATAAATTCTTTTAAATTAATTCTTTGATCTTCTTTTTAAAGATTCATTAAAACTCCAATTCGGTTTTAATACCAAAAATCATAACCTTATGATTATTCAACTTTTAAGAAATTAGTCTTATCTTTAACTGGGTTAAAGAATCAATGTCATTTAAAAACATTGTTCACGATAAACCCAAAATCATTTTCCAAATTATGGAATTTTCAAAAAACTCAAATCAATCTATAACCGATATAAATCTCCGTATCAGACCGATAATATAAATGGAATAACGGCAAAGCCTTTTAAATTCCATATATAGTAACGGTCTTCTTTTACCGAAGCCTATCTCGATTATTATCAAATCGAATTTCCATTCAATTCCAACTTACTGTATTAAATTGGAAAGTTTGACTTTGGAAATTTTCTTTTTAAATCTTAATAAAAAGATTTATAAATTCAAAATTATATTTTCACTGTTAATTGGGTTAAAGAACAAATGTCGTTTAAAACATAGTTCACGATAAACCCAATTCACATATCAATTTATTTCCAATTAATAAATATAATTGGAATTCTGAAAATCTTAGTTAAAAGATTTATTCTTTAATACAGGGTTTAAGAACGGTGTTATTTAAGACACCATCTACGACAACCCAAAATCCAACACCTTTATTTAATTCTAATTAAATATTATAAAAATACGTTTTTATCTTTGTGTCCATTCAAAACGGACATAGAAATCATCATTTTATTCTTCGTTAAATAATACCATAAAATAGTCGTTATTTAAAAATATTCTTTATATATAAAAAGATTCTTTATGTAAAATATTCTTTATATAAAATATTCTTTATTTTAAAATATTCTTTGTATTACAATGTCCTTTATATTACAATATCCTTTATCTTAAAACATTCTTTATTCAAAATATTCTTTATTTAGAATATTCTTTATTTAAAAGAAATCCTGAATTGGAATGTGACTCAATCATTTACCATATAATTTCGGTTATATAGATTTCATACATCGTATGTGTATGATAATAAATGATAAATAATCATCAAACCATCCATTCAACATCCAGAGTGAAATATTACAACTGTGTAAGCATTAAAATGAATAATAATGCTCATCGCAGCCTGTCAATCTATCGATCGACATACAACTAAATATTGGGACCAGTGTATGTCAATTATCATCCCAATACCCGTGTGGGGTTTTCAGCCAACAACAGTTCATGTAAAGAAATAATTGGTTAATGAATTTAACTAATTTTTAATTCTGCTAACATGTTGATAATAGTGAAAAAACATGTTATTATATTCCTAATGTCGAATAAGAATGTATTTTATTTGCATAATTTCCCTATATGTTTTCTAAGGTCTAATAAAATGTAATTTATTTACATTTCATTATTGCTGATGAAAAATGAAAAGATAATTTTCATTTTCACTTATTTGTATGCAATTTCTAATTTTAAATTTAACAAATAAAAAGAAATTGTTTATTTGTATGTATAGTTTCAAATCATAACATATGAAATGCCTCTTTACTCTGTACACAAGTTTCTAATGTAAAATTGGACAATACAAATGTCATTTGGATTTGCATACAAATTCTATTGTATAATTTAATAATAAAATGTCACTTTTATTTACATACAATTCTAGTGTATGTTTTGCAAATAAAAATGATCCTTATATTTGCATATAAATTATATTTCAACAAAATGCAACGAAGGTGATACATTCATTTTGTTGACAATTCTATTTCAACAAAATGATTTAAAGGTGATTCATTCACTTTGTTGACAATTCCATTGCAACAAAATGATTTAAAGTTGATGATTTCATTTTGTTAACAATTCTAGTTTAACAAAATGAATAAAAATGGTAATTCATATTGTTAACAATTCTAATTTAATAAATTGAATATTTTTGTTGTAACACAAATATAGTTAATAAAAATGCTATTTGTGTTTAACTCTTTTATTTAACAAAAATGTGATTTTTGTTTTATTTCAAATCTAATTAACAAAAATGTAATTTTTGTTTTCAACAATCATATTTAACAAAATGTAATTTTTGTTTCAACTATTATATTTTGACAAAAATGAATATTTTTATTCAACTAATCTATTTGGCAAAAATTGTTTATTTTGACAAAAATGAATATTTTGATTCAACTAATCTATTTTGACAAAAGTGAATGTTTTGACAAAAATATATGTTTTGATTCAACCGATCTATTTTGAAAAAACAATAAAAATGATAACTTTGTTTTGTCGACAATTCTAATTCAACAAAACAAATAAAAGTGATATGTTTGTTTTCAAATTTTGTTTTCTAACAAACATGACATATTTTGTTTCATACATTTACCTATGTATTCTAATGACAAACAAAGAATGATTTATTTGTATACATTTATCTATTTAACATGACAAATAAAAATGATAATTTTATTTGTTTATAGTTTCTATATAACAAAAATGATATTATTGTTTTAACAGAAATCCCCTTAACAAAAATGTTATTTTGTGTTTCAGCTATTTGGTTTCAACAAGAATGATATATTTTTGTTTTCAATCATTTTGTTTCAACCAATCAAACTTGACAAAAGTGCAAATTTTGTTTTAACTAATCAAATTTGACAAAAATGCTTATTTTTGTTTCAGCTAACTAATTTGACAAAAATGTTTATTTTTGTTTATCCTATACTATATTGACAAAAATGAATGTTTTTGTTTAACTATTCTATATTGGCAAAAATAAATATTGTTGTTTTAGCTATTCTATATTGACAAAAATGCTAATGTTCGTTTAACAATTCTTGTAACACCCCACCTCCGCCAGGGTGTCTCTTGCAAGCACTCTGACTTTGGAGGGGCGTTTGAATCAGGTAAACATGCATAATGATATATCAAGGCAGAACAAGAACATATGTATATATGTAAACAGAGTAAATAACATAGATAAAACAGCGGAAGATTTCAAACCATTTCAAAACAAGTCTGGTACAACATAATGTCAACCTTCCAAATACACAAGTCTAGATAAAAACAACATTGCTGAAAAACTGAAATACATAAGTGCTATCCCCAAAATAAGTGATAACCGTAGCTAGCTTCATGTCAAGACCGTACATGAGCTAAAATCCCACAAGCAAGCGATCAGAAATCCAAGCTAAGCTCCAATATTCCCACCTTGAGAATCTGGGGGGGGGGGGAACGGAAGAAAAGAGGCGAAAGAAAACAGGTCAGTCAAAAAGACTGAGTAAGCCCTACTACAATCAATGTAAACTAATAAAGTTAACTGGCATGATGAAAGCTGAGATGAACATATGGATAACTACATACTGGCATGATGATTAACTAACAAGGTAGATAAATGTGTCATCGCATAATCAGGTTTAAGGTTTTTGCACCACAGGTGTACTAGCAAACTAACATGACTTGAATAAACAAGTATTGATCCCTTGGCCCAAGCTTTGGCCCAATAACATGAAGTGACCCTAATACGCGGTCCAACCAAACGGTCTAGTCGATCGGCTCCCTATAAGCCTAACTCATCACGTGTTGGTGTCAATGCGGCCCAAACATAATTGTAGTCAGACTGTGCAGGGTCTCCCGTCGGGTGTATCAAGCCCTAGGGTGGCAACCCCTGGACACCATAAACATAAGTGCACAGTCTCGATCTACTGGTACCCGTGCATGTTTTCCCCGGCTTTGGACTATGTGCACGACCATAGTCCGCCCGGAACTACACCGGCGTACCACTCTGCTGTCGTTTTTGGTCACTTACCTCCAGTCCAGTAATCGTGCTCCCTCCCTAGCCTAGACCCTAGGGCCTTAATGATACAAACTTGGGATTACTGCTGGAGTGGACCCCCATTGCTAGGATTTTTCTAGTGGGTTAAGTACGGTTTAACCCTCTTGCTAATCATGGATTAACTTGGTTAAGTGTAACGATGAGTTCACGACTTAACCCTGATTAATCTACCAAGCCCAAATTGGTTAAGTATTAAGTGGACCATGACTTAACCCTAATCATGAGGCATTAATTAATTTAATGCGCCTTAACCTCTCACATTATACTTTGTTGCGGTTACTAGTTAAGCCGGGCGGGTCCGGGTAGCTTTACACCACAACTTGGTCTAACCTCGGGTTCAAGGTACAACATGACCAACTTCTCACATTGGGTCCTATTGTTTGTAGCAACTAGTTAAGCCGGTCGGTTCCAGGTAGGTTTACGCTACAAACTCAACCCAACCTTGAGTTGGTCACACTTATCTTTTCTAAGTGTCATGTCCATCATGTTTCCAAAACATGTTACAAGTTTTCAAGCATTTGGGTAGACCTAACTTAATAGGTAAATTCCCAAAGGGTAGACCTAACTTAATAGGTAAATTCCCAAGCTTATGTTTTTATGTCTTTTAAGTTTACCCAACCCCAAACGCAATCTCATCGCTTACATATCGCAATAGCGCATAAAGGATAGAAAGAGGGAACTTGGCATAATCATGACATAAAGGTGTTGAAGCCACAAGTTTAACATGGTGGCATATGAAATGTACATATGTTCGTATACTTGCATATTACATTTTAGGCCTCAAAAGCATGCATAAAACCAAATTTAGCATATTGGTGATACATGGTGATAAATGACATGTAGAAATGCCCATAAGTTCGCATTTAGCCTCACATGCAAGTTATCATAAGAGATATGATAACTTACATGTTGCCAAAATGCAACCTTTAGCATAAAGCTTGAAGCTTTAAGCTCATAAACCCAAGATAAGCTTGCATAACATGATAACATGAACAAAAGGCTCAACCCAAACTTGCATAATATAACTTGCATATCATATGACAAACTTGCATATCAAACTTGCATAACATAACTTACATATCATATGACAAACTTGCATATCAAACTTGCATAACATAACATGATAGACTTGCATATCACAACATAGCAAACTTGCATAACATGATAGACTTGCATATCATACTTGCATAACATAATAAACTTGCATATCATATCATAATGATCACACACAACTTGCATCATTCATCAACTTTAGAGTTTAAATATGAAAGTAGAAAAGGGCTTACAATGCTTATGAAGACACAAAAATATGACAAAGCCCTTATGCAACCAATTAAACCCAAAATGCAAGCTTCAATAGAAAAAACCCTTAAGCCAAAATGATCAAAACTCTTGCTTTATGATGCAAATATAGAAACTTGACTTGAATGCAAGCTAATGATGCTCATACAAGTTTGAAAACACTTGTATGCATGGAAAATCTCTCATAGAAATGACTTAGGAATTTTATGAAGAGAGTGGAGGCCATGAGAGGATTGATTTTGCCATAGTTTAGTTGTATGAATGAATAATGATGATTTAGGGTTAGGTTAGGGCCTTATTTATAGAGATTAGGACTAGTTATAGCCTTAGGATTAAACCCTAGTTCCAATCTCAGCCCTTAAAACCGAATCTGGCCCCCAAACTCAACACAAACCCAAAATGGTGCACCAGGCAAGACTGCCCGGCTGGACCAAGTCGACAGCCAAGTCGACAGGGCTGTCGACTTGGGTCCAACCAAGTCGACTCCCAAGTCGACAGGGCTGTCCACTTGGGTGCTCTGGCGGGAATTTTCCCGCCTGCCCCAATATGACCTAATTTTCCAAATTCAAACTTGAATTTGATATCTGTTTTTACTTTGAAATTTTCTGAAAACTTGGTTGAGCCTTAATCGGGTCATACGGACTCCGATTTTCGAAAACTCCTAGCAATGGGGGTCCACTCCAGCAGTAATCCCAAGTTTGTATCATTAAGGCCCTAGGGTCTAGGCTAGGGAGGGAGCACGATTACTGGACTGGAGGTAAGTGACCAAAAACGACGGCAGAGTGGTACGTCGGTGTAGTTCCGGGCGGACCATGGTCGTGCACATAGTCCGAAGCCGGGGAAAACATGCACGGGTACCAGTAGATCGAGACTGTGCACTTATGTTTATGGTGTCCAAGGGTTGCCACCCTAGGGCTTGATACACCCGACGGGAGACCCTGCACAGTCTGACTACAATTATGTTTGGGCCGCATTGACACCAACACGTGACGAGTTAGGCTTATAGGGAGCCGATCGACTAGACCGTTTGGTTGGACCGCGTATTAGGGTCACTTCATGTTATTGGGCCAAAGCTTGGGCCAAGGGATCAATACTTGTTTATTCAAGTCATGTTAGTTTGCTAGTACACCTGTGGTGCAAAAACCTTAAACCTGATTATGCGATGACACCTTTATCTACCTTGTTAGTTAATCATCATGCCAGTATGTAATTATCCATATGTTCATCTCAGCTTTCATCATGCCAGTTAACTTTATTAGTTTACATTGATTGTAGTAGGGCTTACTCAGTCTTTTTGACTGACCTGTTTTCTTTCGCCTCTTTTCTTCCGTTCCCCCCCCCCCTTCCCCCCAGGTTCTCAGGGTGGGAATATTGGAGCTTAGCTTGGATTTCTGATCGCTTGCTTGTGGGATTTTAGCTCATGTACGGTCTTGACATGAAGCTAGCTATGGTTATCACTTATTTTGGGGATAGCACTTATGTATTTCAGTTTTTCAGCAATGTTATTTTTATCTAGACTTGTGTATTTGGAAGGTTGACATTATGTTGTACCAGACTTGTTTTGAAATGGTTTGAAATCTTCCGCTGTTTTATCTATGTTATTTACTCTGTTTACATATATACATATGTTCTTGTCCTGCCTTGATATATCATTATGCATGTTTACCTGATTCAAACGCCCCTCCAAAGTCAGAGTGCTTGCAAGAGACACCCTGGCGGAGGTGGGGTGTTACGTTTGGTATCAGAGCATATGGTTTACGAGAAGGAACAAAAAGGTTTTTAGAAAACTTTTGGAAAACTATTTTTCTAAACCAAGTATAAAGTATTTTCCAAAGAAAAGTCTAGTTTATTTTAAAGGCTATTCCCCAAAAAGCCATTAGCAAAAATTCCTTCGTTTTTCTCCATTCTGAATCTGTCTTTTTCTTCGTTTTCAGTATGGCCGATAACTTTGCCATTCCGGAGGGAGTACACGTACCTGTTTGGTATAAGAGACTTTTGGAGGCTAGGGCGACCGAAGCCGGCCCCGCAGATGTTCCTCCTCCTCCAGTAGTTAATGTTCCTCCTCCTCCTATCGCTAAGGTTCCTCTTCCTCCTCCCCCTCAGCATCCTCAAGCTGACTTCGCAAAGACTTGCAAAGATTTCAAAGCAATGGGTGGCAAGAACTTTCAAGGCACTGAGACTTTTGTAGAGGCCAGAAATTGGTTGAAAGAGACCGAGGATTTATTTGCTATCTTTGGGTTAGACGATCAGAGGAAGATCTTGTTGGCAGTTTGGCTTATGAAGGATGAAGCCGCTTATTAGTGGGAAGTCACCAATGGTACTAGGCCTGTTGAGACTTGGGCCGATTTCAGGGCAAGGTTCGTGCTTAAGTTTCTATCTTCTGCTGAGGAGAATCTGCAAATGGAGAGGTTCATTACTTTGAAACAAGGAGATATGTCTGTCAAAGAATGTGTAAACAAGTTCAATCAGTTAGCTCGTTTTGGCTTGGATATGGTGAATACTCCTCAGAAGAAGGCTCTTCGTTTTGCTAGAGGATTGAATGAGCCATTATAGGGATTGGCTATGTCACATATTCCCCATGGGGCCACGTTTGAGAGCTTGGTTGGTATGGCGTTACTTCAGGGGGATGTCAAGAAAGAGATCAAGATGAATGATACTCAAGCCAAGAAGACTGATTCCCAGGGGAAAGGAAATCAGGGTAATCCAAGTGGTCAGAGCAGTCAAGGCAATCAGAACAAGAACAAGAACAAGAGTCAAGGCAACAAGGGGAACAACAACAAGGGCAAGAACAACAAGGGGAAGTGCCATTATTGCGGTTCAGTTGGGCATCTTTTTAAGGATTGTAAGAAGAGGAAAAGGAAGAATGGTGAATGCTTTTTCTGCGGTGAGACTGGACATTTCAGTAAGGATTGCCCGAAGAAGCAAGGGCAAGGCCAGGGTCAGACTCAGCGTGTTGGACCTTCAGGAGGGCAAGTTCATGCTCTCAATGTCGCTCCAGTTCCCGATCGAGGTAGTATTTCTGTTGAGAGCCTTGTATATATTTCTGATTTTCCAGTTCGTACCTTGTTTGATTCTGGTGCATCGCATAACTTTATCTCATCTGATCTTGTTGATAGTTTGCACCTTAGTACTAGCTTGGTGGATGATCCCGTCTGTGTCTCAAATCCTATTGGGGGTTCCGCCCATCTGTCTATGATATGTGGGGATTTGAGGATCTCTATACTGAGTGTAGAGTTCTTGTGTAGTGCTTATGTTCTTGGTTTTAGGGGATACGGATTGATATTGGGCATGGATTGGTTGTCCAGATATGGAGCCATCCTTGATTGTGAGCATAGGGTTGTGAGGCTCGTGACTCGCCTCGGAAACACCCTAGAGATTTCTTGTGATCCGAGAGGTCCCGTCATGTTGTGCTATCTTGAATCACTCGACTCGTCAATGGAAACTCTTCAGTCTGTGAGAGTGGTTCGAGAGTATCCGGATGTTTTTGATGAAGTTAGGGGGTTGCCCCCTAAGCGAGAGATTGATTTCCGCATTTATCTGGTGGATAATGCAAAGCCGGTTTCTTTGCCCGTTCGGCACATGGCTCCACGTGAAAGGCGGGAGCTAAGTAAGCAAGTGAACGAGTTGCTTGAGAAGAACTTCATTAGACGAATTATATCTGAATGGGGAGCGCCTGTGGTATTTGCTACCAAGGCAGATCGTTCTCTCCGACTTTGTGTTGACTATCGAGAGTTGAATAAGCTGACTAAGAAGAATAGACACCCGTTACCGAGGATTGATGATCTCTTTGACCAGCTTGTTGGTGCTTCTGTTTTCTCTCAGCTTGATCTTGCTACTGGATTCCATCAGCTCAGGGTAGCTGAAGATAGTATAGACAAGACTGCGTTCAGAACGCCAGATGGATTCTTCGAATGGCTTGTCATACCGTTCGGCTTGACTAATGCACCCGCATATTTCGTGGACTTGATGAGTAGGGTGTTCAGGGAGTTCTTGAACAAGTTTGTCGTGGTCTTCGTAGATGATATTCTGATCTTCTCTAAGGATGAGGAAGAGCATGCAAGGCATCTCGTGGAGGTGATGGATACGCTTAGAGCGCATCAGTTGATGGCCAAGTTCTCCAAGTGTCACTTCTGGAGAAGGGAAGTTAGATTCCTTGGGCATATAGTATCTAAGCAAGGCTTAACGGTGGATCCCGCTAAGGTAGTTGCAGTTTAGGATTGGAAGACTCCAAGGAATGCAACCGAAGTGAGAAGTTTTCTACGTCTTGCAGGCTTTTACCGGAAGTTTATCAAGGACTTCGCGAAGATTTCCGCTCCTCTCACTAAATTGACGAAGAAGAATTTAGTTTTTGCTTGGAGCATAGAATGCGAGCTTGCTTTTAAGAAGCTCAAGAGAGCTCTCACATCAGCACCTGTTCTAGCTTTGCCCGATGGAGGGAAGTTATTTACAGTATACACCGATGCATGTGGCACGGGGTTAGGAGCTGTTCTGATGCAAGAAGGAAGAGTGATATGCTTTGGCGGTAGACAACTCAAAGTGCATGAGAAGAATTACCCCACTCATGACTTAGAGTTGGCAGCAATAGTATATGCACTCAAGGCTTGGCGCCATTATCTTCTGGGAGAAAGATTTGAGCTTTATACCGATCACAAGTCATTGAAGTATCTCTTTTCTCAGAAGGATCTGAATCTGAGGCAACAAAGATGGATGGAATTCTTGGCGTCCTACGATTTTGAGATAGCTTATACCCCTGGCAAGGGGAATGTGGTAGCAGATGCATTGAGTAGAAAAAGGTTGACTCTGAGTCCTCTATTCGTTGAGATGAAGAATTTAGAGTATGTGGCAACCTTTGATTTCTCTTTGGCGATTGAGTCGATGACCGGTTCTTTAGCATCTCTGGAACTCAGACCTACCCTTCTTGATCAAGTTGGGGCTTCGCAGAGAGAAGACCCTCAGATAGTTGAGATTATGGATAAGCTGATTCGAGGAGAGGCGTCTAGTCATCTCGCTCGATATTCTATTGATGACAAGGGTTGGCTGAGGAGAGACGGAAGGTTATGTGTTCCAATGGTAGAAGATTTGGTAAGAAAAGTTCTTGAGGAAGCGCATCGCTCTAAGTTGACTATACATCCGGGCGGAGATAAGATGTATAAAGATATGAAGCGCGTTTTCTTTTGGCCTGGGATGATGAAGGATGTGGCAGAATTTGTCTCTAGATGTATCATTTGCCAGCAAGTTAAGGCCGAGTCGAAGAAGCCCGGTGGGCTATTGCATCCTCTAGACGTTCCACTTTGGAAGTGGGAGAGTATTTCCATGGATTTTATCGATGGGCTACCAAGGTCCAGGAAAGGGAATACGAGCATTTGGGTTATTGTGGATAGACTTACGAAGAGTGCTCATTTCATTCCGGTGAAGAGCAAGAGGACCGCATCTTGGCCAGCGTCTGTATATCTTCGTGAGATTGTGAGACTACATGGAGTCCCTTCTAGTATAGTCAGTGACCGTGACCCAATCTTTACAAGTCAATTCTGGAATAGCTTGCAAGAAGCTATGGGCACAAGGTTGAATCTAAGTACGGCTTATCACCCACAGACGGACGGTCAAACCGAAAGGGTGAATAGGGTACTCGAGGATCTGTTGAGGCTTTGTATTCTGGATTTTGGTGGTACTTGGGAAGAGCATCTTCCTCTTGTTGAGTTTGCATATAATAATAGTTATCAGGCAAGCATAGGGATGGCACCATTTGAAGCTTTATATGGGAGGCCGTGCAATTCGCCTACATGTTGGTGGGAGACTACAGATAAGCTTATACTTGGGCCTGATATGATCAGAGATACATCCGAGAAGGTCGAGTTGATTCGGAGACGGATGAAAGCGGCCCAAGACCGATAGAAATCCTATGCTGATAAGCGAAGAACCGATCTGGAGTTTGATGTTGGGGATATGGTTTTCGTGAAGGTTTCTCCTTTGCGGAATGTGGTCCGATTTGGAGCCGTTGGGAAGTTAGCACCGAGGTTTGTTGGACCATTCCCTATTATAGAGAGGATCGGGCAGATGGCTTATAGAGTGGAGTTGCCCGAGAAGCTTGCCGGAGTACACGATGTTTTTCATGTCTCGCATCTCCGGAAGTGTTTACATGAATCAGCAGAGGTTGTTCAGCCAAGTGTTCTGAAAGATGTGGAAGTGGAGAAAGAGGCTACCTTGAGGAGAGCTCCGATTTGTATCTTGGGGACGGAGACCAAGAAGCTAAGGAATCGGGAGGTTAAGTTAGTGAAGGTTCAGTGGGGTGAAGCCGAAGAAGACGCAACTTGGGAAACCGAGGAGAAGATGCGTGGGCTTTATTCATTCCTTTTTGAGGGTACACTCTCAATCTCTTTTAGCATATCTTTCTCTTTGCTATCCATGTTTATCTAGTTTATCGTGTTAATCTTGTCATGAGAACCTTAGGTAGAAACCCTTTGGATGAAACATGTGCTTGAAACATGTTATGCTTGATGGTTGCAAGTGGTTGCAAGTGTTTGCAAGTGGTTACTCGTGGATGCATTATACACGTTATGCACTAGATCGGCTCACACACTCCTCATATTGCATATGCATGAGTGTTTATGCTTATTCATGGATGAAAATTTTTGTGTTATCACATGGATGTTGCATATGGATGTATGTTATGTGCACACATATAGATGTTATACATTATGTTAGGAATTGCATACATATGGATTCATTTCACTAACATAATTTGCATTGATGATATTTGCATTAGATAAGTACATATACACACCCCTTTGCATATGTTCATGCAACATTTAGAATCTTGTAAGGACAATGATTGCTCGTGGATGGTGCTTCGAGTAGATGGATGTTGGATGGTAGGATACGTTCTTCCTAACTTGAAGATTTCGGGGACGAAATCCTTTAAGGAAGGGAGAATGTAACAACCCGTATTTTCAATAACCTGTTATAACATAAATCGAGGCAGAATTTAATTCTAAAATCTGAATCAAGGGAAACGGGCTATGCCATTGCGTTCGTCTCGGAAAAATACGCGAAACAGACTCCGATTTTCGAAAACTCGGACTCCGATTTTCCCTTGATTCAGATTTTAGAATTAAATTCTGCCTCGATTTATGTTATAACAGGTTATTGAAAATACGGGTTGTTACAATTCTAATGCGACAAAAATGATTATTTTGTTTTGACAAAGCTAATATGACAAAAATGATTATTTTGTTTGACAAAGCTAATGCGACAAAAATGATTATTTTGTTTGACAAAACTAATGCGACAAAAATGATTATTTTGTTTTGTTTCCACTAATATAACTTATCAAAAATTTTCTTTTCTTTTCAATTACCCAAAAATGTATATTTTGGTTTCATTCTTCTAAATTTGACAAAAATGAATATGTTTGTCTACTTCTAATTAAATGACAAAAATGAACGTTTAGTTACATTCTTTTTAAATTAGACAAAAATGAACAATTTCAATTCATTCTTTTAAAATGACAAAAATGCCCCAATCTAATAAAAAAAGGGTAATTTTGTTTAAGTCTAATTTTATAATTAACATAATTGTTAATTACAACAATCTAATGACAAATGACAATTTTAATCCGATTATTCTTTTCCAACAAAGATTGGTATTCTTGTTTCAATAATTTTATTCAACGCAAGCATCATCAACAATTTTATAATAACAAACATGTTATGTTTATTTCCAACACAACAATCATCAATTCAATAGATCTATAAAACATTGACAATTCCAAATCACGTATGACAATCAATTTGAATTTGACAGCGTATAGGAAGAAAATCACAATCATAATTAATTATTTCTATTAAAATAAATAAATAAATGGAATTCTCACCAAGCCTTTAATTTTGAATAATTCGGATCTGGAATTTATCCAAAATCTGATCTGCTCCGTTACAGTTCTGATCTGTACAGCAGTGTGGTGTTCTTTAAGACGATTGCAACGCAATTCGTTTCGTCAAATTCTGATTAAATATGAACAACTTATGGAAGTTCAAACATTGAATAATATTTAATTTAAATTAAAAGAATTAGTTTATTTGTTAATCACCATCTAAACACATCTGGGCCGCTGAAACCTTCTTCTTCTTCTTACGTTATCTCAGTAAAGATCGAACCCGACCTTCACTTCCTCCTTCCACCGACGCACGCACTTCAGGCCATCGGGTCCCGATCTGAACTCGCCACAGGAACCGCCGTTCACTGCTCCACCAGCGCCCCGAGCATGGTGAAGTTCGGTGGGCCCTCCCCCTGGAATCTGCGCCTAAAGACCACGGCTTTACCACCAAAATCCAACCGACTCCGCCCCCTAAACCCCATAATCACCATATCACTTTGAAGAGCTCAGGATGTACTTCGATTATTGCTAAAGAACCATGATCTAATTCTGAATAGGATAGGAGAAATTAATGAATGAAAGTGGCGGCTGCTCTAATTTGCTTAGGGTTAGGGTTTGTTTGTTAGATATTTATAATATTATATTATTTTAATTCATTAATTTAAGAAAAAACCCGCTACTTCTAAATACCTTCAAACACAGCCCAAAGAAAGTTGTCCCTAAGCAAATACCCACGTTTCGGACGCAATGGGCTAGGTCCCGTCATCCCAAACGAACGTTTTCAACCTGTTTTATTTAATTTAATATTTAAATCATTTATTAAATTAATTCGATCGTATATTTAAATTCACCGGGGCCACATACGATCTCAGAAAATTCCAGAAAAATTATTTCTGGTTTTGTTTTGACGATACGGTCCTAACAAAATTAATTTCATCGAATTCTGAGACTGTTTGAAAATCAGATTTGACTGAAATTGACAAAACACGTTTTCCTTTGCCACGCTCACATATTAATTCTAAAAATTATGAAAATTGAAACCTAGCAATAATTTGACATTCCGGTTCCAACAAAAGTGGTTTCGTCGAAAACGGAGGTCGGTTGAAAATGGCTATTTTTAATATTAAAAAAATAAAAATTCTACAGTGACTATTCTGAAAATTAAACTGGGCATAACATTTGATTACCGCTATGAAATTTTGATTTTTCGGATTCGTTGGAAAGATATTTTTAAATAGATACTAATGTTTTTGGTTTCACTAAAGTCCAATTTATTTTGCATCATGTACAATCAGTCAAAGTTCAAATTCAAATTTTCAAACCACCGCGCTATTTCTAACTCCTTTAATAATTAAAATAAATATATTCGTTCTAACTTCAATTTAAATAAATATTTTAGTCGTCATTATTTAAAATAAATTATTTTAAACATTAAAATCCCATTAAAATTTCTAAAATAAATTTTTTAAATTGGTTCAGAATTTGCGGGTTGTTACCTATAAACTAATTTTTATAAGGAATTTATTTATTGAAAACGATTTTTGAACGTATAATTTATAATTAAACTTAAAACGAGCTCCTAACGTCGCGTTAGTTCGTAATATTACGTTTTGAACTTCAATTGAATATATAGGACCATTACAAGTCGTATTTCTTTGAAACAAGAAGCATTCAAATCTATTTGATTATATTTTTCTAATAAAAGGGAAAAATCGAGGTTTCGTCTTACAGATTGTGAGTTATGTCCAAATCAAAATTTCAAATAGTCGCTATGGAATCTTTTATAAATTATAACAATTTATTCTATAGACAAATCGACTTTAAATAATTTGAACTTTGTTTTAATTTGAAATATCAAGTTTAAAATTCAGATATATATGATGATAATATTTTTTTATTATTGAATTAATTTTTTTTGGATTTATTTAAATTTAATCGATTTATTTAAGCCCTAAAAATAGCCTTTTTGCAAACGATCTTTGTTTTCGATGAAATTAATTTCATTGGATCTGTAATGTTAAATTATTATATGAAAATAAGTTTCGTGGCGATTCGATATTGTATGTGATCGCGGTAACCATAAACACCTAGATTTCGATTAAATTGTTTTATCGATTTAATATAGAACTTAAGAATAACCAATTTTCAAGTGAACTCAGTTTTCAATAAACCCAGTTTAATTAAATTCGTAATGGTTAATTATTATAAGATTTCCAGTTTGGGATCAATTGGAGTTATTTTGATTATCGTGCGCGATATAAACGCATATCGATAAACATTGTGAATTAAAAAGGGAGTTATACCGAACGATCTCGGAATTTGACGAAACCAATTCCATCGTCTCCGGAATATTTTATTATCATAGGATTTGAAGTTTAGAGCCATTTGAAGTGGTTACATGAGGGTGGAAAAAATATACGTGAATCAATCAACAAATTTAATATTCAAAATTTCGCTATTTTTCCAAATGAACTCGGTTTCGACGAGACAAGTTTCGTTGGGTTCGAAATGTCAAACTATACCTAGATTCCATTTTTAACGTAATTGGATTTCGTACGTGAGGTACGAATTTATAAACGTTAAATGAAATTGGAGATAAGCATGGATTCATTATATTCAATAAAATATTTTAATAATAAAAACAATAAAAGACTCTATAAAAGCAACCCATCTAATCCCTAAATTCACCAAATCCTCTACCGAGTCTCCCATTCTATTTCTTTTTGAAAATGACGAAGAGAAATCGTTTCTTCGAAAAACAATTAAAAATCACACTCTAAATTAAATCATTTGACTAAGAATTTGTCGATCTCATTTGAGCGGAAGCTCCACGCGAACAAAAGTTTGATAGGGTTCGATTCTTTCCCTAGCATCCTAAGACACGACGATGAAGCTAAGGCCTCGAAATTCTGACAACGCAGAGGATATTGGATGGGGATGAGGTGCTGGATGAATCTGAGACGGCAGAGAGCTTCGTTGGTATTATTTTCGTGGAGTTCTGTCACAAAAAGGTTCGGTGTTCCAATATGGGGCTGCGTGGTTGATTCTAGATCGCGACTACGGGAGGTGTTCGAGCTTGGAAAATTAGTGATGAAGTTAATGCTTATATGGAAGCGAAGCTAATGGTAATTTCAGTATTGAAATTTTTTGGGTTTTGATGAGACGAGGTGTGTTTTCAATTTGTGTATCTAGGTGCAGCGTGGAATTTCAGACTTTGTCATGATTCCTTGTGAGTTTTGGTGGAAGAAAGGGTACCTCGTATGCTCGGGGACTGTAGATTGCAACTATAAAGGTTGGTTTGAGTTGTAGTTGAGGGGGACGACTGGATGGAGGCTGATAGGGTTGAACTAGTGATTCGATACTGTTGTAGGGTTCGAATGCTTGTCGCAGGGAGGTAGGTAACTAGAACGTGGAGGGAGATGTTTAGTTCATGAAAGAAAGGTTCTGGATTGAAGTTGGTTGAGCAAGGATGAATAATGATTAAAGTAAAACGTGGCTTATGGGTATTAAAAAGAAAAATATACAGGAGAAATGAAAGTGAGAGGAAGAAAGGATTACTTGCCAAAACGTTGACTATCAAGTGAATTGGCTCTGGGGTGATAGAGAGATTTGATGTAGATGTCAATATAAATTGTGATGCGAAGATACAGGCAGCGGAATGTATCGAGTAGAAGAAGGAAGTTAAAAACCCTTAACCACGGCATATAAGCGAGATAAAAATGGTAATTATAAGTTTAGTGACAGTATTAATAAGTATTATTATTAAATAATTCTAATTTAAAAAAGTTTTGAAATCACTATAACTATTGTAAAGGTGAACAGAATTGAACCAGACCGGTTACGTTGGAACCGTAGCAACAAGATCAACATTATGGAACTGACATGGCTGAGAACGGAGCTACTAGAATTTCTTGATAAAATCAAACGTCTGTTTGATTTTAAATGAAGCAAAAGTAGAATCGTCAATTATGAACCAAAGTGAGTAAACTTACTAACTCTGGCTCTCGTTCATATTTTTGTATATAACGAGTTTAAAATTTATTTATAGTAATTTTATATTTGTGATGGTTGTTTGAATGAATGGTTGATAAATTGGATGAAATGGTTGATATAGTTATGTCCTTGATTGATTATTAATCTTTTTCACTATGATATTTCATATTGATGTGAAATTAATATTATTGATGTTATTTATGTTGATTAACATCTATTGATGCAGGGAAACAGGTTGGAGGGATCCAACAAGATTCCTCAACAATTTGATTATTGTTTTTCATTTGTTGTGAGATATGATGTGATATATAATCTGTGATTAGTTATGTTGTGTTTGAATTACGCTGCCCCTAAAATCTTGGTATTTAGATACGTAAAATATTTTCGAATCTAGAAAAAAGAACTTGAGATTTAAAAGGGAAATTTATTTCCAAAATAGAAATTAAATTTCGATTGTACTTGAAAACAAAGATTTGTTTTAAATGGATAAAACAAGAATTTTATTATAATCGACGTTTTAAATTTAGTAAAAATGTTTATTATTGGATATATTGAAATATAAATTCAAAGTTTGAATTTATATGGAAAAATGGAAATGGGATTTGAAACCAATATTTGTGATCGGGATTGGAACTTAGCGATTATAAAGGAATATGAATTCAAATGGGAATTTGAATAAAAAATGGGAAATCATATTCGAAAAGAAACAACGAAATTTATTCCAAAATTTGGAATATAAAACAAATAGAGATAAATCCAAGTGATTTATATTTAGATTTCGACTATGTCAAATCTTATTAAAATGATTTATTTCAGAAAAGATATTTAAACTATTTAGTATGAAACCATAATTTAAAGGAAATATGTAAAGAAGCAGACATTTCAATATTTATAGCTATGAAATACAACTGTTGTTTTGAAATAATTTAATATTAATTTACGATTAGAATTATTAAACGAGAAGGGTTCTGTACAAATCAAATAAAGTTGCTTTTGGAGGTTATGGAATGTATAACTCATATATACATTCAAAACAGAAAAGTCAACCTGTTTAAGTAAAACGGAAAAGTATAAAATCAGCAGCAGTTTTATAAATGGAGTTTCTAAACAAAGTGTAATATGATAAAGTGACTCGATAAGTGAGATTTGAACCTGTAATAGCTTTTATAAATAAAAATCAAATTTTGATTTGATATAACGAGTTTAGAATCCTATAAAATAAATAATATTCACATTTTAAAGTGGATACTGGGATTTAAGCAAACGTTCTGCAGATTGGAATAATGATAAAGGAAATTAGTAATGACTTGGAAGTGATAAATTCAAAAGTGAATTTAGAATAAAAGTGGAGGTATTTTCCAAATAAAATCAGAGATATTTTCAAAGCATAGAAAATAAAATGAATTGGTTAATGAGTAGTAAAGAAGTGGAATATAAGAATGTTTTCTGATGTTAATAACGTATATTTTCTAAATACAGAAACTAAGAATCTGTGAATATATGGAAATATTTTCCAACCGTAATAATAGATATTTTCAGGAAAATGAAAAATGGATAATTTGTGATATATGGAAACGTTTTCCAAGGATTGTGGAGATAAGCATGTTTTGAGAAACATCTGGGAAAAGATAAGAAAAAGGGAATTTGGGAAATGATAGATTAATAAGAAATTGATTTAAAAGGGGCCAATGTTGTTTGATGGGTGATCGGTAGAATTTCCATTTGGGAATAGGATCATTTGTTGAATAGATGTTCCTTTCATAGTTAAATAACCGACTATCAAGGTTTTAGCTTATTTTATACTCCCGTTGTCAATACGAAGAGACCAGGATCTGATTTATTATCTGAAAACCACTTCGTATGGGCATATGCGTTACAAATCAAATTATGCCGAAGATAATTGAAGATGGAGTAAAGTGCAAGGGCAATTCTGTTAATCCTAGGTAGAAATTGCCCAAGATATATTAATAGGATGGTGCCTTCGGTTTGTCCAGTCGCAGGACAACATATATGGATGAATGTTTGATAGAATATTTCTAGATGGTCACATACATTGATTTCTTCATATATACCAAGTTTGGTGGCAGAGAAGGAAAATTCTCTTAGCTTAACAGCCAGCGTGTATTTGTGGACGTTACTTAGTGATTTGAGGGATCTGATGATGTGGCATTCAAAGGGGAAGATGCTCTAAAAATTTAATCGTGACTCAAGCCACATCAATCGAGAAATGACAGAAATCGAGCAGGTAGCATGGCCAAGTGGGTCATTCCGATTAGGGGTATTATCCCCTGATCTAGAGAAATTCCATTTGCTTCTTATTCTTTTCGATGTTGTATGCTTTCGGTAACGGTTGTCGATCACAATTTTTGGTGATAATATGCTCAGTACACTCAAGTTAAATGAGTGACCAGTTTTGTGTGGCTGGGTTGCAAGACATTCATGTTGAACCCAGTGTATTCCTCTCTAGAGATACACTATCCGAAGGTGGTCCCATACCTTGTCATAGTTGGAACCCATTCTCCAATAAGCACCCTGTGGTAGGGTTGTAAATCGGTCGGACCAGACCGAACGGAGGTGTGTTCAGTTTTTGTCGTAAATAAAATCAGACAGGACACGAATCAGACAAAAAAAATTCTCGTACAAATTTCGTTGTCCTAACTCGTGTCCTAAATGAAATCGGACAAACACGGACATGTGTTTTTTGGATACGGGAACGAACGGGCCCGGTCGGACATGGCTATTTATTTTAAATTTTATACTTTTCATTAGATTTTCTATTTATCATATATTGAAGTACGAGGAATTCAGACAAATTCGAAAAAACACGGATCAAACATGATTTTTTTCTCATACAAATTTTATTGTCCTAAATTAAAATCGAACGAACTTATTTTGGTCACGGACACGAACGACCATCGGATATTCGTACAAAATTTACAGCCCTACCCTACGGTTTTTTATTTTATATTATATATGTGGAGCGTGAGATGCAAGCGTTCAGCTAGATTGTTGTTTATTTGATTTAGACACTATTATAATAACACCGGATTTGATATCAAAAATATTTTGGGTTATCATAAGGTAAAAACCATCCGTATTTATATGTGGAATTGTCTTACAATTATCTTTTCTTTCGAAATGATTTTTAAAAGTTAAACGAAATGGTTGGAGTTTACTCACACTAGTCCCATGACTGAGCAAGAGCTTATTTTGTTTTGTTTTACCCTAAACTCTTGGGTGTCCAAATTTGTACGGGTAGTCAAGTAGTCGGGATTTTTCAGATATACTTGGAGGAGCTTCGAGTAGGAGGCTACAACATTAGATAACTATTATTTAATTCAGCTGTGATGTGTTGCACTCTGATAATGGTATGTATATATGTAATACAGATTTGTATTCCAAGTGTTATGTTATATAATATATTTTATTCATTCTGCTGTGAGATTTGTGTGCTTTGTCTTCTTCTATTCTAGCTTTTCTTTCTATTTCTCACCCCTTAACTTCTTTCTATTAACGATCTGCTAGTTTCTGATGCTTGGTTAGTTGACATGGCGTTTTGTGTCGATGATCAGGATCAGGATTGGTCAGTTCGTTACAGTGGTTTCAGAGCTTAAGGTTGAGTGGTAACCTTGGCTCTGTGGCGTAACTCAATAGAGATGGGATTAGCAGTACTCGAGATTGAGTTTGAGTGTATATATCTATGAGCGCGTGTTTGTAGATTGTAAAAAAAAAAAAAAGTTGTTTTATATTGTATTGAATGGTCTGTTGAGTGGTTTATTAATCCTGGTCGATAAAGAATGTACAACTGTATCGATAGGTGTTTCTAAACTGTCGAACAAAGCAATTTGATACTGTATTGTTGTAAAATGGGTAAATGAAATGATTTTGCCTAAAAATTATTTTGATATGAAAGGAATAATGTCTGAATTATCTTAGTATATGGATGTGTTGGTTGTTATTACAATCAAATGGAATTATAAAATATTGAAATGGTTATATTCAACCAAATATAATTTGTATATGGGTAATGTAAAACAAATGAGATGAACTAAGATTGAGTTCGAACCAGAATTTGAGAATTTAAATCTCGAATGTTAATGAAGTATATTTAAAAATAATATAGCATTACTAATAGGTTTTTTTGAATAAAAATTATTTTAAATGGATTTTGAAAGTGATTAAGCAGTGAAATCACTTCAGTGGCAAGAAAATAATTCTGATAATGGATTGCAACATTATCAGTATTTATTTTTCAAGTTTCCGAGTGACGGATTGCTACCATAATAATCCATTAATGGAAAATTTGCCTGAAAAGAGCAAGTGGTTCTAAAAATTCAAATGTTTTGAATTAGCAGATGATTATAAATATATGTGTATAATTATATAATCACAAATCGATTTGGAAATAAAAGCCAGGAATTTGATTTCCCAATTTTCATTTAACTTGTGTAAGTTAAATGAATTGATATGGTACAAGTAAATCAAGTGTATTAAACCTTAACTTAACTTAAGTTAAGTAGAATTGGATTGGAAATCAAATTGAGTAGCTTATAAATTGAAAGTGAATAAATTGATTTAAAATCAATTTGGGTGAATGTGAGTGTTTGTATGTGGAATATGGATTGGATGTGAAAATATGGATTGAAAATCATTGGAAACTAAGTGAATGGTGTGAATTGAAGAAATGGTTGATAGTTAAAACTTCAATTATTGAAAGTCACTTGTTTAAATTGAGTAAGTGCAGGTACCTAAAAAGTCTATGGCTGGGGTTCGGTTGCGCAAAGTGAATACGGATTGAGCTCGCACGCTTAATAACATTTATATGAGGTACGCCTATGCAAAAATACAAACTTGGGTTTTGAATTTTGTTTTCCGACCATATGGGTCAATGTATATATATTTGTTGTTCCTACGATATCCCAGATTTCCCTTCGTATATGGAAGACTCCGTAAAAAATTTCGAAAATTTAAGGTATTAGAAAATTTTCAAAATATTTGAAATTTTTTGTTAACAGAAATGAATTGGGTTTTGATTAAAACTAATTGGATTTGGAAAAAGTTGATGGGCTTGTAGCATTCCTCCTAAATAACTAATTTCGGGGACGAAATTCTTTTAAGGGAAGAGGAATGTAACGACCCAGATTTTTAGCGGTTTATTTTAAACATTTAAATTTATTTTAAATGTTGTATTAGAAGTATAAACTAACATTTATAAGGAATTTATTTATTGAAAACGACGTTTGAACGTATAATTTATAATTAAATTTAAAACGAGCTCGTAACATCGCGGTAGTTCGTAACATTACGTTTTGAACTTCAACTGAATATACAAGATCCATTATAAGTCGAATTTCTTTAAAGCAAGAAACGTTCGGATCTATTTGATTATATTTTTCTAATGAAAGTGAAATATCAATATTTCATATTATTGATTGTGAGTTATGTCCAAATCAAAATTTCAAATAGTCGCTATGGAATCGTTTATAAATTGTAACGTTTTATTCAATAAACATTTCGATTTTAAATAATTTGAATGTCGTTTCAATTTGACATATCAAGTTTAAAATTCAGATATGTTTAATTTGGAAAAATATGAGGTTCTATTCAGATATATATGATAGTAATAATTTATTATTATTAAATTGAATTGTTTTTGGATTTATTTATATTTCAATCGATTTATTTAATACTTAAAAATAGCCTTTTTGCAGACGACCTCCGTTTTCGACGAAATCTGTTTCATTAGATCCATAATGTTAAATTATTATATGGAAATAAGATTCGTGGCAATTCGATATTGTATGTGACCACTAACCATGAATGCCTAAATTTCGATTTAATTGTTTTATTGATTTAATATAGGACTTAAGAATAACCAATTTTCAAACGAACTCGGTTTTCAATGAAACCAATTTTATTAAATCCGTAATGTTAATTATTATAAGACTTCCAGTTTGAGGTCAACTGGAGTTATTTTGATTATCGTGTGCGATATAAATGCATATCAATATACATTGTGAATTAAAAAAGGAGTTATACCAAATGATCTCGAAATTTTACGAAACCAGTTCCATCGTGTTCGGAATATTTTATTATTGTAAGATTTCAAGTTTAGAGACATTCAGAGTGGTTATGTGAGCGTGGGAAAAATAAACGTGAATCAATTAACAAACTTAATATTCAAAAATTCGTTATTTTTTCAAATGGACTCGGTTTTCGACGAGACATGTTTCGTTGGGTTTGAAATGCCAAACTATACTAGATGTTCATTTTTAACATAATTGGATTTCGTACGTGAGGGTACGAATTTATAAACGTTAAATGAAATTGGAGATAGGCATAGATTCATTACATTCAATAAAATATTTTAATAAAAAAAAAAGGCTCTATATAAGCAACCCGTCTAATCTCTAGATTCCCTAAATCCTCCACCGCGTCTCCCATTCTATTTCTTTCTGCAAACAACAAAGAGAAATAGTTTCTTCAAAAAGCAGCTAAAAATCACACACTAAATTAAACCGTTCGACTAAGAATTTTTCCTTCTTGTTTGAGGCAAGCTCCAACATAAGTTTGATAGGGTTTGATTATTTCCCCTGCAGCCCAAGACACGACGGCGAAGCTAGGGCTTCAGAAATCTGACAACGTAGAGGATATTAGGCGGAGATGAGGTGCTGTTTGAATCCATGACAGCAGGGAGATTCGTTGGTATTATTTTTAGGGAGTTCAGTCACAAAAAGGTTCGGTGTTCCTGTATGGGGATGCGTGGTTGATGCCAGATCACGACTACGGGAGGTGTTCGAGCTTGGTAAACTAGTGATGAAGTTAAGGCTTATATGGAAGGAAAGATAATGGTAATTTCAGTATTGAATGTTTTTTTTGGGATTTGATGAGATGAGGTGTGTTTTCAATTTGTGTATCTGGGTACAATGTGGAATTTCAGACCTTGCTGTGATTCCTCGCGAGTTTTGGTGAAAGAAAGGGTAGCGTCCTATGCTCGGGGACTTTAGATCGCAACTATGAAGGTTTGTTAGAGTCGTAGTTGAGGGGTGACGATCGGGTAGAGGCTGGTAGGGTTGAACTTGTGATTCAATATTGTTGTGGGGTTCGAAGGTTTGTCGCATGGAGTTAGATAACCAGAACATGGAGGGAGATGTTGAGCTCGTGAAGGAAAGGTTCTGGTTGAAGTTGGTTGAGCAAGGAAGAATAACGATTGAGGTAAAACGTGGCTTATGGATATTAAAAAGAAAAAAGATATAGGAGAAATGAAAGTGATTGGAAGAAAGGATCACTTGCCAAAACGTTGATTATCAAGTGAAATTGACTCTGTGGTGATAAGGAGAGTTGAAGTAGATGTCAATAGAAATTGTGATGCAAAGATACAGGTGGCGGAATGCATCGGGTTTAAGAAGGAAGTTAAAAACCCTTAATCACGGCATATAACTTAGATAATAACAGTAATTATAAGTTTAGTGACAACAACAACAACAACAATAATTAATTCTAATTTAAACAAGTTTTGAAATCACTATTGTAAACGTGAACAGAATTGAACCAGACCGGTTACCTTGGAACCGTAGCAACAAGATCTACATTGTGGAAGTGACATGGCTGAGAATGGAGCTATTGGAATTTCGTGATAAAATCAAATGTTTGTTTGATTTTAAATGAAACAAAAGCAGAACCGTCAACCGCAAACCAAAGTGAGTAAACTCACTAACTCTGTCTCATTTATATTTTTATATATAATTAGTTTTAAATTTATTTATAGTAAATTTATATTGTGTGATGGTTGTTTGGATGAACGGTTGATAAAATTGGTTGAAATGGTTTATATAGTTATATCGTTGATCGATTATTAACTTTTTTCACTGTAACATTTAATATTGATGTGAAGTTAACATTATTGATGTTATTTATGGCGATTAACATCTGTTGATGCAGGGAACAGGTTAGAGGGATCCAACTGGATTCCTCAACAATTTTATTACTATTTTTCATTTGTTGTGGTATATGATGTGATATATAATATGTGATTAGTTTTGTTGTGTTTGAGTTATGTTGGCCCTAGAATCTTGGTGTTTACATACGTAAAATATTTTCGAATGTAGAAAAAAGAACTTGAGATTTAAAAGGGAAATTTATTTCCAAAATAGAAATTAAATTTCGATTGGACTTGAAAATAGAGATTTGTTTTAAATGGATAAAGCAAGAAGTTTATTATAAACGATGTTTTAAATTTAGTAAAAATGTTTATCATTGGATAAATTGAAATATAAATTCAAAGTCTGGATTTATATGGAAAAATGGAAATGGGATTTGAAACCAATATTTTTGGTTGGGATTGGTACTTAGCGATTATAAAGGAGATATGAATTCAAATGGAAATTTGAATAAGAAATGGGAAATCATGTTCGAAAAGAAACGACGGATTTTATTCCAAAGTTTGGAATATAAAACAAATAGAGATAAATCCGGGTGATTTATATTTAGATCTTGACTATGTCAAATCTTATTAAAATGATTTATTTCAGAAAAGATATTTAAACTATTTAGTATTAAACCATAATTTAAGGAAATATGTAAAGAAGCTGATATTTCATTATTTATAGCTTTGAAATACAACTCTATGTTTTAAAATAATTTAATATTAATTTACGATTAGAATTATTAAACAAGAAGTGATTTGTAGAAATCAAATAAAGTTGATTTCGTAGGTTATGGAATCTATAACTCATACATTCAAAATGGAAAAGTCAATTTGATTAAGTAAAATAGAAAAGTATAAATTGAGTAGCGGTTTTATAAATGGAACTTTTAAATAAAGTGTAATATGATTAAGTGACCCGATAAGTGAAATTTGAACCTGTAATAGCTTTTATAAATAAACATCAAATTTTTTTTTGAAAGTTAAGCGCAAATTTTATTAATCACCAAAATATTTACATTACATATGTCAGCATATACAAGTATGCTATGATATATAACCATCCTTCTCTATACCCTTCAAAATCACTAATACTCACTCGATAACCACAAGTGATTACAGAAAGAATCTCCAGTAATCAAAATTACATTCCAGTTGCTCTTGATTCTAACACATTCGGTTAAAAAAACACTCCAAGACAAGCTTGCATGCACCATAATCCCTCGGATCTGACACAAGGCTGTAGAATTTATCAAAAAAGGGGCCAGGATTGCGCCTTGTGTGTCGTTTCTGCGACATCACCTTGCTACCAGTGGGTAGTATGTCTTCAAGTGTGAACTCATGTCCCTCATCAAGGTCATCTTCAGCTCAAAATTTTCCTTTGGGTTTCTTGTCATTGGATATTGCAGATGGATAGACACTCATTGAAACTACAGAGGATAACATGGAAGATTCGATTGCTGGAGGAGGAAGTATTAGATGGTCAGGCGGCTTTAAATTTGCATATGGGGAAGAAAATTGCTTGGCACTGGAAGAAGAAGTTCCAATCAAAGTCGAAGTAAAATTCATACAAGAACAAGCAGTAGAACTCTGACTATAAGTTGATGAACATGACATAGAACCAGAAAGAGTTGAACAAGGAGCAACAATAGTGGCACTAGAGGATGAACTAGCTCCCAAGAAATTAATACAAGAAATAGTTCCATTACCTGTAGCCTTATTTGAAGTTTCTAAATGTTCTCTTGTATCATCAAACAGATTGCCAAACAAGGTTTGCATCTCAGCGTTAGCTGTGTAGTCTGAATGTGCATTGGTAACCAGATTAAACTGAACAATATTAGGCTCATCAAGACCATGACCATCAATATCAACATTCTTCTCAGTAGCATTAATATCAACATTCTGCCCAGTATCATCAGTAGCTAAGCATGCAAAAGAGTTACCGTTTTCATTGCCTGTATCAACTGCAGAATCTGTCATACCCTTATTAGTATCTACCTCCTTTCTCTTCCAATACTTTTTTTGTAAACATTTGTCCATTTCTCCTGATTACCATTTGCATGAATTTTAATATGTGGCTTTTGTACTTGCACATTCTCAGCTGGACAATGATCCCTTCCATTAGCATTACCAAGATTCTGATTATCCTTATTATTATTGGCGTGTAATTCATAGTGGGATGAATCATGTCCAAATACCCTAAAATTGACACAAATATTTGGTTTCCAGTCATAGCTAACCTTTACAATAGGACAAGCATCTCCTAAACCATCAATCTCAATACCATTTGGTAGCCCAAATTCAGGTGATACTTCGACCAATGCCTTCGCATATCTGAACCTGTCTAACCTTTCAGTACTAACATCATAACGAATCAATCTGCCAACATGATTCACAAGCCAACTGATGCCTATTAGAGTCCATAAAACCATGGGTATCCTATATAAATGGATCCAAACATGGACTTTTTAATTTTGAGATTGGGCACATCCTATGGTTGGATCCCAAACAGATATGATAAACATCCTACCACGTATGAAGATGGGATCGGGACTGAGAATTTTTTCCCTATCAGAGTCAGTGGAGAATTTAAAGTAAAAGTGAGACCCATCAGACTTAATATCAACCTCACCATCAAGCTTCCAATACCTGTGAAAATAATTAGATACAGCGTGAAACGATAACGTACCATCGAGGAAAAATCCGATCAGAAAATTACTCTAGTAATTAAGACCTTGCCGCTTGACAAGATCTGGTATCATATGCTTCTTTCCATCTCTCGGTATATCAAAATGGAGTGGCTTGTACGATCCTGCATTCCTTGGAGAAGATCTAAATAGAGATGTGTAATCAGATTTCACTGGAAAAGATGGTTGTGATGGAATAGCCAGGTCTGGATTAGCATCTATCGAAGAAGAGGGATTTCCAGAGGGAGGTGGTGGATCAGGGGGTTTGGGGGGTGGAGGGCGAGGTGGAAGAGGTGGAAAAGCATCGGTGGCGAAGGGGGAGGAGATAGGAGAAGAAGAATGAGTTGTCGTTGCCGTGATTTGATATAACGAGTTTAGATTCCTATGAAAGAAATAATATTCACATTTTAAAGTGGATACTGATTTAAGAAAACATTTTGCAAATTGGAATAATGATAAGGGAAACTGGTAAGGATTTGGAAGTGACAAATTCAAAAGTGAATTTAGAATAAAAGTGGAATTTGAGATAATCTGAAATAGCAGATTTATTCCGAAGTTCGGAATATTAATCAAATATAGGCTTTCTAAAAGAGGGTTGTTTAGTGGAACTCGATTCTATCAAATTCAGGAAAGTACTTTTTATTTTCTATTTTAATCAATATTTAAATATTAATTAATTAATTAATTAATTAAATTAATGAATTAAAGTTATACTTTAAATTAAATATTTCGAAAGCAGGGATTATAACGCTATCGTTATAATCAATGTTTTCCGTAAAAGAAGCGTATTCTTAAATTGAATCTGAGAGTTTGCATAAGAGATGTTTTGTTTGAAGTTGTGAGCTTTGACTATTTCGAAGTTGAAAATGTTGTTCAGTTAAGGCCTGAGAGGTAATTATACCCCAACTTGATTAACTTCATGATTGGATGAGAGATGGTTAAGGTTCGGTTGCGAAGATTGGTTAGTAAAATAGTTAGTTAGTGAATAATTAATGAATTGAGTTATATTAATGATGTTTTATATAACACCAGTTTAATCCAATAAAAAGGTTGGAATGTTTTTCGATGTTAATAACGTATATTTTCTAATTATAGAAAATAGGAATCTGTGAATATATGGAAATGTTTTCCAACCGTAATAAGAGATATTTTCTAGAAAATGAAAAATGGATAATTTGTGATATATGGAAATGTTTTCCAAGGATCGTGGAGATAAGCAAGTTTTGAGAAACATCCGGGAAAAGATAAGAAAATGGGAAACTTGGAAATGATAATTTAATAAGAAATTGATTTAAAAGGGGCCAATGTTGTTTGATGGTTGATCAGTATAATTTTCATTTGGGAATATGATCGTTGGTTAAATGGATGTTCCTTTGATAGTTAAATAACTGACTATTAAGGTTTTAGTTTATTTTATACTTCCATTGTCAATACGGAGTGATCTGGATCAGATTTATTATATGAAAACCACTCTGTATAGGCATATGCATTACGAATCCAATTATGCTGAAGATAATTGAAGACGGAGTGAAGTGCAAGGGTTGTTCTATTAATCCTAGGTAGAAATTGCCCAAGATGGATTGATGGGACGGTGTCTTCGGTTTATCCAGTCCCAAGACAATGTATATGGACGAATGTCTGACATAGTATTTATAGATGGTCACGTACATTGATTTCTACAAATATACCAAGTTTGGTGGCAGAGAAGGAAACTTCTCTTAGCTTAACACCCAATGTATTTGTGTACGTCAATTAGTGATTTGATGGATCTAACGATATGGCATTAGTAGTAAATGGTGACAAGATGTTCTAAGAAGTTAATCGTGACCTCAAGCCTCATCAACCGAGAAATGACAAAAATCGGGCAAGCAATATGGCCAAGTGGACTGTGCAGTTAAAGCGCTCGGCGAGTACAATTCGACGGAGGTGCAAAAAGTTATGGTGGGGATAAAGTGAGGGAATAGCAAGTAATAGTGTAATATTGCTGAAATAATTGGATATATCGGGAATATTGTAATATAGCGGGGCTTAAAGCGGAAAGACTATTTCAGAGGCTATTTGGAAATAGCGTAGCGGTAGAAATACGCTACACGATATAGCGAGGATATGGCAGAGTAATAGTGGGGAATAAACTGCACAGCAAGTGGGTCATTCCCATTAGGGGTATTGTTATCTGATCTAGAGAAATTCCATTTGCTTCTTATTTTTCCATTGTTGTATGTTTTCGGTAACGGTTGTTGATCACAACTATTGGTGATAATATGCTTGGTACAGTCAAGTTAAATGAGTGACCTGTCATGTGTGCCCGGGTTGTAAGATGTTCTTGTTGAGTCCAGTGTATTCCTCTCTAGAGATACGCTATCGGAAGGTGGTTCCATACCTTATCATTGTTGGAAATCCATTCTCCAATAAGCGCCCTGCGGTTTTTGATTATATGTTATATAAGTTGAGCATGAGATGCAAGCGTTCCGCTAGATTGCTATTTATTTGATTTAGACACTATTATAATAACACCAGATTTGATATCAAAAAATATTTTGGGTTATCTAAGGTAAAAACCATCCGTTTTTATGTGTGGATTGGTCTTACTATTATCTTTTCTTTTGAAAAGATTTTTAAAAGTAAATCAAATGGTTGGAGTTTACTCACACTAGTCTCATGATTGACCTAGAGTTCATTTTGTTTTGTTTTACCCTAAACTCTTGGCTGCCCAAATTTGTACGGGCAGTCAAGTAGTCAGGATTTTTCAGATATACTTGGAGAAGCTTGGAGCAGGAGGCTTCAGCATTAGATAACAATTATTTAATTTCGTTGTGATGTGTTGTGTTGTACTCTGATAATGGTATGTATATATGTAAAACAGATTTGTATTCCAAGAGTTATGATATATAATATATTTTATTCGTCTCGCTGTGAGATTTGTGTTCTTCGTCTTCTTTTATTCTAACGTTTCTTTCTTTCTATTTCTCACCCTTTAACTTTTTTCTATTAATGATCCGCTAATTTCTGATGCTTGGTTAGTTGACATGGTGTTTTGTGTCGATGATCTGGATAAGGAATTGGTTAGTTCGTTACATTCCATGACATACCCCTCTAATCTGTAATCTTGTACGGTTGTCTCAATTTATAACTTCCATAGCAAGTAGTTATTTTCATCTAATTGAACTGTGATAAGTTGTAATTGAGGATTTACTACAGTTTTTATTCATTTATCTGCAGCTGTGGTGCCATCTTAAGGACCAGATACATTAACAGGTGTAGATTAAGCATTATCATTGCTCATGATAAAGAAAAGAAGGAAGACAAGCATATTATTGCAAAAACAGAATCAGGAGGACTGGTAAGGTATTAAAGAAATGCTCTAAGAACAAGTTGCTGCAATTAAGTAACCAAAATGTTGATTTTAAGCTGATTGAGTTACTGGTTTGGCACAGTTTGAATTCTTGGTGATTTTCTTGATTTCTTGATTCAGCAGAATAGGGTATGCACTGAATATCAGGTGTAGTCACTTTCTTGTTCACAGCAAGCCAGAAATGACGATGCAACTGTGTACAAGGCTGTTGATGAGGCGCCGTTGATCAAAAAATGTTTTCACTTTCTCTAATGATGAAATTACTCGAGAAGAAAGAACAATACAACTTATATGAAGAGATTTCTCAAATAAGTTGTTGCAGAGGAGCAGATTAAACGCTGTTAAGCTAGAATCACGCTCTGATACTAAGTTAGAAACATAGAAATACGCAGTGATATATTTGCTGCAAGAAATATCTAAAGAAGATGAAATGTAACGCTGCATTGATAAATTGAATAATAAGATAGAGCTATACTTGGTTTTATGTATACAGTTGTAGTGGCCTTTATACACAACAGGTCCAACACCATACACAAGAAAAATAAAAGCTTCCAAGGAAAGAACATGAGTAGTGCTAGAAGGCCCGAAGAAAATTGATGCGGGTTTGTGCGGAAATGAAAAGAAATGTTGGAATGTGGTCCACAATTCACGCAATGTCTTCCATGTTTCTGCTGCACCATTTTCTGGTTTTGTTTTCCGGCTTTACAGCTTTGTTAAAAGGATGTTGCTAGACCTACCGGCTTCAAATCCGGTGAGAATTTGCGGCAGTGAAAACAAAAGGAATATAGGAGGGGCATAACAATAATTGCAGAGTGTAATTCAGGTGGATGTTGAAATATCGTGCGGTTTATATTAATTCCGAAAGATCCCGGTTGAAAAAACACCCGTTGTAACAGCATCTCCGTTGTTAAAAATACAGGGCCGCATTATATTTAGATTGTTAATTTTCATTTTCTTCATGTATCAATAAGAGACACAATCTAAGTTCCATTTTTCTATCCTCGGTTACAGTGTACTCATGTATCCAACTGAATCACAATCATACATCATTTGATTTAATTATTAAAAGGATACAATTGTGCTATTAAAGTAAGTAAATCGTGCGGGTAGATTAGTGATTAAAACAAGTTCGGGGCTTGGGGACAGAAAAAATAAAAAATGAATAAAAGCTTAAAGAGTGCCAAACGTTAAACTCGATTGTGCATTACTACCATTAGCTTTATCATCGTGTTTCTAGTGTACAATGAAAACAAAGCATATCAAAAACACATTCTTCTCTCAATTCGTCAAATATGACGCATCCTAATTGTGTACCAATCTCTCTCTTCTCGCTTTGTAATAGAGTCCACTCTGCACTTGTTTCTGATATATCTCTGTTAAGCAAGCGTGTGAAACTTAAATCGTCTTCATTACTCTGCTTTTCACCTGGAAATATATCACCATATATTGCAACCTTGCTCATATTTTGGCATAAATTATCACATTGATCACAGCATTTCGCTTCCATTTCTTTTAAAAAGTCTAGAAGGAGATGTCTTGGTCGATGCACTTTTCTTTTATTTGCTTCTTGTAGAGAACCACATTTAGGCAGTATGCATACTACCGGAGTTGTCGTCGGTGAATTCAGCCTATAGGTAGATGATAAATTTTCCATTGCTATACCATGAAGAACATGAAGGAAACTGATTAACATACATACGAATTGAAATAGCAAGACATCATGTACAAACTGACTGAAAAACACAAGTGTATTATAAGGCTAGGAAAATATATATCTTACAGTGGTTATGATCAGAAGATCCTCCATCGGAATAATGAAAACCGAGTACTGAAAGAGGACTATGCTCAATATTTTCCAACTCAATATCACCATTACAAGCACCAGAAGTATAGATAAGCCTATAAAATTTGGTCATACTGCTCTTTCTTCTTGATGACTCTAACCTTTCCAGATTAATCTTTCTCTTGGTCACGTTCAAGCACATAGCCTTTGCAAGAAAACTTCTCAAAACGTTGTATTTTCTGTTTCTTTTAGTCTGAAAGCCATGGTTTTGTAAGAGGAAAGGCTCTTGTTGTTCTTTGAGCAATTCAAATAGCTTTCTTGGAACTGATTTTTTGAAAGATGCCATCAAAGTTAAGATAAAGGAGAAGGATAAATAAACCAGAGTTTGAGAATTTATATTCTGAGTTAATATGGCAAATAATTCCTTCTTCATAAGCTAGGAGTACGCAGTCTACAATGCCTGAATATGGGTGTAGAAGTGCTTTATTAGAACTATGATGTAATGAACGGCTATGATGTCTCATGTCAAATTTTGTCCTTTTCTAAATTTTGAGTTGTGAACCCTTACACACTCCCCTCACCCCCCGGCCCCGGCCCACCCCTCCTTTTTTTTCCATTGTAGCTTTCGTTCAACCATGAAAATAGCAACATATCTACTTATTTTGTATAATGGGGCAATAACGATAATGAAGTGACTGTTCCATTACATAATTTCATAAAGAATACTCTGATATAAGCTTTCACTTATTTTAAATAAACATTAATCCATAATTAACTTTGGAAAAGCCAATTCTTGTTTGAAACTTTGAATTATGAATTCCATAATTTAAATTTTGAATTGCAAATGTTTGTAACTTGGAATTTCCGAGAATTTGGAAGTTCATGAAAAGTGCCAAAGCATTTTGATAACAAAATCTGTTATCATTTCAATTTCAGGTAAGGTCAAGAAAATTGATTCAAGATATTTACGTAAAAAACAAAGTAAATAACATTGTGGGAATTCAAGAAGTGATTCAGAGAGATATGTTAAAGACAATATTTAATGTTTCTTACTGACTTCACACCATTTGGTTTTTACTGCATAAGGCTATAGCTCGGATATAATTTTTGTTACCTTGAGATAAATCATTAAAATGGGAGCCTGAATCAGTTGTAATATTTGGTTCCATACACATTTCTTCTTGATGAAATGCATGGTTGAAATCCAAAAATAAAATAAAATTAACAAGCTATTTTCACAGCTTCCTATGAACAATATAGACGAGCATTGAACTATCTGCGGCGATTTTGTTACATGTATTTTCTGTGTTGTCTATAGTAGTTACCGGAACGAACGCTAATGAGAATGAAGTAGACAAATGTTTTCAAATACTCATACATGTACCTGAATTAGAGACAAACTCAAAAACATAACACTTTCTTGAATGGTGCTGCCACTGAGCAACAGATGAGATTTCAGTGTTTTTTATCATCTAGTTCTTGAACTTTTATGTCCAATAAGAAAAATGTCAGTAGATTTTTTTGAACCTATTTGCTGCTAGCTAGCATCCTTCGATGAAACCAAGTATTTTGCAATAAAAATAAAAAAGGCTAATCCTGTTTTTGAAACTACAGTTCAAAACTTCAAATCTTATGTTTCATAATTCTATATAAAAAAAATATTGGCTACACAACAAGATGGGTTCCCTATCTTCCAGCATGCTTCAATTTGGTTGATATGATTTAAAGAAACGTCGAACTGCGTTCAGGTTTCTTGGTCCCAGATGACTAAAACATTTTTTGGATTTTAGCTGTGCTACTTTCCTTGGATTCCAGGGTTTTGATTCTAGTCCTGAATAGATACATGTTCCATGCATTTATACACATATATCATACATATGAATCATGATGTATAGTTTTGTCATAGAAAAAGCTGACTCGCATGTATAAGTGATTTATTTAATATCAAACCCGTGCTGTTAGTAGTGCAGTTATTTCGGAGTTGGAGTGCGATTTTGTTGACATCTTTTAAGGGATGTCAACAAAACACTCGGCCCTGATTGGTGGAAATCAGGAGGGCCCATATGGGTCTCCCTGATTTCCACCAATCAGGGTAGAGTGTTTTGTTGACATCTTCAAAAAAGATGTCAACAAAATCACATTCGTTGTTTCGACGGTGAGTTTGTTTACATCTTCAAAAGTTATGTTCACTTACCTTAAAAAGTGTGAACAAACTTGGATTCAGTTATTTCTATAAATCGTAATGATGGGCATAATCATAGCATTAAAATGCACCATAAAGAGCCATTTCAAAGTTGTTTTCTAGTGGTTTATCCATCATCAAAAGTAATGCAAATATAGCGTTGTTGATCTGATACATGTGGCAGAGTTGAAACTGAAAATTTCATACTGAAACTTTTTCATATACGCCAATACAGAAATTTGGAGATCAGGATTGATAAAATTGATGCAATTTTGTGATTAGATTACTTGCTCATGGGTTTAGGGTGCGCTTACGGGACATTTTAACAAGGTATTTAAACTTGGTTGTAAGTTAGACAGGTACGCGTTTACGGTGTCAAACGGGACATTTAAATGAAACATTTAAACTGGATAATCAAAGGGTAATATGAGGATAAGAAAAGGAGGAACGATATAAACAAGAGGGTGATTTTAACAGGGTAATTTAAAGGTCCGATTTCGATAGGGGTATTAATAGGACATGATAGTCCGTTGTACGGCTCGTCCGAGAGGGTAAGATGTCTAACCTGTGTCCGTACGATTCTCACTTGGGACATGATATAGAACAAGAAAAGCTATACAAAAATATGTGCACTTGAAAATATTCGATGTTTTTCTATTGTCCAAAGGTTGTTCGGTCGTTGTCAGACTCATACGAACAATGCCTGAGCCAACTACTAGTTCAGCCCATGTACGTCCAAAAGTCTTATAGGATAAGACATGAACACCCCCTTTATCCGGTCTGATATGCCCGATCAACACCCCCATGTTTCGGACCTGCATTGGACTCGTCCGACGCTAAGGATCTGAATTACCTTAACCAACTTGGCTAAGGACCCCCATATTTCGAAAATAGTTTTATGAGTTGTTTTCTCAAAATAATTATTTTCTATATAAAAGTATACGTTTTTACACTCTTCGAGAGAACGAGAAAATGACTCAAACGATATAGTAAACCACGTGATATAGAACAATAGGCATATTACATCGATTAATTCCTAACTTATTTAATTGAAGCTACACTACTGTGAAATTAACTAACTTATAGTAAACCAATAAGTGAGAACGTGTGCAACGGGACACACTGTTACCGCTATTTAGGTTACTATTTAGGAGTTTGTGACACATTTTGCGGTACTGCAATACTAGACCTTCGAGCCATCTTTGTTAAACTTTCGAACCATTTGTGCCAGTCCTACAAGTCATATGCTTTAGGCTTTTCGGGCAATTTATGATTTGACTTTCGGGTCATCAGCGTTAGGTGGTATATTTATTAATAGCAATTGGTAGGGTTTGGCCATCTGTGATATGCACGTGTGGCATTGTTTCAACTTGTCATATGTGACTTGGATCCAATTTTACATTATTTTCTATATTTCGTTATTTTTTATTTCTAGAATATGTGATTTCTAAATGTCTTCGCCATTTTGTTGACGATTATTACACACACACATGCACACGTGCACACGCGCGCGCACGCACACACATGCATATATATATGTATGTATGTATGTATGTATGTATGTATGTATATATAGCCTTTGAGCTATCTATGGATTTATACATGGTGATTACATTTCGGTGCTTTGAACTTCTAATTGAGTTCTGTGTATTGTGATTTCTATGGTTTCCATCCTGTGTTTTATGTAATTTAAAATTTTATAAACCCGAACCTTAGAACTCGGGTAATTTATGTGGATGGAAACATCTGTGTTTTGTGTTCTTAACATACATGAATGACTCACATGTTGATTTTGTGAACCTATCACATATGTCATACATTGTTCTGAGTCTATATTACTCATTTTCTAATGAAAAGGAAATATTTGTTACTTAGCACTATATTTCACTTATCATGTTCTAACTGGTATGTTTAAGCTAAACTGACCTGTGTATTTTATGTAGTCATGTCAGACTAAGTTAATTTAGGTTAGTTACTCGCAGTAGATTTGTGCTTTGCTTTGCTACCACATTGGATTATCTTCCTTGAGTCTAGTACCTTTATTATGTAGTCGAGTGTCCGTGTTGTTTGTATATTCATTTACTACGACATGTTATATTTGTGTATTGTTTTTATGAACCATTTGTGTATGTAGCACATGTAATATTATATTTTCGCTATTGTGTTTGTATCTATGTAGTTAAAGCCCTGGTAAACTCCCGAATTATCCCCGCTATAGCCTGTAGCACTTCAACCGCTATATTATTTCAATTTAGCGCTGATGAATAGTAGATCCTCTTTTAGCCGCACTATTTTCCGCTGCATCTCCTAAATCAATTCATTTTAGCACCTGCTTTAGCAACATTAATATACAGAACTTGATTAGACTAGTTATTATTTAAAAATTCAATAAAGCTAGTGTAAAGAGCTAAATTAAAGGCATAAGTGCCCAATTTATGCTAGAAATCAATTATCAAATCTGGTGTGCATAACCATGATATTCTTTAATTTTGGCATATAAGTTCAACTAATACTAGTTGCTTCTACAAATATAATCTGATAACGATAACAAACTATATTTTAAATATTTAATTTTACATTTAATGAATCTTTTTGCGCTTCCGCTATATCCTCGCTTTATCCCCACTAAACCTTTTTGCACCTACACCACTATAGTACTGCTAAGCGCTGTTAGGGAACGCGGAATGTGAATCTTAAGGCAAGACTAACACTAGAGGGGGTGAATAGTGTTTATAAGAAATTTATGAAAATCTAAAACTTATATGATCTACTATATGAATCACACACACTAGAGACGATCACGGACACAGAATCAAACGTAAACATAGAAATAAACAAAAATAAAATGCAGAAAAGGAAAGAACACACTGGATTTTATACTGGTTCGGATTACTCCTTCGTCCAGTCTCACGCAACGCTGGATTGAGTAGAGTTTTATTACTTTTATCAATATCTAAGCACATTCCCCTTGATTTCACGATTACAAGGTTAACACCGCTCCAAACACTCTTGATTTCAAGGCTACAAGATTATCACCGCTCCATTTCCTTGATTTCAGGGCTATAAGGAACACACCATTTCCCAATCACTTCCTAAATAATTACAATAGACTTATAACTCTTCAATATCACTTCAATTCAAAGATTAATGAGTAGAGAGTGATAAAAGAAGAAGTTTTATGTAATTAGAATAGAAATCGGCAAAGTAGAAGTGTAGAAATCAATCAAAATAAGAAATATTAATGGGGGATGAAGAAGGGTGAATATGGACAAGAAGAATTAATAAAAAAATTCGAAATCAACCCCTATTTATAAAATTTGAAAGTTTGCTACGCTTCTGGAACATTACAAATAGTGAAAAGACACTTCCTTTGAAAATTGAAAAAAATGACAGTTGTATGTCGATATAGACATATATGTATATCGACATAAGCATGTGTATAATATTTTTAAAATATTTTTCAAGTGTTTAATTGTATATATTATTCTGGAAATTCTTGAATTAAAACTTAGTGATATAAATGAGTACTCTAAAGTATAAAAATATATGAAAACATAATTATATATTATATAAACATATTTATAAATTTATAAGGTTTAAAATTATATAAATATAAAACTATAAAAGTATAAAACTGTATAAATATATATAAACTTTAAAACTTATATTCGAAATCAAAAGTTAGATAGAAAAGCAGTCTGAAATTTGAATTTGAATTTTGAAAATCAAATTTTGAAAAAGATAATTTGAATTTGAATCTGAAGTGCTATTCCGAGTCTTACATATAAACTAGACTCTATAACTATATTTGTCTTGAACTCTTGATTTTTTGTTACTCATGAGTCTTGAATCTCCTCTGAATTCTGAATCTTGAAACTCTAAAGTTGTACAGTCTTCGGTATTAATTTCTGTATACAAATCCTGCATATATGTATACATATATTCCAGATAAAGATGTTAGTATGTATTTTATAATAAATGCACTACAACAGAAAAAACTTTTCGCAACAGGCAATATCTGTTGCAGTAGACCTATTGCAACAGACTCGCGCCTGTTGGTATAGCCGAAGTTGTAAAAAGTCGATCCATTTTTGCAATAATTTTTGACTGTTGCAATAAGAAGTTGCAGTATATTTTTTTGCAACTAGCCTTTGTTGTTGCAACAGATCATTTTGCAACAACAAATAACAGTTGCAAAATTCAAAAAAAAAATCATTTGATTATTTCAATGCTTTCATTAATTCAAAATTTAATAACTCGTATATGTACCATGCATCGATTCAAGCATAAAACTTTCAAATACATCGTTCAGCAATCAAAAAAATTCAAGTAACATTACAATATCTAAAGAAATCCATTGATAAAGAAAATACATATACATCAATAATGTCTCTCTTCAAAACAACACTTCTTTTATCTCTCTTCAAAAAAACACTTCTTTTAATACAAGAGGCGAATCTAATTCAACACTAACATAGAAGCCACAATAAAGACACCATCCATTCATTTACCTGCCTCATTTCACCTTCTCATATTTCTTTTCTTCCGATCTAACGCTTCTCCGAGAAGAAAAAAAACAACAAAAATAATTTCAAACTCCCAATCTTCAAGCAAACCGCACCTCACTCATCTCCAGCCCCTCTTCATTGCACCACTTCGTCGCTGCCGCAACAAAGCTCCTGCCAAAGTGTCCTTCGTTGCATCATCTCTCCACTGCAACTCTTCTCCAACACCCACTTCATCACATTGATTTTTTTTTTTGCTCGGTGAGATTTCTCATTTGTTGTGTTTCTTCATAAAACCCTGTAACCATACACTGCTCTTACTTTTTCCAGCATACTCCTATAATTCCATGCACTGCTGCTACTGTTTCCAGCATCATTGCTCCGCAACCATACACTCTTTGTATTTTGCCAAAAAACAGAATAAAATTGTATGTGCTAAAAATGGTAACTAGTATAAAATCATAACATAGCATCATTGTCAGTTACTTCATTGCAATGGTTTCTCACCTGAAAGAACAAATCAGTTGGACATGTTATATTAGTTTGGACAGACGGGTATGATAGATTATCTTTTTTATGGAACCTTGTATCACTCATGCTATATAGTAATTAAGCAAGGACGAAAAAAATTATTTGTGAAGAAAAAAAAAAGATGACATTACTGGTGAAATAATATTTCAATTTGCTGCAAGTTATATATTTGATAAGTCTGTAATTCACCATAGAATGTCTAAGCTAGGAGCTAAGCTCTGCATGGACTTCAATGACATTTATTCAACCAAATTCTGATAAGAACTCAAACATTTGGTTTCCATTTTTAAGTCATGTCCACGTTTAGTAGACTGCATTGAATACTGTCTGCTCAATCTGCTAGATATGCCCTACAAGACACTTATGTTGAAACATAACAAATACACTCTTCATTCATTACTACAAAACATCAGTTTCCTAGCCATATTCGAATTTTCTTTATAATAACGTTCCTAGTTTAATACACAGTGCTAATACTTCAGATGTGAACAACTCCATTGAAAACGTCAAATAGCATGACTCTTACAGTAGCCATTTTCATTTTTCATCTAACTATTTAATTTTGACTGAGTGATTTGTGTAACTTTTTACCATCTCAATAGCTTTGGCAACTCTATTTGCAATATCAGTTTACAGAACTGTGGCCTAACATGCCTCTACAGCATTCAGCCCATCTTTTTCCAAACCAGAAAAAGTCCTAGCAACTAATGAAATAGTTCCAAATAACCCACAAGCGCATGAAATATTTTATCTTTTGGGGCAATGAACATACAAAATCCAAATTGAAATTAATACCTGTAAACTACATCTTCAGGTCCTTGACCTTCGGCTTCAATCTTAGTTGTGCCCTAGCTGGAAACGATGCTCGTAATTCCATGTATCATGATCTGCGAAAATCGCTCGCTGCTCGGAGTTGGCCAATGCTCGTTCGTTCCTTGCCGGCGGTTGATGGCTGAAGTCGTAGTCAATGACTTGGTTCGTTCATTGCTCGTGAATCCTGGAATAGCGATTTTAAAGTTTTTTTTTAAATCTGGCCGAGGATCGATGAATTTGGTGCCCTAAATAAATTTCGCGGTTGATGGCTAAATTCATAGTTGATGGCTCTTTTCCTATTTGTTGTTGTGCCAAGGATTTTGAAGATATTAGAGAATAGGCAGAAGTAGATCTGGAGATGTTTTGGAAAGATATAGAGAGGTGGAAGGGGATCTGGAAGATTGACTGTATACACAGATGAAACATCTTGGAAAAAGAAAAGACGCGCACACATATTTGAGTCTGGAGGGTTCTCGCATTTGGGGTTAAAAAACACATGGCGGTTTCAAGAGCGAAATTTTTGGTGGTGGAGGGAATTATTTCATGTTGGAGCCATAGGCCCACGAATTTTGAATTGAAATCAAGATGTAGAAGCTTTCATTAGAGCAAAATAAAATTTTACCATATATAAAAAAGATAGATACAAAATAAAATCTTTGAAGCATATGAAATCGGTAATTTACAAAGTAGTTTTAGTACTTTTGGTATCATGATTTTTTTTTAACATTTACTAGTTTTTTTAAAATATTTTATATTTATCAATTTAAACATTAATTTAATATAAAATTAACAATACTTAAAAAATTAAAAAAAGTAATATCAACAGTTACTAATAAAAAATAATTATTTAATTCACACAAATACTTCTTTTAGCCATAAATTACAAATTAATTCATATATAATATTATTACTAATTAGCATTTTCTCCTTAATAGTAATATTAATCAATTATCGTTTATTTATTGATTATGATTTATCAATTATTTGATTATTTATTATTTATTTATTTTTATATACATTCATATTTCAAATAATAATTAATTTTTCGTTATTAGTTTATTATTATTATAATTAATTATTATTATTATTAAATATTTATTTATTTTACTATTTTTTAACTGATAAATATTATTATTTTATTATCAATTATAAATATCACTTCATAATAATTAAAATTTATTATTAATTAACAATTAACATTTATTATTCCTAGTTATTATATAATTACTAGTAGTTAATTATTTAATAGTAACTGTTTAAATTAATTATTAAAAGTTAATCATTAAAAGCTGATACTTCTTTTTAATATGTTTTTCGTAACTAACTTTACCGGTTGTAAAAAATTCAGTTATTGCAAGTGGCGAAAACAGTTGTTAAAGTTATTTATTCGCAACTGTCATGGGAGCACAGTTGCTAATAGTATGTTTTTGCAACAGGAAGGGAAGCGCAGTTGTTAAAAATATACGTTTTGCAACAGAAAAAAAAGGTCTGTTGCTAAATCTTATCTATTGCAACTGCTATAATAGGTCTGTTGCTAAATATCATTTACTGCAACAGTTATTTATCGCATGTTGCAAATAGCTAGTTGCAATAGGGTATTTTTATTGTAGTGATGATAATTGAAATAAGGTTGTTGTCATCAAAACTCCATTTTCCAACATTCTCCCCCTTTTTGATGATAACAACCTTGATTTATAAAATATTCGTACGTGTTCATACTAGTTGACTCTGATCCTTCTAATACTCCTCCTGACATCATGAATTCTATATACTATGTATAACTTCTTCTTATTTTATAATTTCTTCCCCTTTGTCATTATCAAAAAGAAATTGTAAATATACCCCCCTTAAATCCTATATTTATCTATATATTATAATTTGTGATTATATACCAAAATACTTAATGTATATGACTCCCTCTAAATTTGTTTCTATATTACAAACTAATGAAATGTATTTGAAAAATAAGACAAGCATTAAATTAAACATTGTTTTTAATACAAACGAAACACACCAAAGCGAATTACTTGAACGACTACACACGTATTACACCAATTAAATGAAAAGAAACCTAACTTCTAATTTTTCTTTATGATAGGGGATTTATGGATTGAACAATTGGGGTAATGGAGAAATATTCCCCATTTTGTTCAATTATGTTTCCTAATCTAGATCGAAAGAAACTTCCTCAATGCATACGACTTGATCGTCCTCGTCCGTGCCTTCTTGTTGTGCCACTTCCAATTCCTCTTCTTCCATCATCTCTTCCTCCTCTTCTTCCATCGCTGGACTATCATCTTCGTTGATGATTGGATTTGCCTGATTATCCATTACAAACTTATGGATATTCCGCATCATCTTTCCTTGTTTAATTTGCTCTTGATTTATCTGTACTGTATTAGAAGTACTTGAATCTCAGCGAACATTTGGAGAGCATACTCCATTTTCTCTTCTAATTTGATTACACGAGAGAGGGTAGAACGTTGAAATGGACCTTTGGATGGTCTAGCTGACGATTCGGGATTAATTTGGTTATTATCATTAGTGAAGGCCATGATTTATTTTGGTTTTGAGTTTTTACAGAAGTGAAATAGGAGAATGAAGAAGAATTTTCAAAGTGGAAAGTTTAAATGGTTATTATAACCAACTTTTGTTGGGAATTAATTTTTAAAATATGGCAGCTACATGTCGACGTAGGGACATATGTATGTCGATATACAGGTAGTTTTAATTTTATTTTTCTAATTTTTATTGTTATTCTTATAAATATTAATATATTTGATTACTCGAGTTCACTTAATGAACATATACCTAATTCTCTTCTAAATTTAGTAAATGTTGCTTCGTTTAATGGTTTTGTTAGTATATATGCTATTTGTTTACCTATTTTTATGAATTCGAGTGAAATTTTCTCTTTACTTACGTTATCTCTTAGAAAATGATGTCGCATATCAATATGTTTAGTTCTTGAATGATGAGTTGGAATTTTTAGATATATTTATAGCGCTCGTATAATCACAATATATTGGTGATTTATTGTATTTAATCCAAAATCTTTTAGAGTTTGTTACATATATATTACTTGTGAACAAGCCAAAGCAACAGAGATATATTTTTCTTCAGTTGTTGACAAAGATACTGTGTTTTGCTTTTTACTAAACCACGAGACTAGTGAATGTCCTAAGAAATGACATGTTCCACTAGTGCTTTTGCGATCTGATTTACATCTCGCATAATCAGCATCACAATAAGAGATTAAATCAAATGAATCATTTTTAGGATAAACTAATCCAAAATCTGATGTATGTTTTACATATCTTAGAATACATTTTACGACTTTTAAATGTGTTTCCTTTGGTTGCGATTGATATCTTGCACAGAGACATACACTATGCATTATATTTGGTCTACTAGCTGTTATATGTAATAACGATCCAATTGTACCTCCATATAATTTTTAATCAACGTCATTTGATGAATCATCTTTACTTAAGGCAATATTAGTTGCCATTGGTGTTGGTCTCCATTAGTTGTTGTTAAATTATATATATTAATTAAATCTATTACGTATTTTTCTTGATTAATACATATTATATTCTTTAATTGACGAATTTGTAAGCCTAAGAAGAATGATAGTTCTCCCATATTACTCATCTCAACTTCTTGGGTCATTATATCTGAAAATTCATTATTTATCTTATTATTCGTCGAACCGAAGATTATATCATCAACATATATTTGCACTAATTGTATATCTTTATTATTTCTTTTAATAAACAAAGTGTTATCTAGTTTTCCTATTTCAAAGTTAGATTGTAATAGGTAATTTCTTAATTTATCATACCAAGCCCAATGAGCCTGTATTAATCCATATAACGCTTTTTTAACTTATACACATGATTTGGTAATTTCTCATCTTCAAAAAGAGGTGGTTGCTCTACTTATACGTCTTTTTTAACAAATTCGTTCAGAAAAGCACTTTTAACATCCATTTGATATAACTTGAAATTATTATGGTTTGCAAAGGCTAATTGCTTCTAATCTAGCTACGAGGGCAAACGTTTCATCGTAGTCTATTCCTTCTTCTTGAGTATAACCTTGAGCTACTAATCGTGCCTTATTTCTTACGATCTCACCGTGTTCATTCATTTTATTTTTATAAACCCATTTAGTTCCTATTATAATTTTATCCTCTGGTCTGGGAACGAGTTCCCATACATCATTCCGAGTAAACTGATTCAATTCCTCTTGCATAGCAATTATCCATGAATCATCATATGATGCTTCCTTTGGATTCTTGGGTTCTATAGTTGAAATAAATGTTGAGTTACTCATGTTATTTAACTGATTTCGAGTTCTAACAACAGATTCGATATCTCCTAAAATATTTTCTACAAGTGGTCTCTTAGTAATCCAATTCTTTTATTTGGTTGACTATCTTCATTATTTGTTTTATTAATCTCATTTTCACATTCATCTTCATTGTTTTTGTTATATTTTTATAGTTTTTGTCAAAGAATACGTTTAAGGTTTCTTCTATAATGTTGGTTCTTGAACTAAAAACTCTATACGCTTTACTTCTTTCTGAATATCGAATAAATATTCCTTTATCAGATTTTGAATTGAATTTATCGAAATTATCTTTAGTATTAAGAATAAAACATTTACTTCCAAATATTTTAAAATTTGATATTTTTGGTTTCTTATTATACAAAAGTTCATGTTGTGTTTTATGAGTTAAGGGTCATATAGAAATTCTATTTAAAATATAACAAGTTGTTGCAACTGCCTCAGCCCAAAAATTTCTTGGTAAATTACTATCGGATAATATAGTTCTTGCACACTCTTGTATCGATCTATTTTTACGTTCAACTACTCTGTTTTGTTGAGGGGTTCTAGGGAATGAGAAATTATGGGTTATCTCCTTTTTATTACAAATTTTTTCAAAATTTTCATTTTCGAATTCTCCATCGTAGTCACTACGTATCATTTTAATTTTTAAGGATAATAAAATTTTGAATTCTTTTAGCAATGGTTTTAAATTGATCAAAAATATCACTTTTATTTTTAAGAAATAAAGTCTGGGTAAATCTAGAAAAATCGTCGACTATTACGTAAACATATCTATTTTGATTTATTAATTGGGTTTGGGATGTACCAAATAAATCCATATGAATTAACTCTAACAGTTTTGAGGTTGTAATCTCCTCTTTTTATTTAAATGAACTTCTTTTTAATTTTCCGAACTGACAAGCGTTGCATAAATTATTAACTTTAAATTTCATTTTGGGTTATCCCCTAATTGAATCTAATTTAGAAATCCTAGAGATGTGTTTAAAATTTATTTGACCGAATCTCCAATGCCAGATCCAAGGGTCACTTGTATTAGCCATAAGACATAGATTATCATTGGAGATTTTCATACTCAATATATAAATATTTTTCTTTTTATCTCCTTCGAATATTATTTTTGAATTCCTATCTTCTATGAAGCATTTATCTTTTTCAAAGTTTATTTTATAACCTTTATCGCAAAGTTAACTTATACTTAGTAGGTTGTATTTTAGATTCCTAACTAATAAAACATCAGAAATAGTATGAGTTTCAGAATTATCGACATTGTCGATGCCAACAATATATCCTTTAGACTTTTCTCCGAAGTTCACCATTCCACCATCTTCATATACTACATTATTCAGTAAATACGGATTTCCCGTCATATGCCTCGAACGTCCATTATCCAATATCCAATATCCATTTGTCCTTTTTGATTTCCACCATTTGTTCACCAGAATTTGAATTCTCAACTGCCATGTAACACACCATTTCGAAATTTGAATTTTCATTCACCCATCTTTTCAAAATTTGAATTTCCAATAGCCATATAACACATCTTTTCCTGTATTGGACAACATTTCAGTAGATCACTTGAATTTTCAACACAATTAAATGCAGATTCTTTCAACATTGATGCAATGCATGAATTGACACTAGTGTTAACAATCATTTCAAAATTTGTCATTTAATGTTTTCAAAATTCAGATTATGAACTTTTTGAAAAACCTTGCTCTGATACGAATTGTTAGGGAATGCAGAGTGTAGATCTTAAGGCAAGACTAACACTAGAGGGAGGTGTATAGTGTTTATAAGAAATTTATGAAAATCTAAAACTTCACGATCTACTATATGAATTACACACACTAGAGATGGTCACGGACACAGAATCAAATATAAACACAGAAATAAACAAAAATAAAATGCTGGAAAGGAAAGAATACACCGGATTTTATACTGGTTCGGATTACTCCTACGTCCAGTCCCTTACAATGCTAGATTGTGCAGGGTTTTATTACTATTATCAATATCCAAGTATAATCCCCTTGATTTCCCGGCTACAAGGTTAACACCGCTCCAAACACTCTTGATTTCACGGCTACAAGATTACCTGTAACGACCCGGATTTTTGGTCGATTGATATTTAATATTTATTTTAAATATTGATTTGATAATATAAATAAATTTTTATATTTAGTTATCAATTTAAAAATCCATTTTGATTTGATATCGAATATATTAAATTATCGTAATACGAAATATAATTGAAATCGAAGTTAAAAACTGAATCAAAATAATTCAGATGATAAGTAGGAATTTTATTTGATATATACGATAATAAATAATAATTTATTATCAAAGAATTTGTGGTTTTCGAATTTAAATTATATTAATTTAATATGGTATATATGTTGAAATTAAATTTCAGAATATTTACTGTTAAGTTCAGAATAGGGTTATTACATTGAAATGTCGGTCGATACACTAGAATAGCGGTTCGTGATTTAAATTAATGGACCCCGAGATATTGGATAATGGATAGGATCATAATCAAATCAGTATCTGTTTAAAAAGAAACAAAATCTCTTTAAATCAAATCGGTATCTTTTTAAATAAAATAAAAATCGCTTTATTTCTAATCGAAATTAATATACGTACCTAACCAATAAACTATATATACCTTACGCAGGACATTTTCTTAATGGTTAAGTGATCATCTTCTATAAATCGCCACTCCTACCCCTTTGATTTTTTTCTTCTGGAAATCGCATACTCCAAATAAAATGTCGATTCCCATTATTTCTTCTTTTGAAAATACCAACCCTTCTCATTTAATTGAAAACCGATACCCATTTTTATTCTTCAGAAATTAAAATTGAAGCTTTCAAAAGAAAACTGGTAGCGATAGGAGACTGTGAGCTTGGGATCCTCTTGTAGCTCAACTTTGGATACAGGGCGCTCGTATGGGGGTGGATTTGGTGTCGAGGTAACGATGCTTGAAAGGGGGCGATGGTGACTACCGCGATAGCGCGCCGCCATGTAATCAACTAGAGGGGCTTCAACAAGTTTTGGGAAAATCGCGATTCCCGAGGATCGCGTTCAAGTGGGAGGACAGAGTGTTTCTACTGGCATCGACGGGACCTGCAGTGCTAGTTTTGAGGAGGTGATGATGGGACATTAGTTCATCGTCATTGGTGGAGATAGCGATATGGAAATGATGGGGACTGGAGTTCAAAAGGGATTTCTAGGTGGAAATGGGAGTTCACCGTTGTTTGGGAATTGGCAGGGTTCGATCTGTGTCAGAATGAGGAGGCTAAATATTGCAAGCAGGGAAAATCGGATTTAACACCGCTGGTTCAGCCTCGAGCCTTTGTGCTCGCAGGTGCTATATGAGGCAGGGAGTTTTTTCAATGACGTAGGCGGATTTATGGATGGTAATGGTGAAGTTTGAGGCTAGCGACAGTAAAGGAGCTTAGGCCGTTGCAGTTGGTGTGATACAGCACGGGGTTCCCTAAAAACGACAGTAAAAACATGATTAAGGTATGTAATTAATTCAATAGAGTTAATTTCAATTTAATTACTCAAGTTTGATTTTTATATTTAGTTAGAAAGTTATTTAACAAATTTGGCAATCTAATTAGTCCACATAGTATAATCAGATAATTGAAAATTTATAATCTTGTTATACAAGATTTAATCAGGAGGCTAGTCGAGTTGAGTTCGGAGCTGGTGACAATGATGATATCCAGGAGGCGGTCTGTAATTTCTTAATGAAGGTGTTAAAAATATTTAAGGTAATTATTTTTAATTACATTTAAATTGTTCGATGGCTTAAATAACAAGGATCATATTAAAATATATATATACGAGATCTTATCAAATGGAGTCAATCAAGAAATTCATAGCGGTGGATTACATAAGCTGAATTAAAATTGGAATCAGAATGGATTGCAAAATAAATCACGGTGAGTAATTCTCACTCGTAATTTATTTAAATTTATTTTTTCCGTTAAAAATAAATTGTTGACTGCTTGGATGTGTTTATAAATTGTTCATTAGTGTTGGCTATTATATATATATATATTTATATATATATATAAATAAATATATTAGTTAGTTAGGTTTGGTGTTTGTGGTTATTATATATATATTGGTGGTTGGATTCCCGCAGTACCATTAGCGGATGCCTGTAGTATCATTAGCGGATGACCCTATACGCCCCACGCTATGATAATGGATGACCTTCTATACCGCGATATCCGGCCTGAAGCAGGATGGGTATTATTTATGTTGGCTAACGTCTGTGGATGCAGGAAAAGCAGGTTGGAGGGATCCAACTGGATTCCTCAAAAATATCATTTATTAGTTTGTTTTCACATATATTATCATATATGATGTGTTGATTGATAATCGAGTGGTTGGATTGTTTAAATATCACTAGGGCCAAAATGTTGATATATAAAAATATCGTGAAAGGGATATTTGAGATTTTAAAGGGGAAATCTATTTTTAAAAATAGAATTTGAACTTTTAATGAGCTATAGAAACATTAACTTGTTTTGAACAAGTATTGAATTTGTAAACGATGTTTATAAATTGAAAAATGCAAGAAATTGAAGTGAATTTATAAATGGTGTTTATAAATAAAATAAAATGATTTTCATTGGATAATCAGGAAATTGAATTGAATTGAATTTATAAACAGTGTTTATAAATGAAGTGGAAAAATTATCAATTGATAATTTGAATATTTAAATTCAAATGTGAATTTAAACATAGAAATGGGGAAATCGCTTTAAAGAAATAAACGATGGAATTTATTCTGATGTTCAGAATATAAATTGAACTAAAATAAATCCGTAAGGATTTATAATTTGAATTCGATTAATTCGAATTTATTTAAATAGAAGTTAAATTGAATGTGAAGATAAATTGGGTGTTATATATATAAGTTATTATAAATAGAAATTTCCAAAATAAGATTTTGGTTTTAAATAGATTTCGAAATGGACTTGTTTAAATATAAAACAAGTAAATTTATAAATAATGTTTATAAATATGGTGAATAAATTATAAAAAGATAATTGGTAACTTTAAATTCAAGTATGAACATAAAATAGAAAGTTGAAATCATTTTAAAAAGGAAACAGTGGTTTTTATTCTGGAATTCAGAATATAAAAGGAGTTGGATTTCAAAGGGGATTTGAAATGGAAAACTTGTTTTAATATATAAAACAAGAAAGAGGGATTTAGAAACGATGTAATTAATCTACTGAAATAAATTATCATTGGATAATTTAGAAGTTTAAATTCAAGGAAGAATTTAAAAAGTGAAATTGGAAAACGTGTTGAAAATAGAATAATTGATTATATTCCGGGATTTAGAATATAAATTGAATTGAGAAAATCCAAAGGAGTTATAATTGGAATTCGATTATATAGAATTTTGTAATTTATTTATAAAAGGAATTGGGATTTTGAAATAAAAAATCAAGTATAAATAAATATATAACCGAGTAAGGAAAAATCAGCGATTATAGATAATCAGAATTTATTGAGTTGAATTGGGAAAATCAGTTTGAAATATATTAAAAATATATTAGAATAGAGTTGAATTTACTTTAAACGAAGTTTAAAAGTTTATATATATAAATATAATTAAAACGAACTCGCCGCAGCGCAGCAGTTCATAAATTAGCGTTTTGAACTTCAATTGAGTATATAGAACTCAATTTAAGTCAGAATGCCTTGAAACAAGAATCGTCAAGACCGATTGAATAATAGTTTTCTAATAGAAGAGAAAAATCTGGATTTTGTCTGATAGATTTTGAGTTGTGTCAAAATCAAATTTTCAGAAAACAGTGCCAAAATCGTTTAAAAACCATAATGGTTTATATAAATAAATATAAGGATTTTTAAGCAAATTAAATCCGAATTTCCATTTGAAAAACCTGGACTTGAGTTATAAAATAAATATGAACTCGAGTGGAGTAAATGGATTGATTTTTGAAACAAAATCAGTTATTTATTTTTGAATAGAATTAACTAGGTGGAAGGATAATTTGTTAATCGAATTTTAGATCGAGATATTTCTTTTGATAAGTAAATGAGACTTGTGAATTTCATATTCGAAATCAAATATGAAATCTGAAATGAAAATGGGATTCAATTTATTTATAAGCAAACTAAAATACATACAAACATGATATGTTTAAATAACAAGTGAAATAGGCTAAGAAGCTAATTAAAGAATAAATGGGCAAAACTGAATTCAAACAACTGGATTGAGTTGAATTGAATTGAAAACAGGTGAACATGTGTTAAGCAGGTATGGAATGAAGTATATGAAGATTATAATTTGTGTGCCCGACAAAAAGGTACACATTTAAATTCCATATGAGGTTTTATGCGTCGAATCGGCAAGCCACTTGGCTTTTTGATTTTCCTTTTGAATGGAAAGGGCCTAGAGAGGCGAGTTGAGGTTTGAACTATTTGCCGGTACAAAGGAGGTTATGGAGAAATTTTCCAGAAATTTAAGGAGTTAGAATATTTTTAAGAAAATTGGATAATTAGAAATCAATGTATCGATATATATAGAATTCGATAAGGAAACAAACTTAAAAATAGAATATTTTAAACAAAAAGGAAATCTATAATTAAATCTGGTAAAAATAGAAAGAGAAATGTATATACGTTTTAGAAATGTAAAATTGATTTAATATGGTGTTGATTATTCGAGTTAGCGGTCTTATCTGTTTTGAAGTTAATGATATTTTCAGTTAAGGTATGAGAGGTAATTATACCCCAACTCGATTGATTTCATTACTAGCTGATAAATAGCAAGATTCAGTCTCGAAGAGAAATGTTTAAAGAGATTCAGTCGAATGCAGTATTTTGGGTTGTTGTAGCGATGTTTTACATAACATTCGTTTTAACCCAAGTAAGTGGAATTTTGGAAATATAAAAATAAATATTTCCTAAGTATAGAAATGAATGGTCATGAAAGGGAGAAGTAATTGGAATATTTTCCAATTATAAATAGAATTTAATTTCTAAGTATAGAAAATAAAAGAAGATGATATATGGAAATGTTTTCCAAATAGCGTAAGCGGCCAAGATGATTATTGAAAATATTTGGTTAACAAATATTGATAAAGAAATGGAGAAATGATTCAATTAATGAAATATTAATTAACAGACCCAGTGATTGATTGATGTTATGGATGAATGTTTGATTGTTTTTCTTCGATAGTTAAATAACCGACTATCGAAGTATTTGCCAATATCGTTGTCAATATGGAGAGGACGGTTGGATTGATATCCAAGAACCACTCTGTATTGGCAGTAGCTTTGCAAATCAGATTATATGAAGATAATCGAAGATGGAGTAAAGTGCAAGGGCTTTTTCTATTAATAGAAATTGTGCCTTCGGTTTCGTTTAATCCCAGAATGAACGTAAATGGACGAATGTCTGACAGAGTATTTCCAGTGATCGCATATGTTGGTCTATATATATATATATATATATATATATATATATATATATATATATATATATATATATAGTGGCGGAGAATTTATTCTCTTAGCATAATATCCAGAATATATTTGTGCAAGTCAATTAGGGATTAACGGATCTGACAATGTGGCATTCAAAGCGATTGTGCTATCAATGAATGATAAGAAATCGTAGCCTCAGGCCTCAACAACCAGGAAATGACAAAAATCGGGCAGGCAACATGGCTATGTGGTTCGCTACCATTAGGGTGTACAATCACCTATCTAGAGAAATTCCTTTTACTTCTTTAATCTATCGATGCTGTACCTTTTCGGGAAACGGTTGCTGATCCCAACCGTTGGTGATATACATTCGATACACTCAAGCGAAATGAGGTCAGTCATGTGTGGGTCGGGTTGCAAGATGTTCTTGTTGAACCCAGTGTATTCCCCTCTAGAGATACACTATCGGAAGGTGGTTCCATACCTTGTCATAGGCGGAATCCAATCTCTAATAAGCACCTGCGGTTTTTGATTTTATATTATATATGGAGCGTGAGATGCAAGCGTTCCACTAGATTGTTATTTATTTGATTTAGACACTATTATAATATCACTGGATTTTCGTATCAAAGTGTTTTGGGTTATAGTAAGGTAAAAACTGTCCATGTTTATGTGTGGGCTGGTCTTACTATTATCATTTCTTTCGAAAGGATTTTTAAAGTTAAACAAATGATTGGAGTTTACTCACACCAGTCCCATGACTGACGCAGAGTTTATTTTGTTTTCCCTAAACTCTTGGGTGCCCAAATTTGTATGGGCAGTCAAGTAGTCGGGATTTTTCAGATTCACTTGGAAGAGCTGGAAGCAGGAGGCTTCACCAGTTAGCTATAGACTATCATATTTCCGCTATGTACTATGTTGTATCTAGAAACAGGTGTTTATAACTGTTCCAGGAATAACTTTTGTGCTCAAAGTTACTGATTTGTATTTCAAAAAGTTATGTTATATAATATATTTTATTCGTTCCACTGTGAGATTTGTCTTCTTTGTTTTCTTCTATTCTAACATTTCTTTCTTTCTATTTCTCATCCTCTGACTTCTTTCTAATAATGATTCATATTTCTGTGTCATTTGGGTTGGACGTGAGGTGTTGTTAGTCAACTCAGATAGTACGGATTTGCGGGCCATTACAGATGGTATCAGAGCTTAGGTTGAGCGAATACGTAGGCTTTGGTGGGGTTGTGCTCATTAGAGATAGGGTCAATAGTACCCTAGAATGAGTTGAGTATATATATACGAGAGCGCGTATTTGTTAATTGATTAAAACAAATGTTTTATATTGTGTTGGCTAGTCTGTTGAGTGGTTTATGAATTCTGATCGAATCGTGGGACGCCACGAAGTCGATAGGAATTTCTAAACACTTGAGCAGAGAAATTTGAGACAATATTTTTTAAAATGGGTGAATGAAATAATTTACCCAAAATTCTATTTTGATAGAAAAAGAATATTTTTCCGAAATTATTGTAATATATGGATATGTTGATTGTATTATTATAATCCAATAAGATTATAAAAAATTGAAGTGGTTATATATAACCAAAATATAATTTGTATACGAATGAATTATACAAATGAGATGAATAAAAATTTAATTCAAACCAGAATTTGGAATTTAATCCTGGGAAGTTGGAAAAAAAATTTCGAAGTATATTAAAATAATATAGCTTTGTTTTGGAAGGATTTTTGAACAAAAATCATTTTAGATGGATTTTGAAAGTGATAATGCACTGAACTCACTTCAATGGCTGGGAAATACTTCTGATGATGACTGCAGCATTATTAGTGTTCATTTTCGAGTTTATAAGTGATGGATTGCTACCTTAGAAAAGATTTGATGAAAATTTGTTTGAAAGAAAACAAGTTGATATGAAAATTGAAATGTGTGAATTTGAAAAGATTATAAATATAAGTATATATTTATGTATTTCAATGGATTTGAAATGAAAACCCGGGGATTTGAATTCTGGAATTTAAAATTTAACTTAATCAAGTTAAATGGATCGAAGTAAATGAATTGACTAGAATCAATTTGAATAAGATTTGAATGGAATATGAACTGGATGTGAAGATATTGAATCATTCAGATTAAATGAACGTAAGCCTTTATGGTATGGAATATGAATGAAAACAAAAGTTTTGTGGGAATTAAAATTTGTTGAAATATAAAGAGTTGATTTTCAACATAAGTGAATTTTGAATAGTTAATGAGTTTGTAGCATTTTTCTTACCTTAGCAATTTCGGGGATGAAATTCTTTTAAGGGGGAAAGAATGTAACGACCCGGATTTTTGGTCGATTAATATTTAATATTTATTTTAAATATTGATTTGGTAATATAAATAAATTTTTATATTTAGTTATCGATTTATAAAATCCATTTCGATTTGATATCGAATATATTAAATTATCGTAATACGAAATATAATTGAAATTGAAGTTAAAAACTGAATCAAAATAATTCAGATGATAAGTAGGAATTTTATTTGATATATACGATAATAAATAATAAATTATTATCAAAGAATTTGTTGTTTTCGAAATTTAAATTATATTATATTATTTTAATATGGTATATATGTTGAAATTAAATTTCAAAATATTTATTGTTGAGCTCAGAATAGGGTTATTACATTGAAATGTCGGTTGGTACGCTAGAATAGCGGTTCGTGATTTAAATTAATGGACCCCGAGATATTGGATAGTGGATAGGATCAAAATCAAATCAGTATCTATTTAAAAATAAACAAAATCTCTTTAAATCAAATCGGTATCTTTTTAAATTAAATAAAAATAGCTTTATTTCTAATTGAAATTAATATATGTACCTAACCTATAAACTGTATGTACCTTACGCAGGACATTTTCTTAATGGTTAAGCGATCATCTTCTATAAATCGCCACTCCTACCCCTTTGATTTTTTTCTTCTGGAAATCGCATACTCCATATAAAATGTCGATTCCCTTTATTTCTTCTTTTTAAAATACCAACCCTTCTCATTTAATTGAAAATCGATACCCATTTTTATTCTTCAGAAATCAAAATCGAAGCTTTCAAAAGAAAACTGGTAGCGATAGGAGACTGTGAGCTTGGGATCCTCTTGTAGTTCGAATTTGGAGACTGGGCGCTCGTATTGAGGTGGATTTGGTGTCGAGGTAACGATGCTTGAAAGGGGGCGATGGTGACTATCGCGATAGCGCGCCACCCTGTAATCAACTAGAGGAGCTTCAACAAGTTTTGGGAAAATCGTGATTCCTGAGGACCGCGTTCAAGTGGGAGGACAGAGCGTTTCTATTGGCATCGATGGGACCTGCAGTGCGAGTTTTGAGGAGGTGATGATGGGACATTAGTTCATCGTCGTTGGTGAAGATAGCGATCTGAAAATGGTGGGGACTGGAGTTCAAAAGGGATTTCTAGGTGGAAATGAGAGTTCACTGTTGTTTGGGGATTGGCAGGGTTCGATCTGTGTCAGAATGAGGAGGCAAAATATTACAAGCAGGAAAAATCTGATTTAACACCGCTGGTTCAGCCTTGAGCCTTTGTGCTCGCAGGTGATATATGAATCAGGGAGTTGTTTCAATGACGAAGTTGGATTTATGGATGGTAGTGGTGAAGTTTGAGGCTAGCGACAGTAAAGGAGCTTAGGCCGTTGCAGTTACTGTGATACAGCACGGGGTTCCCTGAAAACGAGAGTAAAAACATGATTAAGGTATGTAATTAATTCAAGAGTGTTAATTTCAATTTAATTACTCAAGTTTGATTTTTATATTTAGTTAGAAAGTTATTTAACAAATTTGGCAATCTAATTAGTCCACTATAGTATAATCAGATAATTGAAAATTTATAATCTTGTTATACAAGGTTTAATCAGGAGGCTAGTCGAGTTGAATTCGGAGCTGGTGACAATGGTGATATCCAGGAGGCGGTCTGTAATTTCTTAATGAAGGTGTTAAAAATATTTAAGGTAATTATTTTTAATTACATTTAAATTGTTCGATGGCTTAAATAATAAGGGTCATATTAAAATATATATACGAGATCTTATCGAATGGAGTCAATCAAGAAATTCATAGCGATGGATTACATAAGCTGAATTAAAATTGGAATCAGAATGGATTACAAAATAAATCACGGTGAGTAATTCTCACTCGTAATTTATTTAAATTTATTTTTACCGTTAAAAATAAATTGTTGACTGCTTGGATACGTTATAAATTGTTCATCAGTGTTGGCTATTATATATATATATATATATATATTAGTTATTTAGGTTTGATGTTTGTGGTTATTATATATATATCGGTGGTTGGATTCCCCCAGTACCATTAGCGGATGCCTGCAGTATCATAAGTGGATGACCCTATACGCCCCACGCTATGATAGTGGATGACCTTATATACCGCGATATCCTGCCTCGAAGCAGGATGGCTATTATTTATGTTGGCTAACGTTTGTGGATGCAGGTAAAACAGGTTGAAGGGATCCAACTGGATTCCTCAAAAATATCATTTATTTGTTTGTTTTCACACATATTATCATATATGATGTGTTGATTGATAATTGAGTGGTTGGATTGTTTAAATATCACTGGGGCCAAAATGTTGATATATAAAAATATCGTGAAAGGGATATTTGAGATTTTAAAGGGGAAATCTATTTTTAAAAATAGAATTTGAATTTTTAATGAGCTATAGAAATATTAACTTGTTTTGAACAAGTATTGAATTTATAAACGATGTTTACAAATTGAAAAATGCAAGAAATTGAAGTGAATTTATAAACAGTGTTTATAAATAAAATAAAATGATTTTCATTGGATAATCAGGAAATTGAATTGAATTTATAAACAGTGTTTATAAATGAAGTGGAAAAATTATCAATTGATAATTTTAATATTTAAATTCAAATGTGAATTTAAAAATAGAAATGGGGAAATCGCTTTAAAGAAATAAACGATGGAATTTATTCTGATGTTCAGAATATAAATTAAACTAACATAAATCCGTAAGGATTTATGATTTGAATTTGATTAATTCGAATTTATTTAAATAGAAGTTAAATTGAATGTGAAGATAAATTGGGTGTTATATATATAAGTTATTATAAATAGAAATTTCCAAAATAAGATTTTGGTTTTAAATAGATTTCGAAATGGACTTGTTTAATTATAAAACAAGAAAATTTATAAATAATGTTTATAAATATGGTGAATAAATTATCAAAAGATAATTGGTAACTTTAAATTCAAGTATAAATTTAAAATAGAAAGTTGAAATCATTTTAAAAAGGAAACAGCGGTTTTTATTCTGGAATTCAGAATATAAAAGGAGTTGGATTTCAAAGGGGATTTGAAATGGAAAACTTGTTTTAGTATATAAAACAAGAAAGAGGGATTTACAAACGATGTTATAAATCTACTGAAATAAATTATCATTGGATAATTTAGAAGTTCAAATTCAAGGAAGAATTTAAAAAGTGAAATTGGAAAACGTGTTGAAAATAGAATAATTGATTATATTCCGGGATTTAGAATATAAAATGAATTTAGAAAATCCAATGGAGGTATAATTGGAATTCGATTATATAGAATTTTATAATTTATTTATAAAAGGAATTGGGATTTTGAAATAACTAATTGAGTATAAATAAATGTATAACCGAGTAAGGAAAAATTAGCGATTATAGATAATCAGAATTTATTGAGTTGAATTAGGAAAATTGGTTTGAAATATATTAAAAATATATTAGAATGGAGTTGATTTTATTTTAAACGAAGTTTAAAAGTTTTTATATATAAATATAATTAAAACGAACTCGCCGCAGCGCGGCAGTTCGTGAATTGGCGTTTCGAACTTTAATTGAGTATATAGAACTCAATTTAAGTCGGAATGCTTTGAAACAACAACTGTCAGGACCGATTGAATAATAGTTTTCCAATGGTAGAGAAAAATCTGGATTTCGTCTAATAGATTTTGAGTTGTGTCAAAATCAAATTTTCAGAAAAGCATCGCCAAAATCGTTTAAAAACCCTAATGGTTTATATAAATAAATATAAGGATTTTTAAGCAAATTAAATCCGAATTTCCATTTGAAAAATCAGGACTTGAGTTATAAAATAAATGTGAACTCGAGTGGAGTAAATGGACTGATTTTTGAAACAAAATCAATTATTTATTTTTGAATAGAATTAACTACATGGAAGAATAATTTGTTAATCGAATTTTAGATCAAGATATTTCTATTGATAAGTAAATGAGACTTGTGAATTTCATATTCAAAATCGAATATGAAAACTGAAATGAAAATGGGATTCAATTGATTTATAAGCAAACTAAAATACATACGAACATGATATGTTCAAATAACAAGTGAAATAGGCTAAGAAGCTAATTAAAGAATAAATGGGCAAAATTGAATTCAAACAATTGGATTTAGTTGATTTGAATTGAAAACAGGTGAACATGTGTTAAGCAGGTATGGAATGAAGCATATGAAGATTATAATTTGTGTGCCCGACAAAAAGGTACACGTTTAAATTCCATATGAGGTTCTATGCGCCGAATCGGCAAGCCACTTCGCTTTTTGATTTTCTTTTTGAATGGAAAGAGCCTAAAGAGGCGAGTTGAGGTTTGAACTATTTGCCGGTACAAAGGAGGTTATGGAGAAATTTTCCGGAAAATTAAGGAGTTAGAATATTTTTAAGAAAATTGGATAATTAGAAATCAATGTATCGATATATATAGAATTCGATAAGGAAACAAACTTAAAAATAGAATATTTTAAACAAAAAGGAAATATATAATTAAATCTGGTAAAAATAGAAGGAGAAATGTACATATGTTTTAGAAATGGAAAACTGATTTAATATGGTGTTGATTATTCGAGTTAGCGGTCTTGTCTGTTTTGAACTTAATAATATTTTCAGTCAAGGTCTGATAGGTAATTATACCCCAACTCGATTGATTTCATTATTAGCTGATAAATAGCAAGATTCAATCTCGAAGAGAAATGTTTAAAGAGATTCAATCGAATGCAGTATTTTGGGTTGTTGTAGCGATGTTTTACATAACATTCGTTTTAACCCAAGTAAGTAGAATTTTGGAAATATAAAAATAAATATTTCCTAAGTATAGAACTGAATGGTCGTGAAACGGAGAAGTAATTGGAATATTTTCCAATTATAGATAGAATATATTTTCTAAGTATAGAAAATAAAAGAAGATGATATATGGAAATGTTTTCCAAATAGTGTAAGAGGCCAAGATGATTATTGAAAATATTTGGTTAACAAATATTGATGAAGAAATGGAGAAATGATTTAGTTAATGAAATTTTAATTAACAGGCCCAGTGATTGATTGATGTTATGGATGAATGTTTGTTTGTTTTTCTTCGATAGTTAAATAACCGACTATTGAAGTATTTGCCAGTATCGTTGTCAATATGGAGAGATCTGTTGGATTGATATCCGAGAACCACTCAGTATTGGCAGTAGCGTTGCAAATCAGATTATATTAAGATAATCGAAGACAGAGTAAAGTGCAAGGGCTTTTTCTATTAATAGAAATTGTGCCTTCGGTTTCGTTAAATCCCAGAATGAACGTAAATGTACGAATGTCTGACAGAGTATTTCCAATGATCGCATATGTTGGTCTGTATAGATATATATGGTGGAGGAGAATTAATTCTCTTAGCATAATATCCATAATATATTTGTGCAAATCAATTAGTGATTAACGGATCTGACAATGTGGCATTCAAAGTGATAGTGCTATCAATGAATGATAAGAAATCATAGCCTCAGGCCTCAACAACCGGGAAATGAAAAAAATCGGGCAGGCAACATGGCTATGTGGGTCGCTCCCATTAGGGTGTATAATCAACTATCTAGAGAAATTCCTTTTACTTCTTTAATCTATCGATGCTGTCCCTTTTCGGGAAACGATTGCTGATCCCAACCGTTGGTGATATACATTCGATACACTCAAGCGAAATGAGTGGTCGGTCATGTGTGGGCCGGGTTGCAAGATGTTCTTGTTGAACCCAGTGTATTCCCCTCTAGAGATACACTATCGGAAGGTGGTTCCATACCTTGTCATAGTCGGAATCCAATCTCCAATAAGCGCCTGCGGTTTTTGATTTTATATTATATATGGAGCGTGAGATGCAAGCGTTCCGCTAGATTGTTATTTATTTGATTTAGACACTATTTTAATATCACTGGATTTTCGTATCAAAGTGTTTTGGGTTATAGTAAGGTAAAAACCGTCCATGTTTATGTGTGGGCTGGTCTTACTATTATCATTTCTTTCGAAAGGATTTTTAAAGTTAAACAAATGATTGGAGTTTACTCACACCAGTCCCATGACTGACCCAGAGTTTATTTTGTTTTCCCTAAACTCTTGGGTGCACAAATTTGTACGGGCAGTCAAGTAGTCGGGATTTTTCAGATTCACTTGGAAGAGCTGGAAGCCGGAGGCTTCACCAGTTAGCTATAGACTATCATATTTCCGCTGTGTACTATGTTGTATCCGGAAAAAGGTTTTTATAACTGTTCCAAGAATAACTGTTGTGCTCTGATGATGGTATGTATATAAAGTTACTGATTTGTATTTCAAAAAGTTATGTTATATAATATATTTTATTCGTTCCGCTATAAGATATGTCTTCTTTGTTTTCTTCTATTCTAACATTTCTTTCTATTTCTCATCCTCTAACTTCTTTCTAATAATGATTCGTATTTCTGTGTCATTTGGGTTGGACATGTGGTATTATTAGTCTACTCAGATAGTATGGATTTGCGGGCCATTACATTACCATTGTTCCCTTTCCTTGATTTCAGGGATACAAGGAACACACCCTTTCCCAAACACTTCCCAAATGATTACAACAGCCCTATAACTCTTCAATATCACTTCAATTCAGAGAGCAATGAGTAGAGAGTGAGAAAAGAAGAAGTTTTATGTAATTAGAGTAGAAATTGGCAAAGTAGAAGCGTAGAAATCAATAAAATAAGAAATATTAATGGAGGGATGAAGCGGGGTGAAGATGGAGAAGCAGAATTAATAAAATATTTGAAATCAACCTCTATTTATAAGATTTGAAAGGTTGCAACGCTTCTAGAACGTTACAAATAGTGAAAAGACACTTCCTTTGAAAATTGAAAAAAATGACAGTTGTACGTCGACATAAGCATGTGTAAAATATTTTTAAAACTATTTTTCAAGTGTTTAATTGTATAAATTATTCTAGAAGTTCTTGAATTAAAACTTAGTGATACAAATGATAATTCTAAAGTATAAAACCATATGAAAACATAATTATATATTATATAAACATATTTATAAATTTACAAGGTTTAAAACTATATAAATATAAAACTGTAAAAGTATATAACTATATAAATATATATAAACTTATATATAAACTTTAAAACTTATATTTGAAATCAAAAGTAAAATAGAAAAACAATTTGAAATTTGAGTTTGAATTTTGAAAATTAGAATTTGAAAAACAGAATTTGAATTTGAACCTGAAGTGCTATTCAGTGTCTTACATATAAACTAGACTCTATAACTATATTTGTCTTGAATTCCTGATTTCTTGATTACTCATGAGTCTTGAATCTCTTCAGAATCTGTAACACCCCGAATTTTCTGAGAATATTAAAATTAACAAATTCAAGAACACTTAATTTTTAGAAGAAGAATTAAGTGAAATGGGTTGCATTATTACATTCGTCTCAAAATTTTGGTCAAGATAGACATTTGGTTTGCATAAAACGAATACCTTATGAAGAAGTTATAAAGCCTTGAAGTTTGTATGCATATGAGAAATATATATATATATATATATATATATATATATATATATAAATTAAATGAATGAATATGTAAAAAAGTTCAAAACAGCGAATCGGGAGGGGGAATAACCGAACCGGCCCATTTTTGAGGTCGACCCGAGCTCTGCTGGGTCGACTAGGGGTTGATTCAGGGTGTTTGGCTGTCAACCCGTGGGCCGATTCGCTCTAAGGCAGATGTGGCATCCGATTGGTTCTGATGGACTCCTTGCTGAGTCATTAGGGCTGATGTGGCTATTCTATCTTGTCTGAATGGCTTTGATTTGCTCTAGGTTAATCTGACGGTTCCTATTAAATCAAACTTCTATATAAGCAACCTAATACCTCAACCCTAAATCATATTAACAATCAAACCAAGAGCCGTCATGCTGCCATTGGATAACCTCGAGTAGCCGCCGTTCAACTTGAAGCAAATTAAAAGAGACAAACCAAATCAAATCAGATTAAAGTAAAACAATGATTGTCTACATCAAAGGCGAGCATTTCAACTTCAGAATACAAATTCCAGAAATCTAGATTGTCTTTTGTAAGTGTAGTTATCTTTTAGATGTAAATAAATTTAAGACGTAATTTGATACAAAGTGAAAAATCGAATTATACCATGTTGTATAATATTGACGATGCTAATTCATGTTTGTTTCTTGTGATGATTTTATCATGAATTGTCTTGGAATGTTTGTGGCTTATTGGACTTGGTGTTGGATTTATTAAAGATTGAGAATGAAACTATCAATATCATATGCAAGTTATATGTTCCATGTTAAGATCTACATATATATGTTTATATGATTAATGCAAGTTGTATGTATTATGTTAGATCTAAGTCAAGATCTACATATATATATTCATATACTTTATGCTAGATCCATATGCCTATATATATGTTCATATGTTCATATGCAAGTTACAAGTTTTATGTTGGATCCATGTCAAGATCTATCCAGGTTCATATGATTAATGCAAGTTACATGTTTTATGATAGATCCAAGTCACGATCTAATTTTACATATGTTCATATGCAAGTTACGTGTTAGATCCAAAACTAGATCTATATTTATATGCATGTTAGTAAAGTGGACTTATGCAAGTTCACCTTGTTAGATCTAGTTCACACCTATATGTTAATGTTAAAATTATACATGCCTTGGGATTGGACATGTCATGATTATGTCATATACTAGTTTATAATTGAGGTTATGTTCACACTTGCCAAGATCTACATATTAACATGTTTTAGGCTTATGATTATCTTAGTCTAAATTATATGCAAGTTCATGTGACATGTTAAATTATATGAACAAAGTTTTATGCAAAATTTACATGTTTGTTTGAATCTATATTATGCATGTTCCGTTCTTTACCTCCTGTTTATAAATTGGGCTAATATGCGGGCCCAATGACTTTATGTGATTAATACGAACGAACAAACGGGGGTAACGTTGGGATAGTTATTAAATCAAAACATGTTAATAATGTAGGTGGGCCCAAAACCATGTAAATGGTTAAGGCCATGAATGGTATAATTTATACCATTAGTCTTGAACATAATTAAAATATGTGACATGAAACACTTGTAGAAAATTCACATATATAAAATGTAAAAGATGAATACGCCTAACCCGAGATTAGACTGGGTTGTGGTGTAAACCTGCCCGGAACCGACCGACACATCCAGTAACCACAACAATACATGTCTAATGTGAGAGGTTAGTGCATCAAGCCCAGAAAGACCCGAGGTTAGACTGAGTTGGGGTGTAAAACTGCCCGGAACCGACCGACACATCCAGTAACCACAACAATATCTGTCTAATGTAAGTGGTTGGTGCTTTAATTAATTAAAGCTCATGAACAATCAAGCTAGAAATGGTGAGGTTAAGTAATTAAGGGAACACTTAACCAACTTAACATGTTAACAAGACAAGATTGGTGGGGTTAAGTAATTGAGGAAACACTTAACCAACTTAACATGTTAACTAGACAAGATTGATAGGGGTTAAGTCAAACCAAGGACACTTAACTAATTTAGCATGTTGACTAGAAAAACCCTAGTAATGGGGACCCGTTTCAGCAGTAACCCACATGGATGTATCAAGGTACCCTGAACTAGGCAGGGTGGGGCACGATTACTGGGCTGAATATAAGCGGTCAAAAGGGCGGCGGTTAGGTGCGTCAGTGTAGGTTCCGACGGAGTACGGGCGTGCACGGGCTCCAGAGTGGAAAAAGCAGGCACTGGGCACCAGGCGTACACTTGTGCATCTTTGAATCGTGTCAGGGTTGCCATTATAGGACTTTATACACCCTATATTGGAACCAGCACAAGTACTTAAAAATAATATGGGACCGCATGACCCCGGGAATACATGAATGCGAGTAGGAGCCGATCAATACATGAATGGGATCACTTTATCATGAACATACATTGCTAGTTAAACAGCTCTTAGTGGGTGCAGAGAAGTAAAAGTGGGTGCGATAGCCAAATCTAGTTAAATCTTACTTTACCTCGTTTTAAGACTATCCTATCCTTGTGGTATCATTTTAAGTTCAGTTTATTCATGTCATAGTCTTTTACTTGTTTACATGCTATTAAATAACTGGGCTTACCAGACTTATGTCTGACCCATTTTCCTTTCGCTTCTTTTCTTCCGTTCCCCTCCCCCCCAGGTCCGCAGGGAGGAAACACTTCTGCTTAGTCCAGGTTAGCCAAAGCTTGAAGACCGTAGATGTAAGGCTTGGACTTTCCTTTTTGATCTATGCCTATGGTCAAGCACTTATTGGGGATTTATGTCATTTTATTTTCAGTATTGCTTCTTTATGTTTTCAAGACAGATGAAAAGTTGTAATAATTTTGAAGGTTGAAACAGTTGTTGAATTGTTGTGTTGAACAAGTATTTATGAAATAATATTGATCTTTTTCCGCTGCATAAATTTTCTGTCTTGTAATTTATTAGTATCTTGTACCTTAATATGCTCCACCGAAGTTAAGGCATTCCCTTTGAGAGTGGCCTTAACGGAGGTGGGGTGTTACACTTGGCATCAGAGCTAAAGGTTACCAGATCGGATAATTTTTTTTCCAAAAAGAAGTCATAAAGAAGCATTTTTAAGAAAAAGTGTTAATTATAAAAGGCATAATCCCCAAAGCCATATGCACTATCTTTTTATCCTTCGTTTTGAATCTTTCCTTTTTGTTTCAGCATGTCTGAGGATCTTAACCTTCCAGAGGGTGTACCGATACCTGGCTGGTTCAGGAGATACCTAGAAGTTAGGGCCAATGACGCGAGCGCAGCAGACATTCCTCCTCCCCCAGCTGCTGCTCCTCCTCTTCCTCCGAGAGGAAATGCTTTCTCAAAGATCTGTAGAGACTTTAGATCCATGGGTGGAAAAGACTTTAAGGGGAGCGAATCATTCGTGGAAGCCAGAAACTGGCTCAAGGAGACTGAGGACTTATTCGTTATCTTTGAAGTAGATGAGAGGCAGAAACTACAGTTGGTGGTGTGGTTGCTCAAAGACGAGGCCTCCTTCTGGTGGGAAGTCACTAATGCTGAAAGACCGATAGAGACTTGGGAGGACTTCAGGGCGAGATTTGAAATGAAGTCCCTCTCACAAGCTGGGCAGAGTCTGCAAACGGAGAAGTTACTATCACTTAAACAGGGCAACTTGTCGGTCCAAGAATACGTCAATAAATTCAACCAGCTTGCTTGATTTGGACTGGAGTCAGTAAACACTCCACACAAGAAGGCTCTCCGCTTTGCCAAAGGCCTGAATGAGCCACTGCAAGGTTTGGCAATGTCCCATATATCTATGGGAGCGACTTACGAGAGACTGGTGGACATGGCTATGTTGCAAGAGGAGAACAAAGATGGCAAGAAGGAAATGAAGAAGGAAGAGCCTCAAAACAAGAAAGGAGATGGATCTCTGAACAAGAAGACAGACCCCAAGAAAAGCGGGAAGGATAATAAATACCATAAGAAGATGAAGTGCAATTTCTGTGGGATACCTAGACACTTGGCTAGGGACTGTAGAAAGAAAAAGAGGAAATTGGGCGCTTGTTTCCAGTGCGGAGATACTGGACACTTGTCTAAGGACCGCCCAAAAAGGCAAGGGCAGGGACAGAGGACTGGATAATCTTCTAGAGGGCAGGTTCATGCTCTCGTTGCACCTCTGCAGGAACAAGGTAGACATATTTCTGTTGAGAGTTTAGTTTATCTGTTTGATAATCCTGTTCGTACTCTCTTTGATTCTGGCGCATCGCACTCTTTTATTTCTACTGCTTTAGTTGAATCTCTGCACCTAGACACCCATATAGTAGAGGATCCCTTGGTTGTTTCAAATCCAATTAGGGGCTCAGTTTATTTGTCAATGATTTGTTTAGATTTGGAAATCTCTATTTTAAACGTTGGGTTTAAATGTAATGCTTATGTTTTGGGCTTCACGGGCTATGGGCTGATTCTAGGCATGGACTGGCTATCCAGTAATGGTGCCGTCCTTGATTGTGAAAAGACTGTGGTTAGACTCATGACTCGCCTCGGTAACACTCTCGAAATCTCTTGTAATCCCATGAATTCTGTTATACTAAGTTATCTAGAATCTCTTGATGCGTCTGTTGAGAATTTACAGTCTATTAGAGTGGTCCGTGAATACTCGGATGTGTTTGAAGAGGTAAAGGGCTTACCTCCAAAGTGGGAGATAGACTTCCGCATATACCTCGTTGACAATGCAAAACCCGTTGCTTTACCCGCTAGACACATGGCTCCAAGGGAGAGAAAAGAACTCAGCAAGCAAGTTAAAGAGCTGCTTGATAAGGGGTTCATAAGATGAAGTATTTCTTAATGGGGTGCTCCAGTAGTGTTCGCGACCAAAGCCGATGGTTCACTCCGCCTATGCGTGGATTATAGGGAGCTGAACAAGCTGACCAAGAAGAATAGGCACCTACTCCCAAGAATTGACGATCTGTTTGATCAGCTCGTAGGTGCATCCGTTTTCTCCCAACTAGATCTGGCTACCGGGTTTCATCAGCTAAGAGTGGCTGAGGATAGCATTGACAAGACCGCATTTAGGACCCCGGATGGTTTCTTCTAGTGGCTTGTCATGCCTTTCGGCTTGACAAACGTATCTGCCTATTTCGTGGACTTGATGAGCAGGGTGTTCCGGGATTCCTCAATAAGTTTGTGGTGGTCTTCGTGGACGATATTTTGATCTTCTCAAAGAGTAAGGAAGAGCATGCTCAGAACTTAAGGGAAGTCATGGATACTCTCCGTGCACATCATTTGAAAGCCAAATTCTCCAAATGCCATTTCTGGAGAGAAGAAGTTAGATTCCTTGGACATGTGGTGTCCAAAGAGGGGTTAGTCGTGGACCCCGCAAAAGTGGTTGTTGTGCAAGATTGGAAGATTCCACGAAACGCAACTGAAGTCCGAAGCTTTCTCGGGCTAGCAGGCTTTTACGAGAAGTTCATCAAAGACTTTGCGAAAATCTCAGCTCCACTTACAAGGTTGACGAAGAAGAACCTAGTTTTTGCTTGGATTTGGATTGCGATATTGCTTTCCAACGCTTGAAAAGGGCTCTAACAACAGCCCCAGTTCTGACATTGCCTGATGGGAGCAAGATGTTTACCGTATACATAGATGCATGCGGTATAGGTTAGGCGTTGTCTTGATGCAAGAAGGGAAGGTAGTAGCTTATGGTGGAAGGCAGTTGAAAGTACATGAGAAAAACTACCCAACCCACGACCTAGAATTGGCGGCCATCGTTTTCGCTCTTAAGTCTTGACGCCATTATCTCCTAGGTGAGAAGTTTGAATTGTTTACTGACCATAAATCGTTGAAGTACCTTTTCTCGTAGAAAGATCTCAACTTGAGGCAGCAAAGATGGATGGAGTTTCTTGCCTCGTATGATTTTGAGATTTCTTATACTCCTGGCAAGGGCAATGTGGTAGCAGACGCTCTGAGTAGAAAGAAGCTGACCTTAAGCCCTCTCTTTGTGGAAAGGCAAAGCTTGGAGTACATAGCCAACTTTGACTTTAGACCCTCCTCCGAATTTGTACCTGGCTTGTTAGCAACACTGGAAGTGTGGCCTACACTTTTTGACTCAATAGGAACCGCACGACGTGAAGACCCCCAACTAGTAGATGTGATAGATAAGCTGATTAGGGGTGAGACTTCGAGTCACCTCAATAGATACTCCATCGATGATAAGGGATTGTTGAGACGGGATGGAAGGCTATGTGTCCCACACATAAGAGATTTAGTGAAAACGGTTCAAGAAGAAGCACACCATTCAAAGCTGACCATACACCCAGGCGGAGACAAAATGTATAAAGACATCAAAAGAGTTTTCTTTTGGAATGGCATGAATAGGGACGTAGCTGAATTCGTTTCTAAGTGCATGATATGCCAGCAGGACAAGGCGGAGCAGAAGAAGCCTGGTGGTTTGCTTCATCTTCTAGAGGTCCCACAGTAGAAATGGGATAGCATTTCGATGGACTTTATTGATGAGTTGCCTAGGTCAAGAAGGGGCAATACCAGTATTTGGGTAATAGTGGACCGGCTCACAAAAAGCGCTCACTTTATACCTGTCCAAAGTAGAAGGACTGCCTCATCTCTAGCATCTCTATATCTTAAAGAGATAGTTCGACTGCATGGGATACCTTCCAGCATAGTAAGCGATCGAGACCCTATCTTTACAAGCAAGTTCTGGAAGAGTTTGCAAGAGGTTGTAGGCACACAACTATGTTTAAGCACGGCCTACCACCCCCAAACCGATGGACAGACGGAAAGGGTGAACAGAGTCTTAGAAGACCTCTTGAGATTGTGTGTTCTTGACTTTGGAGGGACATGGGAAGATCATCTTCCTCTGGTGGAGTTCGCCTACTATAATAGCTACCAAGATACAATAGGCATGGCACCCTTCGAAGCCTTATACGGGAGACCGTGTCGATCACCAACCTGTTGGTGGGAATCCACAGATAAGCTTATACTTGGGCCAGACATGTTAGGGAAACCTCAAAAAAGGTGGACCTAATAAAAAGACGAATGAAGACTTCTCAAGATAGACAGAAGTCCTATGCAGATAAAAGAAGGACCGACCTTGAGTTTGAGGTTGGAGATAGAGTGTTCCTTAAAGTATCTCCTTTGAGGAATGTTGTTCGCTTTGGATCCAAAGGGAAATTGGCACCTAGATTCATAGGACCATTTCCTATCATTGAAAGAATTGGGACGATGGCCTACATATTAGAGCTACCTGAAAAGTTGGCTAGAGTTCACAATGTCTTTCATGTTTCTCACCTACGGAAGTGCTTACATGAGTCTGCGGAAGTGGTGGAACCAAAGATACTAGAAGAGGTAGAAGTGGAACGAGAAGCAACAGTGAGAAGAATCCCAACTCGTATCTTGGGAACGGAAGTCAAAAAGCTACGCAGCCGTGAAGTCAAGCTTGTTAAAGTACAATGGAGTGACAATAAAGAAGACGCGACTTGGGAGACCGAAAGTAAGATACGCACAACCTACCCTTATCTTTTTGAGGGTACATCTTTGATCTCTCCTTTATCATAAGTTTATTCATGCTTAGTTATCTTCTCTGTCCTATTTCTTGATCCTTAGTAGAAATCAATGGATGTAAACATGTATTTGAAACATGTTATGGTTGATGGTTGCAAAGTGGTTGCAAGTGGCTGCTAGTGATTGCTCGTGGATGCATATGCACATACACATTAGGTTCTAGATCGGCTCAATCACTTTCATATTGCATTTGCATATGAACGCATGAAATTGTATGTGAATTGAAACTTGATGTGTTATCATATGGACGTTGCATTTGTATGAATGATTGTGCACTCATGTAGAATTATGAATAGGAAAAAATTGCATACATAATGGACTCATGGCACTCTCATGATTCGCATTAAGGAGGCCAACTGGATCAGTAAACCGCCTGATTTTGCACTAGATAAGAGACATATACACACACTCTGCATATGTTCATATGGCATTAGAAGTCTTTTAAGGACAATGGATGCTTGTGGATGATGGATGAGTAGATGGATGATTGGATGTTAAGATGCATTCTTCTTAACTTGAAGATTTCGGGGACGAAATCCTTTAAGGAGGGGAGAATGTAACACCCCGAATTTTCTGAGAATATTAAAATTAACAAATTCAAGAACACTTAATTTTTAGAAGAAGAATTAAGTGAAATGGGTTGCTCTATTACGTTCGTCTCAAAATTTTGGTCAAGATAGACATTTGGTTTGCATAAAACGGATACCTTATGAAGAAGTTATTAAGCCTTGAAGTTTGTATGCATATGAGAAATATATATATATATATATATATATAAATTAAATAAATAAATATGCAAAAAAGTTCGAAACAGCGAATCGGGAGGGTGAATAACCGAACCGGCCCATTTTTGAGGTCGACCCGAGCTCCGCTGGGTCGACTAGGGGTTGATTCAGGGTGTTTGGCTATCAACCCGTGGGCCGATTCCCTCTAAGGCAGATGTGGCATTTGATTGGTTCTGATGGACTCCTTGCTGAGTCATTAGGGCTGATGTGGCTATTCTATATTGTCTGAATGGCTTTAATTTGCTCTAGGTTAATCTGATGGTTCCTATTAAACCAAACTTCTATATAAGCAACCTAATACCTCAACCCTAAATCATATTAAAAATCAAACCAAGAGCCATCATGCTGCCATTGGAAAACCTCGAGTAGCCGCCGTTCAACTTGAAGCAAATTAAAAGAGACAAATCAAATCAAAATTAAACTAAAACAACGATTGTCTACATCAAAGGCGAGCATTTCAACTTCAGAATACAGATTCCAGAAATCAAGATTGTCTTTTGTAAGTGTAGTTATCTTTTAGATGTAAATAAATTTAAGACGTGATTTGATATAAAGTGAAAAATAGAATTATACCATGTTGTATAATATTGACGATGCTAATTCATGTTTGTTTCTTGTGATGATTTTATCATGAATTGTCTTGGAATGTTTGTGGCTTATTGGACTTGGTATTGGATCTATTAAAGATTGAGAATGAAACTATCAATATCATATGCAAGTTATATGTTTCATGTTAAGATCTACATATATGTTTATATGATTAATGAAAGTTATATGTATTATGTTAGATCCAAGTCAAGATCTACATATATATATATATATTCATATGCTTTATGATAGATCCATATGCCTATATATATGTTCATATGTTCATATGCAAGTTACAAGTTTTATGTTGGATCCATGTCAAGATCTATCTAGGTTCATATGATTAATGCAAGTTATATGTTTTATGATAGATCCAAGTCACGATCTAATTATACATATGTTCATATGCAAGTTACATGTTAGATCCAAAACTAGATATATATTTATATGCATGTTTGTAAAGTGGACTTATGCAAGTTCACCTTGTTAGATCTAGTTCACATCTATATGTTAATGTTAAAATTATACATGCCTTGGGATTGGACATGTCATGATTATGTCATATGCTAGTTTATAATTGAGGTTATGTTCACACATGCCTAGATCTACATATTAACATGTTTTAGGCTTATGATTATCTAAGTCTAAATTATATGCAAGTTCATGTGACATGTTAAATTATATGAATAAAGTTTTAAACAAAATTTACATGTTTGGTTGAATCTATATTATGCATGTTCCCTTCTTTAACTCTTGTTTATAAATTGGGCTAATATGTGGGCCTAGTGACTTTATGTGATTAATACGAACGAACAAACGGGGGTAACGTTGGGATAGTTATTAAATCAAAACATGTTAATAATGTAGGTGGGCCCAAAACCATGTAAATGGTTAAGGCCATGAATGGTATAATTTATACCATCAGTCTTGAACATAATTAAAATATGTGACATGAAACACTTGTAGAAAATTCACATATATAAAATGTAAAAGATGAATATGCCTAACCCGAGGTTAGACTGGGTTGTGGTGTAAACCTGCCCGGAACCGACCAGCACATCCAGTAACCACAAAAATACCTGTCTAATGTGAGAGGTTAGTGCATCAAGCCCAGAAAGACCCGAGGTTAGACTGAGTTGTGGTGTAAAACTGCCCGGAACCGACCGACACATCCAGTAACCACAACAATACCTGTCTAATGTGAGTGGTTGGTGCTTTAATTAATTAAAGCTCATGAACAATTAAGCTAGAAATGGTGAGGTTAAGTAATTAAGGGAACACTTAACCAACTTAACATGTTAACAAGACAAGATTGGTGGAGCTAAGTAATTGAGGAAACACTTAATCAACTTAACATGTGAACTAGACAAGTTTGATAGGGGTTAAGTCAAACCAAGGGCACTTAACCAATTTAGCATGTTGACTAGAAAAATCCTAGTAACGGGGACCCGTTTCAGCAGTAACCCACATGGATGTATCAAGTTACCCTGAACTAGGCAGGGTGGGGCACGATTACTGGGCTGAATATACGCGGTCAAAAGGGCGGCGGTTAGGTGTGTCAGTGTAGGTTCCGACGGAGTACGGGCGTGCATGGGCTCCGTAGTGGAAAAAGCAGGCACTGGGCACCAGGCGTATACTTGTGCATCTTTGAATCGTGTCAGGGTTGCCATTATAGGACTTGATACACCCTATACTGGAACCAGCACAAGTACTTAAAAATCACGTGGGGCCGCATGACACCGCGAATACATGAATGTGAGTAGGAGCCGATCAATACATGAATGGGATCACTTTATCATGGACATACATTTCTAGTTAAACAGCTCTTAGTGGGTGCAGAGAAGTAAAAGTGGGTGCGATAGCCAAATCTAGTTAAATCTTACTTTACCTCGTTGTAGGACTACCCTATCCTTGTGGTATCATTTTAAGTTCAGTTTATTCATGTCATAGTCTTTTACTTGTTTACATGCTATTAAATAACTGGGCTTACCAGACTTATGTCTGACCCATTTTCCTTTCGCTTCTTTTCTTCCGTTCCCCTCCCCCCCAGGTCCGCAGGGAGGAAACACTTCTGCTTAGTCCAGGTTAGCCAAAGCTTGAAGACCGTAGATGTAAGGCTTGGACTTTCCTTTTTGAGCTATGGCTATGGTCAAGCACTTATTGGGGATTTATGTCATTTTATTTTCAGTATTGCTTCTTTATGTTCTCAAGACAAATGAAAAGTTGTAATAATTTGGACGGTTGAAACAGTTGTTGAATTGTTGCGTTGAACAAGTATTTATGAAATAATATTGATCTTTTTCCGCTGCATAAATTTTCTGTCTTGTAATTTATTAGTATCTTGTACCTTAAAACGCTCCACCGAAGTTAAGGCATTCCCTTTGAGAGTGACCATAACGGAGGTGGGGTGTTACAGAATCTGAATCTTGAAACTCTAAAACTGTAAAGCCTTCGGTATTAATTCTTGTATACAAATCCTGCATATATGTGTGTATATATATATTCTAGATAAAGATGTTAGTATATATTTTATAATCAATGATAATTTAAATAAGGATTTTGTCATCAAAACTCCATTTTCCAACAAGCACTTTAACTGCCCAGGTTTGTGTGCACGTATATATATTCTATCATGTGATCTGTGATATGTGTTTATACTTGTACTTTTTATGAATAGATCCTTAGCTAATGTAGTTTTATATTAAATATGAATTGAGTACATCGATCCACTTAAGGTAAGAAAGAAAAATTAGTGCACCTAGTCGACGTATTCGATTCTCTTTTAATATAAGACTCACAGATGGTCGCTCCTAACCTGCCATATTCTTTGCACTAGTAGATGGTATGACTTAGTAATATTCTTTTTTATTGTGGGTCTTGGGGTAGGGAATCATATAGACCTTCCACAGTAACCATCTTTCGTCTATCATGTTGTTTGTTAGTGGATGGGGCAGCGTCTAAATCCTGAATCTGCGTTGTCCGAGTGGGAGCTGTCAGTGTAGCCACGTTCCTCTGTGGGCGAAACCTATTTATGTGCCCTAATTGCTTATTGATAAAACACTTTCATTAAAGACAATCCATCTTGCAGTATCTAGCATAATGTCTAACTCTTCCACTAGTATTACACTTAGTATCATTTTGAATCTGACCCTTCTGAGGTCCTCCAACCTTATTTTTTTATCGTTTTAGAAATTTTTCCATTTACTAGCAGATGCCTCTGTAATTCCTTTCCCATACCCGCCATTAGGGTCATCCCTACCAATGTCTCGAGCGCGCCCCTCATAGGCACATGGCTGAGTGCCACACCTTGTAGTGGTTGGTTCAACATTGTAGCAAACCTTAAGGCCTTTTTGTATGAGATGTTAACTGGCCCCAATCCAAATCTTGACAACTAATTAAACTAACTAGTATACTCTTTGGACAACATCTCCACTACATGAAATGTTAGATTTCTCAGCATCAATAGACAGCATTTTCCCATCTTTGTTTTCAAAAACAAACATTAATATGTAATTTTAACGTAAAAAACGCTAAGATAGATTAAACCGGGAAAATATTTTACTTCCCTCTACTCGTACTAATTTCGGTCGCGTTTTCTTTCTTTTAACTTCGTTAGACACAGTAAACTACCAATTTTCCCCCATAATTCTTTAAACCCAAATTAAAATCCAAAGTTTCCATGAATTCCAATGAAACTTCATTCGTCCCCTAATTCCGCCAGCAACCACCAATCTTCGATGAATCAAATTCTGAGTTCAATCAATAGCTAGGACTTGGGTATCATTGCAAGACTCTAGTGATGAAAGAGCCTGCAAATTCGTGGCTACAACTTAGGTATCGTCAATTTCAGAAATGTATTTCAGAATTTATGAGCGATATTATACTGGAAATTTGAGAAATTGATTTCAGAGTTTTACCTCATTGAACATAATAGGAAGGCCAAAACTTTCAAGGTGAGCGATGTTATACTGGAAATGCTAGTTTTTTATGTTTATAATGGTGTCTAGAACTATGTTATTATGCGCCATCGGGGTCCTGGTATTTCTAGAAAATCGATTGCTTTGTCTCTACTTCACTTCATGACCTTGTTGTTTATAGGTCTAAACGTGCTCACAAGGTTCCAGTAAGACTATTAGGATTAATAACGTACAGGCATCATGCAAGATCAATAGTGACAAAATGAAAGCTTACTTTCATTTTGTGTTATAATTTTCTCTTCAAAATGAACTCTTTTATTTTGTATAACTTTTTTTTAAAGGAAATTTTGAATAGCTAAAAAATTATTTATAATTTTTTCATGCTTGTGGAAAGCGATGTCACCCGTAGGCATCCTATGTAAGTAAATTTTGTTTTCCTATCGGTTCTTAACTCGATTGACTCCTTGATCACCCTTTGTTGGCTAAATTTTGTTTTCCTTGGAAAGTCTACTTGTTGCAGATTACAGCTTGGCTGACATGGCAAAAGAGATTGTTCAGGCAAATGGATACTCTAATGGTATATCATTATCATGAGCTGTAAAAACCCATAAAATAGATAAAACTTATCTGTAAAAATAATCTTTTTTGTTTATTGCTTCTTTCAGTCATTACAGTTTTGAAGGGGAAAGTAGAAGAGATTGAGCTTCTAGTAGCCAATGTTGACATCATAATATTTGAGTGGATGGGCTATTTTCTTATTTTTGAGAATAAGCTCGACACGGTTCTGTCTGCACGGGATAAATGACTAGTATGTAACTTGTCAGTAAATTTATTGTGCATATGCATATATAACTGATGTGATATTGAAACTGATAGCATATACTTCATCTCCGTGCAGCTAAATGATGGAATTATTTTTCCAGGTACGGCCTCCTTGTATCTAACAGCAATTGAAGATGGTGAATATAAAGAGGAAAAGATTGAATGATGGAATAATTTGACTGAAGGTATCTGGAAATCTAATATCAAGGTATGTCAAACTAAGACTGTATTTATGTCAAACAAGAATTGATAAACATGTAATCTACAAACACTCATTGCAAATGCTTATGTTTATGGAAAAAATATGAACTTAAAATGTCAAAACAAGTCCTACAGGAAATAGCTCATAATACAGAGCATGATCTATTTACAGCCGGTGTTTATATTCATACTACAAAGGTAATGTTTATCAAGTTAGGTCATATCATATGATGCATATAAACATGATAGTAAGTTTGTTCGGAGTCGCACGATTTAGCACCTGATTTTGGATTTGGGTCCACTACAACAAAAACGACATATTACAACTTTAATTTTACAACTGTGGAAAAATCATAGTTGTAATAAATGTTTTTTACAACAGTCAATTCCCTAAAGTTGTAATAAACATATTTTTAACAACTTTTCATTTTGTTAGTTGTAATAGATGCCTATTAAAAACTTCATGTTTATAATATCTATAATTAATAACCAATTATAATAATATTTAATAATAATTAATAATTAACAATAAACTTAGGAATCAATAATATTTATTAGTTATTATTAAATAATTAATATTTAATAAGTAGTGATTTATTTTTAATAGTTAATGTTGGATCTAGATTAACCCTAGAGGAGGGGGGGTAAATAGGGTTAATTACTATTTAGAAGATATTAGAAATTAATCGCAGTACAGATAATTGCAGAGTAAGTAAATGCGGAAAGTAAATAACACACAGAAATACCCAGCTTCGGCAAAATCCTGCCTACTGCTGCAATCCTAAGGTTTCTACTAGGTGATAGAACAGATCCCGCATACAAGACCATGTACACTCGCAAACCCTGCTCCTATTCTAACCCTAAGCTCAAAACCGTAGACTGATCTAAACCCCTAGATCAGATTTCCCCTGATTACAACCCCGTAACCAGTAACCCAGATTTTACAGACTCTGTCAACTGTCAGTTAACCCGTAACTAAGTTCTAGAATTTTACAGACTCCAGAAGGCTGTTCAGACTGATTTTACAAAGAATTAAAATAACACAAACATTAAAACAAAAGTGAAACCCTATGAGTTAAAAATAGAAGGGTCATCCCCTTTGTAAATGGCCGGCCCATTTCTATTCTTTACACCCGATATCTTTGTTTCTGAAATAAGAAAAAATGGCGGCTGACTTTGATAAGCTAGGGTTTTCTGAAATGATTCCCCAAATCGATTTCGATGCTCGCTTGAATGATTTTCTCTGGTGCTCGACTTCTTCGTTGCTTTCTGGCACTTCGAGTTGGCTTCCCTCTCTGGCACTCGATCGAAACCCTAATGAAACGTTGTAAGTGAATTTAAACTTCAATTGCTCTGCCTTTTGGTTTATTGATGCTTTTGGTTTTCGATTTGAAATATTGGGTTGGTTTTCGATTTTGCTGTCCCCTTGCCTGTGATGAATCTGTGTGTAGAACATATATAGGAAAATATATCTTCCTATAAACACTCTGATTTCAAGTAAATGACTTGGCTGATTGTGGTGCGATTTCCCCTTTCGTGATTGATTCCATGATTTGTGCCTTGAATGAAATCGGCTTTGAATAAATTTGGACACCTTAATTTCTGGAACAGTTGCCTTGAGTGATTTGGCTCGTGGTTTCCCCTTTTGCTTTTGCTGATAAATTCTGCCTTGGATTTGAATGTGCTCTGCAAATTTATCCTTGAGTTATGAAGACAAATTCTTGGTGTATTACCAGTATTGAAAACATGCCATGTATGAAATTCTTGAAATGAAACTTGCTGCATATGGTTTGATAAAACTGGAAATGTTTTAAAGCTTGCCAAAATTAAACTCTTTCAACATTTTTTGGAAACCAATTAATCTTGTATTCAAGTTTGTCACCACCAAATTGATAACTTGCCATGAATACTTGAGCACCCTCGAATTTGCATAGAATTGATATTTGATTTTCTGACACGAGAAGTGAATCATTTTTGTCCAAAACAGGAAACATGATTTCTGTAAACATATTTTGGAAACTTGAATAAATTGTTTTCTTCACACTCTGATTTGCAAAAAAAAATTAATATGTTGCCAAAAACATATTTTCTGATTTGCTTGCATGTACATTATTTGACTTTAAATCTCGGCTTGGAATGAATCACTTAAATTCTGGAATATTTCTTTCATTGGAAACAACTGAGACACATTTCATGAAATAAAAATCTTATCACCATGCTGCTATGTTCACCACTAATATAAAGATGTTACCATGCCATAATTTCTTGTGCATTTTTGAACACAATTTCATGCATGTACAAAGCTTTGCTGTTTCTTTGTCCATATATGTTGTCTCAGCCTTGTGCTTGACCACACTTGAAAATGCTGATACACTGATTGTTGTGCTCACTTGAACATGCTCATGCTGAATAATTTCATGTATTGACTTGGCTGCTCCATTCATAAAAACTGAAATCACACTTGCTTATGTCTTGACCATTTCTTTATGACTTTCCACCATGCATAGTGAGTTGCACTTGAATTCACACTTTCATGCTGTGTAAACATTAGTAGCTGAGCTGCTCCACTGTTTATTTTGAAAATCCTGTGTTGACTATAAAATCTCAAACCATTAAATTTCTCTTGATCATGTTAGTTTAGCTGTGGCACTCATTAAATTCCTTGCCATTTTCTTTGCTGCACCATTGTTTGTTTAACATGTGATGGTGCACATTACCTCTCAGACATGTACTCAGATTTGCATACACAATTCAAACTTGCTTGAGTATTGATATGTTGAACTGTTTACTTGAAAAATGCTGTATAGTTTGCTTAACTATTTTTGCACCTTTGCACACTTGCACCATACTGTTCTGTGCATACATTAGCAGCTGCACCATTTATCTACATTGATCCCCTGCTAGTGAAACCGCACTTTCTTTTTGTACTTGTGTATTGCCTTGTCCCTCATGTATACTTGGATTTCTGGAAGCATTACTTCAACCAGTTTTGTCTTTATGTTGCATTGAGTTAATCTGTGCTCAGCCAAAATGTGTTGAGCTGTCTTCATGCTTGACCTCGGTTCGACCATTGATGTTGAGATGCCTCGACCATTCCATGTATATGTTGAGTTGTTTTTCACTTTGAGTATTTCACTGTGTCGAGCTTAGTCCATGTGACTGTTCCACAGCTGCACACTGTATACTGATTGGCGAGGCAGTGCACACGTGTATTTATACACGTGTGTATATGCAGTCATCAGTTAAATTTTCCTGTCCCTGTACTGTATATATATATACTGTCTAGACACAGTCAGATTAACAAATCAGATCAAGTCAGAAAAATGATGAGAAACACACCAGAAAACTGAGGCAATTTTTTTTTTTTTTGAAATTAAAAAATAATTATATTCGCATGTATTCAGTTTTAATTCTATTGCGGTGTACTGTGTGTGTGTTTCATGTGTATGACAGGTATGAAGACTGGACAGACTGTGAGCTGTGAAGACAGAAGACTGAAGAACAGAGTGTCAATTTGTCTGTAACAGTGTCAAAACAAGTGTGTCTATATATGAGTGTGAATATGAGTCTGTATATGAATTGTATCAGTGAAGTGTTCAAATAATCGAGTTGTAAATCTGTACTGTTCAATATCGAAATAAAATATTCTTTTCAAACAAAATACTGTGTGATTATTTAAATTTTTGTACAGCCGTATTTTATTTAAATATAAATATTATATTCATGTCTGTGATAAATATATGAAACAGTATAGAACAAGCACATTTATAATTATATATATTTGGTTGTTATCATCAAACAAAAATCATATAATTGTGTATACAACATCGTTATATACAACAGTTAATGCTTTCAATAATTATTAATCGATTATAACTAAGTAGAAATAAGTAAAAGTTAAATAATAACTTTTATTAATAAGCAATATTTGATTTGGTAATAACTATTTCAGTAGTTTTAATAAATTTAATTTTGGCAACTTTTTTGTTCAGCAGTTAACAACTGCTTGTTTGTGCTTTTGATAGATCTTTTTTATTTGCATGTAAACTTAATGTTGTAAGTAGTTTATTAATTGCTTTTGATCTGCCTGCTTTTGATAGTTTTAATTAAAATGTAATATTTAATATTTGGTAATTAAATTATATACTAATTGATAAAAATATTAATAATAAATGACATTTATAATAACAAATAAATAAGATTTTTAATAAACAATAAAAATTAAATATAAATATAATATATATATAATAATTAATAACTAAGACTAGATAATAATAATAATTAATTTGAAACGTGACATAATTCACACTATGGCAGAATGTTTCGCACTTTGTTTTGCTGCACAGCTGCAAGACATTTCACACTTTGTTCAACAATTAACAATTTCTGTCGGTTTTTTTAGTTTACAATTTTCAGGTTTTTGTCTTTACACCCTTTTGAGCAATATTGCAAACTTCTTGGTAGATGATCAATCTAGAAAACAATTTTAACTTATAAAACTGAAAATGATTTTTTTTCTTTCTAGTCTCACGTCCTTTGGAAAATATCATAAAACACGGAAATGATAAGTTTGTCTTGTCATTTTCCTTATCGTTGACGGGGTTTATAATGTCACGCGATGCATGAAAGTAGGCATTGTAAAGTATGCGGGCATTTTAATGCTTAAATCTGAAGTCAGTTGGGGCAACTTTTTTATATGCAAAACAATAATAGAATAAAAAAAAGATTTTCTCATATGATTGTTAGGTCTTTAATCAGAATCTGAAAGCAGAATTGAAATGGGAGAAATTTGTATTTGATAAAGGATTCAAATTATACAGTAGTGTGAAATTGGATCAAATCTCGCAACTTTCCTACTATACGAGATTTTGGCTCCACCGCAAAATTCAAATTACCTTGTAAACTATAATTTTATATCGATTCCGTTAACATCATCTCTTTTACCCGAACCCACAAAACCCATCTTTGACTTTTCAAGCCTCCACTCCACCGCTATACCAAAATTCCATTACCTCACCTCCACCACTTCCAACCAAATGTTACTTGCTTTTCCTTCTTGCCAAATCCGTATTCCTCAAATCTGATTGATCTATTAACCTTTTCGGCTGCGTATCCCTCCTCTTCACCGACTTTTAGTAATCCGACTCTTCGTGTCAGATCTAGGTCGAATCTGCATCTCCTTTTCAAACCGATTTCACATCACCTCTTCTACTCGAACTGGCACCAGATCCAAACTGATGAACTTGCCATTTTTTGTATATTGGAAGCAGCATGAAAGTGTTCTCCAAGGTCAAAGTCGAAGATGTGTTTTGTTGGTTTGGGTGCAGAAGTCAAATTCGATTGCTCGATTCGGGGTCGATGATTTGCGAATATCTGGTGCAGTGGGTTGAAACTGTTTAGGTGAGATGATTGATGGATTTCTCGATGTTGATTTTGTTGTGAAGCAAGTCGTAGGATGGTGTGAGATGCAGGATATTAGGGGATTGCAGTAGGAGGAAGGAGTTCGAGTTGATGAAGATTGTGTGTTCTATTGTGTTGATGGGTTTGCCAAAGAGGAAGGTTTGTTGATGGTGGCTGTTCAGGCAGGGCTGTTGGAGTTTGATTTTGTGACAGGTTAACAGGGTAGTTGGTGTGTTTACAATGCTAGCGTGTTGACAGTGGAGAAATATTGCTAGATGAGGATGATGGTTGGGTTTGCTCACTTTTTTTAAGGCTTGGATGTGGCTTGACAAATTTGCAGGTAAAAGTTGCAGTTTGCAATCCTACAGCTCTGCTATCCAGTTCACACTATATTTTTTATCATATATACTGTTGATAGGTATCATTTCTCAAATTCTGTTTTGCATAATCTATGTAATACCGAGGCTAAAAATGAAATATTTGGAGGCACTGGTTATTTGTTCACTGTAAGACTATTACTGCTTTGGTTATGGGCAGAACATGAAAACCTAATATTTTGGTTGGCTTCTTTATATGTATGATGATATATACAATCATAACAGCTATCCACTATACTTTAACTGGGAAAATAAGTTATTTGGCTAGGATTTGAAAACTTAAGTAATTTTCTAATAGCGTATCAATTTTGGGTAATTACTAATGCTTTGTTGATATTAATCCTCAATTTGCATGATATAGTACTTGTACATACGAGTCCTTAAAAATTTCAGCATATGGGTCATGTCTTCCGACATACAACTGCTCTGTGTTGGTAGGCTTTTACTTGATGAGAAAAATACAGTAGAAGCTGCTATCTATTGAGCTTATTAGGCAGTTGGATATTTACAAATATGATCCATGGGATCTTCCAAGTAAGTAATAATTCATTTTTTTGTCCATTGTTGCTTGTTCTTTTCTTTTTATCTTAGTAATTCATGATCTTCCCCATGATATATTAGTTCGATGTTTCTTTGGGTTTCATTATGTTATTGTCCTTGATTTTTAATTTTAATTATTTGATTTTGGAGGAAATATGTGTGTATCTCAACGAGTGTATTGTTACTAGTCATGGCATGGAGAGTAGTTCCTGTGCTTTCGAGCAGTAGCAATTTGTTTTTTTGATGAATTAGTAATACAAAACCTGCTGACATGTTGTGCGTGGGATAAACATATCATTTATGGTTGATTTTTTTATCAGGAAATGGCGAATGCAACAAAGTGGTATCCTGCATCAAAAATTGACTCACAAGCCTAATCATAACGGGTGTTATCCTACCTGAGAGAGGTATGTACGTGGGAACTAAAAATTTGGTTACATCGTTAAGAAAGTAAGTTATATAAGACTGCATATATATGGTTTCATTAAAAACAATGCAGACTACATTGTATGCAATATCTAATAACCTTGAATTCAACACACATGCATATGCCTACATAAATGGTACATGCATGGTTTCAATGTATATATTGCCAGTTCCTGATATATTTTATTAGAATGAAACATTTTTTCATTTTAAAACGTACACTGTATGCTCATTTTTAAATTAATATGATTCATATGAATAATCCTTACAAAGGATTTCAGTGTTTATAAGTTAACCATGTATATAAATAGAGTTTCACTGTAAAGTTTGGATTGATGTGGCGGTGGATCCAGAAGCTTTCCTGTGGAAGCTGAATTCTGAGACGAGTACCATTGGGGAAGCTGTTAGATCGATTACCATTGGAGAAGCTTTCTTGTGTTTGCTTTTAATGCTTTCTCAGGTTAAATTTTTTAAGTACTACTAACTTGCTAGTAGGAAAACCCATTGAGCTCAAGAGAAATCCTCCACCTACAATGAAACATGTTTATTCTTATTTATTTAATCCATGCCAAATACATTCCTACATCGATAATTATATAGAACAAAAGGGGAATGGAAACATACACTTATAAACTGTATTTGACTTAATTGTCATATTATATATATGAGAAGAATTTAGCTCTTTACAACAGTGGTTAGTTGGTTATATTTATTATTTACTTGACATAATTATTTCTTGTTGGTTATCTTTTGTTAGATTCTGAATTTGCAACCATTATTTCATGGTCATGGATGCCTAAGAAATATCTGAGTTCTATCTTCTATGCCACTCATGGTAAATGCAGGCATATTTTTTTGTAATTATACATCTTTATGCAACTATATATGTACTATTGATTTTAAATCTTACACCGCATAGAAAATGTCAGTAGTCAAGCTTTGTTTTGCTTAACATACCATGTATATATATACGCACAGTGTGAACTGTGACCCTTTTCTTTGTCCATTAAGGTATGTCTTATGAAACCATCTATACTTCACATTATCATATTGGTTCATATTTATAGAAATATTAACATTTAAATGCTGAATAGCTTATGTTACTTCATACTTTAATATACTTCATTCTTATTGCTTAATATGTTATATACTTCATATAGTTTAATTCAAGAACACCTGCAGCATTGCAAGAAATTCTCAAATTCATTGGAAATCAACTCAAGAATAAAGACCATTGCAAGACCGGCAGCATTGTGAGCAATCTCAATTTCATTATGTTTGTTTTATCTGATGTATATTTATGAAAGATGACTTAAAGTCATTCGGATTTTGGAGTCCTGGATAATGGACTTTGTAGTTGCTTTATGTACTTGAGATGCTTGTATGATTTATTAAAAAAATGATGAGAGTTTTAAAATTCTAATATGTTGTTTTGGTTAATGTTTTAAGTTTGTTTGATATCTTCAGTTTTGTAGATAATATGTTCTGAAATGAATTCTTTTATTAATAATATGTATATAATTTGTTCATATATTACAACTTTAAATAATACTTTTAATAAAATATATCACAACAGTTATAAACAGTTGTAATAAAGTTTACTACAATGGTGGAAAACAGTTGTAAAATAAACATTTCACAACGGTGGAAAACAGTTGTAAAATAAACATTTCACAACGGTGTCGCAACGGTGCAAAAAAGTTGTAAAAGATTTTAGTTTATTACGACTTCTTAATAGACGACGGTGGCTCCACCGTTGTAAAAAGTCATCTACAACTGTTTTCCACCATTGTAATATAGTCAGTTTGTTGTAGTGGTCTATTTTGGAGTATGACTGATAAAGGACATCCTTGAATACATGTATACATAAATCGTTTCTGCTCCATTAACTGACCATATGTTCTTTTTTGGCGACGTTGATTCATTGAAAGTGTAATCACAGTTGTTCTTTGTTGTTGAAGGAAGCTAAGCAAGATGCCAGAAAATAGAGTGATAAGAGACACGACTTATAGATTGCTTGCAGCAAAGTATGAATTGAGAAGAAATCTGTACGAAGCCCTATGTCGGGACCCTGATCTTCCGGCTAATATGCGTGAACAACATCGTCATAAGTTGTCCAAGCTGCGAAGGAATAGTTCGTTCACAAGGGTCATAAACCGATGTGTTTTCATCGGCAGACCTCGTGGTATACTTTCACTGTTTCGAACGTCTTGTATTGTCTTTTGTGTGATTCCCTTCTCACCTAGCACTCCATCTACATGAAGATTTATCTAGTTGTATTTATAGTGATTCCCTAAAGTTAATTTTAGTGATGTTCTTGATAAAACTTGTTTGTCGATATTGACAATGCAGATACAACTGTGTTTTAAATGCCTAACTATCTTCCCATTTTAAATTGATGCACCAACCTGAATCGCTTAATAAGCTGAAGTACACTTATATGCATGTCATATTCAATTTCCATGAGCTTATTGCGAGTCACATTGAATCTCAGAGTAACTATGCCTATATGTTTGTATTGTCTGTGCCTGATTTCTGCGCATCTTAAAGAAAAGTTAACCATGGACATCTACCTTTAGCTTTCTCTACTGAGACATCATTAAATATACTATTTATAGCTTATCTCTAATTTTTATTCTTATTTCTCATAGACAATTTCTTTGACTAACAGGTTGCATATGCTGGTTATGATAGACAAGGAGCAGTTGATCATGCGAATAATTTAGCATCGAATATCTATGGTGAATTAACCAATTGTATGAAAGCTAAAGGTGTAGATTAATTGATTGGTACAGGTTCAATTATAGTAAGTCTTTGACACATTGCTCTTTCATTCACAGTTAACTATATAGTGTACATCTTATATTTAATTCTTTAGTCTGTAGGGCCTTTCATACCATTTGAATTTTAGAATGCCATCATACACCTAACAGGCCCTTTATCCATATGAACTTAATAAGAATAGTTATCATGAAATATCAAATCTTCACATGCAACCAAAATATGTAAAATTTTACATGCCACAAAGGACGTAAAATATAAGAAATCTATAAAACATACAAAAATATATAATTAAAATTGCCAACCCTTGTATTTTGGCATACTGATGACCAAAATAGTTGAAAAAACTTTCAAGAAAGTATTTTTTTGATGGGCCTTAGCAAATCAGAAACATTTATATCAATGTTTAGTTCCATGCAGTATAAGTCATAACTTCTATCACTAGGCATGCCACTCAAATGGCACTTTGATATCAGATTAGGATTATCCATTTTATGAATACTGGAAAGTATTCAAATGTGACGGCCCGCCCCGCACCAGCCTGCATTTCCTCCGAAAGTGCGTTGTACACATGCCCGACTAGCACGGAACGGTCGTCAGAAGAAAAGAAAGAAGGGAATTGACTAACGAGGAACCTGTAGAATGTCTCACAGCGCATGGAATAAAATATAATAATAATAACATACTTGACATAAAACAGGTGAGACAGTGCATAAGCTGATAACTAAAATCAACATCAACATCAGAGCAGCGGAAATCCAAATACAGCTTATTACAACTTTCCAAATTTACTGTGTCTAAACAAAAGAAAGCTAAAGTAGAAGATGCACCACTAATGCCCAAGCAGTTATCTTCAACAACTCAGGGAGGATACTATATATACATTACGTAGAAGTCTCATGCTCGTCTCCGGATCATCTACCCGTGCATCATCAGCTAACCTGTCTCTAGTCTGCTCGTGTGAGCACCCAGAGTAATAAGAGGAGACATAAAACTCTGGGTCAGACATAAAGCCTGGTATGAGCGATAAGCATCTAAACAGAATAATAATAGGTATACTAAACCATACCTGGACCTGCAACCAAAGAGTTAGTACCACATACCGTACAATACTTTAAGGTGCCATAATAAATAGTGTAAAGAATACGGGGGTGGGGTGTGCATGTTATAATGATAGCAAACAAATCATCCATAGCAACCATCCTCACATCTCTCACTCAGTGCGTAAAGCATACGATGTCCACCACTGTCAATCACTAGACCCATCGAAGTAGTGACGGAGTTCGACTTGTACAACTACCGCTACTACCAAGCTTACCACATGGAGTCATGACCAAATCTTTACAAATGACCCCACTTCATTGGTTTATAGCCCTTTAGTCGTACCTAGGCCATTTTGGCCCTGAATCCGTTCACGTGCTTCATATACATAGTGATCCAAAGTCATAAACATCGACTGCCCCTTGGCACACGTCCCGCAGCAAAGCCCAATCATGAAGTGAACTCATCGGTTCCCAACTGGATCCTGAGCTCTAACTTCCCATATTGGACTACCTTTGCATCTCGGGTTATTGGTCAATACTGGGTCGGGTCGGGTTCCTTTCTAGCCATCGGTTCGGGTTGGGTCCTCTACTTCAGGTCGGTTCGTAGTCTTCTCCTATAGCGGTTCGGTTCGGGTCCACAGCGTCGCATCGGTTCGGGTCGGGTGTCCTCCTCCAGGTCGGGTCGGGTGTCATCTCCCTTCCAGTTCGTGCTTCTGCTCCGATCCGCTCCCTCATTCTTCACGTGCTCCGATCCGATCCCTCTTTCTTCGTCCGATCCGATCCCAGTTAGCGTGACCTTCCTTCTTGCCAGCTCTCACCAGCGTCAAGTTCCGATCCGAGCCCTTCGTCCTTAAGTCGATCCGATCCCCAGCTTAACCAACATGGCCTTCCTTTTTTCCAAGCCTCTTTTGTGCCAGACTCCAGTTCGGGTCGGGTTTCTTGCCCAGGTCTCCAATCCGATCCGAGCCCATATCCGATCTGATCCGAAACCCTGCACAACTTTCTGCAACTTTTTCCAGCAACATGTTTACGCCATTCGACGACGTTTTCGACAAATCTAACTATACTAATCAATCAAAAATCATTTAAAACAGTCATAGCAACATAGCAAACTAACCACAAACACCAAAACAATGAATTTACATGTCAAAATGAATCAAATATGCCCAAAACCCCTTATTTTCCCTTAAGCATGTTTAAGCAAAACTAATCATAGGGTTAACAAAACTTAATCAAATCGAACCAAATTTCTAACAGAGGCATAAAATATTATTTAAGAATTTCTAAACATTTTTCCAGAATTTATTAGTGTATAAATTCGCTAATCTTCACTAATTACCCTTAATTACCGTAATTAGTGCAAAAACTATGCAAATCACTCACTTTTGCCACAAAATAAAACACCAAATCTGAAATACTCTCTGTTTGGGTCGAATTCCTATGTATAGCAGCAGCTCCAACCTTGCTCTGTTGCTATTTGGCCTTGTTTTGATGTAGTTTAAGCTTAATCTTCACTAAAAATGTGTTTTGGAGTGGTTTTAGAGGATGGAAGCCATTACTAAGGTCTCAATAAGGTTTGTGGCGGCTCAAAACTGAAATGAAAGTGATTTCCTAACCCTAATCAGTCCTCCTATGCCTCTAAACCCGAAATTCCCCTCTGGGCCTAGCTGCTAATCACCCGGTTAAGCCCAATTAAGCTGTTTTTCACCATCTGAAACTTGTTTCAGCCATATCTCACAAACGGTGAGTCCGTTTGGCTAATGTGACCACTCTACGGAATTGTAAACCATCATCCGGAGCCAATGGAAGTGGTTTCAGGTCAAAATTCCTTTCCAGTCAAAAGTTATGGCCAAAACAATACCAATTAGGGGTAAAATGGTCATTTAAAAATCGGGAAAAATCATGAACATGAGAAATGACCCCAGTAGTCGTCTCCCAAAGTTACATGACCATACGACTTCGTATGTGAAAGAAACAAATATTCTATGGTCCTATGATACGTAGAATGCGGGTCGTTACATCAAAATAGAATCTGATTGGATTGTATTGATACATGATACATTTCTGTATGTGTATATTACTGTATTTATATGTACAGTGTATTCACAGAAGATGAACTCCATGGGAAACGATTGAACCTCAAATGGTCAGTCTTGCATGCATGATAAAGGGATAGTTTTTTTTTTCAGTTTCTTGAACATATCAGTGTCATTGAACAACAGGTGATTACAACTTAACACATAGATATTTGTCTAATTGGAATACAATATTCTGATTATTATTTTTGGTCAGTTAACAATTGTTGGTATCAAGTATGCTGGAATGTATAGTCTAATGCATTTAATTAAGAAGGCATGTTTGCTTTAATATTGTCATACTCAAATAGATCGATTTCTTAATTTACTCACTGTGTTCTCCTTTTTTCTTTATAGGTGAAGTCTTTGCAATTATTCCAACATGATCCTACTTGCATGGTGCTACAAATGGATAGAAGGTTAAAAAAATCGTTTGCTTATGTGCGATGTAAACTGAAAACCACAGTGGTGCACTTCACCACTGCAATAATGCAGATGCACCACGGAATGGTGCCGCTACACCACTGCAATTGCACCACATAGTGGTGTTGTTGCACCATGGTGCAGCAGCAACACTATGTGGTGCAACTGCAGTGGTGCATCTGTACCACTGCAGCGGTGCAATGCACCAATATAGTGCATTTGCACCACAGTAGTGGTGTAGATGCTCTATATGGTGATGTTGCTGCACCACTATAGTGGTGTTACCGGTGCAGTAGCACCACTATGTTTAATGGTTTTGGTACATGGCATGTGCATGTGTGCATGTACACACTACTTTGAAGCAGATCTGAAATTTCTTCAACTAGTATTCATTAAATATATCAATTTATTAACATATGATATTTCTATTTAACAAGTATGGAGGTTTTATAGTGAGTTTGATGTGGAAAACAATATCAGAGCAGGTCAGACGTCTGAAATATAATTCAGACGTCTGAATCAGGCTTGGGAATTGCCCGAGAACATTTTTAGACGTTTGAAATAAATTTCAGACATCTGAAATAGTCTCAGGGTGTTGGCCGAAATCAATTTCAGACGTCTGAACCAAGTCAGACGTCTGAAAATAGGTTCAGACGTTTGAAATTTGCTGTTGTTTCTAGTTTTCCTTCTATCGACATTTGTTATTGTTTTCCTTATATAAATTTATAATTTGTTGTTGTACTTGTAGCAATGGCGTATACAATGACTGTATATCAAATTTAATGCACTGGCATAATAGAAGTTTTGCAGCAATGGCGTATACAATGATAGAAGGTTATAAAAGGATTGCAGATGTACCTTAGGCACATGCAGAATTCCGTGACAGCTAATTATGGAGAAAACAATAACTTTTAGTTGTTCATTTTATTGGTATTTGGCGCAAACTTGTTTTTATGGATATTTTGTTTTATTTATAGATATCGTGATTAGTTCGACGAATATTATGTAAATTTAGTTTATGGAAATTATGTAAACTTGGCTTATTGATGATGTCTTTGCGTATAAATATTGTGTTATGTAATTTATGTAAATGATTAACAGTTATATGTTTATACCATAGCTTTTGTATTTGATTCGAACGTGTTATTGATATTAGTTGGTTGTTATATATTTACATGCTGGTGATGTATGTGCATGGATATTTTGATACTACAATATGTAAATGTTGTGATAGATATACAAAAACGCCGTAGAACAAAGAACATGTAAACTTCCAGAAACGCTGTGATATGTGGCAAAACGTTGTATAAAAGGGAAGATAACAACATTTCTGGAACTATATAAAACGCTGTACAAACATAAGCACAACGTCATTTGAAACGCTGTAGTATGTCAATTTTCTACAGCGTTTTGGTATGTACTGCGATACTTCCATGACCTATAACAACTTGTTGGTAGACAACATTCATCAAAACGCTGTTAAAGGCTTTCACAACGTTTTTACAACACTGTCAATAGACAAATTTCTTGTAGTGCTTGTTCTTAAGATTAACGAACCTCTCTAACTGAGCTCCTTCCTCTGCCTACAGCAAAAACTTTCTTTCGAATCTCCTGCTGAAAATATCCCAATCAATATTTCCCAACTTGCCTCGAGCACCTCCCACCAGCATAGTGCTTCGCCTTCCAACTACCAGGTGGAAAGCTGCCTTCTCTCTCTATCTCCAAACCTCATCAATCCAAATATCTTCTCAAAGTTTTTAATCCAAGCTCATGCATTAACAAATAACTCAGTATCGTCAAAGTCTTCCCTACAAAGTTCATAAAATATTTATAGAGTTTAGGAAATTCAACTGGGACAAGTGGACAAGCAAGGGCTCCGCTTGCAGGTTCCTTGACTTGCACATTAACTTAGGGATCCATGGGTGCAGTGGCCAACAAGTACTATAAAACCAAGTGGGAATCGTGACGCCCGTAATGTCGGGGAGATTTGGAACATTAGCCACTTCATGCAAAAGAAAAGATAATTATTCAGATAAGAAGGAAAGAACTAAAGGAAGGGAGTTTGGATTTGAGGGGTTTTTATAGAACTTTTTATACTTTTATAGAAAAGATTCTTGAAAAACTCTTTTCTTTGGAGAAATATTTTATTTTTAAAATTTGTTTCAGGAATCCTGAAACCTTAGGCTTTGATATCAAATGTAACAAACCACACCTATTGGCATATCCCTATCAAGTCATGTCAAAGAGCGTAGACCATCAAGATGTAACAAAAAACATTCAAATACTAAGATCACAAGATAGAAAATTAAAAACATTTTATGGTGGAAACATTTAACAAAATAAAAGCCCTTACATAAAATCACTATTCCAACATACTACAATTTCAAATGTTAGTTGACAAAAACGTCATGTCAAAATACATATTAAATTCCTCAACAAATCCAGAATACAACTGTACCACATGAAAAGATAAAGATGAAACAAAATATATGAAGATGGTGAAGCCCTCAAGCTATGCTCCAAGTTGTCCATAAATCAATCATTGCCGTGTGAGCCAAATAGAGGAAAAGGGAAGAGAACAGACATAAAAGGCCAGTGAACGAAAATTAACTACAATAAAAAGAAAGATCAAGAGATGATATTCTCAAAAATATTTCTAAGTTTACAAGGGTTCTGCGTTCATGCTTTCTAAAGGTGATTATTTGCACTAAAGTTCTTGCTTTAAAAGTTCTGCTTAAGAAATTATTCTTTATTCCATCTTGTAACCGGCTTAACTACTCTCTATTATGAGTCTAACATGGTAGTCGATGCCTCTTACACCAAATCGAAATCCACCGGGATGAGAATCGTTAGGACTCCTAGCTATTGTGGTTTTTTATTTCCTAGCCCAAAGCCACCTTTGTATCCATTAAGATAGACATCTATCTACTAGCGCTAAAAACCCACATCGTCTTTTTTCCAACTCTGATGCCTGCATGTTTGGTTATCGTTAGGATGCACTGCATATAGTCCTTTCTCTATTAGGTCACTGGCGTTCTACTCTGACATGTGTGTCCATTCACCATGTAGATGGGACTCCAGAAAAAAAAATTAGTTGAGCTTTATGCTTGATCCTCACGTTTGAGATTTAACTTATTAACCACTTATTTTCTACTCCGACGTACATGTCCATTCGTCGTTAGGACGAGCCCCCTACTATGCTAGTTGTAACTACTGCTATAAGTCACTTATTTCCTGCTTCGACGAATATCATGTTCGTCGTTAGGACGGTTCCCAACCATGCAAATCTATGCGGCTATGCATCACTTGTTTCATTCTCCGATGAATATCTTGTTCGTCATTCGAACATGCCCCTACTATTTTGTTTTATTATTATTATGATATTCCCAATATTTTAGATTCTTTGTTTAGTTTTCGTGATAGCCACTATTTGTAAAATTATCTATCATGAACTACTTATCATAATTACACTACTTATTTCTTCTTTTCTTATTATAACAAATGTTATAATTCAACTTCAAGTACTAAAACTTGTCTTTGTACTCTCTACAATAACCTAAGTTTAAGATTTAATTCTAACCATTAGATTAAGTCGGTTAAGTCACCCAAAACCTCACCCAAAATTATATTCCGCTTCCCTACGTATCCAGCCATAAAACTGGCCAAGTACAAGGCATCATGGTTGGTCGTTGCCTGGTATGACTGGTCTAGAGGATGTTAACCTTACACGTCTAGAATTTTCAAAGTCTCGAGACTTTAATTTAACTTGTAAATTCTTGTTTTCTTATTTCTCTCATTTCTTCTCCGTCTTAGCTCAGATTAAATAAGTTACATATGAAAATTATCCAGAAAATCGCCATGGACTCAATAGTGAAGCTTCCGTAGCCAAATTCGAACATCTATATAAGTTTATTTCTTGTTAAATTCGTTTCTTAATTAATCTAACTATTAAAAAAAAATGGCATGTTACAACGACTATGCAAAACAGCTTATTAAACATGAAGCAAACATCAAGACGAACTTAAATGTTGTATGATCAATATTTAAAGATCGGTACCTACCTGCTTCGCTAGAGAGTTAACGTCTCAGATTTCTAAGGGATTCGTCTTCGCCTTGAGGTTCTACACAAGAAGTCATGGGACCCATGCCCTCTCCTTGGCAGGTCGGCATCGATCGCTCCCTTATGAAATTGAAGTTCGAGATTTTTTTTGTTGACTTCGTCAACACGATGATAGGATGATATATTTTGTCATTTACACTTATAAATACCATGAAGATGATTCAATTGGGAGATATCTATTTTACACTAACTCCACTATACTCAAGGATCCATATCGATCTGGTACTCCCATATTCAGAAATATTAGTGAAATAACGGTATAATCTTTCAAGTGGACACAGGCTGCAAACCTGAACCAATATAAATAATGTGTATTTATGCGTGCTATGTTTTCACTTTGTTTCATCATATTTTGTTTACCACTTTTCTTGAGTATTTGCGTCATTTTTGGTGCAATCAACAAGGTCTATAATCAGAAATTTCTAGAGGTTTCTCTTTTTCTAGAATCAAAGTGACGAATGTATGATTAGAAATGAAATCCCCTGTACCCAATTATCCCTGTCTCTCTATACCCAACCAATAAAGACCCCTGAATTCTACCTTTTAGTAATTAAGCCCCTGGACTTAATTGCAAAAAGGTGAAAATCAGATATTCTGATTGGTTGGGTACAGAGGGGACAGAGAATTGGGTACAAGTGATTTGCTCTAGTATGATTAAGTCTATTTCTTGGGTGATGAAAACATAATTAACTGCATCTGTCAATACCTCTTTCATCACTGCTCTCTGTTAACTCCCTTGAAGCAATCACATTAAATTAAAATTTGAAGATTGAAAGATGGCCTCAGATTGATGAAGACCTAATTTTCTAAGGATATAAAGCTTCGAAAAGAAATGTGTAATCGTGTTTTGAATGAGCCGTCTATGGTTGTAATGAGCGAAGTTTGTTGTTAATACATATAGGGTATCATTCTCTATCAATAATCCAATCTAGTTTGGGCCTTAGGGCGTTTTAACTTTTTCCTTAAATAAATAATAAATGAATAAAAGTGGAGGAGATACCGTCAAGTCCTGGTGGGTTGTCATCTTTGACTAAGAAAGCACGTTGTTTTTCTTCTGATTTCACTATTGCTCGTAACAGATAAGCCTTCATGCAGTCCACATTTTCAAACTGCTTTCATTATCTATCTTCTTCACAATTACATAATGGTGCGTATTACTGAATAGCCGCTTTCCCTCTCTACGTGCATGATTTTCTTTCTATTGATGCATGTTTACATGTGTCCATTCATGGATCTGGTGCCTTTTTGACCAACAGTTACATGTTACTCAATATTAGATCCTTGCAAAACTAAAAACATAAATGTCATGTTTTTGCATAATAGTAAAAAATTGTTCGATGATCTATATAGACTATGAATAACAATAAATTTATCATTATTGTTAAATTTGATGATATTGAAACAAATTTGCAACGAATGGAAAGTAAATATTTTTATAATGGGAATGCATTGATTGCATTTGATGAGATGACAGAGAAATAAATGAAGGAATTAATTTCTTCCATCTATGTTAAAGAAATAGATTGATTTACTTTCTATGTTTGCACATTTGTTATTATGGTAATTTGCCTCCATTATATTATTACTATATGTTGGTAATTTAATTGATGACTCACATATATTTGCACTAACTATATATTGAGGGGTAGACTTTAGTGTAAACCATCCTGGCTTTGAGCCAGTGATCGACAATGGCGTCTCTTATTGTTAAACCTGATTGAGATTTGGATATGTAAACTCTTATTTTGTAATCTCTTGTAATTCTCTCATGTGGAATAAAATCTCTCTCTGTTGGACTGGACGTACACTATTATGATAGTGGAACCAGTATAAATATTATGTCTATTTGTTTCTCTGTTATAGTTATTTACTATTTTGTTGATGTAATAGAATAATTGCTATCAGATTAGATTGATGCTCAATTGGCAAATTTAGATCCTGCTTATTGCGCTTCCGCATATGCTCAATTTTCATAACAATTATCATACCATTACCGATCGATCGGTAACCATTTTTGATTAAAAACGGTGTGATAATGGTAAATTTAGCATTTTTAACGGTAAATTATCGATAACATTTCTTCAATACCAGTGGTAACGGTAATTTTACCATTTAATTCTAATATAAGTATACTCATCTAATATGCTTTATTACATGTATGTAAAACCAAATAAATGATTATATTTAATTCAATAATCAGGTGAAATAATTCTAGATACACTTATTTTCTTTCTTATGTATGTTTTTTATAAACTAACACTACATATAGTATAATAAAGATACACCGTGCAAAAAAGATGTCAAAATATAAATTTTGATGGATAAATGGTAATTTATCATTATCAGCGTAACGGTAACCAGATTATCAATAAATCAATCAATCGGTAATGGTAAACAACTCTGTCTTACTATACGGTATTTGTCAAACGGTAATGGTAATAATTACCATAACGGCCCTATACAGATATAGTGCTGAATGAATTAAGTAAACTGATTTTGTAAATTAAAAACATTCAAAATGCAGCGATGCTTGTATATTCATAACTTCCATTAATGAGGCAACAAGGATCTCCAATTGAATTGAATCTTTTAAATAGAATCATTTGCCTTTTGATCTCCGTTATTTTTAGCCACCGCTCTTTTCCAATACATCCACCGTCATGCTAGTACATAATTGCAGACTAACTGGTAATATTCCAAATTAGTCATCAGCCACATGATTTGTTTACCTGCTCTCTGAAATTTCAATGCACAGCAGTGAAAAAAAACAAATGATAGCAAAAATCATCACTCTTGAGTCAGTGGAAAACTCAAAAATACAGAATTCAAATTTAAAAGAAACCTGTATGCCTGTACAAGCAGACACAAAAGATGTTAAACTCAAAAAGAATCAATGATTACTGTTTTCTAAGAAGATAAGATGTCAAGACTACCACATTTGTCCCAATGGTTAAATACTTCGACTTGGACGCAAGAGGACACAGATTCAAAATTTGCTTAGACGTTAAAAATGATAAATATATCATTATTGTTCTGATTGTACAGGCATACATGTTTAGCCTAGAAATGGTTACCTATTAAATGTTTATGTCTTGGTTTATCATTACCATAACAAGCAGACAACTTTAAAGGACTATTATACACTTTGAAAACCAAAATTCAATAAGTTAAAACAAAAAGGGCAAGAAGGCAGTTTGCATTGAATGGGTAATGGTGACTCATAATCTTCAAGTGATGAGGAAGAGGAAGATAAAAATGAAGCTACTGCGTGCTTCAAAACTGATAAAGAAGCATATTAGGCAAATGTGCTAAATAAAATAATGTCTAAATTAAATGGTGACTATTTGAACATAAAGTGTGACAAAATAGGTTCTTGCTTTTGAATCTCAAGAAATACACAATTCAATGATGGATACTAGAGGGTGATAAAAATCAGAAATTCTTATTGGTTGGACATAGAAGGACAGAGAATTTTGGAGACAGATTATTTTATTTGTAGTGTGAGCACTTATGTCAATATTTTATATTCTAATATATTTTCCCCTAAATTAAATGTTGTTTTTGGGTTGAAAGAAGATTTTAGTGTTTTGTACAGTGAATATAAGTCATTAAAAAAGCTGACAGTTTGGCTATTGAATAAAAAGGTTAACTAATGACGTTAAATTATTTGGAGTCAAATAATATCCAGGTTAAAAAGAATATGAAAAATTGAAAGTTTTAACTTAAGATTTGAATGCTAGAATAAGTACAATAGAACCTGATATTCAGAGTTGTAGATGTAAACATGAAGAGCTAAGCTTTATTGTTACAAAGTTTAACAAATGAAACTCTAATTTGAACATGTGTTTAAGTGTAATAAATTAACACTACCAAACAGGCCTTAGGTTATGTTGTGACTAAAATAAATAAATAAAAGAACGAATTACAAAAATAAGTCTTGGTACAAAACTAATTTCATAAATATATCTTGTTTAAATTCATTACTAAAACTGTTTTCGATGTCATCTCACATAGGTGCATTTTACATGTAGGATATAGAAAATGATTCTGTACCTGCACAATTTGAAAATGATAAATGAATATATATAAAATCAAAAATTAAAACAGCTTTTGTAGTAAGGGCAAATCTGAAATAAGCCCATGGGATCAGTTGACCTCCCTCAAACATAAATTTACCAATTATATTTTCTTTTTTATTAATGTAATCATGTTCAGTTAAGCAAGTTTTATTTGTACCATACACAATGTTTTTCCCCTCTCGAGTCTTGATCCCTTTTAAATGTATGTATGGCTAGATTCTCCTAGAGTTGGACATTTTTACCATATTACCACTTATTGGCTATTACCAACCACTACTAACGAAAGTGGTATCGAACAATCGGTAACCAATTTGATTGGTACAGTATGTCAAACCATATGAAAATATGCGGTACGATAATGCTAATTAAGCGTTAACAAAGGTAATTACCATATCTACCACATATCTTAAACAATGTGTATTCTTATATTTTGTAATATATGTTTATTACATAACAAAGAACTTCTAATATGTGATGATTAAATAAAATACCTAGGAAAATACTATTATGACACAAGATTGAATGCAATTTTTATTAGAAACAGTATAATTTATATGATATTTTCGTTCATCCTAAAGTTTTCATGCATGTTTGACAATGTAAATAAGATAGATAAACAATAATATAATAACAAAAAAATCAATTTTAATATTTAATATTTTAATGTGAAATATTGTAAACAAAAAGATTTCATTCTAGTGAATGGTAAAAATTTATTACTGATCTCTACCAACAATTTCCAATCATAAACTGAACTACCGGTAATCGATTTTTTTTGTTGGTAATGGTATGATTTTTCTATTACCATATAAAGTCAGTAGGGTAAAGGTTTTGAATACAAGGTTACGGTACCGAACCGATTCCACCCCTAGATTCTCCCATGATAGTATGTTTAGAAAAGATCTACTTATAAGATAAGGTTATTTTATTTTATTTTAACTCTTGTGTAAGTATGCATAATATTGAATTGTCCAACAAAAAGCTTTTACTCTAGATATTTTGAGTTTTAAACTCATATTTCAACCCAGTTTTTAACTCATATTATAAATCCGCAACCGCATCGAAATCATTTTCGGATAACGGATATCCGCATTTACGGATATAAGATAATTATCCGCTACGTCGATGATCGGTAAATCAATGCACATAAATGAATTTTTTTGGTTAGATATAAATTATTTTCAACCAAATTAATTACTAAAGTGTTAAATATATATATATATATATATATATATAGATGATGATAATATATAATTTTAAGCAAGTATCGTGTGAATAACAGACTTTCAACTTTGTAAATTAATAAATTTGTATATTACATTATGTTAAAATACAAATAATTTAAACTATAATCATGAAAACAAACTAACATATAATTTTTGGATGTGGATGTGTCTGTATCCGAATACGTAGCTGTTTTTCCGGATATCGGATATTTATTCTTTTTTCGAATACGAATGTGGACGGATTTCAGGTTTTCGGGTATCAATTGACATCCTAGCTGCACCTCTTGACTAAAATAATTATATTATTATGTGGAACCCTTTGATATTAAACTATGAGTTGCTAAAGAGTGGTACAGGTTAACTATAGTGTATAGTGATCTTCGCCAATTTAGACAGACAAAGATACTGGCGGAAATTAGTACAATGAGCTGTGAATTAAATACGTACCTTTACATTGGTAATCCATCTCAATAGTCAAATGCAACGATGCATTAAAATCTTCCATATGATATATTCACAACTGTCATCAACATAGGATGTCCTGTTTAACCTTTTTAAAAATGGAAACATTTGGCTTTTGTTATCTCCTTTTAGCAATCACATTTTTCAATCACTGTTCTACTCCAAGACATCTACCCCCATGCTGCTAGCACACTATTTCAGTCCTTATCAAGGCAAAATTCCAAAATGCTTATTACTCGACAGACAGATGATTGATGTACCTGCATTTTTCAAATTAAGTGCAACATATATATGAATAGAAGCAAAAACAAAACGTAAAAAAAAAAAAAAAAAAAAAAAAAAAAAAAAAAAAAAAAAGAAAGACACCCATCATAGCTCTAAGTGGAAAATTAATAAACACAGAATTTAAATTTGAAGCAAGTAGATGATAGCAAGAATACTTATTTACGTACAAAGTTCTATCTATCAAGCTTGCACGTCTAAAAAACATAGGTGTCGTCAAGAACTGAAGGGTGTTTGAGGACATAGGTGACGAAGCATTATTATAAATGCTCATATTTCTCTGTTAGGATCAAACAAGCTAGCAAACACATGAATTTGGCATTGAATCGTACTCAAAATCAAAGTATAATCAGTACACATGACGTAAATGCATACCTTATAGATCCATTGGCTAGGCTGAAAAATGGCATATGCAATGTTCCTGTATTAGAATGAAAACTGGATTACGTGCATCAGTGTATAAGAAGGAAAATTGTGAAAACAAGAGAAGACAGTTAATGTGCATCCCCACATCGATATTAATAATAACTAAGATAATTTTTATTTTCATCCACACATTCTGTTAGTTAATCCACCATTTTACTGTGGTATTGATTCACAATTATTTTGTAAGTTAATCTACAAGTGGATTAACTTAAAGTTTTCATGTTAATCCACAAATCTATTATCTTCAAGTCGATATTTCCTCAAGCTGATGTTTCCATCTTATTTTGAAAAATCCTCAAGTCAATTTCTTGAATTCAATAATGAAAACTTAGTTAACGCGTTCAATTTTCTCTTTGGATTAGAGGGTAATAATCATATTGAAGAAAAACCAACAGAAAGTTATACCCAGCGAAATTGTTCCAGCCTTCCAGGTGATTTCCAAGATGTGGTTTACTAATAGTGCAGATTGATGACATTTTAACTATTTATGAACATTTCTTGTATGTATTAAGGACTATGTAATAATTCATGTATTGCTTACTAATGTCGGTGTATTTCAACGTGGGTTGGTTGCTGACAAGTAAATGAAATTAAGGCTAAATAGATGGATTAATAGTTCATTAATCAAATATGTTGCTGAGATGATGACATGCACCAAAAAAAAAAAAAAAAAAAAAAAAAAAAAAAAACAACTATCAGTTACTTCTAATGACTTTATATTATATCGTCCTGCAACAATCAGTTAGAAGTGAACTAGGTATTTAAAAGGCTTTTAAGTTTTTGACTAAAGACATGGAAATTTCAATATCATGGTCACACATCATCTTCTATATGTTATAAAGAAGGCAATCAAACAAAAAAAGCCTGTGCTATTAATTTGAATGATATACCCCACCTAGACTTGGATTCATGTAGGATTTTAGAAAGAAGAACCATACAAAGCAGAACAAAGAAGAAAGATATTTACATTTTAAGTGGATAAACTGATTAAATTTTAAATGTAATTAAAAATCAAAAATCATATTTTATAGAATGGTTGGTTAACTGATTAAAAACGTGTATAAAAATAAAATTTACCAATAACTAACGGTAATAACACTCTGAATTCACTATGATCTCCAATATGAAATATCCATATCAGTATAGTCTAGGGTTAGAGTAGATTGGGTGACATGGGTTAAGGGCATTTTCAAGATTTACTACGGTAGAAGTTAGAACATATATGTGTCATGTCTACTGTACAATGTGATCTTCGCCAATTTAGACAGACAAAGATATAGGCGGAAATAAGTACAATGAGCTGTGAATTAAACACGTACCTTTATATTGGTATCCATCTCAATAGTCAAATGCAAGGATGCATTGAAATCTTCCATATGATATATTCACAACTGTTATCAACAAGCATGTCCTATTTAACCTTTTTTTAAAATGGAAACATTTGGCTTTGTTTATCTCCTTTTAGCAATCACATTTTTCAATCACTGCACTATTCCAAAACATCCACCCTCATACTACTAGTACTAGCACACTATTTCAGTCCTTATCAAGGCAAAATTCCAAAATGCTCATTACTCGACAGACAGATGATTGATGTACCTGCGTTTTTCAAATTTAATGCAACATATATATGTGAGTAGAAGCAAAAAAAAAACGTTAAAAAAATCAAGAAAAATAATATATTATAGCTCTAAGTGGAAAATTAATAAGCACAGAATTTAAATTTGAAGCAAATAGAAGTTAGCAAGAATACTCATTTATGTACAAAGTTCTATCTGTCAGGCTTACACATCTAAAAATTATAGGTGTCGTCAGGGACTGAAGGGCGTTTGAGGATATAGGTGATAAAGCATTATTATAAATGCTCATATTTCTCTGTTAGGATCAGACAAGCTTGCAAACACATGAATTTGGCATTGAATCGTATTCAAAATCAAAGTATAATCAGTACACCTGACGTAAATGCATACCTTATAGACCAATTGGCTAGGCTGGAAAATGGCATATGCAATGTTCCAGTATTAGAAGGAAAACAGGATTACGTGCATCAGTGCAGCATTTTAGCGAACAGTTAATGAGCATGGCCCAATTGAAATCCCGAATGCCATGCGTAATGGATTGGGTACTCGTTCTCTTCGTAATTAGACATTTCAATACTGAAAACAAGCAAATTAATTGATAGCTCGATTGAAGCCGAAGATTAGGTATTAAATGGATCGGAAATTCGTGGAATGATTAGACTTACAAAATTGCTGCTTAGATTTGGTCCAGCAATCAAAAGAAGTTTCTTTTCGATTCTGAAAAATCTCAAATCGGATTAACCAGACTGCTAGGTTAAATATCTAGTAGAATATAACAGATAAAAATTATTTTGATTTTCACGTTTAACTAAGAAATTTGCATTACACAAATCACAGTTATTTTGGTATGGCAAGCAAAAGTTGCCATGCACAACAGATCGAATATGGACAACTAAACTCAATTCTTAAACATCTCTCTTTGCATATAAACAAATTATTTTCAAATGCTTGATTTAACAACCAAGTACCAACTTCCCAAATGGTGTTGAGCTATTTGGTTTCTTTATCGGTTTCAAAAATAATTGATTTAGTTCAAACTAATTTTCACTATACTTCCACCATAATGGATTTCAAAACATTGTTGCAATTCAAACCGAACAAACCACATGTTTTTCTTCAAGCAAAGGACCATGCTAATTACTTCGTATTCATTTTAGCTCTACTTTTTTTGAAACAAAAATGTGTCATCTTCTGAAAAGAAGAGAGCATATATATATATATATATATATATATATATATATATATATATATATATATAAGGGAAACAATGGTACAGAGTCTGACTATAGAGAATGAGAATACAACGATAGAACCCAAAAAGTTCTAAGGATGTAAAGAAAGTAGATAGATGAGCTCTGGATAAACCGCCGCCCATCTACTTCAATATCGAATTCCGGCAAGGCCACCACCCGATATTGAAGTATATCTACTCCTATACAATACTCATACACTCTATATAATAGCAAAAATAATGAGAAATAACACCAAATAAACTCTCTAACAGTAATAAAAAAACGAATCATCAATCCAGTCAGCAATCCACTCTCTCCAGCTATCCACTATGCATCTCTTCTAAATCAACCACCTGAATCTGCGAAAAGCTCAACATATTGTTAGAAAGATATTACACATATATCCATGGAAATAAATGTGCCTCAATATATATAACAATATATATATATATATATATATATGTATGTATGTATGTATGTATACATTCATACACATTTTAACCATGCATATATGTGTAAAAAAAGAAATATAAGAAAATACAATTAAAAACTAGAAAAAGAAATTAAACATCAATGCGATATCTATTACAGAAAAAACTGTTAATTCTAATGAATAGAGATAAATTCAATCTCACCTTATTCAATAAATTCTCAAACCCCGATTTCCCAAAAAGCTTATAATGTGAATTAGACATCCAAGACAGACAATAATAAACTATTTTAATGATTAAATTGTCCGTAGAAACTGAAGTAGAATGGAAGGATCTCTGATTTCTTTCGAACCAAATGAACCAATTTACAATGGTGACTAAAGAATCTAAAATGTATCTTTTACTAGCATTAAAAACAAATCTATAAGAATCCCAATAATTAGCACAACAATTGAATGATGAATGATAATCAAAAACAAATAACCTTAATACCATATTAAGTATACAATTTGTGATACTATAAGTGAAAAATAGATGATCCACATCCTCGTTCATATTATTACAAAAGTAACACTTAAAGTCACGAATGATATTCTTCCTCTTAAGTAATTCCAGAGTATTAATTTTCTTATGAGTAATAAGCCACATTAGAAATTTAGCCTTAGGAGGAGAATTAGCTTTCCAAATAAATTTAAAAGATCGAAATGAGATTCCGGAAAAGTTCATGAACTTATACATGGAATTCACCGAATAAACTTGACTAGTGTCCATAACCCAACTAATAGAGTCTTTACTATCATCAATGTGATATAATGATAACTTAGCATAAAGGAGAGCTAATTGTCTTAACATTTCTCCATCTAATATATTAACAAAAGAAAACGTCCATGGAGGATGTTGATCTCTTCTAAAGATATCTTTTATCAATGCATTTTTTAAATTACAATTATTATAGAGTTCTTTAAATTCTGTTTTTAATGGTAAACGGGAAATCCACCTATCATGCCAGAAATAAGTCGTATTACCAGAATGGACAATAACCTTGCAACCTTTGTTAAAAAAGTCAAAGCACTCTAATACTGACTTCCAAAAGTGAGATAGGCTATGAAACCAACTACCCCTAGATCCAACAATGAATTCTCCTCCTGAATAATAAAATTTAGTTATAATATCTTTCCAAGTTGTAGAAACTTCCGGAGACCTAAGTTTCCACAACCATTTGGCTAATAAGGAAGAATTAAAATTAGATAGATTAATTATCCCCAAACCCCCGTCTATCTTAGCCTTACAGCACACCTCCCAATTAACTAAGCATTGAAATCCCCTACAAATAGGATCTCTGCCCCCACCCCATAGATAATTACGTCTTATTCTATCAATCCTGTCAATCACCCATTTAGGGAATCTATGTAATGACATTCAATACGTAGGGATAGCCGATAGAACTGAATTAACCAAAACTAATCTACCTGCTCTAGACAAGAACCTATTGTTCCAATTAGATAATCTATTATTAATCTTATCAATTATGACTAACCAATCTTCCTTTTTTAATTTTGATGGTCTAATCTTAAAACCTAAATAATCGAAAGGAAATTTCATAACAGAACAGTTTAAGGTATTAGCGACCATAACCTCAACATTATCAGAATCATTTATGACCATAACAGAGCTTTTGTCAAAATTAATTCTAAGACCTGATAACATCTCAAAACAGTAAAGTATGAACTTAAGAGCAATAATGTGATTTGGTAGATGCGAAGAAAATAATAAGGTATCATCAGCAAATTGGAGAACAGATAATTCATTGTTAATTTCATTATTCCCTACATGCCCCAAAACACCTAGTCTCCCTGCTCGTTTAATGATTCTAGAAAAAACGTCTACCGCTAAATTAAATAGCAGAGGAGACAGGGGATCGCCCTGTCTGAGACCCCTCTTAGATTGTATTTTCTTACCCACGACCCCATTTACAACAATATTGGAGCTACCCGACCTAAGTAAAAGCATAACCCAGTTAATCCACCTAACACTAAAACCTCTAGCTAGACAAACTTCACATATATAATCCCAATCAATAGAATCAAAAGCTTTCTCAAAATCTAATTTCAAAATAGCACATGGAAAATTATTTTTAACACACACATTAATGTACTCCTGTACCGCTGCCACTCCATCTACTATTTGTCTACCTTTTATAAAAGCAGTTTGTGAATGATCTATAAGATCATTCATCTTCCCACTTAGCCTGTTTGCAAGAACTTTAGAAATTATCTTAACAGATACATTAATCAAAGATATAGGTCTAAAATCCTTTAAAAATTTTGCATCCTCTTTCTTTTTAATAAGTATAACATTGGCTATATTAAAATTACCTAAGCATAAATCCCCGCTATAAAAATCATTAAATGAGTTTACTACATCAGTTTTCAAAACCTCCCAAAACTGTTTGTAAAATAGTACAGAAAAACCATCAGGCCCCGGAGCTTTGTCGCTAGGCATATCGCAAATTGCCTTCCAAATCTCCTGTTCTGAGAAAGGTTTATCTAAATCTAATAATGCTCCCCTTTCATCTTTAGGGTATAATTCCTGCCACTTAACGTTAATTCTTCTCTTAATCCGAGTCCCAAAAATTTGTTTGTAATAATTGGTAAACGCTTCATTTAAATCACGCTGAACTGTCAATTCCTCATTATTCAAGAAAATAGAATGAATAAAGTTATCGCGTCTCCTCTTATTAGCCATGCTATGAAAAAATTTCGTATTATTATCCCCTTCCTTAATCCATTGAACACGTGACCTTTGTTTCCACATTATTTCCTCTTTTTACAAAATAATTTTGAAATCATTTCTGAGGTTAGAAAGCCTATCTCTCTCGTTTAAATTAAGAGACCTAGATTCACTTATCTTATCTAAGTCTAACATCTCACATAAAATCTTATCTTTCTTAACTTTAACATTACCAAAAACAAATTTTTTCCACCTCTTAAGAAAAAATCTTAATTTACCAAGTTTAGCCACAAAATTTTTTGCCGGATTGCCATTGTACAAATTATTAAAATAGAATAACGAATTCCATTTTATAATAACAAAATTAATAAAACTGGCATCTAGTAACCACATACGTTCAAATTTAAAATTATTACTAATTAACATGTTTGACTCACACGTAAGGATTATAGGACAATGGTCCGAATATAAAAAAGGAAATCCTTTTACTTTACAAATTGGAAATCTTTCATCGACCTCCGTGCTAATAAAAAATCTGTCTAACAATGCAAACGACGGTTCTTCACTAATATTAGACCTCGACCAAGTAAAAGATCTATTACTAAGAGGAATCTCAAACAAATTATTAGCAAGAATGAAATCATTGAATTTTTCCATGTCAGAAAAATTTCCTTCACGAGGAGATCTCTCTCCCAAAAATCTAGTAACATTGAAATCTCCCCTACGATCCAGAGATTGGGGGCATGATTCCTGAATTCTGAACATTCATCCCACAAACATCTCCTCACAATCTTATTGTGTGGGCCATACACATTAGAAATGCCCAACGATGAATTATCATTAAGTGAAACTAATATAACGTGTAATGAATGTAATTTAGGAAATTCCTGCACAAGTCTATACTGATTATCTTTCCAACCAATCATAAGCCCCCCGGCAGTACCAATTGCTGGTAGACATGACCAATTTCGGAAATGAGATCCACCTAACCTAGCATAAAAACTACTATCTGGGCTCTCAATTTTTGTCTCTTGTAGCAATACAATGTCGATATGTTGATCTACAAAAAAAGTCCTAACCTTATCGCATTTTTTAAGTTTATTTAAACCCCTTATATTCCAACTAACAATCCTCATCTACTCAAAGAGGAAACTCTCTCTAATTCTCTACTCCTAATGTACTCCGCATCAATCTCAATATCAGTAAAAACAAAGGCAGAATCACTAGCAAGTTGAGATAACTGACTAATCGACAAACTACTCAAAGCATACGGAGAGTAATCACTACCATAAACAGAGATCATACCTGAGCCCGTGTCCGATGTGCTACAACTAGCAATCGGACTCTGGGACCTACCTCGGAAAGAAGAGGAACTAGATCTGATCCTCGCACTATGACGGATAAAACCAGAACTGGGAATACCTCTCTTGCGCCTTCCCCTCTTAATCGAAGAAGAAGGTGCATCGCTACTCTGAACATGAATCTCACTAGACCCCAACAAACTCGAAAAGCTAGTGTCAACCGCAGGAGTAGACCCATAACTTCTCCCCCTCCACACTGATGTGGATGAAAAAGCTACACTACTTCGAGGTAGCTGTACACTATGTTCATTTAATCCAACATACGCTGTCGGCAACATAATACGATCACAGTAATCGCTAGCAGAAATCATCACCGCAAATGGCAAGACATATATCAAAAGAGGAACACTATGAGCAGGTCTCAGCGATAGAAGGAAAAAACTCACATCCAACTTACTGATCACCACTGAACCCAACACGTTTCCCCGTAAAAGTGAAATACCACGCACCACAGATCCTCCCAAACACCCACTGCCTCCATAACCCTCCATCAACTGTCCACTATGACCCTCATTAAACTGAATGTCCCCTTCGGCAAATTCAAAACCAATCTGTTCATCAGCTTCAGAAACCAACATATCCTCCTTAAATTTTGTCAAAAAATTGCTACAATATTCAGCATCCCTATTTAAGTGCCTCGCAATTTTGACTTTCCGAACTTTGAAACCTTTGAATCTTTTGTTCTTTATAGAGGTAAAGGGTTGTCTTTTGTTTGAAGATGCATCTGTTAATGTTTCCATCAATGAACTATCTGTCTCGCCCACCTTCAAACAATCGAAGCTGTTTCTCAAGACTACATCATCAGCCACTTTCCAAATCATTCCCTTAACACAAGCTGACCCGTGAGTAGATTCAACCACCCCTTCATTGAAACCATTCATGTCAATATGATCATCACCTGACATCCATTCTCTCTCTCACCACCTTCATACAATCCGCCAAAACATTAATATCAGCAAGACCTCTACAAGACATAACCACAGGGTCACTAAGCAGAGGATCCCTGCTCCACCAATCCCATCCATTATCCATTGAACCCACTAGCATATCCACATTGTTCATATCTATATCATCCTCCAACATTTGCTCTTTCGCCATGGCCTTATCCGAGTGTAACAAATCAGCTGAAGGGACTTTAGAGTTCGAAAAGTTCTGAAAATTGGCAACTCCACCGTCAAAGTTAACAGCAGTGTTTATGATATCAAAATGCTTCAACATCTCGTTCATGATCAATTCAACTTTTCTCTTATTTTTTGAAAAAGATTCAGTATAGCATGCATGAAACTTTAAGAAATTCAGACAAAATTCCATGGCATGTTCCCTCCTATTCAATGGCCTTGGCAAGGGTGGAAAAATATCAATGCTATCAACCTTTTTAAACCACAAAATTCCATCCACGAGACCTTCTAGGTGCCAACCCAGCAATAATAACAGATATGCCGCTCCATTTTTATTTTCAGAAAAATCCGCATCAACGATATCCGTTAGCGAAATTATGTTATGGCATAATCTCGAACAGTTGTACTGCAATAGATCAAATACAGACTTCCCCTTATGGATCAAGTGACAGTTTAACTTGCGATGACCTATACCACCACAATTAAAGCATTTGATACCATTTCTACAAACTTTTGCTATATGTGAAAGCTCACCACATTTGAAACAGCATCTAGCTTTTCCTTTATTAACAAAGTAAGAATTTTTACCAGAAATTGAGCACCAGTCAGCAAGAGAAGATGGTTTTCTGACCATATCAGCATAGGATAAGGAACGAAGACCAGCATTACTTGATGAATTATCCTGCACTATATCCTGAGTTCTCACAATCTCGCATTGCCTGAAAGTGAGATTGATCCTCCCCGGCTTCATTTTTGTCTCTTCAATCAACGATAAAGGAGCTGTATCCTTATGAATTTTATCAATGCCATGAAAAATACCCCTGGATTTGCCCCCAAAGATTAAAACATCACCTGATTCCAACCTTATTTTCCTTAACATACCTTCATCCTTCTCCTCCCTATAAACAAACTCCGCCGTATCTCCGATGGAGAAGGAGACCACTGGAAGCCCAGCCATTAAACTATCACGACTTTCATCTCTATCTTGATGAAGCCCCAATTTCCCATCAAGGTTGTAGAAATTAACTATGCATGTATCAGGATTCATTTTCGGCAAATCATCATCGCAACCTTTATTTAAGACGATTTCTTTGCGCGCATCTGAAATTGCTTCACTGACCAAATTCAGCATCTCGTTTGGTATTTCCTTAAGCAAAGATCCATCCTTGACTTCGTAATTTCTTGCACACGGATTCCAAGATTTGCCAAAACATAACATGTATAGGTTGAGTCCGGCTCCATTCTCATATGTCGGCCTGATGAAACCATTTTCCCCAATTCCTGCTTCTTGACATCTCTTAACTATTTGAATCTGGTTTTGGAGACTAATATAATTTTTCAATAGAACCAGACCCGAATTCAGAACTTGATGATGCACAATTTGTTCATTATCATTTATCGAACATCTCTCCGCAACAATCGACCTTTCATTCAAACAAATATTGAATCCTTTTGCAACCGTATCATACTTTGGAGGATTTCCGGTACCCTTAGCAGTTTTGCACCTCCTCGCAATATGCCCTAGAATTCCACATTTATAACATCGAACGAATTGGAATTTGGCCGCAATCGTATTGCTTTCCTTTTCATTCCGATGTAAATTCGACAGAAACGATTGAGAAATCGGAAGATATGAGCAAGAACCATTCCAAGAAAACGAAGAAAATCCAGCCGCCATTCCGTGTTTTTTAGATCTTCTGTTGTATTGGATGATTAACCACTTGTCTTATTATTGGTTATTATTTGCTATTGCATATACATTAAATACAATTAGTTTTGAGTTCTTGCTATTGCATTTGGTTATTATTTGCTGATCCACTTGTCTTATTGTTGTGGTGTTCCTTTTGAAGTGTAGTATTTGTTTGGGATTGTTATTGGTGTTACTCTCGTCATATAACAATTACTGTGAATATTTTAGCTCTACTTTTCTTTTTACCAAACGATTTTTGCACGATGTTATCCATTGGACCTGCTTTTAATCAGCACTAAGCTGCCATTCACTCGCTAATGAATTAGAAAATACAAGACAAATTGATTGAACCACTTGAAATAGTTGGTATATTAGTCTGTTCTTGCTTGTTTCTAAGTAGTCTATAAATATTAAATAACAGCACTCTAAAAATGTTTGATTTGATTTTGAATGTGTGCCAAAAAGAAAAAAAAGAAAAAAATATTATGGAAAACAAACATACTTAAAAATACAATGAGCCTACCCAACTCAGCATATCTCTTAGATCTAACTCGGTCATGGGAATACTGTTTACAAATTGAATATCTGACGTAATTTCATAAACCGCAAAAGCTGAACAGAAGCAGTTAGCCGAAACCATAGTCTTTGATAAGTCAAACGTAACTGATACCTCATTAATTTAATTTTATGTGTTTTCAGTTGGTATATTAACTGCAACCGATCTTTTTTGAGACTCCATAGCCCGAGGGGTGACAAATTTAATTAATATCAATAACTATCCACCTAATCCATGCACACATTATGCTGCGTCACAAGATAATGATATTTATCCATACACACAGTCACACATGCTACGTCACATGATAAGGATCCAACTCATAATATATTATTTTCCTCTTATAACTTGTTATCGTTACATTGTTATTACCCTTAAAACAATGTAATGGTAATAAGTAATGGTAACAATGAAACAGTAATAACAATGTAACGGTAACAAGTTATAAGGGGAAAATAACATATTATGAGTTGGATCCTTATCATGTGACGCATCATGATGTGTGTATGGATAAACATACTTATCTTGTGATGCAGCATGATGTGTGCATGGATGAGGTGGATCCTTATCCCCCCCTCCACCCTCAAACCTAATTTACCAAATCAGGGTTGCAGCCAAAGAAGTAAATGAAAGAGGCGAATAACATTCTTGTGCCACCAACGCAATAGAGAAGCAGATCCAAGCTGATAGGTTAAACGTAGATTCGAGGGAGAGAGAACTGGGCATTATTCAGGTAGATAAGTCAAGACAGTGGGTCGCAGCTTCGCTTCTTGCTCGTCTACATTCAATTCATGTTTCAGCAGTGAAAATGTTGTCTTCGGTAAGGGTTTGGTGAGTATATCTGCCTTCTGACACTTCGACGGTATATATCCTACTTTAATTTTTCCGCTAATGACTTGCTCCCTGATAAAGTATAGGTCCAGTTCGATGTGTTTAATTTTTGAGTGCAATATTGAGTTTGCTGTAAGAGCTGTCGAACTGACATTGTCGCACAACACCATGAGTTTCTTGTCGGTCTCCATTTTGAGTCCACTTAATAGAGATTGTATCCATAATATTTCTGTTGCACTGCTTACTACACTCCTGAATTCTGCTTCATTACTTGAACGAGACACAGTGTTTTGCTTTGTTGCGCACCAGGATATTGAGTTTTTTCCCACAAAGATGCAGTATCCTGTTGTTGATTTTCGGTTGTCTTGATCAGTTCCCCAGTTTGCGTCTGCATAAGCGTTTATAGTTAATGATATGAGGTTTGCAGTATTAGTCCTTGATTGGTAGTGCCTTTTAGGTATCGTTGAATTCTTTTAACTGTTGTCCAGTGATCATCTGTGGGCCACTGCATGTATTGACTCACTTTATTGACGCTGTAAACAATGTCAGGTCGAGTAATTGTGACATATTGTAAGGCTCCTACTATGCTTCGATATAATTTTTTCTGGTTAAGATGTATTTCAGTCCTTGCTTTCCTTTTTACCTCAATACCTAGAAAGTAATTGAGTTCCCCAAGATCTTTTATAGAGAATTCAATGTCTAGTAGCTTTGTGATATTGTTGATTTTTGTGTCACTATTTCCTGTTATGATGAAGTCATCAACATGCATTAGAATGTAGGTGATGTTGCCGTTGGTAAACTTTATGAATATGGAGTTGTCTGATCTTGTTAACTGATAGCCTTGCTTTACCAGTGTTGTTTTTTGTTTATCGAACCAAACCCTGAGTGCCTGCTTTAGTCCATATATTGCCTTATTAAGTTTGCATACCATAGTTTCTTGTCCTTTCCGAATAAATCCCTGCGGCTGTTCCATAAAGACCTCTTCCTGCAAAACACCATTTAAGAAAGCATTATTAACAGTCAATTGCTTGATGGTCCAGTTCTTATATAAGGCTATGGTCAGAATTATTCGAATTGAGGTGGGTTTCACGACAGGTGAGAATATTTCGTGAAATCGAATCCACACTGCTGTAAGTTCCCATTTGCTACAAGCCTAGCCTTATATTTTGATACTGATCCATCAGCATTTCGTTTTAATTTATATATCCATTTGCTTCCTATAATGTTTTTGTCGCTTGGCATCTCTACCAATGTCCAAGTTTTATTTTTGAGAAGTGCATTGCACTCCTCTTGCATTGCATCTCTCCATTTAGCACTTGATGCAGCTTCCGTGTATGACATAGGTTCTGTTGAGTCCAGATTTATGTTAAAAACTTTGGGCTTATAAATGCCACTCTTTTCCCTCGTCATCATTGGGTGTTGGTTAGTTATGCCTTTGACAGGTTCCAACTGGTATGTGTTGGTGCTGCTGCTTGCTTCACCCTCAGATATTCCGTTTTCTTCCCTTTCATTCCTGCTAATTTCTTCGTTTGTATTGCTCCCTTGATTAGTGCCGTGACTTGATGTTGTGTGTGTATCTCCCTCTTGATTTGTGTTGCGTGATTCTTGTTGTATTGCCTGAATCATGACTTCATCATCCTTGAGATCATACTGTCTGGTATTTTGGACTTTTTTGATTGTTTTAATTTCTGATGTGCTAAAACATCTTCATAAATACCACATGTCTTGAAACATAAATTTTACCTTTGTTGTCTATGCATTTATACCCTTTGTGATCTTTGAGGTAACCCAGAAATGTACATGGTATAGACCTGTATTCTAGTTTGTGTGCATTGTATGGTCTGAACCAAGGGAAACACTAACATCCGAAAACTTTTAGGAGATTTTAGTCTGGTCTAACATTGTACAACACTCCCTGTGGGCACTTGAAATTAAGTACTTGGTTAACATGATGTTGATCAAGTACACAACAGTGTTGAATGCCTCTGGCCAGAGCTTTAGTGGTACATAGGCTTTCACAAGCAATGTTAGACCAGTCTCTACAATATGTATGTGTCTTCTTTAGATAAAACCATTTTGTTCTAAGGTGTGTGGACATGTAATTCTGTATTCAATCCTCTTATTCTGAAAAAATTGTTTTAGTGGAAGGAATTATGTTCCTCCATCAGTTTGAACTTTCTTAACTTGGTGACCAATTTGTTTTTCAATAGTATTTATAAATTGCATTGTAATATTGTTTACTTCGGCTTTTAATTTTAAAAAGTAAATCCATACAAATCTAGAGTAAACATCAATAAAGGGAATGTAATATTTGTATCCATAATCTGAGGTCATGGGTGCAGGTCCCCATATATCGGTAGCAACTAATTCTAGTGGTGTTGTGTATGTGGTTTCAGAGTGTGGAAATGAAAGTTTATGGCTTTTACCCATTTGACAGAATTCACACACATATTTATTTGGAATACCAGTAATAGAGATTTTATTTGCATCGCATACAGCTTTAACAATTTTTATTCTTGGATGCCCTAGTCTATCATGCCAGAGATTAAAATAATTACAAGACTTAGAAACATTGTTAATATTTGGACTGTAATTATTACAAAATTCAGACTGTCTCCTACTTGTAGCAAAATTGTATAGAGCATTACTTTCTCTACCCTGAAAAATAGTTTCTCGAGTCAATATATCCTTGACTGGACATATGTTTGGGTAGAATTCAAAGAATACGTTATTACCTTTGGCAAATTATGAAACACTCGTTAGATTTCTTTTGATTTCTAAAACACGCAGCAAATTATTTAAAAACAGAGGTGTAGAATCATTTAACTTGCATTTCCTGTGTGTGATGTATATGTTATTACCATTACCAACAGTTAAGGTTTGCATACCTTTGTACTCCCTATTGCCGAGATTCAGGTTGTTTAAGTTGTTTCTCACGTGATGAGTTGCACCCGAGTCAGGATACCAGCACTCATTATTTATGTCTTCAATTTTTGCATTTTCAGTATTGTGAGCCTATGCTTCCCCTAGATTGTCCTTGGCATGTGTTTCCATTGATAGTTGAGTTGCTTGTGTTGTTCTGGTTTGGGGCGCAATTAGCGTTGTATCTGAAGTAGCACTTGTTTGCACTGTGACCGTACTTCCCACAGATTCGACATCGAATTCTGTTGTTGCTATTAAACCTGCCTCCCCTGCCTATGTCTCTATTTGACTGTCCTCCCCATTAATTATAGTTGTACGGTTGATGTTACCCGGTCCATAGCTCCTTTCTGGTTGTTTTCCTTTGTAGCTAGCTGTGTAGTTGATATTGTGGTCTGGATTAGCTGTTTTTCTTTGCTCAATCCTTCCCTCATGAGCTAATAGAGTAGTGTAGATATATTGGAGAGTAGGGGGTTGGTTCAATTGAGGATATTATAGCAACAACGGATTCATAGCTCTCATCAAGACCACTGATAATAGACATGATTTGTTCAGTTTCATTTATATTGAGGCCAACTGCGGATAGCGGTTACAGATGCCTTTGACCTTGAGCAAGTATTCATTCATTGTCCTGTTGTCTTTCCTTATATTGCTTAATTGCCTCTTAAAGTGCAGTATATGTGCAAAAGATTGCGAGGTGAAATTCCTTTCAACTGCTTCCCACACATCATGTGTTGTTTTGCAACCGATGATTTGTGGTAACAGTGATGTGCTGATGGGTTGACATCAGCCATTAACAGACTAGACTGTCTTGTCGCTGGTGAACTGGGAACTCTTGGTTTGTTATTAAATTTTTATTATCATCTTTTATAAATTTGGCTGGAACTTGCTTGACTCCTAAGATGTAATCTTCAAGACCGTAACCTCTAACGGCCGTTTCGACTTGCAATTTCCATAACTGGTAATTTGAGTCATCTAGATGCACCGAGATCAGATTAGACTGGGGCTTAATGATGGCTTTTATCAGGTCGAGAGTGGACTCTTGAGTATTTTGAGACACTGTAACAACCCGAATTCTGGCAGACCGATTTTTTTTCAAAATTCCAATCTATCGAAACTCGTCTTGGTTTGCTCTGGTATCCTGCAGAAAAGATAGAGACATAAAATATGTTAGAGCTCAGAAAATATCTCACAGCGGAATGGATAAAATATAATGTAATCAAAATATAGCCTTACCGTATTAATAATACTGCCTAACCAGTATCCAAAGCTATCATGTCTTTGCCACAAATCTAACATATGAGTATGTTATGAGGAGGGGGTCAGAACACAAGTTCAAGCGACTAGATTTAAATTATACATTTTGGATAATCCTACATATACCGTTCAATCACATTTTCTTATTTATTAGGTTACTTGGGTTAAAAGCAATCAAGGCTTACACACACGTTGTACCCATGTACTTTCCAGTGGATTAACCTAGTACGGTATATATGTAGTTACCCCCAATATTAAGGTACACCCCATGGTATCCCACTCGCAAGATCTCCACCGTAATGCCATAGAAATGTGCGCAGTCCCACATCCTACGCCGGAGTGATGTACAGATCTCTATATAACAATGTTACATTCCACATATATCTGTCATTACTACGCTACGTAAACATACGGACTGTCACCGTCAAGCGAATCGGATTTTATACCGGAGTAATGTCCTTAAGTCTATGATACACCACCCAAAGCCGACATGCGTGCATCTAGACTGTCCCATGTACGTATCGTCAATCGTATTCGATGCCTTAACTGCACATAATGTGCACCAAGTTCCGTGGCAGGGCTATACAAGAAACACGGAACTTGGTCGGGAGCTTTTCCATATCTGTTCAGGCCCGTCTTTAAGAGCCTCAAAATACAAATATTCCTAGGGTCTGTTTTTCATGGTTGTTATGGCCCTACCTCAGCCCCTCCCTCAACTAGTAAAGACTACAAGAGCTAAACGACTTGCCCCTAACGAACAATCTAAACATCCAGTTGGCGTCTTCCATCAACCATCGTACCTCGATAGTGAAAGGTAAATGGTCTATTGGTTTTAGCTCTAGTCTTTCTGCGTCCCACTGGCTACTGATGACGGGTACCCGATGATCTACTATCTCTGTTGGTCCTTACCTCTGCATCCTCGTTGAGGCGACCACCGAATCACCCTAGTGTCACCACGTCGTAGCATTCTGACTGCAGATCTACTTTTGCAGTCAAGGCCCACCCACCTAGTAGTTACGCGCAGACCCAACCTCTGCGAGCACAGCCTAAACATCTGTCATCACACAGAGGACTACCAGGTGCACCTTACGTATCTTAGGAAGCTGTGTGCTTCCCGCTGAAGTACTTTGGAGCCGACAAAATAATCAGATGAACGTGCGCTCCCCTCGTGCCTTATGACACCATGATGATATACCCCGTTGGGTTATTCATCCTCAAACGTGCGGACTGGTCCAAGCGCCTCATTTCAATGTGTCAATAGACCCTATGTCTAAACATTCTTTTACGCGCTTGCTTTACCTCACCAGGTTTCCATTGAACTTGGTTATCCCCGTTCACATTGACTTCTTATTCAAGTTACCAAGTTTTTCTTGTTTATTAATTTCAGTCATATAACTTAACCCATTTAATTTTATTAATAAGCCCACAACATGTTGCTCTCTAGATTGTGATCCAAGGTCTGTAATCCACAATCCCTTTATATTCTTGTTTGATTTCATCGTTACAATAACATGTTCTACTTAATATGTAATTAAGTATATCTCAATTCACATGTTTTCTTTTTAACATGTCAGTCATTATTTACGATTAAATATAACTTATTTCATTTCATAAGTTTTCCTCATTCTTTCTCATGTAATTGTAATTCCATTTTACACCATCACTACAACTTATCGTTGTTTACTTATTAACTTAGTTCTCTTAACTAAGGTCCACTAATAATTTTCTCTTCCCATAAATATAACTTATGTTGTCGTCATCCGTAGATTTCCGATTCTTGTTCTTATAAATAGCTTAATTATAATTAAGTACATCTTATCCCCTTACATAAGTTATTCCATCCCCTTTATCGTTTATTATAACCTAAGTTATAATTTCCAGTTGTCCCTAGGATAAGCCTAAACATGTTATTCTAATCAGCAGATCTAATACTTCCAAATTTACAGATTACTTAATTTATAATTAAGTACAACTTTTTACATTTCATTAACTTTCCCCCTTTTTCTCTACTTATTACAAACAACTGGTTTTAGTTTTCCCCATTTAATAATTACTTAATTTATAATTAAGTGTCACTTATGTCCTTACTAGTTTATTATAACCTAAGTTATAATCTTCACTTGTCCCTAGGACAAGTCTACCTATTATACAACATTCTTATTAATGTAATTTATTTATAATAGGTTATTATCATTCCCCGTTTATCAGTCCTGCTATTTACATATATATATATATATACATATATATACGCACACACACACACATATGTATATGTATGTATATATTTATGCACTAGACCTCTCACATTAAGCCTACACTTGTGGATGTTGGATTTGCCGGCCGGTTCCGGACAGACTTCTTTCACAAGTTGACTTAATCTCGTGTCTTAGCACCATTACATTTTTTATTTATGCACTTAGACCCCTCACATTAGATTTATCAGTTGTGGATGCTGGACATGCCGGGCGGTTCCGGATAGACATCTGCCACAAGTGTAATCTAACCTCGTGTCTAAGCGCGGTTACAGTTTCTTATTTACTGTAGTTCTTCTATATAATCTAGGCATGTCTATTTGTCTAAAATTCCACTGTAATTTATATTTTACATGTCATCATATTATGCCTATTTCATGTCATACGTTCTTTCTAACATATAATATAATCAGTTCTATTCCATCATGTAATCAATTAATCAGATAATTGTTCAAATTTAACAATAACATGTAATTGCCAAATCTTGTAATTTTTCTCAATTTCTACCGTTAATGGTCCAGGTACACAAATATCACAAGTTAACATGGAATTGAAACAACAGTAATCGCTACGCATATTTTGGCAAATTTTCCAATATATTAATATCTTAGCATATTAATATTCCAACATGTCATATTCGTCAAGTTAATCCTTTTAACGTAGGCTTAAACATTTCAACATATCATAATAACATTTCAATACTTTTAATTATTCTAGCCAATTCACATTGTACAATAACGGGGAATGTTAAACGATAATATATCATTATCTAAAATGATATAACTTAAATCCACTCACCTCGGATGCATTCCAAATCCTGGATCTGGTCGAGATCTATTATTCCATGGTTTTTCCCCCAATTGGATTCAGAACCTAACAACCATGGATTCATAATTTTTTTACTAAAAGAAAGAAAGAAAAAGAAGAAAGAGACGAGAATGGAAAATAGACCAGATCTAGGAATTACCTCACTTCGATAAGAAATCTGAACACCTATTTACATACATACATTCCTTTCCTTCAGATCTGGATTCAGAATTTTTCCTAAACTAATAATCTTAATTTTCTAAATAGATTCGAGGAGGGAGAGGAATGACAGAGTTTCTTAATTGTCTCAGAAATATGAGACTTAAGGTAGGCTCTACAGTCTTATTTTTAGGTGTTCAGCAACATATTTCGTAAAAGAAATAGTCCACGTTCGCGCAGAAACAATCTGCCCAGATCTGCCCTAGAGGGGTCGACCCCCCCCCCTTTATAGGGTCGACCCATGAGTCGACACCCCCCTTATGGGGTCGACACCCCTAAGCGGGAATTTTCCTACTCCCCTTTTCCACGTGAATTTGAACTATTTTGAATTTCTGGACTTATTTTATTCATATATACTCTTCTTATGCATATACAAACTTCAAACCTTAATAACTTCTTCATACGGTGTCCGTTTTATGCAAACTTGGTGTATATTTTGACCAGAATTCCAAGACGAATGCAATGGCGTATTTTGTTTCACTTAATTCTGAATATTTAATTAAGTTATTCTTATTTTATTTTCTTGAGTTAAAAATGCGGGGTGTTACATTCTCCTACCCTTAGGAAATTTCGTCCCCGAAATTTGATAAGGGTAAAAATTCAATAATCCCTCGCGTAATATACATCCATCGTGTGTGCATCCGAATTTGAAAACATTGTGCACTTATGCAAAGTGAAATACACTATAATAATACATGTATGCCTAAGTGGTACCTCCTATGTGTATGCAAGTTTTTCAAAAATCCTTTTTAAAATATGTTGCACATCCTAAATATATTGGCAATTCTATATGAATGCAATATTTTGAAAATCAAAATGCATTTTCATCCAAATTTTCCCACACTCTTACTGAGTAAGAGCGTAGTTCATCCAGCTGTTGCATTCAAAATCCTACCAACCAAATTTATTTTTTCAAATTTTAGAAAATCTAACTTTCTGAATTCGATTTCTTATGTTACAAAAAGGTAAAAAAGGGAAAATTTCACATCTTCCATTTTTCTTTTATGTACCTTTTTCCAACCGTACTTGAATTTAATGTAACTATTTATAAAGATTCCCCTATTTTCCTATCCAAGCATAACCCACATATGAAAATTTTCTTTGTTACTGACTTTCTTTTTCATCTTATCTGGGAAATATTTATCTATATCCATATTTTCTCATAATTTATCTTGTTTGTTGCTTTACTGAATTTGTTGTTTCCTTTTTAGTTGTACCATTTCTCTTTTCTTAGCTTATTTAATTATCAGATCTAGGTTTGGTTTTCAAATAAGCCTTCTAGTCTTTCAACTAAAACAGGAAAACAAGCACTCTATACAGCTACTATTAAGGGCCAAGAATCTCGGGACTATGTCCCCTGTAACAACCCGGAATTTCTAAACCAATTTAAAAATTTTATTTTAGCTATTTTAATGAGTTTTGAATATTTAACATGATTTATTTTAAATAATAACGACTAAAAATTTATTTGAATCAAAGTTAGAATGTATAAATTTATTTTAATTATAAAATGAACACGAAATGGCGTGGTAGTTTGAAAATTCGACTTTTTAATTTCACTTGAATATACAGAATTCAATATAAATCGGATTTCAGTAAAATAAGAAACATTGGAATATTTGAACTATAATTTTTTAATGAATGCAAGAAACTGAGATTATAAACTGTAAGCTATGACCAGATTAAAATTTAGAATAGTCGCTATGGAATTTATTTATATTTTTATTATATATAGCCCTTAAAAATAGCCATTTTGAAAACAACCTCCATTTTCGACGAAACCACTTTTATTGGATCCGGAATGTCAAATTATTGCTAGATTTAAAATTTCATAATTTTTGGAATTAATATGTGAGCGTGGTAAATTTAAACGTTTTTCTAATTTCAATTTAAATTTAATCGACTAGAAAAAGGTCATTTTTCAAACGGTCTTCAAATTCGACGAAATTAATTTTGTTAGGACCGTATCGTCAAAACATAGCGAGATTTCAATATTCGTAATTTTTGGAGTCAGTATGTGGCCTCGATAAATTCGAATGTACATTGGAATTCAATATTGAACATTATATTAATTTATAGTTTAATTTTGATAAAAAATGATCGAAACAGTGGAAACATATCCCATTGTGTACGGAATACGGGTTGGCTAGGGGCGATAGCCGTTGGGTTTGATTTGGAGTTCAGACGAAAATTTCACTTTTAGGAGTTAAATAATTAAATATATATACCCTATTCCCTAAACCCTAAATTATGATTGGTCAAATATTCATTTCCGCGGTCAACCTTTCTAAACCCGCCTCCAACGGAGATGGACGATCCGAATGCTCCCATTTCTTCGGTCAAAATTGTATCAATCCATTCAATAAATTCAGAAGCGTATAAAACAAAATTCATAGCTCTCTCTGAGCTCTTCAAATCCATATGAAGATGATGATGAATCGTCGCCTATCCTTCTCGGAATCGATGCTCAAAGCCGGCTCGTTTGAGCATGTTTTTCGGTGCTCGGAGACCACCGAGTTCGCCATGAAGGCTAGCGATGGGGGAGGGATCTTTGGCGATTCTGGTGAGCTATTCTGATCGGGGGCCGGTTCCTCGGTGGTTGTGCGGTGGTGAGCCCTAAGTGGCGAGCCGCCTTCAAATTTGCTGAAGCGGCTTTAATCGGGGGAAAACGATGAAGAGGGATTAAGGTTATAATTAAATAATTAATTATTTTAATTATGTCATTAAAGTACATAATGGCATATCTTTTTCATACAAGCTTAGAAAATTGCAAAATCAGTTGCGTTACGATCGTGGGGAAGAACACTACAAAATGAAACTGACTAGAACGGTAACGGAAGCTGTTGCAGTTTCTAATAAAATTAAACGTTCGGTTTAATTTTATTAAAACAATCATCAGTTAAAGAATAGCAGAGTAGAAACCAAAGTGAGAACTCTCTCACTGAATTTATTTGTACAGTTACTTATTTTTGTAACTGCATATATATTGTTTGCCTATGACTGTAATATCTGTTTGGTGGTTGATGATTGTTTACAGTTTAATGTTATCATTATTGAACTGTGATTATAAATATTTATAAATAATAAATAAATTCACATGGACTGTGATGTAAACCCCACACGGGTACTGGGGATGATAATTAATCGTTTGATAGTTGAAAACCCCACCCGGGTCTGGGATGATAATTAATCCACATCTCCCTTGGATTTGACGGTATGTCAACCGATTGATTGACAGACTGTGATAAGCGTGATTTAATTATTTAATGCTTATACTGTTGTAAATTGCACTCTGGTTGTGAATGGAATATTTAATAGTCGTTTATCACTATTTTTTAATACATGCGATGTATGGAATCCATACAAATAAAATTATATGGTAATTGATTGAGTCTGATTCCAATTCAGAAATAAATAATATTCAGTGAAGAATCAAAATATGATATTGTTGTCCGATTTTGTATGGACATGAAAATATTGAAATATTCATAACTGAAATGAATATGAAGCCGAGTTATATATACGCCATTTTTAACTCAAACGGATTTTTTATCGATTTTATTCATTTTATAATGAATATAAAAAAGAATTGATTTCAAAATATGATATTTTGAAAATATTATCATTTTAATATTATAATGATATAGAATATTCAATTTTGATTTAAAATTGAAAATGAAGATGAAATCGTTTTAAAATGAATTCATAAACGATTTATAAAATAAATTTTAAATGGAAATTGACAATATTATATATATATATATATATATATATATATATATATTTAAATGGCTTGAATAGAACGCGCCGCGCAGCGACCGTTCGCGAATTTCAACCATTAACTTCAAATTGATGTAATGGGAGATCCGACCGTCGGATTCTACTAAAGCAGGAACCGTTGGGTTCGTATCGAAAAGATCTTTCCAATGAATGTAAGAGATTTAAATTTGAATGGTTGGATTTTAAAATATGTCCAAATCAATTTTAGGAAAGGTCGCTATGAATGCAGTTCAGTGGCCATTATTGGAAACCGACTGTAAAGGCCTTAATAAAATTATTAAAAATATGGAAAAATTATGTAAAATCATAATAACTGATTTGGAAATATTTTGGATGAAAAATTCCAAGTTTAAAAAGATAAAAATATTTTTTTTTATCGAAATGAGCTAGTTAATAACTGGAATAATAATCCAATTATTTTTAGAAATAATAAAATGGATTGAAAAAAGGGGTTTTAAAATAACCAGAGTTTTCCAATTCATAAATTGTAATGGAAATTATCTTCGGATATTTCGATATTGAATTCCGTGATTATACGGATATTGTCGAGGAATTTGGAAGATATATATATATATATATCGTTATTTCCAATATGATATTTGTCGGTTTCAGAATTTGATATTGAATATAAGTCGATATAATTTCTATTCAAAGCCTTGTATTTAATATCAAATGGGATTTTGGGTTTGTCGTGAATGGTGTCTTTAATAACACCGTTCTTAAACCCAGTTGAGGAGAGAATAAATTTTTTAATTAAGATAAATGAAGTTTTCCAATTTATAATTAAAAATTGGAATTAAATGGAAGATGATTTTGGGTTCATTATGAACGATGTTTTAAATAACATTTGTTCTTAAAACCCAACTAACAGTGAAGATATGATTTGGAATTTATAAATCTTTTATTAAGATTTAATGAAAATTTTCCAAAGTAAAGTTTTCCAATTTAATAAAGGAAATTGGAATTGAATGGAATTCGATTTGGTAATAATCGAGAGAATCTTCTGTAAAGGAAGACTATTACTATATATGGAATTTAAAAGAGCTTTGCCGTTATTCCATTTATATTATTAGTCCGATACAGAAATTTATATCGATTATATATATTGATCTATTTTCCGTGAAGATTCCATATTTAATGGAAGTTGATTTGGGTTTATTGTGAATTGTGTTTTAAATGACATTGGTTCTTTAACCCAGTTAAAGACATGACTTATTTCCTAAAATTTGAATAATCATTAAGGAATGATTTTTGAGATTAAAACTGGACTAGAGTTTACTGAATCTTTAAGTTGATTAAAAATGAGAATGGAATAATTAAATTTATCGTATTCATGAAATGATCAAGAATGGAGTACCACCAGTTTTACTCCAGGAGATAGTTAAATCTTTAATTAGATTTGAACGCAAAATGGTAATTAAATTTACCGACAACACAGAGGGTGTTAGATATGGAGTACTGCCAGTTTTGCTCCATGGGATGAATAGGTTGGGATTAGGATATTAAAATATTAAATGATTACTTCGGTAAGGCTCGATAATCCCGACTAGTTAATAAAACTTGTTTTGGTTTGGATTGTGAAAAGATATAATAAAATCTTTTGAAATGATATCCAAAGGAAGATTAAAGAATAAGTTTACATGTATTTATCTTTGATAAAATTAGTGGGAACCTTTCCCCTAAGATGTGAATATTTGAATAAAAGAATATTATGAATTGGAATGAGGCGTATGATATGTTTTAATAGCAATTGATTATTGATTGTAAAATACGCGAGTTATTCGGAAAGACTTGGTTTATCCCATTCTGAATAACTGATACGATGACTAAAAGTCGATGGTTGATGACCGGAGATCTTCACATCGTTTGGATGATTACTGATGTCTTGATTGGGATGTACACCCAAGACGAGGTAATAAGTGGTGGTCATCCAGACGTACTTGGAGATCGACCGGATATGCGAGGGCCTCTCTCTTGTATTGGACATATAGGACGAGGAATAAGGTGCCACCGATTTCGTTCAGACCTAGAACGGACTTGCAAATGGAAGTGTGTCTGACATTGTATTCCGTTATGCTATATTCGTTGATCTCTGCTAAATATATACCTTTTTGGTGGCGGAGAATTTATTCTCTTGCTTAACACCCTTCTCTGAGACGTACGATCTTAGAGGTTATATAATGGTGGAAATCAATGGTATGGTATGGATTGACAATATGGCATGCTGAGATGCATGGATTAAGACTTTTGTTGAAAATCAGAGCCTTGTGGTTGATGATCAAAGCACAACTTTGTGTAGCATTAATTTCGCGAGCTTCACACCCCGTATGAACCACAAACGGGATAGTGACTGCATGGAAATGGTCATACGTTAGTTCTAGCTACGAGTAACGTCATGGTATGGAGCCCAGACATTTTACTCATGTGGATGTTGGAAATTTTATTGATGGAAAGCGAGGTACCTCAGATTTTATTTGAGTCCCTAGTGGCTCTTGAGTGGTTGAAGTTACTGACCCATTTTGGAGGTTCGATAGAACCGGCTAACGTATAGTTTATGGTATAACTAATCATCGAAGCATGGCCACCGGCCATGAAGATCCAAGGATTGCCCGTAGATGTGATCCTGAGGCATTTTCTAGAGTGTCTCGAAATTGGTGAGGAAGATCTCTTGCCTCGATTCATAGATGGAAACCCAATTCCCAATACGCGATTTTACGATTTTAGTTGTAAACCTATATGGCGACGTAATATAATGGTACCTATGCCGCCTATGATTGGTACATTTATATTTGAAGTTGATTTCTTCGCTTATAGTAATAATAAAAGATGAAATTTTGCGTATCAAGCATGTTTGGCTATTACAAGGTAAAACTCTATCCTCGACTGCGTTCATTATGTGATGGGACCTGAGTCTTATAATAGCTTCATTTTTCTCTTTAGTATTGCGTTGTTTATTTTTAGACATTGATATCCATGGGGGATAAAGCTGTTCCATGTTATACGGCGTGGTCCCATGATTACCTTGCTTTAAAATTAAGCTAATAACTGTTTTAGTTCTCACACCATTCCCATGACTGACTCGGAGTTTATTGTTTCTACTTAGACTCAGGGTGCCCATATTTTCCACACGGGCAGTCAGTAGTTTTGGATTTGCAGATATTATTTTTCACACGATCCTGGATTACAACTGGAGCTATATTCGGAAAGCTTTGTATCTGTATATTTCATTCAGTTGTGTTAGTTGATGTATTTTCGCTACACATTGTATTTTTACATTTTAAATTTTCGCTGCTATGTATTTTAAATCTCTGATATTTGTATTTCCACTGTGTATATTATTTATTTGTACTATGATATATTCTTGAACTCTGATGTAGTTGTTGTAATATCAATGAAATTTTCTATTGTTTGTGTTCTGATGCATCGTGTTCTCAAAATAATCTAGGCTCCTCCGTCTCCTCGGGGATCGGGGAAGTCTGGGTCATCTCATCCCCTTCAAACAGAAAAGTCCAAACCATGGGATCCACGACAGGTTTAGGTGTTACCCTAACTACCCAACAAGAACAAAATAACGGAACGATCCCAACAGAAATGTGGTAACGGGTTTTACCCCTAACTTGAAAATTAGCAGCAGGATCTAAAGACTTACTTGCCCTTTTTCTATCTAGTAGTCACCACTAATTCTAGCCGTGTACCAACTATTATTTTAAGCAACACCCTAGGCTTTTCAATGCTTACGCATTCTACAGGAATTTTCCATTTTTTTCTAAGATAATTCTCGCTATTTACTTCAAAGCCTCAAAAAATTTCCCGTATTCCCTAGGCACTAATCTTTCCCACTCCATACTTTTAAAACACGATTTGGCCTTTTCATTTATTTATTTTTTCTCCTAAAAAAATCAGAAGTGTCAAAATTTTATTTTCCTCATGAAAACTTACTTTTTCCAAACCATAGAAACACGTCATCTTAAAAAAAAAGCATATCGTCATTTTTTTCAAATCCCAAAGCTGGAGTAGATACGGACAACTATTTCTCAATCAGGTTTACGGCTCGTTCTTGCCTATAAGGTCAGTTTAGTTTCTTACTACAAGGTGCAAACATCCTCTCTATTCTTAATTTCTACACTTATTTTGTCCACCTAACAAAGTTCTCTTGTTAAAACAATTTATCAAAAATGATTGTCAAAAGAATAGGGATTTCAAAACTTTCTTTACTAGAAATTCCAGTTTTAAATCCTTTCATGTTATATAAAAGAAAACTAGCGAGCTATACATGCTCTATAATATGCACCTTTTACTGAGAGAATTTTACTTTAGACAAAATTTTCATGAGAAATCATTGCTTCCAAAATATACCCACTTTACTTTAAAACCCAATATGTACTTCTTTACATATTTTAAAACTATGACTTTTAAGATTAAAACTTGAAAACACCATAAACCCTTTTCCCAAACTTTATTACGATTTCAAGTTCTTAAAAGTTAACAATGGGGTTAGACTCAAAGCAGGTTTCCAATTTTCTGGGCTTTCCTAAACACTTCCCAAGGGAATTCTCTCAATTATATGTATTTCTAATACATTTTTCTCTTTTTAACCTTTTCCAATTTATAAGGTTTTACGGCCATACCCACTAACCCAAAATACTAATCATATAGGATTCACCTTCCTTCCCTACGAAGTACATTGTACACTTTCCACCCAATTTACCTAAGGGTCTCAGATTTCCATATTCATTCCTTAAGTGTACAAAACAGCCATCCCAATTCTCACCGTATTATACTCTTTCTATTTAGTGGGTTCCTCTATAGATCTAGGTATATAAATATAATATTTATATTTTTAAAAATACAAATATGTTCACTCACTATCTATATAGGAAACCTAAACCTAAGCCCTGATACCAGATGTAACAACCCGAATTCCGGCAGAATCGAAACTCGTGTTGGCTTGCTCTGGTATCCTGCAGAAAAGACAGAGACATAAAATATGTCAGAGCTCAGAAAATATCTCACAGCGGAATGGATAAAATATAATGTAATCAAAATATAGCCTTACCATATTAATAATTCTGACTAACCAGTATCTAAAGCTATCATGTCTCTGCCACAAATCTAACCTGCGAGTATGTTATGAAAAGGGGGTCAGAACACATTTTTTGGTGACTGGATTTAAATTATACACTTTGGATGATCCTACATATACCGTTCAATCACATTTTCTTATTTATTAGGTTACTTGGGTTAACAGCACTCAAGGCTTACACACACGTCGTACCCATTTACTTCCCAGTGGATCAACCTAATACAGTATATATGTAGTTACCCCCAATATTAAGGTACACCCCATGGTACCCCACTCACACGGCCTCCACCGTATTGCCATAGAAATGCGCGCAGTCCCACATCCTACACCGGAGTGACATAAATATCTCTATATAACAAAGTTACGTTCCGCATATATATGTGATTACTACACTACGTAAACGTACGGACTGCCATTGTCAATCAAATCGGATTTTATACCGGAGTAATGCCCTTAAGTCTATGATACAGCACCCAGACTGACATGTGTGTATCTAGACTGTCCCATGTACGTATCGTCAATCGTATTCGATGCCTTAACCACACATAATGTGCACCGAGTTCCGTGGCAGGGCTATACAAGAAACACAGAACCTTGGTCGGGAGCTTTTCCATATCTGTACAGGCCCGTCTTTAGGAGCCTCAAAATACAAATATTTCTAGGGTTTGTTTTTCATGGTGGCTATGGCCCCACCTCGGCCCCTCCCTCAACTAGTAAAGACTACAAGAGCTAAACGACTTTCCCCTAGCAAAAAATCTAAACATCCAGTTGGCATCTTCCCTCAACCACCATACCTCGATAGTGAAAGGTGAATGGTCTATTGGTTTTAGCTCTAGTGTTTTCGCATCCCACTGGCTGCCGATGACGGGTACCCGACGATCAACTATCTTTGTTGGTCCTGACCTCTGCCTCCCCATTGAGGCGACCGCCGAATAACCCTAGTGTCACCACGTCACAACATTCTGAATGCAGAATTACTTTTGCAGTCAAGGCCCACCCACCTAGTAGTTACGCGCAGACCCAACCTCTGCGAGCACAGCCTAAACATTTGCCACCGCACAGAGGACTACCAGGAGCACCTTACGTATCTCAGGAAGTTGCATGCTTCTTCTTCCACTCCTTCGGAGCCGACAAAATAATCAGATGAATGTGCGCTCCCCTCGTGCCTTATGACACCATGATGATATACCCCGTTGGGTTATTCACCCTCAAACGTGCGGACTGGTCCAAGCGCCTCATTTTGGTGTGTCATTAGACCCTATGTCTATACATTCATTTACGCGCTTGCTTTACCTCACCAGATTTCAATTTAACTTGGTTATCCCTATTCACATTGACTTCTTATTCAAGTTACCAAGTTTCTCTTGCTTATTAATTTCAGTCATATAACTTAACCCATTTAAGTTTATTAATAAGCCCAAAACATGTTACTCTCTAGATTGTGATTCAAGGTCTGTAATCCACAATCCGTTTATATTCTTGTTTGATTTCATCGTTACAATAACATGTTCTACTTAATATGTTTTCTTTTTAAATGTCAGTCATTATTTATGATTAAATATAACTTATTTCATTTCATAAGTTTTCCTCATTCTTTCTCATTTAATCGTAATTCCATTTTACACCGTCACTACAAATTATCATTATTTACTTATAAACTTAGTTCTCTTAACAAAGGCCCAATAATAATTAAGTACAACTTCTTACATTTCATAAACTTTCCCCCTTTTCTCTACTTATTACAAACAACTAGTTTCAGTTTCTCGATTTACTGATTACTTAATTTATAATTAAGTTCCACTTATATCATTTCACCAGTTATCTCATTCCTTACTAGTTTATTATAACCTAAGTTATAATCTTCACTTGTGCCTAGGACAAGTCTACCTATTATACAACATTCTTATTAATGTAATTTATTTATAATAGGTTATTATCATTCCTCGTTTATCTGTCCTGCTATTCACATATATATATATATATATATATATATATATATATATATATGTGTGTGTGTGTGTGTGTGTGTATGTATATATTTATGCACGAAACCTCTTACATTAAGCCTATACTTGTGGATGTTGGATTTGTTAGGTAGTTCCGGGCAGACTTTTTCCACAAGTTGACTTAACCTCGTGTCTCAACACCATTACGTGTTTTATTTATGCACTTAGACTCCTCACATTAGATTTACCACTTGTGGATGCTGGACATGCCGGGCGGTTCCGGGCAGACTTCTGCCACAAGTGTAATCTAACCTCGTGTCTAAGTGCGGTTATAGTTTCTTATTTACTGTAAATCTTCTATATAATCTAGGCATGTCTATTCTTTCAAAATTCCAATGTAATTTATACTTTACATGTCATCAGATTATGCCTATTTTATGTCATACGCTCTTTCTAACATATAATCAATTCTATTCCATCATGTAATCAATTAATTAGATAATTGTTCAAATTTAACAATAACATGTGATTGCCAAATCATGTAATTTTTCTCAATTTCTACCATTAATGGTTCAGGTACACAAATGTCACAAGTTAACATGGAATTGAAACAACAGTAATCACTGTGCATATTTTGGCAAATTCTCCAACATATTAATATCTTAGCATACTAATATTCCAACATGTCATATTCGTCACTTTATTCCTTTTAACATATGTTTAAACGTTTCAACATATCATATTAAACATGTCATAATAACATTTCAATACATTTTAGTTATTCTAGCCCATTCACATTGTACAATAATGGGAATTGTTAAACGATAATATATCATTATCTAAAATGATATAGCTTAAGTCCACTCACCTCAGATGCTTTCCAAATCCTGGATCTGGTCTAGATCTATCATTCCATGGTTTTTCCACTAATTGGATTCAGAACCTAACAACCATAGATTCATAATTTTTTCACTAAAAGAAAGAAAGAAAAAGAAGAAAGAAAAGAGAATGGAAAATAGACCAGATCTAGGAATTACTTCACTTCGATAAGAGATCTGAACACCCATTTACAAACATACGTTCCTTTCCTTCAGATCTAGATTCGGAATTTTTCCTAAACTAATAATCTTAATTTTCTGAATAGATTTGAGGAGGGAGAGGAATGGCAGAGCTTCTGCGTTGTCTCAGAAATATAAGACTTAGGGTAGGCTCTATAGGCTTATTTGTATGTGTTCAGCAACGTATTTGGTAAAAGAAATAGTCCACGTTCATGCAAAAATAATCTGCCCAGATCTGCCGTAAGGGGGTCCACCCATGGGTCGACACCCCCTTATTTTGTCGACCTAGAGGTCGACATCCCCTTGATGGGGTCGACACCCTTGGGTGCGAATTTTCCCACTCCCCTTTTCTACATGAATTTGAAATATTTTGAATTTCTGACTTATTTTATTCATATATACTCTTCTTATGCATATACAAACTTCAAACCTTAATAACTTCTTCATACGGTGTCCGTTTTACGCAAATTTGGTGTCTATTTTGACCAGAATTCCGAGACGAATGCAATGGCGTAGTCCGTTTCACTTAATTCTGAATATTTAATTAAGTTATTCTTATTTTATTATCTTGAGTTAAAAATGTGGGGTGTTACAGACATCTCGAGGCTGACATTGGTGATGAGTTTTCGTCACCCATTGTATAGCTTAACAAAGCAGAAAAATTGGAGAATAGAGAAAGATTCGAGAGTAAATTGGTTCAGGCACGAGGATGAAGATGCAGTCTTACTTGTTGCCTAGATGTCGAGCCGAGATAAGATCTGGTGGGTTAGCTGTTAAGCTTTGGTAGGTAAGCTGTTAAGCTTCGGTGGATAAGCTGCTAAGCTGTTAAGCTCTGATACCATGTTTGATTTTCTGATAGAGTGAGAGGTTGTAGAATGGATGCAAGTTTGTAATATTATTGATAGAGAATTGATTACAGGATGTATACGGTACCGTGCTTTATATAGATAGAGCACATTAAGTGGGCTGAAACCCAATAGTTTAAAACATGCAATAACAATGTAACGGTAACAAGTTATAAGGGGAAAATAATATATTATGAGTTAGATCTTTATCATGTGATGCAGCATGATGTGTGTATGGATATGCATCCTTATCTTGTGATGCAACATGATGTGTGCATAGATAAGGTGGATCCTTATCAATTATACAATTGTAATGCGGAGGACTAAATAAATTAGTCTCCTCTTAAGCCTATAAACTGAAATTCCAAAATTAACCCTATAATCCTCCTTAATATAAACATTAAAACATGAAACTCGATTAATTAATACAATTCAATGTTGCATATGAAATCTAAAATGAAAATATTTAATGTAATGGAGACACAAGAAAGTTGCGTGGATGATCAGGTGACATCAGATCAGGTAATTAATCGTAATTTTGTTCTGGGATTGAACTGGTTAATTTAAAATAGATGAGTAAATGAATAGTTTGATGCAATACATTGAATCAAATTCCTAATTGAGATGATTACATATTCGTGCCCTGTTGTTGATCACGAAATTGTACACATTCGTTTTGCAATTTTTTATTTATTTCTAGGAGCGTGCAGTTGATTTCCATCGAACTGCAGTGAATTTAGAACGTTAAGGTTTTACCAGGACATGTGTTGTAAGTGACAAACCAGTGGTAGTATTATCGCTATTTTATTTATTTTTAAAAAAATAATCAACCTTCAACAAATAATAATTAAGGTGGAGTCCCCTTAAAATTGTCCCCCTCTTAACCAAATGTGAAGTTCCTTTAACAACACCTTTATTTAAAAGAAAATTCTTTTTTGAAATTTCTATAAATAATCAATAATGCTTCTTATCCAATTCAATATTATAAGTTAATTAATAATTATCGAGAAAAAGGGTTCGGATCAGTAACGAGGTAGTTAATGGCGACAGGGGTTTTTCCCCTATTTTCTTTTTTTCACCGCATTCTCTCGCTCCCTCACCTTCCCCTTCATTCCTTATCATCTTACCTTTCCTCTTCTCCTCCTCCTCGACTCTCATATTTTCACCTGCGTGGGATTTTCACTGATTGTCTATTATAACGTCTAGATCCAACCCCTCTTGCTCCAAATTTTCCCTCTTTTACCAATCCACTCCTAGATTGCTCTCATTTTCCCTAACTTGCTCCTTCCAACCCTTCTCTTCCTGTGTGTAGCGGCTATCTCTTGGAAAAATTGTGCTTTTGGTTTTTTCCACTGTTACGTTGTCTTCTAGGCTCCTACAGCCGAGCGATTCCAATAATGTGCTATGCCATGTGTCCTAACGATTCAAATCTATACATTGCTTGGTGTTTATTATTCGACATTAGTCTGGCTTTGTCAAGAGGATGGGGTCGGTTTTGGTGTCTGTAAGGCCTTCTGTTTTGGTTTAGAGAGATGGTTTGTTTTTGTATAGGTGTTGGTTTCGGCTAGCATGGGTTGTGGAGGCCTTGGTTCTTTGCGGATCTACTTAGGCAAGGAACATCTTCTTGCTCTGCCTTTGTCCCGCATCTCTCCACCTTCTGATTTTGGTTTGTTATGTTTACTTCTTTTACTGAGTATTTTGATTGGATCTCTAGCTTCGCGAGATTATGTTGATCGAACTTGCAGTGTTGGTCATGATCGTGCAATTGTGGGGTCTGATATTCAATGTTTTTTAGGTTGTCGTCTTGTAGGATTTGAAGTGTGGGTTGTTTATTTTGTTCTGGGATGATGTTATGTAGTTTGAGGAGTTTATGGGTGTTTTTCTATGAAGTTTGGAGTAGGATTTTGGTGTTGGGTTGTTGGTCTTAAGTGGAATATGCTTCGTTGGGTTTCCAACTGCCTTGGAATATATGGTGAAGCCTTGGCTCTCGACTTACCGAAGTTTGATTAGTGGTCCTTTCTCCCGTTCTTGTCCGACTGACAATTTTGGTGATAGTCTCGGCTGCTACCCTGGTCACATATGTTGTCATATTGTTCATGTCAGAGCTTGGGTCAAGTGTGCATGGTATGTGCTGATAATTTCCTGCTACTTTGTACCTTTGGTTGATTCAGTAGCTCATGTGAGTGTCTCGAGATATATGGGCTACCTTGTGTTTTCCCTTCATGGTTGTACTGTGCTAGCTGTACACCTTGGTCATACTTCTGGGTTAATCTGCAATTAGGTCCTTGCGTCCTACTTTGCTTGTAATGTTCTGTACTTATGTACCTCATGTAATATTTTTCCTCTGTATTACAGTGTGTGAAATGTATCTCCCTTCATGGAGTTAGGAAAGTTTTGTTAGTGGTCGGAACACCGTCTACAGTGGACGGTCCACCTTAAAAATCGAACATAGCGGTTAGACAATCTGTCTAACTCCTATAAAAATGTATTTATTATTTTTTATAATAAATGTGTTTGCAGTCACTTTAAAAACTGGTCAGCTTTGCCAAAAAAATTATTGAGAATATATAAGAATATAAATTACATAAATATTTCATGTCCTATCTTTAATATTGGATCTCCATTCCAATTTGTTCAAAAAAAAACTACAACCTCCAATAAATTGGTAGTGAGTGCACCTTTATACTCATGTTTACTTACAATTCATGAAATATTAAGAATGATGCCACACTTCGCAATTGCGAAGTATAACCTGTATGTTTATTTCAATGTAATATTATAGAAACTATTTTTTTTTTGAAAAACTCACCCGTTACAATTTTCCTTAAAAGTTTACTATCTTAACTTTATAGTTAAAATGCTTAACCATTCTACAATAAAGGGAATTCAAAAGATTATAGCAACCATTAAGCGGTGATATATTAATAAATAGTGAAAATACAAAGATCATTACTGGAGGTAAAATCAAATCACCAAAGTTAATTTATTTACATTCTCGTATTATTAATATGGAGAACATTGTCCACTCTTATAGAACAAAAGAAAATAATATTATGATCCATGCAATTTATACTTAGTGATTATAACATAGTTATAATTTACGTTGAATGCTTAGAACAAGAATTATGCCTATACCGTAAATTTATTGATTTTTTTATATTATGATTTCTCAAAATCAAATAGAGTTATGAGCATGCCTTAATGGAGATTTTGTAATTTACTATAAATTACTGATCATATGATAAAATCATGTTTGAAATAAAAGATGTTTTCTTTCTGCTATATACCGGCAATAATATGTTATGTTAACTATTTATCTAATTTAAGTATATGTTTAATAGAAATTTTTAACCGATATGTCTTGTGATAGTAATCACAATATTGTATAATCAAGAGAAATTTACCACAATAAAAATAACATGCTGCATCAAATATTGTCAGTTATGATGTATCAAGGTAGGTGTTATCCAGCTTTGTATCGACCATAATCGAACAAACCAGACTGGTACCACTGAAAACAATGCCAAATGTAAATTTAAAGTGACAACTACTAAGCATAAATGCAAAGCAAAACCAGTAGATGATGTTCAATGATAACGAAGAACATCTAAGTGAAGGCCTACACACATCATGCCATGATCACCAAGCTCAGTGCTCCACTTATAACAACATATTCCTTAAGAGACCCATATTTCAACTAAAATCGAAACCTAAATCCATTAAAGTACAAATTGTTTTATTGGATATCTCAAAAGAACATGAGCATGTCAAAGATTAGTGATTTTAAACTCACAACGGAAAGAGAAACTACAAAAGGACATAAATATTGACTTGGCTACTAACTTAGAATCAATGAATTTTCTTGGATGATAACACTACATTAATATCGAGCAAGAGAGATTGAAGACTTCAAATAACCATGAAAGTTCCAGCGACTTATCTCTTTAGATCACCATGTATATTTTAATGAAGAGGAGGTTAGAACATTCTTTGATAGAAAAAAATTAAATGTTATTCATACATTTGTTATGTCGACATTTCTAGGTAATTTACCTAGTATAACACGTATGACAAGCTACCTACTTTGAATCCCAAGGTATGGTATCCCAGTGAAGCATATTAATTGATTAATCCTTTCAAATTAACTCTATAAGTCACCAAATAAAATGCGTGCTCCTCAAACTTATTAGTCCAATACTTACCCAACCTTACTAAAGAAAACTTGAGCCATTTAAGACCTCTAATTGAGATAGACTCATCAAAACATAATATTTCCAAAAAAAAAAACCAGGTAGATCTTAACCATTTAAGACATCAGTGAGGTAGGTCCCACATCTTTCAATATCTACCTCCAATTGGGCTCCTATCATTATTATTAATAGTTGATCATAACAAGAGAGAACTTCATCTCCTCAAACTAATTAGTCCAATACTTACCCAACCTTACCAATGAAAACTTGAGTCGTTTAAGACCTCTAATTGAGACGGACTCATCATAACATAATATTTCTAAAAAAAAAATAGGTAGACCTTGACCATTTAAGACATCAGTGAAGTAGGCCCCCACATCTTTCAATATCTAGCTCTAATTGGGCTCCTATCATTATTATTAACAGTTGGTCCTAGCTAGAGAGACCTTCAGCTACTCACTAAGGCTTTACATTATTTAATAACAAAATTATTATCATATCCAATGCCAATTAAAATTATTGCAATGCAAAAAATGGGTCTCAAGCCACTTAAAACCTATAAAAGAAAAAATAGGAAGACTTCTCGTTATTTGAAACCTATATCCCTGGTAGACTCCTCACCGTTACAATCTAGTTGACATCGCTTGGAATCTCATTCGGTTACTTAAGATTTCGTTTATAGGAAAGATGCATGCCATGTATTCTACCGCCTCATAAGGCCTAAATCCTAAGGTGTACCCTTATAGAGATATCCATTATCATTTATAATTATTAAAATCTCACTAGATTATTTATTTCGGGACAAATTTTTAAGAGAGGCAAGTTTTTAAAGCTTATAACATAAATAGGCTGGTTTTCAAACTATTTGCAAATATAGGCTGATTTTGGTTTAAAAATATAGGGGGCGCACTTCAGAATTGCGCCCCCGTATATTTATACGAGCGCACTTGCCAAGTGCGCCCGTTATAATTTTTGATATCCTGTAGCTTGTCGTTGCCCCCATAGCTTGTTGTTGCTCCCCATATCATTATGATTTCCTGTAGCTTGCTATTGCCTGCCCACACTTTTTTCCTTATAGCCTTCCATTTACGTTGCCTTACTGCCAAACTTCCACTGTATCCATCGCCATATACCCTTCGACCTAGCAGCCCATCATCGCCAACCATCCATCCCCGTTCGTAGCTCAGTCTAGCTGCGTTGTTCGATCAAAACCATAAAACCCACACCGAAGCTTCAACTCGATAACCCACATGTTTTGCAACTTGTACACAAACCCAGGCCTTGAAACTCCAACCCACCTAAGACTTGTCGTGCCACCGTGTCTGCAGCCTCGCCCTATGCCACGTTCACTTGGAAAATATCGAAGCACCAAAGCCCTATAAAACAATGAAACCTGAAACCAGCAACCCATTAATAGGCCTTAAACATGACCCTTGCTCTCTGGTAACCTGTGACCTTCAACATCCCATTCAGTTGTGTGTGATTGGGTAGCAAGTGTTGTGTCTCGTGTAGTGAATACACAGGTCTCATACTGCTAAAATTATAATGGACGCACTTGTCCAGTGTTCCCGTATAAATATATGGGGGCACACTTCTGAAGTGCCCCCTCATTAAAAAAAATCAAAATCAGCCTATATTTGCAAATAGTTTTTGAACCAGCCTATTTGTGCTATAAGTCTTGAAAACGAGCCTTGTTTGAAAATTTATTCTTTATTTCGATAGGAAGGAAATCCCTCAATCAAGCAGTTAAACCTCAACATTTGAAATAAACTTTTTGTAGAGACATTTCTCGTAGTTTTGATTCTAACGTAATCACTAATTCTAAATATTAGTGACATCTCGCACCAACAGTAAATACAGCCTACGTTGGTAGCCTTAAAGTGAAGGTCAATCTTCTGTCGAGTGACTCTACTAAACTCGAATCACTAACCTAGTAGGTCAAACTAACCATCCTAAGACTTCTATATATATTAAGAAATGCTATCCTAAGGTTAATGTTGGACTTATCTTAATAAATCCCAATCTGGTCACATTCCATAAATGTTACATGTCCATGTAATCCTAATAAATATTTCCTACTAAATTTCTTCATAATTACTAACTTGAAATTAGTAATTTTTCTCTAACATTTTATTTCATATTTATCAGTCCTATAAATCCATTTATATGTCATTATCAAACCGACCGCCAGGGAGGTTTCCCTACTGTAAGAGAGGCAAAATCAAACTGTCTGAAGCCAATCTTACACGTTGCAATGTTTCACACGCAATCTTTTCCTGTTTCTTCGCCTTCTACAACGCCCTAATTATCTTAATCAGGTTTCGATTCTCATATTTTTTCTAACAAATTTTGATTTCCATCCAATTATTCTAATTCAAATTTCATGTTTGAGTCCTCGTCCTTCGCCTACAGCGCCTACTTTCTCTCCTTCCTAAAATATGGTTCCAATTTGTTAAAATTAATCTTGTAAACTCATTTTGCTAAAAGAATTACAAACCTGAATTCCCAAAACGAGAATTTGAATTGTTCAAAAAGGCGAACTTATTCATGAATTGGTTTGTTGTCGAGATTCCAGATTTTGAGCAAATAGGTTTACTTCCCAAAAGTGAACTCGAATCGACCTTCACCTTCAACCATGACGGCATCCACGAGATCTGCGATGTGCTGGAAACCCTAACAAAGATCCACCCCCTAACCTCATCAAACTCCTCCGATAAACATGTCATATCTCATGTTTATAGTTTCCATAGCGAATAAAAATTCTAGTTATTTGAAAGCCTCTTATCTCATACTGTTGGAAACAATGGTTCGGTTGAGTCGTGGACTAGGTCACTTTTTTGAAGACGTTTCGGCGATCTACTCAAGGTGCAAAGTAGTTCGTACTATTCGCCGCCGCCTCTGGGATAAAACAACCTCATCCTTGTTTTTCTTTCTATATCGGATCGTTTGCACATATGAATCCGATTCAGTTTGTACTTTAAAATAATACTGCTCAAGTTTATTTTCTTTCTAATTTTTGTACAAAGAATGGTTGAGAGGAAGATAGAAAAAATATGTGTTTTTTTTCTTTCTGTGGATGAGGAAGAGAGAGTTTTTTTTCTTCTATATTCTGTATTCTATTTTGTATTTTACCTGGTCTATGACCAAGTTCTTATATAGAAGAAATGGTAGAAAATGTTAGTGGGAGGAAAATTGGTCTGTAATTAATGCCTTATTAAATCAGATAGAAACATTCAAAAAGTTGCAATGTTAATTGTATACGTTTCAAAAAAGATGAATGATAATAAATATTAATTTGTTACCATTCAATGCAATGTTAATGCCATTTATATTTTGTAGCAGCTCAATCAAATACATGTGTGTATATATATATACACACACACACACACACAACTGTTATGCAAATGTAACAGCTCTAAAAGAAAATTTACTGATAAAAAATATAATACCGTTTATAACTTCAAACGGCTCTATGCATTAATGGCTCATAAATATGCATTAACGTCTCAAAATAATGGCACAAAATATGTTATCGTTATTAACTTACAACGGCTCAATTTTTTTATTTATTCTTATTTTTTTTAATAAATTCACAAAATGTTCCAACAATCCCCCACTTGAATTTCTTAAAAAATATATTTTCTAGCAATTCAAAAAAGAATACATAAGATTGTGCATAAACAAAGGTGTCATCCGACTTGAACCTTTGCATAGTGAGTAAGATTCTGTTTTTACTAGAGTGACACATAGTCTTGAACTCTATTCCTGACATCAAACCACACACAACCTTTCTAGAGTGATTTTCTCTAATAATACTGTGCATACGACTGTCATTTCTTATCGTTGTAATATCGGTTTTGTTCTTTTTTCAATAGTCGCCAAATTTTTCATCACTATATATGTGATGTTCTTTTACAATATTATGCTTACGACTGTTGTCTTTTACCATTGTAATAATGGTTCTATACTTTTTGCAATAGCCGCGGTACTATCACAATCGATTACACCACTGGTGTCGTTTTTCCCTATATAGGGATCTCAACTAGCATATTTCTTTAATTCTCTGCCTCTTCACTAGCCGTGGCTAGTGCTATTATCTCAGTTTCTATAGTAGACTGAGTCAAAATAGTATGTTTCCTGGTTTTTCAAGAAACAACTTCTCTAAATATATAGCCACTGGTTGCTTTTGAATCATCATATAAAGTATTCCAGTCTGCATCGGAATAATAACTGGAAACTTTTCATATTGTAATCCAAGGTTCAAGGTTTATTATAGGTATCTCATAACCCTCTTAATAACATGTTAATGCTCTATACTAGGTTTGCAAGTAAACTTGCATAATAATCCCACAACATAGGCAATGTCGGGTCTAGTACAATCAGTGACATCTAAAGGCTGCCAATGATGCTCGCTTACTTTGACTGTCGTACCCTTCATCGGTGTTCTTAAATGTCTTTCCACTGGGATCATCTGGTGTACATACAGGTTTACAGTCAAAGTGATTGTCTTTCTTTAGAAACTTCTCAATATAATGAGATTGATCCAAAGAAAGTCTCTTTTCGGACCTAGTAATTTTTTAATACCAAGGATTACACTCGCCTCACCTAGATCTTTCATATCAAAATTGGCACTTAATAAGGATTTGAATGAGTTTATGGCATGAATGGTGGACCTAAAAAATGAGTAGGTCATATACATAAAGACGTATAATAGTACAAATGTCATTTTCAAATTTGTAATAAATGCATTTGTTACTTTCATTAACTTTAAACCATGTGAAATGATTAAGTTATCAATTTTTTTTTCATGCCATGTTTAGGTGCTTGTTTTAAACCATATAATGATTTATCTAGTTTGCATACTTTATGTTCTTGACCATGTACTACAAATCCTTCAGGCTGGTCCATATAAATTTCTTCTTCTAATTCACCGTTCAAAAATGCGGTTTTAACATCCATTTGGTGTATTAATAAATTATGAATGAAAGAAAGTGAGATTAATACCCAAATGGATGTAATTCTAGTTACGGGTGAGAAAGTGTCGAAGAAATCTATATTTTCTTTTTACTTAAAACCTTTAGCTACTAGTCGTGCTTTATATTTATCAATAGCGCCATCAGGTTTTAATTTATTTTAAGTACCCATTCACAGCCTATAGATTTTCAACCAGGGGGTAAATCTACCATATGCCAAGTCTTATTGGATTCCAAGGAATCCATCTCATCATCTGTAGTATCTTGCCAAAAATCGGCATCTAAAGAAGATGAGGCCTCTTGGAGGTTTATGGGATCCTCCTCTATAGTAAAAGCACAATAATCTGAACCAAAATTTTTTATGGTTCTTGCTCTTTTACTTCTTCTAGGTTCAGCTTCAGAATTTTTTCATTAAGTTCTGTTCTAATAGGCATACTTAAAGTGCCCCTACTATTCCTTAATATAAAAGGAAATTTTGTTTCATAAAAATCAGCATCATTTGATTCAATTATATTATGTGTTTTTAGATCATAAAATCTGTATGCTTTGCTATTAATAGCATAGCCTATAAATACACATTCATTTGCTCGACTTGCCAATTTTATTCTCTTAGGGTCTGAAATATGAACATATGTCAAGCATCCCCAAGTTCTAAAATATGACACAATGGATATGTAATTTTTTTTTCAAAATTTCAAAAGGTGAAACTTTACTTTTTGATTTAGGGATTCTACACATAGCATACGGTTAATAACATATCCCTTCACCAATGTTTTGCTGCACCAGACTTTAATAAAATGGCAACTACTAATTTGGTAAAGGTCCTTTTTTTTGCTTTACCGTTCATATCAGGTGAATAAGGTGCAGTTCTCCCATGTATAAGGTCATGTAGTTTATAATAATTCAGAATAGAACTAGATTCATATTCTGTTCTTCTATTACTACCAAGTCCTTTATTTTTCTTGCTTGACTAATTTTCAAATTCATTTTGAATGTCTCAATCATATCAAAAGCATCACTTTTATTTTTCATGAGAAATACATATGTGAAATCAGAACAACCGTTAATAAAAGTGCTAAAATAGTGGTGTCCATATCTAATCAATGTTATTCAATTTCACATAAAATACACCCATTGATAATTAAATCTACACCATTGTCATTTCGTAATGACATTCCAAAAAAATATCATGCATGTAATTAATGCCCATTTATAATGAAGGCATTTCCAAATTTGCGTTCAATTAATCTCAATTTTAATGACATTCTCTAAATTTATTCATATAAACTTTGTCAATTTATTTTGATGCAAAAACATATTCATCCAATTAATGTCAGTTCTCAATGACATTATCAAATAACATACGCATTCTATTAATGTCAAATATTTAGTGACATTTCCAAATAATATATGCGTTATATTAATGTCGATATTAATGACATTTACAAATAAACATATGCATTTCAGTAATGCCAAACTTTTAATGTCATTTTCCAAATCATACAATCACTTTCAAACGGTTCTCTAAAACAATTGTTTTGGCTTAACACGAATGAAATATAGAATTATAATCTCTAGTTAACAATATGATTATACATATATTGTTTTCTTAATCTTTAATTATTCTTTGAAAAAAAATTATTCCATCCAAAGTCAATTTCAGGACTTATAAGATTTACTATTGTTTTCCAATAGTCTCCTAATGATTTTTAATTAGCAAATTAGTGCAAAATCCAAATAATAATAGATCAATTCTTTTCAAACTTAGAGCAGTTTTTCAATTATAACAGCAATATAAAACTGTTCATAAAAGGCCATACCTTCGGAGATAATCTCAAAAGCTATTTCAAAGCTAATGTGATGCATCTCTATTGACCTGTCATTCGTCAAACTTTTTTTTAAATGCTAGTGCTTGAAGTGCGGTCCTTTAAATCTAAAAAGCGCAGCACTAAAAATTGAAACTTGGATGATGGGGCAGCATCATCAAGATTTGCAGTCGAAGCCATTGTTTTTCTGAAATACGTCTTCAAATTGTTGGAAACAATGGTTTGAATTACACATATCTGAAAACCTAACCGTTGGATCTTCACAAATTTTATATCATTAGAAAGATCTTTTCAAAATGAATCTAACGGTTTCTGTTTTGGGAGAATCCGACGGTCGGATCTCCCGGTACAATCGTTTGAAGTTACGATTTCAAAATACAAACTGCAGCGTCGTTATTCGATTTAGTTTAATTATATATATATATATATATATATATAATAGATTCTGGCGCTGTTTTTCTTCAGATTTGAATTAAACATTCCAGACAATCCAACCGTTGGATCATTACAAAGTTGGTGTCGTTGGAAATATATTTCCAAAGCGAACCCAACCGTTTCGATTTCGGGAAAATCCGATGGTCGGATCTTCCGCACTAATCGTTTGAAATCACGGTTTCAAACTACGAACTGCAGCTTCGTTATTCGATTTATTTTAATTATATATATATATATATATAATCCCTTCTTCGATTTCAAAAACTATATTCATTTCACACATTTGATAAAAACGATATTTTTATCCAACAACTATTTATTTCAACACATCACTATTTTTAACAGTTCATATATATCATAAAAATGTGATTTTTATTATAAAACAATTTATTTCAAAACACGATTATTTTATATAGTTCATATATAAGGTAAAAATGTTATTTTTATTGTAAAACAATTTATTTCAAAACACGATTATTTTATATAGTTCATATATAAGGTAAAAATGTTATTTTTATTGTAAAACAATTTATTTCAAAACACGAATATTTTATATAGTTCATATATAAGGTAAAAATATTATTTTTATTATAAAACAATTTATTTAAAACACTAATATTTTATATAGTTCATATATAAGGTAAAATTGTTATTTTTATTTTTCAAAGAATTTATTCAATACATGAACTTCATCCAACACATGAATTTTATTCAACACATGAATTTTATTCAACACATGAATATGAATATTAATCAAACACAGAAATATTTCAGAAAATTTCGGCAGCATAACGGCAGGGTAGTTAAAACCGGCACCGTCCCTAGTACGGCTCCTCACTCTACCTTAAAGCCTCGCAGCTTTTGACAATGAGGATTTTCAATATCTAGTTCGTACGCAGACGAATTTTCCCATATACTAATCCTATTGGGATTTCAACCACAATCAATCATTTCAATTCAACCATTCATGATATTCACCAAATTTTCACATCAACCAATAATCCAAACAATATCACAACCAATATATATCGTCCATGGTCTGTGGACGAGGGGAGTGTGTGTATATATATATATATACGTATATAACTATATTTCCATTTCATTTCAATATCATTTCAATTTATTTCAACGCATATATCATTTTTACAACGCATATATAACTTATACATCGAACATACAACTTAAACAACGCTTATACATGAGGTGCACAACGCTTATATAACTCATACTTCGACTATATAATTTATACATCGTTGTTTCCATATCGTTTATAATTCAGAAATCTCACATTGGGTTCCACCCCTCCAAAAATTGTAGAAGGCTCAGAAAAATATCCGGTCTCTTCTAGAATGTAGAAGACGTCCGCACGAGTCCACTGTCTCTTGTTTCACTGGATTTCGACAACATAGCAAAAGGATATGATTTTTATCATGAAATCAAAATCCGTAGCGCTTTAAAGTGCTATAATCAGTTTAAAATAATTAAACCATTACCTCTCAAATTTCGTACAAAACTAGGTTTTCGTTTTTCGTGAAATCCATGTAACGATTCGTCGATCGGTCTTCACCACGAGGCAGAGCTTGGAAAACTGCGCTCTATGGTACCCACCACCATCAGTTCGAACCCAGATTGGAGGAGTACAGCGGAGCTATTTGCGGCAACTTCCAAGGGCTCGATCTCCCTGATGGCTGAACGATGGAGGGCGCCACTTATGTAGATTTGAAGCTGGAAGAGAGCTCTTCAAAATCCCCAACAGGACCAATGCGTTTTGATGAGAGATCGGAGAGAAAAAGAGGAGAGAAGGTTGGAAGAAAAACCGCCGTTCGCGATTTAGACTTACGGGGAGAGAGAAGGTTGATCGTGAAATGTGATTGGCCCAAGGGATTTTTTTTATTTATATTTTTAAAATCCAAAAAATACCCCTTACCACATACGAACTCCAATCCAAACCCAACGACTGTCGCCCCTAGCTAAATGCCCTCATTCTGAACACAATGGGATATGTTTCGTAGGCCTATTCGACTGTTTTGGTCAGTTTCTCTTCAAATTAAAATATAAAACATTCAATATTCTATTTGAACGTACATTTCAATTTGCCAGGGCCACATACTAATCCCAAAAATTCTATAAAAATAAATATAGCTATGTTTTGACGATACGGTCACAACAAAACTAGTTTCGTCGAATTCTGAGACCGTTTGAAAAATGGCCATTTTCTGGTCGATCCAATTTAACTGAAATCAATCAAACACATTTTCCTTTGCCACGCTCACATATTAACTTAAAAAATTATGGAATTTGAAATCGAGCAATAATTTGACATCCCGGATCCAACAAAAGTGGTTTCGTCGAATTCTAAGGTCATTTGCAAAATGTCTATTTTCACGGGCTATATAAATTCTATAGCGACCTTTCTGAAACTTCATTTGGCCATAACTTTTGATTCCCGCTACGAAACTTCAATTTTTCAGATTCGTTAGAAAGATATTCATAAACAGATTTAAATATTTTTGGTTTTACTAAAATCCGTTTTAATTTGCACTAGGTACAGTCAGTCAAAGTTCGACTTCAAATTTTGAAACTGCCGCGCCATTCCAGGCCTTGTTTATAATTAAAAATAATTATATTTGTTTTCAAACGTCGATTCAAACATACTTTTCATCATTATTATTTAAAATAATTAATGTTAAATATTTAAAATCCACTAAAATAGCCGAATTAAAAATTTTAAATTGGCTCAGATTTTCCGGGTTGTTACAATCTCCCCCACTTAAAACTTTTCGTCCTCGAAAAGGAACAAAGTCGAAAGTCGTTTTAATTAACCAACTCAACTTTCATTCTGGCTTCCATTATTCAACTTTTCAATTTCTAAGAATTTTCAAATTCTTCAAAAATTTGGCTAACACCCAAAATTTTCGAAAAATTTCGCTATAACCTCCTTTGTACGGGGGGCTTCGGGATATTTCAACTAGCCTCCCATGGCCCTCACCAATCCAAAAGAAAAGGGAAAAGCCAAGCGGCTCATAAAATCATCAAATCCCCAAGAAATACAATAAACATTTACCTATTTGTTGGGCAAACAATTTTATTCCTCTGCTTAGCTTCCCTGCTATGACCTGTTCACACATATATAATGCACATGTATATATTTCTATCTATTTCTAAATCAGTCCAATACTTGATTCACTTGCATACTTTTAACTTCATTCTCTTATTGATTAAATTAACTATCATTCCAATAATTTAATTAATCAAATCCACAGTCACACAACACAACCAACAATCAATTTGTCGACTAACTTTTCAAAAATATACTAATTAATTCATATACTCTTTTGAAAATATCCAGACCATATAATTAAAAAAGTTTACATGCATGAAAAGAAAACAACAACAAAGTAGAGAATAGAATGAAAATGCAAAATATGGTAAATGTACCTTGCGCCGGAGTCAATCAGAGATATCTACCCTGCACTTAGGATAGACTTTCTTAATACTCTCCTCAGTTTCCCAAGTACAATCTCGCGGATCTCCACTCCATTGCACTTTGACTAAGTGAACCTTCTTGTTCCTCGGTTCTTTGGTTTCTTTACCAATAATCTTTAGCGGCTCTCTTATCACAGCCTATTCTGGAGTAATTTCTATATCCCATTGCGCTGTTTCTTCCACGATCAAGTTTGGATCATGAACATGCTTTCGAAGTTGAGATACGTAGAACACATTATGTACTCCAGGCAACCAATCTGGTAATTGAACTTTATAGGCGAGAGTTCCAATCCATTCCAGTATAGGGAACGGACCAATAAATTTGGGCGCCAACTTCCCAGTTTTGCCAAATCGAATTACTCCTCCCATCGGAGAAACCCTTAGATACACATAGTCACCAACAGCAAATGCTAAATCCCTCTTTCTTGAGTCTGCATAGCTCTTCTGTCGGCTTTGAGCTGCTAGCAATCGTTTCTTAATGAAATCGACTTTATCTGCAGCTTCGCGAATCATATCTGGTCCCAATACAAGTCTATTGCCAGGTTCTACCCAACAAGCAGGAGATCGGCACGGTCTACCATACAATGCTTCGAATGGTGACATTGTCAGGCTCGCTTGGTAGCTGTTGCTGTATGAGAACTCAGCCAAATGCAAATGGTCTTCCCATGATCCACCAAAATCAAGAACATAAGCCCGCAATAAATCTTCCAGTATATGATTCACCCTCTCAGTCTGACCATCTGTCTGAGGATGATAGGCGGTGCTTAGATTCAGCTTTGTCCCCAGTTCTACTTGAAATGCTTCCCAGAATTTGCTAGTAAATATTGGATCTCTATCACTAACTATACTGATCGGCACTCTATGTAGCCTAACAATTTCATTGATATAAATCTATGCTAGACTTTGGGCGGTTCTATTGGATCTGACAGGTATAAAATGGGCGGTCTTCGTGAAGCGATCTACGATCACCCAAATATTGTCATTTCCTTTCTTGGTTCTGGGCAAACCATCTATGAAGTCCATGGAAATATGTTCCTACTTCCAACCTGGAATGTCCAGCGGTTGCAACAATCCAGCAAGTTTCTGTTGGTCGCTTTTGACTAGTTGGCAAGTAGGACACTTGCTAACATATATTGAAACGTCCCTTTTCATAGCCTTCCACCAGAATGTTCGCTTGAGATCGTTATACATTTTTCTCACACCTGGATGGATACTCAACTTGGACTTGTGACATTCGTCTAACACTTCTCTTTTGAGTTCGGGGATTTCGGGAACACAAATCCTTCCTCTCAATCTCAGGATCCCATCGTTATATTTGAAAACCCGAGGGTTCACCTTTCTGAATTCTTTTGATCATGTCCTTAATAAAATTATCATCTTTCTGAAGAATAGATATTTTGTCAATCAAGGAAGTCGTAATGATAAAACTGGCGATCATTACATTCTTTCTACTTAGCACATCGGCCACAACATTGGCTTTCCCTAGAGTGTACATAATCTCAAAATCGTATGCTGCAAGAAATTCTAGCCAATGTTGCTGCCTCAGATTCAAGTCTTTATGGGTGAACAGATACTTTAGCGACTGATGATCTGTATACAGTTCAAATTTCTCACCCAGAAGATAGTGCCTCTAGATTTTTAAAGCAAATACGATGGCTAATAGCTCAAGATCATGAGTAACATAATTTTTCTCATGCGGTTTCAGCTGACGGCTAGCATAAACAACCACTTGACCTCTTTGCATTAATACTGCACCAAGGCCTTCTCTAGAGGCATCTGTCCAGACTTTCAAGTCTTGATTGCCATCGATAATCGTTAACACTGGAGCAGTCGTTAATCTTAATTTTAGCTTCTGAAAAGCCTCCTCACATTCAGGAGTCCACTTGAATCTTGCATGCTTCTTGGTAAGCTTTGTTAAGGAACTAGATATCTTCGAAAAATCTTTAACGAACTTCCAATAATAACTAGCCAATCCAAGAAAACTTCGAACTTCTGTGGGAGTACTAGGCTGCTTTCAATTTTGAATAGCGGTGATTTTACCAGGATCCACAGAAATTCCTTCTTTTGATACAACATGGCCAAGAAACTTGACTTCTTCTTGCTAGAATATACATTTGGAAAGTTTGGCCTTCAAGACATTCTTTGTGAGAATTTCCAATACCTGTTCCAAATGTTTCGCGTGATCACTCTCCGACTTAGAGAAGATCAATATGTCATCAATGAAAACCAGAACAAATTTATTCAAGACATCGCGGAATACTCGATTCATTAAATCGACAAAATAGGCAGGAGCATTACATAAGCCGAACGACATTACTAACCACTCATAGAATAAATCGGGACCTCTGAATGATGTCAAAGGAACACACTCTTCAACAATACGAAGCTGATGGAAGTCTTTAGCTAGGTCCATCCTTGAAAACACTTGTGCGCCATTCAATCGATCTAACAAATCATCAATCCGCGACAATGGGTATTTATTCTTTAATGTTTGCTTATTCAAGTCACGATAATCCACACATAGTCGAAGAGTACCGTCTGACTTTGGGACAAACACCACTACTGCTCCCCAATCAGAGAAACTAGGCCTGATCAGACCCTTCCATACAAACTGTCGAGTCTGATTGTCTAATTCTTCTTTCTCCTTTAGAGTCATTCTTCGAATTGCGTGCACTACTGGCCTTGCATTCAGAATTAAAGCGATCTTGAAATCAATCTCTCTCTTCGGAGGTAAGCTAACAACTTATTCGAACACATCTGCATAATTCTTGACGACAGGAATATCTTTTATGAGGTCTGGAATATTCTCTGTGACTACAAGGATATTTTTTATTTGAGAAGGAGAAACATCAAGAGCTGACCAAAAGTCTCTTCTATCTGAATTCGGACCCTCACACGGTATAGTTATATAATCCCCTAATTTAATCTTTGCCTTAACCACTCTCTCAGCACATTTAACCTCAACTTCATATTTGGTTAACCAATCCAATCCCAAAATAAGATCAAATTCGGTAAAATTCATGACGATCGAGATGGTAGAAAACCGATACCGAGAAAAAGAGACAGGCACCCCACAAACCCAACTAAGATTGAGGGAACCCCCAACCGGATTATGGACAGTGATGGGTTATTTGAGCTTTTTCAATTTCAAATCCAACTTCTTAACTGCATTCTTTGCAATAAAGCTTCGTGATGCGCCTGTATCAAACAGTACTTTAACTGGAATGTTTTTGACAGTAAGCGTGCCTTCCCAAACATCAGACCTTCCCTTACTAGCTGAGGGTGCTGAAGTTTCTGCCACTTCTTTCACATGTACTGCTTCAGATTTCTTTGATAGCTGGCACTCCCTTGCAACATGACCTGCTTGGTGACACTTATGGCATTTCCTTTCACCATGTGAATTCTTGGATTTAAATTCATTCTTCTTTCGCTTCTTTGAGGATTTACAATTCCTGGTCAAATGCCATTGTTTATTGCAGTTAGAGCAAGTGGCCATCGTTATGGGTCCTTTCTCAGATTTAACCCTTTTCCTCTTGGCTTTGGGCTTCTTACTGACCTCAGGCATCGTACTGGCCTCAGGACTATCAGTCTCAGACTCCTCTTTGTTACTAGAACTGACTTCCTCTTCGTTTTTCAAAAGACCTTTCTTATGGAGATCTTCATACTAATAAGCCATGTATATCATTTATGAAAAAGGAAGCTTCACATGCCCCATTACACTACTTTGGTACTTTCTTTGGAACCCGTTAATGAACCTCAGATTCTCCCTCTTCGGATTTTGAATTAGATGAGGGGCAAAATGAGAAAGTTCATTGAATTTCTTATGATATTCTGGAATGCTCATATCCCCTTGTATCAGATAACAGAATTCATCACATAACCGCTCAATTGCTTCTGGAGGAGTAAATATTTCTATGAAAATCTATTTAAATCTATCCCAGGTAATATTACCTTCTGGATTATCTTTAATATCCGTTTCCCACCAGATTAAAGCTTCATCTTTGAGTGCCCAAGATGCCACTAATCTTTTCTGATCATCTCTCAGTTGGAAATGTTCAAAAATCCTTTCAGCAGAACTCATCCAAGCCTGAGTCTGAATAATAGATTCATTTCCCGAGAATTGCACTCCACCCATACTTTGATATCTCTATAATAGAGCTTCTAGATCTGGTTCTGTATTCCTTCTTCTGTTTCTGACACTCATTTTCTAGTACTTCTACAAATAGCAGACCAAGTGTCAAGTCAACAGAAAAGATATTATAAAGCATAGAAACATATACTTGAATGTAAATGTGTCTATCATGGTGTATTTCATTCTGCTATACTCATACTAGGATATTACTGATCCTATTTGTAATGAGTTATTCGTCCTAGAACTCTACTGGTTCTATTTCTGACGAGTTTATTAATATGTTATATTCCAGAACTAAGCTTAACCAAAGCTCTAATACCATGTTGTGACGACCCCAAAACCCCGTACTACGGTGGCAAGGGTAATCTTTGGAATATAACACATAAACAGATAACAGCAGAACAGGAATAATTAAATACACCAGATAATGTACAATAGAATACACTGGATAAACATAATCATCAGAGTTACACAGTATATAGGATCATACTTAGTACAAAATACAGTTCAGCTATACATAAATGTCTACAGCGGAAACCAAAACATAATATGTACAATAGGAGCTAAACATCATAAAAAAAGATAAATGATAGAATCCATCTTCAGCTCCAGCTATCCAAAAAGAGCCTGCTAAAACCTGAATACAAGGCTGCCCATGTAGATAAAGGGGCACTCGAGTTTGCAAGTGAAACAAACTACGAGTCAGTCATGGGACTGGTGTGAGAAATCTACTTAACATATTTTATAATAAGGCCAATCACAGGATCACGCCACTTTCGCGGAACGTGTTTACTCCATTGGATTGCCAGTGCTTTAAAACAAGTAAACCTTTTAAACATCGCAATGCTTTTTATAAAAATGAAGCCATTATAAGACTCAGTTCCCATCACACAACGCAACGCAAACCGGAGGATAGAGTTTTACTTTATAATGGCCAAAATATGCTTGATACGAATGAAACAAAAGCATTTGATATTATTACTAGTGTTTATATGTTTCAAAAACAATTTCAATCATAAATATCAATAATAGACGACAATAATGCCCCATACCACTATGTCGCCATATATAGGTATACAATCAAAACCGCACATGTCGTATTTGGAAATTGGATTTCCGTCGTAAACCATGGCAAAAGATAGTCCTTACCGAATTCGAGACTGTCTAGCCCGAGTCTCAGGCAAGTACTCAGTCAAGCCTATGGATCATCAGGGCCGGTCCACTGATGTGGATTAAAATGCCTGAACACTGCGTTTCCCTGCCCTTTGGGGGCGAAATTGAGTCCTATTACTCCATCGGCTCCACATAGTCACCAATATATCCGAGGCGCCTCGCAATCCAACAACCACACAGGTGAAAATAATATAAATGTCAGGGCTGGTAGGTCACTGACACCACCCTAGCTAGAAGGAAATGCATGTCCTCCCTGAGGTCCTCTCCCATTTCTGGTTCATACCGGGGTGTAAGGCTCGTGAATCAATGTTATACACAAAGCTATGCCACACAGGCCGTGCTTTGATCATCAACCACAAGACTTTGGTTTTCAACAGAAGCCTTGATCATCTGCCACTTAGGCATGCCACACAGGCAATTCACTCCATGCGACTGATTTCTATCGATATATAACCTCTGAGCTCGTACGTCTCAGAGAAGTGCGTTAAGCAAGAGAATAAATTCTCCATCGCTAAACAGATATATATTTAATAGAGATCAATCAGCACAGAACAAAATCCAATGTCAGACATATAGTCCATTTACAAGTTCGTTCTGGGTCTGAACAAAACCGGAGGCACCTTATACCTCGCATATCCATCGATCTCCAAGTACGTCTGGACGATCACCACTTATTATCTATACTTTGGGATGCCTCCCAATCAAGACATCAGTAATCATCCAACCGAGGTGAAGATCTCTGGTCTTCAACCACCGTCTTCATCATCGACTTCTTACCACCGATCAATTATTTGAAATGAGATTTAACTCGGCCTATTCAAATAATTCACGTATATTTAGAATTTAATTCAATTCATTTCAATGGTTAAATTATTCGACATCAATAATTCTGTTCTTAAATGTAATTTTCACGCCAAACACATTCAACCATCAAATATCCAATAAACCGGGTAAATTCGGTTTATTTCCATTCCATATCATTTATAATATTTTATAACGATTTATCGCTATTTTTATTCACTTAAAAATAGCCAATTCATTCAAACGACGCTTCAGGCCATAACGCGGCCGTGACACTGTTTTTCTTCAGATTTGAATTACACATATCTGAAAATCAAACCGTTGGATCTTCACAAATTTTTTATCATTAGAAAGATCTTTTCAAAACGAATCCAACGGTTTCAGTTTTGGGAGAATCTGACGGTCGGATCTCCCGGTACAATCGTTTGAAGTTACGATTTCAAAATACGAACTGTAGCGTTGTTATTCGATTTAATTTAATTATATATATATATATATATATATATAATCGATTCTGGCGCTGTTTTTCTTCAGATTTGAATTAAACATTCCAGACAATCCAACCGTTGGATCATTACAATGTTGGTGTCGTTGGAAAGATATTTCCAAAGCGAACCCAACGGTTTCGGTTTCGGGAAAATTCGATGGTCGGATCTTCCGCACTAATCGTTTGAAATCACAGTTTCAAACTTCGAACTGCAGCTTCGTTATTCGATTTCTTTTAATTATATATATATATATATATAATCACTTCTTCGATTTCAAAAACTATATTCATTTCACACATTTGATAAAAACGATATTTTTATCCAACAGCTATTTATTTCAACACATCACTATTTTTAACAGTTCATATATATCATAAAAATCTGATATTTATTATAAAACAATTTATTTCAAATCACGATTATTTTATATAGTTCATATATAAGGTAAAAATGTTATTTTTATTGTAAAACAATTTATTTCAAAACACGATTATTTTATATAGTTCATATATAAGGTAAAAATGTTATTTTTTATGTAAAACAATTTATTTCAAAACACAAATATTTTATATAGTTCATATATGAGGTAGAATTGTTATTTTTATTATAAAACAATTTATTTAAAACACTAATATTTTATATAGTTCATATATAAGGTAAAAATATTATTTTTATTTTTCAGAGAATTTATTCAATACATGAACTTCATCCAACACATGAATTTTATTCAACACATGAATTTTATTCAACACATGAATATTAATCAAACACAGAAATATTTCAGAAAATTTCGGCAGCATAATGGCAGGGTAGTTAAAACCAACACTGTCCCTAGTACGACTCCTCGCTCTACCTTAAAGCCTCGTAGCTTTTGACAATGGGGATTTTCAATATCTAGTTTGTACGCAGACGAATTTTCCCATATACTAATCCTATTGGGATTTCAACCACAATCAATCATTTCAAATCAACCATTCATGATATTCACCAAATTTTCACATCAACCAATAATCCAAACAATATCACAACCAATATATATTGTCCATGGTCTGTGGACGAGGGGAGTATATGTATATACGTATATAACTATATTTCCATTTCATTTCAATATCATTTCAATTTATTTCAACGCATATATCATTTTTACAACGCATATATAACTTATACATCGAACATACAACTTATACAACGCTTATACATGAGGTGTACAACGCTTATATAACTCATACTTCGACTATATAATTTATACATCGTTGTTTCCATATCATTTATAATTCAGAAATCTTACATTGGGTTCCACTCCTCCAAAAATTGTAGAAGGCTCAGAAAAATATCCAGTCTCTTCTAGAATGTAGAAGACATCTGCACGAGTCCACTGTCTCTTGTTTCACTGGATTTCGACAACATAGCAAAAAGATATGATTTTTATCGTGAAATCAAAATCCGTAGCGCTTTAAAGTGCTATAATCAGTTTAAAATAATTAAACTATTACCTCTCAAATTTCGTTCAAAACTAGGTTTTCGTTTTTCATGAAATCCGTGTAATGATTCGTCGATCGGTCTTCACCACGAGGAAGTGCTTGGAAAACCGCGCCCTATGGTACCCACCGCCGTCAGTTTGAACCCAGATCGGAGGAGTATGGCGGAGCTATTTGCAGCGACTTCCAGGGGCTCGATCTCCCTGATGGCTGAACGATGGAGGGCGCCACCTATATGGATTTGAAGCTGGAAGAGAGCTCTTCAAAATCCCCAACAGGACCAATGCGTTTTGATGAGAGATCGGAGAGAAAAAGAGGAGAGAAGGTTGGAAGAAAAACCGTCGTTCGCGATTTAGACTTACGGGGAGAGAGAAGGTTGATCGTGAAATGTGATTGGCCCAAGGATTTTTATTTTATTTATATTTTAAAATCCAAAAATACCCCTTACCACATACGAACTCCAATCCAAACCCAACGATTGTCGCCCCTAGCTAAATACCCCCATTCTAAACACAATGGGATATGTTTCGTAGGCCCATTTGACTGTTTCGGTCAGTTTCTCCACAAATTAAAATATAAAACATTCAATATTCTATTTGAACGTACATTTCAATTTGCCGGGGCCACATACTGATCCAAAAAATTCCAGAAAAATAAATCTAGCTATGTTTTGATGATACGGTCCCAACAAAACTAGTTTCGTCGAATTCTGAGACCGTTTGAAAAATGACCATTTTCTGGTCGATCCAATTTAACTGAAATCAACCAAACACATTTTCCTTCGCCACGCTCACATATTAACTTCAAAAATTATGAAATTTGAAACCTAACAATAATTTGACATCCCGGATCCAACAAAAGTGGTTTCGTCGAATTCTGAGGTCGTTAGCAAAATGTCTATTTTCACGGGCTATATAAATTCTATAGCGACCTTTCTGAAAATTCATTTGGCCATAACTTTTGATTCCCACTACGAAACTTCGATTTTTCAGATTCGTTAGAATGATATTCATAAATAGATTTAAATATTTTTGGTTTTACTAAAATCCGTTTTAATTTGCACCCGGTACAGTTAGTCAAAGTTCGACTTTAAATTTTGAAACTACCGCGCCATTTCAGGCCTTGTTTATAATTAAAAATAATTATATTTATTTTCAAACGTTGATTCAAACATACTTTTTGTCGTTATTATTTAAAATAATTTATTTTAAATATTTAAAATCCACTAAAATTGCCAAATTAAAAATTTTTAATTGGCTCAGATTTTCCGGGTTGTTACATATTGTTAAAGTCCTTTAAATGAATAAATAAATACCAGATCATTCTAGGATGACAGAGAGGATAGTGTCTAGGCTTGGGTTTGGAAATGAAGTTTCCTGCTATCCCTAACTGATCTGATGAATTGGAAGGTTAATTTGAAGTTATTTGAATTTAGAAATGAATTGGAATTTATGAAAGTTGAATTTTAGATCCAAAATAATTTGGAAAGTAAATTTAAATGATTTTAAAAGGGTTGTATAAGGATATAATGGTTTTCTAAGATATTTTGAAGTGTTGTAGAATAATGGTAATTATGGTCAAAATAGAGCTTGTCGCATAACGACAATTTACGTATTTTAGATGCAACTTTAAACGCTTATAACTTTTGCAATCTAAATCGGATTTCCATAAAATGAAAAACGTTTGATTTCCATTAACAAGAACTTTAAAATGAGTAAAAGCAGATTTTAAATTCGAGTTATAATTTTCAAGTTATGTTTGAAACCGTTTTGGAAAAGATCGACGTAAGAACAATTGTTGACCATAACTATAAACAGCTATTTTTAATGTTTTAAAAATATGGATTTTTTTGTAAAATCATTAAAAATTATGAAAAGGTGTTTTGAATTGTAAAGTTTAAGTTTTGGCTAAGAAAAACGATGTTTTTATCAAAATAGTTAAGATAACTGTTTTGTAAACGCTTTTGTAACACTTTTGAAGCACTATTGTAATGCTTTCTTTGAAAACAACCTATTTTGAAGTATTTAAACCACGAAATGTTTTCCGAACTATAATTAATCATTTGTAAATGATTTGTTGAATGTTTTCAAAGGTTTAAAAGTATTGAAAATAATTTGTTTGAAATTTAAATTGATTTATTTAATAATTAAAATGTGTTTTTCAATTTTAAATAATTATATATGGTTGGAGGTAAATCTTCGGATGTTTGATATTAATTCGGTAGATGATGATTCTTACTATTTGAGGAATTTAAAAGGTAGTTCACCATTATTCCGCTGATAGTGTGAGTTGGATATCGAGATTAATATTAAGTATAAGTTGATGGTATTTCTATCCAGATCTAATGTCAAAGAGTTGGATAAATCTTTTAATTAAGATACGAGTTTCCTAAGTTGACTAGGATAAGTTGGATTGACATAATCTTCAGATATTTGATATGAAATTCTATGGTGTAAACGTATACTATTTGAGGAATTTGGAAGATATTATTATATTGTTATCACACTTATAGTATTCGTTGATTATGAGAATTGATATCGAATATAAGTAGATACAATTTCTGTGTAACTTATGTTCAATATCAATTGATTTGGGTTTTGTTGTGAATCATATCTTCAATAATATCATTCTTGAAACCCCATGAGATTGAGTTATGGAAATTCATATCATAATTTGAGGATTTAATCAGATCTTTGATTTAAGGAAATTAAAAGTGAGGAATTGGAAAGAAAGTATATTCTTTTAGTTAAGATTAAAGAATGGAATGTTGGAAAGTCAATTTAATTGGAAACTATGGTTGAAATGTAGATTAAGGATTTTCAAAGGAAACTGGATTTTTGATAGCGAGTTATCAAACGGAAAATTAATTAAGGCTAAATCAGCTTTGATTTAAGGGATGTGTTTTAAAAGAGAAAGGTCAAATAGGGACTTTGTAATAATTTGAGAACGGTTTTAAAGAAGTTTAATTTTGACAAAATCATAGACGGAAGGAGATTGGTAGAAAGCCTGTGTGTTCTATAATTGTGTTTTTTAAATTGCGCCTATTATTTGGAAAGATCGGGATCAGATGTATGTCTGAAAACCATTCCAAGTAATAATACGACGTTGTGGAGCAATTAAAAACATTGGAGACGACATTGAAGACCGGGACCCTCCATGTCGTACGGACGACTTGCTGAATGTCTCGAATGGGTCGCTCCCATTTGCAGACGGATTTTATATCCGTTAAGTGGCAACAAGCCCGAACGTATGTGAAGGAATTCCGAGTTGTTGTTTCGTTCAGATCCAGAACGGACTTGTATGGATTGTGTGTATGACATTGTAATTGACTGCGTAGCGCTGATCTTTGTTAAATATATATCTGCTCGGTGGCGGAGAATTTATTCTCTTGCTTAACACCCTTCTCTAAGACGTATGAGCTTAGAGGTTATATATGATGGAAATCAGTGATGCGTAGTGAATGGACAATGTGGCATACTTAAGTTATGAGATGAGCTATGGATGATCAAAGCATGGCTTATTTAAGCGTAGCTTTGTGTATATCGTGACCTCGACGAACCTCACACCCCGGATTTATGGTAAACTGGTGGTCAGATTTTTATGTTCGTTTCGTATGTTCAGTGCACCGGGATGTGATGATGAAAGGGTATTGCGAAGTCCTCAGTCTGGGACGCTATTTGTTGGGCACTCTGATGTAACGACCCGCATTCTACGCATCAAAGGATCGTAGAATATTTATTTCTTTCACATACGAAGTCGTATGGTCATGTAACTTTGGGAGACGACTATTGGGGTCATTTCCCATGTTCATGATTTTTGCCGATTTTTAAATGACCGTTTTGCCCATAGTTGATCTTGTTTTGGTCGTAACTTTTGACTGGTAAGGAATTTTGACCTGAAACCACTTCCATTGGAATCAGATGATGGTTTACAATTCCGTAGAATGGTCGTATTAGCCAAACGGACTTACCGTTTGGGAGGTATGGCTGAATTAAGGCTCAGAAGGTGAAAAATAGCATTAGCGGGCTTAACCAGGTGATTAACAGCTAGGCCCATTGGGGGATTTCGGGATTAGAAGTATTTAAAGGCTGGTAGGGTTAGGAATTTCGATTTTTAGTCATTTTCCAGCTGCCACAAACATATCTTTAACCCTAGCCATGGCCTCCACTTTCTAAAAACACCCCAAATAACTAATTAAGAAGATCTACACCAAATCAAGGAAGATTAGTGTCAAATCAGAGTTGGACCTGTTGCTAAGCATTGGGATTCAACCCAAAACAGAGGATATTTCAGATCTATAGTTAATTTGTGGCCAAGGTGAGTGATTTGCATTGTTTTTCACTAATTATGACTAATTAGGGTAATTAGCAAAGATTAGCGAAATTATAACTCAGAAAAATCTAGAAAAATTTGTGAAATTCTAAAATATTATTTTAGGGCTCTGATAGAAATTTGGGTTGATTTGGTTAAGTTTTACTAATCTTATCATTAGTTGTTGTTAAACATGCTTAAGGGAAAAATAAGGGTTTTTGGGTATGTTTGATCTGTTTTGACATAACATATTGTTGTTTTTCTGCTTGTGGATGTTTATACATGCTTCTATGGTTGTATGGTATGCTTTGTGATTGTTTAGAACAGTTAGAATGGTCGAAAACGCCGTCGTATGGCGTAAAATAGTCGCTGGAAGAGTTACAGGAAATGTGCAGGACCCGGATCGGATCGCCCCTCCCTACCACGACCCGACCCGATCGTGGCCACCTCCCCATGATCCTAAGTGCTTCTCTTCAAGTTACACGAGCTGGATACTCCGATCTGAACCGCCTTCCACGTGAGCTGCTTGCACCATCCGAATCAGAAGCTCCGACCCGATCCGATGGGTGAACACGATCCGAACCGCCTTGAGGGGGAGTCCACAAGTCGATCCGCTCATGAATGATGTCATGACCAGGAGCTTGGGCACACGACCCGATCCGATGCAGGTGGCTCAAACCGATCCGAAGGTGCATGATGACCACGAACCAAACTCAGAAGTTTGAACGCAAGGCATGGGTTGCGAACCAAATGAAGACCGATCCGGAGAAGACCAAAACCCGAGATGCAAAGGAAGTCCAAATAGGAAGTAGAACTCAGGATCCAGTTGGGAACCAATGAGTTAACTTCACGATTGGACTTTGCTGCGGGACGTGTGCAAAGGGGTTGTCGGTATTCATAACTTTGGTTCACCACCGAGAGACGGATAGTGGGCTTGTAGTGATAGTTGTACGGGGTTGGACTCCGTCAGGGCCCAAAGGATTAGGTGACCAAATAGTGGATATCGTATGCTTTACGCACTGAGTGAGAGATGTGAGGATGGTTGCTATGTTTGATTTTTTGCTTTCACTATGACATGCACACCCCCACCCCCATATTCTTTACACCATATGTTAGTAGCACCTTAGAGTATTGAGCGGTATGTTGTGCTAACCCTTTGGTTGCAGGTCCAGGTTCAGGTATGATTGGATTATACTTGTTATTGTTCTGTTTTGTTGCTTATCGCTCATACCAGAATTTTGTATGACCCATAGTTTTATGTCTCTTCTTATTACTCTGGGTGCTCCTAAACAAGCAGACTAAGACAGGTTAGCTGGTGATGCACGAGTAGCTGTACCAGAGACGAGCAGGAGGCTTCCACGTATGACATATATAGATATTCTCCCTGTGTCGCTGCTGTCACTACTTTGGGCATCAGTAGTGTGCCTTTCCTTTCTTTTGCTTTAGAGACAGTTTTAAAGTTGTAATAATGATGTTGGATCATAAGCTGTATTATGTATTTCTGCTGCTATGATGATGATGGTTTTAGTTTCAGCTTATGCACTATCTCGCCTGTTTTATGTCAAGTACGTTACTATTATATTTTATTCCATGCGCTGTGAGACATTCTACAGGTTTCTTTGTTAGTTCTTTCATCTTCTTTCCTTTCTTCGACGACTGCCCCGTGCTAGTGGACATGTGTACATCGCACTTTCGGAGGAAATGTCGGTTAATGCGGGGCGGGCCGTCACACTTGGTATTAGAGCTCCTGGTATCGTAGTTAACCTGGGGAAGTCATCAGGGAGAGATAGTACATGTATATGAGAGCGCGTATTTGTGATTATTTTGGTTTTCAAAAGCTATATATATATACTATTAGTATATTTAAGGATGAAGTCGCATTGCACTGGCACCACCGAAGAGATGGTTAATCGTTTTCTCCTTACAGATTGAATAATGAGCCGATATACTAGGTGTACCGGTAGAGGAGCTAATAATGGGAATGCTCCTGATATGAGGACGATGTTCACTGACTTCATGAGAGAGATGCTTAGGGATGCTCGGGGAGCAGTTCCTAATGCTGTTAACGGTGGTGGTGCAGTAGTGCAGGCGCCTAGGGCCGATTTCACCAAGCTGTGCAAGGATTACACTAGTCTTGGTGGGAAGCCGTTCCATGGAACGGAGTTGGCTACAGAAGTTCAAGATTGGCTAGATAGTTGTGAGCGCATCGTCGAAGATCTGGGAATCGAAGACGCAATGAAGAGGAAGCTAGCATCGCGTCAACTACAAGGACGAGCTATGAATTGGTTGAATGCTATTAAGGCAGCTACTCCTAAGGATCAAGTTACTTGGAATAAGTTTAAGACTCACTTTTGTGATAAGTTTATTCCAGCTGCTCATAAATCAGAATTGTTCAGGAAGTTCTTGGAGCTTAAGCAGAATGGTAGAGTAGTCTCGGAGTATATCGCTGAATTCGACACTTTATCGAAATATGGATTGTCCCTTATCGATACAGTCGAAAAGAAGAACGAAGAGTTCATAACTGGTTTAGATGGGTACTTGGGGGAAAGACTTATAAACCATATCGATGAGACGTTCGAGTCTATTGTAGGAAAGGCATTAAGGTCAGAGAGCCTTTTCCCTAAGTCAAAGACCGAAGTTGCTATTGCATCTACAGAAGAACCAAAGCCGCAAGCAGGCGGTGAAGGCAAGAAGAATTCTCTGAACAAGAGGAAGCAGAACCCGACCAAGGATGGTCAGAATAGGGAGAATAAGAATGGTGGCTAGTGCTTTAGTTGTGGCAAGAAGGGCCACTATGCCAGAGATTGTCGAGAAAAGCCTGGGGAAAGGAAGTGCTTTAACTGCGGCCAGGCGGGACACCACAAGGATGATTGTCCACAACCTCCTGGGGAGAAGCAGATTATGAAAGCGTATGCTATCAACGCTGTTCCTTCTTCATCGAATGCTCCAACTGCGGCGCAGAAGCGGAAAGGCGTCATTATCAAAGGTATGCTTTCTATTTAAGATGTTTCTGTTCGAGTATTGTTTGACAAACCCGAGATAGTCGATAAACCTTTAGTAGTGACGAACCCGGTTGGTGGTTCGACTAGCCTTAGTATGATTTGCCGTAACGTGGTCTTATCGAGTCATGGATGTATGTTTGTTTATGATTGCTTTGTTTTGGGCTTTACTGGGTTTAGCATTATTTTGGGGAGTCAATCCACTCTAAAGGAATAGGGTGGTATTAGGTACCTACCTAGTGATGGCGATAGTAACTGGAGTTAAGGAAGCTGAGAGGTTATCGTTGTAATAAGTTCTAGTTGTCTCTGGGAGGCAAATGAGTGCTCCGGTGCTTACTTGTTTTTCTAGTATCACCTCACGTGGATTGTCCGAATTCCGAGGAGATGTTCCTTGGGTGCTTATCTGATATTGGTTTAGGCCTTTGGGGCTTGTGCTTGGGGTAAGGCTGTCAACGGATGCTTTCGAATACGGATAGTGCCATATCTGTATCCGTATCTGAAATTATTTTCGGATATCGGATATCCGTATCCGTTTAATTTTCGGATATCGGATATCTGTATCCGCTTAATTTTCGGATACGGACGGATATCGGGTATTTATCCGCTCCACCTGTAATTAATAAATTTAAGAGTATAAATAAAAAAAATTGGATCAACATAAAATAATTTTTGTATTAATGTTTATAATAAACAAGGAAATAAAGAAGTATAATGAGGAAACATTGTTTTATACTAATATCCATAAGTATATCCAATAATATTCCAAAATTAAACACTAAAACTACAATTTTTCACTAAAAATGGACAAAGAATTATATTATAGTAACATCTAACAGTTACAAAATAATTATTAACTCTATTTTTCTGTTTTGAGTTATATATATTACATCAATCAGTCGGACGGATATTTTTCGGATACGGACATCACTATAACCATATCCGTATCCGAAAAGCTTTTCGGATATCGGATATCCGTATCCACTTTTCGGATAATGCCGGATAACGGATATTTCAGATACGGATTTGGATGGATATCGGATTTTTCGGGTATCCGTTGACAGCCCTAGTTGGGGAATGTCGAGTTCGACTAGGATGGTTTGCATGAGAGATAAATAGTTGTTGCGATTCTTCATTGGATGATATCTTGGTTTACTCGAGGAGTGATGGGCAACCATGACATGATAAGACTGTTCAATGGTATAGACTGCCCCGAGTTAGTCTCAATAGGGTTATGAGATGGCTCACTGAGACTCGAGAAAGATGCAAAGTAATGGATTGTTTAGGACTCTATGCTGACGTTCTCTTTGGATTGTAGAACTTTGAAGAAATAGGATGTGTTCGTCGATCATGGAAGATGCAATGAAGATTAGGACGATTCAAGTTGGACTTGAACTCGGAAAAGAAAATGGGTGTTCGTTGGTCTTGGAGATGCAACGAATAGGGAGACGACTCATGTTGGACTAGAGTTTGTCGATAATGGATACTCAAGACTGGGTCTGAGTTATAGATTGACTCGAGTTGGACTCGAGAAGGCTGCAAGGAATTGGATTTGGCTCAAGTTGGACTCGAGAGGGCAGCAAGATAATGGATAGACTTGGGTTGGAGTCAAGTATTTTAGGCGGACTTAAAGCAGGCGTATCTGGGGACGCCCGTTACCTTGGATCCGTTGGACGTGATCTAGTTATCCTTGGAGGATAAAACGTACGTTGGACGTACGGTAATCCGTTTGGAGGCTGGGATTCCATTAGTTCTTAATTTTGGTTGGACCAGACATACAAGAATCGACATATTGGGATTGGTTAGACCAGTCATGTAGGTGTCGACGTGTTCATGGCTTTAGCAGGTGATAGGTAGGACTTGTTTGATGGATGTTATGGTTGCTATGTTTGTCCCTATCTTTCTTCTCTTGAGTAGACTATCACCTGTAGGGTTCTAGCGATGGGGAACAAAAAGATGGTAATATAGATGGACATTAGGCTATGTATCAGTGCAGTGGGGTAGTCATTACTCCATGGGGCAGAGTGATCGTAGCAAGGCTATGAGCCAGTGCAGTGAAGTTGTCATGACTTCATGGGGCAGAGTGGACATAGCAAAGGATTTAGGTGCGGTAACAGTTGCATTGAGTAGGAGGCATGCCAGTCTAGAGTTTATGTTTCTGGGTTGGGAGCAACTAGAGTATATCACAGGATATGATTTCAGACCCAAGAGTGAATTGGATTCAGAAACGCTAGTAAGCTTGACGATTAGATCGATTTTGATTGAGTGGATTGGTTCCAGTTAGAAGGACGATCCTAACATATTGGAAATCATCTAAAGGGTAGAGATGGGTATCGATGGAAAGAGAATGATCAAGCAAGGATTTGATCGAGAAGGATGGCCTTGAAAGAATGGGGGACTAGTTGTACCCAACGTAGACGGACTGAGAGATGAAGTGCTTAGAGCAAATCATCACTCGAAACTGACTATACATCCCGGTGGTAACAAAATGTATTGAGACATGGATCAGACCTACCACTGGGAAAGGATAAATAATGATGTTGGGAAGTTTATGTCCAAATGCATGAATTGCCAGTTAGTTAAAGCAGAGAAAAAGAAGCCTAGTGGGTTGTTACAACCATTAAAAATTCCTAAATGGAAATAGGAACAAGTCTCAATGGATTATATTGATGGTTTACCAAGGACTAGGTCAGGTCATGATGGTATTTGAGTGAATCGTATACTAGAGGATCTTTTGAGAACTTATATATTGGATTTTGTACGGTAATAGGATCTCCATTTGTATCTGGTTGAGTTATAGTTATTAGCCCAGTACTGGTATGGTTCCAATTGAAACTTTGTACGGAAGACCGTGCAAGGCACCATCATGTTGGTTGGAGAATGGTGAGAAATTTGAGCTTAGACCAAAAATAGTAAGAGGGACTTCAGGCAAGATAAAGGTTATCCAATAGAGAATGAAGACTACCTAAGATAGGCAGAAGACTTATGTCGATAAGAGACAAAGGGATTTGGAATTCTTCGTTAATGACTTGGTGTTTGTAACGCCCCGGAATTTCCGGCCAGTTTTTGAGCAAAATGTATGACGCAATTTCTTTATGATAAAAATAGCTTTTGACTCCAAATTTTCTACAGTAAGAATCCATCTTTGTCTAATTAATTATCATCAAAAGAAAAGCTCAAAATCATTTATCAAATAAATATATATAATTCAACGTCGTGACGCATTTTTAACATGTCCATTTCGGGCTGATTTTTACTTGAACTTGCATCCAGTTTTTAGGTATGAAAACAGCCGAAATAGAAAAAAGTGGCCGAGATCAAAGTTGTAGCCCTTTGAATTAGCTTTCCAAATTGATAGAGAAGTCGAAATTTCATTAGGCATTGAAAAATTTATGCCAAAAATACCGAACATCATTTTCAGGGTTTCATGTCCAGTCATTTATTCATAAGCTTCTCAACTTTTCTTCAAAGTATGAAATGAATACAAAAACTTAAATAATTTTTCTTACCTTGTACTTGTGCCTTGATCTTGTATTTATTCTCTAGGCTTCTCCCAAACTTCTACTCTTTATGTTACTTTTGTTTTTCATTTTAGAATGCATGAATACCCGACACTCCTAGCTCAGTTGGTCAGAGGTGGGCGAATTGGGATGAGACATAGGTCTCAGGTTCGAGGGCCACCTCTGCCAATTTCTAGGGGTGACTACCTAGGTAGTGTGAAGGCGTTGAAAAATCGGGGTATATCACTACCCGTGGGGTTTACTAAGACCGACAAGCAATGACTTGAGTGAAGTCTTAGGTTCCACACGTAAATCAAAAATTTTAGAATGCATGAAAAAGAATGAACCTTTCCACCCTTTATATAGTAGTTTTCAAGGTTAGTTTGGTAATTTGGTTTTGGACACTTGTCCTCCTAATCTTCATGCATTCTTTAGGATGAAGACACATGTCTACTTAGGTGTCTTTAGATGTTTCTACACATGGACACCTAATGGGTGTATGTGTCTTAACCTTATTTATTTACAAGACATGTGTTCCTTTCATTTGATGACACGTGTCCCTATCATTTTAAGCCATTTTTCATATTCTAGAACATATACACATATACCATTTGTATGTTACTTCTATGATATGTACATACACATATATGTGATCTTCTAATGTTACTGCATGCACATGATATTCCAACAACTTTTAATAATCAAAACCTCGTTTATTGACAAAACCGTGTTTCGGTCACATTATCGATTTTTCTTCAAACTACATATCTTTATAAACAAAAACTCAACAATATGTTTTCTCCTTATTAATTATTATTTATAAAGGGATTTAATCAAGGTTATTACACCATTAAATCCAAGTTTTACATATTTAATAACCTTGATATTTGAATATTTATTGCTCGAAGTTTCAGGTTGTTACATTCTATCTATTCAATAAATAAAATTCAACAATACGAAGCCTTTTTAACATGTCTAATTCGGGCTGATTTTTACTTTACTTTGCATCCAGTTTTCGAGTATGAAAACGGCCGAATTAGTAAAGGTGGCCGAAGACAAAGTTGTAGACCTTTGAATTAGCTTTCCAAATTGATAGAGAAGTCGAAATTTCATTAAGAATTGCAAAAGTTATGCCCAAAATACCGAACGTCATTTTCGGGGGTTCACATCCAAACATTCGTTCATAAAATTCTCAACTTTTCTTCAAAGTATGAAATGAATACATGAACTTAAATAGTTTTTCTCACCTTGTACTTGTGCGTTGATCATGTATTTATTCTCTAGGCTTCTACCAAACTTCTACTCTTTATCTTACTTTTGTTTTTTATTTTAGAATGCATGAAAAAGAATGAACTTTTCCACCCTTTATATAGTAGTTTTCAAGGTTAGTTTGGTTATTTGGTTTTGGACACTTGTCCTCCTTATCTTCATGCATTCTTTAGGATGAAGACACATGTCTACTTAGGTGTCTTTAGATGTTTCTACACATGGACACCTAATGGATGTATGTGCCTTAACCTTATTTATTTACAAGACATGTGTTCCTTTCATTTGGTGACACGTGTCCCTATCATTTTAAGCCGTTTTTCATATTCTAGAACATGTACACATATACCATTTGTATGTTACTTCTATGATATGTACATACACATATATGTGATCTTCTAATGTTACTACATGCACATGATATTCCAACAACCTTTAATAAGCAAAACCTCGTTTATTGATAAAACTGTGTTTCGGTCACATTATCGATTTTTCTTCGAACTACTTATCTTTATAAACAAAAACTCAACAATATGTTTTCTCCTTATTAATTATTATTTATAAAGGGATTTAATCAAGGTTATTACACCATTAAATCCAAGTTTTACATATTTAATAACCTCGATATTTGAATATTTACTGCTCGAAGTTTCAGGTTGTTACATTCTTTCCCCCTTAAAAGGAATTTTGTCCCCGAAATTCTATGCGATACTTAATAAAAAAGATAATCAATATTCCACAAAAGAAACTCTATGTATCCAAGAAATTTTCTTGAAAGTATACTTTCAAAATAATTTCATAAATTGAAATCATACCTGGATATTATATGATTCGAACCTTTTAACATTCTGTCACTTCTACAAGCTATTACTGGATCAGGCATGCCATAGCTTATTTTTATGCCCAAATTTAGGATCATATTCTTTGTAATTCACATCGATTCTCAGTCTCTTTTTCTTCTTGCATGGTACCCATCGAAATGTACCAAAGATTCATCATGCTTCGGCTCATCTGACTCATCATCATCAAGTAAGGATGTATTCTCCATATTTTCGTACTCATCAAAACGTACCAGAGAGTAATCTAGACATCTCATGTAATATCTTCAAAACATGATTATATTCATCAAAGTCAACTCATCAATTATGTTCTACTCTCCTTGTTACAGTACCCATCAGAATGTACCAGAGAGCAATATTTTCAAAATAGTTTCTAATCAATATTTTTTTAATTAAGTCAAATAAGTTCTTTTTTTTCTTTTGTTAAAACTAGAATCATATTCATCATAGTGGATCCACACTCAATTTAGGATATTTTATCCTATTGCGGTCGGCATCCCGTCATCAAATAGGATGTACTCTACTCGGCTCGATACCAACATAGAGTGACAGTTGCACTATCCAAGATCTATTGTCTTATGCCGGCATCCAGTCATCAAATAGGATGTACTCTACTCGGCTCGATACCAACATAGAGTAATAGTGCACTACCCAAGATCTATTGTCTTATACCGCACATCGTCATCGTCAACCGAAGGTATCCATCATTGATGAAATAATCCATAAAAATCTTTAGTAAGTTTAAACAAAGTATACTCTCAAAAAACTTTTATACTCTGTAATCATTACTTTCACATGGATAACCATTTCATTTTGGAAAATTTACTCTCCCAACTTCGAAAATCATCCTAAGTATAAACCCCCATTTTTTTTCAAACACATAGTCAGTTTGCAACAATGTTTTGAGATAGAAAACTTCCAAAATTTAAAATGTGTACGATATAAGTATTCTAAATAATTAATCTAGCTTCCCAATAAGATTAACTTCGACTAAACCAAATCATGAAATCAATAGTTATGACTGAATTGCTGGAGATGTTTTAGCGGCTTTAAGCTAACATCATCAGTGCTAAACAACTCTGATATCACATTAGGTAATAATATATTTATTTAAATAAATTTTCTGTAACAACCCGCAAAATCTGGGCCAGTTTAAAATTTTTATTTTGGCAATTATAGCGAGTTTTGATTATTTAAAATAGATTATTTTAAATAATATTGACGAGAAATTTATTTTGAATGTAATTCGAACGTATATATTATATACGTCGTCGTTAGAATATATAATAATTATATATAATTATAAAAGGAATTGAAAATGGCGCGGTAGTTCGAAAATTCGATTTCTAATTTCAAATGAATATACAGAATTCAATATAAGTCAGAATTGAACGAAACAAGAAATATTTGAATCTGTATAACTATATCTTTGTAACGAAGTTAACAAACTGAGATTTCATCTTAGAAATGATAAGATATGTCCAGTTAAAAATTAGAAATAGTCGCTGTGGAATTTATATATATTTTTATATATATAAGGCCCTTAAAAATAGCAATTTTGCAAACGACCTCGGATTTCGACGAAACCAGTTTTGTTGGGTCCGCAGTGTTAAGTTATTGCTGGATTTCAAATTTCATAATTTTTCGAATCAATATGTGAGCGTGGCAAAGGAAAACGCGTTTGACCAGTTTCAGTTGATTTTAATCGACTGGAAATTGGCCATTTTTCAAACGATCTCAGAATTCGACGAAACTAGTTTTGTTAGGACCGTATCGTCAATACGAAGCTAGAAAATATTTTTCTGCAATTTATAGAGTTAGTATGTGACCCCGGTAATTTGAAATGTACGTTTAAAATTCAATATAGTGATTTAAGTGTAAATTTAAAGGAAACGGATCAAAACGATCGAATCAACCTACGATACATATCCCATTGTGTTCGGAATGGGGGTGAAACGCTATGGGCGACAGGCGGTGGGCCTCGTTTCGAGGTCGTATGTAAAAATACCTTTTTGAAAATTAAATAATTAAAAATATAAAACTTTTTCTTTTCCATATTACCCCCCCCGTTAGTTCGAACAGAATCAAAATAAAAAAAAAGAAAAAAAAATCGAAAATCGAAGGCGACGGGGGGGAAGAGAGCCGCCGCGGCCACCTCGCGCGCCCCCCCAGAGCTGCCGCCGCCTCTTCCTCTTCTTCCCCTCCCCGCATCATTCCCTCTTCCCACCGCGACAGCCCCTCTACCCAAAACCCGACGCCCTTCTAGCCCTAGCCCCCTTTTCTCGCGCCGACCCCCTGACGAACCCAACCGCATCCTCCTCCGCCAGCGCCTCCAGCCCCCTTTCCAGCCACCAGCGACAACTCCGACCCCCCCCCCCCCCCTGCGCTGACGTCAGCAACCGCCACCCCGAGCCCCTTGTAAGTTTATTTTTTTTTTTCTGATTTTTTTTTTATTACTTTAAACCTGATTTTTCTTATAGGATTTTGAATTTGTAAAAGTTAGAATTTTTAATTTGTAAAAGTTAGGATTTTTAATTTATAAAAGTTAGAATTTTTAATTTATAAAAGTTAGAATTTTGAATTTATAAAAGTTAGAATTTTGAATTTATAAAAGTTAGAATTTTGAATTTATAAAAGTTAGAATTTTGAATTTATAAAAGTTAGAATCTTTGAATTTAAAAAGGCGAAATCTTTATATAGAAAATAGCGTGATAAAAATATGATTTTTATATATTGAACATCGTAGTAAAAATTCGATTTTTATATATTGAATAGCGAAGTAAAAATTCGATTTTTACATATGTAGTGGCTACGACAACGAAGCGGTCAAAAAGGGCGAGAACGACGAAGATCTCTACAATAGGAGTGTCGTGAAGTTGGATAGCTATCGGTGAGAATTTCTCACTCTTCAATTTTATTTCTAGTTATATATATATATATATATACTAGGATGCAGACGGTGCTTAGTAGCACCAGACACAATCGTCCACAGACCATGGACTTGTTTGTTTGACTGTTTGGTGATTGATTGCGATATTGGTTTGAATGTGGTTTGTGGTGTGAAAAATCGAATCGATAAATTGGTTAGGATTAGACGTGCGCCGTTATAAGGCGAAGGAGTAAGGCTAGGTTAGATCCTTTCTCCAAATTTTGTGGTTTGCATAACGAAAGTGATTTGATTGATGTGTGAATGGCGTGGGCCTTCACTAGACCGGGGATAAGGCTAGGCCTCGTCCCGTTTCTAGTATCGTGCCGTTATGCCGCCGAAATTTTCTAAAATATGTTAGAAAAATAAAAATATCATTTTATTTAAAGAATGAATTGAATAGAAATTCATATGTTGAAATAAAATGTTTTGTCGTTAAAAATATAATTTTTAACGTGAATGTAAATAAATAAATATTCATTTACAAACCGGACGGTTTGTTTATGTACACCTATTTGAAGGACATTGATTGGGTCGATAAATTTTACACATCGCCCAATTGCACAAATAAAATATTTGTTTGATGGTTTGAAAACCCCACACGGGTGTTGGGATGAAATTTGAAGTTCACTCATCCTGATTGATTAAATATGTCGATCGATTGATTGACAGGCTGTTATAAGCGTTGAATATCTATATTCGATGCTTATACAGTGTAGTGCACTTTGGTTGATGGTTGATTATTTTCAATGTCATTATATACATGTGTTGTATGAAAATCCATATAATTAACTTTATATGGTAATTGTTTGGGCCTCATTCCAGTTTTAAAATAGAAATATTTGAAATAGAAATATTCGAAATGGAATATTTGAAAATATCAATATATGAGGCCGTGTTGATTAGATTGACGCCATTTTGACGTGAACGATATTTATATCGATTTTATTCATTTTAAAATGAATATTGAAAAGTGATTTCGAAATCGAATATTTTGAAATGAATTGAATTGAAAACGATTTCGAAATGAATTGAATTGAAAACGATTTCGAAATGAATTGAATTGAAAACGATTTCGAAATGAATTGAATTGAAAACGATTTCGAAATGAATTGAATTGAAAACGATTTCGAAATGAATTGAATTGAAAACGATTTCGAAATGAATTGAATTGAAAACGATTTCAAAATGAATTGAATTGAAAACGATTTCGAAATGAATTGAATTGAAAACGAATTCGAAATGAATTGAATTGAAAACGATTTCGAAATGAATTGAATTGAAAACGATTTCGAAATGAATTGAATTGAAAACGATTTCGAAATGAATTGAATTGAAAACGATTTCGAAATGAATTGAATTGAAAACGATTTCGAAATGAATTGAATTGAAAACGATTTCGAAAAGAATTGAATTGAAAACGATTTCAAATTGAATTGAAAGCGGAGTGAAATGAATTCAAATTGAATTGAAATTTGAATTGAATAGAAATGGATTTTAAAACGAATTTATAAAGAAAAATTCAATTTTGATTTGAATTGAAATGGAAGTTGAAAAATGTTTTTGAAACGAATTTAAAACTATTTATATAATTCGTTTTAAATAGAAATCGACGAAGTATATATTATATATATTATATATATAATATAATGGCCTGAATAGAACGCGCCGCGCCGCGGCAGTTCGTGAATTTCGACCATTTATTTCAAACGGATATTACGGGAGATCCGACCGTCGGATTCTCCTAAAACCGGAACCGTTGGGTTCGTATCGAAAAGAGCTTTCTAATGAATGTTAGAAATTTGAAATCTAACGGTTGGATTTGGAGATACGTCCAAATCAAATTTGAAAAAGGTCGCTGTAAGTGCAGTTCGATGGCCGTTGTTGGAAATCGACTGTACGGGCCTTGATAAAATTATTAAAAATAGTAATAATTTTTGTAAAATCATAAGAAATGATTTAGAAAGAATTGGGATGAAAAACTCCCTATTTGAAAAGATAAAAATAGATTTTTATCGAAATGAACTAGTTTTGAACTAGAATTATAATTCTATTTATTTTTAAATAAATAAATTGAATTTGAAATGGTTTTGAAAATAACCAAAATTTCTAATGATTGCATTGGAGTGGATTTGAATCGAAATTGTCTTCGGAATATTTCGATGTTGGAATTCGGGATTATACAGATGTTGTTATGGAAATTTGAAAGATATATTTATATCGTTATTTCCAATGCGATATTTGTTAGTCGTAGAATTTGATATTGAATATAAGCCGATATATTTTCTATTCAGAGCCTTGTATTGAATATCAAATGTGATTTGGGTTTGTCGTGAATGGTGTCTTCACTAACACTGTTCTTGAACCCAGTTGAGAAAAAATTAAATCTTTTTATTTAGATTTAATGAAGTGTACCAATTAAATGATATTTAATTGGAATTGAATTGGTATTGATTTTTGGGATTATCGTGAACAGTGTTTTAAATAACACTTGTTCTTTAACCCGATAATTAATGGAATGTGATTTTGGGTTTATCGTGAATCGTGTTTTTAAATGACACTGATTCTTTAACCCAGATAATGATTAAAACTAAGTGGAGTTTTAATGAATCTTTAATTAGATTGGAAAGATCGAGAATGGAGTATCACCAGTTTTGCTCCAGGCGATAGTTAAATCTTTAATTAGATTTGAACGTGAAATTTAGAAACTAACTGTCGGTTAGCCAAGCAGAATGGTTTTCTGGATATTGATCTGATGTTGGTTTCGGCCTTCGGGGTTAATATTTGGGGAATTATTCTCTTGATTAATTTACGGTTAGTGACTAATGAATTGGAATGAGGCGTATGTTGTGTTTGTGTAACACTTATTTAAAATATACGCGAGTTATTCGGAAAGACCGGGTTTATCCCATTCTGAATAACTGATATGACGATAAGTCGAAGATGAAGACGGTGGTCGAAGACCGGAAGTCTTCACGTCGTTTGGGTGATAACTGATGTTCTTGATTGGGCTGTACACCCAAGAAGATGGAAACAGTTGGTGATCGTCCAGACGTACTTGGAGATCGATGGATATGCGGGGTACTAGGTGCCTCCGGTTTCGTTCAGCCCCAGAACGGACTTGTAAATGGACTGTGTGTCTGACATCGGATTTCATTCTGTGTGACTGATATCGGTTGCATAGGATGGTTTGCCTGTGTGGCATGCTAAGATGCAAATGATCGAGGCTTCTGTTGAAAAGCAAAGTCTTGTGGTGATGATCAAAGCACGACCTTTGTGGCGTAGCTTTGTGTAACGTTTACCTCGCGTGTTTCACACCAGGTATGAACCAAAAACGGGAGACGGACCTCAGGGAGGACTTGCGTTTCTTTCTAGCTAGAAGTGGCGTCAGTGGTTTTACACGCCCTGACGAGTTTGACTTATGTGGTTGTTGCGGTTGCGAGGCGCCTCGGTTATATCGGTTTCGGCCGATGCTTCTGGTCGGCTGACGGACCAGACTTACACCCCATAGGGTGGGGAGACGTATTGTTCAGGCATAATAATCCACTCCGTGTGGACCGGCCCTGACGATCTAAAGGCTTGCCTGCGCGCTTGCCTGTGGCTCGGGCTAGAGAGTCACGAATCGGTTGAGGACTATCTTTTGCCTCGGTTCATAGATGGAAATCCAATTTCCAAATACGCGACATTTGCGGTTTTATTTGTAAACCTATATATGGCGACATGATATATGGTACCCATGCCGCCTATGATTGATACTTATGATTTGAAGCTGTTTTATACACTATGCACTTATTATAGTATCAAATGATTTGTTTCAAACGTATCAAGCATTCTTTGGCTGTTATAAGGGAAAACCCTATCCCCCGGCTTGCGTTGCATTGTGTGATAGGACCTGGGTCTTATAACAGCTTCATTTTTCTTTATTTAGCATTGCGCTGTTGTTTTATGCACTGGTATTCTTGGGAGGAAACCCGTTCCGTGTTATACGGCGTGGTCCCTTGATTTACCTAATGATTTAAAATAAAGATTAATAACTGTTTTAGTTCTCACACCAGTCACATGACTGACCTGGAGTTTATTGTTTTAACCTAAACTCTGGGTGCCCCTATTTTGACACGGGCAGCTAGTAGTTTTGGTTTTGCAGATTTATATTCACAGGATCCTGGTTTACAGCTGGAACGATATCCGGAAAGCTTTGTATCCGTATATCTACTTCTAGTTGTGTATTGTATTATTTTCCGCTGCTATGTATTTCAATGTAATTTGAATCTCTGATATTTCTGTGTAATATTCATTTATACTCTGTATATTCTTGTAATCTGGTGCATTGTTGTAATATACAATGAAATGTTCTTCTGTATGTGTTCTATTGTGGTTTGTTCTCGAATTATCCGACGCTTTCCTTTACGGGGAAGTTGCGGGTCTTCACACGTGGTATCAGAGCTTTGGTTTACAAAGCTAGAGAACAAGACACATTAGAACCGTACGAAAGAATTCATCAGATATTGGATTAGTAATACCCAATTAGAATGACTCGTTAGAGATGGGATCAGTAGTGTCCTAGAACGAGTGTGAAGAGTATATTTTTAAAATGAAAACAATTTTTGTTTTGAAAATTTAAATCAATTATTCGTATCTGATTATCTATTTATATTGAGTTGGACAGTCCAGTATATAAAGATTTTGCGTATACGTCTGATCCGCGTGTATTCGAAGTTTTAATATATTGGATAGATATAGAATCATACTTTAGTGGCCCGAAGATGATTCTGATGGTTGAGTACTCATCGTCAGAATTTATATTCGTGTGACGAAGGTGTGATATCTATATATTTCCATTAGACTGGTGTGAGAACCAAAAATTAGATAGGGCCTATTGTTGTGAATTGGCATCAAAAACAAGATTTTCAGTATATGTATTAAAATTATGAATTTGAAAAGCTAATCAACTAATTGATTGATGTTTGTGTTGTTTGTTTATTTGTTTGCTAATTTTTAGCCATTTAGCCTAACAGAACCAAATATTGAATTATATCGAAAATTGGTCGCATTTGCTTGCATATATGTACTTACCTTGAACAGGTCATAGCAAGGAGGCTAGAGCCAGAGAATAAAATTTGTTTGCCCGACAAATAGGTACATGTTTACTACATAATTTACTGTTTTGTTTGGGTGATGATGATTTTGTGAGCCTATTGGCTAGCCGCTTGGCTTTTTCTTTTTCTTTTTGAGATCAGAAGGACCGGGGAAGCTATTTGAAATTCCCCGATGCTCCCGGTGCAGGGGAGGTTATGGCGAAATTTTTCGAAAATTTAGGGTGTTAGCCAAATTTTTGAAATTTTGAAAATTCTCAGAAACTGAAAAGTTGGAGAATGGAAGCCAAATTGGAAGTAGAGTTGATTATCAAACCACTTTCGACTTTGTTCCTTTTCGGGGACGAAAAGTTTTAAGTGGGGGAGATTGTAACAACCCGCAAAATTTGGGCCAGTTTAAAATTTTTATTTTGGCAATTATAGCGAGTTTTGATTATTTAAAATAGATTATTTTAAATAATATTGACGAGAAATTTATTTTGAATGTAATTCGAACGTATATATTATATACGTCGTCGTTAGAATATATAATAATTATATATAATTATAAAAGGAATTGAAAATGGCGCGGTAGTTCGAAAATTCGATTTCTAATTTCAAATGAATATACAGAATTCAATATAAGTCAGAATTGAACGAAACAAGAAATATTTGAATCTGTATAACTATATCGTTGTAACGAAGTTAACAAACTGAGATTTCATCTTAGAAATGATAAGATATGTCCAGTTAAAAATTAGAAATAGTCGCTGTGGAATTTATATATATTTTTATATATATAAGGCCCTTAAAAATAGCAATTTTGCAAACGACCTCGGATTTCGACGAAACCAGTTTTGTTGGGTCCGCAGTGTTAAGTTATTGCTGGGTTTCAAATTTCATAATTTTTCGAATCAATATGTGAGCGTGGCAAAGGAAAACGCGTTTGACCAGTTTCAGTTGATTTTAATCGACTGGAAATTGGCCATTTTTCAAACGATCTCAGAATTCGACGAAACTAGTTTTGTTAGGACCGTATCGTCAATACGAAGCTAGAAAATATTTTTCTGCAATTTATAGAGTTAGTATGTGACCCCGGTAATTTGAAATGTACGTTTAAAATTCAATATAGTGATTTAAGTGTAAATTTAAAGGAAACGGATCAAAACGATCGAATCAACCTACGATACATATCCCATTGTGTTCGGAATGGGGGTGAAACGCTATGGGCGACAGGCGGTGAGCCTCGTTTCGAGGTCGTATGTAAAAATACCTTTTTGAAAATTAAATAATTAAATAATTAAAACTTTTTCTTTTCCATATTACCCCCCCCCCCCGTTAGTTCGAACAGAATCAAAATAAAAAAAAGAAAAAAAAATCGAAAATCGAAGGCGACGGGGGGGAAGAGAGCCGCCGCCGCCACCTCGCGCGCCCCCCCCAGAGCTGCCGCCGCCTCTTCCTCTTCTTCCCCTCCCCGCATCGTTCCCTCTTCCCACCGCGACAGCCCCTCTACCCAAAACCCGACGCCCTTCTAGCCCTAGCCCCCTTTTCTCGCGCCGACCCCCTGACGAACCCAACCGCATCCTCCTCCGCCAGCGCCTCCAGCCCCCTTTCCAGCCACCAGCGACAACTCCGACCCCCCCCTGCGCTGACGTCAGCAACCGCCACCCCGAGCCCCCTGTAAGTTTTTTTTTTCTGATTTTTTTTTTATTACTTTAAACCTGATTTTTCTTATAGGATTTTGAATTTGTAAAAGTTAGAATTTTTAATTTGTAAAAGTTAGGATTTTTAATTTATAAAAGTTAGAATTTTTAATTTATAAAAGTTAGAATTTTTAATTTATAAAAGTTAGAATTTTGAATTTATAAAAGTTAGAATTTTGAATTTATAAAAGTTAGAATTTTGAATTTATAAAAGTTAGAATTTTGAATTTATAAAAGTTAGAATCTTTGAATTTAAAAAGGCGAAATCTTTATATAGAAAATAGCGTGATAAAAATATGATTTTTATATATTGAACATCGTAGTAAAAATTCGATTTTTATATATTGAATAGCGAAGTAAAAATTCGATTTTTACATATGTAGTGGCTACGACAACGAAGCGGTCAAAAAGGGCGAGAACGACGAAGATCTCTACAATAGGAGTGTCGTGAAGTTGGATAGCTATCGGTGAGAATTTCTCACTCTTCAATTTTATTTCTAGTTATATATATATATATATATATATATACTAGGATGCAGACGGTGCTTAGTAGCACCAGACACAATCGTCCACAGACCATGGACTTGTTTGTTTGACTGTTTGGTGATTGATTGCGATATTGGTTTGAATGTGGTTTGTGGTGTGAAAAATCGAATCGATAAATTGGTTAGGATTAGACGTGCGCCGTTATAAGGCGAAGGAGTAAGGCTAGGTTAGATCCTTTCTCCAAATTTTGTGGTTTGCATAACGAAAGTGATTTGATTGATGTGTGAATGGCGTGGGCCTTCACTAGACCGGGGATAAGGCTAGGCCTCGTCCCGTTTCTAGTATCGTGCCGTTATGCCGCCGAAATTTTCTAAAATATGTTAGAAAAATAAAAATATCATTTTATTTAAAGAATGAATTGAATAGAAATTCATATGTTGAAATAAAATGTTTTGTCGTTAAAAATATAATTTTTAACGTGAATGTAAATAAATAAATATTCATTTACAAACCGGACGGTTTGTTTATGTACACCTATTTGAAGGACATTGATTGGGTCGATAAATTTTACACATCGCCCAATTGCACAAATAAAATATTTGTTTGATGGTTTGAAAACCCCACACGGGTGTTGGGATGAAATTTGAAGTTCACTCATCCTGATTGATTAAATATGTCGATCGATCGATTGACAGGCTGTTATAAGCGTTGAATATCTATATTCGATGCTTATACAGTGTAGTGCACTTTGGTTGATGGTTGATTATTTTCAATGTCATTATATACATGTGTTGTATGAAAATCCATATAATTAACTTTATATGGTAATTGTTTGGGCCTCATTCCAGTTTTAAAATAGAAATATTTGAAATAGAAATATTCGAAATGGAATATTTGAAAATATCAATATATGAGGCCGTGTTGATTAGATTGACGCCATTTTGACGTGAACGATATTTATATCGATTTTATTCATTTTAAAATGAATATTGAAAAGTGATTTCGAAATCGAATATTTTGAAATGAATTGAATTGAAAACGATTTCGAAATGAATTGAATTGAAAACGATTTCGAAATGAATTGAATTGAAAATGATTTCGAAATGAATTGAATTGAAAACGATTTCGAAATGAATTGAATTGAAAACGATTTCGAAATGAATTGAATTGAAAACGATTTCGAAATGAATTGAATTGAAAACGATTTCGAAATGAATTGAATTGAAAACGATTTCGAAATGAATTGAATTGAAAACGATTTCGAAATGAATTGAATTGAAAACGATTTCGAAATGAATTGAATTGAAAACGATTTCGAATGAATTGAATTGAAAACGATTTCGAAATGAATTGAATTGAAAACGATTTCGAAATGAATTGAATTGAAAACGATTTCGAAATGAATTGAATTGAAAACGATTTCGAAAAGAATTGAATTGAAAACGATTTCAAATTGAATTGAAAGCGGAGTGAAATGAATTCAAATTGAATTGAAATTTGAATTGAATAGAAATGGATTTTAAAACGAATTTATAAAGAAAAATTCAATTTTGATTTGAATTGAAATGGAAGTTGAAAAATGTTTTTGAAACGAATTTAAAACTATTTATATAATTCGTTTTAAATAGAAATCGACGAAGTATATATTATATATATTATATATATAATATAATGGCCTGAATAGAACGCGCCGCGCCGCGGCAGTTCGTGAATTTCGACCATTTATTTCAAACGGATATTACGGGAGATCCGACCGTCGGATTCTCCTAAAACCGGAACCGTTGGGTTCGTATCGAAAAGAGCTTTCTAATGAATGTTAGAAATTTGAAATCTAACGGTTGGATTTGGAGATACGTCCAAATCAAATTTGAAAAAGGTCGCTGTAAGTGCAGTTCGATGGCCGTTGTTGGAAATCGACTGTACGGGCCTTGATAAAATTATTAAAAATAGTAATAATTTGTGTAAAATCATAAGAAATGATTTAGAAAGAATTGGGATGAAAAACTCCCTATTTGAAAAGATAAAAATAGATTTTTATCGAAATGAACTAGTTTTGAACTAGAATTATAATTCTATTTATTTTTAAATAAATAAATTGAATTTGAAATGGTTTTGAAAATAACCAAAATTTCTAATGATTGCATTGGAGTGGATTTGAATCGAAATTGTCTTCGGAATATTTCGATGTTGGAATTCGGGATTATACAGATGTTGTTATGGAAATTTGAAAGATATATTTATATCGTTATTTCCAATGCGATATTTGTTAGTCGTAGAATTTGATATTGAATATAAGCCGATATATTTTCTATTCAGAGCCTTGTATTGAATATCAAATGTGATTTGGGTTTGTCGTGAATGGTGTCTTCACTAACACTGTTCTTGAACCCAGTTGAGAAAAGATTAAATCTTTTTATTTAGATTTAATGAAGTGTACCAATTAAATGATATTTAATTGGAATTGAATTGGTATTGATTTTTGGGATTATCGTGAACAGTGTTTTAAATAACACTTGTTCTTTAACCCGATAATTAATGGAATGTGATTTTGGGTTTATCGTGAATCGTGTTTTTAAATGACACTGATTCTTTAACCCAGATAATGATTAAAACTAAGTGGAGTTTTAATGAATCTTTAATTAGATTGAAAAGATCGAGAATGGAGTATCACCAGTTTTGCTCCAGGCGATAGTTAAATCTTTAATTAGATTTGAACGTGAAATTTAGAAACTAACTGTCGGTTAGCCAAGCAGAATGGTTTTCTGGATATTGATCTGATGTTGGTTTCGGCCTTCGGGGTTAATATTTGGGGAATTATTCTCTTGATTAATTTACGGTTAGTGACTAATGAATTGGAATGAGGCGTATGTTGTGTTTGTGTAACACTTATTTAAAATATACGCGAGTTATTCGGAAAGACCGGGTTTATCCCATTCTGAATAACTGATATGACGATAAGTCGAAGATGAAGACGGTGGTCGAAGACCGGAAGTCTTCACGTCGTTTGGGTGATAACTGATGTTCTTGATTGGGCTGTACACCCAAGAAGATGGAAACAGTTGGTGATCGTCCAGACGTACTTGGAGATCGATGGATATGCGGGGTACTAGGTGCCTCCGGTTTCGTTCAGCCCCAGAACGGACTTGTAAATGGACTGTGTGTCTGACATCGGATTTCATTCTGTGTGACTGATATCGGTTGCATAGGATGGTTTGCCTGTGTGGCATGCTAAGATGCAAATGATCGAGGCTTCTGTTGAAAAGCAAAGTCTTGTGGTGATGATCAAAGCACGACCTTTGTGGCGTAGCTTTGTGTAACGTTTACCTCGCGTGTTTCACACCAGGTATGAACCAAAAACGGGAGACGGACCTCAGGGAGGACTTGCGTTTCTTTCTAGCTAGAAGTGGCGTCAGTGGTTTTACACGCCCTGACGAGTTTGACTTATGTGGTTGTTGCGGTTGCGAGGCGCCTCGGTTATATCGGTTTCGGCCGATGCTTCTGGTCGGCTGACGGACCAGACTTACACCCCATAGGGTGGGGAGACGTATTGTTCAGGCATAATAATCCACTCCGTGTGGACCGGCCCTAACGATCTAAAGGCTTGCCTGCGCGCTTGCCTGTGGCTCGGGCTAGAGAGTCACGAATCGGTTGAGGACTATCTTTTGCCTCGGTTCATAGATGGAAATCCAATTTCCAAATACGCGACATTTGCGGTTTTATTTGTAAACCTATATATGGCGACATGATATATGGTACCCATGCCGCCTATGATTGATACTTATGATTTGAAGCTGTTTTATACACTATGCACTTATTATAGTATCAAATGATTTGTTTCAAACGTATCAAGCATTCTTTGGCTGTTATAAGGGAAAACCCTATCCCCCGGCTTGCGTTGCATTGTGTGATAGGACCTGGGTCTTATAACAGCTTCATTTTTCTTTATTTAGCATTGCGCTGTTGTTTTATGCACTGGTATTCTTGGGAGGAAACCCGTTCCGTGTTATACGGCGTGGTCCCTTGATTTACCTAATGATTTAAAATAAAGATTAATAACTGTTTTAGTTCTCACACCAGTCACATGACTGACCTGGAGTTTATTGTTTTAACCTAAACTCTGGGTGCCCCTATTTTGACACGGGCAGCTAGTAGTTTTGGTTTTGCAGATTTATATTCACAGGATCCTGGTTTACAGCTGGAACGATATCCGGAAAGCTTTGTATCCGTATATCTACTTCTAGTTGTGTATTGTATTATTTTCCGCTGCTATGTATTTCAATGTAATTTGAATCTCTGATATTTCTATGTAATATTCATTTATACTCTGTATATTCTTGTAATCTGGTGCATTGTTGTAATATACAATGAAATGTTCTTCTGTATGTGTTCTATTGTGGTTTGTTCTCGAATTATCCGACGCTTTCCTTTACGGGGAAGTTGCGGGTCTTCACACGTGGTATCAGAGCTTTGGTTTACAAAGCTAGAGAACAAGACACATTAGAACCGTACGAAAGAATTCATCAGATATTGGATTAGTAATACCCAATTAGAATGACTCGTTAGAGATGGGATCAGTAGTGTCCTAGAACGAGTGTGAAGAGTATATTTTTAAAATGAAAACAATTTTTGTTTTGAAAATTTAAATCAATTATTCGTATCTGATTATCTATTTATATTGAGTTGGACAGTCCAGTATATAAAGATTTTGCGTATACGTCTGATCCGCGTGTATTCGAAGTTTTAATATATTGGATAGATATAGAATCATACTTTAGTGGCCCGAAGATGATTCTGATGGTTGAGTACTCATCGTCAGAATTTATATTCGTGTGACGAAGGTGTGATATCTATATATTTCCATTAGACTGGTGTGAGAACCAAAAATTAGATAGGGCCTATTGTTGTGAATTGGCATCAAAAACAAGATTTTCAGTATATGTATTAAAATTATGAATTTGAAAAGCTAATCAACTAATTGATTGATGTTTGTGTTGTTTGTTTATTTGTTTGCTAATTTTTAGCCATTTAGCCTAACAGAACCAAATATTGAATTATATCGAAAATTGGTCGCATTTGCTTGCATATATGTACTTACCTTGAACAGGTCATAGCAAGGAGGCTAGAGCCAGAGAATAAAATTTGTTTGCCCGACAAATAGGTACATGTTTACTACATAATTTACTGTTTTGTTTGGGTGATGATGATTTTGTGAGCCTATTGGCTAGCCGCTTGGCTTTTTCTTTTTCTTTTTGAGATCAGAAGGACCGGGGAAGCTATTTGAAATTCCCCGATGCTCCCGGTGCAGGGGAGGTTATGGCGAAATTTTTCGAAAATTTAGGGTGTTAGCCAAATTTTTGAAATTTTGAAAATTCTCAGAAACTGAAAAGTTGGAGAATGGAAGCCAAATTGGAAGTAGAGTTGATTATCAAACCACTTTCGACTTTGTTCCTTTTCGGGGATGAAAAGTTTTAAGTGGGGGAGATTGTAACAACCCGCAAAATCTGGGCCAGTTTAAAATTTTTATTTTGGCAATTATAGCGAGTTTTGATTATTTAAAATAGATTATTTTAAATAATATTGACGAGAAATTTATTTTGAATGTAATTCGAACGTATATATTATATACGTCGTCGTTAGAATATATAATAATTATATATAATTATAAAAGGAATTGAAAATGGCGCGGTAGTTCGAAAATTCGATTTCTAATTTCAAATGAATATACAGAATTCAATATAAGTCAGAATTGAACGAAACAAGAAATATTTGAATCTGTATAACTATATCTTTGTAACGAAGTTAACAAACTGAGATTTCATCTTAGAAATGATAAGATATGTCCAGTTAAAAATTAGAAATAGTCGCTGTGGAATTTATATATATTTTTATATATATAAGGCCCTTAAAAATAGCAATTTTGCAAACGACCTCGGATTTCGACGAAACCAGTTTTGTTGGGTCCGCAGTGTTAAGTTATTGCTGGGTTTCAAATTTCATAATTTTTCGAATCAATATGTGAGCGTGGCAAAGGAAAACGCGTTTGACCAGTTTCAGTTGATTTTAATCGACTGGAAATTGGCCATTTTTCAAACGATCTCAGAATTCGACGAAACTAGTTTTGTTAGGACCGTATCGTCAATACGAAGCTAGAAAATATTTTTCTGCAATTTATAGAGTTAGTATGTGACCCCGGTAATTTGAAATGTACGTTTAAAATTCAATATAGTGATTTAAGTGTAAATTTAAAGGAAACGGATCAAAACGATCGAATCAACCTACGATACATATCCCATTGTGTTCGGAATGGGGGTGAAACGCTATGGGCGACAGGCGGTGGGCCTCGTTTCGAGGTCGTATGTAAAAATACCTTTTTGAAAATTAAATAATTAAATAATTAAAAATATAAAACTTTTTCTTTTCCATATTACCCCCCGTTAGTTCGAACAGAATCAAAATAAAAAAAAAGAAAAAAAAAATCGAAAATCGAAGGCGACGGGGGGGAAGAGAGCCGCCGCCGCCACCTCGCGCACCCCCCCCCAGAGCTGCCGCCGCCTCTTCCTCTTCTTCCCCTCCCCGCATCGTTCCCTCTTCCCACCGCGACAGCCCCTCTACCCAAAACCCGACGCCCTTCTAGCCCTAGCCCCCTTTTCTCGCGCCGACCCCCTGACGAACCCAACCGCATCCTCCTCCGCCAGCGCCTCCAGCCCCCTTTCCAGCCACCAGCGACAACTCCGACCCCCCCCCCCTGCGCTGACGTCAGCAACCGCCACCCCGAGCCCCCTGTAAGTTTATTTTTTTTTTTTCTGATTTTTTTTTTATTACTTTAAACCTGATTTTTCTTATAGGATTTTGAATTTGTAAAAGTTAGAATTTTTAATTTGTAAAAGTTAGGATTTTTAATTTATAAAAGTTAGAATTTTTAATTTATAAAAGTTAGAATTTTGAATTTATAAAAGTTAGAATTTTGAATTTATAAAAGTTAGAATTTTGAATTTATAAAAGTTAGAATTTTGAATTTATAAAAGTTAGAATCTTTGAATTTAAAAAGGCGAAATCTTTATATAGAAAATAGCGTGATAAAAATATGATTTTTATATATTGAACATCGTAGTAAAAATTCGATTTTTATATATTGAATAGCGAAGTAAAAATTCGATTTTTACATATGTAGTGGCTACGACAACGAAGCGGTCAAAAAGGGCGAGAACGACGAAGATCTCTACAATAGGAGTGTCGTGAAGTTGGATAGCTATCGGTGAGAATTTCTCACTCTTCAATTTTATTTCTAGTTATATATATATATACTAGGATGCAGACGGTGCTTAGTAGCACCCGACACAATCGTCCACAGACCATGGACTTGTTTGTTTGACTGTTTGGTGATTGATTGCGATATTGGTTTGAATGTGGTTTGTGGTGTGAAAAATCGAATCGATAAATTGGTTAGGATTAGACGTGCGCCGTTATAAGGCGAAGGAGTAAGGCTAGGTTAGATCCTTTCTCCAAATTTTGTGGTTTGCATAACGAAAGTGATTTGATTGATGTGTGAATGGCGTGGGCCTTCACTAGACCGGGGATAAGGCTAGGCCTCGTCCCGTTTCTAGTATCGTGCCGTTATGCCGCCGAAATTTTCTAAAATATGTTAGAAAAATAAAAATATCATTTTATTTAAAGAATGAATTGAATAGAAATTCATATGTTGAAATAAAATGTTTTGTCGTTAAAAATATAATTTTTAACGTGAATGTAAATAAATAAATATTCATTTACAAACCGGACGGTTTGTTTATGTACACCTATTTGAAGGACATTGATTGGGTCGATAAATTTTACACATCGCCCAATTGCACAAATAAAATATTTGTTTGATGGTTTGAAAACCCCACACGGGTGTTGGGATGAAATTTGAAGTTCACTCATCCTGATTGATTAAATATGTCGATCGATTGATTGACAGGCTGTTATAAGCGTTGAATATCTATATTCGATGCTTATACAGTGTAGTGCACTTTGGTTGATGGTTGATTATTTTCAATGTCATTATATACATGTGTTGTATGAAAATCCATATAATTAACTTTATATGGTAATTGTTTGGGCCTCATTCCAGTTTTAAAATAGAAATATTTGAAATAGAAATATTCGAAATGGAATATTTGAAAATATCAATATATGAGGCCGTGTTGATTAGATTGACGCCATTTTGACGTGAACGATATTTATATCGATTTTATTCATTTTAAAATGAATATTGAAAAGTGATTTCGAAATCGAATATTTTGAAATGAATTGAATTGAAAACGATTTCGAAATGAATTGAATTGAAAACGATTTCGAAATGAATTGAATTGAAAACGATTTCGAAATGAATTGAATTGAAAACGATTTCGAAATGAATTGAATTGAAAACGATTTCGAAATGAATTGAATTGAAAACGATTTCGAAATGAATTGAATTGAAAACGATTTCGAAATGAATTGAAAACGATTTCGAAATGAATTGAATTGAAAACGATTTCGAAATGAATTGAATTGAAAACGATTTCGAAATGAATTGAATTGAAAACGATTTCGAAATGAATTGAATTGAAAACGATTTCGAAATGAATTGAATTGAAAACGATTTCGAAATGAATTGAATTGAAAACGATTTCGAAATGAATTGAATTGAAAACGATTTCGAAAAGAATTGAATTGAAAACGATTTCAAATTGAATTGAAAGCGGAGTGAAATGAATTCAAATTGAATTGAAATTTGAATTGAATAGAAATGGATTTTAAAACGAATTTATAAAGAAAAATTCAATTTTGATTTGAATTGAAATGGAAGTTGAAAAATGTTTTTGAAACGAATTTAAAACTATTTATATAATTCGTTTTAAATAGAAATCGACGAAGCATATATTATATATATTATATATATAATATAATGGCCTGAATAGAACGCGCCGCGCCGCGGCAGTTCGTGAATTTCGACCATTTATTTCAAACGGATATTACGGGAGATCCGACCGTCGGATTCTCCTAAAACCGGAACCGTTGGGTTCGTATCGAAAAGAGCTTTCTAATGAATGTTAGAAATTTGAAATCTAACGGTTGGATTTGGAGATACGTCCAAATCAAATTTGAAAAAGGTCGCTGTAAGTGCAGTTCGATGGCCGTTGTTGGAAATCGACTGTACGGGCCTTGATAAAATTATTAAAAATAGTAATAATTTGTGTAAAATCATAAGAAATGATTTAGAAAGAATTGGGATGAAAAACTCCCTATTTGAAAAGATAAAAATAGATTTTTATCGAAATGAACTAGTTTTGAACTAGAATTATAATTCTATTTATTTTTAAATAAATAAATTGAATTTGAAATGGTTTTGAAAATAACCAAAATTTCTAATGATTGCATTGGAGTGGATTTGAATCGAAATTGTCTTCGGAATATTTCGATGTTGGAATTCGGGATTATACAGATGTTGTTATGGAAATTTGAAAGATATATTTATATCGTTATTTCCAATGCGATATTTGTTAGTCGTAGAATTTGATATTGAATATAAGCCGATATATTTTCTATTCAGAGCCTTGTATTGAATATCAAATGTGATTTGGGTTTGTCGTGAATGGTGTCTTCACTAACACTGTTCTTGAACCCAGCTGAGAAAAGATTAAATCTTTTTATTTAGATTTAATGAAGTGTACCAATTAAATGATATTTAATTGGAATTGAATTGGTATTGATTTTTGGGATTATCGTGAACAGTGTTTTAAATAACACTTGTTCTTTAACCCGATAATTAATGGAATGTGATTTTGGGTTTATCGTGAATCGTGTTTTTAAATGACACTGATTCTTTAACCCAGATAATGATTAAAACTAAGTGGAGTTTTAATGAATCTTTAATTAGATTGAAAAGATCGAGAATGGAGTATCACCAGTTTTGCTCCAGGCGATAGTTAAATCTTTAATTAGATTTGAACGTGAAATTTAGAAACTAACTGTCGGTTAGCCAAGCAGAATGGTTTTCTGGATATTGATCTGATGTTGGTTTCGGCCTTCGGGGTTAATATTTGGGGAATTATTCTCTTGATTAATTTACGGTTAGTGACTAATGAATTGGAATGAGGCGTATGTTGTGTTTGTGTAACACTTATTTAAAATATACGCGAGTTATTCGGAAAGACCGGGTTTATCCCATTCTGAATAACTGATATGACGATAAGTCGAAGATGAAGACGGTGGTCGAAGACCGGAAGTCTTCACGTCGTTTGGGTGATAACTGATGTTCTTGATTGGGCTGTACACCCAAGAAGATGGAAACAGTTGGTGATCGTCCAGACGTACTTGGAGATCGATGGATATGCGGGGTACTAGGTGCCTCCGGTTTCGTTCAGCCCCAGAACGGACTTGTAAATGGACTGTGTGTCTGACATCGGATTTCATTCTGTGTGACTGATATCGGTTGCATAGGATGGTTTGCCTGTGTGGCATGCTAAGATGCAAATGATCGAGGCTTCTGTTGAAAAGCAAAGTCTTGTGGTGATGATCAAAGCACGGCCTTTGTGGCGTAGCTTTGTGTAACGTTTACCTCGCGTGTTTCACACCAGGTATGAACCAAAAACGGGAGACGGACCTCAGGGAGGACTTGCGTTTCTTTCTAGCTAGAAGTGGCGTCAGTGGTTTTACACGCCCTGACGAGTTTGACTTATGTGGTTGTTGCGGTTGCGAGGCGCCTCGGTTATATCGGTTTCGGCCGATGCTTCTGGTCGGCTGACGGACCAGACTTACACCCCATAGGGTGGGGAGACGTATTGTTCAGGCATAATAATCCACTCCGTGTGGACCGGCCCTGACGATCTAAAGGCTTGCCTGCGCGCTTGCCTGTGGCTCGGGCTAGAGAGTCACGAATCGGTTGAGGACTATCTTTTGCCTCGGTTCATAGATGGAAATCCAATTTCCAAATACGCGACATTTGCGGTTTTATTTGTAAACCTATATATGGCGACATGATATATGGTACCCATGCCGCCTATGATTGATACTTATGATTTGAAGCTGTTTTATACACTATGCACTTATTATAGTATCAAATGATTTGTTTCAAACGTATCAAGCATTCTTTGGCTGTTATAAGGGAAAACCCTATCCCCCGGATTGCGTTGCATTGTGTGATAGGACCTGGGTCTTATAACAGCTTCATTTTTCTTTATTTAGCATTGCGCTGTTGTTTTATGCACTGGTATTCTTGGGAGGAAACCCGTTCCGTGTTATACGGCGTGGTCCCTTGATTTACCTAATGATTTAAAATAAAGATTAATAACTGTTTTAGTTCTCACACCAGTCACATGACTGACCTGGAGTTTATTGTTTTAACCTAAACTCTGGGTGCCCCTATTTTGACACGGGCAGCTAGTAGTTTTGGTTTTGCAGATTTATATTCACAGGATCCTGGTTTACAGCTGGAACGATATCCGGAAAGCTTTGTATCCGTATATCTACTTCTAGTTGTGTATTGTATTATTTTCCGCTGCTATGTATTTCAATGTAATTTGAATCTCTGATATTTCTGTGTAATATTCATTTATACTCTGTATATTCTTGTAATCTGGTGCATTGTTGTAATATACAATGAAATGTTCTTCTGTATGTGTTCTATTGTGGTTTGTTCTCGAATTATCCGACGCTTTCCTTTACGGGGAAGTTGCGGGTCTTCACATTTTCTTACCTTGGTTTTTCATGAATGCAGTACTCAGATTACTCCTTTTGATCTTCCTCAGCTTTGCTTGCCCAAGCTCATTTAATCCCTTCCTTGGCACACTGTTATCCCACATTCCTTTTAAGCCACTCCATTGCATCGATTTAATGCTTCCACATACCTTCCTTTATAAACCACTTCATTCCTTCGCTACTTTATAACTAATCATATGCACTTAAAAATTCGTTATACCTATTTATATGGTGCTTGAAAATGAATCAACATATTATTAGTATAAGCACTAAACAAAACTTAAACACAAAAAATAAATATTAGTCATAACCCTGGTCAGAGGAATGGTGCCTTACCCTATCCAGTTATATATTTATCAAATTAAGGTAACTTCATTTCAAAAAATTTAGGATGATTTTCTAATCTTATGTGAAATTTTATTTAGGCACCTAACCTAATCTCTGATACCACTTGTAACGCCCCGGAATTTCCGGCAAGTTTTTGAGCAAAATGTATGATGCTATTTCTCTATGATTGTAACGCCCTGGAATTTCCGGCCAGTTTTTGAGCAAAATATATGACACTATTTCTCTATGATAAAAATAGCTTTTGACTCCAAATTTTCTACTGTAAGAATCCCTCTTTGTCTACTTAATTATGATCAAAAGAAAAGCTCAAAATCATTTATCAATTAAATATATATAATTCAACGTCGTAAGGCATTTTTAACATGTCCATTTCGGCCTGATTTTTACCTGAACTTGCATCCAGTTTTTAGGTATGAAAACGGCCGAATTAGAAAAAAGTGGCCGAGATCAAAGTTGTATCCCTTTGAATTAGCTTTCCAAATTGATAGAGAAATCGAAATTTCATTAGGAATTGCAAAATTTATGCCAAAAATACCGAACATTATTTTCAGGGTTTCAAGTCCAGTCATTTATTCATAAACTTCTCAACTTTTCTTCAAAGTATGAAATGAATACAAAAACTTAAATAATTTTTCTTGCCTTGTACTTGTGCCTTGATCTTGTATTTATTCTCTAGGCTTCTCCCAAACTTCTACTCTTTATCTTACTTTTGTTTTTCATTTTAGAATGCATAAAAAAGAATGAACCTTTCCACCCTTTATATTTTTTTTGAAAGGAAAAGGTAGTGAATCAGCATGATTCACGCCTTAATATAATGCCATAGCATAACAAGTCGTGTATATACATCATATGTACAAGCAAAAAACAGGCTATCGCTCCAGCACAGCGACCATAATAAATACATACGGCTTGACAAAAATAGAGAGCAGATACTACATGACATTACAAAACATATTACTAAAAGCCAAAATAAGCAGCAGCCAACATCCTTAAGCGTCAGGACCGGTGATGTATCGCACACGCTTGCGCACCCGGTCAGCGATGCTCTCCACATGCCTCTTCCTCTCCATGCCTGCCCAGTCATAAACAAAGTTAAGTATGGAGTAAATGATACTATTAGGGGCTTTCATCTTGCATTTAAATTTTCTAGAGTTGCGCTCATGCCATAAAATCCAAGTTAAGCAAAATTCAGCAAAGCAAAAAGAAAACTATTGTGTGAATCATCTAAGGCTGGGTAAATGAAGCGCCAAAAGTTATATTGATCATAAATGAAATCACCCCAATGCAAGTCCAAGTAAAGAGAAACTAGACACTTAGTCCAGATGTAAAACGCAAGGTCACAATTCAAAAAAAGGTGATGGTAGTCTTCGTCGTCATGTTCGCAAAACACACAGCCACCAACTACGTTTACACCTCTCTGTCTAAGCCTGGAGACCGTATTCAAACGACCATGCATCACAATCCACATGTGGATCTTAACTTTATCAGGAATTTTGAAGCGCCACATATATACGAATCCCAACCTCTTAGTTCCAGCAAAGTTAATCAATTTGTATAAACTGCGAACGCTAAACAACTTTCTCTCCCCCTCAAGCATCCATACAAAATCATCATGCTCATTGGATAAACTCACATTTTCAAGCAAATCAAAGATACAGTGCAACTGGATAACGCATTACCAGCCACGAATCTGGAGAAAGTTAGCTTCCATTTGAAACCCGGAGCATCAAAGTCATACATCTCGCCAACTGTGAAATTCTTGTTACAAGCAATTGCAAAAAGATCCGAAAACTCCACACACAAAGGGATATAGGGGAGAGCCAATTATCAAACCAGAAGGAAGTGTTATGACCATTTTTCACCACAATTTTAGTACCCAACTTCAACCAGTGAGCATGGACCATAACATTATGCCAAAACGAAGAACACATTGAATAATCAGAATTCCAATCAAAGTTGCTGTTGTAGCCAGAACTGATGATCCATTCTTTCCATAAAGCCTTCTTATCAGAAATCATAAACCATAACCACTTACAAAGTAACGCTGAATTCATGGCTTTCAAATTGATGACACCAAGGCCATCCTGCTCCTTCGATTTACAAACCTGTTCCCATGAAATCAAACAGCTAAGCTTTTTTGTCTCTTTGTTTCCAGTCCAGAAAAAATTACGACGAATGGTATCAATCTTCTCCAGCACCCATCCAAAAAAATTATAAAAAGACATCCAGATAATGGGATTGAGGACAAAACCGAATTCACAAGTACGAGTCTGCCAGCTCTTGACAATGAATTTCCTTTCCACCTCGTCAGCCTTGTGTCAACCTTCTCAATCAAATGTTGCCAATCTTTCTTCATCACTTTCTTGGGACGAATGCACATACCCAGATAGTTCAAAGGGAAAACTTCAGCCTTGTAGTTAAACATCTCAGCACATGACCTGCGCAAATCATCACTACAACCCAGCGTGTAAACACTGCTTTTATGAAAGTTAATTTTTAAACCAGACATACTTTCAAAAGAATAAATAATAAATTTAAGAGCAGCAAGATAATTACAGTTCGGTTTGCTGAAGATGATCGTATCATCGGCATATTGTAAAGAATTAATGCCCCCAACCACAAATTCGCTACCAAAGTTACTGATAATGCCCTCTACGCACCCCAATTTCAGAATTTTTGAGAAAACATCTGCCGCCAGATCAAAGAGCAGAGGAGAAAGAGGGTCCCCTTGCCTCAACCCTCGTTTTGGATGAATAGTGGAGCCAGCAATACCATTAACACAGATCTATGCGTATTGTTGGATGATATCGAGGTTGAACCCGAGCCGGTTGGGAACCGCAGACCTATGCGTATTGTTGGGAACGATACGAAGCAACTTCGAAGGGAAGCGGTGAATCTAATCAAAGTTTAGTGGGGCGAGAATGAGAATGACTGTACTTGGGAGACAGAGGAGAGCATTAGGAAGACGTATCCAGAACTCTTCGCCTGGTAAGATTTCAGTTTCGATTTAGTCTTTCCGCATGCTAGGATAGGCTTGTTTTGTTTGTTTTGCATGTTTGATTGTTGTATGTGGCTGGTAGGCATGCGGGATCTTTTGTATGCTTTGGGTTAAGGAATTTCGGGGATGAAATTTCTTAAGGGGGGGAGAATGTAACGACCCGCACTCTACGCATCGAAGGATCGTAGAATATTTATTTCTTTCACATACAAAGTCGTATGGTCATGTAACTTTGGGAGACGACTATTGGGGTCATTTCTCATGTTCATGATTTTTGCCGATTTTTAAATGACCGTTTTGCCCCTAACTGATTTTGTTTTGGCCATAACTTTTGACTGGTAAGGAATTTTTACTTGAAACCACTTCCATTAGATTCAGATGATGGTTTACAATTCCGTAAAGTGGTCATATTAGCCAAACGGACTTACCTTTTGGGAGATATGTCTGAATTAAGGCTCAGAAGGTGAAAAACAACATTAGCGGGCTTAACCGGGTGATTAACAGCTAAGCCCATTGGGGGATTTCGGGATTAGAAGTATTTAAAGGCTGCTAGGGTTAGGAATTTCGGTTTTTAGTCATTTTCCAGCCGCCACAAACATATCTTTAATCCTAGCCATGGCCTTCACTTTCTAAAAACACCCCAAATCACCTTCTAATCAGTAATTAAGAAGATCTACACCAAATCAAGGAAGATTAGTCTCAAATCAGAGTTGGAGCTGCTGCTAAGCATTGGGATTCGACCGAAAATAGAGGATATTTTAGATCTATAGTTAATTTGTGGCCAAGGTGAGTGATTTTGCATTGTTTTTCACTAATTATGGCTAATTAGGGTAATTAGCGAAGATTAGCGAAATTAAAACTCAGAAAAATCTAGAAAAATTTGTAAAATTCTAAAATATTATTTTAGGGCTCTGATAGAAATTTGGGTTGATTTGGTTAAGTTTTACTAATCTTATCATTAGTTGTTGTTAAACATGCTTAGGGGGAAAATAAAGGTTTTTGGGTATGTTTAATTCTTTTTGACATATCATATTGTTTTTTTGCTGCTTGTGGATGTTTATACATGTTGCTATGGCTGTATGGTATGCTTTGTGATTGTTTAGAACAGTTAGAATGGTCGAAAACGCCGTCGTATGACGTAAAACAGTCGTTGGAAGAGTTAGAGGAAATGTGCAGGACCCAAATCGGATCGCCCCTCCCTACCATGACCCGATCATGGCCACCTGTCCACGATCCGAAGTGCTTCTCTTCAAGTTACACGAGCTGGATACTCCGATCCGAACTGCCTTCCACGTGAGCTTCTTGCACCATTCGAATCAGAAGCTCCGACCCGATCCGATGGGTGAACACGATCCGAACCGCCTTAAGGGGGAGTCCACGAGTCGATCCGCTCATGAATGATGTCACAACCAGGAGCTTGGGCATACGACCCGATCCGATGCAGGTGGCTCGAACCGATCCGAAGGAGCATGATGACCACAAACCGAACTCAAAAGTTTGAACGCGAGGCATGAGTTGCGAACCAAATGAAGACCGATCCGGAGAAGACCAAAACCCGAGATGCAAAGGAAGTCCAAATAGGAAGTAGAACTCAGGATCCAGTTGTGAACCAATGAGTTAACTTCACGATTGGACTTTGCTGCGGGACGTGTGCAAAGGGGTTGTCGGTACTCATAACTTTGGTTCACCACCGAGAGACGGATAGTGGGCTTGTAGTGATAGTTGTACGGGGTTGGACTCCGTCAGGGCCCAAAGGATTAGGTGACCAAATAGTAGATATCGTATGCTTTACGCACTGAGTGGGAGATGTGAGGATGGTTGCTATGTTTGATTGTTTGCTTTCACTATGACATGCACACCCCCACCCTCATATTCTTTACACCATATGTTAGTAGCACCTTAGAGTATTGAGCGGTATGTTGTGCTAACTCTTTGGTTGCAGGTCTAGGTTCAGGTATGATTGGATTATACCTGTTATTGTTCTATTTTGTTGCTTATTGCTCATACCAGACTTTTGTTTGACCCAAAGTTTTATGTCTCTTCTTATTACTCTGGGTGCTCCTAAATAAGCAGACTAGAGACAGGTTAGCTGGTGATGCACGACTAGCTGTACCAGAGACGAGCAGGAGGCTTCCACGTATGACATATATAGATATTCTCCCTGTGTCTCTGCTGGTCACTACTTTGAGCATTAGTAGTGTGCCTTTCCTTTCTTTTGCTTTAGAGACAGTTTTAAAGTTGTAATAATGATGTTGGATCATAAGCTGTATTATGGATTTCCGCTGCTATGATGATGATGGTTTTAGTTTCAGCTTATGCACTGTCTCGCCTGTTTTATGTCAAGTACGTTACTATTATATTTTATTCCATGCGTTGTGAGACATTCTACAGGTTTCTTTGTTAGTTCTTTCATCTTCTTTCCTTTCTTCGACGACCGTCCCGGGCTAGCGGACATGTGTACAGCGCACTTTCGGAGGAAATGTCGGTTAATGCGTGGCGGGCCGTCGCATCTGATTAATGTATGGTGGGTTAGTATAACGGAGTCCGAGTCTGCACGTTATCCGCGAGTACTGGGGTGATGCATGCAAGAAAGTTTGTGAGCCCCCGAATGATCTTTTGTACCAAGAACCATCATGTTCGAAACTCAATCTCCACTGCGAGCCCGTACGGTTTTGATTGTATAGCCTGCTGGTTACCGGCAGGATTGTCAGTATAATGGGATGGGGGCATTATGCTAGCTAGGATTAATACATTTATTTACGAAAAGGTTTTTCACACAATATATAATAGTAAAAGAGTATTTTCACGTATGAATGCATTTTTGGTTATCATAAGGCAAAACTCACCCATATGGTGTGCGCTTGCATATGGTGATGTGGGACGAGCTTGTGATAGCTTCATTTTTCAAAAAGTTATTGCGGATTTCTATGCACTGGTATCCACATGGAGTAAACCCGTTCCGCATTAGCGGCGTGGTCCGGTGAATTACCTAACTTTAAAATAAACCCTAAAAACAACTGTTTTGAGTTCTCACACCAGTCCCACGACTGAACTGGAGTTTATTGTTCCCTCACCTAAACTCTGGGTGCCCATAATTTTTACACGGGCAGCCTAGTAGTTTGGTTCGCAGATTTAGCCTTGGAGTTAGTTGGAGCAGGATTCTGGTGTTAGCTGGAGCTATATGTTTTGGAGCATTTGCATTCTTCCGCTGAGTTAGTATCTCCTCCACTATGAAATCAATGTACTCTGATGTATTCCTTGTAACTCTGATGTTATATTATGGTAATGAAATGAAAAGTTCTGTTATTTTTGTGCAAATATGTTAGTACCCATAACAATCCGTCTTGATGTAATATTATTTTAAGGATAATGGAAAAGTTGTTTTTATTTTGTGCAAATGTGTAAGTGCCCCTAACAATCCGTTTTTATGAACGATTTAAGTTGGTTTAATTACCGGCGAAAACCGAGCAAAAAGCCGTGTCGTTACATTTTTGGTATCAGAGCTTTGGTTTATACAAAGCAATGGGGTACGACACATTTGAACAAAAGGAAAGACCCATCAGAGTCATATATCTCATTAGAGATAGGGTTAGTAATGCCCTAGAATGAGATTTTGGAGTATTATATTTGAGAGAGCATATTTGGAAATATGATATGAGTTTTGAAAAGTTATATTTTAAGAAAGAAACATATTTTGGAAATATATATGTGGTTAATTATAACCTGGATACTTAATCAAATGATGAAGGTTAAGTTTACATTTTGTGATTATAATTACACATAAAATAATTCTTATGGCATGGTAATTAAGCCCCTTCCACTGATCAGGAAATTGATCCAAGTACAAATGCCTTTTGGATTTAATTTCACTATTGGGTAACATTTCGAAATATCGATAAACTTGGGTCAAATTTGTTAAGGTAACTAATCAATATGGTTAGAAATTAAAAATTAGAATTTGAGTATTTTATTTGATGTTGATTTTGGACTATCGAGTATAAGAAGATTTTGAATATACGTTTGATCAACGTATATACGATGTAACGACCTGCTAATTTTCGGCCCCGAAAATCGACATAAATACAATTACCGTATCTAATGCCGACCTTCCAAGCACCGAAAACACAAGACGTTATTAGAAAGAATTTAGCGGGTGAGAAAAGAAAGAAAGAATATTAGAATAGAAGAAAAAAGAAGAAACATCACATTAGAATCTCACAGCGGAACAGATAAGTTATAATATAACAAATCTCTTTACACCAAAAAGAACTGTCTATACATACCAATCATCAAAGTACAACATACAACTGTCACAACGGAAATAACTTTATATAACTAGCGATGAAGCCTCCACTCCTGGAACTCCAAGCAAACCTAACCTGGAAATATACTCGGTCTGACCCGAGCACATTTGAAGCAAAGCAAAATTCACCGGGTCAGTCTGGAATACTTTCAGTGATAAATTCACAGCACAAACAACTTATTTAACTTTGGAAATCCTTTTGAAATAAAAGGATAATAGTAAGACCAGTCCACACATAAACACGGACGGTTTTTACCTTACTATAACCCAAACCATTTTAAATCATACTTTGTTCTGATATTATAATAATGTCAAAATACAAATAGATAGCAATCTAGAGGAACGCTTGCATCTCACGCTCCACATATATAGTATACAACCAAAACCGCAGGCGCTTATTGGAGATTGGATTCCGACTATGACAAGGTATGGGACCACCTATCGATAGTGTATCTCTAGAGGCGAATACACTGGGTTCAACAAGAACGTCTTGCAACCCGGCCCACACATGACCAACCACTCATTTCGCTTGAGTGTATCGAATGTATATCACCAATGGTAGGGATCAACAACCGTTTCCCGAAAGGGACAACATCGACAGATTTATGAAGCAAAAGGAATTTCTCTAGATAGGGGATTATACACCCTAATGGGAGCGACCCACATAGCCATGATGTCTGCCTGATTTTTGTCATTTCCCGGTTGATGAGGCTTCAGGCCAGAATTTATCTTTAAACATCAGGTCATTATTCACTTTGAATGTCACATTGTCAGATCCGTCAAATCACTAAATGACGTCCACAAATATACTCTGGGTATAAAAGAAGTGCCCCTCTTCGCCACCAACTGGGTATATTTGTAAAAAAACAACGTACGTGGTTTTAAGGAAATACTTTGTCAAACATTCGTCCATACAAGTCATCCAGGAACAGGATGAACTGAAGGTACCCTCCTACCGCATCCAATATAGGAATCACCCCATGGATCAGTAGCGAGTAGTCCTTGCAATCCGTAGATTTCAACCATGAAAGAATCACAAACCAAATAACTCAGATTGCAAGCCAGAGAAATTTGACAAGTAGTCCTTCCACTTATGAAGATCCACAGTCTTCAATTGCTCCATTTTCAATTACCATCTTCATGTATTTATTGGTCGGAATGGTTTTCGAATATAATTTCGATCTCGGTCTTTCCGTACCAACAAGCGTATTGGTCAGGTTTTAATAGTTGGTGATTTAACTATCAAATAACAATCGTGTAAATAAAAGGAGCTCACTGATTCAGTAATTGGCATTACTTGGCCTATTTAAAAAGAATACTTAATAATTGCTTAATCAACTTTTAATACTTTCAATATATTTTAAAACATTATATTTATTCTTAATTATTATAACAAAGGCTATTTTATATGTTTTAGAACATGAATATATATACCTAACTTTCCATTTCTATTACCATTGTAAATATCGTTATATTCTTCAAAACCACTTTTCCTATTTCCTTACATTTTGGCATCACGATATATACTTATACATATATGTAAACTACTTAATGGTATAAATCACATTACCAATTTTGATACGACAAATCAATTGTCAAATTTATATAATTTAAAATCCAATGTTCTTATTTACCTTGTAACTAACATTTATATTCAAAAACGTCGTACACATGTTCAATATTCCTCGTCTGGAATAATTAACCAATTACAGCACCTTTCCTTCGTTTCAAACTAATACCATTCCTCGATAATAGTGAAGCCGTTCAAGTTGGGGTATTTTATTTACCTCTCAGACCTTGATCGACAACGTTCTTACCTTAGAATAATGTTAGTTTGTCACTTAACCACTACTATTAAAATCTCCTTTGCCACCTTGATTTCAAATCTAGTTTCATAAACCATCTCTTACATTTGAAATCCTCTTCCAATATAATCTCTTTACTTAATTTGTTGATTAAGTAAATGTTCATTAAAACACCACTTTTAACTTAAATCATTATTTCGCTTATAACATTTTGATTTATAATCAAAATCTCTTGTCAAATAATTTGATACCATCTATTTGGGCATTTATATAAAAAAACTTTTACCTTGGATTTCACAACTAAAATTCGTTTACACCTACTTTAAAATAAAACCTTTCTAATAGGGATTTCATTCCCAAATATCCATTTACCAATATTTAAACCAACCCAACTGTATATATTTTTCCTTACATTTGAAATCCTTATTTCAATTACAACGTTTTATCCAATCCAATGCTTTAACCCTTAAGGTCCTCCTTTTGGTTTAAAAACCCTTTTAAAATCTTGTTTGGATTTCTTCCAAATCATCTATACAAATCTATTCACCATTTCAATATTTTAGTCCATTCTTAATCTATTAACCCTTTTCCTTTAAAGTTTCATTTCATTTGAACTCACTTTACTTAATTTAGAAATTAAGTAAAATTTCCTTTAAATTCTTACATTCACCGACAAATCCCATTTACCAATCCCGTTTGAACCCTTGGATTATAAATCCCTTATAACTCTTATCGGTCCTTTTGATCAACCATAACGCCACTTGATCACTTCTCCAATGAATTCCAATCAAAAGCCATCGTTTTAATTATTATTAATGAAAATAATAATTAACTTTAAATATTAACTATATTAAAAATAGTAACTATGCTATTAACCAAAATAGTATAATTATCCTTTTGAAATGCTTATAAAATAAAATTAACTTCATTAACACTATATAATTCAATAATTTCCTTAATTTATAGTTAATCGAAGATTAACTAACATTTTACACCAAACAATTCAATAATTACTTAAATTTATAGTTAATCGAAGATTAACTAATATTTAACCCTAAACAACTCAATAATTTTCTAAATTTATAGTTAATCAGAGATTGACTAATATTTAACACTATTCGTTAAATTTAACAAATATTCAGAAAACCTAATTAATACCATTATCAATTTAATTCAATTATCAATTCCAATTAAACACGGTTAATTTTATCACCCGTGCATATCAGTTAACTATTAATTGAATTTCATTGTCATTTCCCCTTTTAAATTAATTCAATAACTTAATTAATCTAAAAACACTATTTAATTGTTTTAAAAAATTATTCTATTTTACCAACCCGTATGTAAATTCTTGGGTTCTTGCTTTTAACTTGCTTAACCCATTTCAATAATTTCTCTTATAAACTCAATTTAAAACATTAATTTATAAATTTCTAATTTAATTATTTATGTAGGATAATTGAAAAACTTCAATTCTGTTATAAAATAATTTATAACTTTAAAACTACGTCAATCCACCTGTTGGTAAACCGATGTTTGAAACAATATATTTTAGGTCATTCACCGCCAATTACCCAATTAGTAATGTCGATTGATTTCAAACACAACAATGATGAATATCTATTCAACCATCAACATTCAAACGGATTTAGGTGTCAGTCAGGGTGTAAATTCATATATGAATAATATGCATCACAAATAGAATACAATTTATTTGAGGAATCCGGTCGGATCCCTCCAACCTGTCCTTCTCTGCATCACAGATAACATTTGACAATAATATACGAATTAAATTCAATAATATAATGACGAAAAATAATAGCAACCAATCAAACAACCAATAGCATCCATAGCAGCCAATCAACCAATTTATACTGTTAACGGTAAATTATATTTTTCTATGAATTTAACACATCACAGAATTCCAGAGGGTGTGAGAATTAACTCACCAGATTTAATTCTGGTTGACGGTTGCCGCGTTATCTTCATTTAATTTTAAACGATCATTCAAAATTATCTGAAATTTCAACTGCATCCAAATGATTCTCGGTTAGAGCCATCATCTAGTCCTCGTCCCTGCGATCCCAACGGATCCTGTTTCGTTGAATTTCGTTAACGTTTGAGAAAGTTATGATCAATTAAAGTTTTAACTAGTTTTAATTTAATTTAAATTAATAACTAAACTAATTATTAATTAATTACCTTACTTACCCTACTTAGTCAACTGCCACGTCATCCACCTCAACAGTGCGCACGCGTTTTCCCCTTCTTGGCTTCCTGAATCACGATCGTTCCTCCAAAATCAGTCATGCCTAGAAAAAACGACTCTATCAATCCACCACAGCCGTCGATATACTCCACCGGAGACTGTCTCGACCATCCCATCTGAACCGTCGTGCCAAGAACCCCTCCGTCAGCGACCACGTGCCCCGATGATGCTCCAGGCTGCCGAGATCCCTGTTCGAACCAAAGATGAACGGAGTCGAAATTATCCAACCATTCATCCCCAATACCCACTGGACCACCTCTTATGTGACCTCCATTCCTCCCTCGACACTTCCCCCTTAGGCCGCACCACCCATCAACATCAACTCCACCGGAAATAAAAGCAAATCCCATCGTCACTTCATAAAATACCCCCAAAAACACTTCATAAAACACCCCCAAAAACAATTCTCCGTTATCTTCCAATCACCGCCACTACCGGCACTTTCAGACCCTCGACCCAAAGGAGAAAACCACCACCTCTTCGTCCTCTACCAGTTTGCCTTTGGACCCTATATCAATTGACAACCCAAAAATGAAACAGGTTTTTCATGGAAATTGGCGATTTCCGACCATGTCAGACCTCCGTTGGCCACCCAATTTTTACATCATCTAGATCTCGACAAGTCTACGACTTCGCTTCAGGTTCCATTGGCAAATTCCTGACGGATTGGGAGAAATAATTTATTTTGTGATCAGAGGGTTTTCTGCAAATATATGAGTGCTGGAAAATATTTGGACGGGAATTCTGATTTAGGCTGAGTGTTTAGGTGCTTATATAGGTGGAAAAATTATTATTTTAAGTTGATGTGACAAACGATATTTTATTTCATGTCTATCGCAATTTTAAACGCTATTTATTGGCTTCTGTGTTCACATACAAGCTCCATTCGCCATGGAAATGGACCTCATAGTATAATTTTACGTTACGGTCCTAATGAAACTAGTTTTGTCGAATTCCGAGTCCGTTTGCTCAAACGACGCTCGTTCACATCCAAATGACTGTTTTATTTGCATTTTATTTTTCGACGCTCGCAGAATAACTCCGATTGATGCGCAAGTCAAAATCTAGCAATAATTTACTGTTGCGGTCCCAATAAATTTTGTTTCGCTGAAAACGGAGGTCGTTTGAATAATGACCCTTTTGTAATTGCCCAATTCAAATTAAAATAAACCAATTTTAAAATACCTCAATATAATAAAAATAAAATATTATAATTGGCCATACACGAGCAGAATTTCATACACTACCAGAATAAAATATCACGGATTGAATTCCAAGTCATATCGATATTTAAAATATTTAAAAACCATTTATTTTATATAAATAAATCGTTATAATATATAAAGGAATTCCATAGAGACTATTTTAAAATTTGATTTAGACGTAGAACAAAATCTACGCTATGAAAACTGAAGTTTTCTCTTCCATTAGAAAAATATTACCAAATAGATTCATGCGTTTCTTGTTTCGAGAAAATCCGACTTATTTTGGATCCTGTACAACTGTTTAAAGTTCAAAATGCCAAATTACGAACTGCCGCGCTGCTGTAGCTCGTTTTTTATTTAAATTATAAATTATATATTCAATCTTCGTTTTATAAACGAAATCGTCACTAAAATTTCAATATAATATTTTTAAACAATTTGAAATTGCCCAATCGCATTATATTTCAAATTCAACATTTTCCAAATATTTTAGAATTAAAATATTATTATATAATTAATATAAATAAATATTCAAAATAAAATGGTTAAGTCCAATTATTTAAATTCAAACCAATATTTTAAATAATAAAATAATTCAAATAATCAGGCAGAAAAATACGGGCCGTTACATTCCTTCTCCCTTAAAAGAATTTCGTCCCCGAAATTGCTAAGGTAGAAGAATGTTATGACCCATTATCTTTTTTTAAATTTAAAACTCATTTTTATTTCCAAAATTAATCTAATTGGTTTTAAAACCAATATATTTCAAATAAAATAATTTTCCAAAAATCATCAAAAAATTCTAACACCTTAAATTTTGGAAATATTTTGGTAGAGTCTCCCCTGTACGGAGGTACATCTGCAATATTGCAGGTTCGAGAAATATATACATCGACCAACACGGTCGGAAAAATGCAAAAATCCAATCCTAAAATCCAAATAAAACTAAAATTTTATATTTTGCGTAGGCGTGCCTTTTTTGCGAGCGCTATTATACATAAGAAATATTTTATATTCGAGCTTACTCAATTATCATGCTAAACTGGATTCAATTAACTCCAGAATTCCCTTGGATGAAATCTAAAGCTAAATTGGCACCTCTGCACCTGTTCTCAACTCAAATGAATTTCATCAATCCCCAAAACAATGTCAATTAAGTTTCAATATCCATATCATCCATTCTGACAAATTTTACACATAATTTAATTCACATGGGATTATAATTATTTATAATCAAGTCTTAGCAATCAATTTATTTCTATAATTATCCGTTCAGTTTCATTAGAGTTTGATTTATTCATTGGTCCTCAATCAAATTTCAAATCAATATCCATACAACCAGCCATACAATCCAAACAATTCATTGATTTCCAAATCTTATGTTGATTTACTGTTTTCCAATCACAAGTCAAATTCTGAAATTTTCAACCATGATTACATCCTATACGGTTTACTTAGTATAAGGGAGATCAAATATTAGTATTACCATTTATACATCCCATATTTGAGATTTACTTTTAAATACCCATTCAAATTCGTCAAATTTGGATTAGTTTATTCAGTTAATTCATTTCAGATTAGTGTTCAACCAAGTCTATCTGTTTCAGATTTATATTCAAGCAATCAACAACATAGTCCAAGCATATCATTCAAATCAATATTAACAAATCCAATTGATTTCCCATATGACAATTATTTGTGGAAATCATCACTTTTATTGTTTTATAAAATAAATTAGGCAAAATAAATTTCAAAAATAATTTTATATCAAATTACAAAAACGCGCTTTCATATATAAACTCAATCTAGGGTATTAATAACACCATCTCTATTGAGTTATGCCACAGAGCCAAGGTTATCACTAAACCAATAGCTATGATACCACTGTAACGACCCACTGATTTTCGGCCCCTAAAATCGACATAAATACAATTACCGTATCTAATGCCGACCTTCTAAGCACCCAAAACACAGGACATTATTAGAAAGAATTTAGAGGGTGAGAAAAGAAAGAAAGAATATTAGAATAGAAGAAAAAAGAAGAAACATCACATTAGAATCTCATAGCGGAACAGATAAGTTATAATATAACAAATCTCTTTATACCAAAAAGAACCGTCTATACATACCAATCATCAGAGTACAACATATAACTGTCACAGTGGAAATAACTTTATATAACTAGCGATGAAGCCTCCAACTCTAGGAACTCCAAGCAAACCTAACATGGAAATATACTAGGTTTGACCCGAGCACATTTGAAGCAAATCAAAATTTACCGGGTCAGTCTGGAATACTTTCTGTGATAAATTCACAGCACAAAAACCTTATTTAACTTTGGAAATCCTTTTGAAATAAAAGGATAATAGTAAGACCAGTCCACACATAAACACGGACGGTTTTTAGCTTACTACAAACCAAACCATTTTTGAAATCATACTTTGTTCTGATATTATAATAATGTCTAAATACAAATAGATAGCAATCTAGCGGAACGCTTGCATCTCACGCTCCACATATATAGTATACAACCAAAACCGCGAGCACTTATTGGAGATTGGATTCCAACTATGACAAGGTTTGGGACCACCTATCGATAGTGTATCTCTAGAGGCGAATACACTGGGTTCAACAAGAATGTCTTGCAACCCAGCCCACACATGACCAACCACTCATTTCGCTTGAGTGTATCGAATGTATATCACCAACGGTTGGGATCAGCAACCGTTTCCCGAAAGGGACAACATCGATAAATTTAAGAAGCAAAAGGAATTTCTCTAGATAGGGATTATACACCCTAATAGGAGCGACCACATAGCCATGCTACCTGCCCGATTTTTGTCATTTCCCGGTTGATGAGTCTTAAGGCTAGAATTTATCTTTAAACATCAGGTCATCATTCACTTTGAATGTCACATTGTCAGATCCGTCAAATCACTAAATGACGTCCACAAATATACTCTGGGTATAAAAGAAGTGCCCCTCTTCGCCACCAACTTGGTATATTTGTAAAAATCAACGTACGTGGTTTTAAGGAGATACTCTATCAGACATTCGTCCATACAAATCATCCAGGAACAGGATGAACTGAAGGTACCCTCCTACCGCATCCAATATAGGAATCACCCCATGGATCAGTAGCGAGTAGTCCTTGCAATCCGTAGATTTCAACCACGACAGAATCACAAACCAAATAACTCTAGTTGCAAGCCAGAGAAATTTGACAAGTAGTCATTCCGCTTATGAAGATCCACAGTCTTCAATTGCTCCATCTTCAATTACCATCTTCATGTATTTGTTGGTCAGAATTGTTTTCGAATATAATTTCGATCCCGGTCTTTCCATACCAACAAGCGTATTGGTCAGGTTTTGATAGTTGGTGATTTAACTATCAAATAACAATCGTGTAAATAAAAGGATCTCACTGATTCAGTAATTGGCATTACTTGGCCTATTTAAAAAGAATAATTAATAATTAGTTAATCAACTTTTAATCCTTTCAATATATTTTAAAACATTATATTTATTCTTAATTATTATAACAAAGGATATTTTATATGTTTTAGAACATGAATATATATACCTAACTTTCCATTTCTATTACCATTGTAAATATCGTTATATTCTTCAAAACCACTTTTCCCATTTCCTTACATTTTGGCATCATGATATATACTTATATATATATATATATATATATAAACTACTTAATGGTATAAATCAAATTACCAATTCTGATATGACAAATCAAATGTCAAATTTATATAATTTAAAATCCAATGTTCTTATTTACCTTGTAACTAACATTTATTGTGACGACCGCAAACCCTGTACGACGGTGGCGAGGGTAATCTTTGGAATATAACACATAAACAGATAACAACAGAACAGAAATAAATAAATACACCAGATAATGTACAATAGAATACACTGGATAAACATAATCATCAGAGTTAAACAGTATACAGGATCATACTTAGTACAAAATATAGTTCAGCTATACATGAATGTCTACAGCGGAAAACAAAACATAATATGTACAATATGAGCTGAACAACATAAAAAGAGATAAATGATAGAATCCATCTTCAGCTCCATAGCTATCCAGAAAGAGCCTGCTAAAACCTGAATACAAGGCTGCCCAGGTATAAAAAAGGGCACCCGAGTTTGCAAGTGAAACAAACTACGAGTCAGTCATGGGACTGGTATGAGAAATCTACTCAACTTACTTTAATATATGGCCAATCACAGGACCACGCCACTTTCGCGGAACGGGTTTATTCCATTGGATTGCCATTGCTTTAAAACAAGTAAATCTTTTAAACATTGCAATGCTTTTTATAAAAATGAAGCCATTATAAGACTCAGTTCCCATCACACAATGGAACACAAACCGGAGGATAGAGTTTTACCTTATAATGGCCAAAATATGCTTGATACGAATAAAACAAAAGCATTTGATATTATTACTAGTGTTTATATGTTTCAAAAACAATTTCAATCATAAGTATCAATCATAGACGACATTAATGCCCCATACCACTATGTCGCCATATATAGGTATACAATCAAAACCGCACGATGTCATATTTGGAAATTGGATTTCCATCGTGAACCAAGGCAAGGGATCATCCTTACCGAATTCGAGATGCTCTAGCCCGTGTCTTAGGCAAGTACTCAGTCAAGCCTTGGATCGTCAGGGCCGGTCCACTCGATGTGGATTAAAATTCCTGAACACTGCGTTTCCCCGCCCTATGGGGCGTCACTGGTCATATCCGACCACACCATCGGCTCCGAAGAGACCGAAGCAACCGAGGCCTCGCTTTCCATCATCCACATAAGTAAAATACTCGGGCGTGCAAAACCCAAAGCACCACTCCTAGCTAGAAGGAAACACATGTTCTCCCTGAGGTCCTTCTCCCATTTCTGGCTCATATCGAGGTGTGAGGCTCGCGAAACAACGCTATACACAAAGCTATGCCACACAGGCCGCGCTTTGATCATCAACCACAAGACTTTTCTTTTCAACAGAAGCCTTGATCATCTTCCACTTAGGCATGCCACACAGGCAATTCACTCCATGCGACTGATTTCTATCGATATATAACCTCTGAGCTCATACGTCTCAGAGAAGGGCGTTAAGCAAGAGAATAAATTCTCTGCTGCCAAACAGATATATATTTAATAGAGATCAATCAGCACAGAACAAAATCCAATGTCAGACACACAGTCCATTTACAAGTTCGTTCTGGGTCTGAACGAAACCGGAGGAACTTAATATCTCGCACATCCGTACAATCAACAAGTACATCCGGACGCCTACCACTTCAGCCCCTTCAAGGTAGCTACTCCCATCATGAGCATCAGTAGCACCCCTCCATTCGACGTGAAGATCATCGGTCTTGCACCGTCTTCATATCTTCGACTTCTAACCATCGATCAATTATTTGAAATGAGAATTAACTCGACCTTTTCAAATAATTCACGTATATTTAGAATTTCAAATCAATTCATTTCAATGGTCAAATTATTCGACATCAATAATTCTGTTCTTTAATGTAATTTTCACGCCAAACACATTCAACCATCAAATATCAAATAAACCGAGCAAATTTAGTTTATTTCCATTCCATATCGTTTATAATATTTTATCACGATTTATCGCTATTTTTATTTATTTAAAAATAGCCAATTCACTCAAACGATGCTTCAGGCCATAACGCGGCCGTGGCGCTGTTTTTCTTCAGATTTGATTTACACATATCTGAAAATCTAACCGTTGGATCTTCACAAATTTTATATCATTAGAAAGATCTTTTCAAAACGAATCCAACAGTTTCAGTTTTGGGAAAATCCAACGGTCGGATCTCTCGGTACAATCGTTTGAAGTTACGATTTCAAAATACGAACTGCAGCGTCGTTATTCGATTTAATTTAATTGTATTTATATATATATATATATAATCGATTCTGGCGCTGTTTTTCTTCAGATTTTAATTAAACATTCCAGACAATCCAATCGTTGGATCTTTACAAAGTTGGTGTCGTTGGAAGGATATTTCCAAAGCGAACCCAACGGTTTCGGTTTCGGGAAAATCCGATGGTCGGATCTCCCACACTAATCGTTTAAAATCACGGTTTCAAAACACGAACTGCAGCTTCGTTATTCGATTTAATTTAATTATGTAACACCCCACACCCGCTAAGGTCACTCAAAAGGGGAATGCCTTAGCTTCGGTGGAGTATTTAAGTGAATATAGAACTTAAAAATTGCAACAAGACAGATATAAGTAATACTTGAAATTTTAAAACATCATTTCATTGCAGCAGAAGGTAAACATGTTTGGTTACATCTCAAAAACCAACAAGAGTCAAGTACAAAATATCCATCTCGTTAAAACATAAGTACATAATCCCACTACATACTAATAGCCATAATAGAAAAGATAACCGAGCTTTTCGTCAAGAGTCCAAGCTCCAAAAGATAGATAACGCAATCTGATCAAAGTCCACTAGTGTTAGGCCCACTCTGATAACCATAGGGCTGGGGGAAAAGATAAAAACAACGGGGTCAGACATAAGTCTGAGTGAGCCCTATAACCTTAACAATACAATCATTAAAGTAATTAGGGTATGATATAAACCTGGTACGGTACGACTGGGGATAAATGACTACACTAAGTAGCCAACTAGACTTAGGATAAACTAAGATAACGGTAAGGACGCGCCTATCCACCCAAGGATAAATACTATTCTGCACCACACCAGATCTACCCACCCAAGGATAATTCCTACACTACACCACACCAGTTCTACCCACTCAAGGGTAATTCCTACTTAAAGGTTGATCCCCACTAAGTGTACTTAGTAATTTTTCATAGTAGTTTCGCGTACCCCTAGCTGTCTACATAAGTGCCGTCTGCCCCTATCTCCACTAGGTGTACCCACAATTTAGTAATTTTAATAGTAGTCTCGTGTACCCCTAGCTGTCTACATAGGTGCCGTCTGCCCCTATCTCCACTAGGTGTACCCACTACTCCCCAAGCGATCGGCTCCCTACCGTAGATACCCGTGCTGGCCCCACAGTGGGGTGTATCACTCCCCAAAGTGGCAACCCGAAAATGGTGCACGGCTTATATCTACACAATGCAACAACGTCTTACCTACCAGCCCGGGTCCACACACGCATATGAAACCCGTTGGACTCGCGTTGCCACCGCTACCCCGTTTTGGCCTCTTATAGTCAAGCCCAGTACGCGTGTCCCGTCCTCGACATGGGTCGATCCCAATAAGATACATATGGGTTACTGGTTGAAATGGGCCCCCACAAGCTACTACTTAAGCTTGTCATTTTATCTAGTGTATCCCACTTAACCCCTTTTTATAATCATGCCCACTTACATGTTAAGGTTTGGTTAAGTCATCTAATCATATTTCAATTGCCACTCAAGGCCCCCACAAGCTACTACTTAAGCTTGTCACTTAATCTAGTGCATCCCCACAAGCTACTACTTAAGCTTGTCATTTAATCTAGTGCATCCCACTTAACCCCCTTTTTCATAATCATGCCCACCTACATGTTAAGGTTTGGTTAAGTCATCTAATCATATTTCAATTGCCACTCAAGGCACCCACTAGATTTCTACATGCCACCCAAGGCACCCACTTAACCCTTTAATCATGTTTAGTTACATGTTCCACTTTGGTTAAGTATTCTAGTCGTATTCTCTATTGCCACCCAAGGCAACCCACTAGATTTTTCCACATGCCACCCAAGGCACTTACTTAATCCTTTAATCATGTTTAATTACATGTTCCACTTCGGTTAAGTATTCTAATCGTATTTTCTATTGCCACCCAAGGCAACTACTAGATTTTTCCACATACCACCCAAGGCACCCACTTAACCCCTCATGTCCTCTACATGCTAATATGGTTAAGTGTTTCTTAATTGATTAAGAACGTAACCGTTGTAAAGACCTCTCACATTAGACTATCTTTTATGGCAGCTGGATTTGCCGGTTGGGTCTGGGCAGCCTTACGCCATAACCGAGTCTAACCTCGTGTCTATACACTTGTCACGTATTTAGTATGTGCCTAAGACCTCTCACATTGGGCCAATCATTTGTAGCCGCTGGATTTGCCGGTCGGTTCCGGGCAGTCTTACGCTACAAAAGGGTCCAACCTCGTGTCTTAGTCGATTAATTACACCTAATTAATCACCCCCATATTTCGAATTAATTTTCCCTAATTAATTCCAATTTTAACGATGTACATAATTGACTCAATTATGTCCATCCACTTTATGGTATGTATAATCATACCAACTTCACACCATTTCATTAACATGTATATTAACCCCATCGTTCCCCACGAAATTCACGAACATGACATAAAAGCGAAGATTCATCACAAATACAATGGGTTCAACCTGCATAACATCAACATGGGTTTAAAGGTGTCAACATGCATATAGCATCAACCCAACTAGCATAAATAATCAACCCAAACTTGCATGAATCACATATGTCATAAGGAGGTTAACTTGCATAGGTTATTTATGTCATACAAAAAGGGGTAAACTTGCATATGTATGTATGACATACAAAGGGGTTAACTTGCATATGTATGCATATCATACAAAGGTGTAAACTTGCACATGTTACTTGCATATAATCAAACACCAAACTTGCATATCATGTCATGTATGAACTTGCATATAATCATACACCAAACTTGCATATCATGTCATGTATGAACTTGCATATAACCATACACCAAACTTGCATAACATATCATGTATGAACTAGCATATAATCATACACCAAACTTGCATATCATGGTGTCATAATGGATCAATGTTTCTCATACGACTTGCATATCTTGCATAACATCATAAACACCTAGCATATGACTTGCATAACTTCATGAACATATATCATATGACTTGCATAACTTGCATAACACCACAAACACATAGCATATGACTTGCATAACTTGCATAACATCATAATCACATAGCATATGACTTGCATAACTTGCATAACATCATGAACATGTATCATATGGCTTGCATAACTTCATGAACATATAGCACATAACTTGTATAACTTGCATAACATCACAAACACATAGCATATGATAACATAAACTTGCATTGATCCACATTCATAGCCATAACCTCATTATATCCTATCATAATCATTTCAACAATTGGTTATTAAGGCTATAGAAAACTCACAACTTTTTGATTAGCACTCCTAAGAAGAAGATTAAGTTGCTAGAGTTGATTAGAGATTGATTTGAGAAGCCATCTTCCTCTTTAGATTGATGGAGGCTCCTTCAAGTTGCATTTTGACGGCATAACGGTGTTCTAACTATTTTTAGTATGAATTAGGGTAGTCTTAGGGTGTATTTATAGATTAGTTAGGTGTTTTAGGCCCTTAGATTAACCCTAAATTAGATTAGAGCCGTCAGATCACGTCACAAGCCACCAGACTCGGCCCAAAAGCCAAACTGATGCACCCAGGTCACCTGGGCTCGACCAGGGAGGTCGACTCCCAGGTCGACCCTAGGGTCGACTCCCCAGTCGACCGGGGGGGGGGGGGGGGAGGTCGACTCCCTAATCAACCCCTAGGTCGACCCCCTGGGTCTGGCGGGATTTTTCCCGCCACTTCTGAAAATCTGTTTTTAAATTTCTGAAAACTTCTTTGGGCCTTACCGGGGTCATACGGACTCCGATTTTTGAAAACTCGGACTCTATTTCGCGTATTTTTCCAAGACGAACGCAATGGCATAGCCCGTTTCCCCTGATTCAGATTTTTAAATTTAATTCTGCCCTGTTTTATATTATAGCAATTTATTCAACATACGGGGTGTTTCAAATTATATATATATATAAATATAATCGATTCTTCGATTTCAAAACCCTATTCACTTCATATATTTGATTAAAATCCTATTTGTATCCAATAGATATTTATTTTAGCACACCACTATTTTTTTAACAGTTTACATATATCATAAAAATGTGATTTTTATTGTAAACCAATTTATTTGAAAACACGATTATTTTATATATTTCTTACATAAGGTAAATATTTTATATAGTATATATATATATATATATGAAAAATGTTATTTTTATCCTTCAAATAATTTATTCAATACATGAACTTCATTCAACACATGAATTTTATTCAACACATGAATTTCTACTCAACACATGAATTTCTATTCAACACATAAATATGGTTTCAACACATGAAAATAATTCTATAGTTTATATATATACAATAAAAATGTGATTTTTATTGTTAAAACAATTTATTTAAAACACCAATAATTTTATATATTCTATATATGTGATAAAATGTTATTTTTATCTTTCAAAGAATTTATTCAACACATGAATTTCTATTCATCTCATGAATATGGTTTTCAACACATGAAAACAATTCTAACACATGAATATTATTGAAAATTTCGGCAGCATAACGGCAGGGTAGTTAAAACCGGCACCGTCCCTAGTACGGCTCCTCACTCTACCTTAAAGCCTCGCAGCTTTTGACAATGGGGATTTTCAATATCTAGTACGTACGCAGACGAATTTTCCCATATACTAATCCTATTGGGATTTCAACCACAATCAATCATTTCAAATCAACCACTCATGATATTCACCGAATTTCACATCAACCAAATAATCCAAACAATATCACAACTAATATATATCATCCATGGTCTGTGGACGAGGGGAGTGTATATATATACACACGTATATAACTATATTTCGATTTTATTTCAATATCATTTCAATGCATATATCACTTTTACAACGCATATATAACTTATACATTGAACATACAACTTATACAACGCTTATACATGAGGTGTACAACGCTTATATAACTCATACATCGACTATATAATTTACACATCGTTGTTTCCATATCATTTATAATTTAGAAATCTCACATTGGGTTCCACTCCTCCAAAAATTGTAGAAGGTTCAGAAAAATATCCAGTCTCTTCTAGAATGTAGAAGACGTCCGCACGGTCCCGATGTCTCTTGTTTCACTGAATTTCAACCACAAACGAAAAAGATATGATTTTTAGAAGTTTGCAATGCTTTATAGTGTTATTTTCTATTTAAAATAACCAAGGTCGTACCTTTCTGAACAGGGCTCGAATCTAGGTTTGCGGATTTCACAAAATCCATAGGACGATACAACGATTAGCTTGTACCACGTTGACGGGCCTCGAGAGGCCCCCAGGCCGATGGGTGCAGCGCCCAGTTCGGTGTCGGATCCGGTCGTCGGCGACGCTGCAAAGGTCAGAGCTTTGAGGGCTCGATCTGAATGGAGTACACAACGAGAACGGGTACTACTTATATGGATGTGGAGCTCTTCGAATTCTCTTCAAAACCCCTATGGGACCATACGATTTTATTGCGTAAATCAGAAGATATTGAAGAGAGAAGGATCGAAGGTTTAATCTTCGTTCACGATGGAACGTTATCGGGTTTGACCGAGTCAAGAGGGAAGTGAATGCTAATTTTGATTGGCCAGGAATTTTATAATTATTTTTAATTTATTTAATTTTCGAAAATATCCCTCTTCACATACAAACACCAATTCAAACCCAACGACTGTCGCACTAACTAAATACCCCCATCTCGAACATAATGGGATATGTTTCGTAGGCCCATTCGACTGTTTCAGTCTGTTTTTCTTCAAATTGAAATATAAAACATTCAATACTTGATTTGAACGTGCATTTCAATTTGTCGGGGCCAAGTACTGATCCCAAAAATTCCAGAAAAATAAATCTAGCTATGTTTTGACGATACGGTCCAAACAAAACTAGTTTCGTCAAATTCTGAGACCGTTTGAAAAATGGCCCTTTTCTGGTCGATCCAATTTAACTAAAATCGACCAAACACATTTTCCTTCGCGACGCTCACATGTAAACTTCAAAAATTATGGAATTTGAAACCTAGCAATAATTTGACATCACGGATCCAACAAAAGTAGTTTCGTCGAATTCTGAGGCCGTTTGCAAAATGTCTATTTTCAAGGGCTATATATATTCTATAGTGACCTTTCTGAAAATTCATTTGGCCATAACTTTTGATTCCCGCTACGAAACTTCGATTTTTTAGATTCGTTAGAAAGATATTCATAAACAGATTTAAACATTTTTGGTTTCACTAAAATCCGTTTTATTTTGCTCCTGGTACAGTCAATCAAAGTTTGAATTCCAAATTTGAAACTGCCGCGCCATTTCAGGCCTTATTTATAATTTAAAATAAATAGATTTTTTTTCAAACATCGATTCAAACATACTTTTTGTCGTTATTATTTAAAATAATTTATTTAAAATATTTAAAATCCACTAAAGTAGCCAAATTAAATTTTTTAAACTAGCTCAGATTTTCTGGGTTGTTACATTTATATTCAAAAACCTCGTACTCATGTTCAATATTCCTCGTCTGGAATAATTAACCGATTACAGCACCTTTCCTTCGTTTCAAACAAATACCATACCTCGATAGTAGTGAAGCCGTTCAAGTTGGGGTATTTTATTTACCTCTCAGACCTTGATCGACAACATTCTTACCTTAGAATAATGTTATTTTGTCACTTAACCACTACTATTAAAATCTCCTTTACTACCTTGATTTCAAATCTAGTTTCATAAATCGTCTCTTACATTTGAAATCCTCTTCCAATACAATCTCTTTACTTAATTTGTTGATTAAGTAAATGTTCATTAAAACACCACTTTTAACTTAAATCATTATTTCGCTTATAACATTTTGATTTATAATCAAAATCTCTTGTTAAATAATTTGATACCATCTATTTGGGCATTTCTATATTAAAACTTTTACCTTGGATTTTACAAATAAAATCCGCTTACACCTACTTTAAAATAAAACCTTTCTGATAGGGATTTCATTCCCAAATATCCATTTACCAATATTTAAACCAACCCTATTGTATATATTTTCACTTACATTTGAAATCCTTATTTCAATTACAACGTTTTGCCCAACCCAATGCTTTAACCCTTAAGGTCCTCCTTTTGGTTTAAAAACCCTTTTAAAATCTTGTTTGGATTTCTTCCAAATCATCTATACAAATCTATTCATCATTTCTATATTTTAGTCCATTCTTAATCTATTAACCCTTTTCCTTTAAAGTTTCATTTCATTTGAACTCACTTTACTTAATTTAGAAATTAAGTAAAATTTCCTTTAAATTCTTACATTCACCGACAAATCCCATTTACCAATCCCGTTTGAACCCTTGGATTATAAATCCCTTATAACTCTTATCGGTCCTTTTGATCAACCATAACGCCACTTGATCACTTCTCCAATGAATTCCAATCAAAAGCCATCGTTTTAATTATTATTAATGAAAATAATAATTAACTTTAAATATTAACTATATTAAAAATAGTAACTATGCTATTAACCAAAATAGTATAATTATCCTTTTGAAATGCTTATAAAATAAAATTAACTTCATTGACACTATATAATTCAATAATTTCCTTAATTTATAGTTAATCGAAGATTAACTAACATTTTACACCAAACAATTCAATAATTACTTTAATTTATAGTTAATCGAAGATTAACTAATATTTAACCCTAAACAACTCAATAATTTTCTAAATTTATAGTTAATCAGAGATTAACTAATATTTAACATTATTCGTTAAATTTAACGAATATTCAGAAAACCTAATTAATACCATTATCAATTTAGTTCAATTATAAATTCCAATTAAACACGGTTAATTTGGTCACCTGTACATATCAGTTAACTATTAATTGAATTTCATTGTCATTTCCCCCTTTTAAATTAATTAAATAACATAATTAATTTAAAAACACTATTTAATTGTTTTAAAAACAATTATTCTATTTTACCAACCCGTATATAAATTCTTGTGTTTCTGCTTTTAACTTGCATAACCCATTTCAATAATTTCTCTAATAAACTCAATTTAAAACCTTTACTTATAAATTTCTAATTTAGTTATTTATATAGGATAATTGAAAAACTTCAATTCTGTTATAAAATAATTTATAACTTTAAAACTACGTCAATCCACCTGACGGTAAACCAATGTTTGAAACAATGTATTTTAGGTCATTAAGTGCCAATTACCCAATCAATACTGTCGATTGATTTTAAACACAACAATGATGAATATCTATTCAACCATCAACATTCAAACGGGTTTAGGTGTCAGTCAGGGTGTAAATTCATATATGAATAATATGCACCACAAATAGAATACAGTTTATTCGAGGAATCCGGTCGGATCTCTCCAACCTGTCCTTCTCTGCATCACAGATAACATTTGACAATAATATACGAATTAAGTTTCAATAATATAATGACGAAAAATAACAGCAACCAATCAAACAACCAATAGCATCCATAGCAGCCAATCAACCAATTTATACTATTAATGGTAAATTATACTTTTCTATGAATTTAACACATCACAGAATTCTAGAGGGTGTGAGAATTAACTCACCATATTTAATTCTGGCTGACGGTTGCCGCGTTGTCTTCATTTAATTTTAAACGATCGTTCAAAATTATCTGAAATTTCAACTGCATCCAAATGATTCCCGGTTAGAGCCATCATCTAGGCCTCGTCCCTGCGATCCCAACGGATCCTGTTTCGTTGAATTTCGTTAACGTCTGAGAAAGTTACGATCGATTACAGTTTTAACTAGTTTTAATTTAATTTAAATTAATAACTAAACTGATTATTCATTAATTACCTTACTTACCCTACTTAGTCAACTGCCATGCCATCCACATCAACAGTGCACACGCGTTTTCCCCTTCCTGGCTTCCTGAATCACGATCGTTCCTCCAAAATCAATCACGCCTGGAAAACACGACTCCATCAATCCACTACAACCGTCGATATACTCCACCGGAGACTGTCCCGACCATCCCATTTGAACCGCCGTGCCAAGAACCCCCTCCGTTAGCGACCCTATGCCCCGATGATGCTCCAGGTTGCCGAGATCCCCGTTCGAACCAAAGATTAATGGAGTCGAAATTCTTCGACCATCCACCACCAATACCCACTGGACCGCCTCCTATGTGACCGCCGTTCCTCCCTCGACACTTCCCCCTTTGGCCGCACCACCCATCAACGTCAACTCCACTGGAAATCAAAGCAAAACCCATCGTCACTTCATAAAACACCCCCAAAAACAATTCTCCGTTCATCTTCCAATCACTGCCACTACAGGCACTTTCAGAGCCTCGACCCAAAGGAGAAAACCACCACCTCTTCGTCCTCTACCAGTTTGCCTTTGGACCCTAGATCAATCGACAACCCAAAATGCCTAAAAATCCTTAAAAACAAAACAGGTTTTTCACGGAAATTGGCGATATTCGGCCATGTCAGACCTCCGTTGGCCACCCAATTTTTACAGCATGTAGATCTCGACCAGATCTACGACTTCGCTTAAGGTTCCATTGGCAAATTCCTGACGGATTGGGAGAAATGATTTATTTTGTGATCAGGGGGTTTTCTACAAATATATGTGTGCTGGTAAATATTTGGACGGGAATTCTGATTTAGGCTGAGTGTTTAGGTGCTTATATAGGTGGAAAAATTATTATTTTAAGTTGATGTGACAAAAGATATTTTATTTCGTGTCTATCGCAATTTTAAACGCTGTTTATTGGCTTCTGTGCTCACATATAAGCTCCGTTCGCCATGGAAATGGACCTCATAGTATAATTTGACGTTACGGTCCTAATGAAACTTATTTTGTCGAATTCCGAGTCTGTTATCTCAAATGGCGCTCGTTCACGTCCAAATGACTGTTTTATTTGCATTTTATTTTGCCATGCTCACAGAATAACTCCGATTGACGCGCAAGTCGAAATCTAGCAATAATTTACTGTTGCAGTCCCAATAAAATTTGTTTCGCTGAAAACAGAGGTCATTTGAATAATGACCCTTTTGTAATTTTGCAATTCAAATTAAAATAAACCAATTTTAAAATACCTCAATATAATAAAAATAAAATATTGTAATTGGCCATACACGTGCAGAATTTCATACACTACCAGAATAAAATATCACGGGTTGAATTCCAAGTCAAATCGATATTTAAAATATTTAAAAACCATTTATTTTATGTAAATAAATCGCTATAATATATAAAGGAATTCCATAGCGACTATTTTAAAATTTGATTTGGACGTAAAACAAAATCTACGCTATGAAAACTGGATTTTTCTCTTCCATTATAAAAATATTATCAAATAGATTCATACGTTTCTTGTTTCAAGAAAATCCGACTTATTTTGGATCCTGTACAGCTGTTTAAAGTTCAAAATGCCAAATTACGAACTACCGCGCAACTGCAGCTCGTTCTATATTTAAATTATAAATTATATATTCAATCTTCGTTTTATAAACGAAATCGTCACTAAAATTTCAATATAACAATTTTAAACAATTTGAAATTGCCCAATCGCGTTATATTTCAAATTCAACATTTTCCAAATATTTTAGAATTAAAATATTATTATATAATTAATATAAATAAATATTTAAAATAAAATGGTTAAGTCCAATTTTTTAAATTCAAACCAATATTTTAAATAATAAAATAATTCAAATAATTAGGCAGAAAAATACGGGCCGTTACATACGAAGTCTTAAGTATACTAGATAGATATAGAATCACATTCTAGTCGTTTGAAGATGATTCTGTTGATGACTGCAGCATCATCAGTATGTATTTTCGAGTTTCGAAAGTGGGAAGACTGTATGATTCCAATTAAAATAGCAATATATACTTAAACCAATTTAGGTAAGTGTTTCAAAATATTGGATAAATTGACGTAAATTATAATAAGTGAGCAAGATCTTGAAAATTTGATAAGTTGTAAGAATTATATCAGATAAACCTGTAATAAGGATAAGCCAGTAAAGTGTATATGAGAAAGTGCATTTGTGATATATATATATATATATATATATAAAGGTTTTGAAAAGATGTATAATTTGAAAACTCAAATCAAAATTTTGAGTAAGAATTGGCAGTTACTTTGGAATTGATTTTGAAAGAATATATTTTGAATATAAAGGAAAAAGAACTTTGAAAATATTTGAAAATTAAAACTTGCGCACGGACATCTTGTGATTGGAATTTCTCAGTTGATTGAAAGACGTTTACGTAAAGTTGTAATTTACATAAGCAATCCAAGTAGTTTGGGAAACGATTTAAAGGTTAAGTTGGAATTAATTAAATAAGATATTTTATAATTAGTCCTCCCCAACTAATTAAATTTAAAATGAAAATATCTTGAGAATTCAATATGACAATATGATATTTGATGATATTTTGGTTAAGGACTACATTGGTTAAAGTTGTTTCTCTAATGTTTGAAGGAAATAAGTTTTGTAATCTTGAATTTAGAATAATTAATGAGGATAGCCAAACTTAAACAATATAAGGAGTTAAAATTTGGAATTATCGGCGAATTTGGATAGTCGATAAGTTTTAAAGTATATTGTGACAACAAAAGGAACTGTTAAGTGAGCATGAATACCTTGTGAATTAAGTTTCACAATTTGATTAAAGGATATTGGGAAAGTGGGAATATTAAGAAGATATTACCTAAACTAAAACGTTTAGATAAGATGAGTTCTGAGATGATCGAGTTTTCCATGTAAAGAATAATAGTAATTTTAGGGAACTGAAAAGGAATAAGTTTCATAACCTTTGTATTTGCAAGATAAGATCTAAGCGAATAAATTTATAACTCTGAATTTTTTTGAAAGAAGTAAATGGTTGAGTATAAGCAATTGGCCTAGTAAACGATGAATCGAATATAATGGGTAACTGGAGCTTATTGTTGGAGGACATGTAGATATGGTTGTCCGTAAATATGTGTGTTATAATATTTTACCTGGTATATCCATTATAAGAACAGGGAGCTTTGGTATAAAGAATCTTAATCTTGAATTTGTTGAATGAGTAGTTACGATTCCCTTTCCTTTTCGAGGACGAAAAGTTTTAAGGGGGGTGAATGTAATGATCCAGAATTTTGAACCAATTTGAAATTGAAATTTTTAATACTTAATTTAATTTTTCTGAACATAAAATAAGTTTGAGAACATTTAATAATTTTGATAGGTTAAACAATAGGTTTTATTTGAATTATAACATTTATAAATGGAAATGATTATTAATAAGTTTGGATTTACTGATATTATTTATCGTTCGATCAGATTTGTCAAAAGATAACATAAATTAATAGCATTAGTATTATGCGTTGCTCTTTGTTTTCATAAGTTTAAGGTAAATGCTACCAAAAACACATTCCTTCTCCTTTTTACAAGCGTTAAGTCACTTGTAATTTTGCATGCAACATTCCATGCATAAAATACATATGTCCTATGATGTGTCACTCTCTCCTTACTCCTCTTTTCCTATAAATACCACCATTTCCTTCCACTTTTTCATTCATTCTCACTTCTTTTCTTTCTCTCTTCTTTTTAAAGCTTATGGCCATGGTTTCCATGGCAAATGTCTTCCTCTTTCCACCACCACCTTGCCAAAGTTCGTCATTCTCCTCCTCCTCCTCTTATAATATAAAGAGAGATTAGTATATATTATATTATATATTTTGGTGAAGAAGACGTTGCGCAGAAATACTGTCCGACGGTTCGCTTAGCTAGGCTCGCCTACCGTGAAGATTTGGGAAGCTGTTAGGTGAGAACTCTTTAACCACAGTTTATATATTTAATTAGTAGCTAGACTAATTTAAATATAGTAATGAATTATTATTGGTTAATGATTATTGATATTTGTTGTGATGGATGATGGATGTGAAGTTTAGAACACACACTATTAAGCGTTAGTGTTATAACGCTTGTGCACAATTATGATTTATTGAATCATGTTGATGATGGTTGCAACAGATGTTTAAATGGTTATTAATGTTGTTTTGCACACACTATGACACAACAATTATGGTATCACATTGGTGATCGAAAAATCTCCTTCATAATTAAAAGCAATATCATTATTGAAATTGAAGGTTAATAATTGGAAAGACCATATGTATGAATTCATATATATTGTTAAAGTCCTTCAAATGAATAAATAAATACTGGAACATTCTAGGATGATAGAGAGGATAGTGTCTAGGCTTGGGTTTGGAAATGAAATTTCCTTCTCTCCCTGGCTATCCCTAACTGATCCGACGAATGGGAAGGTTAATTTTAAGTTATTTGAATTTAGAAATGAATTGGAATTTATGAAAGTTGAATTTAAGATCCAAAATAATTTGGAAAGTAAATTTAAATGATTTTATAAGGGTTATATAAGGATATAATGGTTTTCTAAGATATTTGAAGTATCGTAGAATAATGGTTATTATGGTCAAAATTGAGCTTGTCGCATAACGACAATTTACGTATTTTAGATGCAAACTTTAAACGCTTATAACTTTTGCAATCTAAATCAGATTTCCATAAAATGAAAAACGTTTGATTTCCATTAACAAGAACTTTCAAATGAGTGAAAGAAGATTTTAAATTCGAGTTATAATTTTCAAGTTATGTTTGAAACCGTTTTGGAAAAGATCGACGTAAGGACAATTGTTGAACATAACTATAAACATCTATTTTTAATGTTTTAAAAATATAGACAAAATTTGTAAAATCATTACAAATTATGAAAAGGTGTTTTGAATTGTAAAGCTTAAGTTTTGGCTAAGATAAACGATGTTTTTATCAAAATAGTTAAGATAACTGTTTTGTAATGCTTTTGTAACACTTTTGAAGCACTATTGTAACACTTTCTTTGAAAACAACCTATTTTGAAGTATTTAATCCACGAAATGTTTTCCGAACTACAAGTAATCATTTGTAAATGATTTGTTGAATGTTTTCAAAGGTTTAAAAGTATTGAAAATAATTTGTTTGGAATTTAAATTGATTTATTTAATAATTAAAATGTGTTTTTCAATTTTAAATAATTGGATATGGTTGGAGGTCGGTAAATCTTCGGATGTTTGATATTAATCCGGTAGATGATGATACTTACTATTTGAGGAATTTAAAAGGTAGTTCACCATTATTCCGCTTATAGTGTGAGTTGGATATCGAGATTAATATTACGTATAAGTTGATGGTATTTCTACCTAGATCTAATGTCAAAGAGTTGGATAAATCTTTTAATTAAAATACGAGCTTCCTAAGTTGACTGGGATAAGTTGGATAGAAATAATCTTCGGATATTTGATATGAAATTCTGTGGTGTAAGCGCATACTATTTGAGGAATTTGGAAGATATTATTATATCGTTATTCCACTTATAGTATTCGTTGATTATGAAATTGATATCGAATATAAGTAGATACAATCTCTGTGTAACTTATGTTCAATATCGATTGATTTGGGTTTTGTCATGAATCATATCTTCAACAATATCACTCTTGAAACCCAATGAGATTGAGTTGTGGAAATTCATATCGTAAATTGGGATTTAACCAGATCTTTGAATTGAGGAAATTAAAAGTGAGGAATTGGAAAGAAAGTATAATCTTTTAGTTAAGATTAAAGAATGGAATGTTGGAAAATCAATTTAATTGGAAACTATGGTTGAAATGTGGATTAAGTATTTTCAAAGGAAACTGGATTTTTGATAACGAGTTATCAAACGGAAAATTAATGAAGGCTTTATGGCTAAATCATCTTTGATTTAAGGGATGTGTTTTAAAAGAGAAAGGTTAAATATGGATTTTGTAATAATTTGAGACTAGGTTTAAAGAAGATTAATTTTGAAAAAATCCAAGACGGAAGGAGATTAGTAGAAAGCCTGTGTGTTCTATAATTGTGTTTTTTTAAATTGCGTCTATTATTTGGAAAGACCGGGATCGGATGTATGTCTGAAAACCATTCCAAGTAATAATACGACGTTGTGGAGCAATTGAAGACATTGGAGACGACATTGAAGACCTAGACCCTCCATGTCGTTGGGACGACTTGCTTAATGTCTTGAATGGGTCTCCCCCATTTGCAGATGGATTTCATATCAGTTAAGTGGGAAGAAGCCCGAACATATGTGAAGGAATTCCGGATTGTTGTTTCGTTCAGACCCAGAACAAACTTGTATGGATTGTGTGTCTGACATTGTAATTGACTGCGTAGCTCTAATCTTTGTTAAATATATATCTGCTTGGTGGCGGAGAATTTATTCTCTTACTTAACACCCTTCTCTAAGATGTATGAGCTTAGAGGTTATATATTGATGGAAATCAGTGATGCATAGTGAATGGACAATGTGGCATACTTAAGTTATGAGATGAGCCATGGATGATCAAAGCAAGGCTTATTTAAGCGTAGCTTTGTGTATATCGTGACTTCGATGAACCTCACACCCCGGATTGATGGTAAACTGATGGTCAGATTTTTATGTTCGTTTCGTATGTTCGGTGCAGCGGGATGTAATGATGAAAGGGTACTACGAAGTCCCTGGTCTGGGACGCTATTTGTTCGGTACTCTGATTCATGTATGGTGGGTAAGTATAACGGAGCCCGAGTCTGGACGTTATCTGCAAGTACTGGGGTGATGCGCGCAAGAAAGTTTGTGAGCCTACGAATGATCTTTCGTACCAAGAACCATCATGTTCGAAACCCAATCTCCACTGCTAGCCCGTACGGTTTTGATTGTATAGCCTCCTGGTTACCGACAGGATTGTCAGTATAATGGGATGGGGCATTATGCTGGCTAGGATTAATACATTTATTTGCAAAAAGGGTTTTCACACTATATATAATAGTAAAAGAGGATTTTCACGTATGAATGCATTTTTGGTTATCATAAGGCAAAACTCGCCCATCTGGTGTGTGCTTGCATTGTGTGATGTGGGACGAGCTTATGATAGCTTCATTTTTCAAAAAGTCATTGCAGATTTCTATGCACTGGTATCCACATGGAGTAAACTCATTTCGCATTAGCGGCATAGTCCGGTGAATTACCTAACTTTAAAATAAACCCAAAAAACAACTGTTTTGAGTTCTCACACCAGTCCCATGACTGACCTCGAGTTTATTGTTCCCTCACCTAAACTCTGGGTGCCCATAATTTTTACACGGACAGCCTAGTAGTTTGGTTCGCAGATTTAGCCTTGGAGTTAGTTGGAGCAGGATTCTGGTGTCAGCTGAAGCTATATGTTTTGGAACATTCGCATTCTTCCGCTGAATTAGTATCTCCTCCGCTGTGAAATAAATGTACTCTGGCGTATTCCTTGTAACTCTGATGTTATATTATGGTAATGAAATGAAAAGTTCTGTTATTTTTGTGCAAATATGTTAGTACCCATAACAATTCGTCTTGATGTAATATTATTTTAATGATAATGGAAAAGTTGTTTTTATTTTGTGCAAATGTGTAAGTGTCCCTAACAATCCGTCTTTATGAACGATTTAAGTTGGTTTAATTAGCGGCGAAAACCGAGCAAAAAATCGGGTCGTTACAGACATGATGCTTATCCAATTAAATTTTATTCACTTGATACTTTCAATGATTGAATGTTGAATTTGGGGTCAAGATCAGTCTGATCTTTCAACTGTTATATATGGGTTCTGGATGTTACCACATCATTTCCTTTTTTTAAGTAATGTTTTATATTTATGTGCAGGACGAACTCTTTCTATTACTTGAAGTCTTGACGCAAAATTAATATTTTTGAGTTCTCAATTCCCTGTTGCATTTTTTTAAGTTAAACGAGCCACAATTGTGTATGCCCTAAATTATGCCAGCATATGAGTTAACAACTTTCTAATAAGAAATCGATATAACATATGAAAAATCAAAGTAAAAAAGCTGTTTTATTGAACTTACTATTTCCCATATAAATAGTTTATTCATAAATAATAGCTGTAAAGTATACTGAACAATTTTATTTTCTTCACAAGGTGCTTGGATTTGGAGCTTAAGCTTGTAGCTGATGTTGGCATAGTTGGTACTCCAAATGCCAGGGAAAGTACACTTTTAAGTGCCATAAGTGTTGCTCGGCCATCCTTTTACAACTTTACTCCCGAATTTAGGTGTGGTATCATTGGAATTTGATGCTACGATGGTGGTTGCAGATTTACATGGTTTACTTGAAGGTGCACTTCAAGGCTTTGGTTTAGGCCATGAATTTTTAAGGCATATTGAAAGATGTTCTACCCTGGTATAAATAAAATTTTCCTTTAAGGCAATTTTGATACGTAATTTGTTAGGTTGACATGAATAAAGCACTGAACACCCTAATGTAACAAATGGGAGTTTGCCTGATTGTTTGTTCTTCAATACATACAGTATTTTATGATATGACATTGAAAGCTTGATAACCTTATTTCATTGAGTTATTATTCAAGCATTTAGCCATAAGATTTGTCACATACTCTGTTTTGTTGGAGCATAATTCATGTTGTGTTCCGGAATGGTATTTGTGATTAACTTTGCCTTTAGCAATAATTCTAGTACTATCATAATTGAGCTTTTATTTTAACTGCGTATAGCTGTCATCTATTCAAGTTGTGAATCATGTTTTTATTAATTTGCATCATTTTAACTAATTATTTCTGCCATTTATTTAATTTAGGTGCATGTAGTTGATGGCTCAGGACTGCAGCTAGAGTACAATATGATGCTTCATTTGGAACTCGAACTTTTTAGCCCTGAATTAGTAGAGAAGCCTTTTATAGTTGCTTTTAATAAAACTGATTTACCGAGGCATGTGAGAAATGGGAGACATTTAAAAAGCATTTGGAAGAAAAAAAACATAGGAGTGCTTCAATGAATGGCTAAGTCTCCCATGATAATAATACTGGCACATGGCATGTAATGGGTGCTGGAATACAACAATTTGTTTAGATGACATACTGGCAGTAAGCTTGAGCTTCCTACTACAAACCCATGTGTGCTTACATTGCATTTCTCAATAGTTAGATGCAATTTTGGTTGATCAGGTATGGAGTCTCTAAGAAGATTTCAGCATGCTTTAGAGGCTTGTGGTGTAAATAAAGCTCTGAAAGAACATGGGGTTGAAGAAGGCGATACCATGATTATTGCTGATGTAATTTTACATGGGTTTCTGGTATGTTTGGAATATATAAATATCCAAATTTCACATATATAATTTATATATGGTTTTCAAAATTATATAAACATTATGGATATGGTTCAAGTGAATAACTTCATTGCTACAGAGGCAGATTTGTTTCAAAAAGGACATGTTAATCTACTTTCCCCACTGACTAAAGAATCCGTATTTGTTCATGCTCTTCTACTATCTGCTTGTGACATAAGTTGGACCCTTTTCCTACATAAGAACATTTTGTTCCAGTTTCTTTTTTTATTTGTGATACATGGAAGTCGGTTTGAAATCTGGTACCTGATATGCTACGTCGAAAATTTATCTAATCCATCAAAGACGCAAAGCTAGTTATATATTGCAAACCAATATTTTCTTAATAACCTATTATGGTATTGAGTTGATAAGTTATGTGTCTTCTAATATCCGATTGCTATTTTTTTGTATGGCTACAATTTAAGATCAATACACATGAATCTCTCTCAACTTATCTTGTATTATGCTTTCTTTGTTTTCTAATCTTTTGTTTGATTTTTTTTAATGTACTGATGCCCTTTAGAACTTACTATTGCTACCATTTGTGAACATTCAGTGTATGCCAGTATTTTGTAACATTCTAGGTCATTCTTGTTATTATGCAATTCCATTATCGTAACACCATATAGTCAGTTTGAAGATTCTATTCAGTACCATGATATATATTCATTTGTTCTCGCTTTACATATAAGTCAAAATCTGATAATTTGTATTTGATTAGCATTACTTATCTTCTTTAATTGAAAATTCACAAATATAATGATGTGTTGTAAGTAAATATTTGTTTGATTTCTCACTTCATTATATAAAATTGGTAATGATTCAAAACATATTAATTAATAGAATTTACATATTTGCACTAATTTTTATTTTTTTTAACTAAAACATTCAATTTTTCATTAATTTTTTGTTTAAAAATATAGTTAGTAGAATTTTTTCTTTTGATATCAGACAACTTAACGGTCGGTTTTTCCCACCGTTGCGCAGTTATACTAGTTAGTAATGAATACATGCAAATCTAATCCTACCAAAAACATCTATTCTAGTCACATTTGACTAGTAAAATATTTTTCTATATTTTATTTGCTAAGGGAAGAAATTTTGCGTAATTTCCATAAATTGATAATAAAAGGGAAGATTGACATGTTAGAAATTATAAGGGAATATTATTATTTTTTATTTGAAATAGTCGGTGCAACCATAAAGAATCAACACGTAATTGCACATCTTTTCCTTTTTATTTACCTGTATTCCTTGTTGAATCAAACTTCACATTTTTCCTTTGAAAATTGGAAATACAATTTAATTTATAGAAATTGATAGATGTTCTTTCCATAAATTAATGATAGAAAATCTAAAGCCTAACAAAAACAAGTGAATAAGATAAATCTGATTAATATCTTAAACACCTAACTTATATATTTGGAATAAAACAAAAACCATAAAAATTACTAAATCTTTAGGACTAATCAATGTAAACAACTATTCTAACTAGATATAATGTAAGAATATGTAGACTTTAAGTTGTTGGTCTAAAATAAGCCTACAACTGTTGTGCGAATGATTGTACAAATTGCTCCAATATCAATCTATTGTGCAAGATATTAATTTAATTTGCACAAACTCTAAAACTGCACAGCAGAATACAAAAAACACAAGAGCAGTACAAAAAAGAGAATCTAGTTTGTCGATTAATTATCAACCTTCATTACAATGAAAAATAATCACTAAACAAAAATAAATAAAAGAAGAAGGCACAAAGATTTAACGTGGCTTGGCTATGCCTACGTCTACGGATCTAACAGCTATTCTTTATTTCACTGAAGAGAGTACAAAAGAGAACACAAGGGAGAAATTACAGAGTTATAGGTAGTAGATTGAGAGACTAACCTATAGTTACAAATTGAATAATCAATTTCAATAAAGGCTTGTATGCACTCAAAACCCCTAATTAATTGACCATAGAAATTAGAGTATTACTGAAGAAGAGGATAATGGTGGATGCTCTCACAAATTCAAACACCACAAATATGAAGATTTAAATATGCTTCAGGGTGAAAGGTTGTTTGGATATGAAGACAATTAGTTTCCTGATTGTCTTGAAACCTTTTCAAATGTCCATGATTTTATTGCAATGTAAATAGAAAGTGAAGATCTTGGTTTCCATATGTTTCCTCCCTTGCATGATTCTTCAAGCTTAATCATTTATTTCTTCGTATTACGAAATCAATGAATTTATAAATATACTTCTTTCCTCATTTATAAATCTATTGATTGATTAACTGATTATGTAATTAATTTGTTTCATACCAATATATCCTCTCAAATGTTTCCACATATAACATAATTGATTGATCGAATCAACTAACCAATTTCTTTCTCTCTTAAACATATTTGAATCACGTAAATTCAACACTCTACCTTGATTCAAATATAACAAAATCTCAACAAATTGTTGGGTCTACACCATCAAGCTCAATGTGCACTACTTTGGAAAATATTGCCCAAACAGAGCTTCCGATCCAAATCTTTCCCAAGCACAAGAAAGATATAAAATACCAAAAATTTCAACAAACAAATCTTTTAAGTGTTGCTTGCATTGTATGAGAGTGGGTGCATAGATTGGATTTGCAATTAGTCGCACATCGCAGGATATCTTAAAAAAGATGGGTGTTTATATACATATATATATATATATATATATATATATATATATATATGTATATGTATATATGTATATATATATGGGGGATTAGTGGCATGTAAAAATAAGTGTTTCCTTTTGTTACAATTAAATGCTGCCATGAACATATGTGTGCCCTAAGGGGATGTATGGATATCCAATCAGGGCGCACTACGTCATAAACGGCATAAAGCAATGAATTTGCAAGGTGTTACCAACCAAAATGTCCCGATAGCTATACTATTTTGAATCTACTGCAGCGTTTTATATTTAGTGTTACCTTAGCAATAAAAATGTGTTGCTCTAGATAAACAAGTGTAACACGATGCAACATTTTGTACATTGTTGCTATATAGACCTTTCCATGTCCTACGTGGCGATCCGCACCATTAGTTAAAATAAATTCTCAGCCATCCATCCACGCCATCAATCCACATCTCACCTATTTCCATTTCCCAGTTTTATTTTCATTCACTCACTTTCGTTCTAACCCCCAAAGTTTCAAAATATTCAGTCCCAATTTTTCATTTCGTTAACCCCCAAAAATTCAAAATCTCCAATCTCTAATCTTCAATATGGGGGGCACACATCTCCAATCAGTCCTTAGCAAAATCAAATATGGGTTTCTAGTGATTCAATCGTTGTTTCGAAAATAAAATTGGGGTCAAGGCATTATAGAAATTGAGTTATTCAACGTATTCAGCTTCCAAATTCCTATTGGATTTGTTATTACCGCAACTTTTCATGATTCTGCATAGGGTAAGAATTTTATTGTTGGATTGAAATAGTTAGATTAGGGGCTTTAATTTCGTTTGTGGGTTTGTCGGTACTAACAGTGACAATCCTTAAAATGTTGTTGTAAGGACTAGTATCAGTTTGATGTTATTATAAGGATTTGGGGCTTCAGTTTCATTTGTAATAATGCACATTTCTGTTCACTATTGTCTTCGTGTTCTAAGTCTTCTTTGATTAAACCTGTATGGAGCATAACATCTACAAGCAGCTCCTTGGTTTCAATCTAAACATCACCATTCTGCTTTTCAACATGTACTATACATTGTGTGTTCTCATCTTAGTTGATATTGTGACTTCCATGCCATGTAGTATGGTTGAAGTTTTTTTTAGTAATGCATCAGGTGCTTCAGGTAATAGCATTTCCTTTTCATTCATGACTTTATGCTCTATTTTATCTTCTATTGTTTGGCAACCAGTCAATTCAATCACTGTTTGCACATTTACATGACCCATATTCTCAGCAATAATAGTTTCAAATGACTCATTCTCTCAAACTACAATACATTCATCTGTCTTTGTTAGATTAACAATATCACCCCTATTAATCTTTTTATCACTCATCACTTTCCCATGGTAATTTGCTTCAACAACAAGTCCTTCATTTTTGCAAGACCATCAACTTCACGCTGTAATAAAGGAATGTCTAACCTATCTACTATGCCAATCTGATCTGTTTCAACTTTAATTTCGTTTGTTTGTTTGTGCGTTTGTAAATATGTTAAAATATGAAAATGAGTCTGGTAGGCCATACCTATGGCTATTATTTTACATTTATAAATAACCCACATCATCATTACCACAAGGATATAATTTTATGGAAGCCTACGTGCCTTACCGATCAATTTCTAAGAGCATTTGGAGCACTACCTGTTAGCAATGGGCCATCCAAAATCACCTAGTTAATACTGATAAATACAATATGTTGTTTGTCCATTGCCCTGTTTCTTGTTCGAGTGCTTGTGTATTTGCTGTCCATCTTCTTGAACATGTGTAGTAGTTAAAAAAATTAATTCATACACACAAGTATACATGCATATATTCATATTCACATGTATGTGTATATATATGTAGTTGATATGTCCATCTTCGAGTTCAATGACCACTCAATCAATTTCTACTTCAACTTCAACAACAACGGCGGGAAATAAGCATTGCCACCACAAAATCCCAGTGAATATGAGGACTGTGAAGGTAGGGTCGAATGTGGGGAAGAAGTTTTTTGGTTGCTCTATGTGGCATATAAGTATAAATTAAGTATTTTTGGTTACTTTGTCGATTATCGCATTTTTCAGTGATGTTTTAGTCGAGAATTTAACATATGTGCAGAATGGCGATTGTGAGTATTTTATATGGCATGACGAAGTGTATAAAATCAATAGCAATGATGAAGTGTAAGATACTACTGTTAAATTGATGGAAAAGGAAAATACTATATCGCAATTGCTCATGGAAAGGAAGACAGTTGAAGACAAGTCGTTCAAGAAAAAGCAAAAGAGGGCAAAAGCCGATGAATTTGTGGCTGATACGAAGGTAGAGCTGGCCTTAATGCGTGTTAAATGTGGAAAGCACGAGAAAGGAGAAAAATTCTTTGTAAGAGCTTTAGCTATGTCCTGGATCATGATTGGAATTTATTTGTGTATACATATAGCAATGTAGTGTAGTGAAGTACCATCCAAGTGAAATAGCATGTATGGACAGTTTTTCTTCATAATTTTTTTTCATGTTTCGTCTTTTTGGAGTTGTTGATGATGAATTGTGATGTGTATTGTTGTAAGTTTTGAAATGAATCTACGAATGGTGTTTTATGCAAGTAGTGTATGTGATATTATGCAAGTAGCTTTAGTACTATTGTATGTGGTATTATGCAAGTAGTTGTCGTACTATTGTATGTTGTATTATGCAAGTAGCTCACCAAAACAAATTCAGAAATTTAATATCTATAGCAACATTTTTGGATGTTGCTATAGACCTAAATAAGGTTCTACTGTAACAATATTTGTTGTGTTGCCGTAGATAGTCGAAATGTTTCCTTTGAGGTCTGTAGCAACGGTGAAAATTGCATCACCCTAAAAACGTTTCCAAAGACCTATGCCAACATTTTTTGGGCCTGTGCCAACAATTTATTTGCGTTGCGTTAGGACGTTTTATGGCGTAGTGACGCTAGCACCAAGAGGGCTTCATTTAGCGGTTTGTAGTTCCTTTACGCTAAACGAAGTGTATGCAAATAAAGACGCTTTGGGGTGCTTATTTTTTTTAACATGTATCAGATCCGATGGTTCGAGGGGATAAGCATGACACAGTGCAACCTAAATTTGTGTTGAATTTTTTGATTCAAATAAGAGGATGTAATCAATTAATTGATTTGATTGATTTGATTAATTGATTGATTAATTAATTGACTAATTGATTCGTTGATTGATTGATTGGTTGGGTAATTGATTGATTTTATTTTAGAAGGAAAGAAATGAATGATTATATTCTTGATATATTTCTGAGGGGAAAATTTGATATTTTCCTAGGCCTTCTATCCTCCTATAAAATAATCTTTCAGTATTGGATTAGGGCATGACGAATTGAGAGGCTGTGTGCCTCCCGGGCTTGTGTCCTGAAGAGGAAGATTAGGAATTGAGGGCTGAGAGAAGCTATTCCTATTGGTGCCTCCAGACTGTCCAAGGGTTTGTCATCGTTCTTCATTATTCTCCTTCTCCAACAAGAGTTGTAGTCATCTAGATATTCTTTCCCTTTCTCAATAAGGTTATTGATTCATTGTATTTTGTTTATTTTTGGTTGTTGATTCATTGTTTGTAAACAAAATTTGTTTTTGTTGAATCAATAAAGAGGGTGGTTGGGTGGAATATCTTGTATTTGTGCGTGTAATTTTATATCTGTGTTGTTTTCCATAGAAGTCGTCTTTAAGTTATTGAGTGAATAAGATCCCGGTCGCTTCTGCGAGGGCACAATTTACCTAATAGTTTGATCCAATATGTAGCTTATGCTCCGGATTCTCATTACGGTGGAGTTATATGTTAGATCGCAGCTTGACAAACTGTAGAAATGAGGATTGTTTGTAGAAGCAACTTGGTGAAAACTGAATACAGGTGGTAACAACTTAAGACAAACCGCTGGAGGTGTTAGGGACCTTTCCAAGTGTTTGAGGATTTTGTAATACATCAAGTTCAGTTGAGAAATGTTCGCCAAGGTGGAGATCCGTTAGGTGTGGCTCGCATTGTATGAGAGTGGGTGCATAGATTAGATTTGCAATTAGTCCCATATCACAGGATATCTCAAAGAAGATGGGTATGCATATAGGATTTGTGGCATGTAACAACAAGGGATTCCTTTTATTACTATTAAATGCTGCCATGAACATATGTGTGCCCTGGGGGTTGTAGGGATATCCAATGAGGACGCTGACACCAAAAGAACTTTTTTTAGCAGTTTGTAGTGTCTTTACGCTGAAGAAGTGTGCGAACATTTAGATGCTTTGGGGTGCCAAAAATTTTCAACAATAACTCAATGGAAATAGTAGATCTAGGCATAAAAAATAAACATTTGCCAATAAAATAGATTTAAGATTACAAATAATAGATAATATTTCTCACTTACCTCAAAAGAGAATTATAGATCTCCAAATATGAAGTAAAACCTTGATTCAACTCCGAATCATTTCAGATCCAGGAAAAATGTGTATACATAGGTATATACATACACAAACATAAATTGAAATTTAGATCTGAGAAAAGATTAGAGATCAAGAAAGAAAAATAGAACTAATCTACAAGAATATTACATAAGAAGCACATAGCGTTAATCTACATCTCTTCTTTCAAAACAATTACTCTCCTCCGTTTTATATGTATATGGACATATAGATCTTATATTTATAACTTAGAAAGAAAGATTAGGATAAGAAATAACAAAGTTTCATTACTCATTTCAGAAGAAAAAAAAAATATGAGAAGAGAATGGAGGGTTAGGCCTCAATTTATAGATGCAAGAATCAACCTTGACCGTTTTATCGATTTATATTATATCTGGTTCATTTGGTCACATAAATTAGTAGCCATCACATGAAGGCAACCAGCCACCCCATCCAAGGTCTACCGCATGGTCGAACTCGCCCCAAAAAAATAGCAGACCATTATGTATGGTTATATACATTACATTTTTTAATTTATTCACTTTTGTTCCAAATTTATTTTTCGTCTGTAGCTTCTTCATACGAACTATGACCCCTAAACTGCAAACATGAAAGTTGCTTAGAGTGTAGTTACGAATGCAAACCTGCATGTTCCATGGTCAATTTGCTCAAATTTTATATTGGAACCTAACTAACTAATTAACTAACACCAAAGTTACAGGATGTTACATTCTCCCCTTAAGAAAAATTTCATCCTTGAAATTATACCAATGACCAAGTCCTGGTTCTATCTTATATTATCTTCAATTAAGAAACAATTATTGTATAACCACACTGCAATCAACCTTTGCGCAAGTGCTAAGTGTATCATGTATTACAATGAATAAAAAATATATTAAAGATTGATTATAAATAAAATTCTCGTATATGAATGCACTTCTTTTGAAAACATTATTGAAAAAATGATGCATCCAGCATACACTTATACTAGCAACTTTATATGTATGCAGATTTGGAAACACATTTTCATCCAAAAATCCCCATACTCCTATGAATTTATGTAAGATGCAATCAATTTTACATCGAATACGTAGCATCCAAAAATCCAACGCTAGCAAAATTGCTTCCTAATTGTTTATCTTATGCCGAGAAAAAGGGATTTAAGTAGAGAATCAAATATTCTTATCATTTTGTGACTTTTTAGTTCTCGTAATAAAGTGCAAAATTCTCCACTGCTACGAATTAGATCTAAAATTTTCACCTATAATATGCATAAAGTGTCTTGTTTTCATGCGCTAAAACGAAAATGTCCTAAGAATAAGCTCGCTCACGTTGTTGATAAGGTATGAAAATAAACTTTCTAAGGCTAAAACAACACTTTTTTTTATCATTGCCAGCATTTTTGACTTATCGACAATCCTAGTACACTGCTAAAGCTGAAAATTCTAAGCTGTTCTTCTCCCATATACTTAATATGTGTTTTCAAAACCAAAATTTTCCTTCTTTTTTCAAATTTTTGTACTATTAAAATTTTAAAATCTTTAGACAAATTTTTTATCTCGATATAAATTTTCTCTTAAGATTGTTGTTTTTGTATAAAACTCCATATTTTATTTAAAAGCTGTAAATAATTTAAAATCCATTTATTTGCAAATCAAGAGAAACTTGAAAAATATTACTTCAAAAACTTTGATGATTCAAACCAAGTTTCAGTATAGTCTAAAGTTGGTTATGCATAAAACATGCAAACCAAATTTTAAAATCCTACAACTAACTTTAACCCTGTAACACCCCATAATTTTATAACATTAAAATTCACAAATTAAAGTATACTTAATTTTTAGAAGAAGAATTAAGTGAAATGGGTTGCGCTATTATGTTCATCTCAAAATTTTGGGTAAAGATAGACATTTGGTTTGCACAAAACGGATAACTTATGAAGATGTTATTAAGCCTTGAAGTTTGTATGCATATGAGAGAAATATATATATATATATATATATATATATATATAAAAATTAAATAAATAAATATTCAAAAAAAAGTTCAAAACAGCAAATCGGGAGGGGGAATAGCCGAACCGCACCATTTTTTGAGTCGACCTGAGCCCCGCTGGGTCGACTAGGGGACGATCCAAGGTGTTTGGCTGTCAACCCATGGCCCGATTCGCGCTAAGGAATGATGTTGCATCTGAGTGGTCCTGATGATTTTTGGGTTAATCTAAGAGCTCTAATCGATCCTAGACATCTATCTATATATACACCCTAAGACCTAACCCTAATACATAAAATATTATCTATGACACCATTATGCTGTCAAGCTCTCTCTTAAACCCTAGACGCCGCCTCTAAATTAAATCTCAAGTGTTCATACACAATTCAAATCAAAGTTTAGAGCTTCAACAACAATTAAAGAAGATCAATCAACATCACCGCAACGTTTCTACACCAATTTCAATTCGTTAATCCTTTTCTTAAGCCACGAAAGGTGAGTACAGTTATTTTCACAAATTTAATGGGATTAAAGTAACATGAAAACGTTGTAAAAAGGATTCATATATATGTTTGTATTCACCTTTTTGATTCATGTCATAATATGCCTATGTTTCTATGTAAAGTTCATACCTTTTATCAGTTTATTCATGTTGAATCTTTTATTATGCCTCTATGCCAGTCTATATGCCTCTTTATTTCATGATGTTGTTTTATTCCAATTTTCTATGAATTGATTCTCTCTTCTTACCCCTATTCCTTTTATTTGTGGATCTAGGCTACCTTCGAGCCTATATTAAAAATACGCGTGAATTCGAATACGTGGGAACGATGTGAAATATTGGGTATATGGGAAAATTGGAAAATTGGATATTATTGGATATTTTGGATAATTTGATAATATGTGAATTTGCCATATTTGTGTATGAATTACATGGAATTGATTAAATTGCCTATAATTATAAATTTGTAATTGAGGCTAATTAATATGTAATTAGTGACAATTTGGAATAGGCAATATTATAAACATGATTATATGTTTAATTGGATATACATGACATGAAAATTGGGTATGGATGAAATACGATTAATAATAAACCTTTGACACGAGGTTAGGCGCAATTGTGGCATAAGACTGCCCGGAACCGCCCCGCAAATCCAGTTGCCACAATTGGACGTCTAATGTGAGAGGTCAAAGGAATGAATTGTAGGCGCAACGGTTAATGACACGAGGTTAGACCCGGTTTGTGGCGTAAGACAGCCCGGAACCGCCCGGCAAGTCCAGCGGCCACAAAGCGTTCGGTCTAATGTGGGAGGTCATGCACCGTTCGTCATAAGGAATAAATTAAGGAATACTAACCATAATAAGACATGGGTATGGTTAGAGGGTTAAGTGGGGTGACATGTAAATTATGACATGTAAATATGGACTTAACCAGTATAAGATAAGACATGTAAATTATGACATGTAAGTATGGACATAACCATAGCATGTGTAAGACATGGACATTTAAATTAAAATTGTTAAGTGGGAGAAAAACCTAGTGGGGACCAAGCATAGGTGGGAGGCTTGTGTCGGATGGGGGACCCATTTCAACCAGTAACCCGTTTGAGTATCTAATTGGGCCCGGTACTAGGCCGGGGTTGGGGCACGCTTACTGGGCTTGAATATAAGAGGTCAAAACGTGAATAGCGGTGGTAACGCAAGTCCAACGGGTTCATGTGCGTGCATGGGTCCGGGCTGGTATGTAAGACGTTGTTGCATCGTGTAGGTATGGTTGTGCATTTCATGTTGGTATCAGGGTTGCCACTTTGGGGAGTGATACACCCCACTGTGGGGCCAACACGGGTGTCTACGGGGTTTAGGGAGCCAATCGAATCAATAGATTAAGGGTACCTTAGCGGTGGTAGGAGCAAGCCGGTACCTACGATAGCAGCTAGGTACAAGTAACTACCAAGTTTGTCATGTGGGTACAGTTAGTGGGAAGGGATCAACCTCTAGTAAAAAGAGACTAGTAGATGTGCGGTGTAATTAAGTAATGTGGTGCAACTTAGCAAAAGTGTGGTATAACGAAATACATGTTGGTTGAGTTGGATAGTCCTTTGGGTGCTAATCTGATGTTGACTTCGGTCTTCGGGGTTAGTACTTGGAGGGTTGTTCGCTTAGCTAAGGTGTAGGATTGTCTTAGTACTTAGGAACGAAATCACCTTGTCCATCCTTTTTATCTACCTTATCTATGTTACAGCCATATCATGATGCCTATTTATGTCTTGATCATTTACCTTACCTATTATTTGTTAAAATTACTGGACTCGCCAGACTTTATGTCTGACCTGTTTGTTTCCACCTCTTTTCTTTCCTTTCCCCCCCCCCTTAGGTTTGCAAGGAGGGAATACTACAGCTTAGTGCCGATTTCTTTCAGTTGCTTGAAAAGAGTAGATGTATCGCTTTGGACTCTCTCATCTTTATGGCTTTGCTTATGATCAGCGGGGATTTATGCATTTATGTTATTTAAGTATTTGCTTCTTTATGTACTTTGAAGTTTTTGGAAAAGACTATTGATCCTGTTGCAATGGTTTTGGAAACTACTTTTGAAAGCTTGTTTTGAGATATGATGCTATGAAATAAGTTTTAACTTCCGCTGTGTTGTTTTATTTATTTATTCTTGTAATTTATCTGTTCTATACAACAATAACGCTTCATGGACATTGATGCATTCCCTTTGTGAGTGACATTAATGGACATGGGGTGTTACACCTGGTATCAGAGCTATGGTTACAAGAACAGATAAAAAGTTTTGAAAAGTGTTTTCAAAAGTATTATTTTCCTAGAAAGTATTTTCAAAAACTTGTTTTAAAGAAGCTATTTCCAAGGAAAGTTTACTTTAAAAGAGCATAATCCCCGCAAGCCGTACATCTCTCTTTTGCTTCCCTTGTTTTGAAACTCTTTCTTTTCCTTTTCAGCATGTCTGGAGCATCTGAGATACCAGAGGGTGTTCATGTACCCGGTTGGTTTCGTCACTATCTAGAGGCTAGGGCCGCTGCCGCGGGCCCGGCCATCGTTCCTCCTCCTCCTCCCCCAGCTCCTGTCATTCCTCCGCGTGGAGATGCTTTCTCCAAGATATGTAAAGACTTTCGTTCGATGAGGGGAAAACCTTTTAGTGGGTCTGAAACGTTCGTTGAAGCTAGAAATTGGTTGAAAGAAGTGGAGGATTTGTTTGGCATTTTCGATTTGGACGATTGTAAGAAGGTCCAATTGGCTGCTTGGTTGATGAAGGACGAAGCTTCGTTTTGGTGGGAGGTTACTAATGGAGAGCGTGCTGTGGAGACGTGGGCAGATTTTAGGGGAAGGTTTGAGTTGAAATTCCTTTCTCAAGCTGAGTAGAGTATGTACATGGAGAGGTTCTTGACATTGAAGCAGAAAAACTTGACCGTGATAGAGTATGTGACCGAATTTAATAAGTTGGCGAGATTTGGGCTAGAGTTGGTGAATACGCCTCACAAGAAGGCCTTGAGGTTTGCAAATGGCCTAAATGAACCGCTTCACAGTTTGGCTATATCCCACATTCCAATGGGGGCTACGTATGAAAAGCCTATTGATATGGCATACATGCATAAAGAAGAGAAGGGTGTAAGTACTTTTAGGCCGCAAGATAAGAAGGAGGATCCAAAGAAAGCCCAACAACAAAAGAAAAGTGGTAAGGAGAAGAGGAAGTGTCACAACTGTGGGATACCCGGCCATTTGAAGAAAGACTGTAGGAAGAAGAAGAAGTTCGCTTGTTATCATTGTGGTGATGCGGGTCATGCTGTGAAGGACTGTCCTAAGAAGCAAGGGCAGGGGGCAGGTTCTACTTCGGGAGGGCAGGTTCACACTCTCATGGCTCCGGGACAGGAAGAAGGTAGAAAAATTTCTATCGAAAGTTTGATTATCTTGTTTGATCATCATGTCCGTACTTTATTCGATTCTGGCACATCACATTCATTTATATCTACATCATTAGTTGAAACACTGCTGCACTTAAATACTAGTCTCGTTGTAGATCCCATTGTAGTCTCAAATCCTATTGGTGGGTCGGCTCATTTATCCATGGTTTGTAGGGATTTGAGATTGTCTATCTTAGGCGTTGGTTTTGAATGTAATGCTTTTGTGCTTGGTTTCATGGGCTATGGGTTGATTCTAGGGATGGAGTGGCTAGCCATATATGGTGCCATCCTAGATTGTGATCGAAGGGTAGTAAAATTGTTGACTCGTAGTGGAAAGACCCTTGATATTTCTTGTGACCCTAGAGGATCGGTGATGCTTAGTTATCTTGAGTCACTTGACGCATCCAATGATGATTTACATTATGTTCGTATAGTCCGTGAATATGTTGATGTCTTCAATGAGGTGAGGGGCTACCCCCAAAACGTGAGATAGACTTTCGTATTTATCTTGTAGACAATGCAAAACTAGTATCTCTGCCGGTACGCCACATGGCTCCTCGTGAGAGGAGGGAGCTCAATAAGCAAGAAGGGGAGTTGCTTGAGAAAGGATTCATAAGACGTAGTATATTAGAGTGGGGTGCTCCAGTAGTATTTGCCACGAAGGCGGATGGGTCCCTTAGACTTTGTGAGGACCATAGAGAACTTAATAAGCTTACTAAGAAGAATAGGCACCCACTGCCGAGGATTGACGATCTCTTCGATCAGTTAGTTGGCGCCTTAGTATTTTCGCAGTTGGACTTAGCCACTGGTTTTCATCAGTTGAGAGTGGCTAAGGATAGCATAGACAAGACTGCCTTTAGGATTCCGGACGGTTTCTATGAGTGGCTTGTAATGCCCTTTGTTTTGACAAACGCCCCCGCATACTTTGTTGACTTGATGAGTAGGGTGTTTAGGGAGTACCTTAATAAATTCGTGGTGGTCTTTGTGGATGACATCTTGATCTTTTCTAAGAGTGAGGAAGAGCATGACCTACATCTTAGGGAAGTATTGGAGTCCCTTCGAGCGCATAACCTTAAAGCTAAATTTTCTAAATGTCACTTTTGGAGGAAGGAAGTGCGATTCTTAGGGCACGTGGTTTCCAAAGAAGGGATAGCTGTGGATCCCGTGAAGGTGGTGGCCATCCAAGACTGGAAGGTCCCAAAAAATGCTACCGAGGTGAGGAGTTTCTTGGGGTTGGCAGGCTACTATAGGAAGTTTATCAAGGACTTCACAAAGATATCAGCCCCATTGACACGCTTGACGAAGAAGAACCTAGTTTTCACGTGGGACGTAGTTTGTGATGATGCGTTCCAACGTTTAAAGAGAGCTTTGACCACAGCCCCAGTCTTAGTGTTGCCAGATGGGAGTAAGCCATTTAACGTCTATACTGATGCTTGTGGGACAGGACTAGGCACAGTCTTAATGCAAGAGGGGAGGGTAATAGCCTATGGAGGGAGGAAGTTGAGAGTGCATGAGAGGAATTACCCTACACATGACCTAGAGTTGGCCACTATTGTTTTTGCTCTTAAGTCTTGGCGCCATTATCTTCTTGGCGAGAAATTCGAATTGTTCACAGACCACAAATCGCTAAAATACTTGTTCACTCAGAAGGACTTGAACTTAAGGCAACAAAGGTGGATGGAATTCTTAGCGACCTACGATTTCGAGATAGAATATACCCCTAGCAAGGGTAAAGTGGTGGAAGACGCCTTAAGTAGGAAAAGGTTGTCCTTGAGTACGTTGTTTGTTGAGCGAAAAAGCTTAGAGTTCATCTCTACGTTTGACTTTAGACCTTCCATTGACTTTGTACCCGGTTTGGTAGCATCCTTAGAAGTCAGACCTACGCTTTTGGGACGGATTGGTGAGGCACAGCGAGATGATCTACAGTTGGTGAGTTGGTAGAGAAGCTCATAAGGGGGGAGTCATCGAGCCATCTCAGTAGGTATACCCTAGATGATAAGGGTTGGTTACGTAGGGCCGGTAGACTGTGTGTACCACGAGACGAGAACTTGAGGAAGACCATTCTTGATGATGCACATCGTTCGAAAATGACCATTCATCCCGGCGGGGACAAGATGTACATGGACATGAGACGAGTTTACTTTTGGGCCGGTATGAAGAAGGATATGTCCGAATTTGTCGCTAGATGCTTGGTGTGACAACAAGTAAAAGCAGAGAAAAAGAAGCCCGGTGGGTTGCTTCACCCATTGGAGGTCCCACAATGGAAGTGGGAGAGTGTCTCGATCGACTTTGTTGATGAGTTACCGGGATCGAGGAAGGGTAGTACGGGGATTTGGGTCGTGGTAGACAGACTTACTAAGAGCTCCCATTTCATTCTCGTGAAGAGTAAGAGGACTGCTCCATGGTTAGCCTCCGTATACGTTCGAGAGATAGTTCGTTTGCACGGTGTTCCTTCAAGCATAGTGAGCGATCACGATCCTATTTTTACTAGCGAGTTTTGGAAGAGATTGCAAGAGGCGGTAGGGACTCAGTTATGTTTGAGCACCGCATATCATCCTCAAACGGACAGCCAGACCGAAAGGGTGAATCGTATTCTAGAGGACCTTTTGAGGCTATGTGTTTTAGACTTCAGAGGTACATGGGAGGAGCATCTTCCTTTGGTGGAGTTCGCGTATAATAATAGTTTTCAGTCTAGCATTGGCATGGCACCTTTCGAGGCTCTTTATGGAAGGCCTTGTCGTTCACCTACATGTTGGTGGGAATCTACGGATAAGATCTTACTTGGGCCCGATATGATTAGAGAGACTTCTGAAAAGATTGATTTGATTCGAAGGAGGATGAAGATGGCGCAAGATAGGCAGAAATCGTATGCGGACAAGAGGAGGACAGATCTTGAATTTGATATTGGGGACATGGTCTTTATCAAGGTGTCTCCATTACAGAATGTTGTTCTCTTTGGGTCCGTTGGGAAGTTAGCACCAAGGTTCGTAGGGCCGTTTCCTATTAAGGAAAGGATTGGACAGATGGCGTATAGAGTGGAGTTGCCCGAGAGACTTAGTGGTGTACACGACGTATTCCATGTATCACATTTGAGGAAGTGCTTGCATGAGACCACGGAAGTGGTAGAGCCGAGCTTACTCAGAGAGGTGGAGATAGAGCGTGATGCGACGATTCGACGAGCTCCTACATGCATTCTTGGGTCGGAGATTAAGAAGTTGGGGATCCGAGAGGTCAAGCTAGTCAAAGTGCAATGGGGAGATGATCAAGGAAACGCTACTTGGGAGACGGAAGAGAAGATCCGTTCATTATACCCTTTCCTTTTCGAGGATATGTCTTTTAATTTCTCCTTTATCGCTTAGCTTGTACTTGTCCTATCTTTAGTATATCCTCTCATTTAAGTCTTTGACCTTTAGATAGGGTAGTCCTATGGTTGTAACATGTGTTTGAGACATGTTATGATTGATGGATGCATGTGGATGCAAGTGTTTGCTAGTGGTTGCTCGTGAATACATACACACACACTTTAGGCACTAGATCGGCTCATTCACTTTCATATTGCATATTGCATATAAATGGATTTATAATAAATGGACGTATCATATGGATGTTGCATTTGAATGAATGGATGTGCACACATGTAGTAATGATATGTATAGGGTTCTTTGCCTACATGGTGGATACATAGCACTATCATTATTTGCATTAAGGAGGTCGACTGAATCAGTGGACCGCCTGATCTTTGCATTAGATAAGGAACATATACACACACCTTTGCATATGTTCAAATAACATTAGAAATATTTTAAGGACAATGGATGCTTGTGGATGATGGTTGAGTAGATGGATGATTGGATGGTAGGACAAGTTCTTCTTAACTTGGAGATTTCGGGGACGAAATACTTCAAGGAGGGGAGAATGTAACACCCCATAATTTTATAACATTAAAATTCACAAATTAAAGTATACTTAATTTTTAGAAGAAGAATTAAGTGAAATGGGTTGCGCTATTATGTTCGTCTCAAAAATTTGGGTCAAGATAGACATTTGGTCTGCACAAAACGGATACCTTATGAAGATGTTATTAAGCCTTGAAGTTTGTATGCATATGAGGGAAATATATATATAGTTATATATAAAAATTAAATAAATAAATATTCAAAAAAAAAAGTTCAAAACAACAAATCGGGAGGGGGAATAGCTGAACCGCACCATTTTTTGAGTCGACTAGGGGTCGATCCAGGGTGTTTGGCTGTCAACCCATAGCCCAATTCACGCTAAGGGCTGATGTTGCATCTGAGTGGTCCTGATGATTTCTGGGTTAATCTAAGAGCTCTAATCGATCCTAGACATCTATATATACACCCTAAGACCTAACCCTAATTCATAAAATATTATCTATGACACCATTATGCTATCAAGCTCTCTCTTAAACCCTAGTCGCCGCCTCTAAATTAAATCTCAAGTGTTCATACACAATTCAAATCAAAGTTTAGAGCTTCAACAACATTTAAAGAAGATCAATCAACATCACCGCAACGTTTCTACACCAATTTCAATTCGTTAATCCTTTTCTTAAGCCATGAAAGGTGAGTACAGTTATTTTCACAAATTTAATGGGATTAAAATAACATGAAAAATTTGTAAAAAGGATTCATATATATGTTTGTAATGAAAATCTCACCAAGTCTTCACCTTTTTGATTCATGTCATCATGTGCCCATGTTTCTATGTAAAGTTTATACCTTTTATCAGTTTATCCATGTTGAATCTTTTATTATGCCTCTATGCCAGTCTATATGCCTCTTTATTTCATGATGTTGTTTTATTCCAATTTTCTATGAATCGATTCTCTATTCTTACCCCTATTCCTTTTATTTGTGGATCTAGGCTACCTTCGAGCCTATATTAAAAATACGCGCGAATGCAAATACGTGGGAATGATGTGAAATATTGGGAATATGGGAAATTTGGAAAATTGGATATTATTGGATATTTTGGATAATTTGATAATATGTGAAATTGGCATATTTGGGTATGAATTATATGGAATTGATTAAATTGCCTATAATTATAAATTTGTAATTAAGGCTAATTAATATGTAATTAGTGACAATTTGGAATAGGCAATATTATAAACATGATTATATGTTTAATTGGATATACATGACATGAAAATTAGGTATGGGTGAAATACGATTATTAATAAACCTTTGACACGAGGTTAGGCACAATTGTGGCGTAAGGCTGCCCGGAACCGCTCGGCAAATCCAGCTGGCACAATTGGACGTCTAATGTGAGAGGTCAAAGGAATGAATTGTAGGCGCAACGGTTAATGACACGAGGTTAGACCCGGTTTGTGGCGTAAGACTGCCCGGAACCGCCCGGCAAATCCAGCGGCCACAAAGTGTTCGGTCTAATGTGGGAGGTCATGCACCATTCGTCATAAGGAATGAATTAAGGAATACTAACCATAATAAGACATGGGTATGGTTAGAGGGTTAAGTGGGGTGACATGTAAATTATGACATGTAAATATGGACTTAACCGGTATAAGATAAGACACATAAATTATGACATGTAAGTATGGACTTAACCATAGCATGTGTAAGACATGGACATTTAAATTAAAATGGTTAAGTGGGAGAAAAACCTAGTGGGGACAAAGTATAGGTGGGAGGCTTGTGTCGGATGGGGGACCCGTTTCAACCAGTAACCCGTTTGAGTATCTAATTGGGCCCGGTACTAGGCCGGGGTTGGGGCACACTTACTGGGCTTGAATATAAGAGGTCAAAACGTGAATAGCGGTGGCAACGCAAGTCCAACGGGTTCATGTGCGTGCATGGGTCCGGGCTGGTAGGTAAGACGTTGTTGCATCGTGTATGTATGGTCATGCATTTCATGTCGGTATCAGGGTTGCCACTTTGGGGAGTGACACACCCCACTGTGGGGCCAACACAGGTGTCTACGGGGTTTAGGGAGCCGACCGAATGGGTAGATTAAGGGTACCTTAGTGGTGGTAGGAGCAAGCCGGCACCTACGATAGCAGCTAGGAGCAAGTAACTACCAAGTTTGTCATGTGGGTACAGTTCGTAGGAAGGGATCAACCTCTAGTAAAAAGAGACTAGTAGATGTGCAGTGTAATTAAGTAATGTGGTGTAACTTAGCAAAAGTGCGGTGTAACGAAATACATGTTGGTTGAGTTGGATAGTCCTTTGGGTGCTAGTTTGATGTTGACTTCGGTCTTCGGGGTTAGTACTTGGAGGGTTGTTCGCTTAGCCAAGGTGTAGGATTGTCTTAGTACTTAGGAACGAAATCATCTTGTCCATCCTTTTTATCTACCTTATCTATGTTACAGCCATATCATGATGCCTATTTATGTCTTGATCATTTACCTTACCTATTATCTGTTAAAATTACTGGACTCGCCAGACTTTATGTTTGACCTGTTTGTTTCCACCTCTTTTCTTTCCTTTCCCCCCTCAGGTTTGCAAGGAGGGAATACTACAGCTTAGTGCCGATTTCTTTCAGTTGCTTGAAAAGAGTAGATGTATCGCTTTGGACTCTCTCATCTTTATGGCTTTGCTTATGCTCAGTGTGGATTTATGCATTTATGTTATTTAAGTATTTGCTTCTTTATGTACTTTGAAGTTTTTGGAAAAGACTATTGATCCTGTTGTAATGGTTTTGGAAACTATTTATGAAAGCTTGTTTTGAGTTATAATGCTATGAAATAAGTTTTAACTTCCGCTGTGTTGTTTTATTTATTTATTCTTGTAATTTATCTGTTCTATACAACAATAACGCTTCATGGACATTGATGCATTCCCTTTGTGAGTGACATTAATGGACATGGGGTGTTACAAACCCCTAAAGTTTGATATTTTATACAAAGCGTAAATTCCATAAAAAAATTAACTCCTAAGAAACATGAATGTGACCTGTGACCAGAACAACATCTCTACCTACCCTTCACTGAAATTCACTACAATCAAATTCCAACCTTACATTGAACTTATTATTAGTTAAGTGCTTATTATGATGTTCTATGTTAATACTGGTATATATATATATATATATATATATATGTGTGTGTGTGTGTGTGTGTGTGTGTGTACATCCAAAAATAATAATTTTATAGATAATCAAAAAATTTCTCATAACATCTTACATTCATATTTACAAGGGGCAACTAATAATTACAACCTAACAAGAAAGGAACAAACACCATAAATAAAAGATACAATAACCCTAAAACAACACCTACTTAAATGACCCAGCTTTCGAATTCAAAATTGCTGATATATCCATTTGTTGTAAAACTACTAATGAAAACTATCAATTTACTACACAATATTTGATAAAATATTCGACATCAATAAATGTGTAGGATACAATTTTAATAATACAAACAATTAGAGATCATCTAATCTACAAGGTGTGCTAATATATAGGAAAACTCAAATAAATAAATCTACTGCTACACAACACGAATGAGATAGATAGTAATAACTATTGTTGCAAATTTAATAAACAAGTCAAATGTAGAATAATATAGTAAGCATGAAAGATACAATATCACAAGATAAATAACAAATGATTAACAAAAAAGTGCTATATTATTTTTCAGGCTGAATCACCACAACTTGTGACTGTCCACATATCCTAATCTATTTGGGTACCCAATCAGATACATGATCTAGTTAATGTAGTTCTCCTATTCACAAATAGAACTTATGAAACCTATTACGCAAAAAAAATATGCAGATCCTAAACTATCATTTAGTCTTAATCATCATATTTAAATTTATCAAATCAAATCAACTTCATTTATCTTCAAAGTCCATTCTTTTCAAAATAATCTCTTTGAACTTAAAATCCCTTTTTCATTTCAAATCGTTGAAAATAATATATATATATATATATATATCATATCAAATCATACTTCACTTTGGGACAAAAAAAAAACAAATCAGTTTTAAAAATCTCAAATATTCTACATGTAATGACCCGGTAGCATTCGACACTCGAATTTTGATAATAATACATTTTTCTGTTTTCACTTGCCAAAACCCAACTATCGAAAACCCAGATTGTTAATGGAAAGAAATTAGAAGGTGAGAAAAAAAAAGAAATATTATAAAAGTAGACCAATACTACAATATCAAAGTAGAAAAGAATCTCACAGCGGAATGAATAAAATATAATATATCAAAACTCTTTACTCAAGAGAAAACTGTATATATATATATATATATATATATATATATCATTATACAATCAGAGTACACAGATAGACCAATACAACACACATAGCAGAAATAAATTAATACCAAAATATACGGGAACACAACTCGACTACAACTTCTCTCCTAAAGCTCCAAGTGAAACCTAACATGGAAATATACCCGGTCTGACCCGAGCATATTTTGAAGCAAAGAAAAATCAACCTGGATAAGTCTGGAATACTTTCAGTGATAAATTTACATCACAAACAACTTGCTTTACTTTAGAAAATCCTTTGAAAGAATTGAACTCTCGTAAGACACGACCACACATAAACATGGCACGTGTTTTTACCTTACGATAACCAAAATCACTTTTTATATCAAAATACAATGATATTATAATAATGTCTATCAAACCACAAATAAAATAGGAAAGTAGTCGGAAAGGTTGCATCTCACTTTCCAACATAGTGGGTATACAACGAAAAACATACGGTTCGTATTGGAACTTGGATTTCTAACATGACTAGGTATGGAACCACCTTCCGATCAGTGTCCTCTGGAGATGGAATACTAGGGTTCAACAAGAACATCTTGCAACCTGACCACACATGACTGACCACTCATTCAACCTAAGTGTACCGAATATATCATCACCACGATTGGTAGCAAGCCAACCGTATTCATTCCGAAGCATACAAAATGGGACAACCGATTTCTCTAGATCAGGTGATGATATGCCCTAATGGGTATGACCCACATAGCCATGATGCCTGCCCAATTTCATCCATTTCCCGATTGGTGGGGCTTGAGGTCACGATTACCTTTTCAAAACCATCTCATTCAAACTTCGAATGCCACATTTTCAGATCCGCTAAATCACTAATTGATTTGCACAAATAGACTCTCGGTGTTAAGCTAAAATAAGTTACCTTCTTCGCCACCATACTTGGTATATTTGTAATAATCAGCATACATGATTTTTAGGAAGTACTCTATCGGACATTCTTCCATACAAGTCATTCAAGAACAAGATGAATCGAAGGCACTCTCCTATCACATATAATATAAGAATCACCCCCATGGATTAGTAGTAAGTAGTCCTTGCAAACCGATCAAAGATTTCAATCACGACAGAATCATTACCAAAATATCTCTAGGAGCTAACCAGAGAAATTCAAAATCTAGTTTTCTGCACATAAAGATCCACGATCTTCAATTTTCTATCTTTAAATCGAATAAGCAACCCAGCAAGTTAGTTTCGAACGTAAAGTCAGTTCAAAGTGGTTTTGGGTCCAGTTCCCATCTCGGTCTCTTCGAACTAACAAGTCAATAGTACAAAGGGAATATTATTTATTTGATAATCGATTGTTCACCTACCAACTCCAACAGTACAGTTAAGTACATTAGCATCTCAGGCCCTTTTTAAATTAAAATCATTCATTAAAATCATTTAATCGATTTAAAATCGATTCCATATACTTTTCTCGAAAAATCTCTTTCATTTTCGTTACTTTGAAAACAATAACTGTATCCTTAACTCTTTTGAATAAACAAATTCACCAAACCACGCTTATTTTCTTTACTTCAAAAATATCGCTATATATATAGCCAAATGGTATAAATTTAGTTACCATTCTTATATGAGCCAAAACCATCCACATGACACATCGTTTATTATATAATCCTTAACGGTTTTACTTCACTATAAATTTTTCAGATTAAAGTTTAAAACTTTAGCTATGGAAATAGTTATTCAATTTCCATTTTAGTTTCCATTTTCAAACCTATATAATCACTCTTTCCATTTTTTCGAAATTCCTAACCATTTATTTCTTTAAATAAGTGTATTCGCTAAACCTTACTATTTTCATTATTTAGAAAATAGTGTTATATACCTAACCAAATGGTATAAGTATAATCATATTTCATAATTGGGTCAAACAATGTCAAATAATACATTGTTTATTATTAAAACCCAACAATTTTATTAAATTTCTAAAACTTGCAAATAGGTTGCAATATTTCTCTTATGAAAATAATAAGCTATTTCTAATATCTTTTACCATTACAAAATAGTATCATCCCTTGATAAAATGAAGTCGTTCAAGTTACGGTATTTTATTTACCTCTCAGACCTTGAGTCAACAACATTCTTATCTTAAGATAGATAAAAGTTTGTAACACAAAAACTGATATAAATTATAATATCTAATTTGCTTTCTTATATTTAAGATATGGTTTATAAACCATTCTTTTACTTTTGCAAATCTCTTTCGATTATAATCACTTAACTTGATTGTTAAGTAAACTCTTATTATAACATAAGCCGTAAGCTTTAATCCTTTTTAATCCAATTATAACGTGGATTTATTACCAAAAATCTATTACCTGATCTTTTTTTAAAAATCTATTTAACCGCTGGCCTTTTTATTTTGAAAGTCTTCTTCAATTATAACAACCTTACTTGATTCAATTATTGAGTAAATATTTATTAAAACACACCTCTTAGTCTTAAACCGTCTTAATACAATTTTGTTTACAACTTTGGATTTATTATTAAAAAACCATTTTTCAAATCCATTTTTCATCCTTTCTCTTACATCTTTGCAATTCTCCTTTCAATTATAAATGGTTTACTTAATTTAATTCTTAAGCAAACGCTTATTTTAAATCATCCTATTAGTTTTAAATCTTTTTATAACTTTATTTATAAAACTTGGTTTCATTTCTAAAATTGTTTTAGAATTCTTTATCATGATAGGATTAAGAATCTCATTACAATTTAATCACTCCTTGAATGGATCCCATTTAAAAAGTAAATCACTTTAATTATTATTAATTAAAATAATAATCAACTTCATCATTAACTGAAGTAAAAGTAGTTTACTTCATTCTTAAAAGTAAATTAGTTAATCCCCTTTAATAAGTCGTCAGTATAATAATTAACTTAATTAATAATAACCTACTCGACAATTATCTTTAAATATAGTTAATTAAAAGATTAATTAAATTTTTAAGAAATCTTGTTAGGTTTAAACATCTGTTGTTAAGATTATATTTCTTAAATTAATTGAAAACAAATTAATCTAATAAACAACTTCAACTGAAATAGTTGACTTAGTCAACTTGAAATCATCAATTAACTTGTTAACTGCTTTTCACTAATCCTTTCATCTTAAATTAATTAATTACTTAATCATTTTAATAATATCACTTAATTGTTTTATAAGAACAACTATTTCAAATGATTAACCCGTAGGTTAATTAATGACTTACTTGCTAAAAAAATCTTATTAAAATGTATGAATTTACTATATAAATCATTTATAATTACTTTATAAAACTTATTGAAAACAATTTCTATTTTATAAATAAACTTGAAATCTTGATTTAGTTAAAAAAATTATAACTTAAACTTTGTCAATTCGCTTAACATCAAATCAACGTCTTAAAAAGATGGATTTTAGGTCATATGTTGCCAATATTTTAATCAATACTGCTATTGATTGAAACACAACTGTCGTTGAATTTAAATTCAACAATCAATAACCAATCAACATCCAAATAGGATTTAACATTACTTAGGACAAACAATTCATATATGAATAATATGAAAATCAAGTAACATACAAAATATTTAAGGAATCCAGTTAGATCCCTCCAACCTGGTTTTTCCCTGCGTTATAAACCATAACATCATTTTATAATAGCATATGAAATAGAGATTTTAACTTAATGCGTTTAAGATAATTAAAATATAAATAACGATAATCAATAAGCATATAAGGCATCCAAACATCCAGTGATAGATTATAATTATACGAATTTAATCACATTATAAAATTCCAGAAGGTGTGATAGTTAATTCACAATTTGTTTCAATTCGGCTATTTCAGCGTCATTTTATATAATTTCAAACTAGTGTTTGAAATTATACAAAAATCCAGTAAGCTCCCTATGATTCCAATCCAGCTCGGCAGCGTAGTGTTAGTTTATGCGATCCCAGTGGATTTTGTTTCGTCAAATAATGTTAACGAACGAATAATTATAGCTATTACAAGAATTATTTGAATTAGATTAACAAAACTTCTTAACAACCAACATTATTTCCTTAATTACCTTATTAGACCGTTAAACCACAATTACGTTAATAACAGAACATGGCCTAAACCATTTTCATTGCCAGGCAAACGCAATTTGGCTTCGAACGATCATTGATTCCCATTTCCATTGTTGTTGCACCTCCTTCCAACCACCTGAGGCTTCGTCGACCCCTCACCACAGACCGCGGCACTCTGACGCACCGCTGCCTGGGTTATTAGCCACCCACGACCCCTATCACCAGAAAACACGAAAACCCCATTTCCGTTCATCTCAAGTTACACGTCTCCACTGGCCATCGCGTAACCAGCAACCAACACTGGTCGCTTCACCAACCTCCCTTCTCCCTCTTTCCTTCAAGTCACTTCACATAATACATCCCCTAGCTCCGTAATCAATCGAAACCCGAAAACACCACCTACACGTTTAACCAAAAGCCCTGGCCACTAAATGCCACCACATTGCCTGCGACCACCTCTAGTACCTTGGCCTCCCTTCCATTTTCCTTTCTCTAGTTGGTTGGTTCGCCTAAAAGTTCATCTATTTACCGAAAATTATGAAAATAAGAAAACCTCATTACTGCGTTTAACTCACGACCATGGCCAGCACAGGCTACCAAACCACCTCAAACACCGACCGTGGGTTGTTGCCACCCCCTCTATAATTTCTTAGTTGGAAACTTTGTCTTATTAGCCATGGTTTGAGAGTTTGGATTGATTAAGTGAAAAAGGGGACATTCGATTTTGATAAACAAAAAGAAGTCAAAAACGTTGAAAATATGGATAACGAATCTTGTTGTTGAGATATGGACTAAATAGGTATAAGATTATGGCAGAGATTCTTTTTAATTTTTTAAAAGACTAAAGATTTTATAATATTATATACATTCGCACTGAGCATTTTAAGCTCGTACGAACTCATGTGAACTACGATCATAACGAAAATTGAAATTCTACAATCACTTAATATTCCGAACATGATGGAACGAGTTTCGTCGAATTTCGAGATAGTGTGCAAAAACTTCTATTTCAATTTCAAACGGTTAACTGATATGCGTTTATAACGCGCATTATCATGTAATAACTCCAATTGACTTGAAATTGGAAATCTTACAATAATTAACAATTGCAAATTTTATAAAATTAGTTTCGTTGAATTCTGTGGTCGTTTGAAAATTGGCTATTTTCATATGTTAAATAAAATCGATAAAATATAGATCGATTTCAAAATAGTTAAATCCATAGATAATAAATTCTTATTATCGTATATATTCAAATAGAATTCTACATAACTTCAAAATAAACTAATTTAGATTTTAAACTCAACATTTTGAATTCCAAGTTAAATCGATATTCAATTTATTAAAAATCCTCTCGTTTTATTTACTAAATCGTTATGGTACATAAACGATTACACAACAATTTTCAAAAGAATTATTTTGACATAACTCAAAATCTACAAGATGAAATCTCGATTTTTCTCTTTCAGTAGAAAACTATAATTAAATAGATCCGTAAGATTCTTGTTTTAAAGAATTTCGATGTATATTGAATCCTATATATCCATTTCAAGTTCAAATCGTAAAATTACGAACTACTACGACACTGCGAGCTCGTTTTTAATTTATTTTAATTTATATGCTAAAACTTCGTTTATTTAACGATTCCTTGTTATAATTCAAATCTAAACTTATTTGGTATTAACAAATTATCCAGTTCATATTATATCTCAAATAAAATTTATTCTAAATTATTTCGGAATTAAATTTATAAATTTACTATTCATATTAATTAAATATTCAAAATCATAGAATTCGAGTTATTTTAGTTCCTAAATCGACATTTAAAACCAATTTTAAATGTTCGACTTAATGGCTAAAAATCTGGGTTGTTACATTCCTCCCCCCGTAAAAGAATTTCGTCCCCGAAATTACTAAGGCAGGAAATATGCTACAAACCTATTAATGTTCCAAAAATCCACCTAGTTAAAATTTTCCGTTCCACCTTCTGACCTTTTAGTTTCAACTAATCTAATTAGTTTTCAATTAAAACACCGATTATTTTCTGTTAACAAAATTTTCAAAAAAAAATTTAACACCTTAAAATTTCGAATATTTTGGCAGAGTCCCCCCTGTATGGATTACGGAGGGACTTTCACAATATAACAAGAGATATAAAAATATAAACCTCGACCTACACGGTTGGAAAACACAATTCATATACCAAAATTTTATATTTTTTATAGGCATACTTTATAGGCATACCAAACTTTAGCTATGGAAATAGTTATTCAGTTTCCATTTTCAAACCCGTATAATCTCTCCTTCAAATTCTTCGAAAATCCTAACCATTTACTTATTTCTTTAAATAAGTGTATTTGTTAAACCTTACTATTTTCATTATTTAGAAAACAGTGTTATATACCTAACCAAATGGCATAATTATAATCACATTTCATAACTGGGCCGAACAATGTCAAATAATACATTTTTATTATTAAAACCCACATGTTTTATTAAATTTCTAAAATTTGCAAATAGGTTGCAATATTTCTCTTGTGAAAGTAATAAACTATTTCCGATACCTTTTACCATTACAAACTATTATCGTCCCTTGATAATAGTGAAGTCGTTCAAGTTATGGTATTTTATTTACCTCTCAGCCCTTGAGTCGACAACGTTCTTATCTTAAGATAGATAGAAGTTTGTAACACAAAAAATGATATAAATTAAATATCTAATTTGCTTTCTTATTTAAGATATGGTTTATAAACCATTCTTTCACTTTTGCATATCTCTTTCGATTATAATCACTTAACTTGATTGTTAAGTAAACTTTTATTATAACACAAGCCTTAAGCTTTAATCCTTTTTAATCCAATTATAACTTGGAATTATTACCAAAAATATATTACTAGATCTTTTTTTTTAATCTATTTAAACTCTGGCCTTTTTATTTTGTAAGTCTTCTTCAATTATTTTGAAATAGTTTATTTTTAAAGCTATGGAGATAGTTATTAAATTTCCATATTCGTTTCCATTTTCAAACCCGTATAATCTCTCATTCGATTTCTTCAAAATTCCTAACCATTTACTTATTCCTTTAAATAAGTGTATTCGCTAAACCTTACTATTTTCATTATTTAGAAAATAGTGTTATATACCTAGCCAAATGGTATAAGTATAATCATATTTCATAACTGGGCCAAACAATGTCAAATAATACATTTTTTATTCTTAAAACCCAGCAGTTTTTTTAAATTTCTATAACTTGAAAATAGGTTGCAACATTTCTCTTACGAAAATAATTAACTATTTCCAATATCTTTTACCATTACAAACTAGTATCATCCCTTGATAATAGTGAAGTCGTTCAAGTTGGGGTGTTTTATTTTCCTCTCAGACCTTGAGTCGACAACATTCTTATCTTCAGTTTCTAAAAGTTGGGGTATTGTATTTTACTTTTGCAAATCTCTTTTGATTATAATCACTTAACTTGATTATTAGGTAAACTCTTATTATAACACATGCCTTAAGCATTAATCCTTTTTAGTCCAATTATAACTTGGATTTATTACCAAATCTTTTTTTTCAAATATATTTAATATCTTCCCTTTTTTATTTTGAAAGTCTTCTTCAATTATAACCAAACCTTACTTAATTCTATTATTAAACAAATATCTATTAAAACACGCCTCTTAGCCTTAAACCGTGTTAATACAATTTTTGTTTACAACTTTGGATTTATTATAAAAAACCATTTAACAAATCCATTATACCCATCCATTTCTTTGGCAAAGATGATGGGGTTGAGTAGTCCCCTACCACTTTATTGATAACCATAAGAAGATTTCATAGATACACAGCTAGATAAATAGAATAAAGTTGACATAGAAACAAGGCTACCAAACATCAAGAAGACAACAAAAAAGAAACGTTGAAACGAAAACAAAGACCAAAAAGTCTGCTCTTCAGTTCTATATGCCTGGATCGAATACGTGGCTAATCAACTGGATTCCATTTCTTATCTTAAGTAGGACATGAGTTTTCATCTACGAGTTGAGGATAGCATGTTTTGGTCTGAAGATTCTTTCATTTCTGATCTTCCAAATAAGAAATATGAATTTCTTTAGCACAAATGAGATCAGTTTTCCTTGCTTGTCACCCTTTATGATGCGTTCATGTATCAAACTCCATTTTATATCACTTTCTTGTGCAACATTTTTCCTTCTAGCTTTAACTATAGCTTCACTCCATATCTCATTGCCGTGTTAGCATTCAAAGAAAAGGTGACCAATATGCTCAGGTTCATTCCTACATAATTCACAGTAAATAGGCATCGTCTGACCATGAGAGACAAGTTTAACTTTGGTGAATAATGCTTTTTGTATGACTTTCCAGAGGAAGAAATTTTCTAAGCTTCATTATCTCCTTTTGATATGATTCTTTGCCACCTACAAGATAACATGGCTTTAACCTCGATTAAACACATACACATTTGTTTAAAAGAGGGTAGATATTCTTGACATGATGAATTTGTTAATAGCTATAAGACTACTACCAATAGCCTGACTGTGTACTCTAGATAGTTCTTTCACTTGTTGAGGTATAATATTATTGAGGATGACCCCATAATCAAGCCAGGGGTCTTCCCAGAATTGAATATTTGAGAAGGCAGATGCATTATACTTGAAATAAGGTTAAATGTCTTTCCTAATTTCGAAAATACTAATCTAAGTCCAACTTAGATTAGGGGTGGCAACATAGTCCAAAAATTATGATTTCTCAAGATATGTTTTTTGGACCAAGTTACCCAATTGCTATCACAACAGTTTAGCAAGTTATCTACATGTTTCACAAATGCAAATTTGTTCCACACTACAGTATTAATAATGCCTAGACCTCTTTTTCTTAAAGGTTTTGCAATAGAACAAAAAGAAATAGGGGCTGAGTATTTGACATGAATGTTTCCTTTCTAGAAAAAATTCATAAAAGAAATTTTGATCATTTTCAATAGTTTCTAGGGAAGTATGTAAGTTCTGGACCAGTATGAGTGCATTGATATAATAATAGATTTGATAAGAGTCAACCTACCAGCTTAGCTAAGCAGTTTGTTAGACCAACAAACAATCCTGTTGGTGATATTTTCAAAAAAGGAATATATTGAGTTGTAGTTATTCTTGAGGTAGTGAGAGGCAAGCCAAGGTATGTCGAAGTATTAACATTAATATTAACACCAGTGATGAAATGGAGATCATTAGCAACAGCACGAGAAACTCCAACTAGGTTCAACTCAGACTTGGCTAAGTTAATTTGCAAACCTATAATCCTATAAACTTATCTAATGTACTCATGATGTTAATCATGGTATTATTGCCAAGTTTACAAAAAACAATTAATTCATCTGCAAAAAGTAGAGAGGTGAATTTTGGGTCATTACATTTAGGATGTAGTTGAAATTAGTTGTTCCCTATAGGTTCATCAAATAATCTAGTGAGAAGCTCCATCACAATGATGAAAATATAAGCAGACATGGGGTTACCTTGTCTAATGCCTATTTTACTTTAAAAGCACCCAATTGTGCATTTATTAATGTTGATAGAGAAATGAACAGTCGACATGCATGCATAAATATGTGATATCATGTTAGGAGGGAAATTCATATAAGACAATATTCTAGTGACAGAGTCCCAATGTAGAGAATCAAATGCTTTTTTTTATGCCTAGTTTGAGCATTGCCCTATGAAAGATATTTTTTCCTATTGTAACCTTTAAGCAATTCTTGTGCCATAAGTACATTTTCTGAGATATTTCTTTTGCTTAAGAATGCAAACTGGTTAGGAGATATGAGGTTAGGTAATACACTTTTGAGCCTATTAGCAATGGTCTTGGCAATGCACTTATAATTAATGGTGTTACAAGAAGTTATAAGTCTAAATGCACTGACATGGTTAGCATTATTCACCTTAGAAATCAAAGCCAACACATTTTTTTTTAAAATAATCCATCAGTTTAGCATATTTTTTTAAAAAGGTGGTAATAGCCTTGCATACATTCTCCCTAACTAGATTCCAACAAGAGGTATAGAATGTGGCATTAAAGGCCCCTGATCCTCCACATGATGCCTTATTTAATGAGAACATAGCATCCTTATGTAATGGCCCGAATTTCCGTACCCTGTTTACACCTTCCATGCAATATCGAACAAGCCTCCTCCTCAAAAATCGATGGTCGCCGCCGCATCACATCACCGGAGCTCCACCTCTAACCACCAGTGCTAGCACCGCAACTCCAGCCCCCTTGCTACCGACCCTACCTCGATTAATGCCCTTATTGACCAGAAAAACCCATTTAAACTTTCGCCGTTCAACTCCCTGCCGCCACCGCCCCACCGGACAGTCCCAAACCACCACCAAAACCTGTGTCGCCTTCTTCTCTTCCCCTAACCTTCAGACGTCCACAACTATCGACCACCCTAACGACCAGGAACATCTTAGAACCGTGCATAGGGTTGCTGCAAATAACGATTTTCAAATCGTATTCGAGCCAAATGAAAACCATGCCATCCTCCCTTCGTGAATCCAATAAATCAAAAAACGATGGAAAACCCGAATAAATGCTTTTTTTCTTTTCGAATTCAATTTTAATGATTTTCGAACCTGTGTTTTCTATGTTTTGTTTCCTGTCTGAGAAGAGAACGAGAGTGAGTATAACAGCTTTTTTAAAGGAGAAGTAGTTTGGCTATCATGGTAAAGTGGCTTGGAACGCACGGAATGAATTGGCTTGGCAGGCACGGTGAGTATTGGTTTGGGGAACACGGAATTGAGACGCATGGAGAGCACGCTGTCTGAATTTTCATGGAAACGTAGCATATTTTTTTCTCTAAATGCTAGTATTTCGATTCTTCTGACTTCTTATATATATGTTTGATTTCAATGAAGTGATCCCAACAAAGCATTGTATATTCTCACTTGTTAGTGAATGACTAAAATCCATAGCGGTGCAAATTTACAAACATACGTAGAAGTATCTATATTTTGCTATTATTTCGTCGTTATTAGTTTTGCAAACCCCGCTACAAAAGAAACTTCGTTCATTTCCAGACTGCTAACAACGAAAACAAAAATAGCATTGTGATAAGCAATGTGCTAAGATCCCAGAAATATAATAAAACAGACTAGTTAACTAATTTTGTGAAGTTCCAAAAATGTTGCTATAGGGTGTAAATTATGTTAAACAAAATAATTGTTTATTTCCTAAATTGAAAATTTTAGTAAATTCTATAAATTAAATCAAAACTACGTCTCAAGAATCCCGTAGTAATTATCTATTTCGGATTTTATAAAATTAATTCCGATGAAATCCGAGCTCGTTTGGATACTAAATCTATATAAATTTGTTCCAAAATAAGCAAATTTATTAATAATAAAATATTATTATCATGTATACTCAAATGAAATATATATATATATATAGCTTCAAAATAAATCTAATTTGGATTTTAAACTCGATATTTTAAATTAAAATGACGCTCAAATTATTTAAAATTGAAATATATATATTAAATTGTTATAATTTATAAATGATTCCATAACGTCTATTTTAAATTTTGATTTGGACATAACTTGCAATCTTCAAGACGAAATCTCAATTTTTCACTTTCATAAGAAAGATATAATTAAATAGATCTGAACGTTTCTTGTTTCAAAGAAATCCGACTTATAATGGAAACTGTATATCCAATTGAAGTTACGTTAAATAACGAACTACCGCGACATTATGAGCTCGTTTATAATTATATTATAAACTATACGTTCAAACTTCGTTTTATATATAATTTTTTTTTATTATAATTCAAATCTAAACTGAATTAAATCTCCTAAATTATCCAATTCACGAAATATTGCAACTTAAACTTATTTCCAACTCTTTCGGAATTAAATCTATTATTCCATTATTAATTCTAATTAAATATTCGAAATTATTGAACATAAGTCGTTTAAATCACCAAATCGGCCTTTTAACGATTAAATAAATTAATTATTCAATCACAAAAATCCGGGTCGTTACATTCCTCCCCCTTTAAAAGAATTTCGTCTCTGAAATTACAAAGGTAGGAAAAATGCTATAAACCCAATTAACTAGGTTAAAAATTATTTGCTTTACTTTTTATGAATTTTAATTTTAACTAAACCAATAAATGTCCATTAAAATATTAGTTCATTCTTAATAACAAAATTTTTAAAAAATTATGGAAAATTTTCTAACACCTTAATTTTTCGAAAAAAATCGGCAGAGTCTTCCTTGTACGGAGGGACTTCTGTGATATCGCAGGAACAAAAAATATATACATCGACCCACACGATCGAAAAACAAAATTTAAAACCCAATTTGGTATTCTTGAGTAGGCGTACCTTATATAAGCACGCTATTAAGTGATATCACTTAATTCGTAGGCAACATACGCAACCAAACCCAAGCTAATGGCTCCATGTACCTGTACACACTCAATTCCACAGGTGAGTTTCAATAACTGATATTTAAGTAACCATTCAATCCTTTGTTCACATCATTTCACTTGGTTTCCTATGACTTCCAATCATATTTTCACATCTGGTCCACAATGCAAACATTCATATTCATCCAAATTGATTTTAAATCAATTTATTTACTTCCAATTTCAATTTAATTTTTAATCCCATATAATTCTATATAACTTAAGTTAAATTTCAATTCATTTGATTTACTTCCATCATTTCAATTTATTCAACTTATACAATTTAAATTTAAATTCCAGAATTTAAATTCCCGGGTTTTATTTCTAATTAGTTTGGAATCATATGATTATTTCTATATATTTATAATCATCTACAAATTCAAAACATTTGATTTTTTTAAAAAAAACGACTTGTTCAAACCAATTTTCCATTATCAAATTACTATGGTAGCATTTCGTCACCTAGAAACTTGAAAATGAATACCGATAATGTCGCGATCCATCATCAGAATTATTTTCTCGCCACTGAAGTGATTTCAGTGTTTAGTTACTTTCAAAATCCATTAAAAACCACTCTAATCAAAAATCTTTCAAAGTAATGTTATATTACTTTTAAAATACTTCAGAATATATTTCTAAACATCTAGGTTTTAAATTCTTATATTCTAGTTTAAATCAAATTGTAATTCAGCTTATTTTTATATTTCATTCATATAAAATTCAATTTGGTGTTTTTATAGCCATTTTAATATTATAATCACATTTGATTATAATTAAAATCAACGCATCCATATACTATAATGATTCAGAAATTATTCCTTTTATATCAAAATAAATTTTGGGCTTAATTATTTCATTTGCCCATTTAAAACAATACTGTATCAAATTGCTTTGTTCGAGAGTTTAGAAACACCTATCGATACAGTTGTACATTCGGTATCGACCAGAATTCATAAACCACTCAACAAACCAACCAACACAATATAAAACAATTTTATATCAAATCTACAAATACACTCTCTCTTATATATACTCAAACTCAATTTAGGGTATTACTCACCCCATCTCTATTGAGTTACGCCATAGAGCCAAGGTTACTACTCATCATTCAGCTCTGATACCAAATGTAATGGCCCGAATTTCCGTACCCTGTTTACACCTTCCAAGCAATATTGAACAAGCCTCCTCCTCAAAAATCGATGGCCGTTGCCATATCACATCACCGTAGCTCTACCTCTGACAGTCGGTGCTAACGCCGCAACTCTAGCCTCCCTTTGCTACCAGCCCCACCTCGATTAATGCCCTTATTGACTAGAAAAACCGATTTAAACCTTCGTCGTTTATCTTTCTGCCATCACTGCCTCGCCCCACCGGACTGTCCCAAACTACCACCAAAACCTGCGCCGCCTCCTTCTCTTCCCCTAACCTTCAGACGTCCACGGCCATCGACCACTCTAACGACCAGGAATACCTTAGAACCACACCTAGGGTTCTGTAAATAACGATTTTCAAATTGTATTCGAGCCAAATGAAAACCATGCCATCCTCCCTTTCGTGAATCCAATAAATCAAAGAACGACGAAAAACACCGAATAAATGCTTTTTTTCTTTTTGAATTCAATTTTTAATGATTTTTGAACCTGCGTTTTCCATGTTTTGTTTCCTGTCTAAGGAGAGAACGAGAATGAGTATAGCAGTTTTTTTAAAGGCGAAGTAGTTTGGCTATCACGGTAAAGTGGCTTGGCACGCACAGAACGAATTGGCTTGGCAGGTACGGTGAGTATTAATTTGGGGAACACAGAATTGAGACACATGGAGGGCACGTTTTTTGAATTTTCATGGAAAGGTAGTATATTTTTTTCTCTGAATGCTAGTATTTCGATTCTTCCGACTTCTTATATATATGTTGGATTTCAATAAAGTGATCCCAACAAAGTATTGTATATTCTCACTTGTTAGTGAATGACTAAAATCCATAGCGGTGCAAATTTACAAACATACGTAGAAATCTCTAAAATTTTCTATTATTTCATCGTTATTAGTTTTGCATACCCTGCTACAAAAGAAACTTCGTTCATTTTCGGACTGCTAACTACGAAAACAAAAATAGCGTCATGATGAGCAATGTGCTATGATCCTAGAAATGTAATAAAATAGACTAGTTACTAATTTTGTGAAGTTCCAAAAATGTTGCTATAAGGTGTAAATTATGTTAAACAAAATAATTGTTTATTTCCTAAATTAAAATTTTCAGTAAATTTTATAAATTAAATCAAAACTACATCTCAAAAATCTTGCAATAATTATCTATTTTGGATTTTATAAAATTAAATTCGATGAAATCCGAGTTCGTTTGGAAATTAAATCTATATAAATTTATTCCAAAATAAGCAAATTTATTAATAATAAAATATTATTATCATGTATACTCAAACGATATATATAGCTTTAAAATAAATCTAATTTGGATTTTAAACTCGATATTTTAAACTTGGTATTTTAAATTAAAATGACGTTCAAATTATTTAAAATTGATTTTTATATATATACATTAAATCATTATAATTTATAAACGATTCTGTAATGACTACTTTAAATTTTGATTTGGACATAACTCACAATCTACAAGACGAAATCTCAATTTTTCACTCTCATTAGAAAAATATAATCAAATAGATCTGAATGTTCTTGTTTCAAAGAAATCCGACTTATAACGGATTATGTTATCTAGTTGAAGTTCAAAACGTTAAATAATGAATTACCGCGACATTACGAGCTCGTTTATAATTATATTATAAATTATATGTTCAAACTTCTTTTTATAAATAAATTCATTATTATAATACAAATCTAATCTAAATTAAACCTCCTAAATTAACTAATTCATGAAATATTGCAACTTAAACTTATTTCCGACTCTTTTAGAATTAAATCTATTATTCCATTATTAATTTTAATTATATATTCAAAGTTATAGAATATAAGTCATTCAAATCACCAAATCGATCTTTTAAACAATTAAATTAATTAATTATTCCGTCACAAAAATCCGGGTCGTTACACCTTAAATTCATCATAATTCACAAGGGTTATAAGATTATCATGGTCTCCTTGTCTAAGCATAAGGAGAATACTGGGATTTAATTCAGTAAAACAAGGTTTGAAATCGTTAACATTACAAATAAAGAGGAAAAATACATGATGAAAGCAATTTGAATTCCTTCTTGAGTGGTCTGCATCTGATCATCCTTTATCAATAACGGAGAAGATTTTCTCTCTAGTTTTCTTGGTTTTGAGTGCAGAATTAAAGAAGGCAGCATTATTATCTCCATCAAGAATCCAATTCAACCTTTCTTTGCTTTTTCATTGATGCATCAGAGTACATAACATCCTTTAACTTTTGTGAGCTTTCACTTTCTTGAGCTTCCAGCAATGGATTGCTCACATCTGCTAGCATTATAGCTTGAATGCCTTCTAATTGATCAGTCAACATGTCTGATAGCTTGGTTGTTTACACCAAAAATGGTTTAAACACACAAGGCACTAAACTGTACTTCACTAATTTGGTAAGATATAAACTGAACCATGTTTAGTCAGCAATTGAAAATGAAAAATGCAAGAAAAAGGTAAAGTAGAGACGAGATTTATAGTGGTTCAGCCGTTATTTAGGCTTACGTCCACTATGAAGGTGATTTTCAATCTTATAACGAGGATTACAAGATACATAATTTCTCTCTTTCCATGCATCTCTATATTCACTCAATATACCCTCATTTATGTATTTCAATCTTGGAATTATACAAGAGAATGATGGAATTTGAGGAAAAGAAGGATGGATGAATGGTTGAGAAGGAGGATGTCTTCGTCTTCCGTGATCACAAGATTGTTCTTGACACCATGGCCGAATCTGTGGTTGAGGATAGAATTTCGCAGCACTTCGTGGTTTTCCCCTTTGGCCCCTCATTTATGTTGGCAGCCATGGTGTACTTATAGGTGAACTTCCCTTGGGAAATGATCTGAAATCCATTTATGCATGCTACGGACCGTTCATTCTATTAATCACAATTATGCCATCGGCTAGTTGTAGCAAGCTGTCCAGATTTGTATTTGGTTGTCATGCGCGAGTGACTCAGTGGAGCGAGCGCCTTAAGTAGTTGAATGGGTCCATAGGTGCAGGCGTCCCTGTGAGGATGAATGCTTTGCAAAACTTGGAAACTTTCATAAGAGCGAAACGCAGGATAGGACCTGACTCTCCCTTGTTCCTTGCGCGACCGTCCTTCTTAGTTCAAGGGCGCTCGTCCTTTTGCTGCCTTATATGGCGCCGTTTTTCCTTACGGCTATGCTATGAGGTCGCTTCCACCTATGTTGAATGGACGATTTGCTTTGCTTTTGTGTTTGAGCGGCTTTGCCCCAATATGAAAGATCGACCATGGCTTCCGCACCTGAGTCACGATTCGTGTCTAACTTTGGTTGAAGACATAGTCACATAAGATGTTGCAAGCGCTTGTATTGCGGCTCCTTCTCAGGCTTAGTCTTTTGACGGGAAATCAGTGAGAGACTTTACAAGATATACGATCTCTATCCTTTTTGGGTCGCACTTCCCATTACATATCGTGCCATCATCCTCGGTCGTACTGGTTGACTTGACTTTTCTTGGGTTTGATATTTGGTCGTTTAAGTGCCTCGGATATCATTGCGCACGATCGACCCTGATGATGTTCGTTCCGTAACCTTTACTCAATGTATGTATGGATTTTTAGGGATTAACACTTGCCCCTCGAAGTCCATGATTTCCTTTAGTATGGAATTACTGGCTTCGACATGTTTGATCGCACATTATTTAGTAGACTTATTGAGGGGTCGGTCGCGCTAAAATTTGGGATTGTTTTGTCCTAGCGGACTAGTACTCTTTCTTTCTGTGAGCGAGAGGCTTGATGTATTTCTCTTTTTTTATTGTGCGAACAGTTGAATTTTGGGATGCCAGCTGGTGCCTGATGGGACATTTTTGTGTAATTGGGCACTAAGCTGACGTGGTGAGAATGCTCTGGATGGATGGCTTTTAATCTTCCTTATTTACTTTTAACCTGCTTCATTCCACTTTTATCTTTTCCGAGAAATTCTTTGGTCGTAGCCGCGCTTCCTCGAGAGTTTTACCAGGTAATCCATGTTTGATATTTCCGCTTTGGTTTTTCTTCAAAAGGTTTTGGTTGCCTCATTCTATCATTTTGCCCAGTGCTTGCAGCAACACCTACTTTTCTTAAGAGATTTTATTTCAGCTCCGAGGTACCATGATCTTCCTAGGTGAGTTTTTCCTTTATTTTGTTTTGTTTGAGTACTCATGCGTTTCCAAGTTAGGATGATCCAAACATGAGCTGATTGAGCTGTGTATGAATTCGGGATTTGGGCAGCAACCAGGTTTTGTGTAGCATAGATACTGTTTCTGTAATCATCTTTAAAGAATATGAATCATCTAGTGGTTTTTTTTTTAAAACCCTCGATGCTTGGTATTTGTTTATAATTTGCTTGATGAAATACCTCATGGTTCTCCAGTTGAAATGTTTCTGTTTATGCCTAAGCCTAGTTAGGTTGTTTCCCTTTCTATTGTTGTTGTTTGAGTCTACACCGATCTCTTTTGAAACAGGTCGTCCGAGGATGGAATTCTTCATGTCTAGGAGGCATAAGAAAAAATCGTTAAGGAGGGCTGGTAGCAAAAAGATGCCCCAAGGCAAGGAGATCCTTAGAAATTTAGGAGACAAAAATTTTTTAACGGGGGAAGAATGTAACGTCCCGTATTTTTACGGTATAATGATTAATTTATTTAAACAATGATTTAGAGATTTGAATGGTCGTTTAATTAAATAATATTGAATATTTAATTAATATAAATTATATAATAAAATATTTAATTCCGAAATAGTCGGAAATAATAGAATTCACAATATTCTGTGAATTGGATAATATAAGGAATTTAATTCAATTTAGAATTGAATTACAATAACGATTCTATTTAATAAACGGCGTTAGAACGTATAAATTTTATTATAATTATAATCGATCTCGAAATGGCACTGCAGTTCGTAATTTGGCGATTCGAACTATAAACGAATATACAAATTTGTTTTAAGTCGGATTTCTGTGAAACAAGAAACATTCAGAGCTGGTGAAGTATATTTTTCTAATGGAAGAGAAAATTTGAGATTTCGACGTGTAGATTGTGAGCTATGTCCAAATCAAATTTTCGAAAAGTCGCTATGGAATTCCTTTATAATTTATAACGATTTATTTATATTATAAATGGATTTTAATATAAATCGAATATCGATATAACTGGGAACTTTGAAATATCGAGTTATAAATCCCGATATATTTATTTTGGAGCTGTATGATATTTTAATGTGAATATGTACGATAATATTAAATTATTATTATTTAATTTAATTATTTTTAAATATATCAATATTTAAATGAGTATATTTAGACCTTAGAAAATAGCCATTTTTGCAAAAGACCTCCGTTTTCGATGAAATTAATTTTGTTCGATCCGAAATGGTAAATTATTGCTAGATTTCAATTTTTGTGATTATGGAGTCAGTATGTGGCCGTGCAGAGTTTTAATGTGAAAAGCAGTCAATAATTTGACTTTAAAAATACACTGTGTGAGCAAACGGATACAGAATTCGATGAAACAAGTTTCGTTGGGTCCGCAATGTCGAACCATAGCTGTATGTCCATTTTTATCGAATTTGGATATTGTTCGTGATCGTAGGAATTTTTAATGACTAAAATAAATTGCGTTACAATAATAATTGAATAAAATAATATTAAAATATCTCTATAAGTATAACCTTAATTTTTATAACCTAGGCCAATTCTCATTCTTTTGGTCAAATTCTTTAGCCGCTAGTTTATGGCCTTCAGAGAAAAATCGTGCACTTAAAAAAAAGAAATCAAATCGTAGAAAAATTTATAAATCACTCGATTCATACATTCGGACTCCTTGAGGGCTCCACGTCATTTCTATATAAATACCATTGGGTTCTAAAACTATTACTGTCGCAATTTTTCCTACAATGTGAATTAGAGCTGGAGTCTTTGGGAATTTGGATTTTTTTTTGGGGAATCGAAGGATGTAGAAGTGTTGGTGGGATCAAGAGTAACGAGTTGGCAAAATTTGGTGGATTTCTGGAACAAAAAGTGATGCAGTAGTCATTGTGATGGCGTGATACAGTCAACGACGGTGTGGTGAAAGTGGAGTCGAGTTGTACAAATATAGTATTTTTGTGAAGAGGATTCGAACGAGAGTTGTATGGTGAAGACCGCGTATATTTTTTGTGAAGTGATTAAGGAGAAAAGAGGGATTTAAATGCGGCCATGCTGTCGAAGGGAGTCGCGACTGGTATTAAATCGGATGAGAGTAGGATGCATCGAGCTGTGCCTTGTTGGTTTGGATTTGAGGAGGATTTGAAGTGGGGAATTATGGTGAAAAGTGGTTTGTTGATTCGTGAAGAATCCAAGGAGAAGGGATTGAAGAAGGTGCGGCCTTTTTCTGAAAACAAACAGGAGCGGCATATGATGTTTTCAATTTTGGGGAAGAAGAGTTAAGCGGGTCTGCGGTGTCTAATGATGGGCCGAAATGTAAGAAAATGGGGCGAGCCCAAATATATTTCAATAAATTAAAGTTTAATTTAAAGTAAATAATATAAGAACTTGTATAGATCATAACTTCGTCATACATTATCAGAATTGGACGAAAGAAGATCCATTGGGATCGTATGGACTAGGGTTACACCATGGAACTGACTAGGAGTGAATTGGAGCTCGTTACAATTTATAGAGAAATAAATTGCTTGATTTGAATCAAATCAACCGATATTCGTTATTTAACAATTACCGACCAAAGTGAGTAAATCTCACTAACTATGATCAGTTTATATTTTTATAACGTATTTTTAGAATTGATAAATGATGGTTGATTGTTGTGTGTTGATTGTTTGGATGAACTGTTAATTGATTGGTTGAAATTATAGATCTAGTAATATATATATAAATATATATCGTTAATCAAATATTGATTTTGTTCATCAGAATATTTCATATTGAAATGAAATTGATGTTATTTATATTATTTAACATCTATGATGCAGGGAAACAGGTTGGAGGGATCCAACATGATTCCTCAATATTTATAATACTGTTTGTTTTCATATATTGTTATATGTGAAGTGATATATTGTAACACCCCTAAGTCCCACATCGTGGAAGCCTGTGTGAAGTGGGTACTTATATAGTAGAGCCCATCTCTTACTAACGCCGAGGCCTTTTGAGGAACAAAACCCCATACCTGTACGGTCGCTAAGTTGGGGACAATATCTTGCGCGAACAGAGGTGCGGGTTGATACAGTGGTATCAGAGCCAATACCCTGCCGGAATTGTAGCTCCTGTGTGGACCACAGCGTCTGGGTGAGGTGTTTATGAGCCAACGAGGACGTTAGGCTCTGTAGGAGGGGAGATTGTAATACCCCTAAGTCCCACATCGTGGAAGCCTGTGTGAAGTGGGTACTTATATAGTAGAGCCCATTTCTTACTAACGCCGAGGCCTTTTGAGGGACAAAACCCCATACCTATACAGTGGCTAAGTTGGGGACAATATCTTGCACGAGCGGAGGTACAGGCTGTTACATATATAATCTGTTATTTGATCATGATGTGTTTGGATAACACAGCCTTTTTATTTCGTATTATAAATACCATAAGTAACACTAGAATATAAAAAGTGAAATTTCAAACTGTATATTGAAATAAAAATATTTATATAAAATTAAAGGATTTTATAAAAAGGGAAATTTCAAACTATATATTGAAATAAAAATATTTATTTAAAATCAAAGGATTTTATAAAAAGGGAATTTTAAAGTGGATATTAAAGTTAAGAATTTTATAAAATCAATGGATTTTATAAAAGGAAATATTTTGAAATTAAATAAGAAACTTTTGTATAAGATTATTAACAGTTATATAAAAGATTAAAAGCCTGTTTTTATGAAAATACTTAATGGAAGAACTAAGAAATATATGATTATATGGAATAAATAGGTTATTTGGGAAATAAATAGAATTTAAAAAAAGAAAATTTCCAGTTATAAAAAATTATGGGAAAAATTAGATATTTAATAGAAATCTGTTTTTGATAGATAAATTGTGCAGATAAATATATAAAAAACATGTTTATAAATTAAATAAAATATTTATCGTTGGACAAATTAAAATATAAGTCTGAACTTATATAGAGATGTAGAAATTGGTTTTAATATCGATATTTTTAATAGAATTTGAACTTAGCATTTATAATGGAACTATAAATGAGATTTAAGTGTTAGAAGTATATATGAGATTTCGTATGAAAAATTCTATAGATAGAAGTATAAATAGAATTTGGAGATGGGATATTATTTTTAAATGCGAAATCAAACTGAATTGATTATATAAAAGAAATGCTATTCACGTTTGATATGAATAATGGATTTAAGTAAATATTTTTCAAGTAAAAACATTTATAAAGGAAATTAGGCTTTGAAATAGGAATTCAAATAGGAATTTGATTGAGATAGGAAATTGGGTACAAATAAAACAGTGGATCCTATTTCGAGAAAATTAGATTAGTTGTGGAGTTATAAATGACTCGATAATTGGAGTTTAAACCTGTGTTAGTATTTAAATTATGAAATCAAGTTTTGATTTGATAAAACGAGTCCAGTTTTCTGTAAAGTAATAATATTCACGGTTAAATTGAATAACGATTTAAAAGCAAACATTTTGCAGAATTAAAATAGTTATAAAAGGAAATTGGAAACTGTTGAGAAGTACTAAATTCAAAAATGAATTTAGAAAATGAGTTGACCTGAAATGGTAAATTATTCTGGAAGTTCGAAACGTAAATCGAATAAGTTATTCGAAAGAGAGAAATCGAATGTAAGTTATTCGAAGGAGAGTTAATCGAATATAAGTTATTCAAAGAAAGTTAATCGAATATAAGTTATTCGAAGAGAGTTAATCAAATATGAGATATTTGAAGAGAGTTAATCGAATATAAGTTGTTCGAAGAGAGTTATCGAATAGGGACTATTCGAAAGAGAGTCATACGTTGAAATTCGACTATATCGAATGTAGGAAAGTACTACATACTTTCCGGCTTTTAATCAAGATTTATTTATCTATTAATAAATTAGTTGTTTGTTTATTTATCCAAATTTAATAAATAAAAGTTTTATTTAAGTTATTATATTTAAGAAGCATAGGATTATAACACTATTGTCATAATCAAATGATTTCTGTAAAATAAGTGGATTCTTAAATAGAATCCGAGAGTTACGTAAGGAAGTGTGTTAAAGGTTTAAAAGGTGAACTTTGTCTATTTCGAGGTTACAAATGTTGTTCAGTTAAGGTCTGAGAGGTAGTTATACCCCAATTTGATTGACTTCATTTTTAACTAAGGAATGGTTAAGGTTTGATAGTGAAGGTTGGTTAATTGATTCAAGTTAATGGGTGCAATGGTTTGAGTTGGCATAGGGATGTTTAATTTAAACATGTATTTAAATCCAATAAAGGGGTTTTGGAAATGTTTTCCAAATAAGAATCAGAAATGTTTTCTAATATAGAAAATAAGAAATGGGAGTAAATATGAAAATGTTTCCAATGTTAATAACGTGTAGTTTCTAAATATAGAAGCTGTGTGTGAGTGTGTGTGTGTGTATATATATATTTGAGAATGTTTTCCGTTGGTGAAAAAGAAATATTTTTTGGAATATAGAAAATAAATAGTTATAATAGATGGAAACGTTTTCCGAGAAAAGTGAGTGGCTAAACGGATTTTTAAGAAATATATGAAAAAACAGAAAATATGGAAATGAATAAATTAATGACTAATTAATTTAAAGGGATAAATGTTGTTTGATGATTGATCGATAAAATTTCCATTTGGAAACAAGATCATTGTGCGTATGTGTGTTTTCCTTTGATAGTTAAATAACCGACTATCAAAGTTTTGACCATTTTTCCGTTGTCAATACGGAGAGACCGGGATCAGATTTATTATCTGAAAAGCACTCCGTATGGGCATTAGCGCTGCGAATCAAATATGATGAAGATAATTGAAGACGGATTTTATGCAAGGGCTGTTCTGGCAAATCCTAGGTAGAAATTGCCAAAGATGGATTTACGGAATAGTGCCTTTGGTTTTTCCCATGCCAGGACAACCTGTATGGAAGAATGTCTGACAGAGTTTATTTAATAGATCGCGTAAGTTGATCTCTTCCAACATAATTACATTTGATGGCGGAGGAATTCATTTCTCTTAGCTATATACCCGTGGTATTTTTGGAGAAATCAATTTGTGATTTGGCGGGTATGATGATGTGACATTCAAAGTAAATAAAGGTGGTTTGTATGTTATGACCTCTAGCCTCACAAACAGGAAATGATATAAAATCGGGTAGGTTGCATGGCTAAGTGGTTAGACGCCAATTAGGGTGTATTGTCACCTGATCTAGCGAAATTTCATTTACTTCTTTAACCTACTTCGATGCTGTCCCTTTCCGGAAAACGGTTGTTGATCCCAACCGTTGATGACAATACATTCGGTACACTCAAGCGAAATGAGTGACCGATCATGTTTAGCCTGAGTTGCAAGATGTGCTTGCTGAACCCGGTGTATTCCTCTCTAGAGATACACTGTCGGAAGGTTGTCCCATACCTTGCCAGTTGGATTTCATTACCCAATAAGCACCCGCGGATTTTGATTATATACTATGTATGTGGAACGTGATATGAAAGCGTTCTGCTAAATGATTATTAGTTGTGGTTGATAGGCACTATTGTAATATCAGAAGAGATTTGAAATAAACAATAATTTGGTTTATCGTAAGGTAAAAACTATTCGTGTTTATGTGTGGATCGGTCTTACGTTTATTCTTTCTTTTAAAGGGATTTTAAAAGATAAACAAATGGTTGGAGTTTACTCACACGAGTCACATGACTGACCCAAAGTTTATTTTGTTTGTTTTCCCTAAACTCTTGGGTGCCCAATTTTGTACGGGCAATCAAGTAGTCGGGATTTTACAGATATACTTGGAAAGCTTGGAGTACGAGGCTTCAGGATTTTATAGCTATTTTTTATTTCCGTTGTGTTGTAAGTGTTGTACTCTGTTGATGGTATATATATACAAGTACAGATTTGTATTTCAAAGTAATTTTATATAATATATTTTATTCGTTCTGCTGTGAGATTCTTGTTACTCTGATTCTGTTCTGTTGTTATGTTCTTCTTCTTCTATTCTAATTTTTTATCTTATCTATTCTCACCCTCTAATTTCTTTCTATTAACGTTCCGCTGTTTCTGATTCTTGAATAGTCGACACGGTGTTGTGTGTCGATTTTCAAGGTCGAAAATTCGCATTCGTTACACTGTCTCCCTCGTTTGTTAGTTGAAAGAGGAAAAATTTTCCGTTAGATTTGACTTTCATGGAGCCTTTTAAATGCTAGATGGATTTCAATTTCTGAATGACTGTCATATAAGAAAGTGGTTGATCGAGGAAGAATCCAACCAATGTATCTACCCATACTTTTGTCTGCCTCAACAATTTCATCAGTGTATTTCAGGACATTACCAGCGAAGGTTGGCTTCATCTCAACGAGCATGTACTTCCACGCATTGCGAGAAAGGCGACTAAACAAAGAAGTCCATACACATTGACAAGGAATGTCGAACTTTGCAGTAGGGTTTGGCATTGCAACTGATGTTGACGTAAGAGGAAGCAGCGGATCAGGTGGCGCAGGTGGAGGGTCAGAAAGAGGTGGGATTTGATATGAGGTGATAGGCGGCAAGCTTTAAGTTGAGAGGATGGGAGCAGAGCTAACGACCATTTTTTATTGTTCGACCAATCCATTTTTCATCCTTCCTCTTACATCTTTCCAATTCTTCTTTCAATTACAAATGGTTTACTTAATTTAATTCATAAGTAAACGCTTATTTTAAATCATCCTCTTAGTTTTAAATCTCTTTATAACTTTATTTATAAAACTTGGATTCATTTCTAAAATTCTTTTTAGAATTCTTTAACATGATTCGATTAAGAATATCATTACAATTTAATCACTTCTTAAATGGATTCCATTTAAAAAGTAAACCACTTTAATTAATATTAATTAGAATAATATTTAACTTCATCATTAACTAAGTAAAAGTAGTTTACTTCATTCTTAAAAATAAATTAGTTAATCTCCTTTAATAATATGTTAAAATAATAATTAACTTAATTAATAATAAACTACTCGAGAATAATCTTTAAATACAGTTAATTAAAAGATTAATTAACTCTTTAAGAAATCTTATTAGGTTTAAACATTTGTTGTTAAGACTATATTTATTAAATTAGTTGGAAAAAAATTAGTCTAATGACCAACTTCAATTGAAATAGTTGACTTATTAACGGATTTTCACTAATCCTTTCATCTTAAATTAATTAGTAACTTAATTAATTTAATGATATCATTTAATAGTTTCATAAAAACAATTATTTCAAATTAACCGTTTGGTTAAATTCTGACTTATTTGCTAAAAAAATCTTATTAAAATGTATAACTTTACTATATAAATCATTTATAGTTACTTTATAAAATTTGTCAAAAACAATTTATATTTTATAAATAAACTTGAAATCTTGATTGAGTTAAAAAAATTGTAACTTAAACTTCGTCAATTCGGCAAACAACAAATCAACGTCATTAAAAGATTGATTTTAGGCCATCTACTGTCAATGACTTAATCAATATTGTCTATTGATTAATACACAACAATTGTTGAATTTAAATTCAACATCCAATATCCAATCAACACGCAAATAGGATTTAACGATACTTGGGATAAATAATTCATATATGAATAATATGAAAAACAAGTAACATAAAAAATATTTGAGTAATTCAGTTGGATCTCTCCAACCTGCTTTTTCCCTGCACCACAGATCATAATATCATTTTTTAATAGCATATGAAATAGAGATTTTAATTTATTGCATTTAAGACGATGAAAATATAAGTAACGACAATAAATAAGCATCCAAGGCATCCAAACATCCATTGATAGATTATAATTATATGAATACAATCACATCATAGAATTCCAGAAGGCGTGAGAGTTAACTTACAATTTGTTTTGATTCGACTATTTTAGTATCGTTTTATTTAATTTCAAACTAGCGTTTGAAATTATATTAAAATCCACTAAGCTCCCAATTCTTCAATCTGGCTCAGCAAGGTAGTGTTTGTTAATACGATCCCAAGGGATCTTGTTTCGTCAAATTCTGTTAACAAACGAATAAATTATAACTATTACATGAATTATTTGAATTGAATTAACTAAAGTTCTTAAAAACCAACATTATTTCGTAAATTACCTTATTATGTTGTTAACCCGCAATTACGTTAATGATAAAACAAGGCCTAAACCGTTTTCTTCCCCAGGCAAATGCGATTTGGCTTCGAACGGGCATTGATCCCCATTTCCATCACTACCACGCCTCTCCCCCCAACCACTTGGGGCTTCGCCGACCCCTCACCTCAGATCGCCGCACTATAACGCACCGTCGCCCAGGGTATTGGCCACCCATGACCCTCTATCACCATAAAATACGAAATCCCTCGTTTCCGTTAATCTCAAGTTACCCGCCGCCACTGATCATTGTGTTGCCAGTGACCACCACCATTCGCTTTGCCAGCATCCTTTCTCCCTCTTTCCTTCAAGTCATTTTAACTAATACAACCCCAAGCTCTAGCAATCAATCGATACATGAAAACACCACCTACCACGTCTAACTAGAAGTTTTATCCACCACATGCCACCGCATATCCTACGATCACGTATAATACCTCGTCCTCTCTCCCCTCTTGTTTTCTCTAGTTGGTAGGTTCCCCTAAAAGTTCATCTATTTGCCAGAATCTATGAAAATACGAAAAACCTTCATGTGTTTAACTCGCGACCACGGCCAGAACATGTTATCGAACCACCCTCAAACTCCGGCCGTGGGTTGCTTTCCACCCCCCCTACAATTTCTTAGTTGGACACTTTGTATGATCTGCCATGGCTTGAGAGTTTGGATTAATTAAGTGAAAAAGGGGACATTCGTTTTTTTATAAATAAAGGGCAGCCAAAAACTTTAACAATATGGCTCGTGAATCTTACTGTTAAGGTATAGATTAGATAGGGATAAGATTATAACAGAGATATTTTTTAGATTTTTTTGGCATAGCCAACTAGTTTTTATAATGTTCCGTAGCACTCTTTTATTATGACTAGTAATAAAATTACAATATTGTATAGGTGATTGTAGTTAGCAGTCAGCTAATTCGGTTTTTAAGGTGGACCATCCACCGTCAGCGACATTTATAGTGGGTTGTTCACTGAGCCTAAACTAGATTACAACCCAGGAGCTAGCTTAAGTTACTAGACTACTATTATTTTTTAGATTTTGAAAAGACTAAAGAATTTATAATATTATATTGGCGTTGAGCGTTTTAAGTTAGTACAAACCCATACGAACTCCGATCGTGACAAAATTTGAAATTTTACAATAACTTCATATTCCGGACACGATGGAACAGGTTTCATCAAATTCCAGGATGGTTTGCAAAAAATCCTATTTTAATTTCAAACGGATAACTGATACGCGTTTATTACGTGCACTATCACGTAATAAATTCAATTGACTTGAAATTGGAAATCTTACAATAATTAACTAGTACGGATTTTATAAAATTAGTTTCGTTGAAATCAGAGATCGTTTGAAAAGTGGATATTCTCAAACGTAAAATAATCGATAAAATATAGATAGATTTCAAAATAATCAAATCCATAATAATAAATTCTTTTTATCATATATATTCAAATAGAATCTATATAATTTCAAAATAAACTAGTTTAAATTTTAAGATCAACATTTTGATTTCCAAGTTAAATCAAAATTCAATTTATTAAAAATCCTTCTGTTTTATTTAATAAATTGTTATGGTTCATAAACAACTATACAATGATTTTATGAAAATTTGATTTTGACATAACTCAAAATCTACACGATCAAATCTCGATTATTCTCTTCCATTAGAAAACTATAATTCAATAGATCTGAAAGATTCTTGTTTCAAAGAATTCCGACTTACACTGAATCCTATATATCCATTTGAAGTTCAAACCGTAAAACTACGAACTACTGCATCGTTGCAAGCTCGTTTTTAATTAAATATAATTTATGCATTCAAACTTAGTTTAATTAATATATTCCTTGTTATAATTCAAATCTGAACTTAACTGGTTTTAACAAATTATCCAACTCATATTATATCTCAAATCCAATTTATTCCCAATTATTTTAGAATTACATTTATAGATTTACTATTAAAATTAATTAAATACTCAAAATCGTATAATTCGAGTTATTTAAATTCCCAAATCAACATTTAAAACCAATTTTAAATGTTTAACTTAACAGGTAAAAATCTGGGTTATTACACTACAATAGATGTACATCAATATATATATATATATATGCAATTAAATCGGGAGATTTCTCCGAATAAAAAGGCCACTAGGTCATAACTGTCTCCATAAATAAATATGTCCCTTTATCACTCTAGAGTAAACCATCTCCATGGAACCCTCCAAACTCGTTGCCCAGTTTTTAGTTACAGTTTGCCTGAATCTCCAGTAACACAATAAAGCATTTTTATCTCGAAGTGATAAATCATTTCGCATTAATAGGTACAAATATATGCAAATTATAGGGTTGTTGTTCTCGAAATCTTTTAAATATCAAGATTTAAGTCACCGAAATTCTCCTTATTTATAAAACATCTTTGCAAACCATTTATCACTTCTTGATATTTATTTCCAACTATCTTCTATTTTTATGAAATAAAACATTTCATTTATTTATGAAAACCAACATCCAAAATAATTCATCTAATTTACGTTCACAAATTAATTGAATCAAACATTATTGCTAAACACCATTCGGTCAAATCATGAAATAAATCACATGGTGTTTGCCAAAATATTTTCTATCCAACCCAGTGCTAAATAGAAATAGGTATTTGCTCTCATCAACTGGTCGAGCTTAAATCGCATAGTCAATCAACAACAATAATCAACGGTAAATGACAATGTAATATTTATCAATGTTACTTAACTAACACTACAAGGAAAGCATGGTATTCCAATGGCTCATAGCCGTTGGCAGCCATTGATAGCTGTTGGAAAAGCGTTGGAATAACATTCGCCCTTTCTTACATTTCCAACAGAGTCAACGGAAAGTTTCTGATGGCTTCTAACGGTTCATAGCTATAGTTTTCAACACATGTTATATATCTATAAGCCTTGATAGCCATTAGAAATATATGACCAAACAACCATTGGAATTTGTTTTTAGTCGTTGGTAATCCGGGTACTTTTATATTACAGCAGTCATTCATCTTTCAGCCACCCAACATATATCACTATACATTTCCACTCCATTTCACACATATAATTCATATATATAACACATTATAACAACAACAACATAAACAACCTATCTAAATAAAATTAACATCAAGATATAGGGGTGGGCGCGGTCGGTTAAACGAACCGATTGGTTAATTTGACCGATTAACCATTTAAAATTCACGTTTTGGTTGATTGTTCATTGGTTAATTTGACATATCAATATCGACCGAACCGGTTAAACCAAACTGCGGTTTACCTTTCGAACTGGACGGTTATCTGCAAATTAACAGCCAAATGTTGACATATAGAGAATTCATTAGACAGTTCACCATCTAAATGCCAAAAAACACAACAATTAATAGTTCATCATAATTACACACACAGTTAGCAGTGCACAGTCCACTAATAGTTCGCAAAAACAACACAACATATTAGCTTACAGTAGTAACACCAATAGTTCATAAACAGTTAATAGTAATAAAATAAAAACACAACTTAGATAAGCTCTTCTAGAAATGCTAAGATCAAGCTTGAAGACCTCAAGTCCATCTATCGTTCATTGCAAAACACAAATATTAACTTGCAGTTAGTGTATACATAAAACATATTTATATTGGCATCTGGCATTCCGCCACAATAAGCAAGACTCTGGAAAACTCCTTTAACCAATGAGCACATACAGAAATGATACATAATATAGCAATGTAAACTCTACTGACAAATATTTTGTGAATTTCATCTCTAATGTAGACACTGCAATCTATCAACATCTCATATAACCTTGTAATGAGCTAACAACAATTACTGCAATCTGCTAACCTGTGAAATAAAATAAAAGATTGTGTAAAACATATTGATTCCTTTCTGCACCCTTCTTGATCAATTAAGAATGTTACTGTGCAGTGCAATTAATCAAGTCTCAAGACAGTTAGATGCACAAACAGGCTGATTTTTTGTAAGCATAAAACATAAAAAAGAATAACACCAAAGGGACTAGCAATTAAATTTCTATCATACAGCATCAGTGTTGCATCATCTGCACCACTGATGCAATTGTGAATCTGCACCACTGCGGTGCATCATTTGCATCGATGATGATGCACCATTGGTCTACATTGCATATGCTAGTTGGTTATATCGATTTATCCCATATTTCCACAGGTCTACATTGCACCACTGGTCTCATATGCATATGTACAACTGTTGTATCTCATTTGATCTTATACTCTTATGCTAGTTTATCTATTATACGTAGAACTCCTTAAGACAATCCAACTGCAAGACACAATTATGATTTATTCCATAATTCTCAGCATTTGACGAGGCTTCATTGTCATAAAGAAAATAAAGTTCTAAACAAAATGCAACACATAAACTAATTTGATCGTCATTTTTTCGAGTACCACTTCTGATAAGATTTATGTAGTGTATGGATGTAGATGCTTTGAGTTCTCGTATTTAATTGCAACTATGTAGATGATGCACTACAGTGGTGCAGATGCACTACAGTGGTGCAGATCACCACTGCATCAGTGGTGCATCATCATCAGTGCAGATGATGCACCACAATGTTACAGATGCACTACCGCATCGGTGGTGCAGATGATGCACCACAGTAGTGCAGATGCACCACTCCATCAGTGGTGCAGATGCACGGAGAAGGCCTATGCTACGTAACTTAAAGGAAGATTCAAAATAGTAGTTCTGACCTTGGTGTATTCAATGACGATGGAGATGGACTGTCCATGTTCAAAATACAAGATGATAATGATTCATTTCGACGTCGCATGACAAACAAAATAATTAGAGTGGTGTACGTAAAATCAAATAAATGTGGAAGTAGCTAGATTATTTTACCAATGTTAAAAGCACATGAAAATGCATCATTATAGAAATAAACATCATCAAAAGGAACCCGCCAATCCGATGATCTACAAAAATTGGTTTGGACCTTAATCAATTTGAGTACAAAACTAATGACTCAACCATTCATGGACTCAAAGTATGTAACAACCCGTAAAATCTGGGCCAGTTTAAAATTTTTATTTTGGCAATTTTAGCGAATTTTGATTATTTAAAATGAATTATTTTAAATAATATCGACGAGAAATTTGTTTTGAATATAATTCGAATGTTTATATTATATACGTCGTCGTTAGAATATAAATATTTATATATAATTATAAATAGAATTGAAAATGGCGCGGTAGTTCGATAATTCGATTTCAAACTTCAATTGGACATACCGGGTGCAAAACAATCCGGATTTTAGTGAAACCAAAAACATTAGGATCCATTCGTGAATATCTTTCCAACGAATCCGAAAGATCAGAATTTCGTAGCGATAATCAAAAGATACGTCCAGTTGAAAATTCTGAATAGTCGCTATGGAATTCAGGCCCTTAAAAATGGACATTTTGCAAACGACCTCGGATTTCGACGAAACCACTTTTGTTGGGTCCGTGATGTAAAGTTATTGCTAGGTTTCAAATTTCATAATTTTTCGAATCAATATGTGAGCGTGGCAAAGGAAAACGCGATAGACAATTTTCAGTTGATTTTAATCGACTGGAAATTGGCCATTTTTCAGACGGTCTCGGAATTCGACGAAACTAGTTTTATTAGGACCGTATCGTCAATACGAAGTTAGAAAATATTTTTCTACAATTTATAGAGTTCGTATGCGACCCCGGTAAATTGAAATGTACGTTTAAAAATCAATATGTAGATTTAAATGTAAATTCAATGGAAACTGATTGTAACTATCGAATCAGCTTGCGATACATATCCCATTGTGTTCGGAATGGGGGTAGAACGCTGTGGACGACAGGCGGTGGGCCTCGTTTAGAGGTCGTTTGTGAAAGTCAACTTTTTGAACTTAAAATTAAAATTAAAAATATAAAATATATATTCTCACCTCCCCTCAGGATTCTCTCTCCCACGTCAGTTAAAGGAAAAAAAATCCACCGAACCCTAGCGATCCCCCCCCCCCTGACGCGCCATCGACGGCGGTCCCCTCAGCGCCCGTGCCCCTCCGATCATCTCCCTCCTCCACGCCTTCTTCTCCCCTTCTTCTCCCCCTTCGACGTGAAGGAATCCGCTCCACCAAAGCAAACCGCGAGCCTCCCTCTACCCAGCAGCGACGCCACCGTCGGCGCACCCACCTACCGACCCGACATCAGCCCCCCCTCGGTAAGTTCACTGTTGATTTTTTTTATTTACTTTAAAACTGTTTTTTTTATTTACTTTAAAACTGATTTTTATAAATTTAGAATAGAAAAAGATTGAATTTCTATCATAAGAAGATTAGATTTTTCTTCGCTTTAAGAATAGATATTTCTTTGATTGAATATAGATTTTCTTTGATTTCGAATATAGATATTTCTTTGATTGAATATAGATTTTCTTTGATTTCGAATATAGATTTTCTTTGATTTCGAATATAGATTTTCTTTGAAGTGGGAAATGGATTTTCCCTAGAATTGAAAAAGAGATTTTCTTTGAAATGAAAGATTAGATTTTCTTGGAATTGAAATATAATTTTTGCATGATAGGAATTAAAAATATGATTTTTATATGTTGAACTTCGAATTAAAAATATGATTTTTATATGTTGAACTTCGAATTAAAAATATGATTTTTATATGTTGAACTTCGAATTAAAAATATGATTTTTATATATTGAACTTCGCACTAAAAATTCGATTTTTATATATTGAATAGCGAAATAAAAATTCGATTTTTATATATTGAATAACAAAGTAAAAATTCGATTTTTACATATGTAGTGGCTACGGGCAACGAAGATGACGAAGATGCGATAGCGATGAAGATTTCTATCAATGAAGTGCCGTGGAGCTAGGATAGCTATATGTGAGAATTTCTCACCTTTCAATTTCTTTTTCTAGTTATATATATATACTAGGATGCAGACGGTGCTTAGTAGCCCCCGACACAATCGTCCACAGACCATGGACTTGTTTGTTTGGTTGCGTAGATTAGTTGGATTATTTGATTGAAATTGAATTGTGTGGTGAAATGAATTGATTTGATGATGTGTGAATGGCGTGGGCCTTCACTAGACCGGGGATAAGGCTAGGCCTCGTCCCGTTTCTAGTATCGTGCCGTTATGCCGCCGAAATTTTCTAAAATATGTTAGAAAAATAAAAATATCATTTTATTTAAAGAAGGAACTGAATAGAAATTCATATGATAGAATAAAATGTTTTGTCGTTAAAAATAGAATTTTTAACGTGAATGTGAATAAATAAATATTCATTTACAAACCAGACGGTTTGTTTATGTACACCTATTTGAAGGACGTTGATTGGGTCGATAAATTTTACACATCGCCCAACTGCACAAATAAAATATGTGTTTGATTGTTTGAAACCCCACACGGGTGTTAGGATGAAATTTGAAGTTCACTCATCCTGATTGATTAAATATGTCGATCGATCGATTGACAGGCTGTTATAAGCGTTAGATATTTATATTTGATGCTTATACAGTGTAGTGCACTTTGGTTGATGGTTGATTATTTTTCAATGCTATTATATACATGTGTTGTATGGAATCCATATAATCAACTTTATATGGTAATTGATTGGGCCTCATTCCAATTTGAAAAATAAAGAATATTATAAAATAAAAGTTCATGTGTTGACAGTACCCATCCATTGAGATTGGTCATGTGTTGAACGAAATATTTTAGTAATAAAATTTACATCTTTATCAATATAAAATAATAAAGGTTCATGTGTTGACAGTACTCATACATTGAGATTGGTCATGTGTTGAACGAAATATTTTGATAATAACAACTATTTTGAAAAAGAAATATTTGAAATAGAATATTTGAAAATAGAAATTTATGAAGCCGTGTTGATTAGATTGACCCCATTTTGACGTGAACGATATTTATATCGATTGAAAACGATTTCGAAATGAATTGAATTGAAAACGATTTCGAAATGAAATGAATTGAAAACGATTTCGAAATGAAATGAATTGAAAATGATTTCGAAATGAAATGAATTGAAAACGATTTCGAAATGAATTGAATTGAAAACGATTTCGAAATGAAATGAATTGAAAACGATTTCGAAATGAAATGAATTGAAAACGATTTCGAAATGAAATGAATTGAAAACGATTTCGAAATGAAATGAATTGAAAACGATTTCGAAATGAAATGAATTGAAAACGATTTCGAAATGAAATGAATTGAAAACGATTTCGAAATGAAATGAATTGAAAACGATTTCGAAATGAAATGAATTGAAAACGATTTCGAAATGAAATGAATTGAAAACGATTTCGAAATGAAATGAATTGAAAACGATTTCGAAATGAATTGAATTGAAAAACGATTTCGAAATGAATTGAATTGAAAACGATTTCGAAATGAATTGAATTGAAATTGAATTGAATTCAAATTGAATTGAAATTTGAATTGAATATAAATGAATTTTAAAACGAATTTATAAAGGAGAATTCAATTTTGAATTGAACTGAAAAAGAAAGTTGAAATTGCTTTTGAAACGATTTTAAAACTATTTATATAATTCGTTTTAAATAGAAATCGACGAAGTATATATTATATATATTATATATATAATATAATGGCCTGAATAGAACGCGTCGCGCCGCGGCAGTTCGTGAATTTCGACCATATATTTCAAACGGGCATTACGGGAGATCCGACCGTCGGATTCTCCTAAAACCGGAACCGTTGGGTTCGTATCGAAAAGAGCTTTCTAACAAATATTAGAAATTTGAAATCTAACGGTTGGATTTGGAGTTACGTCCAAATCAAATTTGAAAAAGGTCGCTATAAGTGCAGTTCGATGGCCATTGATGGAAATCGACTGTACGGGCCTTGATAAAATTATTAAAAATAGTAATAATTTGTGTAAAATCATAAGAAATGGTTTAGAAAGGATTGGGATGAAAAACGCCATATTTGAAAAGATAAAAATAGATTTTTATCGAAATGAACTAGTTTTGAACTAGAATTATAATTCTATTTATTTTTAAATAAATAAATTGAATTTGAAAAGGGTTTTGAAAATAACCAAAATTTCCAATGATTGCATTGGGGTGGATTTGAATCGAAATTGTCTTCGGAATATTTCGATGTTGGGATTCGTGATTATACAGGTGTTGTTATGGAAATTTGAAAGATATATATTTATATCGTTATTTCCAATACGATACTTGTTAGTCGTAGAATTTGATATTGAATATAAGCCGATATATTTTCTATTCAGAGCCTTGTGTTTAATATCAAATGTGATTTGGGTTTGTCGTGAATGGTGTCTTCACTAACACTGTTCTTGAACCCAGTTGAGAAAAGATTAAATCTTTTTATTTAGATTTAATGAAGTGTACCAATTCAATAATATTTAATTGGAATTGAATCGATATTGATTTTGGGTTTATCGTGAACAGTGTTTTAAATAACACTCGTTCTTTAACCCGATAATTAATGAATGTGATTTTGGGTTTATCGTGAACCGTGTTTTAAATGACACTGATTCTTTAACCCAATCGAAGATTAAAACTAAGTGGAGTTTTAATGAATCTTTAATTAGATTGAAATGATCGAAAATGGAGTATCACCAGTTTTGCTCCAGGCGATAGTTAAATCTTTAATTAGATTTGAACGTGAAATGGTAATTGAATTTACCGATAACACCGTGGTGTTAGATATGAAGTATTACCAGTTTTACTTCATGGGATGAATAGGTTGGGATTGGGAAATTAAAACAAATGATTACTTCAGTAAGTTTCGTAAATCCCGACTAGTTGAATCGAAATTCAGAAGTAGATTAAAGAATAAATTCAAGGAATTTATCTTTGATAAAATTAATGGGAATCTTTCCCTATGAATGTGAAATTTAGAAACTAACTGTCGGTTAGCCAAGCGGAATGGTTTTCTGGATATTGATCTGATGTTGGTTTCGGCCTTCGGGGTTAATATTTGGGGAATTATTCTCTTGATTAATTTGCGGTTAGTGACTGATGAATTGGAATGAGGCGTATGTTGTGTTTGTGTAGCACTTTTATAAAATATACGCGAGTTATTCGGAAAGACCGGGTTTATCCCATTCTGAATAACTGATATGACGATAAGTCGAAGATGAAGACGATGGTCGAAGACCGGAGGTCTTCACGTCGTTTGGGTGGTTACTGATGATCTTGATTGGGCTGTACACCCAAGAAGATGGAAACCGTTAGTGATCGTCCAGACGTACTTGGAGATCGATGGATATGCGGGGTACTAGGTGCCTCCGGTTTCGTTCAGACCCAGAACGGACTTGTAAATGGACTGTGTGTCTGACATTGGATTTTAGTCCGTGTGATTGATCTCTATTAAATATATATCTGTTTGGCGGCGGAGAATTTATTCTCTTGCTTAACGCCCTTCTCTGAGACGTACGAGCTCAGGGGTTATATATTGATGGATATCAAACGCATGGAGTGAATTGCCTGTGTGGCATGCCTAAGTGGCAATTGATCGAGGCTTCTGTTGAAAAGCAAAGTCTTGTGGTGATGATCAAAGCACGGCCTTTGTGGCGTAGCTTTGTGTAACGTTTACCTCGCGAGTTTCACACCCGGTATGAACCAAAAACGGGAGAGGACGTCAGGGAGGGCATGCGTTTCTTTCTAGCTAGAAGTGGCGTCAGTGGTTTTACACGCCCTGACGAGTTTGACTTATGTGGTTGTTGCTGTTGCGAGGCACCTCGGATTGATCGGTCGTTCTCGAACCGATGGAGTCATTTAGTTGGCTCGTTTACTCCCCATAGGGCGGGGAAATGCATGTTCAGGGTTTTAGTTTAATCCACATCGGTGGACTGGCCCTGAGGATCCAAGGGCCCACCTGTGTCTGGGTCCTGAGACACGGGCTAGAGCGTCTCGAATCGGTTGAGGACTATCTTTTGCCTCGGTTCATAGATGGAAACCCAATTTCCAAATACGTGACTTTGCGGTTTTATTTGTAAACCTATATATGGCGACATGATATATGGTACCCATGCCGCCTATGATTGATACTTATGATTTGAAGTTGTTTTATACACTATGCACTTATTACAGTATCAAATGATTTGTTTTAAACGTATCAAGCATTCTTTGGCTGTTATAAGGGAAAACCCTATCCCCCGGCTTGCGTTGCATTGTGTGATAGGACCTGGGTCTTATAACAGCTTCATTTTTCTTTATTTAGCATTGCGCTGTTTGTTTTATGCACTGGTATTCTTGGGAGGAAACCCGTTCCGTGTTATACGGCGTGGTCCCTTGATTTACCTAACTTTAAAATAAAGAATTAATAACTGTTTTAGTTCTCACACCAGTCCCATGACTGACCTGGAGTTTATTGTTTTAACCTAAACTCTGGGTGCCCCTATTTTGACACGGGCAGCTAGTAGTTTTGGTTTTGCAGATTTATATTCACAGGATCCTGGTTTACAGCTGGAACGATATCCGGAAAGCTTTGTATCCGTATATCTACTTCTAGTTGTGTATTGTATTATTTTCCGCTGCTATGTATTTAAATATAATTTAAATCTCTGATATTTCTGTGTATTATTCATTTATACTCTGTATATTCTTGTAATCTGATGCATTGTTGTAATAAACAGTGAAACATTCTTTTATATGCGTTCTGTTGTGGTTTGTTCTCGAGCTATCCGACACTTTCCTTTACGGGGAAGTTGCGGGTCTTTACACGTGGTATCAGAGCTTTGGTTTACAGAGCTCGAGAACAAGACACATTAGAACCATACGAAAGAATTCATCGGATATTGGATTAGTAAGATCCAATTAGAATGACTCGTTAGATATAGGATCAGTAGTATCCTAGAACGAGTGTGAAGAGTATATTTTTCAAATGAAAACAAATTTTGTTTTGAAAATTTAAATCAATTATTCGTATCTGATTATCTATTTATATTGAGTTGGACAGTCCAGTATATAAAGATTTTGCGTATACGTCTGATCCGCGTGTATTCGGAGTTTTAATATATTGGGTAGATATAGAATCCTACTCTAGTGGCCCGAAGATGATTCTGATGGTTGAGTACTCATCGTCAGAATTTATATTCGTGTGACGAAGGTGTGATATCTATATATTTCCTATTGACTGGTGTGAGAACCAAAATTAGATAGGGCCTATTGTTGTGATTTGGCATCAAAAATCTGATTTTTGACTATATATCAAAAGTATGAATTTGAAACGTTAAAATCAACTAATTGATTGATGTTTGTGTTGTTTGTTCATTTGTTTGCTAATTTTGAACCTTTATGCCTAATTGAACCGAATATTGAATTGTATTGAAAATTGGTCGCATTTGTTTGCGTATACATATATATCATTGAACAGGTCATAGCAAGGAGGCTAGAGCCAGAGAATAAAATTTGTTTGCCCGACAAATAGGTACATGTTTACTACATAATTTCCTGTTTTGTTTGGGTGATGATGATTTTGTGAGCCTATTGGCTAGCCGCTTGGCTTTTTCTTTTTCTTTTTGATATCTGAATGACCGGGGAAGCTATTTGAAATTCCCCGATGCTCCCATTGCAGGGGAGGTTATGGCAAAATTTTTCGAAAATTTAGGGTGTTAGCCAAATTTTTGAAGAATTGGAAAATTCTCAGAAACTGAAAAGTTAGAGAAGGGAAGCCAAATCGGACGTAGAGCTGAATAATCAAACCACTTTCGACTTTGTTCCTTTTCGGGGACGAAAAGTTTTAAGTGGGGGAGATTGTAACAACCCGTAAAATCTGGGCCAGTTTGAAATTTTTATTTTGGCAATTTTAGCGAATTTTGATTATTTAAAATGAATTATTTTAAATAATATCGACGAGAAATTTGTTTTGAATATAATTCGAACGTTTATATTATATACGTCGTCGTTAGAATATAAATACTTATATATAATTATAAATAGAATTGAAAATGGCGCGGTAGTTCGATAATTCGATTTCAAACTTCAATTGGACATACCGGGTGCAAAACAATCCGGATTTTAGTGAAACCAAAAACATTAGGATCCATTTATGAATATCTTTCCAACGAATCCGAAAGATCAGAATTTCATAGCGATAATCAAAAGATACGTCCAGTTGAAAATTCTGAATAGTCGCTATGGAATTCAGGCCCTTAAAAATGGACATTTTGCAAACGACCTCGGATTTCGACGAAACCACTTTTGTTGGGTCCGTGATGTAAAGTTATTGCTAGGTTTCAAATTTCATAATTTTTCGAATCAATATGTGAGCGTGGCAAAGGAAAACGCGATTGACAATTTTCAGTTGATTTTAATCGACTGGAAATTGGCCATTTTTCAAACGGTCTCGGAATTCGACGAAACTAGTTTTATTAGGACCGTATCGTCAATACGAAGCTAGAAAATATTTTTCTGCAATTTATAGAGTTCGTATGCGACCCCGGTAATTTGAAATATACGTTTAAAAATCAATATGTAGATTTAAATGTAAATTCAATGGAAACTGATTGTAACTATCGAATCAGCTTGCGATACATATCCCACTGTGTTCGGAATGGGGGTAGAACGCTGTGGACGACAGGCGGTGGGCCTCGTTTAGAGGTCGTTTGTGAAAGTCAACTTTTTGAACTTAAAATTAAAATTAAAAATATAAAATATATATTCTCACTTCCCCTCAGGATTCTCTCTCCCACGTCAGTTAAAGGAAAAAAAAAATCCACCGAACCCTAGCGATCAACCCCCCCCTGACGCGCCATCGACGGCGGTCCCCTCAGCGCCCGTGCCCCTCCGATCATCTCCCTCCTCCACGCCTTCTTCTCCCCTTCTTCTCCCCCTTCGACGTGAAGGAATCCGCTCCACCAAAGCAAACCGCGAGCCTCCCTCTACCCAGCAGCGACGCCACCGTCGGCGCACCCACCTACCGACCCGACATCAGCCCCCCCTCGGTAAGTTCACTGTTGATTTTTTTTTATTTACTTTAAAACTGTTTTTTTATTTACTTTAAAACTGATTTTTATAAATTTAGAATAGAAAAAGATTGAATTTCTATCATAAGAAGATTAGATTTTTCTTCGCTTTAAGAATAGATATTTCTTTGATTGAATATAGATTTTCTTTGATTTCGAATATAGATATTTCTTTGATTGAATATAGATTTTCTTTGATTTCGAATATAGATTTTCTTTGATTTCGAATATAGATTTTCTTTGAAGTGGGAAATGGATTTTCCCTAGAATTGAAAAAGAGATTTTCTTTGAAATGAAAGATTAGATTTTCTAGGAATTGAAATATAATTTTTGCATGATAGGAATTAAAAATATGATTTTTATATGTTGAACTTCGAATTAAAAATATGATTTTTATATGTTGAACTTCGAATTAAAAATATGATTTTTATATGTTGAACTTCGAATTAAAAATATGATTTTTATATATTGAACTTCGAACTAAAAATTCGATTTTTATATATTGAATAGCGAAATAAAAATTCGATTTTTATATATTGAATAACAAAGTAAAAATTCGATTTTTACATATGTAGTGGCTACGGGCAACGAAGATGACGAAGATGCGATAGCGATGAAGATTTCTATCAATGAAGTGCCGTGGAGCTAGGATAGCTATATGTGAGAATTTCTCACCTTTCAATTTCTTTTTCTAGTTATATATATATACTAGGATGCAGACGGTGCTTAGTAGCACCCGACACAATCGTCCACAGACCATGGACTTGTTTGTTTGGTTGCGTAGATTAGTTGGATTATTTGATTGAAATTGAATTGTGTGGTGAAATGAATTGATTTGATGATGTGTGAATGGCGTGGGCCTTCACTAGACCGGGGATAAGGCTAGGCCTCGTCCCGTTTCTAGTATCGTGCCGTTATGCCGCTGAAATTTTCTAAAATATGTTAGAAAAATAAAAATATCATTTTATTTAAAGAAGGAACTGAATAGAAATTCATATGATAGAATAAAATGTTTTGTCGTTAAAAATAGAATTTTTAACGTGAATGTGAATAAATAAATATTCATTTACAAACCAGACGGTTTGTTTATGTACACCTATTTGAAGGACGTTGATTGGGTCGATAAATTTTACACATCGCCCAACTGCACAAATAAAATATGTGTTTGATTGTTTGAAACCCCACACGGGTGTTAGGATGAAATTTGAAGTTCACTCATCCTGATTGATTAAATATGTCGATCGATCGATTGACAGGCTGCTATAAGCGTTAGATATTTATATTTGATGCTTATACAGTGTAGTGCACTTTGGTTGATGGTTGATTATTTTTCAATGCTATTATATACATGTGTTGTATGGAATCCATATAATTAACTTTATATGGTAATTGATTGGGCCTCATTCCAATTTGAAAAATAAAGAATAATATAAAATAAAAGTTCATGTGTTGACAGTACTCATCCATTGAGATTGGTCATGTGTTGAACGAAATATTTTAGTAATAAAATTTACATCTTTATCAATATAAAATAATAAAGGTTCATGTGTTGACAGTACTCATACATTGAGATTGGTCATGTGTTGAACGAAATATTTTGATAATAACAACTATTTTGAAAAAGAAATATTTGAAATAGAATATTTGAAAATAGAAATTTATGAAGCCGTGTTGATTAGATTGACCCCATTTTGACGTGAACGATATTTATATCGATTGAAAACGATTTCGAAATGAATTGAATTGAAAACGATTTCGAAATGAAATGAATTGAAAACGATTTCGAAATGAAATGAATTGAAAATGATTTCGAAATGAAATGAATTGAAAACGATTTCGAAATGAAATGAATTGAAAACGATTTCGAAATGAATTGAATTGAAAACGATTTCGAAATGAAATGAATTGAAAACGATTTCGAAATGAAATGAATTGAAAACGATTTCGAAATGAAATGAATTGAAAACGATTTCGAAATGAAATGAATTGAAAACGATTTCGAAATGAAATGAATTGAAAATGATTTCGAAATGAAATGAATTGAAAACGATTTCGAAATGAAATGAATTGAAAACGATTTCGAAATGAATTGAATTGAAAAACGATTTCGAAATGAATTGAATTGAAAACGATTTCGAAATGAATTGAATTGAAAACGATTTCGAAATGAATTGAATTGAAATTGAATTGAATTCAAATTGAATTGAAATTTGAATTGAATATAAATGAATTTTAAAACGAATTTATAAAGGAGAATTCAATTTTGAATTGAATTGAAAAAGAAAGTTGAAATTGCTTTTGAAACGATTTTAAAACTATTTATATAATTCGTTTTAAATAGAAATCGACGAAGTATATATTATATATATTATATATATAATATAATGGCCTGAATAGAACGCGCCGCGCCGCGGCAGTTCGTGAATTTCGACCATATATTTCAAACGGGCATTACGGGAGATCCGACCGTCGGATTCTCCTAAAACCGGAACCGTTGGGTTTGTATCGAAAAGAGCTTTCTAACGAATATTAGAAATTTGAAATCTAACGGTTGGATTTGGAGTTACGTCCAAATCAAATTTGAAAAAGGTCGCTATAATTGCAGTTCGATGGCCATTGATGGAAATCGACTGTACGGGCCTTGATAAAATTATTAAAAATAGTAATAATTTGTGTAAAATCATAAGAAATGGTTTAGAAAGGATTGGGATGAAAAACGCCATATTTGAAAAGATAAAAATAGATTTTTATCGAAATGAACTAGTTTTGAACTAGAATTATAATTCTATTTATTTTTAAATAAATAAATTGAATTTGAAAAGGGTTTTGAAAATAACCAAAATTTCCAATGATTGCATTGGGGTGGATTTGAATCGAAATTGTCTTCGGAATATTTCGATGTTGGGATTCGTGATTATACAGGTGTTGTTATGGAAATTTGAAAGATATATATTTATATCGTTATTTCCAATACGATACTTGTTAGTCGTAGAATTTGATATTGAATATAAGCCGGTATATTTTCTATTCAGAGCCTTGTGTTTAATATCAAATGTGATTTGGGTTTGTCGTGAATGGTGTCTTCACTAACACTGTTCTTGAACCCAGTTGAGAAAAGATTAAATCTTTTTATTTAGATTTAATGAAGTGTACCAATTCAATAATATTTAATTGGAATTGAATCGATATTGATTTTGGGTTTATCGTGAACAGTGTTTTAAATAACACTCGTTCTTTAACCCGATAATTAATGAATGTGATTTTGGGTTTATCGTGAACCGTGTTTTAAATGACACTGATTCTTTAACCCAGTCGAAGATTAAAACTAAGTGGAGTTTTAATGAATCTTTAATTAGATTGAAATGATCGAAAATGGAGTATCACCAGTTTTGCTCCAGGCGATAGTTAAATCTTTAATTAGATTTGAACGTGAAATGGTAATTGAATTTACCGATAACACCGTGGTGTTAGATATGAAGTATTACCAGTTTTACTTCATGGGATGAATAGGTTGGGATTGGGAAATTAAAACAAATGATTACTTCAGTAAGTTTCGTAAATCCCGACTAGTTGAATCGAAATTCAGAAGTAGATTAAAGAATAAATTCAAGGAATTTATCTTTGATAAAATTAATGGGAATCTTTCCCTATGAATGTGAAATTTAGAAACTAACTGTCGGTTAGCCAAGCGGAATGGTTTTCTGGATATTGATCTGATGTTGGTTTCGGCCTTCGGGGTTAATATTTGGGGAATTATTCTCTTGATTAATTTGCGGTTAGTGACTGATGAATTGGAATGAGGCGTATGTTGTGTTTGTGTAGCACTTTTATAAAATATACGCGAGTTATTCGGAAAGACCGGGTTTATCCCATTCTGAATAACTGATATGACGATAAGTCGAAGATGAAGACGATGGTCGAAGACCGGAGGTCTTCACGTCGTTTGGGTGGTTACTGATGATCTTGATTGGGCTGTACACCCAAGAAGATGGAAACCGTTAGTGATCGTCCAGACGTACTTGGAGATCGATGGATATGCGGGGTACTAGGTGCCTCCGGTTTCGTTCAGACCTAGAACGGACTTGTAAATGGACTGTGTGTCTGACATTGGATTTTAGTCCGTGTGATTGATCTCTATTAAATATATATCTGTTTGGCGGCGGAGAATTTATTCTCTTGCTTAACGCCCTTCTCTGAGACGTACGAGCTCAGGGGTTATATATTGATGGATATCAAACGCATGGAGTGAATTGCCTGTGTGGCATGCCTAAGTGGCAATTGATCGAGGCTTCTGTTGAAAAGCAAAGTCTTGTGGTGATGATCAAAGCACGGCCTTTGTGGCGTAGCTTTGTGTAACGTTTACCTCGCGAGTTTCACACCCGGTATGAACCAAAAACGGGAGAGGACGTCAGGGAGGGCATGCGTTTCTTTCTAGCTAGAAGTGGCGTCAGTGGTTTTACACGCCCTGACGAGTTTGACTTATGTGGTTGTTGCTGTTGCGAGGCGCCTCGGATTGATCGGTCGTTCTCGAACCGATGGAGTCATTTAGTTGGCTCGTTTACGCCCCATAGGGCGGGGAAATGCATGTTCAGGGTTTAAGTTTAATCCACATCGGTGGACTGGCCCTGAGGATCCAAGGGCCCACCTGTGTCTGGGTCCTGAGACACGGGCTAGAGCGTCTCGAATCGGTTGAGGACTATCTTTTGCCTCGGTTCATAGATGGAAACCCAATTTCCAAATACGTGACTTTGCGGTTTTATTTGTAAACCTATATATGGCGACATGATATATGGTACCCATGCCGCCTATGATTGATACTTATGATTTGAAGTTGTTTTATACACTATGCACTTATTACAGTATCAAATGATTTGTTTTAAAGGTATCAAGCATTCTTTGGCTGTTATAAGGGAAAACCCTATCCCCCGGCTTGCGTTGCATTGTGTGATAGGACCTGGGTCTTATAACAGCTTCATTTTTCTTTATTTAGCATTGCGCTGTTTGTTTTATGCACTGGTATTCTTGGGAGGAAACCCGTTCCGTGTTATACGGCGTGGTCCCTTGATTTACCTAACTTTAAAATAAAGAATTAATAACTGTTTTAGTTCTCACACCAGTCCCATGACTGACCTGGAGTTTATTATTTTAACCTAAACTCTGGGTGCCCCTATTTTGACACGGGCAGCTAGTAGTTTTGGTTTTGCAGATTTATATTCACAGGATCCTGGTTTACAGCTGGAACGATATCCAGAAAGCTTTGTATCCGTATATCTACTTCTAGTTGTGTATTGTATTATTTTCCGCTGCTATGTATTTAAATATAATTTAAATCTCTGATATTTCTGTGTATTATTCATTTATACTCTGTATATTCTTGTAATCTGATGCATTGTTGTAATAAACAGTGAAACATTCTTTTATATGCGTTCTGTTGTGGTTTGTTCTCGAACTATCCGACACTTTCCTTTACGGGGAAGTTGCGGGTCTTTACAAAGTACTATGAAAAAAACTATTATCCGTCCTCCCGTGCTAAATGCCGATTCGGAAGCAACCATGGAAACCAGAATAGCTAGAAGATCTCGAGAAACTAAAGATAAAACAAGATATTTGGTACAATTTTCCTTCCACCATAACAAAATATCAAAATTATTCGGCATATCCTCAATCGGTGCATTTAAGTACTTTTCTAGTTCGTTATCTCATTCTCGAAATCCTCTTAAAAAAGTACTCCTTTTTTCAGTAAGACCTGAATCATGATCGATCACATTATCAATATCAAAGGACGTTTGAGGTCGTGGTTCCCTACTTGTTTGTGTGCCAAATGTAGAATCATCCACATAAAAGTTAAACGATCTTACCAAAATATCTTTCACGCTTTTTAATATATCCACCGCAACTATTTTTCCATACATATCTTCAACCAGTTCCTTCAAAACTCAAATTTATATATATCTTGCATCAGGTACACATGTAATAAGTAAAATTGTGTTCAAATTACCTACACTTCCCCAATTTTGGTCAAACTTAACTTTCATATTGTGTGCCATTTTTCCAAAAAATGGATTTTTTCCCACTCAATTTTCGAAGTTGTTCTTGAATTACGGATAGCTCTCCAAACATTCATTTGCGATAACGAATAAAGTTTTTCTAAGTTTTAAAGTAATATTGAAAATATAATTTAAGAATTTAACAAAGAGTTCGACATTTTCTCAATCTAAAGAACCGGAAGGACAAATATCATCATAAAAACATGCAACAAAATTACCATCATTTTCTTTCATATCATCGAAAACCCTTTTGTACTTTAACGCACCTTTAGGCATCAAATACATTGAATTCCGCCTAGTAGGCATATTTAAAACAAGCATAGATTTATGCTCAATTCCCAATCTTCTACTCAACTCTGTAGATTTAGTAAATCATGACAGATATGATCTCATAAATCTAACTGCAGTACGGATTCCGGCTATGGTACTACCAATCTCCTTTAGTCCATCGTTAACAATTAAATTGACTATATGAGCACAATAACGTAAATGAATGAATTCATCATTCAAGCCACAACCACCATCAAAATCATTCAATTTTGTTTTCACATAATTAATTGCCACTTCATTCAATTTTGTTTTCATATAATTAATTTCCACTTCGTTTGCCTTAGCATTATCAACCATGATAGACACTATTCTTTTAAGCTCCTATTTTTTGACACACTAAACTATACGTTTTCCAATATTTTCTCCATTGTGATAGTAATCATACAAAAGTTTATAATTCACCTATGTAAATTCCAATTTCCATCAATAAAGTATGCAGTTAAAACCATATAATTCACCTTTTGAATAGAAGTCCATGTATCGGAAGTCAGACAAACACCATGCAATGATTCAGAGAACAACTTTTTAAGAGATTTTATCAAGTCCCAATATACTTGAGCACATCCCTACATGAAGAATCTTTAAAACTAGGACAAAACTGTCGACAAAATTCAAGGAAACCTTCACCCTCTACAAAATTAAAAAGGAGTTTATCAATAATTAGCATTCGAGCTAATGCTTGCCTACTTAGCTCTTTGTTAAATGACCATGTGTTGGAAATTTTATGTGAATTATTAAAATATTGAGATAAGTGTATGAATGGCTCCCTTATGTGAATAGTCCCACATCATGGGATTATATGGAAGAGGAAAGTATTTATATTTGTGTCAAAGAAATCTTGTTGGGGCCTTGGGCTCCCAATGCATGCTTTGTTGTGAGGAGGGAGACCATGCATCATGACCACCACACACACGTTGCGCGCGCGCGACGGACCGATTCGACCCGGCCCGGTTCGGTTCGGGCTTGGGCCTTGGCTTTGTGGTGTAGACACTTATATTTTTGGTCCAGAAAACACTGCGTTTTTCGAACTATTTTCTAAATACAGAAAATATTTCTGAGCCGACTTTTATTTATGAAGCGGTAAACTCTTGACCCAGTATTTTCAGCAGATCCTATTTTTCTTCCTCTGCCCAGTATTTTCGATTAACCTTAATCACCGTCTATATATTATCTTCAGTTGTAGACGAGATTACTACAGAAAAAATATACTATTTCTCTCCTCCGCCATTAAAATATTCTTACAGAATTTTTCGAGCAGTTGTTAATTTCGAAAGTGCAAATCTGCACTGATTTGTTGTGCAAAGCAAATCAGTTATTAATTTTAGAGAGGCTGTTTTATCCTAGAGGCGGCGGCGGAAGTACGAACTGGTTTTGCACCACCGACCAGATCGCCGAATCGTCTTCAAGAGAGCGACCTAGTCCACAACTCAGCCATTGTTTCCCAACAATTTGAAGACGAAAAATGAAACAATGGCTTTGTCTGCTGCCCCATTCAGTCTCGGCGACCTAATCTCAAATCGCGCTGCTTAAGAACAAATTCAGTCGACTTGATCAGCATCCGGATCCTCGAGCCAGCGATAGGGGTCGGAGATCTGGACCCCATGGTAGTTGTCGATGATGATTCATCGCGACAAACGATTGGATAGTGAAGAACTGGAATTGGCGAGCAGAACAAATTGGATCTGCTAGAGAGACTGCTCATCAAAATGCAACCGGGCAGTTGCATTATTTTCCAACAAAGTTCTGCCACAAGTGGTAGAAGAAGATTGATAATAAAAAGGACTAATCACTTGGAGAATCAGACTTCATGAAGGTACATTCTATTAACGGGATTTATTCTCTATGTTGGTTATGTGCAATAAAACAAATATGGAACCATGAATGGTAGACAATTTTTAAGCAGGATGCTGCTCATAATTGTTAGATCTAGGAATTTTCAAGTTACACCTAAGATAGTTCCAAATTTGCTTGGAATATGAGCAGTTAAGATAAAGAAGTTTTATGTCTTCATGAAGGTATTGAGCACAAATTACACTTAGGATCAGTAGATACATTCCAAAGTGATAATTTTATCTTTGGTAGTGAACTTATTATTTGAAACCAGCAATGCGTTTAAGGACATTCTGGGAGCACATGTACAATCCCAAATCAAAGAATTTGACCGAACATGGTTCCATACTGAATTAAAATCAAAGTTTTCATTACCAATAGGCAACTAATGCTAGATATCACTGTTTTTTGTGAGATTTCCTCTGTGAGATACATAGCGTAAAGAATGCTTATGCAGATTTTGATTTTCTGACTTAGATCGAGATTGAGTTCTAAGTATCTATTAAGACTGATAAGTAAAAATGCAGAAATTAATTTTTTCTGTGATTCAATTATGTTAGTCTCTAAGTTTATGAATATTTTCCTATGAGAAAATATAAATTCTCAATCATATGAACATTTAAAATAGTAAGCATCCACAACCGGCCAGTAAATAACAGAATGGAATCCGCAAGGAAACCATAAACGACAGCAACAACCAACCCAAATGAATGATTCTAGACAGTTATTCTATAATACAAATGTAGAAAACTAGGTCATAAGGCACAAAAGTGTTGGAACAGGCCAGACCCTGCATCGCAGGCAAACATGACTGAGGGGCCTCTAACGGCTATGATTACTGAGATTCACCTTGTTGGTGAATCAGAGGGTTGGTGGGTAGACATTGGTGTTTCTCGCCATGTTTGCTATGATCGTGATATATTCACAATATACACGGTTGCTGACGATCAGAAAGTGTGTTGTGAGATCCTCACACCACTTAAGCTGTAGAGACTGGTAATAATGAAAATAAAGCATATGATTGGAAAGACATTGATTCTTAAAGATGTGATGCATCTGATATGTTTGAAACATTCAAAATTGAAATCAAGCAAATAGGAAAATTAAGAGACTACATAGTGATAGAGGAACATAATACGAATCAAATTCTATTCTGGATTTTTTATGTGATATATTGTACATAAGAGAACTGCACCCTATTCACCTGAAATGAACGGTAAAGCTGAAAAAATAGGACCTTTACCGAATTAGTAATTGTCATTTTATTAAATTTAGGTGCAGCAAAACATTAGTGGGGGGATATTTTATAGACTGTATGTTATGTTCTGAATAGAATCCCCAAATCAAAGAATAAAATTTCGCCTTATGAAATTTTAGAGAAATATAAATCCAATATGTCATACTTTAGAACTTGGGGTTGCTTAGCATATGTTCGCATTCCAGACACTAAGAGAATAAAATTGGCAAGTAAATCATACGAATGTGTATTTATAAGCTATGCTGTTAATAGCAAAACATACGGAATTTATGACCTAAATACACATAATACATTTTGAATTTAATGATGCCAAATTTTATGAAACGAAATTTCCTTTTAAATTAAGGAATAGTGGGGGCACATCAAGTATGCCTATTAGAATAGAACTTAATAAAAGTTCTGAAACTGAACCTAGAAAAAGTAAAAGAGCAAGAACCGTAAAAGATTTTGGTTCATATTTTTTGTGCTTTTACTATAGAGGAGGATCCCTTAAACCTCCAAGAGGCCTTATCTTCCTTAGATGCCTTTTTTTGGCAAGAGGCTATAAATAATGAGATGGATTCTCTGGAATCCAATAAGACTTGGCATTTGATAGATTTACCTCCTGGTTGTAAATCTATAGGCTGTATATGGGTACTTAAAAAGAAATTAAAAACCTGATAGCACTATTGATAAATATAAAGTACGACTAGTAGCTAAAGGTTTTAAACAAAAAGAAAATATATATATTTCTTCGACACTTTTCACCTGTAACTAGAATTACATCCATTCGGGTATTAATCTCACTTGTCTCTATTCATAATTTATTAATACACCAAATGGATGTGAAAACCGCATTATGAATGGTGAATTAGACGAAGAAATTTATATAGACCAGTCTGAAGGATTTGTAGTACATGATCAAGAACATAAAGTATGCAGATTAGATAAATCATTATATGGTTTAAATCAAGCACCTAAACAATGGCATGAAAATTTGATAACCTTAATCATTTCACATGGTTTTAAAGTTAATGAAAGCGACAAATGCATTTATTACAAATCTGAGAATGACATTTGCACTATTATATGCCTTTATGTAGATGACCTACTCATTTTTGGGTCAAACATTCATGCCATAAACTCAGTCAAATCCTTATTAAGTGCCAGTTTTGATATGGAAGATCTAGGTGAGGCGAGTATAATCCTTGATATTAAAATTACTAGGTCCGAAAAAGGGATTTTCTTTGGATCAATCTCATTATATTGAGAAGTCTCTAAAGGAAGACAATTACTTTGACTGTAAATCTACATGTACATCATACGATCCCAGGGCAAAGATATTTAAGAACACTTGTGAAGGTGTAAGACAGTCAAAGTAAGCGAGCATCATTGGCTGCCTTCGGATGCCACTAATTGTATTAGACCCGACATTGCCTATGTCATGGGATTATTATGCATGTTAACTAGTAGACCTAGTATAGAGCATTGACATGCTATTGAAAGGGTCATAAGATACCTTAAACAAGCCATGAACCTTGGATTACATTATGAAAAGTTTGCAACTGTACTTGAAGGATATTCTGATATAGACTGGAATACTTTATCTGTTTATTCAAAAGCGACCAGCGGCTATATATTTAGCATCGCTGGAGAAGCTGTCTCTTGAAAATCCAAGAAACAGACTATTTTGACTTAGTCTACTATAGAGACTGAAATAATAGCACTAGCAACAGCTAGTGAAGAAGCAGAGAACTAAAGAAATCTGCTAGTTGAGATCCCTGTATGGGAAAAATAGACACTAGTGGTGTAATCGATTGTGATAGTTCCGCGGCTATTGCAAGAAGTATAGAACCGTTATAACAACGGTAGAAAACGACGGTGTAAGCACAATACTGTAAAAGAACGTCACATATATAGTGATGAAAAATTTGACGACTATTGAAAGAAAAACAGAACCGATATTACAACGGTAAGAAATGACAGTCGTATGCACAGTATTGTTAGAGAACATCACATATAAATTGATGATAATTTGGCAGAACCTTTGACGAAAGGACTGCCCAGAAAGAAGGTCCTTAATAATTCTAAAAGAATGGGACTATTGCCCTGTGATTGTGGAATCACGCACAATGGTAACCCGAACTTAATGACTGGAGATCCCAAGAACTAGGTTCAATGGGTAAAAACAAGTTGTGTAGTGATAGTAGATGAACATGCTAAATTTTAGATTAAGAAGCATGTATTACTGAAGTGATTAGAGGATGAGTTAATAAAAACTGTTAATGAGATCTATACTCTATTTGGAGTGGAGTACCTACCTTCAGGAGTGCTCTTGATAGACTCACCTTTGTGAATGTGGAAATGTGGCCGTTTCCTATGAAGTTTTGGGCAAAACTTCTAGAGCGTTCACTAAACTGGGATAGACGTGCATGGCCATAAACGCACGGGCTTATTTGATTACACTATAGAAAAGATTGTGTGTGGTTTGATGTCAGGAATAGAGTTCAAGACTACGTGTCACTCTAGTAAAAATTGAATCTTATTCACTACGCAAAGGTTCAAGTCAGATGACACCTTTGTTTATGCACAGTCTTATGTTTTTAGAAACTGCTCAATAATATTTTAAAAATTCAAAGTGAGGGATTGTTGGAAATTTTATGTGAATTATTAAAATATTGAGATAAGTGTATGAGTGGCTCCCTTATGTGAATAGTCCCACATCATGGGATTATATGGAAGAGGCAAGTATTTATATTTGTTTCTAAGAAATCTTGTTGGGGCCTGGGGCTCCCAATGCATGCTTTGTTGTGAGGAGGGAGAACATCCATCATGACCACCACACACACGCGCGCGACCGACCGACCGACTCGACTCGACCCGGCCCGGTTCGGTTCGGGCTTGGGCTTGGGCCTTGGCTTTGTGGTGTAGACACTTATATTTTTGGTCCAGAAAACACTGCATTTTTCGAAATATTTTTTAAATACAGAAAATATTTCTGAGCCGACTTTTATTTATGAAGCAGTAAACTCTTGACCCAGTATTTTCAGCAGATCCTGTTTTTCTTCCTCTGCCCAGTATTTTCGATTAACCCTAATCTCCATCTATATATTATCTTCAGTTGTAGACGAGATTACTACAGAAAAAATATACTATTTCTCTCCTCCGCCATTAAAATATTCTTACAGAATTTTTCGAGCAGTTATTAATTTCGAAAGGGAAAATCTGCACTGATTTGTTGTGCAAAGCAAATCAGTTATTAATTTTAGAGAGGCTATTTTATCCTAGAGGCGGCGGCGGAAGTACGAACTGGTTTTGCACCACCGACCAGATCGTCGAATCGTCTTCAAGAGAGCGACCTAGTCCGCGACTCAGCCATTGTTTCCCAACACCATGTTATGAGACTGTTGCTGCCTTTACTATTGCTTTCTAAAGCTAAGGTTTTTTTGTCTCTTATCACTATCACGTGGAATTGACCTACATGATTTTTTTATGTGATAATTCAAATGTGTAGTGCCATTTGATCTAGAATCGCATGCAAATTGTTGACCACAGTAGTTGCAAGCACATTTAGGAATATTGGGATAAATATCTTTAGTAAAATGTAATCATACCGCAGAAGCCTTTCTGCTAGAAGTCTTGCAATCGGGGGGTAGAGGCAGTCTTCCACTTCCAACGTTGAATTGTTCATCGTCGGTCTCCTCATCGTCCGCTTCTTTCAAGTAATCAACAACTCCTGTTTCTCCAGACGATCCCTCTATTTGTACCTGTTATATAGATTAATATTATATCATTAAACTTGCAATAGTCGTATACATGCTATGATAGCTTAGCAACAAGTAAGTTAGTGAACAAGAATGATTGATCAATTAACTTTAACATTAACCTTAAGATCAAATACAATTACATTAAAAAAAAGCAGTTTTACAATAAAATTACTATATCACTGTAATATAACAGATTCTAAAACAATGGCTATAGTACAATAAAATTGTCATATCAGGGGTATAGATGATGCACCACTGGTGTAGTGATGTAGATGCACCATTGTTGTAGTAATGCATCATCTGCACCGTTGGTGCGGTGGTGCAGCATCTTCACCGTTGGTGCAGTGGTGCAGATGATGCACCATTGCAAGGGAAAATTCACAAAGATTATGTGTACACACTACACATAAATTAGCCCTACCACCGATTTTATATGTATAATGTACAAATTTTGATGTACACTGAGTTTATTAATATGAAAGTCTGATTTGATAAATGTACACACAAACGATAAATCAAAGACAGGTTCACGTCACAACACACAAGTTTGGAGAAGCATGCAAAGTGAAACACATCTAGAGCATCAAATAAACCTACCTCATTAACCAACCAATACAAGGAACTTAGTCTAAGACATAATTATACTGTCAAGAATCCAGTTCGAACAAGCATAGGGAGAGATAATATGGCAACAAGAGTCACAAGAAAAACTCAACGAAGGCCGGTAATAATAGATAACAGTTTTGGCAAGTGCACAAATAAAATCAAACGAAAACGTGTTCTTCAGTCAATTACATCCAGGACAAGCAAAACAAATTTTAAAATATACACACACATTGTTTACTCACATTTGCGTAAACACGCATCAACATGGAAATACAGTCACATTCACAACGAGCACAGAAAAAACAACCGCACTCTAATGTCCACACTGATGTACACCAGCATATTGCACAAACACAAAACATAGCAGAGCACGATCATACATAATTACACATATTTCTACAAAACTGCATATATACATGCACACAATTTTGCATGCAAACATAGAAACATACCCACACGTACACATACTACCACACTACCACGTATGCTCTTACAACATCATAGACAACTCTATATGCACATACCCATAAAACTCACACCACACACCCTCTTACAGCATCACATAAATCACCACACATACACACCCGTAACACTCTCTCTTACACACACATTCACAATACATATGTTTACAAAACCACGTTGAATTATATAAGGAAATATTAGAGGTTCTGAATTGCATATTACATATTTAAACAAGCTTAGGTCTGTTGCTGAATTTGATAACTAAAGCATCAACAGTTGGACCTCTAGAACATTATTTTGCCATTATATAAAATATAAGAAAAAGATTTAGCAGCAAACTGCTTCCAACAATGGGGAAAGGACAAGTGCAAACAATGTTATTGAGATATACATAATATAATGGCAATCATTACCTAGCTCACTCATAACATAGGGCAATGTAACTATACAATATACGGTACCAATAAAAAAATTAGCTATTTTGCTGATTTAAATGGAAAAAACTCTGGTATCAACAAATAAATTGAATAAAATTTAATACAGGAGAAGTATTAAAAAAACATATATAAAACACTACAAGAAAACATATATATGGTTGCATTCATTGGTTGTGTTTGATATGTAATTTGTCTTGAATTTGTTCAGAAGGGAAACCGACCGGAGTCGTAAAACCCTCCTTAGTGCACCTAAGCTGGTCCGCGAGAACCACCTAAGTGACTGATCTTAGCGTATGCACATGGTTACATTTATTTAACAACTGACTAAAATAGTGGCTACGTTTAACACTTCTCTCATCTATTTCCATTTTTCTACCTAAAAATAGATTACTTTCCCCCTTGTCTTCCCTTAAATTACTTTCCTCCTCGTTACCCTTAAATTACTTTTGAGTTTACTCTTTTCCTTCAATCCACGTTCGGTCTACTTCTTCTACCATAATTCTCCCTATTCCCTCCTCCTTCGATTGACAGATATCTATCCGGATTTCCACACAAAGCTTTGATTAAAGGTAACACTTCACTTTATTCATATTTCGTACTATTTAGGGCTCGGTATATTTATTTTCAGAAAAAAAATTGAAGTGTCAAATACTAGAGTGTAATAGCATACGGGTTATACAGTGATCCAGCGAAATAATAAGTTCACCGATTCAAAATGTGAATGAAAACGGAGATGTGATTTAGTATGAAGGGAGTATTATATTTCAACTAGGAATAAACGATGAAAATATTAATATGAAATGGGGATTATTATTCAATTAACAATAATAAGAAAATTTTTAATGAAATATAACCATTTCAACGCTTACCATAAAACCGTAACCCACTTCGAAAAAGATGTAATAAATACAAAATAATAATTAAATAATAAAGAAATATTAGCGGACATATACGTAGAACTGCTAAATTGTAATTTGATGTAACTTGAATATTAATTCAGCAAGTTTCTTGTGAAATGTTAAATAAAAGAAGATTAGTTTCATTGTCCCCTCCTCGTCAAATAGAATGTAGTTGATTGATTCTCTCCATCATATAAATGATGTTCCTTTAGAATCTTATGCATAGCTTGCTACCAACAGCTATACTATTGGGTTGGTATTGAGCCTACTATTTGGCCCTAAAATGCTTGCAAGCATTCACTAAGAATAAAAGTTCAGGTTTTTGGTCCAATAACTGATGGTTTGAACTGATTTCTCTGGTTTTGATGCATGTCATGCAGATGCTAGATTCTTCATTCTAGACCACTGGAGCTGACCATTCACGGTAATTGTGGTTGAACTGTGGCTTCATCTAGTCCTACAACTAGGCATTTTATATGAGTACGTATGCTACATTATTGTGAGTTTGCCTTTTATGCATGTGTTTCTTGGTCGTTTAGTGGATTTAAGCTAAATGTTTCTCAATGATGATTTATTTTGCTTTGTTAATACTTATGTCAACAAATTATGGGGATGAGGACCATGAAGTAACCTATCTACAAATTTATGAATATATTTATCCTTTTTGGTACCTCTCTCGTGAATTTATGCATATTTTTTCTTTTTGGTGCCTCTTCTTTTTCTATAGCAAGACTTATTTGTTTGTGTTTCTTTTTCAAAATCCCAGTCAAGAGTGGAATTTCGTTTCCATTTCTTTTTGTTTTGGCTCTTTACGTATGATAACCTTTTATTATATGTTACGTTTCAATAAACAATACCGGCACTGATAGATGTCTATCTATCTATTACTTGTGCTGGAAACCAGAACAAATCAAACCCCTTATCCCTAAAACCCCCTATCATCCTATACCTTACCAATCAGGACCCCCTATCCTCCTATACCAATGCATGTCTTTCACATTACCAATGCATGTATACCTAACACTTCAACTCACAACGAACATTTCAGGCTGCGATAGCTTTTTACGCACTCACCTAGGGCAAGTGTTGAACACTCCATGTATTCATATTCATATTCAAATTGGAGCAAGGTACAGGTAAAGTTGCTCTCCTATGATTTGAAACTGGTAGTTTTGACACCATTCTTTTCCTTCTCCCACTATAATATGATTCGGCAGTTATATTGTCGTTTTTTTGTTTTGAGCATCTTTATTGGGATCTGTAGTTTCTCCTATAAAGGGAAATAAGTGAAATTAACAACCTTAGCACTATTCTTTCTAGCGTCAGGAAATATCAAGATTGTTTATTTTAATATATTAACAAGGTTATGTTCAAGGAATGCCTTATCCAATGTTCTTTTGTGAGCTTTAAACAATGAAACTAAATTCATCTTTTTCAAACAACACTATGGATTTCAGAAATTAATATAGTGCTCTACCACCTTTTGTGATGAAAGCTAATTTTGAAAATGTCACAATTCAAAGTGTAAGTTGAACCAATAAATTAATCACATAATGATTTTCAAAATGATTGCTATGTACATATGTGTGTGTGTGTGTTTTTTTTCTTTTGTTGGGAAAAGCTATATACATGTTTTAAATTTGGACCTACGTACATTTCTCAAGATTTCTTTAATATATCAAATATTTGCCACATATAAATTGCCAGATGAATGATTTCAGCGTATGTATTTTGAGCAATGAAGTTTAGAGTTAGAAATTTTGATTTCTATTGAAATTTTACATTTACATGAAAATCAAAGGTTTTACACAGATGTTAGTTTTTTTATGTTTAGGCCATGATTATAATTTGGATGTCGTATTCTCATGTCCCGAATTAGATAATATCATGTTTGGTTAATCTGATCCCATGTCTAGGTATAACCTTTTGGTTGAGTCCCTTTATCCATGGAAATTTCTATTAAAACATAAAATAAAATAGCGTTGAAAATGAATCACGGGAGGCAATCGGGTTAAAATACAAATTAGTTCATTAATTTTGGATGAAGATTTTCTCTTTTTCATTCACTCTCTTTCAAAATTTATTTTAGTTCAATAAGATAAAGGTTATGGTAGGCATATCGTTGAACAATACATATACAGTTTGTGTCATTCATAATACATGCATAATATATAATCCAGTTGCTAAAATATTTTCATATTCCATTATGACTATAACATATAACAACTAACAATATCAAAATTTCTCAAATTCTTTGGAGGTATATATTTGTATTTGCATTTTGTTGTGGAGTATACGGGATGGTTAAGGGACGATGAATTCCATTTTCTTCACAAAATTTCTCAAATTCTTTGGAGGTAAATTTCCCACCTCGGTCGGACCTCATAGCTTTTATCTTATAACCACTTTCATTTTCTACAAAAGCTTTGAATTTCTTAAAAGCATCAAATACATCGGACTTTTGTTTAAGGAAATAGGCCCAAGTTTTTCTACTATAATCATCAATAAATAAAGCAAAGTAATTACTTTTCCCAAGTGAACACGGTTTTATTGGATTACAAATATCAGTGTGAATCAACTCTAATGGTTCTCTAGCCCTTGTGTTGGATTCTTTTGGAAAACTTTTCCTTGATTGTTTTCCAAATAAGCACCCTTCACATATTTGATTCATATTATCAATTCGTGGTAAGCCATTTACCATGTTTTTATTCTTTAACAACTTCAAACCCCCACAATTAAGATGTCCAAATCTTAAGTGCCAAAGCCATGATGAATCTTTATAGCATGATTTTAAGCATTTCACAATACCGTTTGAAATATGAAGTGGAAACATTCTATTTTTCGACATCTCTACTTTAGCAACCAAATTTCCTTTAGCATCTTTCATGGAAAGACTATGATTTTTCATATGAATATAATATCTTTTTTCTAAAAGTTTCCCCAAACTTAGAATGTTACTTTTCATATTAGGCACATAATATACATTAGAGATAAAGTCATGTTTTCCATTTTTCAAGCAGATTGATATTTTTCCTTTTCCCTTAACGGGAATTTTGGATTCATCACCAAAATGAATGTTTTCACTTACCGATTCATCAAGCTCCATGAACATATTCCTTCTTCCACACATATGATTGCTTGCCCACGTATCTAAATACCATGTGTTAGTACTACCAGTTTCATTTCCTTTATTTGCCAAGAGTAGTGTAGAATATTCTTCCTCTTCTTTAGCAAAGTTAGATCTCTCTGGAACTTTATTAGAAGTAGATCTACATTCGGAAGCAAAATGCCCAAATTTATCGCAATTATAACATTTAATTTGTGATTTATCATACCTTGGCCTTCCATTTTGTTTCATGTTTCCTCCTCTTCCTCGACCTCTTGTAGCATATGTGTTTTGGCTTCTCTCCTCTTTATTGAAAGATTTGTAACCACCTCTTCCATAGCTTTGGCCTTGACCTCTCCCTCTTTGGCTACGACCTCATATAATTCTTTCATTCTCGCTCAAGGTGAGTTTGGTTTGAAGAGCTTGCTCTAATGGCTCTTCCTTAACCCTTTTCTTTAATTTTTCTTTATGGGCTTGAAGCGATCCCATGAGTTAATCAATGGTCATGGATTCTAGATCTTTAGATTCTTCAATAGCAACTACTATATAATCGAATTTTGAATCTAAAGATCGTAGAATTTTCTCAACCACTCTAGAGTCTTCCAATTTTTCACCATATCTTTTCATTTGATTTACTAAAGATAAAACTCATGAAAAATAATCATCAATCGATTCGGTTGATTTCATATGTAAATCTTCAAACTCACCTCTCATAGTTTGTAGTCTTATCTTCTTCACTTTATCAATGCCCTTGAATGCATTCTCCAAAATCTCCCATGCTTCCTTACTACTTTTTTCCACCTTCTCAAACATTGACTCATCCAAATCTTGATGAATGAGAGTAAGAGCCTTTCGGTCCTTCTTTCTTGTATCAATCAATTTATCCCTTTGATTTTGGGATAAAGTGGTGATGTCGGCGGGTTCAACATACCCATTTTCAACGATATCCCACACATCTTGTGATCCAAGCAACGCCTTCATGCGAATACTCCAATTATCATAGTGCTCCTTCTTTAGCAATGGAACTTGAAATGGAGTCGCCATATTATTTTAACCAACAACCTGGCTCTGATACCAATGTTAGTAAAATTCTCAAGTTGATGTTGAATTGGATAGAGAGATTGTTTTCAAAAGAGGAAGTGATACTTTATTGCAACTTTGCTTACAAATTTTTTGCTTGGTTACAAATGAGACATACTTCTCCTATTTATACTAGTTCACGTCTCAAATGAATGGTTGAGATGTTTTTAATCCTACGGTACATAGCTTTTCTCTAAAGTTTTCTATAACTCTCCTACAAAATATCTAGGCCCTTTTATACATAATTAAAGGGTAAAAAACTCTAGATACTAATTATTTTATTACAACATGAAAAAAGATAATTCTAGGCTCCTTCCACGTCAACATGTATCTAGATATTTCTATCTAGATATTTCTGGTTCAAGGCTTCTCTTTTAACTCTTCCTCTTCAAATTATTTGCAGCCCAATCTCATGGCCCAAGTCAAGTTTAATTTTTTCAACAGGCATATCGTTGAACAATACATATAAAGTTTGTGTCATTCATAATACATGCATAATATATAATACAGTTGCTAAAATATTTTCATATTCCATTATGACTATAACATATAACAACTAACAATATCAAAATTCAGAAAGAGTAGTTGTTATAATAAATCTTATATACTTGGATCACAATTTCAGTATTATAAGTGGTGAATGCACAAGTGATAGAGCTCTACTGCTATTTTTCTATGTACGTAAGTTCTCAAAACATTTTAACATATTCAAATTCTTAAACTACAAGTTAAGGGCTTACCAGCTCTACCAGTTATAGTGGTATGGTACTCTGGGCATAGATTCTAGAGGTCATCCACTCAAAACCCATTGAGATATTAAAGTGAATGCTCTATTTGAAATAATTATCACTCTTGCTATCCAATGAAAGTTCGTAATCTTCAAAATACAAAATATTAGGCTTAAACTTTAAAAAATGGCAGCCTTTCAGATAGTTCCATTGTCGTTGCGAACAGTTTTGGTCACTTACTATTGAAGTGAAGACTAAAATCATTATATCAAAATATTGATTATTTAGTTCATTAGTTGAACGCTGAACTTATGTGTAATGTTCGAAGAGCTTTGGGTTGGCTAGAGGTGTTGTTCCAAGGTAGCGTTTTTGTAACGACCCGGATTTTGAGCGACTTTGGTTATCGACATAAACTCGATGTCGGTAACCAAAACATCGAAAAATCCCGGTAATTAATGAAAGAAATTAGAGGGTGAGAATAGATAAGATAGAAACTTAGAATAGAAGAAGAAGAAGAACACAACATCAGAGTAACACGAACCTCACAGCGGAACGAATAACATATAATAGATAACATAACTTTGAAATATAACAGTTATGTATACATTAGCACTTATCAGAGTACAACTCTTACAACACAGCGGAAATAACTATAGCTATATGATCCTGAAGCCTCCTGCTCCATCTCTTCATGTATCTGTAAATTCCTGACTACTTGACTACCCGTACAAAATTGGGCACCCAAGAGTTTAGGGAAAACAACAAAGTAAACTCCGGGTCAGTCATGGGACTGATGTGAGTAAAATAGTTTAAATGGGTATATGAACAAGTAAACGATATCTCATAAGACCACGCCGCAGAACAGAACGGGTTTTTCCCTTATGAGAATCCAAAATATCTTTATATCAAAAACCTTTTGATATTATAATAATGTCTATCAACCACAGTATAATAATCATCTAGCAGAAACGCTTTCATCTCACGTTCTACATATATAGTATACAATCAAAACCGCAAGCACGTATTGGGTAATGGATTTCCAACTATGACAAGGTATGGAACCACCTTCCGATCAGTGTACTCTAGGAACGATACACTGGAGTTCAACAAGAACATCTTGTAACTCAGCCACACATGACCGACCACTCATTTTGCTTGAGTGTATCAAATGTATATCACCAACGGTTGGGATCAGCAACCGTTCCCGTATATATATGGGACAGCATTGATAGATTTACGAAACAAATGAATATTCTCTAGATAGGTGATTATACACCCTACTTCGATGCGACCGACTTAGCCATGCTGCCTGCCCGATTTCTGTCATTTACCAGATGATGAGGCTAGAAGTTACGTGTTATGATCACATCAGATTCACTTTGAATGCCACATTGTCAGATCCATCGAAAATCACTAATTGACGTCTACAATAGTACATTACGTGTTAGCTAAAGAAGTTTCCTTCTTCGCTTCCACTCTTGGTACGTTTGAAGAAATCAATGTATGTGACCTTTCTGGAAATACTCTGTCAGACATTCATTCATAATTCATCCTCATTCACTTAGAACGTCACATCGTCATACCCGCCAAATCACAAATTGACTTATCCAAAAATAACACGGGTATACAGCTAAGAGAAACGAATTCCTTTGCCACCAAATGTGAATACGTTTGAACAAATCAACTTACGCGATCCATTGGATATACTCTGTCAGACCTTCGTCCATACAAGTTGTCCTGGGACTGGACAAACCGAAGGCACTATTCAGTATATCCATCTTAGTCACTGTTATCTAAGACTTATACAACAGCCCTTGCATTTTACTCCGTCTTCTATTATCTTTGGCATATATGATTCGCGACGCTTATGCCAATCCAGAGTGGTTATTTGGATAATAATCCAACCGGTCTCTCCATATTAACAATGTTAAATTAGTCAAAACTTCGATAGTCTGTGAGTTAACTATCGAAGAAAAACAAGTGTGCAAACAATGATATTATTTCCAAAGGGAAATTATATCGATCAATCATCATTTAACATTTATCTCTTTAGTTCATTAATTTACTTATCTTCTGTTTCCATATTTTCTGAATTCTTATTTCTATTATCAGAAAACATTTCTGATTTCTTACTTGGAAAACATTTCCAAAACTCCTTTGCGATCAAACCTTACCATTTCTTAGTTAAGAAGGAAGTCAATCAAGTTGGGGTATAATTACCTCTCAGACCTTAACTGAACAACGTTATAACTTTGAAATGGTCAAGTTTATCTTTTAATCTTTAACCACTTTACGCCTTTCTCGGATTCAATTTTACTAATCCACTTCTATATTTAAAACATTGGTTATAACGATAACGTTATAATCCCTACTTTCGAATTATCTAACTTTAATTATAACTTCTATTCTTATTAGTGAATAATTAACCTAACACTTATTTATTTATAAATAAATAAATCTCTATTTAAACACTGGAAAGTATAAGTACTTTCATGAATTCGATATAATCGAATTCGCCGATTTACTCTCTTCGAGAAGTCTCTATTATATTAACTCTTCTTCGAATAACCTATATTCGATTAACCCCTTCCTTTCGAATATACTATTATTTGATTACTCCTTCTCAAGTAAACGATATTCGATAATCTCTCTTCGAATAACTAATATACGATAACTCTTTCTTTTCAAATATCTCATATCTGAAAATCTCACTTTTGAATAAACTATATTCGATAATCTCTTTTCGAATGACTCTTATTCGATAAATCTCACTTTGATCAAACTATAATCGATAACTCCTTTCGATGAAACTAACATCGATAACTCCTTTCGATGAAACTAACATCGATTAATTTAACTCAACGAACTTAACTCGACTAGCTTAACTTGACTCGACTTACTTGGTTCGACCAATTCGATTAACCTAGGCTCGGCTAACTTGGTTTTATTTAACTCAACTTGATTAACTCCTATCGAATAACTAATATTCGATTTAACTCCATTCGTTTGACTCTAGATCGCAGCGATCACAAATGGTTACACCTGATTCCCTCAGGAAACATCCGACCGCCTTAGGCTATTTACAGCCCTGCGAATTTCGCTAGCAGTCGTACGAGATGGCAACTTACCCTAAATACTATGTTTGACTAATTCTGTCTCAAATAACTATATTTGATTAAATCTAGTTCGTTTTAACTCTAATCGATTAATTCTAACTGATTAACACTAACTGGTTAACTCTACCTGGTTAACTCTAACTGGTTAACTCTACCTGGTAACTCTAACCGATTAACTCGACTTGATTAACTCGACTTACTTAACCCAACTGGTAATCTCGACTTACTTAACCCAACTGGTTAACTTGACTTACTTAACCCAACTGGTAAACTCGACGTACTTAACTCAACTGGTTAACTCTACTGAACTGGTTAACTCTACTGAACTGGTTAACTCTACTGGACTGGTTAACTCTACTGGACTGGTTAACTCTACTGAACTGGTTAACTCTACTGGACTGGTTAACTCTACTGAACTGGTTAACCCTACTGATTAACTCTTCTCGAATACTATATTCGACTAACTCCTTTTAACAACGTTTTATTCATTTGAAAAGATTTACTTTAAATAACGGTTCTACACTTTAAAAATGATTTCCTTTTTATAACGTTTTCCTCTTTATAACGGTTTCTGCTTTATAACGTTTTCCCTTTTTATGACGTTTTCCTTTTTCATCCCATTTGTAAGTGGTTGACAAATATTCCCTTTTAAAATTTATTCTTGAAATATTCTAACTCCTTAAATTCTCTGAAAAATTTGCCATAACCTCCTTTGTAACGGGAGCATCGGGAAAATCCCCAAACCCGCTACACAGGCCTTCCCATTCAAAAAGAAAATGGTTTGAAATTATTTCCTTTTTGAATATCTCCTATTTATAAATATTCAAATTTATAAATATTTCTTATTTATAAATATTCCAGTTTATAAATATTCTGTTTTTCAATATCACTTTGAAAATCTCCTTTTCCCATATATTTTATGGTACTTAACACATCAAATCACGATGACCAATCTCATTCAAACCCATATAATCAACCATAGGTTTTAACTACATCATATATCATAATATATGGAAAAGAATAAAATAACTGTTGAGGAATCCAGTCGGATTCCTCCAACCTGTTTCCCTGCATCCACAGATGTTACACAATATGATTATCATCACTTTCAGTTCAATATAAATTATTCTGATAGCAGAATCAACATATAAATATTTAACGGTTTATATATATATATATGTATAATTTCCACTAACTGACTAGCAGTTCAGTCAATCAACCAACACACAGCAATCAACAAATGATTAACAGTTCTAAAAATACATTATAAAAATATAACTGTTCAGAGTTGGTGAGTTTTACTCACTTTGACAGTTCATCGTTAAAGAACGATAAGCTGTTATTTGATTTAAATCAAACACTTTATTTCACCATAAATTCATACGAGCCCCAATCCACTTCCAGTCAGCTTCATTGTGAAGCTCTCGTCCATACGGTCCCAACGCAACTTACGGTTCGTGATTCTGATTTCATATGAATAAGTTATGACCACTTAAAGTCAACATACTATTTAGATTTTTAAAAATAAAACTAACTTATTTAGTCAATGGGCCTTACATTCATTTCTTGGCCCAAATACCCACTACTACCCGATCCACCCCAGGCCACTTCTTCCCCAAATAGCAAACACGCTGCTCTTCTTTCCTCCTGGCCATTCCCGTTTGATTTAGCTCCCTTATCTCCATCATCTCTCCACAAATCTCAACAAGAATACCACCACAATAACCCCCGTTCAAATCTGCACCATCCAGTCATCCCGAACTCCAACTCGCACACCTCGATGCATTTCCGTCCGTCTCCATTCCACGCCCTGCTGAGGACACGCAGCAGCAATTTCAACACCGAGTTCCACACAAAACACCCAAACGAACCACCTCACTGCTACAAATGCCATGCTACCACTCAAAACACTCATCGATGCTCAATCCTTCCTTAATTCCTAACCCTAGGTGGACGCTGTGCCAATTTCCAGTGAACGAACTTGATGTCGCACCACACAAATGGCCTACCAGAAGAAAGCTTAACCCCTCACGAGTACACAGATGTGGATTGTAGGATTTAAAGATTTTTCCATGTTTTGATTTCTATTTTCAAAGCCACGATATTTTTTTTTTGAGGATGGAAAATGATGGCGGGTTTTTACCAAAGGAAAAGTAGAATTAGGTCTTAAGGGATTGTTAAGGGGGGTATTTATAGGGTTTAGGATTTAGATATTTTGAGTTAGATATTTTAGGATATTTTATTTTTATTTAATTTATGTTCGTTTCGCCTTCTAAAAATCCGCGTGATCACACATGATACCTAAAAATCACCAAATTGGACATGCAGCTACAGTTCGACATTACGGTCCCAACGAAACTGGTTTCGTCGAATTCCGACTTCGTATGCTCACACAGCGTATTTTTAACCGTCAAAATACTGACTGTTTTACACTCTAAAAATCCGTACGGCCACACAGTGACTCTAAAAATCACGAAGCTGGAAATCTAACAACTATTTGACATTGCGGATCCAACAAAACTAGTTTCGTCGAATTCCGACTTCGTTTGCAAAGCCGGCTATTTTTAAGGCTTTGGATGACCCATTTAAATATATAAATATATTTAAATATAATTAAATTAAATATAAATAAATTTATATTATCGTATATCTTCACATATGATATCGTACAACTCCAGAATATCATATCAGAATTTGCAGTTTGATATTTCAGATTTTAGATTTATCGATATTCAGTTTATATCGAAAATCCTTTTTATAACGTAAATAAAGCGTTGCGAATTATAAAGGAATTCTACAGCGACTTTTCTAGAATTTGATTTGAACGTAAATCAAAATCTACACGATGAAATCCCGATCTTTCTCTTCCACTAGAAAGATATACTCCACCAGCTCCACACGTTTCTCGTTTCCCAGAAATCCGGCTTAAAACGAATCCTGTACATTCAGTTGAAGTTCAAGTCGCCAAATCGCGAACTGCAGCGCCATTTCAAGCTCGATTTTAATTATAATATAATTATACGTTCAAACTGTCGTCGATTGAATATATTTGTCAATCTAATTCAACTCTAAGCTGAATTAAATCTAAGGGACGACCCCGTTCATAGAATATTTTGATTTCCAATATTTTTGCTTATTTCTGAATTAAATATATTATTTAATTATTTAATTTAATTAAATATTCCATATTATTTAATTAAACCTCTATTTGATTCACTACATTACAATATATATAATTAAATAAATTAATTATAATACCCCGGACAATGTAGGTCATTACAGTTTTTTTATTGTTATTCATTGTCATAACTTGATAACTGATGTAAATATATGAGGCAAAAAAGTGGAAATAATCCCTCAAAGATCTACGTATTCAACGGGGCATTTTCAAATCGAAAATTATATATATATTAGGCTAATTTGTGGTACAGTATATATGTTGAATGAAACTGCTACAAAGTATACCAGTTAGTTATTAAATTTTATTCACGGTACATATTACATATGTCGAATCAAACTAATAAGAAGTACATTAGTTATTTTCTCATTTTATACTGCATATCTTTGGATTATTTCTCATATTTCCTTTAATTGGGGTACATGCAATTAGTTTGACTCAAATTTGAATTTCTTACTTCCATTATCCTGTAAATTGCCATAACAGGTTTAGGTTACATATAAATTGAAAGATAGAATTATATTACCAAATAATTATGTGTAGGGCTTATTAAGAGCTTTGCTAGAGCGCCCGAAACATTTTTAGTCATTTTGTGCGGATCTGATTTTGTGCGGTTCTCCTTTAGCGCAATTCAGGGGGAGGTGGAAAATCCAAAGGTACCCATTACTCCCGCACAAACTGACTAACACAAACACGGGCAAATTAGCATTTCTGGCTTATTAATCCGTTGTTTCACTTATATGCCATTATGTCAAAAAAATATCTATTTCTTATATTGGAAAGTAGAAACCCTAGTCTGCAAAGAACCTCACTATGCCAAGGCACCAAAATTTCTGTTTCTGCGTACACTACAACTGCTTTCCTTTTCTTTTACGATCAATCTTCTGGAATCATTCTTCTTCTTTCTCCTATTTTTTAATTACAATCCCGGTCCCTGTAAAACTATTTATATTTCTGTGTTAGTAGAAATTTGTTCTCATAATCCAATTATTGATTTACTGTTGGTCTCCATTCTTCTTCTCATTTTGAATTTCATCGACATCGTCTCTGTAAGTATCTTTAATTGTGCAGTTTTCTCTGTTCATGCACTTTATGAATTTCGATCTGAAATTTTGAACCACATCATTTTTCATGTATGGTAGTTGTTATATATATATATATATATATATATATATATATATATATGGGAAATTCTATTTAGACACAAAATGGTGACACAAATATAAACACAAACAATCTCAACCACTAGATTTTTCCCTTGAATTACACCTCACACATAAAGACAACCAAATCCAACGATGTAAATTTTGTGTCTCCATTTTTGTGTTTAATTTTGCGTCCAAATAGCCGCTCCCTATATATATATATATATATATATATATATATATATATATATATCTGTGTGTGTGTGTGTGTGTGTGTGGTAAAGTCTATTTTAACACAATTTGGTGACACAATGAATTCTCACCATTGGATTGCCCCCTGAATTCTGATGAAATGAGAAGAGGAGGAAATTTTATATTTCGTTTGAGGAAGAACACTTTTTATAGTTTGCTTACTTTTACTTCCCTTACAACACTCTTACTTGGTTGTTTCCTCCCTTACAACTAAATGACCACTCATATATATAGTAGTTTACATGACTTCTCAAAAGACACAAAATTAATTAACATGACTCTTAACACAAACAGACACAACACTTAACGAACGAAATGACAATTGACTCTATAAACGCATCCCTTGATCAATGAACATAAAGACCATTAACTTCTCTTAGCTTTTCACCTATAAAGACACTTGTCCCTTCATTTTATTATTCTTCATTAATAATGCATTTAAAGTTTACCCAACAAATTCCACCTTCCCATGTAAAGACAAAAAGATCCAATGGTGCAGATTTTTTGTGTCACCATTTGTGTCACCAAATTGTGTCAAAATAGGCGCTCCATATATATATATATATATATATATATATATATATATATATATATATATATATATATATATATATATATTCATCTTTGCATATATCTTTCCATAAATACATATGTCGATTATTTTGTTGATTGAGTGTAACAGATTCAGATTATCGGTTCTATGATTTCGCATAATTGTAACTTTAATATTGAATATTTCATTGAATTGATGGAATTTTTCCATATAAATAAAAATATTATGATTTACCCTTTTATACTACTTTTTACATATAACATATTGATTTGATAATATAACATTCCAGTTCATTGATTCAATTGCTGAAATCGTATGAGTTTACAACTACACAAATTTCAAAAAAAAATCACGATGGTCCCCAATATCACCTGTTAAAGACCTTAAAACCAAAGATTAATTATTTTCTGTGTGTTGTCTCTCTAATCCTGAGATAGCAACATTGCTATTATCATGTCTTGGTATGTTACACTCAAGTATTGAAAACAAGCATAAACCGAATCTTGAGTTACTTATTTCAATTTTTGGAAATGGTCAAAAAGTTATTGCTGCTGCAAGGTAAACATCTGGATTGCTTTGACTTAATTTTGTACCCATTACGCATGTATTACAAGCACATGGAGTTTCGGATCATTGTATTGCTAAATTTTTACAGCAACGTCCAACTGTTGTTACGTTTGGTCATGAGAAGTTTGTTATGTTAGTAGAATTTGTTAAGGAAAAGGATTTAATTCTAAATCCTTAACGTTCTGTAATTGCATAGGAGTTGTGGCATAAATGAATTCATACGATCTTAAAATGACATATTGTAGAAGCTTAGGGTGGTCGGAAGAAGAAGTTAACTGAGCTTTTTTAAGGTTTCCAAATTTTGGCTGGTTTTGGAATGAAAGAAGATAATAGATTTCTTTTCACAGAAATCTATGTGGGGAGCATCAGTTCTGTGACTCTGTCGAAATCCTCCGTGCTAACAGGTTTGAGTTTGGAGTAAAGAGTTCAACGAGAACGATTTCTTTCGTATTTATATTACTTCATGGATGAAATGTTCCTGAAGTGCTTGAGGCTTACAGGGGAAGTGGTGCTACTATATTCAACTGCAGTAGGAAGTCCACGATAAGCTGGAATCACTGGGAACCAGCAAGGTTTAGCAAGGAAATCTAGAACAAGTAAGCAGAGAAATGAAAAGTTGGTAATATTTTTGGCATTTGTTCTTCTGTACACACAACGTGACTATGCTTTGTTGATATTTCTCAATTCTGTATCTGTGATCTTAAGAAACTGGATTTTCCCCTTTATTCTACAGTTTGTAGTGGTTAATCAGTAACTACAAAAAAACTTCCAAGTCATTTCATGTAGACATATGAATACATCTATTTGTTTACTCATACTAAAATGGATGTGCATGATTTTATTTTCCACAATTGATGCAACGTTATCATTAAATTACACATACTAAGATTTATGAGTAAACAAATGGTCATGAGGTTATGTTTTATAGATTGATAATATCACTGTCAAATTTGATAATGAGAGTCCTGAGGTTACATATAGATATTTGATATTTTAAGTTTGTGGTATATATTTGTATTTGCATGCAGACAAAGGCATGCCCTTTAGCTTCAAAGATGAACAGAAATGCCATTGACTGCAGTAAGAGAGCAATATTATAGAGTCACCTCTTCATAGTCTGACATTCTATCATTCCCTTAAAGGTAAGTATGCAGTTTGCAAACTCATGCTTTTATTGTCAAACTGATCATTCTTGAACTAATTCCTGATGACTGTAAACTATGTGTGATACTCAATAATAAATTCAACTGAATGCTAACTTACCCAATCCTGTTATAGAATTCTTCCGATTTGTATGTTTTTATTTACGTAGTTTGGTTTTATATCTTCACGCTGCAAGTTGATAATGGTTATTTAAACTATCATCATTATTATTATTATTAATTATTTAGCTTATTGAAATCTTATTAAATAAATTGGCCAAACAAAAAAAATAAAAAATAAAATAGGTTTTTTATTATTTTGCAATCATGTAGATGAAAGAAGAAAGACTACAGCTTTACAATTGGTGTTTCTAGGTTAAGAAAATTCACAACCTATTCACTTCCTAAAACATTTCAAAGAACTCCACGATTTAAGGTGTTGTTATAAACATCTAATTCTTTGATTTAAGTAGTCTCCTAAGTTTATTTTGTTAGAATTTCAATATATATTAACAGCAGACAGTCATGAAACCCTAGATCCAAATATGTAACCATATTGATTTAATTGAGAACAAATCAGAAATTAGATTAGCGGAAGCGTACCTGAATCCGTAGTTAATCATGGCAATGCCTGAATCCATATTTAGTTGCTAAGAAGAAGATATAATTTGGTTTGGTCTTCAAAAAATACACAAACCCTAGATCTGAAATCAGCTCTCCGTAGAAGAGTTGCTAAGGCTTGTGTAATTCGGGGACCATAACCCCTTATTTATAGAGTTGGCATTTTGTAATTCAGCCCTTCAACAAATTATAAAATGCCCCGGTATCTACACATTAGGCCCATGACAACTTAAAATTAAGCCTATTAATTTTAGTCTAAAATTAGATCACTTTAATTAGGCTTTACACCAAAATAGCACAACACATTTTATTTTACATATGTGACCCCATTGTCAAAATATTCCAACAATCTGCCCCTGGATCACGTATGAAATAACCTTAAAATGTGTTTAACTTTACGAGCTCCAAAATTTGCTATTTATAACATATGATATATCTGAAACAATCTCGTCCATTAATTGTGTTGACAAAGGATCAAAGCGACATTCGTTACATTTATCGTAACTAAACTCATCAATGGTCACATATATCAATACAATCAAACGACATAGATCAATCATGGATGCGTAGCATGGAAATTATATGAAATGTGATCTATACATGTCTATTTTCAACTGGTCCTTCTTTAGTGAGATCAAATGTTTAATATTCAAACAACCTGAGTGCAAAGAAAAATTCATTACTTTATTTATGATCAGAAAAAGAACTTGATATGCATATATTTGTAACTGAAGTATAGAGCAATGAGTCATATGACAATACCGAATACAAACTCCCCCTGAACCAAAATATCCTTACATAAAAGTTACACCAATTGAGCTACATGCTCATGAAAGACCTTAGATGATAACCTTTTGGTAAGCGGATCCGTCATAATGGAGTTTGTCTAAGTGTGCTCTATGAATTACAATATATTTTGCACTCTTCCCTTGTTGGAAAATAATATATTCTTTACTGTCACAATATTACTTGGTCTTTCAATTATTTATCTATAACTGGAGTCTTGTGACAAAATTTCATTATTATTTTCCATATTTGGATGTCTTATAATTAACCAAAAACGATATTTTCAAAATGGAGAAAAACTATAAGTGCCTAAATGACACTTTTCCCATATACAGTTTCACCCATAAAATATATTATCATTGCTAGAAGTGGATCTTTTACAGTAATGACATCCAAAATATCTGGATCGTAATTCTCTATGATCTCCACCCGATCCGATCTTTTATCTATGAGCATATAATCTTTTATTTTGTCTTTTAAAGATGTATCATATATATCATAACTATTTTGGCTACTAAATCATTGATCCACTTTTAATATCAGTAAAGTATCTGCCAAATAATACACGCATATCCATATGTGTATATACATTAGTATGCATTAGAATTCACACTGCAAATGCATGAGAGATCTTTTGCATTTCTTTGATTTCAAGAATGGTAACATTTATATGTTTGGTAAAAGAAAAACAACTGAATCGCGTTTACATACCAAATCTTTTAAGCATTTATCTTTCTAATTCTTTTGTAATAATCCAAATATCACCCCATGAACAATAATGGTGTATTTGAATCCCAAATACAAAAGACTAATCCATAAATGAGTTTCTTAAATAGTTTCACAAATGTCTCCATTGAGAAACATAACTTTAATCTCCATTAGATAATGCTCAAAAGTACAAAATGTAGTAAGCTCTAAAGCAATCGATTCTAAAGAATCGTTTACTAAGTCCAAAATTAAACATTCTTTAAAGAAGATAAAATTTCCTTTTAATAATAGTGATTTCAATAAAAGTGCCTTATAAAATTCAATATTACCCACTTGATCCCTTTTGGCTTTGAATAGTTATTCATAACCAGTTATCTTATTACTTAAGTTAGAGGGAGATTTCAAACTTTATTATCCATATAGATTTATGCTATATGTTCATTTCTTAAATCCACATTTTAAATTAGTACCTTACATGAATTGATGTAAATCCATAGCATCATCTTTATCAATCCATTATTTATCTTTATGAAGAAATACTACACAATAATCTGAAATAGCATTTATTCTCATTTAGGTGAATTTCCATAGTGATCTTGCATTTTTGAGGTTGTTGAGTTTGTTTTTTTGAAACATAAACCTTAACTTATAAAAAAAATATCTTTAACATCGTCTTATTATTGTTCTTAATTTACTTCTTCCTAATAAAAGAAAACAAATCTTAAACTTTAAGCGAAGAAGCAATCGCAGTTGAATCAAAGATAATGATTCTCTTTAAAGACAATGATATTATTTTATTTCTCCCCCCAAACTCAACATCCTCAAAATAACTATTGCAATTCCCGCTTTAAAACTTTTCCTTAGTGTGGGTTCATAAAAAATATAAACTTTAAATCGCTTAGAATATCAATAAAGTATTTTCTACCTTTATGATATCTCAGTCTATAATTCCTTAGCAAACTGAAATAAATAATTATATTAATCACCAAAACAAGATTTGAGATATCATTACACAAGCTATTTAGCATAAGTAGTCATAACTTATATATCATACATTAAGAGCTTCAATTACATAAGATTTTGAATTTATTCATAAATCAACGTTACTATTTCTTGATGAACAGAAATAACCTAATATGTTCATGTTAGAAATATGAAACCGAAATCTGTCTAAATGACAGCATAAAAAATATCGAATAAATTCAAACAGTTTGACCTAAATCTCAATAATAACTTTATATGTCTGTATATTCCATTAAAGAAATAACTATAAATATATATGTATGTTATTTCTTTTCTTCGAGATCCTTAGCGACTTCTTAATCCTTATACATTTATTTACAATGTATATCAAATGAGTGCTTAAGATCTTATAAACTTAATCTATCCTCTAGTTACCAAAGCGCTGAATTACCCCTATAAGATGATACCTTATTCTCAAAATAATATTAATCTTAAAATGATCACACTGAAGATAGCCCCAAAAAATAATAATAACTTGGGTAACTATAACTTTTGAAGCAATATTTTCCTTATAGTACTCACTTAGATTTCTTTTACTTTGACTTTATGGAATCAAACACCACAAAAAAGCTAGTTTCCATTCTCAGTAGATAACCTATAAAAAAATAGGTGTCATTACATATAGTTCATCCTTGAAAAGCTTTTGAAATATTCACTTAATGATCCTTTAACTCTTGCCCTTTTAAATTATACCACCTTTCAATATTCTTCATAACCTAACAAGAATATCTGACTGTAGTAGGATTGGTTGTAACCCGCCTAATTACAAGAGTTAAAAACTATAAAGTCAAGAACAAATAACATGCTCTCTTCAAATCCTTATATTTATCCCAAAACAAGATGGGAATATTCTTTAAATTGGCAGATAATTCAGTTAAATTAGCTGAAAATGAACAAAAAATAAAATGAAGATTGACCATATATGCTCATAGCCAAATATCAACCATAGTAAACTCAAATAATTGTTAAGTCTCTTCTCAAGATACCTAGCACACATTAATATCAAGTCTTTGGACAATAATATTAATTGTAAGTGGAACTCTTGTTGTAATGATCAAACACTGACAATAAATTCAAGTCAAATAACAACCTTCCTTTGGGCCGATTAATTATTCACTCGAAAAACCTTCTAATTATCATGTATTTATCATCACATATGTGTACGAGATTCGGCCAAATATTAGTCTTTCTTTGGGTCGACTAATACTCGCATGAACAACTACACACAAATATCAAACATTTTCATGAACCACCAAAATATAGAGGTCACTTTGGCGACATATTATTTCAGTTAATTCACTATGTATGTAGGATATTTACGGTTATAAAGAAACACCAAAATTATATTTGAATTTATCCTTAATATATTTACAATATATTTTGAGTGCTATAAACACTCCAAAAATGCTTTACATCATAGATGAATATCACGATCAAATACCACATAAAATTATGTGTAAACGACATAATAGATATCATACCGAATACCATGAAGGAACGTAGCAACTGTGATGTATATCTGCATCATAATATATCTGCATAATATTGTGTTATGTTACCAAATTTATACTCAAGTCACAATCTACGTTAGCCATGGTAAGTCAAAACATTCTGAAATGTTTCATGGTTAACAAAGAAAAATATTAATTATTACAACATAATATTAACACATGAAACCATGAGGTGGTATGTCATCCTATTTTAATGCAAGTACCGATTAATATTAATAAGGCCTAAACCGCAAAGCCTCATGGCACTTGGAATTATTCAAAAATATATTAACAGTCCACCAATTTTACTATGCCAGTAGGATGAACGGTGTTTCTCCTGAATTATCCAAATGGAACAGTTCAAAAAATTATATTGTTAGATTTATTCCGCTTAACTGGTCCAACATTTAAATTGAAGAGCTAATTAGAACAAACAACTTAAATGCACATTATTATGCATATAGTCCAAACCAAACATTATAAATAAAAGCATGATGTAAGCATATGTCGCATCATGTATCATTGTATGCATCAGAACATTGTAATGAGCAGAAATTGTCACCACACTCGAAATTGATTCCTAATCTATATTATCAAAGGTTCAGTGCTTTCCCTAAACAAGTATTCAAACAAAATTAGTCGCGTGTTCTATCTCAAGTATTCCTATTCATCCCAATAACACACTCAGTTCATTACGTGAACGATAACATGAAACAAATTAAGAAACAACACGACGTGGCTGGATGACTGAATAGTCAACAAAACAGACAAGACGGAACATTTTATAAAAAATAAATAAAATACCGAGCGGACCATCATTTTTGTTGTTGTTGTTGTTGTAACTCCGCTTGTGTAGTTTTCTATGCAGCCTGTCCCAAACCAGAGTAAAGGAGGAGGGTTGTGATAGGCTTGGCGAGCCAACGTAAAAACTTAGCCTCTCTTATGGATATGGAACCTTATGATATATCGTTGGGGCGTTACCCTCTTAGTGACGCGCTATATCGAGCCTCGGATATGGTGTTAAATATGCAAGGGATGGGCCGCCATTCTCTTAGTGGCGCGCTACACCAACACCCTAGTGTAGTGATAAGTGAGCAAGGGTCCTCGCATTTTTCTCGGCGGATGCGAGAGGCAAGGAAGCTAGTCGACGATAGTAGGGTTCGGTTAGGTAGTTGGAATGTAGGGTCCTTAACAGGAAAATTAAGAGAGATAATGGATACTATGATTAGGAGACGGGTTAACATCTTGTGCGTACAAGAGACTAAATGGGTGGGTCAGAAGGCGAAGGAGGTAGAGAATACTGGCTTCAAATTGTGGTACACGGAAGAAGTACGTAACAAGAACGAGGTAGGCATATTGATTGACAAGAACCTTCAGAACAATGTGGTTGACGTCAGAAGACGAGGGGATAGGATCATCCTAGTTAAGCTAGTAGTTGGCGAGATAGTTTTGAATGTCAATAGCGCCTATGCCCCACAGGTAGGTCTAAGTGAAGAAGCCAAAAGGAAGTTCTGGGAAGACTTGGATGTCATGGTTAGGAATATGCATAGTAGCAAGAAACTTTTTATAGGAGGAGACTTCAATGGCCATGTTGGCTCATCTAGCTGGGGTTTTGAGCGAGTGCATGGTGGTTTTGGATTTGGTAGTAGGAATCAAGAGGGTGAAGATATTTTGAATTTCGCTCTCTCTTTTGATCTCATGATTGCTAATAACTTCTTTAGAAGGAGGCAATAACATCTTATCACCTTCAGTAGTGGACAACAGGCTAGCCAGATTGACTTTGTCCTAACTAGAAGAGATAGTAAACGAGATTGTGTTGATTACAAGGTCATACCTGGAGAATGTGTCGTCTCACAACACCAGCTCTTGGTATGCGTGTTTCGTTTTCGGGTGGTGAAGGATAAGAGAGCGAAGATTAGCAGGACGAAATGGTGGAAACTCAAAGGAGATGCTTCACGGGTGTTTAAAGATAGAGTGATGGGAGAAAGGGCTTGGAACGTGGAAGGAGAAGCAAATGTCATGTGGAATGCGATGGCAACTTGCATTCGGAGAGTCGCCATTGAGGTATTTGGGATAACAAGAGGAAGTAAGCGAGAATCCAAGGATTCGTGGTGGTGGAATGATGAGGTGCAAAAAGCTATCAAAGAGAAGAAGGAATGCTACAAATGCATGTACCGTCATAGAAGCGAAGAGAACATGCACAGATATAAAGTGGCAAAGAAGACTGCAAAGAGAGCAGTGAGTGAAGCAAGAGGACGAGCGTACGAAGATTTGTATCAAAGGCTAAGTACAAAGGAGGGTGAAAAAGACGTTCACAGAATAGCTAGGCTACGCGAGAGGAGGATAAGGGACTTCAATCAGGTTAACTGCATTAAGGATGAGAATGATAGAATTTTGGTGAAGGACGATGAGATAAAGAATAGGTGGAGAGAATACTTTGATAAGCTTTTCAACGAAGAAAGTGATAGCTCTTCGATCGAGTTGGAAGAATTAGCCGACAACATCAATAGACATTTTGTGCGGAGATTTCAAGAAGCTGAGGTAAAGGGGACGTTGAAACGTATGAAATCAGACAAGTCGGTAGGGCCTGATGACATCCCTATTGAAGTGTGGAGATGCTTTGGAGATGCAGGGATAAGATGGCTAGCTAGGTTGTTCAATAATATTTTCAAATCAAACAAAATGCCAGATGAGTGGAGGAGAAACATTTTAGTTCTAATCTTCAAGAATAAAGGAGATATTCAAAGTTGCACAAACTATAGATGAATTAAGCTTATGAGTCATACAATGAAGCTTTGGGAGAGAGTTTGCGAGCAGCGTTTGAGGAGGTTGACAAGTGTCTCTAGGAATCAATTTGGTTTTATGTCTGGAAGGTCGACCACTGAGGCGATTTCCTTGGTTAGGCAACTTATGGACAGGGAGCAGAAAAAAGGTCTGCACATGGTTTTTATTGACCTGGAGAAAGCTTATGACAGAGTGCCGAGGAGGGTTATGTGGTGGGCGGTAGAAAGGAAGAGAGTGCCATCAAAGTATATTACCCTTATTAAGGATATGTACGAGTCGGTTGTGACTAGTGTTAGGGCATGCGATGGTGAGACCAGAGACTTTCCGATTAACATAGGGTTACATCAAGGTTCGGCTTTGAGCCCCTATATTTTTGCATTAGTGATAGATGAAATCACAAAAGATATACAAAGGAAGATTCCCTGGTGTATGCTCTTTGCCGATGATGTTGTGTTGATTGATGAAAGTAGAATAGAGGTTAATCGACAACGGGAGTTGTGGAGGGAGACCTTGGAATCAAAGGGTTTCAGGCTTAGCAGAACTAAAACAGAGTATATGAAGTGTGAGTTTAGCAGTGTCAGGTCAGATGACGGAGATGTTACCCTGGCCGGTAAAGTAGTACCCAAGAAGGAATCGTTTCGATACTTAGGATCTATGTTGCAGTTTGATGGAGAGATTGATAAGGAAGTTAGTTTTAGAATTCAAGCAGGATGGGTGAAATGGCGACTAGCATCTGGCATTCTCTGTGATAGGAAGATTCCTCAGAAGCTTAAAGGAAAGTTCTATAGGACAACAATCAGACCTGCAATGTTATATGGTGCAGAATGTTGGTCTACTAAGAGGCAACACGTCCAAAAGATAAGCGTAGCAGAGATGCGGATGCTGCGCTGGAGCTGTGGGCATACCAGACGAGATCGGATTAGAAATGAGGATATTCGAGAAAAATTTGGAGTTGCACCTATTGAAGAGAAGTTAGTCCAATACCGCTTGAGATGGTTTGGACATATCCAACGTAGACTATACGATGCACCTGTACGCGTTGGAATTCTAGGCCGCGCCGAATAGCCAAAGAGAGGTAGAGGTCGACCTAAACTGCCATGGGAGAAGATAATAAAGAGAGATTTAAGTAACTGGAGTTTATCGGAAGAGCTAGTAGTTGATAGGAGTGCATGGAAATTGGCAATCCATGTACCAAAACTTAGAGTTTTTTTTCAAAAAAAAAAAAAAAGCATTTTAGACTTTGTTTCACGTTTTCTGAGCCTTTTTACTTTTTATTACTATTTTAGATTTTATTTCACTTTTATTGAACCTTTTTACTTATTATTATTATTATTATTTAAAAAAAAACCTTTATTAGAAGACTTTTTATTTGTTTGGTTATTTTAAACTCTTTATATATATATATATATATATATATATATATATATATACATATTATTATCATCATTATTAATTTTATTTTATTTTAATTTTGGGTTCCATATCTAGCCAACCCCAACTTGTTTGGGATATATGGCTTTGTTGTTGTTGTTGTTGTTGACCGACTCAAAGCTTTACTAACTCAAAGATTAAATATTAACCAGCACACGTGAATCAAATGTGACGCATAGACTTGAGGAAATTAATTATAAATATACCGAAACATGTTATCCAAATAGCACGGATGGATAATAAATTATTACATTTTGATAGACGAATAACCTTTTGTTACAGAAGCACAATAATGCAACAGGAAGGAATCACATGTAATTAAGTAACCGGAATACTGAAATTGCGGAAGGAATCGGAATACTGAAATTGAGTAATCCAAGAGTTTAGGAAAAGAAGACCAAGTAGTTAGAAGTACGCATTTTCAGAGCTTGGATTATCAAAATTATTATTTCATGCACATGTAGGATCAGCAGGTGAATGCCGAACTCATAGATTAATACAATAAAAGCATGTCAATATTCTTTCACACAAAATTCAGTAAATTTGCAGCGAGTTAAGAAATAAAACAATGTACAATAACATGATGTGACTTGTCATTTAAACCATGTTGAAAACAGATTTGCCTTGAAGCTACAGTTTTTTCAATCACAGTTTCAAGATATGTATTTAACCGAAAAAATCCTTATTTCCCAACAAAATCAATGATGGTTGGCTCTGATACCAATTGCTGTAATTTCAATATATATTAACAGCAGACAGTCATGAAACCCTAGATTCAAATATGTAATCATATTGATTTAATTGAGAACAAATCAGAAATTAGATTAACGGAAGCGTACCTGAATCCGTAGTTAATCATGACAATACCTGAATCAATATTTAGTTGCTAAGAAGAATATATAATTTGGTTTGGTCTTCCAAATTGACACAAAGCCTAGATCTGAAATCAGCTATCCGTAGAAGAGGTTAGAGAGTTGCTAAGGCTTGTGTAATTCGGAACCATAACCCCTTATTTATAAAGTTAGCATTTTGTAATTCAGCCCTTCAACAAATTATAAAATGCCCCGATATCTACACATTAGGCCCATGACAACTTAAACTTTAAGTCTATTAATTTTAGTCTAAAATTAGATCACTTTAATTAGATTTTACACCAAAATAGCACAATACATTTTATTTTAGATATGTGACCTCATTGTCAAAATATTCCAACATATTTACCTTTGATTAGGCTGACAAAAATATAAGAGGCTACTTGAATTATTTTGGGTTCATGAAACAGAAGTTGACCATATATATCTTCATTTATTATTAATCTTATTGACACAACTGCAATAATTATAGACTTGAAACAACTGCTTGCTAATCGAACGAAGTAACTAAAATAATTATAATGTGTTTATATTTGTAGGTTTCTGATGGGAAGAACCAAAGAAAGTTGAAAGTGAATTCAATGACAGAACATGCTTAACTGTTCTTTTATGATTGCTTGAAAGCTATGTCCATAGCATAATTTCTTTTTGAACAACAGTTTCATGTAACCACGCCAATTTATTTTTGTTCTCGAAAAAAATAAGTAAATATTGATATGTGGTTTGTGCATCTGCATCTGGACCCAAACTATTGTACATTTTATTCCTTTGCTTTGCACATGAAGTAGAAGCCTAGCTCGATTTCATTGTAAATTGTAGTCATACTAATTTCGATGATATTGTTTTTGTCATGCGGGTCATAATTGAATTACATCATTTCTCAGTTGAGTTACATTATTTCTCAAGTGACCAATGTCTTATAATATGCTTTGTTGTTGTATATGTACTTATGATTTCATAAGGATTTTTGTTGTTTGGGAATCCAGATTTTTTAACTGAACTGTGCTAAAACATGTAGAATGATGACGACTGCAATGGTGCTTTTTCTAGGATTTTTGTTGCAAATGACTGGATACGTGCAGCAGGTTTCACCATTGAAATGGTATATGGCTAGATTATTTTTATCCATGCTGTAGCATTGGGCTTTGTCTTTTTAGTTATTGATATTCCAAATGGTATGCATCCAAATGGTATATGGCGTGATTGTTGAATTTGCAGGTTGGGGTCGTTTGATGCTTATAGAGATGTTTGGATTTGTGAGTTCCTGGACTGTTTGTGAATCTTATCTGAACTATTTGATTAAGAAAACAGATGTACTTATTTTGAAAATTATATATATTTGCTGAATTCTGATTAAATAAGTTTTTTTTCAATATGGATATTTTTATGCTAATTTATATGCATAGAATTTAACAAATACTAGCCGTTCAAAGAAGGAAAACAGGGACATTCTAATGCAGTACCATACGTGTGTTTTTTTTTTTTTTTTTTTTTTTTTTGTAGGAATTGATTAATGATATTATTCATTAAAAGTGGAAAAATCAAAGTATTTTTTACTGTTCACTATGAAATATGTTGGTTAAGATATACGGACTAATTGTGGACTTTCATTGCATGACACTGAAAGTGTGAAACCATATCTAATGCATAAGAAGATACTTCTATATTTTTTTTGCTTATAAACCTTATCTGGTTGGAAAAGTTTCAGATTGATTTAATATCACATTTTTTTTTTGAGTTTGATGGGTATTTGAACACAAAAATTTGACATAGACACAAAATCTTAGCCATTGAATCAATTTATCTTTATTTGAGAGGTGAAAATCAGAGGGCAATCCAATGATCCAACATTTGTATCTTCCATTTTGTGTGTGTGTGTGAGAAGTGGAAGAGATGCATAGCGAGTGAATCATCCAAGCTACTACAGACTTGGCTTCACTTAACTAATGGCCACTACGTATTGAGAACTGAATGATGCAGTTATATTAAACTAATAAACCAACTGCACCATGCTTAGACAGCTAATTATAACCATTATGCATGGTGGAAACTCAACTATCAAATACCCACTTCACATATCGGAAACAAAAATTATATAATGACTACTATGCATATGGAAACACAATATGTAATGACTACTTCATACGTTTGAAAGCTCAATGTTGCATATGGATCAAACCACTTGGTCAGACCAATGCACGAAAATAATAACAAACATATATAAGACATTTTCATGTGCATTATATTATAAGTTTCCAACAAACTTTCTCTGCTATAAACTAATTCTATTTTCAAAACTTATGTTTCAAAAGACTATTATTTGTTCATATAATTACTGATACTGCCCGTATGCGTAGCACGGGACACACACTAGTTTTTAGGGATTCATGTGCCACTAGGATAATCAAAACATGGGATAATAGTAGATTATAAATTGGTTTTGCCTCGTGGTTCGTGATGCATCATGAAAAGTTCGCACTATTTGAATTTAGGTGGAAATTGAATTGAAGACGCTAAGAAATCATTTTTAAGAATGGTATAAAGTAGGATACTCAAAAGTCAAATCAAAATCTAGAGCATGGAATATTATTATTTAGTGACTTACCTTTGGTGTTTTGAGCTGAAAAGCGTAACATAAGTAACTTATTTTGAACTTTGCTTGTTAAAAGAATAACCTTTTGTTCTGTATATTCTTCAGTAAGAGGTAACCGAACTTCATAAACAATAAGATAATAGGGTGTGGTTATCATGTACATAATTTACTTTTTATCCAAAGACAAAACAAAATATTTTAAATGACCACATAAAAAATTAAAATAATTCTGTTGAATACTAGTGATTAGGTAAATTAAACAATCTTAATATCACTTAGATCGCATGTAACGTTTTCTTAAATATTTTAGGTACATGGCAACTGCTGATCTTTTACATTTTGCTTGTAAATTTCTATTTCTGCTTATTTTGCATTAAATTTACTATAAGATAGGGTGTATTATCCTTTGATGTGGAAATTTTGCTCACATTTATGTTTTTCAGAAAACTATCACTACAACAAATTGAGCATATTACAACGGTGGAAAACAGTTGTAAAAGACTTTTTACAATGGTGAGGCAACCGTCGTCTATTAAGGAGTTGTAATAGACTAAAATCTTTTACAAATTTTTTGCACTGTTGCGAGATCGTTGTGAAATGTACATTTTACAACTGTTTTCCACCGTTGTAATAAACTTTATTACAGCTGTTTATAACTGCTGTAATATTAATATATTTTATTAAAGTGTTATTTTACATTTGTAATGTGTGAACAAATTATATACATATTGCTAATAAAAGAATTCATTTTAGAACATATTATCTACAAAATTGAAGATATCAAACAAAGTTAAAACATGAATCAAAACAATATATTAGAATTTTCAAACTCCCATCAGTTTTTTATAAATCATACAAGTAACTCAAGTACATAAAGCAACTCCATTATCCAAGAATCCAAAATCCAAATGACCTGAAGTCATCTTTCGTAAATATACATCACTAGGAGTAATGCAAACATAATGAAATTGAGATTTGCTCGCAATGTTGTTGGTCTTGCAATGGTCTTCATTCTTGAGTTGACTTCCAATGAATTTGAGATTTTCTCGCAATGATGCAGGTGTTCTTGAATTAAACTGTATAAAGTAACATATTAAGCAATAAGAATGAAGTATACTAGTATTACTGCACAATTGTGGGAAAACCAATCGTTTAATTATGTAGTTTTGAAGCAAAAAACTTATTGCAACTTTTAGTCAATTAAAAATTGAACACCTTGTGATTGAATATTGCATAGAACTGCTTGTAACTTTAGAAGCAACTAGAAAAAACACATAATAGCAAAACCAAGTCTTGGTAACGTAGTAAGAGTTAAGAAATCCAAAAATAGTCGATGAAGCTTCTATACCAGCGAAAGGATGATAATAAGATGGATCACTGTTCCATTGCATCCTCAGTTTTTGATTGAGAAACTTAGAATTCGATCTTTGATGCTCCGTCTCGAAGAACAAGATTCATAAATCCTATCAAATGAACTCTTAGTACCAGTCCATGTATGCAGTGGTGCATTGTGCGATTGTTACTTAGGTTGCTTTTTTGAAGGCGAACAAATGATGTGATTTTATGTTCCCTTCTCCTGCAAAGTTAGAATCTGATAGAATAACCTTGAAAGTAAAAATAAAATATGTGAACTTCTCTTAATTTAAAAAAGAAATACCATTTTACATGTCATTCTTCTCATAGTTTAGCAATAATATGCATATATACATGCTGCAATTATATAATAGTATCTTACATTGATATATTTCCATCCAAGATCATTATTGATTCTATCACGGATACAATTTTCAAAAGAAACTGCAAACTTGTGCATGACCATAGTTCCAAGGGTTATAATATTTGAATCGGATAGTTCAGTATGTATACCTTTTGGAAGAACTTCTTTACCGTTCCTTGCAAATTCTTCCCGTAACCGGGATCTTCTGCTTCCTAATACTAAATAACAACAATTTAAATTAAAACAGAAGGATGGTTATATGAAACAAGCATGGTATTATTTCCGCTTTTGTTAAAATTACATGGAGATGACATGTAAGATAAGAAACACTGATGAAAGAGAAACATCAAGTAAATGTTAGAAAATTAGCAGATTTCTTAACCATTAGCAAATAAACCGTTTTCATAGTTTACCGACCAATTCGATAAATAAACAAATAGTATTCAACGGATGAAATTTGTAGAACCAAATTAATACATCTTTGTGTTTCCACTAATCAAACTTTATTCGTTTGGCAATAGCAGAAAAAGATAATGGTATAAATAAAAATTAAAAGTAACTCATACAACAAACAAGATTTCTGATGTCTGTCTCCAATTACGCATCTTTCTCTCAAAGCTCTTAAGCATTATTTTTCTTATTCCTCCTTTCCACTAACCATCGACATTGAAACACGCAAAGTCAACACTCCTCCTTTGCGCACACTTTACTGACTTTTGACATTAAAAGACCTAATTTCCACTCTTCCTTTAAACACTTCACTGTTATGTTGAGTTTCCATCTCAACAAATCAAGCCATTCACATAGTATATAATATATTTTTTATCATACATTTCATCTACATCACTGACTAAGCATATTAAATTATTACACACCATACGACCATGTAAATTAATTGAATCACAAGTAAGATAGATTTATAAGTACAATTTACATGACTGAGATTAAGCTAGTTGAATTTGATGCCTTAGAATGATAACACCTACAGAAATTCACTACGAAAAAGTAAACAAAAGCAATCAGATATATCGAGGTATTATTGAAATTCGACGAGAATAGTATTTTAGAAAAATGAAACCAAACATTTACAAGTTCCAATTGCCTCCAAGCTATGTAATATGGCCATGAACATGCAACTGACTCAAAAGCGACTACAGTTTAATCAGTAGAAGTTGGTCATACAATGGGTGGATCTAGAAGTAGCGGATCTGAAAAGCGAAGGGGTCAGAAAGAAGCACAAGCAACTTGAGATGCAGGACTGGGAAAAGCTAGGTATAGAGAGGAGAGAGTGGAAGAAGAGAGCGTTAAGGAGGAGGAAGCGAAGTAGGATTTGAAGAAGAGAAAAAGAAGGGAGGCGGCGGAAAATTCCCTAGTCCCCATTACCACATCTCAAACGCTGATGTACTTTGGACGGCCCACATAACACAGTAAAATTGAAGATACAAGTACTTTGAAGCCAAAATTTCATTTACCCCGCCTGACCGTGACCGCCAGCTTTTTATCTTTTCGTAGTAACATGATACCCGTCTTCGTATGACATAAACATAGTTTGACCAAAATTTATACAATTAAATGTTACAAGTTAGAACTAATAAGTAAAAGTTTATATTAAATATAATATGGGTTTCCTGAGAATTGATTTTCATTAAAATATTGAATATTGCATATCAATAATAGTTATTATTACTTATTACTTATTTTTTTATTTCTTTTTAGTTGTAGCTGTATATTAACTATCAAAAGTTAATTATTACGTATATGCTACTGGTTATTAACTAGTACTTAACGGCAATTACTAAAAATAATTGTTATTTGTTAATTATTATTCTTTATTAATTTTAATTATTATATTTATAATTAATTATTTAATATTTCAAATTAATTATTATTATTTAGTAGCCAAAATTGTTATTAGTTGCCAAAATTATATTTATTAAAACTTCTGAAAATGTTACCACCAAATCAAATATTACTTATTAATAATAGTTATTATTTAAATTTTACTTATTTCTACATAGATATAATCGATTAATAATTATTTAAAGCTTATAATGTATGTTACTAATTATTGATTAATAAGCAGTTAACATACATTAACTATTAAAAATAAATTACTACTTATTAAATATTAATTATTTAATAATAATTAATAAATATTATTGATTCCTAAGTTTATTATTAAATATTTATTATTATTAAATATTAATATAATTAGTTACTAAATATAGATATTATAAACATAAAGTTTGTAATAGGCATCTATTATAACTAACAAAATAAAAAGTTGTTAAAAATATGTTTGTTACAACTTTAGGGAATTGACAGTTGTAAAAAACATTTATTACAATGGTGCTTTTTTTTTGAAAGTTAAGCACGAAAATTTTATATCACTATATATACTGAGTACAATGAGAATAACACTGTAAACACAAAAATACAAGGACAACCACAAGAATATCTCACAAACTATACAACAACAAAACTAATTAACTTAATAAGCTCGCTGCTAAGCAAATGATAATGTCCTCAGCAGATACTCCCTAAAACATGGACTGAAATCACGATTACACGCTACAGTGAATATATCCTTTGATGTCAAAATATCCACAAAGGCAACCAATACTACAGAATATCACTCCAAGAAGATCATACAACATACTCTTGCACCATTACAATGCTAATTAATACCAAGGATCCAGAGCAAATTCCATGTGAACCAGAAACGACTAGAACTACATCAAGTTATAGACGGGTCATACAAAGGGTTTTTCCTTGTATGCCTTCAAGAAGATTTCAAATTCGAGCCAAAAGGAAAGACATCCTCCTGTGAATAATCTACTCCCTTATCTATATCATCATCCGCCCAAAACTTGCCTTTTAGCTTCTTGGATTTTGACGAGGGCTTTGAGTTCTTAGAAAGAGATGGTACAATTGATGGACTAGGAGGAGGAGGTAATTTGAGGTTAGGAGGGGGCTTCAAATGATTATAAGGAGAAGGAGCCTTTGAAGAAGAAGCACCACCCATTGAATTGCCTTTGACAGAATTAAACACTTTAGCTGATTTTGCTTTGGCAGCTATCGAGTTATGCTCAAACAAAGAAGACAAACCAAAATTACCATCAGCATCAAAACCATCAAAAGCTTTATATATTTTAACACCACCCTCTACATTACTAACTGAATTACCATTCTTTGTATTACTAACATTATCTACAACATCAACACCACGAACTTCATTATTACCATCATTTGAATTACTAACATTACCTGCATTACTAACTTTAACATCTGCCTTACCTCTATTAACCTGTGCAGCAGCATCTCCCCTATTCAGATTTTTATCCACCAAATTTTTATTCAGACGATACTCCTCCTTATCAGACTTAACAGTATTCTTCTCTTGCCAGACCATCTTTCTCTTCGATATAACCCTCGTCCAACCCTTTTCATTATTCCTAGCCTTGTACTGTCCTTTACTATTGTTACTAAATTTAATTCGATGATTCTGTTCACCATAAACCTCATTGTGCACTTCAACCGCCTCAACATTTTTATCCCCTAAAACACAATCTAATGTTGAATGTCCAAAACATTTACAAGTAACGCAAAAACTCGGCTTCCATGAATATGATAAGTTGACAATGGAACGATCACTTAAGCATGATAACACAATAGAATCTGGTAATTCAATCTCAGGACTGATTTCAACTAGTGCTTTTGCATAACTAAAACGTTGCAGCTTTTCAGTACTGAAATCAAAACAAACCAGCCTTCCAACATGACACGCTAACCAGTTTATACCCACCAAAGTCCACAAAATTAATGGAATGTTAGAAAAGTGGATCCAAACAAGAACCCTCTTGATTAAACTTTTAGGATTACCAATGGTAGGATCCCATTGTGATAGGATAAACAATCGACCCCTAATAAAAATAGGATCTGAACGCAGAATTTTAGCCCTATCAAATTCATTTGAGAATTGTATATAAAAATGGAAACCATCAGATCGCACAGTAAAATCCCCAAGCAGTTTCCAACGTGATTTCAGAAAGCTAGAAACAATGGGGAAAGAAAGCGTACCATCTAGGAAGAAACCAATTAAAATATTGTTCCAGTACTTCAATCCCTCCTCCTTAACCAAATCCGGCAGAGGGTCATCCTTATTAATGTCAAAATGAATTGGTTTGTAGTGACCAGCATTCCTTGGAAGAGAATGAAAAAGCGAATCAAAATTAGGTTTATCTCCACATCTACAATCTTGAACATTAGCTAAACGATGCTCAGAAGATCGATTAGCATCTGCTCGATTTTCCGCATGGTTAACGTTAGCACCAGCAGATCCAGAACCAGAAGGAATATCAGCGGCGTTAGAACGAAGTCCATCAGAAGAGAAGATGAATTCGCCTTATCTGCCATTAAAGATCGCCATGTTCTAAAATATTTGTATACTATTTTTGTATTACAATGGTGCTTTTACCACCGTTGTAAAGTTAAAGTTGTAATTTGGTGTTTTTGTTGTAGTGTATTTTCCTGATTTTTTTAAGTTTAATACATCTTGGCCATTGTTAAGACTAACATTTGTAAGTTGGAATATGCCCTTAAATTACCTAGATAAAACAACATGGGACCATTTAGACTATATTATCTTTAATTATTGCACATTTTATGCTTTTTAGCAATGCTCAAATTTCTGCAGTTGACTACTTCGATAAACAGGAACTTGAATATTGTTGAGTTGCATGCTTTTCAATTTTCATTGACCTTCTTAGGTACATATTGTTGGATTGCAGTACTTACATGCTTCTCCATTTTCATTCACCTGCTTGTGTTTTTTGCTGAGTTTCGCTTGTAATGGTTTATTTGTCAACGTTTTATTTATGTTTGTTCCTAATATAATTACAAAAAAAGATACCAAACTGGGAAGGAAATTAAATGTAACTGCCCTATCTATTAAAATAAAGATTTTAATTTGGACAGTTAAAGACAAAGTTTGGACACTACATTTTTCAGAATGAAAATAATTTGACACTTCACTAAAATAAATTAATCAATAGATCACTCAAGTATTGTTATATTAAGAATATAACAGTTAAATAAACTAATCAAAGCAAATTCGAATTCTGTGAACACTAAGCTGCTATAACAACCCGGAATTTTGACAATAAATAAATTTTTTATTTAATTAAATTTCCAAAAAATACTAATTCCTGTAAATGATGGAATTTGACCACGAAACTGGACCGTTGCAATCGTTACAGAATTCTGCTCAACTTTCATGTTTGGAGTTTCGCAAACAGAGTCAGTATGAAAACGTTACGGAGGAAATACAAAAAAATGGATGTAAATAATAAGTAGAATATATATTATATTTAATACCATTTATAACCTTCCTTCACTGGGTGTTTTGGCCTAAGAGAGGTCGACACCCTTGGATGGAGTGGTCGACCGCTTTAGGCATTTTTAGCCTAGTGACGGCTAGTGTTACATAGTTTTTTATTATTATAAATTATATAGAAACTGACGGATGTTTATTAAATAAATCTAATGCTCTGGTGTCATTCTAACACCTGTAAATAAAGGGCTAGCCCCCCATTCTTTTCCACATATTACTGAGAGCAACAACGAAGCTCTACCATTTTTTCTCCTTAAAAAATTCTAAAACAAAATATTTTCACATACAAACATAACCAAACATAAATAAGATAGATTTGAGGAGATTAATTAGATTCAAGTTAAAAAAAGTATGGATTGGCGTTTCAGTTCTTCTACAAAAGATTTCTCCCCTCTTTTCTTATTTTTTTGTAGATCTAAAAATTTGAAAATGTTTCCTTTTGGAATATGTAACACCCCATAATTTAATACACCATAATTATATAATAAAATGAATATTAATTAAATAAATATTCATAATTAGGTAAAATGGACTTACCATAGTATGAACTAAAGAAGATTGGACCAAATAGTAAATAATATATAATCATTCAGAATAAAACAACACAGAAAAGCAACAGTAAGTGAGCGACCCAGTCCCTTATTTGGGTTGACACGGGTCTAAGGTGGATCGACCCGTGTGTCGACCCAGGTAGTAGGTGGGTCTACCCAGTTTAATGTAGGTCAAGTTCATGTGCCTGAATCTGGACAGTATTGTTTGCTACATACATACGCTGACTCAGCTTGAGGTGTACAGTTTGATTTATAAACCTAATATCTTATGGTTTAAAATTATCCTAACTAATCTATAAACAAGCTAGCAGCCTCACCATTTTCTTACACACAAACATTCTTCATTCTTCTTCCTCCAAGCAATTTCTGAATAAAAATAAGAAGATGCCGTGATGCTGTCAAAACATAGATTAAAGAGGATAATTCTAGTTTTTCTATAACAACAATTTAAAGAGACATTTTTTGGATCTTAATCAAATCACTGTGAGTTCTAGTTATTTTTAGATCTAATAATTAAAAAGTTTCTGATAGTAAATTGTTCAGATCTGAAATCATACAGTTTATATGTTATTGCTTTACTATCTATTATTTATTCAGTTTTCAGTTATTATCTGTTATATATACATTCTTATCATCCCCTTTCCTATTTTATTTTTATTTATAGTCTTATGCCTATTTATTCAGTTTATGTATTTCTGAGTTGGATCTATCTTTCTCCTTTTCCTTTTTATTTTACGCTGAGACTAGGCAATTTCTGTTAGAATCGAATAAACTGGATTAAATTGGAATAACTTGTCATAACGGTAAAAAGGAGAATTAGGCATATTGAAACATGAAATTCAATGACTGTAATTGGGATAATATCCAAAACATGTTAATCTGAATAGGTTAAACTTAATTTGATATTAAGTAGGACATGTTATATATGGGAATTAAATGTAATTAAGTAGGACATGTAACATAATCTATATACATCTGAGCAGGTGCTTGTCTGTTTTTGGGGAGGGGTTGCACACAAAATAACATTTATAGGAAATGTCATTTACAACCATGCTTATTAATAAACTTAAACCTGCTAAGTTAAACCTGTTAATTAATAAGCAAAGATGTCCTACGTCTTCTTGTTTATATCTGGTTTTGGGATTCTTAAAATCCTAGTTATTTAGGTGGCACAAGCCTGGGGGAGGCTTGTGTCAATCTTGCTGTGTGGAAACTGTATCAGTCAGTATCCCTGTTGGTATCATAGAGGGGACACGCACTTGGTAGGGGCTAGGGCACGCTTTACTGATCTGGATTGTAAGAGGTTCAAAGGTTGGAAGGTGGGTATGGGCGCATTCCGGCGGAGTCATGAGAGTGCGTGGGTCTGATAGGGGAAACTAAGATGTTGTAACACTAGCAAATAGGGATGTGTCTTATAAGTTGGCAGGTTCGGGACCGATATCCCCTAGTGTCGTGGTTGGCACATGCCATTTGCGTTTGTAGGGAGCCGATCACATGGGTAGTACTTAGAGTAAAACCTAATTCCTAATATTTAAGTAGTTGGTATAGAAACTTATTCTTGGGGTATGAATGAGATGCTTACTCAATCTTTACCTTGCCTTGTTATCTCGTTTACTTCATACTTATAATTTTTACTATATTTTCATATCCAGTACCATTTATCTGTCTTGATACTTCTTATCTCATGCTGAAAATCACTGGAACTTGCTAGACTTTATGTCTGACCTATTTTGCTTTTCCTTTCTCTCTTCCTTTCCCCCCTCAGGTTCTCAGAGTGGTGGCGGATAGTAGCAGTGACCATGATTCTATTCAGCTTGGACTTGGGTTACTTATCTTTACACGTATTAATTCGGTTTCTTTTATGTTTATTGTCATGACATGTGAGGGATATTTTTTTATGGTTTTGTACTCTGATGATTTATGAGACAAATTGTAACTACCCGGAAAATCAGAACAAATTTAAAAAATTTATTTTTTTTATTTTGGCAATTTTGAATATTTAAAATGATTTATTTTAAATAATAACGACAAGAAATTTATTTTGAATAGAATTAGAACGTATATATTTATTTGAATCGACGTTAGAATATAAATATTTACTTCAATTATAAAGGAATTGAAAATGGTGCGGTAGTTTGAAAATTTGATTTCAAATTTCAAATGAATGTACAGGATTCAAAATAAACCGGATTTTAGCAAAACCAAAAATATTAGAATCTATTTGAAAATATCTTTCCAACGAATCCAAAAAATTGAAATTTCATAGCGGGAATAAAAATTTATGCCTAGTTGAAAAATTCAGAATAGTCGCTATGGAAATATAACCCTTAAAAATAGCCATTTTGCAAACGACCTCCATTTTCGACGAAACCACTTTTGTTGGATCCAGGATGTCAAATTATTGCTAGATTCCAAAATTCATAATTTTTGGGATTAACATGTGAGTGTGGCAAAGGAAAACGTGATTTGACAGTTTCAGTCAATTTGAATCGACCAGAAAATGGCCATTTTTAAAACAATCTTCAAATTTGATGAAATTAGTTTTGATAGGACCGTATCGTCAATACGAAGCTAGAAATAATTTTTCTGAAATTTTTAGAGTTTTTATGCGGCCCCGGTAAATTAAAATGTACGTTAAAGTCAAATTTGAACGTTATATTAATTTATATTTTAATTTTGATGGAAACTGATCGAATGGGCTTACGAAACATATTCCATTGTGTTCGAAATGAGGGTAATTAGCTAGGGGCGACAGTCGTTGGGTTCGATTTGAAGTCTGAACGAAAAGGTCACTTTATGGAATTAAATAAATAAAAAAGAAAACTCTACCCTTTCACTTAACTCCCTCCCCCCCCCCCCCCCCCCGTTAATTCTCAGATCTAGAAAAAAAACCAAATCGATTGACGTCGCCCTCCTGGCCACCGTGCCACCTCCGGGGGCACCCCGTCGCCCATCATGCCGCCCCCCTCTGGTCAACCCCGCCATCTCCTCCTCCCTCCCTTCTACCTCTCAACTCCAAGCCCTAACCCACAACAACCTAGCCTCCGTGGGCCCTGCCGCCGCAATGGGACCCACCTCCGACCACCACGCACCACCCGCCACCTCCCTAGTCACCCGCGCACCCCCTTCCTCAGTCCAGTCACACAGAAAACCTCCACCCCCTCTTGATCGATTCCCCCCCCCCTTCGGCAGCAAGCTCCAGCCACCATTGCTCCACCTTCACCTCCCCATCGCATCATTGAAGCCTGGTTCGAGCGACAACATTTGACGAAGACGATGGACATAGCAACGTCATTAAAAATGCTATAGAAGGGTTAGTTAAATTTAATTTTATTTAATGTAGTTAATTTTATTTTTAAAATCTGATTTTTAATTAATGACATTGAAATAACAATGTGTTATTTTTATATATACTTGAATGGAATTACAAATTAAAAAAAAAATGACTTTTAGTGATATAAAAATGCAATTTTCACTTAGATAAAAATGCGATTTTTAATAAGATAAAAATATGATTTTGATTTATATAGAGATCGGATTTTTCATAGTATAAAAATATGAATTTTATTTATGAAAAAGATTTGATTTTTAAATTATATAAAGGAATGATTTTTAATGAAGAAGAAGGTTTGGTTTTTAATGAAGAAGAAGGTTTGGTTTTGAATGAAGAAAAGGAGCGATTTTTGAAAATGAAAAGATTTAATTTTTGAAATTAAAAAGAAGTGATTTTTTTAAATCAAGAAGACGTGATTTTTTAAAAATAAAATGGTAAGATATTTCTTCGAATGACATATAAAAATATGATTTTTAAATATGAAAACATAGAATAAAAATTTGATTTTTATATATAGAGAAGTAAAGATATGATTTTTAATATATGAACATCATATTAAAAATATAATTTTTTACTATGAACAGCGTGAAAAGGAGTATGATGGAACAAACTGAAATCAAAACAAAATCCGAACCATTCATAATTAAAGAATGATGGAGTGGAACCCAAAGGTGAGAACTTCTCGCTTTTATTTTATTTTCTAGTTGAAATATATACTAGGATGCAGACGGTGCTTAGCATCACCCGACACCCGTCGTCCACAGACCATGGACGACTTGTTTGTTTGATTGATTGTGTGGTGAAAATTGATTGTGTGATGTGGAACGGAATAAATATTTTATTGTTAATAATATAATTTTTAACGTGTATATGAATAAAATAAATATTCATTTGCAAATCAGACGACGTGTTTATGCACACCCATTTGACTGATATGGATTGGGACGATAAATTTTACACATCGCCCAACTGTATAAATAAAATTCATTATTTGTTGATTAAAACCCCACACGGGTGTTGGGATGATATTTGACGTACACTGATCTCAATTGTTTAGTGGTATGTCAATCGGTTGGTTGACAAGCTGTTGTAAGCGGTAATTATTCACATATAACGCTTATGCAGTGTGGAATGCACTATGGATGGTGGTTGATTATTTATCATTATCGTTGTACACATATGTGTATGAAATCCATATATTAACATTATATGGTAATTGACTGTGTCTGATTCCAGTTCAGAATGAATGAATATTTTAAAATAATATTCAGTAAAAGGATCAAAATATGATTTTGATGTCCGATTTGGGATGGACACGAATATATTTAAATATATAAAGCCGTGTGGATTAGATTAACGTCATTTTGACGTGAACGATATTTATATCGATTTTATTCATTTATATAATGAATATCGAAAAGGAATTGATTTCAAAATCTAATGTTTTGAAAATACTATCATTTATATATCGATGATATGGAATATTCAATTTTGATTTGAAATTGAATATGAAGTTGAAATCGTTTTGAAAACGAATTTAAAATGATTTATAAAATACGTTTGTTAATGGAAATCGATGAAATATATATAGTATGTATATTATATATATATAATGGTCTGAATAGAACGCGCCGCACTGCAGCAGTTCGCGAATTTCGACCAATGACTTCGAATGGACGTTACGCGGGATCCGACCGTCAGATTCTCCTAAAACCGGAATCGTTGGGTTCGTATCGAAAAGAGATTTTTAACGAACACAAGAAATTAGAAATCTAACGGTTGGAATTGGAATTATATCCAAATCAAATTTGGAAAAGGTCGCTTTAAGTGCAGTTCGATGGCCGTTTATGGAAATCGACTGTACGGGCCTTGATAGAATTATTAAAAATATCAATAATTAGTGTATAATCATAAGAAATGATTTGGAAAGGATTGGGAAGAAAAATTCCATATTTGAAAGGATAAAAATATATTTTTATCGAAATGAACTAGTTATGAACTAGAATTATAAACCAATATTTTTAAAATAAATAAATTGGATTTGAAATGGTTTTAAAAATAACCGGAATTTCCAATATATGAATTGGAATGGATTTGAATCGAAATTATTTTTGGAAGATTTCGATACTGGTTTCCATGATTATACGGACATTGTGGAGGAATTTGGAAGATATATATATCGTTATTCCAATACGATATTCGTTGATGTCAGAATTTGATATTGAATATAAGCCGATATATTTTCTATTCAGAGCCTTGTATTTAACATCAAATTGGATTTTGGGTTTCTCGTGAATGGTATCTTTAATAATACTATTCTTAAACCCAGTGGAGTTAAGAAAATTAGAAACAGACTGGAGATTAGTTAAGTTGAATGGTTTCCTCGGTATTGATCTGATGTTGGTTTCGGCCTTCGGGGTTAATACTTAGGGAATTGTTCTCTTACTAATTTACAGCTAGAGACTAATGGAATGTGAATTGGGTTTATTGTGAACTGTGTTTTTAACAACATTCGTTCTTTAACCTGATTTATAGTGTTAATGTGATTTAGAATTTGTAAATCTTTTTATTAAGATTTAGCAGGAATTTTCCAAAGTAAAGTTTTCCAATTTAATATATATTAAATTGGAATTGAATGGAATTCGATTTGATAATAATCGATATAAAATTCTGTGGAGGAAGACTGTTAATACATACGGAATTTAAAAGGCGTTGCCGATATTCCATTTATATTATTGGTCGGATACGGAAATTGATATCGATTATATATTGATTTGTTCTTCCGTGAAGATTCCATAATTAATGGAATGTGATTTGGGTTTGTCGTGAATGGTGTCTTCATTAATACTGTTCTTAAACCCAGTTGAGAAAAGATTAATTTTTTTATATAGATTTAATGAAGTATACCAATTAATTAATATTTAACTGGGATTGAAGTGGAATTGATTTTTGGGTTTATCGTGAATGGTGTTTTAAGTAACACTTGTTCTTTAACCTGGTTAACAATGGAATGAGATTTTGGGTTGTCGTGGATGGTATCTTTAATAATATTGTTCTTAGACCCAAAGGAGTTAAGAAAATCAGAAACTAACTGGAGATTAGTTAAGTTGAATGGTTTCCTGGGTATTGATTTGATGTTGGTTTCGGCCTTCGGGGTTACTACTTAGGGAATTGTTCTCTTGCTAATTTACGGTTAAAGGCTGATAGAACGGGATGTGATTTTGGGTTTATCGTGAACCGTTTTTTAAATGACATTGGTTCTTTAACCCAGTTAAAGACAAGATATGATTTCCTAAGTTAAACAATCGTTAATATTGATTTTTGGGAATATTAAAACCAAGTGAAGTTTTAATGCATCTTTAATTAGATTGAAACGATATCCAAAGGAATATTAAAGAATAAATTTAGGAATTTATCTTTGATAAAATTAATGGGAACCTTTCCCAAAGTATAAGAATACTTGAATAAAGTAATATTCCGGATTGCAACGAAGCATATGTTGTGTTTTTATAGCACTTGTTTATTATATACGCAAGTTATTCAAAAAGACCGGGTTTATCCCATTCTGAATAACTGATTCGACGATGTGTCGAGGATGAAGACGGTGGTTGAAGACTAGAGGTCTTCACATCATTTGGATGATTACTGATGTCTTGATTGGGTTGTACACCCAAGACAAGGTAATAAGTGGTGATCGTCCAAACGTACTTGGAGATCGACTGGATATGCGAGGGCCTCTCCCCTGTATTGGACATATGAGGGAGGAATAAGGTGCCTCCGGTTTCGTTCAGACCCAGAACGAACTTGTAAATGGATGTGTGTCTGACATCGGATTTCATTCTGTGTGATTGATAGACATCGGTTGCATAGCGTGAATTGCCAGTGTGGCATGCTGAGATGCAAATGATCAAGGCTTCTGTTGAAAAGCAGGGTCTTGTGGTTAATGATCAAAGCACGACTTTAATATAACGTAGCTTTGTGTAGCGTTAATTCGCAAGCCTCACACCCCTGTGTGAACCAGAAACGGGAGAGGACATCAGGAAGGGCATGTATTTCTTTCAAGCTAGGAGTGGTGTCAGCATTTTACTAGCCTGGCATTTTACTTATGAGGATGATGGATAGCGAGGCGCCTCGGTTATATCGGTCGTTCTGAGGCCGATAGTTTGGTCGGGATATGACCAGTTTATGCCCCATAGGGCGGGGAAACGCATGTTCAGGCATTTTAATCCACTCCGTGTGGACCGGCCCTGACGATCCAAGGGTCACTCGAGCTCTGATCCTGAGGCCCAAGCTAGACAGTCTCGAAGCGGTAAGGACGATCCCTTGCCTTGGTTCACAGATGGAAATCCAACTTCCAATACGACATTTTGCGGTTTTAAATTGTAAACCTATATATGGCGACATAGTGGTATAGGGCACTTATGTTGTCTATGATTGATACTTATGATTGAAATTGTTTTGACACTATCACTTATAGTAATAATAAAACATGAAATTTTACGTACCAAGCATTCTTGGCTATTATAAGGTAAAAACTCTATCCTCCGGCTTGCGTTGCATTGTGTGATGGGACCTGAGTCTTATAATGGCTTCATTGTTCTTTATTTAGCATTGCGTTGTTTGTTTTATGCATTGGTATTCTTGGGAGTAAACCCGTTCCGTGTTATACGATGTGCTCCTTTGATTTACCTAACTTTAAAATCAAAAGAATCACTGTTTTAGTTCTCACACAAGTCACATGACTGACTTGGAGATTATTGTTTTAACCAAAACTCTGGGTGCCCCTATTTTCTACATGGGCAGCTAGTAGTTTTGGTTTTGCAGATTTATTTTCACAGGATCCTGGTCTATAGCTGGAATGATATTCAAAAAGCTCTGTATCTGTATATTCCTTTCAGTTGTGTTTTGTATTATTTCCGCTGCATTGTAAATTTAATTCTCTGATATTTATCAAATGTGTAATATTCATTCATACTCTGGTATATTCTTGTAATCTATTGAAATTGTTGTAATAAGCAATGAAATGTTCTTCTGTTTGTGTTCTAATTCGTCTTGTCCTCAAAGCGATCCGTTCTTCCCCTTCTTCTCGGAGTCCAGGGAAGTTTCGTGTCGTTTCATTTTCGTATCAGAGCTTTGATTTACAGAGCTCGGAGAACAAGACACGTTAGTACCGAACGAAAGAATTCATCAGAGATTGGATTAGTAATATCCAATGAGAATGACTTGTTAGTGATGGGATCAGTTATATCCTAGAATGAGTCGGAAGAGAGTTGTTTTCAAATAAAGATGAAAACAATTTTTTTTTTGAAAATTTAAATCAATTATTCATATATTAATATTATTTTTATATTGATTTGGACAATCAAGTGTATAATGATTAGGCGTATACATCTGATCCACGTGTATTTGAAGTTTTAATATACTGGATAGATATAGAGTTACACTCTAGTCGCCCGGGCATAATTCTGGTGATGTTGCGACATCATCAGCAATCGTGTTCGAATTTTGAAAGTGGGATATCTATATATTTCCAATTGACTGGTGTAAGAACCAAAACTAGTTGGGGTATTGTTGTAAATTGGTATCAAAAACATGATTTTTTGTATATATGTCAAAATTATGAAGTTGAAACATTAATTCACTAATTGATTGATGGTTGTGTTGTATGATTATTTGTTATCTAATAAAACCATTATGTGAAAGAACGGTACATATAACCCAATTGTATCAAATATTGAACTGAATTGAAAATTTCTTGAAATTGCATGCATTTACATGTACATACATTGAACAGGTCATAGCAAGGTGGCTAGAGAAGAGGAATAAAATTGTATGCCCGACAAATAGGTACATGTTTACTAATTTGTTGGGTCTGGATGATTTTATGAGCCACTTGGCTATTTCCTTTTCTTTTCGATTGGAGAGGCCTATGTGGCGATTTGGGGATTTTCCCGGTGCTCCCATACAAAGGATGTTATAGCGAAATTTTTCAAAAATTTAGGGTGTTAGCCAAAATTTTGAAGAATTGGAAAATTCTTAGAAATTGAAAAGTTGAGGGATGAAAATAATTGAAAGTTGAGTTGATTAGTTAAATAACTTTCAGCTCCGTTCCTTTTCGGGGACGAAAAGATTTTAACTAGGGGAGATTGTAACAACCCAGAAAATCAGAACCAATTAAATTTTTTTATTTTGGCAATTTTGAATATTTAAAATGATTTATTTTAAAAAATAATGACAAGAAATTTATTTTGAATAGAATTAGAATGTATATATTTATTTGAATCAACGTTAGAATATAAATATATAATTAAATTATAAAAGGAATTGAAAATGGCGCGATAGTTTGAAAATTCGATTTGAAATTTCAAATGAATGTACAGGATTCAAAATAAACCGGATTTTAGCGAAACCAAAAATATTAGAATCTATTTGAAAATATCTTTCCAACGAATCCGAAAAATTGAAATTTCCGGGAATAAAAAGTTATGCCCAGTTGAAAATTCAGAATAGTCGCTATGGAAATATAGCCCTTAAAAATAGCCATTTTGCAAACGACCTCCATTTTTGACGAAACCCTTTTGTTGGATCCGGAATGTCAAATTATTGCTAGATTCCAAAATTCATAATTTTTGGGATTAATATGTGAGCGTGGCAAAGGAAAACGTGATTTGACAGTTTCAGTCAATTTGAATCGACTAGAAAATAGCCATTTTTCAAACGATCTTCAAATTTGACAAAATTAGTTTTGTTAGGACCGTATCATCAATACAAAGCTAGAAATAATTTTTCTGAAATTTTTAGGGTCTGTATGTGGCCCCGGTAAATTAAAATATACGTTAATGTCAAATTTGAATGTTATATTAATTTATATTTTAATTTTGATGGAAACTGATTGAAACGGTCGAATAGGCTTATGAAACATATCCCATTGTGTTCAGAATGAGGGTAATTAGCTAGGGCGATAGTCGTTGGGTTCGATTTGAAGTCTGAACGAAAAGAACACTTTATGGAATTAAATAAATTAAATAAATAAAAAAGAAAAGTCAACCCTTTCACTTAACTCCCTCTCCCCCCGTTAATTCTCAGATCTAGAAAAAAAACCAAATCGATCGAAGTTGCCCTCCTGGCCACCGCGCCACCACCGTCGCCCATCATGCCGCCCCCTCTGGTCAACCCTGCCATCTCCTCCTCCCTCCCTTCTCCCTCTCAACTCCAAGCCCCTAACCCACAACAACCCAGCTATCGTGGGCCTTGTTGCGCAATGGGACCCACGTCCGACCACCACGCACCACTCGCCACCTCCCTAGCCACCCGCGCACCCTCTTCCTCAATCCAGTCACGCAGAAAAGCTCCGCCCCCCTCTTGATCGATTTCCCCCCTTCGACAGTGAGCTCCAGCCACCATTGCTCCGCATTCACCTCCCCATCGCACCATTGAAGCCTGGTTCGAGCAACAGCATTTGAGGAAGATGATGGGCACGACAACGTCATTAAAAATGCTATAGAAGGCTTAGTTAAATTTAATTTAATTTAATGTAGTTAATTTTATTTTTAAAATCTGATTTTTAATTAATGACATTGAAATAACAATGTGTTATTTTTATATATACTTGAAGGAATTACAAAATAAAAAAAATATGATTTTTAGTGATATAAAAATGCAATTTTCACTTAGATAAAAATGCGATTTTTACTAAGATAAAAATATGATTTTGGTTTATATAGAGATCGGATTTTTCATAGTATAAAAATATGAATTTTATTTGTGAAAAAGATTTGACTTCTAAATTATATAAAGGAATGATTTTTAATGAAGAAGAAGGTTTGGTTTTTAATGAAGAATAAGGTTTGGTTTTGAATGAAGAAAAGGAGCGATTTTTGAAAATGAAAAGATTTAGGTAGCGTTTGGTTTAAAATTTTCAATTTTGAGTTTTCACATATACAAAAATACCAACAATGCACATATATCGTGAAAATGACCGTTTTACAAAACGGAGTTAACACACAAAACCGAAAACAACTTTTTATTATTTTTCATATTTTAAGAAACAAGGGAATGACAATAACAAATCCGTCTATCCACCATTCCCGCGGTCCCCTCCTTCACTCCATTTCCCTTTGATCCATCACCACCGCTATACTTCAAATCTTCACAACTTTCATAATTAACGCCGAAAACTAAAAATGCAAAACACAAAATAAACCAAACGCTACCTTAATTTTTGAAATAAAAAAGAAGTGGTTTTTTTAAATCAAGAAGACGTGATTTTTAAAAATGAAATGGTAAGATATTTCTTCGAATGACATATAAAAATATGATTTTTATATATGAAAACATAGAATAAAAATTTGATTTTTATATATAGCGAAGTAAAAATATGATTTTTAATATATGAACATCATATTAAAAATATAATTTTACTATGAACAACGTGAAAAGGAGTGTGGTGGAACGGACTGAAATCAAAACAAAATCTGAATCGTTCAGAATTAAAGAATGATGGAGTGGAACCCAAAGGTGAGAACTTCTCACTTTTATTTTATTTTCTAGTTGAAATATATACTAGGATGCAGACGGTGCTTAGCAGCACCCGACAGCCATTGTCTGCAGACCATGGACGACTTGTTTGTTTGATTGGCTGTGTGGTAAAAATTGATTGTGTGACGTGGAATGGAATAAATATTTTATAGTTAAAAATATAATTTTTAACGTGTATATGAATAAAATAAATATTCATTTGCAAATCAGACGATTTGTTTATGTACACCCATTTGACTGATATGGATTGGGATGATAAATTTTACACATCGCCCAACTGCACAAATAAAATTCATTATTTGTTGATTGAAATTCCACACGGGTGTTGGGATGATATTTGACGTACACTAATCCCAGTTGTTTAGTGGTATGTCGATTGATTGGTTGACAAGTTGTTGCAAGCGTTAATTATTCATATATAACGCTTATGCAGTGTGGAATGCATTATGGATGATGGTTGATTATTTATCATTATTGTTGTATACATATGTGTATGAAATCCATATATTAACATTATATGGTAATTGAATGTGTCTGATTCCAGTTCAGAATGAATGAATATTTTAAAATAACGAATATTTTAAAATAATATTCAGTAAAAGGATCAAAATATGATTTTGATGTCCGATTTGGGACAGACACGAATATATTTAAATATACAAAGCCGTGTGGATTAGATTAACTCCATTTTGACGTGAACGATATTTATATCGATTTTATTCATTTATATAATGAATATCGAAAAGGAATTGATTTCAAAATCTAATGTTTTGAAAATACTATCATTTATATATCGATGATATGGAATATTCAATTTTGATTTGAAATTGAATATAAAGTTGAAATCGTTTTGAAAATGATTTATAAAATATGTTTGTTAATGGAAACCGATGAAATATATATATATATATATATATATATAATGGCTTGAATAGAACGCGCCGCGCTGCGGAAGTTCGCGAGTTTTGACCATTGACTTCGAATGGACGTTACGGGAGATCCGACTGTCGGATTCTCCTAAAACTGGAACCGTTGGGTTCGTATCGAAAAGAGCTTTCTAACGAACACATGAAATTAGAAATCTAACTGTTGGATTTTGAATTATGTCGAAATCAAATTTGGAAAAGGTCGTTGTAAGTGTATTTCGATGGCCGTTTATGGAAATCGACTGTACGGGCCTTGATAAAGTTATTAAAAATATCAATAATTAGTGTAAAATCATAAGAAATGATTTGGGAAGAATTGGGATGAAAAATTTCATATTTGAAAGGATAAAAATATATTTTTATCGAAATGAACTAGAATTATAATCCAATATTTTTAAAATAAATAAATTGGATTTGAAATGGTTTTAAAAATAACCAGAATTTCCAATGTATGAATTGGAATGGATTTGAATCGAAATTATTTTCGGAATATTTCGATACTGGATTCCATGATTATACGGACATTGTGGAGGAATTTGGAAGATATATATATGGTTATTCCAATACGATATTCGTTGATGTTAGAATTTGATATTGAATATAAGCCGATATATTTTCTATTTAGAGCCTTGTATTTAACATCAAATTGGATTTTGGGTTTGTCGTGAATGGTATCTTTAATAATTTTGTTCTTAAACCCAATGGAGTTAAGAAAATTAGAAACTAACTGGAGATTAGTTAAGTTGAGTGGTTTCCTGGGTATTGATCTGATGTTGGTTTCGGCCTTCGGGGTTAATACTTAGGGAATTGTTCTCTTACCAATTTACAGCTAGAGACTGATGGAATGTGAATTGGGTTTATTGTGAACTGTGTTTTTAACGACATTCGTTCTTTAACCCGATTTACAGTGAAATGTGATTTGGAATTTTTAAATCTTTTTATTAAGATTTAACAGGAATTTCCAAAGTAAAGTTTTCCTATTTAATATATATTAAATTGGAATTGAATGGAATTCGATTTGATAATAATCGAAATGAAATTCTGTGGAGGAAGGCTGTTAATACATATGGAATTTAAAAGGCATTCCAGATATTCCATTTATATTATTGGTCGGATACAGAAATTGATATTGATTTGTTCTTCCGTGAAGATTCCATAATTAATGGAATGTGATTAGGGTTTGTCGTGAACGGTGTCTTCATTAATACTGTTCTTAAACCTAGTTGAGAAAAGATTAAATCTTTTTATATAGATTTAATGAAGTATACCAATTAATTAATATTTAACTGGGATTGAAGTGGAATTGATTTTTGGGTTTATCGTGAATGGTGTTTTAAGTAACACTTGTTCTTTAACCCGGTTAACAATGGTATGAGATTTTGGGTTATCGTGGATGGTATCTTTAATAATACTGTTCTTAGACCCAAAGGAGTTAAGAAAATCAGAAACTAACTGGAGATTAGTTAAGTTGAATGGTTTCCTGGGTATTGATTTGATGTTGGTTTCGTCCTTCGGGGTTAATACTTAGGGAATTGTTCACTTGCTAATTTACGGTTAAAGGCAGATGGAATGGGATGTGATTTTGGGTTTATCACGAACCGTGTTTTAAATGATATTGGTTCTTTAACCCAGTTAAAGACAGGATAAGATTTCCCAAGTTAAATAATCGTTAATATTGATTTTTGGGAAGATTAAAACCAAGTGGAGTTTTAATGCGCCTTTAATTAGATTGAAATGATATCCAAAGGAAGATTAAAGAATAAAGTTAAAGAATTTATCTTTGATAAAATTAATAGGATCCTTTCCAAAAGTATAAGAATATTTGAATAAAGGAATATTCTGGATTGGAAGCGTATGTTGTGTTTTTATAGCACTTGTTTGTTATATATGCGAGTTATTCAGAAAGATCGGGTTTATCCCATTTTGAATAACTGATTCGATGATGTGTCGAGGATGAAGATGGTGGTTGAAGACCGGAGGTCTTCACATCGTTTGGATGATTACTGATGTCTTGATTGGGATGTACACCTAAGACAAGGTAATAAGTGGTGATCGTCTAGATGTACATGGAAATCGACCGGATATGCGAGGGCCTCTCCCCTATATTTGACATATGGGGAAGGAATAAGGTGCCTCCGGTTTCGTTCAGACCCAGAATGAACCTGTAAATGGATGTGTGTCTGACATCGGATTTCATTCTGTGTGATTGATAGACATCGGTTGCATAGCGTGAATTGCCTATGTGGCATGCTGAGATGCAAATGATCAAGGCTTCTATTGAAAAGTAGGGTCTTGTGGTTGATGATCAAAGCACGACTTTAATATAGCGTAGCTTTGTGCAGCGTTAATTCGCGAGCCTCACACCCCGGTGTGAACCAGAAACGGGAGAGGACATCGGGGAGGGCGTGCGTTTCTTTCTAGCTAGGAGTGGTGTCAGCGTTTGACTAGCCCTGGCATTTTACTTATGTGGGTGATGGATAGCGAGGCGCCTCGGTTATATCGGTCATTCCGGGGCCGATAGTTTGGTTGGGATATGACCAGTTTATGCCCCCATAGGGCTGGGAAACGCATGTTCAGGCATTTTAATCCACTCCGTGTGGACCGGCCCTGACGATCCAAGGGTCACTCGAGCACTGATCCTGAGGCTCGGGCTAGACAGTCTCGAAGCAGTAAGGACGATCCCTTGCCTTGGTTCACAGATGGAAATCCAACTTCCAATACGACATTTTGCGGTTTTAAATTGTAAACCTATATATGGCAACATAGTGGTATAGGGCACTTATGCCGTCTATGATTGATACTTATGATTGAAATTGTTTTGACACTATCACTTATAGTAATAATAAAATATGAAATTTTACATACCAAGCATTCTTGGCTATTATAAGGTAAAAACTCTATCCTCCGGCTTGCGTTGCATTGTGTGATGGGACCTGAGTCTTATAATGGCTTCATTGTTCTTTATTTAGCATTGCGCTGTTTGTTTTATGCACTGGTATTCTTGGGAGGAAATCCGTTCCGTGTTATATGCTGTGGTCCATTGATTTACCTAACTTTAAAATCAAAAGAATAACTGTTTTAGTTCTCACACCAGTCACATGACTGACCTGGAGTTTATTGTTTTAACCTAAACTTTGGGTGTCCCTATTTTCTACACGGGCAGCTAGTAGTTTTGGTTTTGCAGATTTATATTCACAGGATCCTAGTCTACACCTGGAATGATATTCGGAAAGCTCTGTATCCGTATATTCCCTTCAGTTGTGTTTTGTATTATTTTCCGCTGCATTGTAAATTTAATTCTCTAATATTTGTCAAATGTGTAATATTCATTCATACTCTGGTATATTCTTGTATTCTGATGAAATTGTTGTAATAAGCAATGAAATGTTCTTCTGTTTGTGTTCTAATTCGTCTTGTCTTAAAGCAATCCGTTCTTCCTCTTCTCCTCGGAGACCAAGGAAGTTTCGGGTCGTTTCACAAATATTTATGGCTTTATGGTTCATTTGAAATGTAATGTTGAATTTTGTTTGAAATAAAAGTTCAAAGTTTTTCCACTAGATTATATTCTCTCTTGTTAAAATTAGTATCTGTATTATTATTGTGCTTCATAGAACTTAATGCATCCTCATATGGGTGACATTAATGGACGTATGGTGTTACATTTGGTATTAAAGCCTAAGGTTACAAGATCAGAGAAAAAGTTTTTGAAAAATTATTTCAAAGTAAAGATTTTCTAATAAAACCAGTTTTTGAAAAAATATCTCCCCTCAAGACATTTATAATATTCCTTCAGTCTCTTTTTGAATCCTTATATCTTCTCTTTTTTCAGCATGTTGGGGCTCTTAACTTCCCCGAGGGCATATCCATTCCGACTTGGTTCTTTAGATACATAGAAGCTACGACACCAACCGGAGTGCAAGGATATTCCCCAACCCCAACCGCAGTGCTCCAACTCATCCTGTAGTCAACTTTTCTAAGCTTTGTAAAGATTTCTACGCGATGGCAGGCAAGTCGTTTCGAGGTACATAGAGTTTTGTAGAGGTGCGCAATTGGCTCAAGGAAACGAAGAATGTGTTTTATTTGTTGGAGCTCGAAGCTAGGAGAAAGATTCAGTTCGCGGCTTGGCAACCGAAAGGGGAAGCTTCATATTGGTGGGAGGTGACTCAAGCGGGGGAGACGGTAGCCACTTTGGATGAGTTTAGATGCATATTTGAGATGAAATTCTTGTTGCAAGCAGAGGAAGGGATGCAAATGAAGAAGTTCTTAAATTTGAAACAAGTAAGCATGATGGTGAAAGAATATGTCAACAGCTTTAACCAACTAGCAAGATTTGGTTTGGATTTGGTAAACACTCCCCATAAGAAGGCTTTAAGGTTCACGAAAAGATTAAGCTAACGGATGCAAGGACTAGCATTGACCCATATCCCAATGATAACGATTTTCGAGGGGCTAGTTTGCATGGCTTTGATGCATGAGGATTGTAAATAGGGGAAGAAAGAAGTTAAGACTGGGGAGGAGAAACCCAAGGCAGAGAAAAAGAAATGGTGGCCCATGAAAGGAGGCGACAAAGAAGGGAAGAAAATTTGACAAAGCCCTGATCAAGATAGAGGTTAAGTGCCATTGGAGTGGGAATTTGGGGTATTTTGTGAGAGGTTGTAAGAAAACAAAGAATGCTTGTTTCAGTTGTGGTCAAGTTGGACATTCTACTAGGAAATGCCTCCAACAAGCAAGGTCAGAAGGCAAGATCGTCTGTAAGACAAGTTCATGCTTTAGTGGCAGCTCAGGCTGGTGGCCAGATCGAAGTAGGAAAGTCAGTGTTGAAGGTTTGATTTCTCTTTTTAACTCTCCTATTATAACTCTCTTTAATTCCGGTGCTTCTCATTCATTCATATCCAATTTAGTGATAGATAATCTACACCTAGACACTAGTATTGTTTCTGATCCAATTGTAGTCTCAAACCCCATATGAGGATGGCTCATTTATCTACATATGTAGGGTTTTGAGAATTTCTGTTATGGGCATCGAGTTTGAGTGTGACACTTATGTCCTTAGCATTATGGGTTATGGATTGATTCTATGAATAGATTGGCTAGCCATGTATGGTGTCATTCTAGATCGTGAGAGGAGAGTTGTTAGGCTTTTGACATGCCACGGGAGAACTCTCGAGATATCTTGTGACCCATAAGGGTCAGTTATGCTCAGTTTCCTATATTCGCTTGATGCTTCAGCTGATGATCTCTGATCAATAACCATAGTTAGAGATTATCTAGATGTTTTTGATGAGGTTAGGGGATTACCTCCGAGGCAACAGATAGATTTCTAAATTTACTAGGTAGTGAATACAAAGCTAGTCGCTTTATCAGTGCGCCACATGTCTCCTAGGGAGAGAAGGGAGCTCACCAAGCAAGTAGGTGAGTTATTCGAGATTTGATTTATTAGACGAAGCATTTATGAGAGGGGAGATCCAGTCGTCTTTTCGACTAAGGCAGATGACTCTCTCCATCTATGCATGGACTATAGGGAGTTGAATAAGCCCACAAAGAAGAATAGGCACCCACTTCCAAGGATTGTTGACTTGTTTGACCAACTAGTTGGTGCTTTGGTTTTCTCACAGTTGGATCTAGCCACGGGATTATATCAGCTTAGGGTAGCAGATGATAGTATTGATAAGATAGCTTTCAAGGCTCCGGACGGTTTCTCTGAGTGGTTAGTCATTCCTTTTGGGATAACCAATGCACCCGCATACTTCGTGGATTTAATAAGAGGGTGTTTAAGGAGTATATGAACAATTTTGTGGTGCTTTCCATGGATGATATTTTGGTTTTCTCGAGGAGCGAGGAAGAGCATGCCAGACACTTAGAGGAAGTTCTCAGCACTCTCAGATCGCATCATTTTAAGGCTAAGTTTCTAAGTGTCATTTTTGGAAAAAGGAAGTAAGGTTCCTAGGGAATTTAGCCTCTAAGCATGGAATAGAGATGGACCTCGCTAAAATTGTCGCAGTTCAAGATTAGAAAGCCTCTAAGAATACGATATAGGTTAGGAGTTTCTTTGGGTTGGCGGGTTATTACAGAAAGTTCATAGGACTTTGCTGGATATCAGCACCGCTCACCCGTCTGATGAAGAAGGACTTGGTTTTCACTTGGAGCATTGATTACGAGGGTGCATTCCAGAGGTTAAAGAGGGCTCTGATATTAGCCTCTGTTCTGACTCTTCCCGATGGTACCAAGGTGTTTACGGTCCACACGGATGCTTGTGGCACGGGATTAGGTGTTGTGTTGATGCAAGCAGGTAAGGTAGTCTATAGGGAAGTACGCAATTGAGAGTTCATGAGAAGAATTGCCCTACACATGACTTGGAGTTAGCAGCAATAGTGTTCGCACTTAAGTCTTGGTGACACTTTCTACTTGGAGAGAAGTTTGAGCTCTACACGAATCATAAGTCGATCAAATATTTGTTCTCACAGAAGGATCTCAATTTAAGGAAGCAACGATAGATGGAGTTCCTTGTGTCCTACAATTTTGGCATAGCTTATACCCCAGCCAAGGGTAATGTGGTTGCGTACGCTTTGAGTAGGCAAAGGACAACCTTGAGCCCTTTATTTATGGAGAGGCAGAGCTTGGAATTTACCTCGACGTTTGATTTTAGGCCATCTACGAATTTTAAGCTTGGTTTGTTGGCATCATTGGAGGTACGACCTACTCTTATGGAGCGCATTGGATCCACGCAGCGAGAGGATCAGCAGTTAGTGGACATGTTGGATTGACTTAATGGAGGAGAGACCTCTAGCCACCTTGCTAGATATTCGTTGGATGAGAAGGGGTGGCTATGTCAAGATGGAAGGCTGTGTGATCCTAGAGTTGGAGACTTATTGAGGACATATCTTGAGGAGGAGGATCACTCTCGGATGACTGTCCATCCGTGCGGTGACAAGATGTACTGAGATATGAAGAGCGTTTTACATTGGATTGTCATGAAGAAGGTTGTGGCAGAATTTTTGGCTCGATGTTTGACTTGTCAACGAGTAAAGGCTAAACAAAGAAAACCTGGCGGATTTCTTCAGCCCTTGGATATCCCATAGTGGAAATGGGAGAGCTTCTCTATGAACTTTATTGATGGGCTGCCAGATCGAGGAAGGGCAACACGAGTATATGGGTAGTAGCAGGCATACTTACTAAGGGCACTCACTTTTTTCCAGTCAAGAGAAAGAGGACAACAGCTTGGCTAGCATCAATATACTTTAGAGAAATTGTCCGACTGCATGGGGTACCTTATAGTATAATTAGTGACCGTGACCACATCTTCACAAGTGAGTTTTGGAAAAGCTTGCAAGAGGCACTAGATACACAGTTACGACTGAGCACAACCTACAACCCTCATACTGATGGACATACTGAGAGGGTCAATAGAGTTCTTGAGGATTTATTGAGGCCGTGTGTCAATAAATAGTTTTCCATTGATTGAGTTTTCCTACAATAATAGTTATCAGTCAAGCATAGGGATGGCGCCCTTCGAGGCACTTTATGGACGACCTTGCAAATCACGGGCATGTTGGTGGGAGTCTGCAAATAGACTTCTACTTATGCCTGAGATAGTGAGAGAGACTTCTGAGAAGATAGACCTTATTAGTTGATAGATGAGAGTAGCTCAGGACAGACAAAAGTCATATGCGGATAGGAGAAGGACTGAATTGGAATTTGAAGTAGAAGATACGGTCTTTATCAAGGTATCGCCCTTAAGAAACGTGGTTTGCTTTGGCTTAGTAACGAAGTCTGTGCCAAGGTTTGTAGGGCCATTCCCCATAGTTGAAAGGATAGACGAGATGGTCTACATAGTTAGACTACCAGAAAGACTGGTGGGAGTTCACAACGTGTTCCATGTTTCATATTTAACGAAATGTCTACAATGATTCAGCAGAGGTAGTTGAGCCAAGTACGCTTGAGGATTTTGAAGTTGAGAAGGACGTCAGTTAGGAAAGTTCCTACCCATATTCTTGGATCGGAAGTTAAGAGACAACATAACAAGGAGATCAAGTTAGTGAAGGTGAAATGGGGAGAAGATCGAAAGGATGCAACATAGGAACCTGAAGACAAGATTCACGCTTCTTACCCTTTTCTCTTTGAGAGTACGTTCTTAATTCCTTTCTAAGCTTTTGAATTCAAATTTGTTTATCCTATCATTCGAATCTTGATCCTTAGGTAGAAGACTATGGTTGGAAACATGTATTTGTGACATGTTATGTTTTATGGTTGCAAATGGATGCAAGTGTTTGCTTGTGGTTGCCAGTGGATTCATATACAGAAACCTTAGGCACTAGATCGACTCAAACACTTACATATTACATAAGGATGTGTGCGCATTTTAATTTTCAATGGATGAAAACGGTTGAATCATCACATGGATGTTGCATTTTGGTGAATGATTGTGTATGCACACAGAATTTATATATACACTTAGGATTCTTTTGCATACATATCGGATACATGGCACAAACATATATTGCATATGGAGATCAATTGAATCAGTCGACCACCTGATTTTCGCATTAGTATAGGGACATATACACACAATACTTTTGCATATGTTCATACAAAGCATTAGAAACGTTAGGAACAATGGATGCCAGTGGTTGATGGATGAGTAGATGGGTGTAGGTAGTTGTTAAATAATAACATTCTTCTTGACTTGAAGAATTCGGGGACGATATCCTTTAAGGAGGGGAGAATGTAACACCCAATAATTTAATACACCATACTTATATAATAAAGATAATAAAATGAATATTAATTGATTAACTATTCAGAATTAGGTAAAATAGACTTTACCGTTATGTCCGTTATGAAATTTTGGTTTGGATAGACTCTTGGTTTTCATAAATTGGATTAAATATGAAGAAGTTATGAACTAAAGAAGATTGAAAAAAATAGTATATGATATATAATAATTCAGAATAAAACAACTTAGAAAAGCAACAGCAAGTGGCCGGCCTAGCCCATTATCTAGGTCGAAACAGGGGTCGACCCAAGTCTAAGGCGGGTCGACCCATATGTCGACCCATGTAGTAGGTGGGTCGACCCACCTGCCTGCAGGCCAAGTTCCTATACCTGAATCTGGATAGTTTTGTTTGCTATATACATACGCTGACTCGGCTTGAGGTGTACGGTTTGATTTATAAACCTAATATCTAAGTTTAGAATTATCCTTGCTAATCTATAAATAGCCTAGCAGCCTCACCATTTTCTTACACACAAACATTCTTCTTACTCCAAGCTAGTTCTGAATAAAAGTAAGAAGATGCTGAGGTGCTTCCAAAACGTAGATTAAAGGGGATAATTCTAGTTTTCCTATAACAACAATTTAAAGAGAAATTTTCTGGATCTTAATCAAATCACTGCTAGTTCTAGTTATTTTTAGATTTGATAATTAATAAGTATTCAGACAGTAAATAGTTTGGATCTGAAATTATACAGTTTATATGTTATTGCTTTACTGTCTATTATTTATTCAGTTTTCAGTTATTACCTGTTATTTATACATTCTTATTATATAGTCTTATTCCTATTTATTTAATTTATGTATTTCTGAGTTGGATCCATCTTTCTCCTTTTCCTTTTTATTTTATGCTGAGCCAAGGCCATCGAGAGCCTAGGCCATTTCAGTTAGAATTGCATAAATTGGAATAACTTGTCGTAATAGTAAAAAGGAGAATTAGGCATATTGAAATATGAAATCCAATGACTGTATAATTAGGATAATATGCAAAACATGTTAATCTGAATTGGTTAAACTTAATTCGTTATTAAGTAGAACATGTTATATATGGGAATCAGATGTAATTAAGTAGGACATGTAACTTAATCTTGTTGGAGTATGGAGTTTTGATGACACTAACCTTACTTAAATTATTATTGATTATAAATTATATATTAACATCTCTATCTAGAATATATAGACATATATATGCAGGATTTGTATACAAGATTTAAGTACTGAAGATTATACAGTTTTAGAGTTTCAAGAGATTCATAATTCAGAAGAGATTCAGGACTCATGAGTTGTCAAGCTATCAAGATTTCAAGAGTTCATGAAAAATATAGCAATAGAGTCTAGTTTATATGTAAGACTCTGAATAGCACTCCAGGTTCAAACTCTATTTTCAAATGATCTCTTTTCAAAATTAATTTCAGAACTATTTTTAGATTGATTTGAAACTTCTCTCAAAATGATTTTTAATCTTCCAAGAATTTCCAACTTATGATTTAAAGTATATTTCCTAATTTATAAGTATTCTTATTTTTATAGTTTGATTAAATATATTTACTAAGTTTATATTTGATTACAATATTCTTATTTAAACTATAAGTTTTCATATAGCCATTTTGTTTATATATAGTTTATATATATTTATATAGTTATATACTTTTATATTTATATAGTTTTAAACTTTATTATTTTATAAATATGTTTATATAATTTATATTTATGATTTCATAAGATTTTCTACTTTATAATACTTATTTATATCACTATGTTTTAATTCAAGAATATCCAGAATTATATATATATATATATATATATATGGGAAATTCTATTTAGACACAAAATGTTGACACAAATTTAGGCATAAGGAATCTCAACTACAAGGTCTTCGCCTGAATTCCACCTCACACATAAAGACAAACAAATCCTTCTGTCCAGATTTTGTGTTTCCAATTCTGCATTTAATTTTGTGTCCTATATATATATATATATATATATATATATTAAAACACTTGAAAAATATTCAAACTTCAAATTTTCAAACACATATGTCGACCTACATATGTGGGGATGTCGACATACAACTGTCATATTTTCAGTTTTGAAAGGAAGTGTCTTTTCACCATTTGTAATTCTAGAAGCATTGCAACCTTTCAAATCCTATAAATATGTGTTGATTTCGAATTTTTTATTCATTCTTCTTCTCCGTCTTCATCCCTTTTCATTCCTTCATTATTATTTCATATTTTTATGATTTCTACACTTATACTCTACCGATTTCTATTCTAAATTCATAAAACTTCTTCTCTTGTCACTCTCTACTCATTACTCTTTGAATCAAATTACTATTGAAGAGTTATAGGGATGTTGTAATCATTTGGGATTGTTTGGGAAACGGTGTGTTCCTTATGGCCGTGAAATCAAGGAAAGGAAATAGTGTGAACCTTGTAGCTGGGAAATCAAGGGTGGTCGAAATGATGTTAACCTTGTAGCCGTGAAATCAAGGGGAATGCACTGAGATTTTGATCAAGTAATAAAACTCTACGCAATCAAGCTTTGCGTGAGACTGGACGTAGGAGCAATCTGAACCAGTATAAAATCCGTTGTGTTCTTTACTTTTCTGCATTTTGTTAATTTCCGTGTTTGTCGTTGATTCTGTGTCTATGATTGTCTCTGTGGTGTGTGATTCATATAGTAGATCATATAAGTTTTAGATTTTCTTAAATTCCTTGAAAATACTATTCTCTCCCCCTCTAGTGTTAGTTTTGCCTTAAGATTTATTCTGCATTCCCTAACAATTGGTATCAGAGGAAGGTCTTTCAAAAAGTTCATAATCTAAATTTTGAAAATATTAATGGCAACTAACACTGGTAATAACAGTTCTTTTGTAGAAGGTCAGTCCACGCTTAGACCACCACTATTTAATGGTAGTAATTATTCATATTGGACATGTAGAATGAAAATATATTTATAATAAGTAGGATTAGGCATATGGAATATCACACAGATTGAATATGTAGAACCCACAACTAATTTTGCACAATGGACTAATGAACAAAAGGCTGCTGCATAAAGCAATTCTAAAGCCATGAATATTTTGTTCTGTTCAGTAGATAGGAATGAATTTAATGGAGTGTTAGTTTGTAAATCAGCTTATGAAACTTGGAGAACTTTACAAGTTACTCATGAAGGAACTAGTAAAGTTAAACAAACAAAGATATCGATGTTAATTAATCAGTTCGAGTTATTCAAAATGAACGAGAATGAATCTATCTCCGATATGTATTGCATGTTTCAAGAGATAGTGCATTCACTAATAGCACTTGGAAAAACTTATTCCAAAGAAGACCAAGTAAGAAATATATTGAGTTCATTGACTTCAGAATGGGATCAGAAAACATTGGCGATTGAAGAAGCCCATAATGTCAGTGAAATGAAAATTGAGGAGTTAATTGGAAATCTGATGTCTTTTGAAATCCAATTACAAGAAAGAAAAGAAAATAATCAAACTAAAAAGAAATCTATTGCATTCAAAGAGACAACAAATGGTTCAGACTCAAGCAGTGAAGACGACGAAGAAACAACCTTAATGACAGGACATTTCAGAAAATTTCTGAAATACAGAAAGAGAAATAATTTTCAAAATAATAACCAAGGAAGTTCAGGAAGAAATGATAATCGATGTTATAACTGCAATAAACTAGGCCATATGAAGAGGATGTGTCCATATCCAGACAAATCCATTCAACAAACGGACAATAATAATTCATCAAAGAAAAGAAACAGAGCATACGCAACAACTTTAGATGATTTAGATCCATCATCAAGTGATGAAGAGCCAGAAACTAGAAATTCAAACATGTGCTTCACAACAATTCAGAATTGAGAAAATATCGAAGAAATGGACCTAAAAACCGGGTATGCTAATTAATTTTTAATTTTCTTTTAGTTGAATGGATGCTTTGATTGTTTGCTTTATTTTGAATTCGAAAATTAAACTTTAAAATTCAAACTTGAAATTTAAAATATAAAATTTGAATTTTGAAATTCAAAATAATATTAATTAAATAATAATCAATAAAATATATTTTTGTTGTTAATTAGGATTATTATTCAGGAAATAATAAAATCTTAAATATAAATCGATAAATATAATGTAATAACCAGGAAATCTAAGCCAATTTAAAAATTTTATTTTGGCAATTTTAGCGAATTTTGAATATTTAAAATGAATTATTTTAAATAATAACGATGAGAAATTTATTTTGAATAAAATTAGAATGTATATATTTATATAGATCGTCGTTTGAATATAAATATATAATTATAATTATAAAAGGAATTGAAAATGGCGCGGTAGTTCGATAATTCGATTCAAAGTTCAAATGAATGTACAAGATTCAAAATAAACTGGATTTTAGTGAAACCAAAAATACTAGAATCTATTTGAGAATATCTTACCAACGAATTCGAAAAATTGAAATTTCATAGCGGGAATCAAAAGATATGTCCAGTTGAAAATTCAGAATAGTCGCTATGGAATTCTGGCCCTTGAAAATGGAAATTTTGCAAACGACCTCGGTTTTCGATGAAACCACTTTTGTTGGATCCGTGATGTCAAGTTATTGCTAGATTCCAAAATTCATAATTTTTCGAATCAATATGTGAGCGTGGCGCAGTAAAACGTGTTTTGGCAGTTTTAGTCAATTTCGATCGACTAGAAAATGGTCATTTTTCAAATGGTCTCAGAATTTGACGAAATTAGTTTCATTAGGACCGTATCGTCAATACGAAGCTAGAAATAATTTTTCTGGAATTTTTAGAGACTGTATGTGACCCTGGTAATTTAAAATGTGCGTTCAAATTAAATATATTGATTTATATTTTGATATTAGCGAAAACTGATCAAAACAGCCGAACTGGCTTACGATACATATTCCATTGTGTTCAGAATTAGAGGTAATTAGCTAGAAGCGATAGTCGTCGGGTTCAATTTGGAGCTCATATGCGAAAACAGAAATAAAAGGGAATAAAATATTATAAAAATAAATATAAATATCAACTTTCTCCCCCACAACCCTAGTCAAACCCTTTTATTTCGTGGTCAAATAAACCAGCCGCCACTTAGCATTCAACGATCCTCGTTTTCCCCAAATTAGCTCGATCGATCCCCACCCTCTCGCGTTATTCTCACCTGGCTCTTGAAGAAGAAATGTCGGCCTTGGTGGTCTCTAGGCTCGGCCGAAGTTGGAGGAGGTCCGGTGACCTCGTTAGGCGGCGGCTCCACAAAGCACGGGTGGTTCTTTAGGGGAAATTAGGGAGCTGTGGTGCACGAATCAAAGTCAGACCAGGGGGTTTGGGGAGCTCATCGTACGGTGGAAGTGGTGGCGCCACCTGATGACCGGCCGACGGCTCCTGGTGGCGTGTGCGACAACGATTCTGGATGGGGTGGCTGAGGGTTTTCAATGCTGAAGATGAAGGTTATTTCTTGAACGAGACACACACGGTGAGTTTTTAAAATAAATATATATTGTTTTTGAAAAAAATATATATACATTAGGGTTAAAAAAATATATACATTAGCATCGAAAAATATATATACATTAGTGTTGAAAAATATATATATACATTAGGGTTGAAAAATATATATACATGAGTATTGAAATAAAAATTAGTATATAGTTTGAATATAAAATTAGCATTGTTTTAAAAAAATGTCATTGATTTTTGAAAATAAAATGCCATGGTTTTAAAATTGATTTTATAAAATAAAAATAGCTTGGTTTTAACAATATAAAAATATGATTTTTGAAAATATAAATAGGACTTGAGTTGAAAATATAAAATAGAATTAGATTTTGAGAAGATAAAAATAGAATTTTTATCATATGTTAGAAATATTTTTATGAAAATAAAAATAAGATTTTTGTCGTTGATAAGAAAATACTTTTAGATAGACGAAAAATATGATTTTTACATATGTAGTAGCTATATAAAAATGAGATTTTTATATACGGAGTAGCAAATTAGAAATGTGATTTTCACATATAAAGAAGTGATTTTTATATATGTAATAGCGAGGTAAGAATATGATTTTTATGTATGAAGTAACAACATAAAAATTTGATTTTTAATAATCAACTGCGTGAAACAGATCTCGTTGGAGACACGATGAAGATTTTCTACATATGAAGAGTCGCGGTGTTTGGTATAGCTTAGGTGAGAACTTCTCACTTTAAATCTTGCTTTCCAGTTAAAAATATATACTAAAATGCAGACGGTGCTTAGCAGCACCCGACACCCGTCGTCCACAGACCATGGACGACTTGTATGCTTGTTTGATGTGTTGTGAAGTTTGTTTGTGATGTTGATGTGAAATGGATAATAAAATATATGTTCATGTGTTGAAATAAAATATATATTCATGTGTTGAAATAAAATATATATTCATGTGTTGAAATAAAATATATATTCATGTGTTGAAATAAAATATATATTCATGTGTTGAAGTAAAATAAACATTCATTTATAAATCGAACGATTTGTTTATGTACACCGATTTGACTGATATTGATTGGGCGATAAATTTTACATATCGCCCAACTGCACAAATAAAAATCTGTGTTTGTTGATTCGAAACCCCACACGGGTATTGGGATGATATTTGACGTACACTAATCCCGATTGTTTAGTTGTATGTCAATCGATGGGTTTACAGGCTGTATAAGCGTTAATTATTTATATTTAATGCTTATGCAGTTGTGTGGTGCACTCTGGATGATGGTTGATTATTTATCGTTGCTATTGTATACATGTGTTGCATGGAATCCATATAATTAACGTTATATGGTAATTGATTGGGCCTCATTCCAATTTGGAATATAAGGAATATTATAATAGAAAAATTCATGTGTTGAATAGAATAAATATTAATGTGTTGAATAGAAATATAAATTCATGTGTTGAATAGAAAAATAAATATTCATGTGTTGAATAGAAATACAAATTCATGTGTTGAATAGAAAAATAAATATTCATGTGTTGAATAGAAATAAAAATTCATGTGTTGAATAGAAAAATAAATATTCATGTGTTGAATAAAAATATATATTCATGTGTTGAATACAAATATATATTAATGTGTTGAAGGAAATATTCATTTGTTGAATATAATAACGAAGTTATTGAAATATATAAAATCCGTGTTGATTAGATTTACGCCATTTTGACGTGAATGATATTTATATCGATTTTATTCATTTTTATAATGAATATCGAGTAGGAATTGATTTCAAAATATAACGTTTTGAAAATATTGTCATTTATAGATTAATGATATGGAATATTCAATTTTGATTTGAAATTGAATATGAAGTTGAAATCGTTTTGAAAACGAATTTAAAACGATTTATAAAATATGTTTTGAAAGGAAATCGACGAAATATATATATATATATATATATATATATAATATATGTTATATATATAATGGCCTGAATAGAATGCGTCGCGCTGCAACAGTTCGTGAATTTCGACCATTGTCTTCGAATGGATATAACGGGAGATCCGACCGTCGGATTCTCCTAAAACCGGAACCTTTGGGTTCGTATCGAAAAGAGCTTTCTAACGAATTTTAGAGATTTGAAATCCAATGGTTGGATTTGGAATTATGTCCAAATCAAATTTGGTAAAGGTCACTGTAAGTGCAGTTCGATGGCCGTTGATGGAAATCGACTGTACGGGCCTTGATAAAATTATTAAAAATAGTAATAATTTGTGTAACATCATAAGAAATGGTTTGGAAAGAATTGGGATGAAAAACTCCATATTTGAGAAGATAAAATAGATTTTTATCGAAATTAACTAGTTTTGAACTAGAATAATAATTCATTTATTTTTAAATAAATAAATTGGATTTAAAAGGGTTTTAAAAGTAACCAGAAGTTTCAATAATTGAATTGGAATGGAATGTGATTTTGGGTTTATAGTAAACCGTGTTTTAAATGACATTGGTTCTTTAACCCAGTTAAAGACAGGATATGATTTCCCAAGTTAAACAATCATTGATATTGATATTTGGGAAGATTAAAACCAAGTGGGGTTTTAATGAATCTTTAATTAGATTGAAATGATCGAGAATGGAGTATCACCAGTTTTGCTCCAGGCGATAGGTAAATCTTTAATTAGATTTAAACATGAAATGGTAATTGAATTTTCCGATAACACCATGGTGTTAGATAAGAAGTATTACTAGTTTTACTTCATGGGATGAATAGGTTGGGATTGGGAAATTAAAACAAATGATTACTTCGGTGTGGTTCGCTAATCCCGACTAGTTTGAATTGATATTCAAAGGAAGATTAAAGAATAAATTTAAAGAATTTATCTTTGATAAAATTAATGGGAACCTTTCCCAAAGTGTAAGAGTATTTGAATAAAAGAATATTCTGAATTGGAATGAGGAGTATGTTGTGTTTGTGTAACACTTGTTTATTATATACTCGAGTTATTCAGGAAGACCGGGTTTACCCCATTCTGAATAACTGATTCGACGTGGTGTCGAGGATGAAGATGGTGGTCGAAGACAGGAGGTCTTCACATCGTTTGGGTGATTACTGATGATCTTGATTGGGCTGTACACCCAAGAGGAGGGAATCAGTTGGTGATCGTCCAGACGTACTTGGAGATCGATGGATATGCGAGGTACCAGGTGCCTCCGGTTTCGTTCAGACCCAGAACGAACTTGTATGGACTGTGTATCTGACACTGGATTTTCTCTGTGTTGATTGATCTCTATTAAATATACATTTGCCTGGTGAAGGGGAATTCATTCCCTTACTTCACCCTTCTCTGAGACGTACGAGATCAGAGGTTGTATATCGATAGACATCAGTCACATGGTGTGAATTGCCTGTGTGGCATGCCTAAGTGGCAATTGATTAAGGCATCTGTTGAAAAGCAAAGTCTTGTGGTTGATGATCAAAGCACCGCCTGTGTAGCATAGCTTTGTGTAACGTTGATTCGCGAGCCTCACACCCCAGTTGTGAACCAGAAACGGGAGAGGAACTCAGGGAGGGCATGCGTTTCTTTCTAGCTAGGGTGGTGTCAGTGACCTACCAGCCTTGACATTTATATAATTTTCACCTGTGCGGTTGTTGCTGTTGCGAGGCGCCTCGGATATATCGGTGACTGCCCCAAAGGGCAGGGAAACGCAATGTTCAGGCATTTTAATCCACATCGGTGGACCGGCCCTATCGCTCCAAGGGTCACTTGAGCTCTGATCCCGAGACACGGGCTAGAGCGTCTCGAATCAGTAGATGACTATCTTTCGCCTCGGTTCACAGATGGAAATCCAACTTCCAATACGTGACTTTGCGATTTTATTTGTAGAGCCTAGTATGGCGACATACTGGTATGAGGCACTTATGCCGTCTATGATTGATACTTATGATTGAAATTATTTTATACACTATGCACTTATAATAGTATCAAATGATTTGTTTTTAGCGTATCAAGCATTCTTTGGCTATTATAAGGTAAAAACCCTATCCTACGGCTTGCGTTGCATTATGTGATGGGACCTGGGTCTTATAATAGCTTTATTTTTTCCAAAAAGCATTGCGCTGTTTTGTTATATGCACTGGTATTCTTGGGAGGAAACCCGTTCCGTGTTATACGGCGTGGTCCCTTGATATATCTGATTTAAAGTAAAGCTTTAAATAACTGTTTTAGTTCTCACACCAGTCACATGACTGACCTGGAGTTTATTGTTTTAACCTAAACTCTGGGTTCCCTTATTTTGACATGGGCAGCTAGTAGTTTTGGTTTTGCAGATTTATATTCACAGGATCCTGGTTTACAGCTGGAACAATACTCGGAAAGCTCTGTATCCGTGTATTACTTTCAGTTGTGTTTTGTATTATTTTTCCGCTGCTTTGTAATGTATTGTAATCTCTGATATTTTTCTGTTGTGTAATATTTATTTATACTCTGTATATTCTTGTATTCTGATGGAAATTGTTGTAATAAGCAATGAAATGTTCTTCTGTTTGCGTTCCGATGTGGCTTGTTCTCACTTCAATCCGGGCTTTCCTTACCGGGGAAGTTCGGGTCGTTTCATATAAAACCAAAACTCAAAAGCCAGAAGTCCTTTGAATTTGTGCATGTATGTTAATATACACAGAAGGGCATGTCGACATAATGACCAGAAAATGAAATTCAAATTTTGAATTTCAAAAGCTTAAACTTTCAAACTTCCCTCCATCTTTTAAATAAGAAAATGCAAATTCAAATTCTAGTTATTAACTCTGTCTGCCAGCTTATTTTCTTATATCTTGTTTCAATATATATATGTATATATAAATTAATAAAATTATATAAACATGATAGTATGATATATATAATTAATATAAATTTTTCGAACATTTGATATTGTTATAAAATGTAAATTTATTTCTCTTTTATATATAGTTTAAACATGCATGGTTTAACTTATATATTATTCATATGATTTGATAACAATTTTGGATTACATTATCACAAATACTATTTGTAACTTAATACATATTTTAATTTCTTATTAAGATTTGTAAAAGCTTGAATATTTAACCTAGTAATTTGGTATAAAAATTATAATAATAATACATATATATATATATATATATATGATTTTATGTCTTAAATATATAGTTTAAATATAAGAAGTTATAGTTTTATAGTTTAGTTTATATCTAGATTTCATAATTTTGTTATGACTATAGAATTCTTTTTAAAGTTTTAACATATAAATGGTTCCTAAGCAAATTAATATATTTTGATTTCTAAAAAAGTATAAACTTAAAATTGATTTGTATCAAAAGATTTATTTATATTACATAATAAATTAAATTTTAATTTCTTTTTAAAATTAGTTTATATATATATATATATATTTATGAATATATGTTTATATAAAAATAGTTTACTTTATATGATACAATTATATATTCTCTTTAAAAAGATCTTCAATTTTTACTATATTAAAGAAGCACCCTACTAAGATTATTTAACTCCACATTTCTCATAGAATTATTTAAAAAAATTATTATCTATTATGAATACTATAAAACTTTCATCTTTACTATACTTTAAATCTCTCAAATAATGTATAATATATATGTATACGAATCATAGTTAGATAGTACTTTTAATATATTTTACCTAAATAAATATAATCACCATATCATTCTACATACTAGCATTACACATCTTATTTCATATCATAAATTACAGTACATCTCAAGTTAAAATCATTCACAACACAAGATTGCATTTCATTCAATGTATCACTTCATATAATTTTGCATATGACATACTACATTATAGCTAACACACTGCATTACATATTAACTTTAACCCCACACATAACAAGTATGCAATATGAGAAGTTTTTATCTGATTAGAAATATAAGATTATTAATCAAATACATTACATATTTATTTTGTCTCTTGATTGACTTGTTTGGCTTGACTAATTTGATTGACTTGATTGAATTGATTGGCTTGGTTGAATTGATTGGATTGATTGACTTGTTTGGTTTGTTTGATTTGTTTGACTTGAATAACTTGATTGACTTGCTTGACATGTTTAAATTTCATTGGTGATTGATAGATTTGTCAAAAAAAATACTTATGAATTTGTAGTTGATAGGAGCTCTATAGGTTTTAGGATAAATAGAAGTTACAAAAAATGTTCGGTTTTATGTTTGAATTTATTTGAGTTGATGTTTTGTGACAACAAAACTTAAATTGATTGATTGTTTGGATTACATTGCTTTACTTAACTTATGTAATAATTTTAAGGATATCTTAGCAGAGTTAATTCTTAGTCTAGATTAAAGTATTATTATAGTTTTAAGGGAATTAGAGTATAGGATAAGTTTAGTCTTGAATTAGATTAAGGGGGAGTTTTAGAATTTCTAAGGATTAGTTGAAGGTTCAAGAAGTGTTTTTAGACATGTATTTTTTTGATTTAGTTGATTTAATTGTTTAAGTTGACTGCTTAAATTTCATGTTTGTTTGAATTGCTTGTTTGGATTGATTTGCTTGTTCAAATTGTTTATAAATATTGGTTGGTTTGTTATCCTTCTATTTAGCTTATTACAATAGTGTAGTCATAAATTTAGGAGGAATTATAGAAATTTATAGATTAAGTATTAAAATAGTTACAATATAAGAATATTTTATAATCATGAGTTTAGGGGGAGTATTTTTAGAATTTCTTTTTGATAATGTCAAATGGGGAGAAATTATAAAATATAGAGTTAGTTAAAGTAGAGTATATAGGATTCATATTGACTGGGGGAGTATTAGAAGGATCAACATTAACAAGTATAAACATGTATGAATATTTTATAAACTAAGGTTGTCATCATCAAAAAGGGAGATTGTCGGAGAATGGAGTTTTGATGACAACAATTCTATTTCAATTATCATTAATTATAAAATATATACTAACATCTCTATCTAGAATATATAGAAATATATATGCAGGATTTGTATACAGGACTTAAGTACTGAAGACTGTACAATTTTAGAGTTTCAAGAGATTCAGGATTTATAACAGATTCAAGACTCATGAGTTATCAAGCTATCAAGATTTCAAGAGTTCAAGAAAAATATAGTAATAGAGTCTAGTTTATATGTAAGACTCTGAATAGCACTCCGGGTTCAAGCTTTGTTTTTCAAATTATCTCTTTTCAAAATTAATTTCAGAACTATTTTGAAATTGATTTCAAACTTCTCTCAAAATAATTTTTAATCATCCAAGAATTTCAAACTTATGATATCAAATATATTTCCTAATTTATAAGTATTCTTATTTTTATGGTTTTATTAAATATATTTTACTAAGTTTATGTTTGATTATAATATTCTTATTTAAACTCTAAGTTTTCATATAACCTTTTTGTTTATATATAGTTTATATATATTTATATAGTTATATACATTTATACTTTTATATTTATATAGTTTTAAACTTTACAATTTTATAAATATGTTTATATAATTTATAATTATGATTTCATAAGATTTTCTACTTTATAATACTTATTTATATCACTATGTTTTAATTCAAGAACTTCCAAAATTATATATATATTAAAACACTTGAAAATATTCAAATTTCAATTTTTCAAACACATATGTCGACATACATATTTGGGGATGTCGACATACAACTTCATATTTTCAATTTTGAAAGGAAGTGCCTTTTCACCATTTGTAATGTTCCAAAAGCATTGCAACCTTTCAAATCTTATAAATAGGGGTTGATTTCGAATTTTTATTCATTCTTCTTCTCCATCTTCATTCCTTTTCATTCCACCACTATTATTTCATATTTTTATGATTTCTACACTTATACTCTGTCGATTTCAATTCTAAATACATAAAACTTCTTCTCTTCTCACTCTCTACTCATTACTCTCTGAATTAAAGTGCTATTGAAGAGTTATAGGGCTATTGTAATCATTTGGGATTGTGTAATGGCCCGAATTTCCGTATCCTTTGAGTCGACTAATAACACCACACATCTAACCCAAATTGCACAGAAAACCGAATCATTAGTAGAAAGAAGTTAGAGAATGAGAAATAGAAAGAAAGAGAAATTAGAATAAAAGAAAACGAAGTACACAAATCTCACAACGTAACGAATAAAATATATTATATAACATAACCTTTGAAATACAAATCAGTAACTGTATATTCATACCATTGTCAGAGCACAACAGTATCCCTAGAACAGTTATAAACACCTATTTCCAGATACAAAATAATACGCAGCAGAAAATATGATAGTCTATAGCTAACTGGTGAAGCCTCCTGCTTCAACTCCTCCAAGTGAATATGTAAACTCCCGACTACTTGACTGCCGATACAAATTTGGGCACCCAAGAATTTAGGGAAAACAAAACAAACTCTGGGTCAGTCATGGGACTGGCGTGAGTAAACTCCAACCATTTGTTTAACATTAAATAAAATCCTTTAGAAAGAAAAGATAATCGTAAGACCGATCCATACATAAACACAGATGGTTTTTACCTTATGATAACCAAAAAAACATTTTGATATCAAAATCTGGTGATATTATAATAGTGTTTAAATCAAGTAAATGGAAATCTAGAGTAACGCTTGCATCTCACGCACCATATACAGTAGAAAATCAAAAACCGCAGGGCTCTTATTGGAGATTGGATCCCGACTATGACAAGGTATGGAACCACCTGCCGATAGTGTATCTCTAGAGGGGAATACACTGGGATTAACAAGAATGTCTTGCAACCCGGCACACACATGGCTAGCTACTCATTTAACTTGAGTGTACCGAGCATATTATCACCAACGGTTCTGATCAGCAACCGTTACCGAAAGCATACAGCAGCGAATAAAATAAGAAGCAAATGAAATTTCTCTAGATCAGGTGATAATACCCCTAATGGGAATGACCAACATGGCCATGCTGCCTGCCCGATTCTATCATTTCCCAGGTGATGAGGCTTGAGGTCGAGATTAGCCTTTTAGAACATCTTGCCACCATTTACTTCGAATGTCACGTGGTCAGACATTCGTCTATATACGTTGTATTGGGACTGGACAAACCGAAGGCACCATTCTATTAATCCATCTTGGGCGATCTCTACCTAGGATTAATAGAACAACCCTTGCACTTAACTCTGTCTTTGATCATCTTCAACATAAGTTGATTCGTAACGGTTATGCCTATACAGAGTGGTTTTCAGATAATAAATTTGATTCCGATCTCTCCGTATCGACAACGGAGGTATAAAATAACTAAAACCTTGATAGTTGGTGATTTAACTATCAAAGAAACATCCATGCAATCAACGATCCTATTTCCAAATGGAAATTCTAATGATCAACCATCAAACAACACTGTCCCCTTTTTAAATTAATTACTTATTATATTATTGTAACGACCCGCATTCTACGCATCATAGGATCGTAGAATATTTATTTCTTTCACATACGAAGTCGTATGGTCATGTAACTTTGGGGGACGACTATTGGGGTCATTTCCCATGTTCATGATTTTTCCCGATTTTTAAATGACCATTTTACCCCTAGTTGGCACTGTTTTGGCCATAACTTTTGACTGGAAAGGAATTTTGACCTGAAACCACTCCCATTGGCTCCGGATGATGGTTTCTCTTTCCGTAGAGTGGTCACATTAGCCAAACGGACTCACCGTTTGGGAGATATGGCTGAAACAAGTTTCAGATGGCGAAGAACAGCTTAATTGGGCTTAACCGGGTGATTAGCAGTTAGGCCCAGAAGGGAATTTCGGGTTTAGAGGTATAGGAGGACTGATTAGGGTTAGGTTATCACTTTCATTTCAGTTTTGAGCCGCCACAAACCTTCTTGAGACCTTAGTAATGGCTTCCATCCTCTAAAACCACCCTAAAACACATTTTTAGTGAAGATTAAGCCTAAACTACATCAAAACAAGGCCAAATAGCAACAAAGCAAGGTTGGAGCTGCTGCTATACATAGGAATTCGACCCAAACAGAGGATATTTCAGATTTGATGTTTTATTTTGTGGCCAAGGTGAGTGATTTGCATAGTTTTTGCACTAATTACGGTGATTAAGGGTAATTAGTGAAGATTAGCGAATTTATACGTAAATAAATTCTTAAAATTCTAAAATAATGTTTTAAGGCTCTGTTAGAAATTTGGGTTAATTTCGATGTGTTTTGCTAATCGTATGCTTAAACATGATTAAGAGGGGTTATAGGAAAATGTGAGGTTTTAGTCACTTTTGATCCATTTTGGTTCATTCGAATTGTTATTAGGTGTTTGTGGTTGTTTTTACATGTTGCTATGACTCTATGGTATGTTTTATGATTGATTAGAATAGTTAGATTGGTCGAAAATGCCGTCGAATGGCGTAGAAAGCTCGCTGGAAAGTTGCAGAAGTGTGCAGGTTCCAAACCGGTTCGGATCGGAGAAAGGGGTCGGATCGGATTTGTGAACTGACCAAGGGAACTCGAACTGGATTGGAACTTGTCACTGGAGGAGGCTTGGCGAGAAGGAAGGCCGTTTGCTTAGAGTTGGAGTGGACAAGGGGATCGGATCGGAAGAATAATTGGAGGCCAGATCGGATCGACTTGGAGACGCAGGGCTCGGATCGGAAGTAAACATTTGGGAGAACTAGCAAGAGGGAAGGCCATGCGGATCAGATGGCAAGGAGGGATCGGATCGGAATACGTGAAGAAATGAGGGAGCGGATCGGAGCACTGGAAGGAAGGACACCCGACCCGACCCGGAAGAGGACACCGACCCGACCCGAAGTGGAGTATTCGACCCGAACCGATGAAGGTGATGACTACCGACCCGAACCGATGAAGGTGATGACTACCGAACCGAACCAAATTCCAGGACTGTTAATGCGCGACAACTCTTCTGAAGACCCACTCCAATTCGACCAAACCCGAGATGCAAAGGAAGTCCAAATGAGAAGTTAGAGCTCAAGATTCAGATGGGAATCAACGAGTTCGCTTCATGGTTGGGCTTTGCTGCGGGACGCGTGTTAAGGGGTTATCGATGTCTATAGCTTTGGACCACTATGGTAGGAGGTACGAAGGCGGATTCTGGGCCATTATGGCATCGGTAGAACCAAGGGCTACGACCAATGAAGTGGGTCATTGAAATGTTTGGTCATGACTCCAAGTGTTTGGCTTGGTCACAGCAGGGTTTCTACAAGTCGGGATTCGTCGTTACCTCATTTTGTCTAGTGTGCCAAAGTGGTAGATGTCGTATACTTTACGCACTGAGTGAGAGATGTGAGGATGGTTGCTATGGATGATTTGTTTGCTATCATTATGACATGCACACCCCACCCCCATATTCTTTACACTATTCATTATGGCACCGTGGAGTATTGTACGGTATGTGGTACTAACTCTTTGGTTGCAGGTCCAGGTTCAGGTATGGTTTAGTATACCTGTTATTATTCTATTTAGATGCTTATCGCTCATACCAGGCTTTATGTCTGACCCAGAGTTTTATCCTCTTATTACTCTGGGTGCTCACACGAGCAGACTAGAGACAGGTTAGCTGGTGATGCACGGGTAGATGATCCGGAGATGAGCAGGAGGCTTCCACGTAACATATATATAGTATTCTCCCTGTGTTGTTGAAGGTCACTGCTTAGGCATTGGTGGTGTATCTTCCATTTTAGCTTTCTTTTGCTTTGAGACAGTTTGAAGTTGTAATAAGCTGTATTCTGAATTTTCCGCTGCTATGATGTTTAGTTTTGATTTTCAGCTTATGCACTGTCTCTCCTGTTTTATGACAAGTATGTTATTATTATATTTTGTTCGATGCGCTGTGAGACATTCTACAGGTTCCTTGATTAGTTCATTCTCTTCTTTCCTTTCTCTTGACGACCGTCCCATGCTAGTCGGGCATGTGTACAGCGCACTTTTGGAGGAAATGCAGGCTGGTGCGGGGCGGACCGTCACAATTATCATTTCCAATTCCCATTTCCCATCTTTCGTATCCTTTCAAAGCTCTATTTTCTCTCTTGATTCTTTGAAAAACATTTCCACTATCCTAATTTCTTTATTCGAGTAAATATCTCTTATTCCAGTTAGAAAACATTTCCATATATTCATAGATTCTTATTTTCTATATTTAGAAAATATATGTTATCCACATTGGAAAATATTTCCAATCACTATTTTTACTTCTTATTTACCACATCATTTCATTTCCTATACTTCGAAAAGCAAATTCTAATTTTATTTGGAAAATATTCCCAAATTCCATTTATCTGGATTTAACCGATATTACATAAAACATCGTTATTATAACTCAACCTATTGATCTTTCATTAACTAACTGTATCACTAACTAAATCTCGCTACCAAACCTTAACCATTTCTCAGTCAATCATGAAGTCAATCAAGTTGGGGTGTAATTACCTCTTCGACCTTAATTGAAAACATTCTCAACTTTGAAATAGTCAAAGCTCAAAACTTCAAACAAAACATCGCTTACACGACTCCCAGATTCAATCTAAGTATCCACTTCTTTTACAAAAAAAACATTGATTATAACGGTAGCATTATAATCATTGTTTCCAAATATTTGGTTTATAAAACATTAATTATAATGGCAGCGTTAAAATCGTTGTTTAGATTAATAAAACATTTATTATAATGGTAGCATTAGAATCGCTGTTTCCAAATATTTGGTTTATAAAAATATAACTTGTACTTATTAATTTCAATAAATAAATTAATAAGTAAATAATTAAATGATTAAATTTGATTCAAACAGAAAGTAAAAATAACTACTTTCCTTAAATTCGATATAATCGAATTCCAATAAATAACTCTCTCTCGAATAATCTATATTCGATTTATATTCCGAATTTTGGAATTTATCTACCGTTTCAGGTTAATTCAAGTTTCATATTCACTTTTGCATTAATCCTTTCCAAATGATTGCCAAATTCCTTTATAACCAGTCCAGTCTACAAAACGTTATCATACTTTATTCTATATTCCGTAATTTGGAATTAAATTCATCGTTTCTTTTAAGACGATTATCCATTTCTCTTTGTCATTCAAGTTCCAATTTGGATTCATATTTCCAATCTAAATTTTCTTCATAAACATTTCATTATCAAAATATTTGCTTGAACCCATTATTTACTTTATTCGTGAATATGGTCCTTTTATACACAGTTTGATTTTATACTTATAAATACTGTCTTAAACCCAAATTTTAATTATAACTTCTATTTATAATTATTCATGTAATTCTCATTTCTTTTTATTTTAATCATTTAAAATCTCGTTTGACATTTCCTTAATATTTGCTAAGTTTAAATCTCATATCAAATATTGGCTTCAAAACCCATTTCCACTTCTCTATATAAATTCAAATTTGAATTTATGTTTCAATGTATCCAATGATAAATAATTCAATTAATATATATTCTCATTCATAAACAAATTCTTGATTCATTCATTTGAACAGGTTTTCCATTTTCAACTCTATTCTAAATTAAATTTCTATTTTTGAAAATAAATTTCCTTTTCTATATTCGAAAATATTCTACGGTATCTAAAATACAAGGTTTCTAGGGCCAGAGTAATCCAACACAGCATAATCAATCACAGTATATATCACAGTAAATAACAAACAATAATATAAATGTTGAGGGATCCAGTTGGATCCCACCAATCTGTTTCCTTGCATCCACAGATGTTAATCAACATCAATAATATTAATTTCACATCAATATGAAACATCCAGGTAAACAGAACTGATAATCGATCAACTATCAACATTTCAAACAAACAATCATCACACAGTATAAAATTACTATAATTAAATTTAAAACTCGTTTATATAAAAATATAAACGAGTCAAAGTAAGCGAGTTTACTCACCTTGTTTTGCAGTTCACGGTTATGCATTGGTTTCGTTTACAATCAACAGGCGTTTGATTTTGTCATGAAATCCTAGTAGTTCATTTCTCAGCCACGACAGTTTCACAACATAAATTTCGTAATTACGGTCCTAACAGATATGGTCGCATTCAATTTTGTTCAAGAATAAACAATATATAATGTTTACAAGTTATAACTAAATTAAATAGTTATTATTAATATAATGGTTGGGCTATATTTGATGGTAACATTTCGTCATGATATAAAATAGGATTATACATCCATATAAATGATTAATATGTTAATCAAAATTCTACTAATTAATTACTTTTATCTTACCGTTAATCAGATTTAGGCATACTAAGTCCATGTTCTTCTGCGTGTAACTGCTCTGTTCCCACTAGCTTTACCTTGCACCCAAGAACCACCTTAGATGAACTTCACTGGCATCATCGATCCATACTTCAAAGAAAAACACTACAGAGATGACCCCTGTTCCTTATCACATTTGAAAAATCGTGAGCAATGCATTTGTCTTCCAAGTATTCTTCGTTCAGTAGAAACACTACAGTACCCTTCGTTCATTTTGAAGCTCCGCACCGCACCTTCACTTCAAACTGTTCTTCCCCATTTCTTGCTTCATACATGCCACACCTAGAACCACCTTTCCTTTCTTTGTTATTCCAAAACCCAGTTTACAGTAAATCGTTTGATGATATGATGATTAACCCAACAAACCTCATGCTTAACTAGTCACGTACTCCACCCTTACCATCATTTCCTAGACCATCATTCCTCAAATGGATTTCAACATCCTCTTCCCCCAGCTGAATACAAACGCACTAGCTCTTCCCACTTATACGTTGTTCCTTATGTCTCAATTTTTACCAAATTATGACCACGCTTCAACAAACTCCTTTAAATAAGATAACACGGTAAAATTCTTTCTTAATTTCCCCTAACCCACGATATAAGTTTATAAGCTAGAATTCCTTCTTCCCCTGTATATGAAACCCGACTCACTGCTAAAGATAAGAAAACCCATCATCAACAACCTTGCTTCCTGTTTTAAAAAAACACAAAGCCTCCCTCCACTTCGTTCCCCTTTGACCGAGCTATCTCCACTTCCTCAAACCCGTGGCCTCCTCTCTACAGATGACTAACCTTCCATATGGATTTGAAATAGTATTCCTCATTGCACCATCCCCCACTTGGCCATCATCTCAGACCCATCTCCCTCCTTCAGAAGCCGGCCTCGCCCAGTATACACTGCACCAAACCGAAAAGTGGCGACACTTTTATTTCCAATTAATCCCCACAAATTCACAACATGACCATCTCGCTAATAGGAATCCAGCCCCACCATCGATTCAACCCAGTTCGCCTCACATCGAAATCGATTTGAAACCCTAGGTGGCTGTTCACAAGACCGTGCGCCAAAAAGTTTCGATCGAGCACAATGAATACCATACCAGTGCGAAGCTCGAGATTAGGAAAGTTTAAAGAAATAAATTGCAGGTGATTTCATTAAGTCTAAGAATTTATAAAATTTTCTGAAGAAAATCAAAGTGGAGACTTGAAAACGTATTGATTGGAAGAATGAACTGGAGACGGAAATTTAGGGATTGTATTTGATTTTTGTCATATCGCGATTTTTGATCTGGAGAAAATCCTTTCTTATGTTTGCCTATAAATGAAAAGAGGATGTATAGTATTTATAAAGGGAACAATAGCTTGTGTTGCACAGAGATGGGTGGTTTGGTACGCACGTAAAGTATTGGTTAGGGGAACACGGAAGTGAAAACGTGGAGAGCACGATGTGTGAAACTTTCACGGCAAGGGGTAATATTTATTTTATATCATAAGTGTATATATATAATACTTTCATTGGCTGGTCTGTTCATTAATTGTTGATGAACACATAAAGAAACGACTGCATACAAATCGTCTTGATCAAGAATTAGGGAGATGACCGTAACCTATAAAATGTATATTTGGATTTTTAAAGTTTATGCGCGATATGTTATACACAATTCCGTTTTTATTTATAGGTTGCTACGAACAAAAATAAAAATATTTCTATGTTGAGCAATGCACTGTGATTTCAGAAATATAAATAAATAGAAAAATTAACTTATTTTGATATCCTAAAATGCTGATATAGGGTGTAAAGCACTTCAAATAAAAAAAGTTGCTTATTTTTCAAAATAAAAATTGCAAAAAATTCTATAAATTAAATAATAACTACACCACAAAAATCTTGTCAAAATTTGAAACCAAAATTTAATTATATTAAATAAACCGTTATGGCTTATATATGATTCCACAGCGACTTTCTGAAAATTTGATTTGGACATAACTTACAATCTATAAGACGAAATCTCGATTTTTCACTTCCATTAGGAAGAAAGATACAGTCAAATAGATTCGAAATTTTCTTGTTTCAAAGAAATCCGACTTATATTGGATTCTATAAATTCAATTGAAGTTCAAAACGTTAAATTACGAACTACCGCGATGTTACGAGCTCAATTATAATTATATTAAAAATTATACATTAAACTTTGTTTTTATTAAAAAAAATTCCTTATAAAAAATCCATTGTATAATTCAAATCAAATATTTAAAACCAATTTAAATATTCATAATTAGATGGCTCAAAATCCGGGTCGTTACATTCCTTCCCCCTTAAAATAATTTCATCCTCGAAATTGCTAAGTAGTAAAAATGCTATAACTCTAACTCCTCATAACCTACTTAGTTAAAATCCTATATTCCATATCTTCATAACCTAGTTCTTATCTGACCTTTGAATTCTCATACCAATACTCGACCTTTCATAATTCTTTCCAAATGATCTGTCCACCATTTTTGGACAATCTATCATCACTTTCTTGTCTTCAATCCATATGCTATTCCGCATATCCACACCCAATCCAATGGATTTTAAATCCATTTTTCAATTTCATTATTCCACTTGAAATTTTATTAACCAATTCTGGTTTTCTTATTTCAATTACAATTAACAACTTGATTTTAAATTATCAAAAAAAAATTCTTGAAAATTTTCTAACTCTTTAAATTTTCGAAAAATTTCGCCAGCATCTCCTTTACACGGCTCAATCGGTACAACCACAACTCGCCTTTCTAGGCCTTCTCCAATCCAAAAGAAAATCAAAAAGCCAAGCGGCTTGCCCCATAGGCTCATAAAACCATCGAACCCAAGTAATATTGTAAACATGTACCTTTTTGTTGGGCATAATTTTATCTCTTGCATTTTCTTCCATTCAATATCTGCTCAGCATATATATATATATATATATATATATATATATATATATATATCCATCTCTAGTTGGTTTCAAATCAATAAAACTTCTAGTTTTTAACACTCTAATCAACTTCTGATAAATTTACTTCCATTTTATCAATTCAAATCTGATTTCTATTTAAGTCAATCCACTTATTATACTTGAATCCAAATCTATCACAATTCAATTTCAATTAACAACATCCAATATATATTCAACTTGCTTATTTATAAGTCGAATTCATATTAGTAGTTCGAATCTCAACAATTTTCTTTACTTAATTTCATTCGGAATTATTTCCAATCAATCCAATTTTGCTTAACTTAAGTTAAATTTCAATTCATTTGATACATTTATACCATTTCAATCTATTCAACTTATACAAGTTAAAATTTAATTTTAAACTTCAAATTCCCGGGTTTTATTTCAAATTAGTTTGAAATCATATATATATATATATATATATATATAATCAACTAAATTCAAAACATTTGAATTTAAAACAACTTGTTCCTTTCAAATAGATTTTTCATTCCCAAATTACTATGGTAGCAATCCATCACTCAAAAACTTGAAAATGAATACCGGTAATGTCGCGATCCATTATCAGAATTATTTTCTTGCCACTGAAGTGATTTCAGTGCTTAATCTCTTTTAAAAATAATCCATTTAAGCCATTCTTATTCAATAATACTTTAAAGTAATGTTATATTACTTTATAATATTTCAGGAAATATTTACTAACATCCGGGATTTTAATTCTGGTCTGATTCCAATTATAATTCAACTTATTTGTATATTTCGGTCTTATATAAATTTAGTTTGGTTATATATAACTATCTCAGTATTTTATAATTCCATTTGATTGTAATAACAATCAACACATTCTTATATAATAATTCAGAAATTATTCCTTTTATATCAAAATAATTTTTTAGGCAAAATTATTTCGTTAACCCATTTAAAAATAATAATGTATCGAATTGCTTTGTTCGAGAGTTTAAAAACACCTATCGATGCAGTTGTACATTCTGTATCGACCAGAACTCATAAACTACTCAACAAACCAACCAACACAATATAAAACGGTTTTATAGCAAATCCACAAATACGCGCTTGGATATATACACTCAAACTCAATCTTGGGTATTACTAACCCCATCTTTAATGAGTTATGCCATAGAGCCAAGGTTACTACACAACCTTCAGCTGTGATACCAAATGTAATGGCCCGGATTTCCGTATCCTTTGAGTCAACTAATAACACCATACGTCCAACCCAAATTGCACAGAAAAACGAATCATTAGTAGAAAGAAGTCAGAGGATGAGAAATAGAAAGAAAGAGAAATTAGAATAGAAGAAAACGAAGTACACAAATCTCACAGCGTAACAATAAAATATATTATATAACATAACCTTTGAAATACAAATCAGTAACTGTATATTCGTACCATTATCAGACCACAACAGTATTCCTGGAACAGTTATAAACACCTGTTTCTAGATACAAAATAATACACAGTAGAAAATATGATAGTCTATAGCTAACTGGTGAAGCCTCCTGCTTCAAGCTCCTCCAAGTGAATCTGTAAACTGCCGACTACTTGACTGCCTGTACAAATTTGGGCACCCAAGAGTTTAGGGAAAACAAAACATAATATAATCTGGGTCAGTCAAGGGACTGGTGTAAGTAAACTCCAACCATTTGTTTAATTTTAAAAAAAATCCTTTAGAAAGAAAGGATAATCGTAAGACCGATCCATACATAAACACGGATGGTTTTTAACTTACGATAACCCAAAAACATTTTGTTATCAAAATCTGGTGATATTATAATAGTGTCTAAATTAAATAAATAGAAATCTAGCGGAACGCTTACATTTCACGCTCCATATATAGTAGAAAATAAAAAACCGCAGGGCGCTTATTGGAGATTGTATTCCGACTATGAAAAGATATGGAACCACCTGTCGATAGTGTATCTCTAGAGGGGAATACACTGGATTCAACAGGAACGTCTTGCAACCCGGCCCACACATGGCTAGCCACTCATTTAACTTGAGTGTACCGAGCATATTATCACCAACGGTTGTGATCAGCAACCGTTACCGAAAGCATACAGCAGTGGATAGAATAAGAAGAAAATGAAATTTCTCTAGATCAGGTGATAATACCCCTAATGGGAATGACCCACATGGCCATGCTACCTGCCCGATTTCTGTCATTTCTCGGGTGATGAGGCTTGAGGTCACAATTAACCTTTTAGAACATCTTGCCATCATTTACTTTGAATGCCATGTCATCAGACATTCGTCCATATACGTTGTCCTAGGATTGGACAAACCGAAAGCACCATTCTATTAGTCCATGTTGGGCAATTTCTACCTAGGATTAACAGAATAACCCTTGCACTTAACTCCGTCTTCGATCATCTTTAGCATAAGTTGATTCGTAACGCTTATGTAACATCCCATATTTTTGTATATTTAATTTTCAATTTTAAATAAATAAAATAGAATAATATTGGATAAAAATCAAATTTTGTTGATTATAATGATGATGATTATTTGGATGGAGTATAAATAGATTTTAAATTTAGTTTATACTTAGAATTGTTGCAATTTGAAAATTTATATTTTATTTATTTAATAAATTTAAGTTGTTTAAGTAAAAATTTAAATTAAATTTAGAATTTCTAAATAATCAAATTTAGATTTAAAATTGTGTGAAATTTATTTATAAAAATTTATTTAAGTTATAATTAGATTTAAATGGAATTTAATGAATATTTAAATTGAATTGAATCAGTTTATTGAATAATTGAATATTTTATTTATTACTTAACTGTGGAATTTAACTGTTTTGGCGACTTTCTCAGAATCCGACGAAACCAGTTGCATCGGATCCAGAACAGTGAATTATGGTAGGATTTCAGTTTGCGTTACAATCGGACTTGTTGTTTGACAGTACGGGAGAAAGTGTGAATGAAATCAATGTACTAAGATAATTGTTGTTTCTCTTTATTGGGCCTCCTATATCTATACAAATAAAAACCCATTTTCCACTCTATCAGCCTATTTCATTCATACGTATACTTTTCTCTATCAAAACTTCATCGTTAATGGCAGAAACATTTTTCCAAACCCTAGATTCAAAATAAAAACAACTTCAAAAATCAAATCTCTTCAAACCCTAGCATATTATATATCAGACTGAAGCTCTCGACAATACGAAGCTGCTGGTATGTTTTATTTCGACATGCAGTGAGTGGTTTGGTCAGAAATCGCTGTCAAAGCTGCTGTTTTCGAAACCCTAAGATCAAATTTGGGGTTTCTGATTTCAGCAGAAATTGGAAATTTGGGAATATGGGTTTTGAAGAGGAGACTCATACGAGCACATTGGTGGTGGTTAGAGGTCCTATTGTCTAGTGTAGTGCCGAAATTTTGGGTTTGAACGCCAGAAATGGCGGTTTAAAAGGGCTCGACGCGGAGACTTGGGTGGCATCGGAGGTCATGGTGGCGCTATGGAAGGGTGCGCCTCGAGGAGCAGGTCAGAACGCCGGTGGTCTTGTGCCTTCTAGTGGTCGGAGTGATGAGCTTTGGCCAGTCAACGATGGGTGTGTTTGGGTTTTTTTTTCCACTGTTAATTCACTGTAGCAAAAAGAGAGAGGAGCGGGAATAAGGGATTGTAGGTGGTGACGTGTCAGCAGGCTAGTGGTTGATTTTGTTTTATTTAATTATATATATACATATATATCGAACATTCTAATGTCCATAACTTCCACATGCGAGGTCAGATTTGAGCGCGGTTGGGTGCTTTGGGATCGTGTCGAAATTGCGGACGATCTGATATGGATTTGGCTGTGTTTGGAGACTGTAAATTTTGGGCTTTAGTTGGACGTTCGATCCACTAAACACCCAAAAGGTGAGTGATTTTTTCGATCATAAATAATTAAATTATTTTCATGTTGATTAAATTAAATTATGAAATAAATTTGGTTGCGGGGTTGTGTTTCTTGTTGTTGTTGCTTAAAACTGACATCAAATGTGTTAATGTGCTAATTAAGATGATAACTAGTTATTTAGTTCAAATCAAATTTCTAGTTAGAAACCCGACATTTTGTGAGTCAATGGAAAGTTTAGTATTTACCGTTGAACAAATGGTTGTGATAGATGCTTTGATGGTTGGGTGCTGAATTGATATTGATACTGAGATGTTCTGTTATTCACTATATGGATGTTGTGTGTTTATTGTGGCGGTTAATCCCATTTTCACCCTTGATGTTACGGGCATCTAATAAACACAGGATTAATCGATTTAAACTAAATTAAGAACACAGGTTGAAATGATAAACACCTGTGACCCTGATTTGGATTGAAATGATATATATCCATCCCTGAAATATCGAAAAAATTAAAATCACTTGGCCATAGGATTGCAAATTATATATGGACATCGGTTGGTTAAATGATTTTTTTAAAATATTCGAAAATTCTATTTGATGGAAAATTTCATTTAAAGGAAATGTGTCGACTTTTCGTTAAAATTCTATTTTTCCTTTAAGACCTGAATCATGGATGTTATTTGAAATGGTTAAGGAAAATTTCCTAAACAAATTTGGAAGTTTTTAAATTTGGACTCAAATACGATTGGGATTTATTCCAATGATTGGGTGGACTCGAATTTAATAAAATCTTATTGAATTTCATTTTGGAATAAAGATAATCGAGGTCATTTGGAGTTGTTTAAACGTAATACGAATATGGTTTGAATCCTCTAAATTGGAAGATGAGTTTGGAATGGTGTTTGCATCAAGAGATTTAACTATGTTAACTCCATTGAGACTGGAGTATAGATTCAAGTGTTTGAAGTTCAGAAGAAAGGAATGATTTTGGTTAAAGTATTTTTTTATTATATATATATACATTTACATTGTGTGATTTCAAATAACTATTCCTTTCTAAAATTTTATTTATTAAAACTTTTACCTAGAACTATTTTGTTATAACTGAATTTTCCTTATATTTTATTACTTAAACTAATTAGTAAAACTTTTAAATTGTGTGTATACATAGTGTTTTAAATTATCTTATTTTATTCTAGCTATTATATCCTATCTATATAAGTATTTTTTTATAAAGACTTTTATTTATAAGCATATATTTTTCAAGTATATTAAATGATCGTAAATTTCTTCCGAATGGAAAATGTTTGGGTTTAAACCGTGGTTCAAATGGAGTTGAGATAAGTTATGTCCTCTTTAAATATGAAGTGATTTCTACACCAATTTAATATGGAATGTAAATTTTATTCTGCTAGAATATAAATTTATCTCCTGAGGATTGAAATGAGTTGTTATGAAACATATATTCTATTGGAATATAAATGGATTTCGAACATAAATCGATTTGGAATAACTAAAAGCTTTGATATGAAATATATTCTACTTGAATATATAAATCAATTGTTTGAAATATTATATGATTTTAATGTATGGATATGGAAATATATTCTAGTTTAGAATATAATCGGTTTGGGAATGATTATGACATGTTGATATGAAATTATATTCTTTTGAGTATAAAACTTGGTTCGAAATGAAATATGATATTTTGATATGAAACGAACCTTTGTGGAAAGTAAAAGAACCAACCGATGAGGAAAATGTAAGCGTTGGTTGTTAAAGAGACCGGAGTCGACAAGTGGCATACTCTCTGTCAGTGTCGATACCACTTTAACAACTGTGAACGTTTTGACGTATCCAGAATGGAAGATGATGACTTGGAGGCGATTATTGAATCGAAGAAGTTGAACGATGATGAAATAGCCCTGACCTTCGGGTCAGAATTGAAATGACTAAAACAGGAGCTATACCGTGACTAATTGATGTAGCACCTTTGATCGGACACACTTCTTCGATACTATTTCTATGATGATGATGATGATGATGATGATGATGATGATGATGATATGGGCCCATTTGAATTGGGAGTGTGATCCAAGGTGGGTGGTAGTGGCTGCTATGCGTTACCACCGGTCCGGGAGTGCAATTGGTAGAATCCCACCCTTGGCATTTCCTCGAGTGCCTTGTCATATTTATCCATATCGAGCCCCATACGATTTTGATTTAACATTGCCTTCTATGGAGTGCCCTATGATAACACCAGTACGGTGAATTTACGGTACTGTATAGACTGTTGGTGCCTGTAAACGGCGTAAGGGTAATATGGTAATCCCGCTTACGCTATTTTTATGATATTTACTTTACTGGATAAACACTATCATAATAGCGTATTATACTATGTATGTATTAGTTTAACAGATCCTCGAGAGATGGAAAAATCCCGTAACATCTCTTGAGTTACTGCACCCATGACACTCAAGTTGTTTCGTCTTTTAATTTGACTAATATGAGAATGCTTTAGTGCTGATCCGAGTGTTTGTTGTGTTTTCTTTTATGCAATATGCTCGGGTCAGCAGATGTTGCAGTTAGCGAAGATTTCAATAGCTTGGAGGATGAAGACGAAGATTTGGTATATATCTACGATATATTAGTATTTCCGCTGCATTTTATTTCCGCTGTGCTATATAGAGATTTCTATACGTAACTCTGATAATCGTTGTATGGTATAGACAAATGTATGTATTTCAACTGTTTTAAACTGTTAGTTATTTATTATATGTTGTCCTTTCGCTGTGAGAACTCTGTCACTGTTTTTCTCTTCCTTTTTCTTTTCCCAATAACTGCCTATATTTGTGATTTGTTTGGGTCGACATGTGTGGTTTATTGTCGATTTGAACGGTCAAAAATATGGGGTCGTTGCAGCTTATGCCCATATGGAGTGGTTTTCAGATAATAAATCTGATCCCGGTCTCTCCGTATCGACAACGGAGGTATAAAATAACTAAAACCTTGGTAGTCGGTGATTTAACTACCAAAGAAACATCCATGCAATCAACGATCCTATTTCCAAAATGGAAATTCTAATGATCAACCATCAAACAACACTAGCCCCTTTTTAAATTAATTCCTTATTATATTATCATTTCCAATTCCCATCTTTCGTATCCTTTCAAAGCTCTATTTTCTCTCTTGATTCTTGGACAAACTTTTACACTATCCTAATTTCTTTATTCGAGTAAATATCTTTTATTCCAGTTAGAAAACATTTCCATATATTCACAGATTCTTATTTTCTATATTTAGAAAATATATGTTATCCACATTGGAAAATATTTCCAATCCCTATTTTTAATTCTCATTTACCACATCATTTCATTTCCTATAATTCGAAAAACAAATTCTAATTTATTTGGAAAACATTCCCAAATTCCATTTATCTGGATTTAACCGATATTATATAAAATATCGTTATTATAACTCAAACCATTAATCTTTCATTAACTAACTATATCACTAACTAACTCTCGCTACCGAACCTTAACCATTTCTCAGTCAATCATGAAGTCAATCAAGTTGGGGTGTAATTACCTCTTAAACCTTAATTGAAAACATTCTCAACTTTGAAATAGTCAAAGCTCACAACTTCAAACAAAACATTGCTTACACGACTCTCAGATTCAATCTAAGAATTCACTTCTTTCACAAAAAAAACATTGATTATAATGGTAGCATTATAATCGTTGTTTCCAAATATTTGATTTAAAAAACATTAATTATAATGGCAGCGTTAAAATCGCTATTTAGATTTATATAACCTTAATTATAATGGTAGCATTTGAATCGCTGTTTCCAAATATTTGGTTTATAAAAATATAACTTGTACTTATTAATTTCAATAAATAAATAAATAAATAAGTAAATAATTAAATATTTAAATTTGATTCAAACGGAAAGTAAAAAGATAATTTTATTTTAAAGGACAAACTTAGGAATTTTTTTGGTGAAAAGTATGGGAAGTTTCAAAATTAGAGAGAAGGACACATTTACACTAAAGGTGGAATGCAAGGGGCCCACTATCCTTTTTCCATTTACACTATCATTTGGCCTTCTCACTAAATTCTAAATTTTACATACTTTTCGCTAAATTTTTTGTTAAGTTTGTCCTTCTCCCTATTTTCCACAAGTAAAAATAACTATTTCCTAAATTTGATATAATCGAATTCCAATAAATAACTCTCTCTCGAATAATCTATATTCGATTTATATTCCGAACTTCGGAATTTATCTACCATTTCAGGTTAATTCAAATTTCATATTCACTTTTGCATTTATCCTTTCCAAATCATTACCAAATTCCTTTATAACCATTCCAGTCTACAAAACGTTATCATACTTTATTCTATATTCCGTAATTTGGAATAAAACTCATCGTTTCTTTTAAGATGATTATCCATTTCTCATTCAAGTTCCAATTTGGATTCATATTTCCAATCTAAATTTCCTTCATAGATATTTCATTTTCAAAATATTTGCTTGAACCCATTATTTACTTTAATCGTGAATATAATCCTTTTATATACAATTTGATTTCATACTTATAAATACTATCTTAAACCCAAATTTTAATTATAACTTCTATTCATAATTAATCATATAAGTTACATTTCTTTTTATTTAATCATTTAAAATCTCATTTGAGATTTCCTTAATAATTGCTAAGTTTAAATCTCATATCAAATATTGGCTTTAAAACCCATTTCCACTTCTATATATAAATTCAAATTTCAATTTATGTTTCAATGTATCCAATGATAAATAATTTAATTAATATATATTCTCATTCATAAACAAATTCTTGATTCATCCATTTGAACAGGTTTTCTGTTTTCAACTTTATTCAAAATTGAATTTCTATTTTTGAAAATAAATTTCCTTTTTTTAAAACTCAAAATTCCTTTTCTATATTCGAAAATATTTTACGGTATCTAAAATACAAAGTTTCTCGGGCCAAGGTAAACCAACACAACATAATCAATCACAGTATATATCAAAGTAAATAACAAACAATAATATAAATGCTAAGGGATCCAGTTGGATTCCTCCAACCTGTTTCCCTGCATCCACAGATGTTAATCAACATCAATAATATTAATTTCACATCAATATGAAATATCCTGGTAAACAGAACTGATAATCGATCAACTATCAATGATTTTAACCAAACAATCATCACACAGTATAAAATTACTATAATTAAATTTAAAACTCGTTTATTTAAAAATATATACGAGTCAAATTTAGTGAGTTTACTCACCTTGTCTTGCAGTTGACGGTTCTGCATTGGTTTTGTTTACAATCAGTAAGCATTTGATTTCGTCACAAAATTCTAGTAGTTCATTTCTCAGCCACGACAGTTCCACAACATAAATTTCGTCATTACGATCCCAACAGATATGGTTGCATTAAATTCTGCTCACGAACAAACAATATATAAATAATTATTATTATTGTAATGGTTGGGTTATATTTGATGGTAACATTTTGTCATGATTTAAAATAGGATTATACGGCCATATAAATGATTAATATGCTAATCAAAATTCTACTAATTAATTACTTTTATCTTACCGTTAATCAGATTTAGGCATACTAAGTCCCTGTTCTTTCGCGTGTAACTGCTCCGTTCCCACTAGCTTCACCTTGCACCCCAAGAACCTCCTTAGATGAACTTACTGGCATCATCGATCCAGACTTCAAAGAAAAACACTACAGAGTTGACCCAAGGTCCTTATCACGTTTGAAAAATCGTAAGCAATGTATTTGTCTTCCAAGTATTCTTCGTTCAGTAGAAACACTACAGTACCCTTCATTCATTTTGAAGCACCGCACCATGCCTTCACTTCAAACTGTTCTTCCCCGTTTCTTACTTCACACATGCCACGCCCAGAACCACATTTCCTTCTTTGTTATTCCAAAACCCAGCTTATAGTAAATCATTTGATGATATGATGATTACCCCCAACAAATCTCATGCTTAACTAGTCACGTACTCCACCCTTACCATCATTTCCCAGACCATCATTCCACAAATGGATTTCATTGTCCTCTTCCCCCAGCTAAATACAAACGCACTAGCTCTTTCCACTTATACGTTGTTCCTTATGTCTCAATTTTCACCAAATTATGACCACGCTTCAACAAACTCCTTTAAATAAGATAACACAGTAAAATTCCGTTCTTAATTTCCCCTAACCCACGATATTAGTTTATAAGCTAGAATTCCTTCTTCCCCCGTATATGAAACCCGAATCACTGTTAAAGATAAGAAAACCCATCATTAGCAACCTTGCTTCCTGTTTTAAAAAACATAGAGCTTCCCTCCACTTCGTTCCCATTTGACCGAGGTATCTCCACTTCCTCAAACCTATGGCCTTCTCTCTACATATGACTAACCATCCATACGGACTTGTCATAGTATTCCTCATCGCACCATCCCCTACTTGGTCATCATCATCTCTGACCCGTCGCCCTCCTTAAGAAGCCGGCCTCGCCCAGTATACGGTGTAGCAAACCCAAAAGCGGCGGCACTTTTATTTCCAATTAATCCCCACAAATTCACAACATGACCATCTCGCTAATAGAATTCCAACCCCACCATCGATTCAACCCAGTTCGCCTCACATTGAAAACGATTTGAAGCCCTAGGTGGCTGTTCTCAAAACTGTGCACTAAAGAGGTTCGATCGAGCCTAGCGAATACCATACCAGTGCGAAGCTCGAGATTAGGAGAGTTTAAAAAATAAATTGCAAGTGATTTCATTGAGTCTAAGAATTTATAAAATTTTCTGAAGAAAATCAAAGTGGATACTTGAAAACGTATTGATTGGAAGAATGAATTGGGGATGGAAATTTAGGGATTGTATTTGATTTTTGTCATATCGTGATTTTTGATCTGGAGAAAATCCTTTCTTCTATTTGCCTATAAATGAAAAGAAGATGTATAGTATTTATAAAGGGAACAATAGCTTGTGTTGCATGGAGATGGGTGGTTTGGTACGCACGTAAAGTATTGGTTTGAGGAACACGGAAGTGAAAACGTGGAGAGCACGATGTGTGAAACTTTCACGGCAGGGTGTAATATTTATTTTATATCATAAGTATATATATAATATTTTCGTCGGCTGGTCTGCTCATTAATTTTTGATGAACACATAAAGAAATGACTATGTACAAACCGGCTTTATTAAGAATTAGGGAGATGACCGTAACCTATAAAATGTATATTTGGATTTTTAAAGTTTATGCGGGATATGTTATACAGAATTCCGTGTTTATTTATAGGCTGCTACGAACAAAAATAAAAATATTTATACGTTGAGCAATGCACCATGATTTCAGAAATATAAAAAATAGAAAAATTAACTTATTGTGATATCCCAAAATGCTAATATAGGGTGTAAAACACTTCAAATAAAAAATAAATTTCTTATTTTTCAAAATAAAAATTTCAGAAAAATTCTATAAATTAAATTATAACTACACCACAAAAATCTTGTCCAAATTTGAAACGAAAATTTAATTATATTAAATAAATCATTATGGCTTATATACGATTCCACAACGACTTTCTGAAAATTTGATTTGGACATAACTTACAATCTATAAGACGAAATCTCGATTTTTCACTTCCATTAGAAAGATATAGTCAAATAGATTTGAAATTTTCTTGTTTTAAAGAAATCCGACTTATATTGGATTCTGTAAATTCAATTGAAGTTCGAAACGTTAAATTACGAACTACCGCAATGTTACAAGCTCGATTATAATTATATTACAAATTATACGTTAAAATTTGTTTTTATTAAATAAATTCATTATAAAAATTTCGTTTTATAATTCAAATAAAATATTTAAAACCGATTTGAATATTCATAATTACATGGCTCAAAATCCGGGTTGTTACAGATTATTTGGGAAATGGTGTATTTCTTATAGTCGTGAAATCAAGGAAGGAAACGGTGTTAACCTTGTAGCCAGGGAAATTAAGGGTGGTGGAAATAATGGTAACCTTGTAGCTGTGAAATTAAGGGTGTTGTACTTGGATATTGATATAGTAATTCGCTGTGTTCTTTCCTTTTCTGCATTTTATAGCAATCCACTGTTGCGTGGGACTGGACATAGGAGCTGTCTGAACCAGTATAAAATTCGTTGTGTTCTTTCCTTTTCTGCATTTTATTTCTGTTTATTTCTGTGTTTGTGTTTGATTCTGTGTCTCTGATTATATCTTTGCTGTATGATTCATATAGTAGATCATATAAGTTTTAGATTTTCTTAAATTCCTTGAAAACACTATTCACCCCCTTCTAATGTTAGTTTTGCCTTAAGATCCATTCTGCATTCCTTAACAAATCTAATACATCTTAGCAGGCGCTTGTTTGTTTTGGGGGAGGGGTTGTACACAGAATAACATTTATAGGAAATGTCATTTACAACCATGTTTATTAGTGAACTTAAACCTGCTAAGTTAAATCTATTAATTAATAAGCTAAGAGGTCCCACGTCGTGTTGTTTATATCTGGTTTTGGGACTCTTAAAATCCTAGTAATTTTGGGGGCATAAGCCTAAGAGGTGGCCTGTGTCAATCTTGCTGTATAGAACTCGTATCAGTTAGTACCCCTGTTGGTATCATAGAAAGGCCTCACACTAGGTAGGGGCTAGGGCACGCTTTACTGATCTGGACTGTAAGAGGTTCAAAGGTTGGAAGGTGGGTACGGGAGTGTTCTGGCGGAATAATGAGCATGCATGGGTTCGATAGGGTAAACTAAGACGCTGTAACACTAGCGAATAGGGTTGTGTCTTATAAGTTGACGGGTTAGGAACTGATATCCCCTACTGTTGGGGCTGACACAGGTTTTTGGCATTTGTAAGGAGTCAATCGCTTGGGTAGTGCTTAGGGTAAAACTTAAACCGTGATATTCTAGTAGTTGGTGTAGAAACTTATTCTTGGGATATGAATGAGAAGCTTACTCGACCTTTACCTTGCCTTGTTATCTCATTTTCTTCGTACTTGTATATTTTACTGTATTTTCATATCCATTACCATTTATCTGTCTTGATACCTTAGTAGCATTCAAATCTTTAATGTTTTTTCATTACTAACCAGGATGACGGTTTTGTCAATCCGAGGCCAAGACTGAGTGAATTGGCTACATCATAAGAGAAAAAGAATGAAATTGTACCAGATGAGGGAACAAAAAGCGGTAGGCCTTATACATGCGGTTTGGAAGCTGTATACAAAATGATTAAGTTGGTAAAGGGAAATAAATAATTGAATAAAAAAATCGATTTTTTGAAAATGCACTTCATTCTATGAGTTTTTCAGTGTTTTTTATGATGAGAAAATTGAGTTGAAAGAGTGTAAGAAACATTAGGAAAATTTGGATGAAATTTATGCTTGTTACTCACCAACAGAAGAATTGTTTGTATTTGGTAATGAAGGAATGAAAATAATTGAACAAGATGTTAGCTTATTACTCTACATGCTATTGGAAGGAAGCAATGTAGAAAAAACTGCAAAGATGACAAACAGAACAATACCATCAAAGTGCGAAGAATTTGTTTTTAGGAACTTTGGAGCAGCAATGGTTTTTAATAAAAATTTAATAGAAAAACGAATAAGGAAAGAAGTTGGAAAGGAAAGCAGTTTGAAGAAAATTTACCACTGCTTTTGATCATGGAAATACTAGTCACATTCTTTTTTCCCAACAATCAACAGACGCTCCGATGGGGATTTGTTCTGTATCTAGTGGATGCAGACAAGATGAATACTGTGTCATGCTGAAAACAATCCATTCCAGTTTTATCAAATTTGCTAGAAAATTCATCCACAAGCCGAGAAACATTTATGGATGGTCAAGGCTTCCATTGGTAAGAAAAGTTTTTTATAATAATCTTATTTTTAATTTGAACATGACAATATATTTATTATGTAAAAATATTTTCCTGTTCTTATATGCAGTATGTCTTTTGCAAGAAGATTGGTCGAATAATGCAAAGAAGAAACTTCAGCAATACACTCCTACGATTTGCTAGATGGGATCAGAAGAATTTGAAGAACACAGTGAACCAAAAATTCTTGAATGAACTAAAGAATGGGGAGGTACATTATTTTGATATAACTGACTATTTCATTCTTAATTACTGTATGAAGCAATGTATTTAAGAAATGATACCTTATACAACTCAAAACTTGTATCTCAATCTCATGTCATAATGATCTTATTAAAAAAATGATACTTATAAAACACTAAAAATGATAATAAAAAACTGATCCCTTAACAGTGAGAAGCGAATACTGGTAAAACTTGAACCTTAAAAATGGTAAAAATGATACTTTTGTAGTGAATTTAAAAAACTGATATCTAAAAAATCCAAAAAATGATACCTTAAAACTGACACCTTATATCTGATACCTAATTTACTCTAAAAATTCTACTTAAAAACCGAGACATTAAAAATGTAACCTAAATATTTACAAATTTGATATCTGATTAATATCTGTCCAATGTTCCAAAATATGTAGATAAAGGAGATTAGAAATATTGAGCTGCACGAGGCTAAGCTTTTAGAGACATCTCAAAATTTAGTAAGAAGAACAAGAATAGGAAAAGATGCAGAAACTAAAAAAAGAAAACGTGGTTAGTAGGAAGAACAAGTGAAAAAATTTCAAAACGACGTGTTTACCAGAATTTATAACTGTCATATTAAAGAGCTTGAAGACAAAATTAAAAACTTAAAACAAGAGCTGAAGAAAGAAAGAAAGTTGAGAAGAGAAGCGGAAGATGAGCTTTTCAAACTAAGGCAGCAGCTCAGACAACAAAAACAAGAATCTGAAAAGGATATAACAGACGATAGAGGAGATTCAAAAGCAACACTGGATGATTCACCACTGGCAGACGAATTTGAAAGTCATAGTAAAACTGAAATAGATTTAAATGTTGAATATGAAGAGGGAGAAAAACAAACAGAGCATTTCAATCGACGATGACTACTCATCTGTAAAAAAAGACAAGTCTGATAAAAAAGAAAATGAAATAACACCAAGAACTGATACTAAATTCAACAACAACACTGGCAAAGATGAGCATAAAAAGAAAACATTTGAAGACATTGTTCCTCCCGATTTTAAATTGGGTCTCACTCAAGCATTTTCAGAAGTACAAATCAATGAAAGTAGTAGCAAAAAAACATACCGACAAAGGATTCAAAAATCAGCCAAGAAACCATCAAGTGCCAAATCACCTTCGTACGCTACAAGACTAAAGGCAAAAAGTAGAATTAAGAAGAGGAATGATGATTTTGAATATTCTAAACAAGCAACCAAGAAAGCAAGGAAATCAAAAAAGAAGAAAAAAGATAAATCATGTGTAGGAAAAGAGGAAAAACTACAACTTTCATTGGTGCAAAAAGATGAAGCAAAATATTAAAAAAGACAAACGAAACAAGATGAAAAGAAAGAAGAAGAAAACATAGATGATCTGAAACCTACTTGGAAAGACCTAACACTTGTCAAACTGCAAAAGTGTTTCAAGTCATCTAAATGACGATAAGGCAAGGGTCGTCAGGAAAAAAAATTTAATGGCAAAAGCTGAAGAAAAGTAAGATGACTAAAAAAAATTTGTTGTAGAACGTACCAAAACTTAATATTTGCTGTTTTTTTAAATAAAAAGCCCAGTTGCTTGGCGAGATGATGATCTGTAAAGAGGAGGATGTACTATCACAAAGGATATGATGATAGATTTGCTAAGAGGAACCCTCAGAGATGGGAAGGTAAACACATTTATTAACTTAATCAATAATGATACCCAAATTCATAACAAGCTAATACCCAAAATCTGTATTTGAAATAGGATAAGCACAGTTCTTACGAAACTGATACCTACATACATGTAAAACTGATTCGAAGAAACTGGAAATTCTATTTCAACCTATACAGTACTAAAATTAATACCTTAAGAGAAGCAAAACTGATACCTATTATCTGCTATAATAAAAACTGATACCATAAAGTATATGAAACTGATACCTATTAATTGTCATAACAAAGAGCTGATAGCTACAATCGTAAAAAATGATATCTAACAACTAATAAATACAAACCAAAAGAATAACATATCAAAATATCGTATAACAAAAGCTAGCATGTCAATTTAATTTGTGTAACATCTTGTTTTCATTCATAAACCAGGTTATCAACTGGTTTAACCTTAAATGTGACTTAGTCCCAAATAACTATGCAATGTCTATAATAATGACAGTAAGTATAATTACAATAAATAATTATTATTTCCTTACATGAATGACTTACATATTAAGTACTAACATAACTATAATTTGGGCAGAAAGCCATTATTGAGGAAAGGGATGGAATTATAACATATTTGATTATTCCAGTCTTAAAAGAATGTGCTCTAAACAAATATACTGAAGCGATATACTTTTCAATGCACGGTGACTGCCACTGGGCACTACTTACGTTGCTATATCCAAACATGCAATGGTTGCACTATGATTCTTTGAGACCAAGAAATTCAAACGAAAAAAACAATCTACACTTGAGAGATTGCTTTAAAATGGTATGGAAATACTTTCAGCCTTACTTTTTTATAAAGTGATACTAATGTATATTTATTGCAGTGAGATAAAGTTGAAAAAATTATGCAACAAGTATGGACAGAGAACAATCTGCAAGATATGAAGGTTCGACTGACAGAAATTCATCAACCCGGATGTGCACAAGAAGATTCATAACCATCAATATATTTCATTCATGCAATGCAGAATCATTTTTGAAAATAGTTTCCTAACCATGAATATATTTCATTCATGTAGAGTTGACTGTGGTATATACGTCATGATCTTTTATGGTTGCACACAACAGATCAGAAGTACCATTGAAAGTGAACAAAAAAGATATGGATTATATTAGAGCAAGAATTGTGTACTAAATAGTTGCAAATCATGAATAGTGCTGGAATTTAGTTAGATTCATTACAGGATTGAGCAAAAGTTAAAGTAAATGACTGAAGTAATGTCTAGAACGAGGAACAATGTTATATGTAGTTAAATCAAGTTTGAAAAGAATGCTTTGTATTTTAGTTTTACGGTTTTATATGTTTTGCGTTCCAGTATCGACTGGACTGATGTATGAAATGTTGCTTATATACATGTTGATGGATAAAATGTTTATAATGTTGTTTTTTTGCATAACAAATTACTGAAATGATACGAAATTTATACAGTATCGATAGTCTATAAGTCATACATATAGGAGTGAGCGATCGGTCAGTTCGGTTAGTTTGGACGTAAAAAACCTAAAACCGAATTGGAACCGAAAAGTTTCTAAACAGAACCGAACCGATTTAATTTTAGTTAATTCGGTCGATAATCGATTTAACCGAACTTGGAGGATGCACTATAATTAAAATGATGGATTCACTCAAAGTAAAACATAAATTCATGTTTGGAGAAATTTTATGCAGTAAAGTTTATGTTTATAATAAGATTTGATCTATTTGCAACAAATTTCTTTGTACTATATAACTAATCAAATTATTTAAAGTACTACAAGACCGTAAAATTAGATAATAAATTAAAAGTTTGTTTAATTCGGTTAAACAGATAACCGAAAAAATTTATTTTACAAACCGAATCCAAACCGATTTAGTTCTAAAACCGAACCAAAACGACCGAAATGAACCGGTTTGGTCGGTTAATTCGATTTGAACCGAATATTGCTCACCCCTACATACATAATTGAAGTTCTCAAAAACTGATACCTAAAATGATGCAAAACTGATACTTATTAACTATAGAAAACAAAAACTGATACCTAAAATGATGTAAAAATGATACCTAAAAAGTGTAAGCATGAAAATAACACAAAACTGATACCTACAGAGACAAAGAACTGATACCCATTAGCTGAAACAAAAAAATACAACACATTAAAATGATACATACAAGAGTTTAAAATAGATACTCAACATGCAAATATCATATCAGCAATCATAACAACAACATGTAATATCATACCAACAACATATCAGTGTAAAAATTAAATAAAAATACAATAAGGTATGAAGAATTTTTATTAAAAATATAGAATATCTAGCACATACAACTGCATCAAAAACAATTTTGCTAACGTGTACAACATTATTTGAACAAAAAAAAAATCTAAAAATAAATGTATTCCCTAAAACAAATTCAATAAAAATCACTTTTTATTGGAAGCTTGACAACTGCGCTAGTTACGTCCATATTCGTTGCACATTCCACATCTATTTTGTTTGTTCTAGAAATATGCAAACCCTCCTTTTCTTTTTAAGGATGTTCTCCCAGCTCCATGTTTATTCTTGGGTGGCCTAATAGATGCATCACTACTTGAATCAACAATGGGTTTATCATAGGTACGTATAGGATTAACAGTATTACAATACGAAGATCGACAAGTTTCCATAGTGAAATATTGTTCAACAAAATCATATACATTCTATTTCACTCTATTAATGCATTTTACTGCCTAAGCACAAGGAAAACCCATCACTTTCCATTGATTCCAACTGCAAGTCCAATCTTTAAAATCAACACGATGAGAGATTGAAGATTTCACTTCAAAATGAATTCTGAAGATTTGAAGACATTCCACCTGAAACCTTCTTCATCCAACTCTTTTAAACGATTTTCCATAGTTGGACATAAAATCGTAGTCCATAAACGACATTCCTCTCTCCATTTATCCATTTTCTCTATGATTTTAATATGTGTTCTGTTAGACCCAAATGTGGTTCTAACACCCAAATTGATTAGAAACAAGATAAAATAAAGCAGAAATAAAAAAAGAACACACAAGGTTTATAGTGGTTCGGCGAAGAAATGCCTACGTCCACTTAGTTTTCACTATATTCTGGAATTCAATTACAAATACAATGTAAGATTCGCTCACAACTCACTTTTGTTCACTCAGAAAGATAAAAACAAGAAATAAAAGATGGTTTGGATTTTCCGGGAGTGAAGGAATTCGGATGATGGAAGTACTTGGATTCTCAAAAGTGCTGAAAAAGATCCTTCTCTTTGTCTCTAGTTGGGGTATTTATAGGTGTGAATTTGCCTGAAATGCCATCCGGGTCGGAACACGTGTCATCCATCGCCCTCTCTTCGGGTTCGGATGAGCCATCAAGCAGACAACGCATCAAGGAGATGAACGTTAGGGGTAGGAATTGGTCACATCCGGTCCGGTTCTCCAGGCGGCTTTATAGGAGATTTTTCTGGATCATGGGTACAGGTCGGAGACATGAAGGTTGGAGGGTTCGGATCGGAATACCCGACCCGAACCGGAGTAGCTTGAACGTCTCTTCTTCTTCTCTAACCATACTCCGCTCCGCTCCGAAGTCGCGGCAAGCAGACAACTTTCCGATCCACCTGAGATTCATTGGCCTTCCGATCCGATCAGGTATGCTTTACCAATTTATCCAGTAAGAGATATCCGATCCGAACAGAGAACTTTACCCGATCCGAACCGATACGCTGCTATTAATCTGAACTGTGGAGCTTTCCTCCGATCCGAACCGAAGTCACATAACTTGAAATACTCTTCAACGGTTGGTTTCTTGACTTTGTGTTGCCTAGTTCACAAAGTAGGCTAACATTTTGCCCCCTCAAAGGATGCTTTCGTTGTACAAAGCATGCTTTGATGTCGTTTTAACCGCTAGCTCTTGAATCAGAACAGTCAGGAGGGGCGCACAGATTTATTCGGTTCGGGTGTTAGAAGAACGCACATTCTCTTCATTCCTGAGCAAATTTGGAAATCTTTTCTTGACATATAATGCTTCTTGCAGGCGTACTCTACCTTTGTTCTTCTTCTTTTGAATTCAATTCGAGTTAGATGCTAAACTAACGTGTAAAATCTGCTCGGTTCGGATGCCGATCCGAAACGCTTTCATGGGTTTGGCTTTTTGACGTTGGGCCTTCAGTGAGAGTTGCGCTTCTGGGCTTCCACTCCGGTCCGAGCGGGTGAGTTAAAAAAGGGAGACGAGGAGTCAACACTATTCTCTATATAAACACCTCGCCGCCTTCATTCCTTCCTTCTTCGTTTCCATCGCCGCTCCCAACCTTAACATTGAAAACGTCAGAAACTCGAAAACTCTCAAACTATTTCCTGTAGACTTCCCGAATCAGACATATAGGTAGCTTTTCTAATCTCAAATAATCCTGTTGTAACCGTTCTCGATTTCGATTAGTGTTGGGTTAGGATGTTTTGGCCATAAGCATCATTCGAACCCTCCGCCGTTGCTGCTGGACGCGCCATCGCTCCGGGACGTTGCGAAGTTGAAGAGAGCGCGCATTTGTTCTTCATAGCGGCTTCGGTGATAAAATGGATTCATCTGTGAGTAGATGGGAAAGAAGAAAAGAGATAAAGAGTGGGATGACAAGCTGGAGTCGGCTCGGGTGGAAGACGAAGGAGCAGAAAGGAAAAGGAGGGAAAGGGGATCGGCTCGGGTTTCGTTCTTTGGAAAGATGGAAAGGAAAGAAAAAGTCGGTTCGGGTCGGAAAAGTAAATGGGATAAGGAGCTGAAGTAAACGGTTCGGTCAGGTGGTGCTGATTCGGATCGGATCGGGTCACCCGATCCGATCAGATCAGTTCTGCTTCCGAACCCACCGTTCCTATTGTCTTGAACTAGCCTTGCCTTACCGAAGCACCCGAACCGAATGTCTTCTGTATTGAGCCAATCATCACATGCATATCCGAACCGATCCGAACATATTGAACTCGACACATAAAGACCACCCAACTAACTCAACTAACACTTATTCTAGACGAATATGCCTCGCGGACAGTTAGGATAGTGCCTTGTGAACATAAATGAGAATCAAGGACAACTCGGACTATTACTTTCTCTTTAAAGCTTCGTCTTATATTGCTGTACTTTTATTTTGCACTTCCCGCATTTGTTGCACACACTTTAGTTCACACACATACACAAAAAAGGGGGACACGGGATAATTTACTCTAATCTACGCTATTGCTTCTTCAATAGTTCCATGACAATGAGGCCCAGACGCTCTTCTCGTTTAGCTGAGAGGAAAGAAGCTCCAGAAACTTCCCACAAAACCACTCTCGAGGATATATCTTCTTCATCTGACCCAGAATGGGATAGCGAGGGTCCGGATTACGGAACTGGTCATCGGGAAAGCGATGAAGTATCTTCAGAAAATGAAGTTTCCCTAGGCTTTGAGGAGGAAGGAGGGATTGGTGACAATCGAGCACCTGATGAATTTGACTCAGCCATTATATTGGAATCACCTCCAGATTCCGTAGAATCAACAATTGACAATGACCGACTTGTAAGAATCTGCTTGAAGTATGGAATAATGAAGAGAGACACTCTAGTGCCTTCACGTTCTGATCGTCCACATAACCCTCCAGAAGGATATATGACGGTCACTCGTCTGATGTGCATGGTTGGCGCTATTCCTCCTTTCTCGCCTTTCATTGTCGACTTCTTAAGACAAATGCGGATTGCCCCCATGCAGCTACATCCCAATTCATACGCCTATCTGCATACCTTATTCATAGCATATCGTGAAGTTCTAGGCGTAGAGCTTACGTTTGACGACGTTCATTTCTTCTATAATTTCAAACATCGGACTAGAGAAACCCCTTCTTTCTGTTACTTTGAGTCGGTCCCAAAGAGGAAGATAATCTCTACGCCGTTTAGCAGCAAGGCTGGAGATTCCAAACTGGAGTGGTTCTATATAAAGCAACAGTCTGGATGTGCCAGAAGATGGACAAAATCAAGTAAAACACTGATTTCCTGACCCTGGACTTTATGCACTTGAATCATCACCCTGACCTGTTTTTCCTTTTTATTTGCAGTTGATAATCCCAAACAGGTATCAGACCAAGTGTTCTTTGATCGAATGCACCGTCTCCTCAATGGCGACCAAAAATTCCTTACTATTGACGAGGTTCTTAAAGATGAGTACCTTCATTCTCACGGGCTGCTATCCGTCTACCGTAGCATCGGTCATGGGACAGTCCCTTATGCATATATTCCTCCGGTGGAAACAGTGCCAGAAATAGGTGAAGGCTCGGGAATTCCTGCAGCTTCTCTTCAAACTTCACCCTCTCCCTCTTCCACTCAAGACGATGAGCTGGCTAATCTGGCCAAAAAACATCGTGAAGGGTATGTTGCCCCCGAGGAAACTACCTCGGTAGACAAGTCAAAATCTCCCCAAGGGTCGCCACTTCACGCTTCCGAAGGGGATGTTCCTAGCGCCGACGAGCACATATTTCAGGGTTTGGGGGATCTCCCTTTACCCGAGACTATATACACTTCGGAAGACTTCAGAAAGGACCCTCTAGTTTTTACTTCTTCTGAAGAGACTACTCCTGCTAAGGCCAAAGAGCCTGTCCGCACCACTTTAGCTTCAGACTCGGGTTGGTTGGGGGGGACACGTACACCACATAGGATGCACTTTGCACCGTAGCACTAGCATTCATTGCACTTCTTTTTCCATGGATTCGCTGATTCTAAACTTCGTTTAACTTGTCGTGCAGGTACAATGTCTCGATCCTCTTATGACATAAGAAAACTTCGCCGCAGCATGTCTAATCCTCCCCAGGATGCCGAATATAACCGCCGGGATGACCGCGGCAGGGAGGAAAGGAGACCCTATGACCCTTATCGATCTCGATCCTCACGCTCCCGCTCACCAGTTCGACCGGAACAGGAAAAATACAAAGGCTATCAAGGTCGTAGGGAGGAGGATAGACCACAATCTAGGGATTCCACTTCCTCCCATGAAAAACGAAGCAGAGAGAAAACACCTCCAAAGGAAACTGGGGCTAGAAGCAAGCAAAAAGTCCCTGCTACCAAGCGACCTCGGACAGACAAGGGTTCTACAGAACCTTCTTCGAGAAGGGACGCTGAACTAACAATCCTAGCCCCTCCTCCATCAGATGCGGGAACCGCTGTAAGGCTGGCATACTTAAAGGAGCAATTCCCCGAGCACTACTTCGAGACTCTGACCTTTCTACCTTCCCTTGAACCTATTTCTTCTAATTGGGCAGAGGAAGCCAGAGCAAAGATTGATTTGGTGGAAAAACAATATACTGAAATGTTCAAGTATTCCCGCACTCTCTCTAGGATCATTCGCACGCTAATGACAAATGCTGACTCAATGCACAAAACTGCAGAGGAAGATGCTAAGGCCCTAAAAACCTTAGGAAAAAATTTAGAAGATACTCAAGCTCAACTAGCTATTGCTCAGAAGAATGCTTCTAACTTCAAACAACAGTTTGAGGACATGCAAAGGCGCTATCATGATTTGCTAGAATCCCACACTCAGGAACGCTCCGAGTTGAAGAAGCAAGCCGACGAAGCCAAATCAGAGGCTACGAAGGCACGTCTTGCTTATGTTGAGCTTGAGCAGAAAAATGCCGAGTTAACAAGAAGGAGCGCTGAGTTAGAAAAGAAAAACGCTGATTTGGCTTCAAAATTGTTAGAGGCGGAAAACAGGGCTGCTCTGGCTGAGGCTAACGTTGAATGCGCTATTAAATCTGCGGAGGAAACTCGCAAACAGCTGTCAGAGGCGGAGGCCGATATTCAGGGCTTTGGGGAGCTAATGATCGAATTCTTCGCGCACATTATTCGTCGTCGAAACATTTCCTGGATCGAGGACTATCCATCCACTTTGGTTCATGTGTGGAATCAAATCGTCGAGTGGGAAAAAGAAGAGCTTAAGGTCGATTCCCTCGATGAAGATAAGTTGATGGAGAAGTACTTGAGAGACGACGAACCGGAGCGCCTAGCTGAAGGTCGCCGTCTAATTGCTGAGGCCATGGAAGAAGAGAGGCAAAAGTCCAAACAGAAAACCATTCCTGAAGCTGGCTCCTCTTCTTCTGCTCCTGTAACTCCTGAAGTGGAAGGGTATGATCCCGAAAACCCGGGAATTTCCCGAACAACTTTGCTATCTCCCATTCCTGAAACAACTCCAGAGGTAGTAGTCACCCCCGCTGAGAAGTCTTCAGGAGGTATCCCTGTCTTTTCTCCTCAACTTGTCAAGGCTACTACTACCTTTGGCTACACGATTGAACGTTCAATGAGAAATCCTTTGCTCTCGCCTGAGTTGATAACCGATGTTTCTCATTTTGTAGGCGTTGAATCCTCCGCGAAAGCAGATGTTGTTCAAGGAGATACCACTGGAACAAAGCCCGCCGATAGGGTCAAAGAAGGGGAAGACAAAGCTGCTTCCACGGACTTAGGGGAGAGGAGTGAATCAACTAAGGTGACTACTCCCCATGACGAGGAAATGATTGCAGCGTTAAGAGACGACGGAGGAGACGAGGGGCATGATGAGGAACCAGAAGTTACAATAACCGGAGAGTCAAAAAGCGCTGAGGACACTACCTTGGCTGCCATGAAGGCTGACCAAGACAGGCGTTTGCAATTAAAGGCTGAAGAATTAGACCCTGAGGTCCTCAAGCCCCTTGCAGTTGTGGATGCAGGTTCAAGGTTAGTTGTTAAGCTTTCCACTAGATCTATTACCGAAGAACTTGCTAAAAAATCTTCTCTCGATTCCAGTGCCCCGCCCTCCGGGAAAAAGTCTGCTGGCCCCAGTACTACGTCTTCAGGGAAAAAGAGACCAAAACGGATCTTGACTGAAGCCGAGAAGGAAGCAAAAAATGCAGAAAAAGCTGTCAAGAAATCAAAGACTCATTCCAAGCCCAAATAGTGGGTTCTCCTGTGTCCTTTTAGCATCTTTGTAAATCAATAAGTGCTGCTACACCAGCAGCTTTCGCGCTTTTCTTTTTTAGTCATTTCCCTGTACAAATTTATTCATTTGTAAATAAAAATAATTCACTTTCTGCAATGTTTATGTGTTAGCAGTTCTGCACTTATGTAAAAATGCATATCTATAGTTATGAAACAAAGTTGTGGAGAGGGGAGATATGTGTATATATATGTGTCCCCAGTCAATCTCCATAAGTTATTCAGTGCTTAACCATGCAATCTGAATATTCCCGATTCTTTAACGGGATAGCATTTCCTGTATCACCAACTTCTGTTGTTTTTCCTGGCATTCCTTTTATACTCTCTCTCATTCTCTCGAGAGTTAGAGTTCGAGTTCAGCTATTTGTTTATTCCCCGGTCGTTCAACGGGAAAAGATTTCTTTCTCGGCGCTCGGTCAGAGACGCCTTTATACTCTCTTTCTCTCTAGAAAGTTAGAGTTCGGAGTTGAACCTCTTTCTCAGCGCTCAGTCGGAGACGCTTTTATACTCTCTCTCTTTCTCTGGAGAGTTAGAGTTCAAAACAGAATTTCTTTTTCAGCGCTCAGTCGGAGACGCTTTTATACTCTCTCTCTTTCTCTGGAGAGTTAGAGTTAGAATGTCGTTTTCCCATTCTTTCACGTCCTATCGCACAAATAATCATTGTGCTTCTTTTCATGTCCAGACTGTTTTCAACCTTCTTTAGGCTCTCAGTTGTCCTGTATTTTATAATCACAACAGAACAACTAATGAATGTAAATGCATAAAAGTAAATAACACACAATATTTTATAGTGGTTCGGCTAAATCATAGCCTACATCCACTTTATAGTTCTTTATTCATATCACCGGATTTTCCCAAGGCAAGCCGTGCCTTATTACAGAGTTTATAGGAAGAACAGCAAAAAGTATAGCATTTCTAATCCAAATATCGCATTAAGTGTTGGGCATTCCATGCTCGAGGGATTTCTTCGCCATCTACGGTCGTTAACTTGAATGTTCCCTTATCAAGTTTCCGTTGGATGACAAAGGGTCCTTCCCATTTTGGGCCGAGGTGAGGAAGAGATGGAAAAACTCTCTTTAGCACCAAATCTCCTGGTTCAAAAGTTCTGAAGCGAACTTTTTTGTCATAATAGTGCGCCATCTGACGCCGATGTCTTGCTGCACGCAAGTCTGCTTCATCTCTTTTCTCTTCGACTTCATCAAGAGACTCAAGTAAAAGTGCCCGATTCGTCATCGGGTCATAATATGTCACCCTGTGGGAAGGAACTTCCAGTTCAACTGGAATTACTGCTTCTGAACCAAAGGAGAGGGAGAAAGGGGTATGACCAGTAGCCGTTTTAAACGTTGTTCGATATGCCCACAAAGCTAGGGGCAATTCATCAACCCATTTTGCCTTTGCACGCTCTAATCGCTTTTTGAGGATGGATTTTATTACCTTGTTTATTGCCTCTACTTGCCCATTAGATTGTGGATAGGCAACTGCAGTATATCGTTTATCTATCTTATATTTCTGGCAAAAGTTTCTGAATTCAGTGCTATCAAATTGGGTCCCGTTGTCGGTAATAATTGTTCTTGGGATTCCGAATCGGCATATAATATTTCGGACCACAAAACTTATCACCTTTCTTGTGGTGATCTTAGTCAAGGGTTCAGCTTCCACCCACTTCGTGAAATAATCCACGGCTACTATGGTATACTTAGCTCCCCCTCTAGCAATTGGTAAAACCCCAATGATATCGATTCCCCATGTGGCAAATGGCCAAGGACTCACCATCGATTTAAGCTGGGTTGATGGTGCCCTGGGGATTTTGGCGAATCTCTGGCACTTATCGCAGCGTCGTGAATAATCAGCTGCATCTTTGTTAATCGTAGGCCAGAAGTATCCGTATCGCAATATTTTCTTCGCTAAAGTTTGACCTCCTGTATGATCTCCACACTCACCTTCGTGCACTTCTCTCAGCACACGCTTGATGTCGTCGTGTGCGATACATCGTAACAGGGGCATAGAAAATCCTTGTCTATAGAGAATATCGTCTTGTATAACATATCTGGTAGCTCTGCGCACTACAGCTCTCTTTTCACTCTTCTTTAATGGGAGTGTCCCATTCTTAAGAAAACTCTTGATTGGAGTCATCCATGATTCCTTCTCTGGTTCCGCTTCAAGAACGAATTCGATGTCCATTGACTCAAAGCTTGGCGACTCCAACGTTTCAATTGGAATTACCTCGGTCCCCTCTGGATTGTCAGAACTAGCTAATTTTGCTAGTCTATCCGCTTTCTGGTTTTCTTCTCTGGGAATATGTGTTATGTTGTACCGCTCTAGGCTACTTAATAGCTCTTTCACTTTCTTAAGGTAAGCGACAAGTCGAGGTCCTCGAGCCGCGAACTCCTCTCTCACCTGACAAACAATAATCTTAGAGTCACAAAATATATCCATCACTTTTACTCCGAGGTCTTTAGCGAGTTTCAGCCCGGCAATCAGGGCTTCATACTCAGAGTCGTTGTTTGTTGCCGAAAATTCTAATCGCAGAGCGTAATATAACGACCGTCCCTCCGGAGTGACTAAGACAATTCCAGCTCCGGATCTTCGGTCATTTTTAGCTCCATCTGTATATAATTCCCACGGATTCATCGTTAGCTCATCCTCGGATTTAACCACTCGGTCATTGATTATTTCTTCCTCTGGAATGGTGAATTCCGCAATAAAGTCTGCTAGAGCTTGCCCCCTAATTGACTTTCGTGGTTGAAAATTCAAATCAAACTGGCTTAGTTCTATGTTCCATTTAATCAACCTTCCCGACGCTTCGGGTCTCTGCAACACTTGTCTTAACGGCTGATCGGTGTATATGGTTATTGGATGGGCTTGGAAGTAGTGACGAAGCTTTCGGGATGCAATCAGGAGGCTATAAGCAAGCTTCTCGATCTTTGGGTAGTTGCGCTCTGCCGCTGCTAATTTCTTACTCACATAGTATACTGGCCTTTGTACTTTGTCCTCCTCTCGAACCAGAACTGTGCTGACAGCGTGAGCCGAGACTGCTAGATAAACAAATAGTTCTTCATGGTCTACGGGCTTTGATAAGATTGGCGGTTTTTCTAACAGTTCTAACAGATTTTGAAAAGCCTCGACACAATCGGGAGTCCACTGGAAGTTCTTCTTTCCCCTTTTTATCAAATCAAAGAATGGAACACATTTATCGGTGGCTTTGGAGATGAATCTACTTAGCGCCGCTACCTTTCCTGCCAGACTTTGGACGTCTTTAATTTTCCTTGGTTCTTCGATATTTCTAATCGCCGCTATCTGGCTAGGGTTGATCTCAATTCCTCGGGAACTCACAATGAAGCCAAGGAACTTTCCCGACGCCACTCCAAATGAACATTTTAAAGGATTCAATTTCATACGGTATTTTCGTAAGATACCAAACATTTCTGCTAAGTCTTGCGCATGACTGGAGGACTGCTTTGATTTAACCAGCATATCATCCACATAAACTTCCATGGTTTTTCCTATCTGATCGTAAAACATTCTATTTACCAACCGTTGATAAGTAGCTCCAGCGTTTTTTAATCCGAATGGCATTACAACATAACAATATAGTCCCAGATTCGTAATGAAACTTGTATGCTCTTGGTCTGGTACATGCATAGGAATTTGATTGTATCCAGAATATGCATCCATGAAAGAGAGAAGTTCATGACCTGCTGTCGAGTCTACAAGCTGGTCAATCCTGGGAAGTGGGAAACTATCTTTTGGGCAAGCCTTATTTAAATCTGAAAAGTCAATACAAGTTCGCCACTTTCCGTTTGGCTTCTTTACCAGAACGGGATTCGATATCCAGTCGGGATAGGTCGAATCTCGAATAAATCCATTTTGCTTCAACTTCTCTACTTCCTCTTTGAGGGCAGCCGACCTCTCTGGGCCCAGCATGCGTCTCTTTTGCTTTACAGGTGGATGCTTCGGATTTACATTCAATTTGTGACTGATAACGGAAGGCGATATCCCACACATGTCAGCATGGGTCCAGGCGAACACATCTAAGTTCGCTTTTAAGAAGTTCGTCAGCTCTTCAGCACGACGTGGATCCAATTGGGAACCAATCTTCAAAACTTTCGTCGGATCAGCTTTATCAACAGGTATTTCCACTGTTGCTTCATTAGGAGTTGCATTCCTAGCCTCTGGTTCCTCATCTTTTCTAGGATCCAGGTCTTCAGGCGTTCCTTTTCGCAACTCCCTTGGGTTCAACCTCTCTAATTGCTATGCTGAGTCCCCCTTTGAGGGAGATGAGGCATCCTTATTCTCAGCATTAACTCCTTTCATCAACATCTTCAGTTCGGCCACATAGCAGGCCCGTCCAGAAACCTGATCCCCTCTTATTACTCCAGTCCCGGCTTCGGTTGGGAACTTTAGTAACAAGCACCAAGGGGCGATACAAATTCTAAACTCAGCGAGGGCAGGCCTCCCTAAAAATGCGTTATATGGCGAATCTACGTCCAGTACTACAAACTGGAGCATTCGCACTCTTCTACGTTCTCCTTGCCCTAGGGTCACAGGCAACTCTATATATCCCATAGGAGCTGTCGTCGCTCCGTTGAAACCTCTAATCCATCCTTCACAAGGTTTCAGATCTTCAGGCTCAAGCTTCATCTGATCAAATGACTTCTTGAACAAAATATTAACGGAACTTCCGTTGTCTACTAATACCTTATGGACCAATGCTGGCCCAATAGCGGTAGTAATAACCAATGGATCATTGGTGGGAGATTGTATTCCCGTGTTGTCTCGGCTGCGAAACACCACGTCATCGAACATGGTTTTTTGTTGTTTGATGGGGGTGGCATCTTCCAACTCGTCACCTTCATTCACATCTAGATGTTTGGCGGCATTCACATATTGGTCCATTGACCTAAAGCTTCGAATTGCCGGATGAGGTCCGCCTACTATGGAGTTGATGACGATCCCTTTACCTTTCTGCTGCGCGGTAGGCTTAGGAGCAGGTAGGATTTGCTTTGGAGCCTGCTCTCCTTGCCCCCTATCCCTCGGGGCAACCTTGTACTCATCCAACTTTCCCTCACGCAGCAGCTTTTCAATTACATCCCTCAAATGTCGACACTCATTGGTCGAATGTCCATGCGTTCCGTGAAACAAGCAAAATTTCCCTGTCGCCATTTCTTTTTCGGTCGAATCACGAGGTGGCGGTCTTTTGTATTGCAACACGTTATACGTGTCCAGGTAAATATTTTCCAACGTGTCATTCAGTGGTGTGTAGTTCTCGTAGTTCTGGAATCGGGGCCTTTTGTTTGGGTCGCTTCCCCTATTTCTGTTTCTCCTGTTACCGTTCGAATTACGGTTGTTGTTGTTTCCCCCGCTTCCAGTATTGCTGTTTCCACCCTTGTTTCCTACATTTACTTCAACCTTGCCAGAACTTTCCCCAGACTGCTTTACTGCAATATTACTCTGCACATTCTCCTTTGAAGCTGTCTCAGACTTTCTCTTCCGGTTTGCCCGGGCCTCCTCTCGTCTTAGATAAATATCGGCTTTTTCGTAGAATATCGCCCTTGTGGGGGGTGTCTTCCCAGAAAGGTAGTCTCCAAACTCAGATTCGGGATCGACTCCTTCCTTCAATGCCATCAGAATTGTGGGCTCATGCGGGTCACTGACCTCCGTTACAGCTTGGTTAAAACGATCTAAATATGCCCTTAAAGATTCTCCTGGTGCCTGTTTGATCCTTGACAATTCAATAACGCTCTTGGACTTTCGAGCATGTAGTCGGAACTGGTTCATGAAACGCTCGCTTAGTTCTTTGTAATTAGAAATTGAACGAGGAGGAAGTCGGGTAAACCAAAATAAAGCCACATCTTCTAGGTAGATTGGGAACGCTTTGCATTTTACTTCATCGGGGGCAGCAGCGGCATTCATAAGCCACGAATACCGCATCAAGTGCTGTCCTGGGTCAGTCCTTCCGTTATATTTATCCATCTGTGGCAAATTAAAGCGTCGGGGGAACTGGAAGTCTAGGATGTCGTCAGTGAACGGAGTATGGCTTCGCTCTATGCCGTAGTCTTCATTTGTATAATTCCGGCTCTCGGACATAATTCGACGAACCATCGCCTGCACATCGGCACTAGTCAGGGGCTGCTCAGGTTCCCTGGCCCTAGTGTCCGAGTTCCTCCGGGGCTCTTGCTCAGGAGACACCCTTCTTCTTCGAGCTGCCTCTGCTCGATTCCTTTCCCCGCGCTCCCGGTCGATCTCGGGAAGAGGGGACTGGAGTCTTTGCCCCCGAGATGGGCTATCGTTTCTTAATGCTCGTGCGATATCCTCGCGAGATCCCAAAGATCCAAACGTTAGCTGCTCCACGTTCTGAGGTCGTTCGAGTGGCCTTCGCTCACGGGGCCTCTCTTCCTCAGAAGATGAAGATTGATCTACTGGTGTATGACGAACTGGCGACGGAGTTCTTTGCCGGCGGAGCTCACTGATTTCCCGACTCATGAGCCTCATATTTTCCTGCATCATGAGGTTGGTACGCTCATGAACTCTCATAGCTTCCCTCGTGCTCTCAAGCATATCGAGCAAGCGCGAGAAATCTCCTTGAGTGATGGGAGCAGATGGATTGGCCTGGTCTCCAACCCTGGCAGCTGGAATTGGAGCATTCGCGGGGACTCGAGTAGATGTTCCAGCTTCACCAAGCACCGGGTCGGATCGGAGGTAGGAAGTCGGGTCGGATCGGAGCTGGGGTCCCTGGTCGGATCGGTGTGCAGCGAGCAAGTCGGGTCGGTTCAGACTGGGGGAGTGCACTGCTTCAGAGTCTCCTACCCGGTTCGGATCGGAGCTTTCCCCTTGCTGTCGGTTCGGATTTCCTGCATTGACTCTCCCTGCTGCTGAACTCTGCCCCCTAGACCTTGTTACAACAGCACGTTGCTGATCTTCATCAGCTCCATTTCCTTGAACAGACTGGACTTCCTTGCCTTTTCCTCGGGCCATGAGTCTTTGACAATTACTTCAACGAATGTAAGAAAGTGGAGACACTTATGGATTCACTTTTTCGAACTCAACGGTCCAAAAAGTAGAAAGAGATCCCGGAAAATAAAGAATTTAGATGAGGATTCTCGGTGAAAGCACCAAAATGTTAGACCCAAATGTGGTTCTAACACCCAAATTGATTAGAAACAAGATAAAATAAAGCAGAAATAAAAAAAGAACACACAAGGTTTATAGTGGTTCGGCGAAGAAATGCCTACGTCCACTTAGTTTTCACTATATTCTGGAATTCAATTACAAATACAATGTAAGATTCGCTCACAACTCACTTTTGTTCACTCAGAAAGATAAAAACAAGAAATAAAAGATGGTTTGGATTTTCCGGGAGTGAAGGAATTCGGATGATGGAAGTACTTGGATTCTCAAAAGTGCTGAAAAAGATCCTTCTCTTTGTCTCTAGTTGGGGTATTTATAGGTGTGAATTTGCCTGAAATGCCATCCGGGTCGGAACACGTGTCATCCATCGCCCTCTCTTCGGGTTCGGATGAGCCATCAAGCAGACAACGCATCAAGGAGATGAACGTTAGGGGTAGGAATTGGTCACATCCGGTCCGGTTCTCCAGGCGGCTTTATAGGAGATTTTTCTGGATCATGGGTACAGGTCGGAGACATGAAGGTTGGAGGGTTCGGATCGGAATACCCGACCCGAACCGGAGTAGCTTGAACGTCTCTTCTTCTTCTCTAACCATACTCCGCTCCGCTCCGAAGTCGCGGCAAGCAGACAACTTTCCGATCCACCTGAGATTCATTGGCCTTCCGATCCGATCAGGTATGCTTTACCAATTTATCCAGTAAGAGATATCCGATCCGAACAGAGAACTTTACCCGATCCGAACCGATACGCTGCTATTAATCTGAACTGTGGAGCTTTCCTCCGATCCGAACCGAAGTCACATAACTTGAAATACTCTTCAACGGTTGGTTTCTTGACTTTGTGTTGCCTAGTTCACAAAGTAGGCTAACATGTTCCATCCAAGCAAGCTGTAAAAGGTAATGCCCTATCGTCTAAAATCCAACTAGTAAAAATTTCAGAGACGTTAGAGCTATACTTCCCATACCATTTACCTCAAAAGAACAAGTCAACCCACTTATCGAATGGTTTGTCTTTCAAAAAATTCACCGCTGCAGTACCACCAATTTCCAAAAACTTAGAATGAGCTGCATCAAACTCATACACATTGGATGCTCTAGAACAAGTCTTAAACAATTCATCAATTTAAATGTTTTCATTTCTGGACTTAACCAAGGAAAGAAAAATTTGTTCCATGTGAAGGTAACAGTAACTATGGAATGACATTGGAAAAACATCATGAACACCAGAAAGCACACTACACCAAACAGTCCGTTTTGTCACACTTTTCCGGTCTTCAGTAGTAACGGTTATATCCATGACTAGTTAATCACGTTTATTACCGTTACAACTGGTTATCATGGTTATTACCGTTAGAACAGTTGGTGAAACTGGAAATGAGTTGGAAGTAATGTGGATGAGATAGTAATTTTACGTATGCCTCATTTGTAACACAGTTTTACATTTTTGTTCGACCCGTCCCACTTTTAACACTAATGATTCCCCAAATCTTTTAACGTTGCCACCTAGGGTTCTACCACCAGGAATCGCTTCTGCTTCGCTTCTACACCGCGTTGAAGTTTAATTCTCGATCGCCTCATCCTCGTGCTGTCAGCTCTTTCTCATCCATTCAATTTTTGAGGTAATTTACGTATGGTTGAATACTTCTTTCCCTTGGAATATCCTTTCGAAATCGGACCTGGCTTATACCAGGGTATGTTTAAGCGTAGTGCTTCTTTCAATATCAAGAACAAAGTTATGTATTTCACTAATTTGGAGTAGGAGTCTATGTTTTATAACCTCTAGTTTTTAAGCTGTTGACAGACATTTCAAATTACAAAAGCAACATATTAGCTAGCTAATTTTACTATTTATAAGTTGTTGGCAAACACCCTTTGAATCTATTTGTTTACAAATACAGTAATAGTAGAAAATATAACATAGCATTTTTTTCCTTGGCGTTAAGCGTAAATATTTAGTACTTATTTCAGTGGTTTTAGATGTTTGAGGTTTTAAAAACCAGCAATCAAGATGCTTACCAAGTAAAACTTGGATTTATGTACGTTCATGTCTAAAAGGGCATCATGTAAACTACTTACATAGTCATGTTTCAGTTTCTGATGATATGATGATAATGGCATATAATTTTTATATGTTGAGATAAAAGGTTGTTAATGTTTATACATAGTTGAGTCCATACGAATAATCTTTGTGATGTTTATAGTGCATATTTTTTTGGATGAACTGATTACTTTCTAGAACCTAAATATTATTTGCTCAAATATGAATTTGCAAAAGAAATAAGATTTAAAAACTTCTTTTATAAAGAAAAAAAAGAGAATTAAAAAAAAGTTATAGAAAAAAAAATGTACACATTCGCTTATATAACTTCTTGCTAGAAGTTTAATTTTCTACGCTGTTAAATTTTAAAAACAAGGATCTATTTTAAAGAAAAACATTGGTTGGATTTTCCTGGTTTTCCATTTTTATAGAAAGTGGTTTTTGAAGAAATGAAAATTTGTGCTAAAATAATTTTATTTTTAAACTAAAATAATATAGAAATCAATTTTTTTGCAGACGTTTGAATCATTTGATACAGCTAATGACTTTAATATAATATTTTTAATTTGGGAGTTTAGGTTAAGCTACCTTTAATCTTTTCATTTTTTATTCATCTTTTTACCCAGTAATGAATTTTTTTCACCTAACTCACGTTAATCTCCAAAGTTGGTATCAATATGCATGGTCGGTTCTGTAAAGATTAGGGAACTGATATATGCAGATTTTATCATGTCTGGGTACTGTTTTGGGTATCCAAATGACCATATTACATTACCTTTTGGGTATCCAGATTTTCATCTTTGCCTATTTTGAATTTTCTTCCATACTGTTAATTACAACAATTGTTCCTTTCCTTTGTCCTTTTCCTAACTTCATATTTGCTTCATGTTTCTTACCGTAATTTTATTTTAAAATTGATTTCTATGTTGTTGTTTTTGCTTTCAGCAAAACAAACATATACATATATTGCATTAAGACTGGATTTCCACACAAAAGGAACAAGAAAATATCTCTGAAGCCTAACTATTGGGTATACTATCATTTGTAGAGAAATTGTTCTTTGTTAATATCAGACATGGTTGGTAACGTCAAACCATCATATTTACTAGGAACAGGTGTATTCTTTCTTGATTGATGCTTCGTAAACATAAGCCCAGTGTCACAGTCCTTTTCATCATTGACTAGAAAATCATCTTCACCTGATTTGAACATTGGATGGATATATGCCTGAGCAAGATATGTTTTCCACTTGAACGTTGGGTCCCTTGCATGTTCATTTGTGTTTCTCATCATTGCTTCTATAATGGATACTTAACAAAAGCTAGCTCCTACATCTGTTTGCAGTATTTATGAAAATAGAATGCGCAGATTGGAAGTGCAATGAGAAGAATGCGAAAAGGTGCCAACTGTGTAGAATTTTCTTTTTTTGCTTATCAACCAAATAAAAGAAACTACGGTATAACCATCATAGTAATTATTTGCCTATGGACAGATGGCTAGAATGCTGCTCCACTCTCATATTCTTGATTATATACGTTGATACTCTGATGACGGAACACAACATATGCCAATGCAAAGAACATTATATGAATGGCAGCAAGAAAGGAGTGACCACCTTATAGACAAGACTCAATAATAAATAGAGTTGCATTCGAGGTTCACCCTTAGAGCATCTCCAACTGTTCCGGAGTGTGGATTTTCGTATTTCGATTATCCAAACTCCGGAAATTGGGGAATCACAACAGTTTTTAGGTCCAGGCGGTTGTTCAACAATCGCGTGTGACTACGCGGTTGTTCAACAAACGCGTGATTTTTTTAAAAAACGGCTCATCAATAAAAAAAAGCGCGTGTTTGTTGAACAACCGCGTAGAGCCTACGCGGTTGTTCAACAACTGCTTGAATATTTCCGCCTATATCAGGCGGAAATGCTCATTTTTTGATTCATAAATTTTTTTAATTTCCCTCCTTTTTTTTTATTAATATCTACGACGAAATGCCGCCACGTAAAGTTAAGTCTGGTAGACGGGTCAGCCATCCTCCGACAGATCCTAATGTCGGACCAGTACATGCCGCACCAGATGCCACCGTGATTGCTGCGAGCCTTAGAGTATTGCACGATCTGCCTGCAACATTTACACACCGAGTGTCTATTGCTGTTGCGACACCTCAGGTATAATTTTATAACTTTGTTACGTATAACCTTTTTACTATTCACGAATGTTGTTTAATGTTACATGTTTACAACAAATTTACATACGTTTAGGTTCGACATATTGCTATGCGAGGTAGTTGGTCACGTTGTACGACACTTTTTGAGCAGTTACCCGAGCCTATATCACTTAGACTACGTGATACACCATTTGGCGACATTTTAGATTTACCTAGGTTTGCTCATGTTGACCGATGCCTTGTAGAGGCCATTAGTGAGCGATGGTGGCCTACTACACACACATTTCACTTTGCTGATTTTGAGTTAGGGCTTACTCCTTTGGATTTTTACGTCCTCACGGGCATCGAGATTGGTCGTTCAAGTCGTCACCCCATTCCCTTTGATGTATCATTTGAGGAGTTTGATAGTTTTTCAGAGCAGTTACCGGGTTTAGATCCTCATGCCCTTTCTTCAGGAGCCGTTAGCCTACCTACTCTGTATGCCTATGTCACTACACATCGGACCACTATGACTATGCACACCCCCGTTATCAGGGCCTTTCTATTATACCTATTTGGTTCCGCCTTTTTTAGCAACAACAGAGGGACTATTAGACTTGGTTTTTTGGCTAGCCTTGTAGACATAGAGCAGTTGCATTCGTTAGATTGGGGTACATCGATATTAGGCTATTTGTATGTAGCTGTGGATCTCTACGCCGTACAGCGCTGCAAGCAGCTATACGGTTTCTGGTATATTCTCCCATTTTGGTATTACGAGTAGATGGCGAACATGCACCCCCGACTTAATGATGAGGCCATCAGTACGCCGTACATATACTTTCTGAGATTACGACGATGGGGTCCTGGTATGCATCTTGCTCGTTCTGCACAGGGTGTGCATAACGAGCTTATGGAGGCACACACGCAGATTGATATGAGGGAGCGGGATGGCATTATTCGACATCCATGGTAGACGTACATAGATTTTCTAGCTCCTTAGGATGAGCACCCGCTCGTTTTCAGTTCTAGACTTCATTTGTGTAACACAAGTTGTCTCATTAATAGTACTCGCTATACATGGACCATGATAGACGTATATTGGCTACTTTTGAGCGTATGACGTTGGAGTACACATAGTTGATGTACCAGAGTTTACACGGAGCTTTGGCACAACAGCAGTCTCATTACGAGGCCCAGATTGCTTCCCTACAGACTCAGTTACAGCAGCAGGGTTCTGGTGATGGAGCACATATGGATGATGATTTGGATGACGTTCATGATGACGTTAGTGATGACAGTTCCGATGGGGCAGGTAGTGCTTCTATGCATATTGACTAATGGTTCATGCAGCGTCATGGTTGTATGTTTTTGTTATGGCTGACAGGTTTTATATTACATGTGTTGATGATGATGACATTGTTGTATGTTTTTTTATGACTGACGGCATGTTGATGATGACATTATTGTATGTTATTGTATTTTATGTCCTGTGATTTAAAATGGTGTTTGAAATGTAGTTTGGATTTTAAAAAGGAGTTTGAAATGGTGTTCGAAATGGATTTTGAATTTTAAAAAGGAGTTTGAAAAGGATTTTGAAATGGATTTAGAATTTTAAAAAGGAGTTTAATTGGAGTTTGAATTTTAAAAAGGAGTTTAGAAAGGATTTTGAATTTTAAAAAGGAGTTTGAAATGGAGTTTGAAAGGGAGTTTGAATTTTAAAAAGGAGTTTGAAATAGAGTTTGAATTGGAGTTTGAATTTTAAAAAGATGTTTGAAAAGGATTTTGAAATGGATTTAGAATTTTAAAAAGGAGTTTGAAATGGAGTTTGAAAAGGAGTTTGAATTTTAAAAAGGAGTTTAAGAAGGATTTTGAAAAGGAGTTTGAATTTTAAAAAGGAGTTTGAAAAGGATTTTGAAATGGATTTTGAATTTTAAAAAGGATTTTGAAAAGGAGTTTGAATTTTAAAAAGGAGTTTAAAAAGGATTTTGAAATGGATTTTGAATTTTAAAAAGGAGTTTGAAATGGAGTTTGAAAGGGAGTTTGAATTTTAAAAAGGAGTTTGAAAAGGAGTTTGAAAGGGAGTTTGAATTTAAAAAATGAGTTTGAAATGGAGTTTGAATTAAAAAAGGGAGTTTGGTATGATTTATTTTAATTAAAAGTGGATTTCGGTATGATTTATTTTAATTTAAAATGGAGTTTAAAATGAGGCGGCAGTTTGAAAATTACATTTTAAATTTCAATTGAATGTGTAGGATTCAATATAATTCGGATTTCGGTAAAACCAAAAACATTTGAATCTGTTTAATTATATCTTTCCAACGAATGTGAAAAATTCAGATTTCTTAATATAAATTGAAAGTTATGTACAGTTTAAAATTTAAAAAGGTCGCTATGGAATTTCAAACTCCATTTTAAAATTCAAACGCCATTTCAAATTGGAATTTTAAATTTCAAACGTCGTTTTAGAACGCCATTTTAAATTTCAAACGGCATTTTAAATTTTAAATTGGAATTTTAAATTTTAAATTGGAATTTTAAATTTCAAACGCTATTTTCAAACGCCATTATCAGTACGCCATTTTCAAACGCCATTTCAAACGCCATTTTAAATTTCAAACACCATTTCATAATTTCAAACTCCATTACATAAACAAAATGCATCTTACACCAAACTAAATTTCAAACTCCATTCCTATGCAACATAAACAAAATGCAAACTTACACCAAACTGGCGCATACAAAGCCAACTAAAGTTTACATCCAAGTTATCTACATTCACGCACCTCCTTCTCTTCTTCGCCTCATTATCTCAAATCTCCGATACTCCGTATACTCGCGTTGCACGTCATCCATCTGCGAAATATCCGTAAACATGACTGCATCTTCTTCCTTTCGTCGTTTTGTCTCAACAAGTTGATGAATTGCGTCAAGCCTTTCTTGGTGTTGAATGCTTCTGCTCTGGAGTGCGCTCATATACATATCGTTAGACTCCTTTAATAGTTTTCTGATTTCGCCTTCATTCTCTCCTGCCACTTGTTTTTTCTTTGCCGCCTTGGATCCTTCGAGCCTATCATATCGGTCAGCAGCAAGATGATCATCTTCTTCTAAACCCATAGTTGCACTGTTCTGCGAATCTCTCGGACTACAACTGTCTCCAAATCTTGTAGCTTTCGCACGACTACCGCTTGATTGGACGTCTTGGACTGTTGTCTGAAGTGAAGATTTCCATTTCACATGATTAACCAGTAGGTCATACACATGCATGAACTGATAGAAATGAGGTCCTTATTTACTATCTGGTTTATATATTTGTTTGAATAACTTGTTTGTGGACAGTCTTTGCATCAATAATATGAAGCTTTTACTACAACGCTAAAATGTAAAGTACAATAAAAAAAATTAATACACATTTTTTATCATATGAGTGTCACTTCCAAATCCGCTTGGGTTACTCTGCTTCAGCTTGAACATTTGCGAATCAAAGCATTGCGTTTGATGATTAATCTTACAATAACGACCTATGATGGAAGCTACACTTCTATTCCGATCCATGTTCTTCCTGTTGTATGCATTAGTGATTCTACCCCCAAAATGTTTTCCCACTTTGATCGGCACCACGGACAGGATCTAGCGAAAGTGAACAGTAGATGTAGCAAAGATCATAGTCTTCATTAGCACTCCAACTTAAAGTAGTTAGCATTCCACTAAACGGTTGGCCTAGATCTTGTAAATCAAAAGTTTCAAAGCTCATTCTTGCGGCATCGACATCAAAATCAGTAATCATTTTTTTAAATAGAAGTGGTTGAAGATGAGTTGATGTGGAAGAAGATAGGGTAGAAGATGAGTTGGTGTGGATGAAAATAGAGGGGTTGTGTATTTCTAAGGTTAAAAATATAACCGTTACCAAATTCAGACGTTGGAAACGCTCTACGCGGCTGTTCAACAAGCGCGTAGAGAATAAAGCCGTTGTGCTTTACGCGCTTGTTGAACAAGCGCTTAGGTCTGGGCGGTGGTTCAACAACCGCGTAACAAGTTTGGGAATTCCGGAATTATTCTTCCCAATTTCAGATCAGAGAGACATTTCCAACCACTGTTGGAGGCAAAAACGGATGCAAATTTCAGAAATTCTGATTTTCAAGCATTTGTTGGACATGCCCTTATATGCATGATTTCCACCTTATTTAGCGCTAATCAGTGCTCAAGTGGAAGCTTCATTTTATGCCGGTGAAACTTGTGCTATACTATGCTCCGGTTACTCGATTCTTATGTCATTATTTACTCCTCACTTACTTGCTTTCTGTGCATTTGGCATTTAGTTCTTCTCTATCATGTGACATACATTTACCCACCAGCTCATAAATCCAGCGATGAAGAAGAGAAGTTGGGGCCCATATTACAGATGTGCAACTAGATTTGGTTAATAAAATTAATCATAAGTTCATAATTGCTTTACTTCTATTTACTATTTGTATATGTTGTGCATCTTTGAGAATACCTGTATGGATAAATGGGAGCCAAACTTTGATTAATGTTATCAACTACATTTGTGAACGAAGTTTTACTATAGAATGACTTTGCATAGCTAGAATATTATAATTTCTTTTCATTGATTTAATATTATGATGATTCAAAACTTATGGATTAGCTATGTTGTTCACCATGTCTTATGTGAGTTAGTTGGAAAAATAATAATTACAAAAGAAAATTTATTTTAATTTGTTATCCTAGCAGAAGTTTGAAGATGCTGCTTGGAAGATGTATATTTGTATAGCCTGAGTTAGTAAACATTTCAAATGATTATATGAAGCTATCTATTATATAATCTGGAAAAGAGGAACCGCCAAACTACATGGTTACGTATTACTGTCCATGTAGTAATCAACAATTCAGAACTATTTTGGTTTTAATTTAATACAATAATCTTTTTTCTCAAACTTCACTTCCTTAAATTATTTTACGCGTTCTTCAAAATCTAAAATTAAAAGCTCTACTGACTCTATGGTTGTATGTATGTGGTTGGATTTGGAACGAGATAAACTCATCATTATTACCGTTTATTTGAATTTCTAGGTAGTGATGTATGTATGCGGATCTCAGGCATTTTTAGATTAGAAGTATCTAGCAACCAAAAGAATCGATCTTGATAAATAGACAATTACAAACTTTCCTCTTTAAAAGTAAGTTAAGTGGTAATAGTTAACGTGGAGATAATAAAATTTTCAATTTGACTTAAAGATAATGCTGATATAGTTATTGTGCTAGGATCACAAGTACAACTTCAAAGAAATTATTTAAGAAACAGAGCATCAATAAAGATACTAGATTATAAGCTGGTCCTTAATATATTTCTTTTTGTCAACATTTAATTGTAATTATTTTTTATTTTATCGTCTGGTCATTTTTACTAGCTACTACATCACTTATTGTGTTGGTTTTATAATACGGACTTGAAAATATGTCTCGTTTTTTAATTCTAATGTTACTTTCCCTTTTATTTTTCTCCACACCATATGCTTCCATGCTAAGATATATATTCTTACATTTTCAGCCATAGATATAACATAGTTTCAAAGTTTACCAGGATGTTAACGATTTTCACCAAATTAAATCTGCAAATTAAAAGAACTTTTTATGTGTATAGCTGTTATGCCACTAATAAGTGATGCATGTCATTCAGTGTAAACTTTTTAGATTAAAATCTTTTTACAGGTTAAACTAAATTTATCTTATTTGGATGGAATTACTGATTGTATGGACTTTTGCTCCAAATTAGCTGAAGAAGAATCTGTTAATTCTAGTACCTTATCATGTTGATAGTTTTGAGGTATTCTTAGTGTAGTATTATTATTCATCTTTATATATATATATATATATATATATATATTACAGTAATCATAAATCTTAGCTGGCTTTTATGTATTTGGACATTATCATGTTGACGGTATCGAGGTTGCTTTGATGTATTTTGTACTTTATCGCGCTTGTTGAAAAGTAAACTTGGTTTTAAATGGAAACAAATAAATTTGGTTCTATAAGTAAATGACAATTATGTAATAAATTCTATTCTTGTTTTAGGAAAGGCCAAAATCAAATAAATGATAATAAATTTTGGTCTATCAAAATAAGCAATAGAATTATCTAGAGAGAGAAGAGTGTAGAACACTGTCATGTTATATATAGATACTCTCTCATATGTTGTACCAATCAATGATCAATCAAGAAAAAAGAATCAAGCAATAAAATATTTTTTTTCTCCTCCCTTAAAATATTCTACTTTCTTCTAATTTGTTTCTCTTCCTCCACATATTTTTTTTTAACAAAGTGGTATCAGAGCTTGAAGATCCTAAGAGATGGCGAATAACAACGTTCCCGTTCCAGTTCCAATGCTTACCAAGACCAACTATGATAATTGGAGCTTAAGAATGAAGGCCCTCCTTGGAGCAAATCGTGTATGGCAGATAGTTGAGAAAGGCTATACTGAACCAGAAGACGAAGATAGCTTATCCCAAACCCAAAAGGATGAATTGGAAAACTTGAGGACAAGAGACAAGAAGACTCTTAGTCTAATTTATCAAGCATTGGATGATGAAAATTTTGAAAAGATTTCGGAAGCAAAATCAGCAAAAGAAGCATGGGAAAGGCTTCAGGTATCGTACAAGGGGGCAGATCAAGTCAAAAAGGTGCGTCTTCAAACATTAAGAGGAGAATTTGAATCTCTACATATGAAAGAAGGTGAACTTGTTTCTGATTATTTTTCAAGAGTTTTAGTTGTTACTAATAACTTGAAAAGAAATGGTGAAAAATTAGATGATGTCAGAATCATGGAGAAGATTCTTAGATCATTAGATTCAAAGTTTGAACATATTGTCGCCATCATTGAAGAAACAAAAAACCTGGAGGCCATGGCTATAGAGGAGCTTTTAGGCTCATTGCAGGCTTATGAAGAAAAGAAAAAGAAGAAGGAAGAGACCGTAGAGCATGTTCTTAAGACACGAATTGATTCAAAAAAGGAAGAAAGTAATCAAAGCCAACAAAGATGGGGCCGTGGTCAAGAACGAGGAAGAGGACGTGGCTATGGATATGGACGAGGTTGGAGGCCCAACCATGACAATAACCACAGCTTCAATAATCAAAGAGGAAAAAGCACAACTAGAGGTCGTGGGACAGGCAACTCAAATTCAAGGAGTGACAAGTCACGGATCAAATGCTATAATTGCAACAAATTTGGACACTATGCTTCTGAATGTAGAGCTCCAAGAAACAATAAAGTTGAAGAGAAGACCAATTATGCTGAAGAAAAAATTGTAGAAGATGGCACATTATTATTGGCCCATAAAGAAAATGAAAAAGGGGAGGACAATCAATGGTATCTAGATAGCGGCGCAAGCAACCATATGTGCGGAAGAAAAAATATGTTTGTGGAGCTTGATGAAACAATAAAGGGCAATGTGGCGTTTGGAGATGAATCAAAGGTAGCAGTGAAAGGCAAAGGTAATGTTCTTATTAAAATGAAGAATGGAGAGCATCAATTTATTTCTAATGTTTACTATGTGCCAAACATGAAAAGTAACATCTTGAGCTTAGGACAACTCTTAGAGAAAGATTATGATATTCAATTAAAGGATAAAAGCCTTTCCATAAGAGACAGTGCAAGCAATCTCATTACTAAAGTACCAATGTCAAAAAATAGAATGTTTGTGCTCAACATTCAGCATGGTGTCGCCCAATGCCTTAAGGCGTGCTACCAAGATGTCTCATGGCTTTGGCATCTTTGTTTTGGACATCTTAACTTCAAAGGATTGGAATTGCTCTTTAAGAAAGAAATGGTGAGAGGATTGCCTTGCATAAATCATCCCAATCAACTGTGCGAAGGATGTTTACTTCGGAAGCAAGTCAAAATGGGCTTTCCAAAGGAGTCATTCTCAAGGGCCAAGAAACCATTAGAACTCATACATACAGATGTGCGTGGACCAATCAAGCCAAGCTCGCTAGGTAAAAGTAATTATTTCCTTCTTTTTATTGATGATTTTTCAAGAAAAACGTGGGTATATTTTTTGAAGGAGAAATCAGAAGTATTTGAGAACTTCAAGAAGTTCAAAGCTCATGTTGAGAAGGAAAGTGACCTTATGATAAAAGCCATGAGATCTGACCGTGGAGGAGAATTCACATCAAGAGAATTTCAGAAGTTTTGTGAAGATAATGGAATTCGACGCCAACTAACAGTGCCTAGATCTCCTCAGCAAAACGGAGTAGCAGAAAGGAAGAACAGGACAATTGTTGAAATGGCAAGGAGCATACTCAAAAGTAAGAGACTACCAAAGGAATTTTGGGCGGAAGCTGTGGCATGCGCTGTTTATCTATCAAACCGATCTCCAACAAGAAGTGTGTGGGGGAAGACACCACAAGAAGCATGGAGCGGAAGGAAGCCTGGCATTTCTCATCTAAGAGTTTTTGGAAGCATAGCTCATGTACATGTACCGAATGAAAAGCGAAGCAAATTGGATGATAAAAGTGAAAAATATATTTTTATTGGTTATGACACAAATTCAAAAGGCTATAAACTTTATAATCCTGATACGAAGAAAATAATAATTAGTCGAGATGTTGTATTCGATGAAGAAGGAGAATGGGATTGGAGATCGTATGATGAGAATTACAACTTCTTTCCATATTTTGAAGAAGATGAGATGCAACAACCAAGGATCGAGCAATCAAGTGAAGAGCCTACTTCCCCACTAGCCTCACCAGCAACAAATTGTCAAGAAGATGGGAGCTCAAGTGAAAGGGTTCCTCGTTTTAGAAGCCTTCAAGAAATTTATGATGTAACAGAAAACCAAGACAATATTACTCTTTTTTGTCTTTTTGCAGATTGTGAGCCCATAAATTTTCAAGAAGCTTTGCAAAAGAAGAGTTGGAGAGATGCTATGGACGAAGAAATTAAGGCGATCAAGAAAAATGACACATGGGAGCTAGCTTCACTTCCAAAAGGACACAAGGCGATTGGTGTCAAGTGGGTGTACAAGGTAAAGAAAAATGCCAAAGGAGAAGTTGAGAGATACAAAGCAAGATTGGTAGCAAAAGGCTATATTCAAAGAGCTGGCATTGACTATGAAGAGGTATTTGCTCCAGTTGCTCGATTAGAAACTGTAAGATTGATAATTTCTTTAGCAGCTCAAAACAATTGGAAGATACATCAAATGGATGTGAAGTCTGCCTTCCTAAATGGAGTCCTTGAAGAAGAAGTTTATATCGAGCAGCCACAAGGCTACGAAGTCAAGGGAGAAGAAGACAAAGTTTTGAAACTAAAGAAGGCACTTTATGGATTGAAACAAGCTCCAAGAGCTTGGAATACTCGAATTGATAAGTATTTGAAAGAGAGAAACTTTATTAAATGTCCATATGAGCATGCACTCTATATTAAAATCCAAAATGGTGATACATTAATTGTATGTTTGTATGTAGATGACTTGATTTTCACAGGTAGCAATGCAAGCATGTTTAAAGAGTTTAAGAAAGAGATGACGAAGGAGTTTGAGATGACTGATATTGGGCTCATGTCTTATTATCTTGGCATTGAAGTAAAACAAGAAGATGAAGGCATTCTAATCACTCAAGAAGGCTATGCTAAGGAAATATTGAGAATGTTCAAGATGGAAGACTCTAATCCAGTTTGCACGCCAATTGAAAGTGGAATCAAATTATCAAGACACGAAGAAGGAGAAAAGGTAGACTCTACACTTTTCAAGAGCTTGGTTGGCAGCTTAAGATATTTAACGTGCACAAGGCCCGACATTCTCTATGCAGTTGGAGTTGTAAGCCGATACATGGAGAATCCAACTACAACACATTTGAAAGCAACAAAGAGGATTCTTCGCTATGTTAAAGGGACAACAAACTTTGGTTTGTACTACTCTGTTTCTGATAATTATGATCTTGTTGGATATAGTGATAGCGATTGGAGTGGAGATATAGACGACCGGAAAAGCACAAGTGGTTTTGTGTTCCACATGGGAGACACAGCTTTCACATGGATATCGAAAAAACAACCAATTGTCACGCTCTCTACATGCGAAGCGGAGTATGTAGCGGCTACTTCATGTGTTTGCCATGCAATTTGGCTAAGGAACTTGCTAAAAGAATTAGATTTGCAACAAAAGGAGCCAACCAAGATTTTCGTGGATAACAAATCAGCAATTGCTTTGGCCAAAAATCCAGTTTTTCATGATCGAAGCAAGCATATTGACACACGCTATCAATACATTAGAGAGTGCATCACTAGAAAGGAAGTGCAGCTAGAGTACGTGAAGTCCAATGATCAAATTGCTGATATTTTCACCAAGCCGCTAAAGTATGAAGATTTTATCAGGTTGAGAGATTTGCTTGGAGTAATAAAACCAAGTTTACGGGGGGATGTTGAAAAGTAAACTTGGTTTTAAATGGAAACAAATAAATTTGGTTTTATAAGTAAATGACAATTATGTAATAAATTCTATTCTTGTTTTAGGAAAGGCCAAAATCAAATAAATGATAATAAATTTTGGTCTATCAAAATAAGCAATAGAATTATCTAGAGAGAGAAGAGTGTAGAACACTGTCATGTTATATATAGATACTCTCTCATATGTTGTACCAATCAATGATCAATCAAGAAAAAAGAATCAAGCAATAAAATATTTTTTTCTCCTCCCTTAAAATATTCTACTTTCTTCTAATTTGTTTCTCTTCCTCCACATAATTTTTTTTTAACAGCGCTGATGTACGTACTATATACCTTGTCAACTGGAATATTAGTTTGATTATCTTGAGTCTTAACATAGTTTAATCTATATGGGCAGCCAAGCATTATAGTTGGGTTTACACTAAAAAGAAGATTAAGGCAATGAACATGACAGTGAAGATTGTTCATGAGATTGAAAGATGACTGAGTTAATTTCTGCCTCATTTTGGATTTGGTTTCCTAAGAAATATTTGTCATGGATAAAATATGAATTCATATGAAGGTATGTGTGTTACTGTTGTGTTAGATTTGAATTCCTTTGCTTGTATATGTGTTATTATTGTGACCATTTGATGTAGAAAAAATGATTTAACTTTCCGTGCCATTTTCGTGCGTAAACAAATGAATATAGTTAAGAAAATTTGGTTTACAATGTTTTTTTTTACTGCTCTTGTACATAAGATAACACCGTACTATAATAATCTTCTCAGTGATTGTTTATGCGGAAACAACTGCTAACTTCGTACTATAATAATTTTCACTGTAGCTATTTTCTGTTTTCAGTATCCGTGTGTCCGAGTACCATGAGTTTGCATCTGCATTTTATTATCTAACCCTATTTGCATGCAACCTCTAATTAAATTTCTTATTTGGTTTCCACCACTTACCAAATGCATGCGTGATATCAATATATTTTCACGCTGCACATTAGTATAAAGGCAAATTCCATTGAGACCCAAAAAAATACTGAGTAGCCCCCTTTTTTATTTTAAAATTTCGTTGGACAAAAATACCCTTCGTTAATTTTTTTTTTTTTTTTGTATACATTTTCATCAACCACGCAACGCGGGTGGGAGATTGTGATTCATCCTAGTAGGGGCTTTACGAGGTTGACATCAATACCTCGTAGGGGTCCTACGAGGTTAGCACCATTACCTCGTAGAGTCCCTACGAGGTAAGCAACATAACCTAGTAGTGACTATACGAGGTAAATGATATTTTGATCATGCGAAAGTTTTTAAAAAATTCGGGGGCTACTCAGCAAATAGATGGGTCTCAATAGAATTTGTCTGGTATAAATCCATGCACATACCCTGTCTTTCCACTTTTCTGCATATTTTATGTTTTATGTCACATTGTCACTGTGTATCTGATCTTTCCACTTTGCTGCATATTTTATGTTTTATGTCACATTGTCACTGTGTATCTGATCTACATGCATTGAGAACATCTATTTCCGCCCTATCCTTATGTACAGTGTATAGAACAGTTATGTTTTGCTATATTGGACTTCAATACTTCTTTTTCCAAATTTTCCCCGCTTTCATACTCTGATATGTCTCTATATTTTTTCCAACTTAATTCCGTCATGAATATTTGCTGAACGTGGAACATGAAATAAGTTATTTTTAGCTTCTTTTTTTTTTTAACAGTGAAGAACTCACCTGAAAGATCACTGAAAGAACAAAGGTCCTAATCATGCTCACTGAAAGATCTCCGCACGCATGAAGACCTGCTAACATTACCGAAAGACTTTCAGAATCAGACTTTGAATTCTCATCAGAATTTTCTTGACTGTTTGGTGATGTACACAAGGCTATAAGAGAATCGCTCGAAAGGACCTGAGAAGTGACAACTTGAGGCACCTTCAAATGTAATGATCCTCACCCATCTTTATGCAATTTATTAGCATAATGCTTTTTAATTCTCTCTGCTCTTCTTGCAGTGACAGATGAATGGTGTAAAGAAGCATCAACTGCAATTACAGATTGCTGGTATATGAACGACAGCGGTTGTGCAAGATGGTCTCATACAAATTTCTGTATTGCATTGCAAGCTCTTATGTATGTGCATTTTATTTTTATTGATATTTAGGTATGTGTTTGGATTTTCTTGCATTCCTCATCTTCAAGATTAGCCCGAAATGCTTGTGGACTGTAAATAAACCAAGAAGGCCTCCTAAACTTGGAATCCCAGTAAGTTTCACTTGTGCTTTAATTATAAAATAAATAATCCAGGAACAACCTAAAGCAAACTCAAATGTAACTGAGTCTTAACTCAGTGAGCTCAAGCTCATTTTAAACTGAGCTTAAACTCAAGCTCAGTTGTTAAATTTGGCCCAAGCTCAATTGTAAAATTGGGCTCAATTTAACTGAGCCTGAGCTTAAACTGGGCTTAACTCATGCTCAGTTGTTAAAGTGAGCCTAAGCACTTAGCTTAAACGTAGCTCTAGCTCATTTTAAAACCGAGTTGAGCTAAGTTGTATTTTCAAAGATTTGTGAGCCTAATATCTCGAGAATGAATCATTATAAAAGGACCTAATAATGGAATACACCTTTTAAAATGAATTCTTTAACACATAACAACACAATAAATTTTATAAGAATTACCCAACAGACCATACACGCAATTCTCATCTAATTCAAGTACCTTGGCAACTGGAAAGATTGAAAAAATATACATGCTAAAGATTTTTTTTTAAAATAAAATCAACCATCAACGACTAATCATCAATGGAATAAGAGAGGTTTCAGTGTATTGAAACCTGAAACAGGAACCAAAACCTGTTTAAGGTTTCAGGATGAAACCTGAAACAGTTTCGGTTTCCCGAAACATTTTCAGGTTTCAGTTTCCTGAAACCTGAAATAGGAAGCAAAACCTGTTTCAGGTTTTAGGAAACTGAAATCTGAAATAGGTTTCGGTTTCCCGAAATCGAGCGATCACGAAACTGAAACCGAGTCCCTCCGTTTCGGAAACCGAAACCATTTTCAGGTTTCAGTTTCCTAAAACTTGAAATAGGAACCGATTCCTGTTTCATGTTTCAGGATGAAATCTAAAACAAGTTTCGGTTTCCCGAAACCGAGTGATTCTCGGTTTCGGGAAACTGAAATAGACTCTTACTTGCTCCTTTCAGTATAACATGCTCCTTTCACGTCTGTATTGTCTTCAAATTTACTTCCTTCTTCTTGATTTATAAAACAAAGAAAAGTTGGTGAATTAGCAATCAACTTGATCAATCTAAGGTTGGTGTATATGTGTACCTGGGTGATATTTGCATCTTTATCTTTCTTTTCATTTGGGTTTACTTTTAAGATTTCACTTATCTTTTTATTTTAAAAAAAAAGTTATTTGATCAAAACAATGAGCTATCAATAAAAAATAGTATAGAAAAACTTTGTTTAGAAAATACCTTGGGATTATTAATAGGAGAACTGACAGTATCTTCTAGAGAATCATAACAGTGATATAAAAATACAAATTATATCACTTTTACTCTTACCATAACAGTAATTTATCTTTTTATTAAAAAAAAGTTCTTTGATCAGAACAATGAGAAATCAATAGAAAATAATATAGAAAAACTTTTTTAAGAAAATACCTTAGGACTATCAACAGGAGAACTGGCAGTATCTTCTAGAGAATCATAACAGTAATATAACAATACAAATTATATCACTTTTACTCTTACCATAACAGTAATTTGCGTTTGAATTTGTTCTCCAATTCACTTATTGTGGAAATGACTCAATCATTTTTAAGGTTTCCAAGTTACAAGACCTAGTGTTTATTTTAAGCAAGCTTTTTTTTCTTCTTCTCAAGATCACTTATAACCAAAATGAATTATTTTGTTTGTAGGCCAAACTTCAATAACAAATTTGATTATGGACACTTACATACCATAGAATGGTGACCAGAGTGGGAACAAAATGGTAATATTTGCTGCATCTGTATTATTTGTTCCCAACTTATATTTGCGCAACATGTTAACACTAGCCATCTTAATACGATTTTGGATAATTTGAGCAAGCATACATATGAGCTGTAAGCCTAGTAAACCAATTATAAAATAAATGCTTTGCTCTTTGCTCAGTTATAAACTGAGCAGTAAACTCAGTTTTTAAATAATATCCATAACAAAAAAATTGCCTTATCCTATATTAATTAAGTGATGCATATTAATTTAGATGATGCAAATTGTGCCTAATAATATACCTATATGAACCCATTTGTTCTCTTTCTCACTTATAAATCAAATAGCCTTTTGCCTCATCAGACAGACAGTAAAAGTGACTACTGTTTTTGGTGTTAATTTTTTTTTTCTTCCTTAATGATGTTAAGTGTTGATATTTTAGGTTGAAGAAAACGCACTTGCTGATGTGGCAATTGTCAGTGCTGGAAATAACTATAAAATTAGGAACTTGGTTGCTGCTCCCCTCCATAAAAAGTACTTGATGACTGTAAATACTTTAAAGTTAGATGTAAGCTTCTTAATTTTTTAGTTGTAAGATTCATAGTTTGTCTATAGGTTGTTATACTTTGAGCTATGTTTTGATACTTCAAAATTATTAAGTATTTTGATGATTGTTATTTTTGGCAAATGGTTGTACGATGAAATTTGATATTTTGATTGATGAAATTAATTTTTTCTCAAAATGAATTGTTGTATATCTCTATATATGCTTTCAGATAATAAAATTGTTATTTGTGTTCTATGATATGCTGGTCTTCAGTAATCCTTATAAGTGTTATAGGTTTTCACTTTGTAATGGTTATAAGTGTTACAATTTTTATATTCATCACGGTAATAAATGTGAGGGAAGTTTACTTTGTAACGGTTATAAGTGTTACAAGTTATATGATTTATAACGGTTATAAGTGTTACAAATTATATGATTTATAACGGTTATAATCGTGACATTATCCGTAACGAAAAATTGCCATGCATGTTAGGATAACGGTATAACCATGACAAAGTTAATTTGTCACGCTTATAAGTGTTGCAATTGCCCATTCCTGGTGTTGTGTCAAACCTTGATATAGATCCGACATAAAAACCAAAGTCCGGTCTTCTTTAAGCATTTCCTTGAAATGAGTTAAAAACCAACTCCAATTGTCTACATTCTCTATAGAAACTAAAACCATAGCTAGAGGGGAAACCTACGGAAGAAATTACAGAATAAAAAATCAAACATAACTCATGATTGTAAAAAAAAAAAAAAAAAAAAAAAAAAAATAAACACTGCTACATTCAAACATACAAAAATACTACCTAAAAATAGTACAATAAAATATAATACCTTCAGACATTCAAAACAGCTGCTACCTACATGCTGTACAGCAAAAAACTGATACCTACAATCGTACAAAACTGCTACCTTCAAACTATATACTAAAAACTGATACCTTCACACATACAAAACTACTACCTAATAAATATAGAGAACAAACTGATACCTTTAGACATACAAAAGTGCTACCTATCAACTGGAACAATAAAAACTGATATCATAAATTATACTAAACTGACGTAAAAACTTTATATAAAAAAAACTGATAACATACACTTCAAATGATACCATAAATAATAATACACCAAAGCAAATTAACACTAAATCATACCTTAGTTACCGTTCTTTGTAGTAGCACCCATCAAGAAACCTGGCCTCCCTTTCAAATAAGTACCATCTAAAAAATATCATAGGTCGACAATGTTTGAAGACAAGAATACAAGCATGTAAACCAACAAACACTCTCTCAAATTGATTTGTAGAAGGGTTAACATCCATCTTGACATAAGAACTCGGATTATGATTCATTAATGACTCTAAGTACCAAGACAAATCATTATAGAACATTGCATCATTACCATACAATTCCGTTAAAGCAAGTTGCATCCTGTGATAAGCATAAGAGTAGGACAACTGAAGGTTAAACTCTCTTCGAAAATCAGCTATAATATATTTCGGTTTCTTACTTGGATGATCTCTAATTTCATCTATTATCAATGACTTAACAAATGAGCTAGAAAGATGAGGATTGTTCAAATTTCTTAGACCACCACCACAAGACTGTTCAACAACCAAAGTCCTAATGAAAACCTACTGAGATACCCGGAATCACAAGAAGCATGCACTTTAAACGGACATCAAGTTAAAAACGATGAGCAAATAGTTGTGATCCTAGTAGAGTTTTTCTTAACATAATGTAACTCATGACCTGATTTAATTTGATATGCCATTAAGAATTCTCTAAAGTCGTTGGCCCCTCCAAAACAAAAACCAATAAAATCAGAAAATATTAATGCAGAACCTCTTTTCATCAAGTCTTTCAAGTAACTTTTCCTATGAACAACAATGTTTGCACCCAAATATCTAGTAGAAGATGAAGGGATTGAAACAATAGTAGAAAGTGAAGAAGAACCATCATTCATATTTTCCAATTGAAAATCCTTAAGCATAACATCATAACAAAAAAAGCACTTTTTGTGTAATTGACATAAAACGATACTTTGAAGATCATAACAGTATCAACAATTTTAGTTTTATTCTCAAGCACATAGCTAATCTCAATCGACATAGGAGTAAGCTGAGACCAATCCGATTTTTTTTTTCCGTAAATCAAAAACCAAGCAATCAACCGGAAACCAAGTACTAAAAGAGGTACCATTGAAGAGAACTACAATAAGAATATTGTTTTCACCGCTGAAAGAAAAAAATAATTTAAAAAATTCAATTAGCAAAGCAATCAAAAGAAAACCGATACATAGTTATCACAGTCTGATATCCACAGTAAATAAACCGATACCCATATACATTAAACTGATACCTATAAACTGACATAAACTTTTAAAGAAAATCTAATACAAAAATGTTTACATCACGGGTTGATTAATTAAAAGAAAATAAATTCAACTGATTTACATAGACAATTCAACAGTATAACTGCAAAATTAATACAGCACCAAAATTATAAGAGAAAGCCAAAATATATTTAACACAGTAAAAGCAATACCCTAAAAAAAATAAACTGATACCTAGAAACAGCCGGAATTAAAAATAAAAATTTAAAAATCTGTTTGCATAACATTATAATTGATTAAAGCAAGGACATATTTCAAGTAAAATAGAAAGGTAATGCGATAGTAAACTATACAATAAAAACTTTTCCAAACAAATAAACATAAACATAACACAATTATTAGACTAAAACTGATACCTTAAAAAAATACAAAACTGATACCTAAAAACTAATGTATTTATTTGTTTTTGAAAAAAAAAACTAGCACAAAAACAAATTAAATCACAGTTTAATTAATTAAAGCAAAACAAGTTCAATTGTAATACAATGATAATACAACGAAATAAACACAAAATAAATGCAACATCAAAAGGAACAACAAATGAATATAAAACTAGTTAATTAAACAAAACTGATGCCTAAAAAAATAGAAAACTGATACCCAACTATTCAAAAAAAATAAAAACTTATACCTGCTAGTAGAACCAATAGAAGCCTTGAATCAATGATACAACCAAAAAAAAACTAATAGAATTAGTTAATGTTAAATTAAAGCAACAATAACAAGAAACAAAAATTCAATCGATGCAATAAGAAAACAACCTAATGTGGAGACTGATTTCTGAAATCAATATGCGTGAGATCAATTTTTTGATCTGAATTCCAAGATCAATGGTGTTTGTCAATCAATTGTGATCTATGTAGTTTGAATTGTGCGATCAATGCGCGAGATTGATTTTTAATATGCAAGAAAAAATCGCGTTTTCAATCAATGGCGACGAGATAGAATATTTGCAAGAGATAATTGATGACAAAGAAGGAAAGCGCATGTCAAATATGTTTATAAAAATATAATTACTATATTGTACTTCTGATTAAAATTTTAAAGGGCCGTCCTTATGGTTAAAAAAGCCATATATTTTGACCTTATCGATATTTTCCTGTTTTATATTTTATTGATTTACTTTCTTTTATTTCGGTTTGCACGAAACCGTGGATTTGGATATGGTAGTTTGTGCATGTTTAAGCATTTATTTTCTACTAAAATAGATGGTTAAATAACGCAAAGCGCACGTTACCAAAATTTTAGTTTTTGTACAAATCTCATATGCAAAGTGAAACAATATTGAAAGGAAATTTTCAAAATTTATGAAAGAACCTTTAAAGCAGGAAATTATTTTTGTGAAATATTTTGATTTTTTGTCACATGAACAGCGTGAGGAAGGTTTTTATATGGTTTGCGTGCTCGTTTTAAAGGTGCCTGTGCAGTTAATGGTCCGCTATTACCCCACCATATGCCGACTATATCATGTAGCAGAATTTTACCGCTACGCTACATCCAAATAGCCTCTGAAATAGCCTTTCTGCTTAATTCCCGCTATATTCTGATATTCCTGATATATCCCATTACTTCGGCTATATTCCGTTATTTCCACTATATCTTCTATAAAAGAAATGAATATAAAAATGAAACTTATACATTATAAAATTTATAAAATTATTTTTTTAATATAATTTTTTAACATATGTTTTTCAAAATATAAAATAATGTAATATTCTATTAAATTTAATCAAGGTAAATGAAAGTTTATATTTCTTTACATATATTTTCTTATGTTTTTACTTAAAATTGAGAATGTACTAAATATAATTAAGTTGTTCACTAATTTTCCATTTAATTATCATTTACATATTTGTAAAACCATTAAATACGAGTTTTGTATGCTATTTTAGGCTCATCCTCTATATCCTGCTATTTCCTCGCTTTATCCCTACTACAACTTTTTGCACCTCCGCCACATTGGATCAGGATCACTTTAACTATATAGAGCGGTGCAGTAGGGCCGACGATGCGATAAAAACATGAATGGTAACAAAGGAAAAACTATTTTAGCCTTGGAAACATTGTTTCCATACCTTGTCGACGGTGCACACGAGTTGTTAATTAACTCGTTTTACGTTTTAGAGCTTATTTTAGGGCCTCCTTTGCAGTCTACAAATGGGAACTGTTGGAGTAGTTTGGGGAACTGAGGTAAAATCTCCACTATAGAATGTGAATTGGAATATTTATAAGTGAAGGGAACGTTAAAATTCTTCGCTTTAGTTTCCTATTTCCGGCTTAAGAGAAATTAGATAGGAAACAATTTGAGCCATTGACGTATTAGATGGTAGGGTTTGGTTGCAAAATTGGTTGCTTCACACTTCTATTCTTAGTCATGTGATTGTTATCGATGAAAAAGGATTTTCAAATTTTGTATTCATGTAGAACTGCTAATATATTTTAGGACGTTTTGCATCATGTTTTGCATCATGTTTTAAAAATTAAATGCATAAATATAGGAGGATCCGGTTTAGAATCATTGTGCATACATGTTTTATGGTTGTGATGCATTATGTACACTGTGCACATGCATACTTGGTTCTAAAACAGATGTACACAAATTGGTTATGTAGGATATAATAAGTAGGCGTCAGAATTTCGGGATGAAATTCCTTTTAAGGGGAGAAGAATGTAATAACCCGGAATTTTGACAATAGATAAATTAATTATTTAATTAGATTTCTAAAAGTAGGAATTACTGCAAATGATGGAATTTAAACACAAAACTTGAACCGTTGCGTTCGTTACGTAATTCTGGTCAACTTTCATGTTTGGAGTTTCGCGAACGGAAAAAAGCTACGGACGAAATACGAACAAACGGACAAAAATAATAAAAAAGAATATATATAATATTTAATACCATTTATAACCAGCCTTCACTGGGCGTTTTGGCTTAAGGGCGGTCGACACCGTTGGATGGAGCGGTCGATTGCTTCAGGCGTTTTCGGCCTAATGACGGCTGAGGTTATATAGGTTTTTATTATTATAAATTATACATAAACAAATGGATGTTTATTAAATTAAATCTAACGGTATGGGGTCATTCTAACACCTATATTTTCACATACAAACAAATTCTTTTCCAATGACCCCCCAATTCTTTTCCACATATTTCTTAGAGCAACAACGAAGCTATGCCGTTTTCTTTTCTCCTCAAACGAATTCTAAAACAAAATATTTTCACATACAAACATAATCAAATATAAATAAGATAAATTTGAGGAGATTAATCATATTCAAGTGGAAAAAGGTACGGACGGGAGTTCAGGTTCTGTTGGAGAATGGAATTTTGATGACAACAACCTTATTTCAGATACAGTTGTGTCTTTTGGAACACTATATAAAGGACTCATTTTCAAATAATTTATCATCTCCTTCTTCCCTACTTTACATACCACCATTATTCTTCTTAATTTTTTAAGATTCTATATTTATACACTGCCGGTTTCAATACAAACTATATCATTCTTCTTCTATTTTCAATCTCTATCAAATACTCTATGTTTGGAAGTGCTACTCAAGAGTTATACGACAGTTGTAATCAAAGATAGGAAGCGTGTGTTCCTTGTAGCCCTGAAATCAAGAAAAATGATAGAGTGTGTTCCTTGTAGCTCGTAAATCAAGGAAAAGGAGCGGCGTTTATCTTGTAGCTGTGAAATCAAGGGTGCTTTAATTTAATACTGATATTAATAAAACTCTGCACAATCCAATGTTATGCGGGATTGGACGTATGTAACGACCCGACGAATTTGCGACCTTGGTAATCGACATAAACTCAATGTCGACTATTCAAGCATCGGAAATAATGGATAGTTAATGAAAGAAAATAGAGGGTGAGAATAGATGAGATATAAAATTAGAATAGAAGAAGAAGAACATAACAACAGAATCAGAGTAACATGAATCTCACAGCTGAACGAATAAAATACAATATACAACATAACTTTGAAATACAAATCTGTCATTTGTATATACATATCATCAATTAGAGTATAACACTTACATCACAGCGGAAATAAACAATAACTGTAAAAACGCTGCTGAAGCCTCCTACTCCAGCTTCATCTGGTGTATCTGTAAATCCCGACAACTTGACTGCCCGTACAAAATTAGGCACCCAAGAGTTTAGGGAAAACAAAACAAAATAAACTCTGGGTCAGTCATGGGACTGGTGTGAGTAAACAATTTAAAACAGTCTGAGAAATTGAACAATATTTCATAAGACCACACAGAATAACACGGAACGAGTTTTCCCTTATGAGAATCCAAGACACTTAATTTAACTTTCGAAATCCTTTAGAAAGAAACGATAATCTTTATATCAAAACTCTTTTGATATTATAATAATTTCTATCAACCACAACTAAATAATCATTAGCAGAACGCTTTCATCTCACGTTCCACATACATAATATATATATATATAATATAAACCGCGGGCGCTTATTGGGTAATGAATTCCAACTGGCAAGGTATGGGACCACCTTCCGACAATGTATCTCTAGAGAGGAATACACCGGGTTCAACAAGAACATCTTGTAACCCAAGCTAAACATGACTGGTCACTCATTTCGCTTGAGTGTACCGAATGTATTATCACCAACGGTTGGGGTCAGCAACCATTTCTCGAAAGGGACATCATCGAAATAGATTATATAAGTAAATGGAATTTCTCTAGATCAGGTGACAGCACACCTTAATTGGCAGCTAACCACCTTGCCGTGCAATCTACCCGATTTTATATCATTTCCTGGTTGTGTGGCTAGAGGCCACAACGTATAGATCACACCCTTATTTACATTGAATGCCACATCGTCATACCCGCCAAATCATAAATTGTTTTTCCAAAAAATTCCATGGGCATACAGCTAAGAGAAACGAATTCCTCCGCCACCAAACGTAAATACGTTTGAAGAGATCAACTTACGCGATCTATTAAATATACTATGTCATACATTCTTCCATACATGTCCTCCTAGGACTGGACAGACCGAAGGTACTATTCTGTAAATCCATCTTAGGCAATTTCTACCTAGGATTTACTGAACAGCCCTTACAAAACTCCGTCTTCAATTATCTTCATCATATTAGATTCACAACGCTAATGCCATAAGGAGTGGTTTTCAGATAATATATTTGATCCCGGTCTCTCCATATTGACAATGGAAATGGTCAAAATCTCTGATAGTCGGTAATTTAACTATCAAAGGAAAACAAGTGTACAAATAACGGTCGTATTCCCAAATGGAAATCTTACCGATCAATCATCATTTCATTTCCCAATTTCCCATTTATCATTTCCATATATTCATAAATTCCTTATTTTCTAAAATTAGAAAATATACGTTACTAACTTTGGAAAGCGTTTCCATTTTCGATTCACGCATCAATATCTTTCCATCTCTATCAGTCTCTAACTGTAAACTAGTAAGAGAACAACTTCCCAAGTATAAACCCCGAAGGTCGAAACCAACATTAGATCGATACCCAGAAAGCCATTCAACTCAACTAATTTCCAATCAGTTTCTAGTCTCAGTAATTCCATTTAAATTCCTAATTCAAACCCCAAATTCCTTTATAATATTTTATTTGCAAAATATTTACTTTAATCTAATTTTTCACATAGAATGTGAATAACATGTCTATATATAATCAAACAATTTGATTTCGTATTTTAAAAATAATATCCCAAATCCAATTTCTTTTCATACTTCTATTTATAGAATTTTCATATAAAACTTATTTTATACTTCTAACACTAAAATCTCATTTAATTCCCTTTAAAAAATGCTAATTTCAAATTCCATTAAAAACAAAGGTGTTAAAACCGATTTTCACTCCTTTATATAAATTCAGATTTATATATCCAATCTATCCAATGATAAATATTTTATTTAATTTATAAACATAGTTTATAAATTTATCTTTCCAATTTATATATGTTAAAATAGATTTTTATTTAATATCTACTTTAAATCCATATCATGTTATACCCGTGTGCGTAACACGGGTGTAAATCTTCCTAATGTAAAATTCTCCTTTTATAAAATTCTATTAATTTTTCCAAATATTTCCTTTTATAAAATTCTTTCCATTTTACAAATATTTCCTTTTATAATTCTATTTACTTTCCAAATAAATATTTGTTTATAATTATATTTATTTTCCAAATAAATATTCCTTTTATAATATCCTACTTATTTCCATAAATATTTCATAGTCAAAACACACTTTGAAAATTCCCTTTTTACATCCCAGTATTTCTAATGGTATTAAGAATACCAATTAAATAGACCAGTGTCATCATAATCATTCCCAGGTTTTATATCACATCATATATCACAATGTATGAAAACAAACAGTATTATAAATATTAAGGAATCCAGTTGGATCCCTCCAACCTGTTTCCCAGCATCACAGATGTTAAAAATAATAAATAACATCGATTTCATTTCAATATGAAATATTCTGATAAACAGAATCAATATTTGATTAACAATATATATATATATATCGCTATCTATAATTTAAACCAATAAATCAGCAATTCAACCAAACAATCTACACACAACAATCAATCATCATTTATCGATACTAGATTATATTTATAGAAATATAAACTGTATAGAGTTAGTGAGATTTACTCACATTGGACGGTCGTCGTTAAATAACGATAATTGTCGGTTGATTCAGACAGAAAATTTATTCCACTATAAATTGTAATGAGCTCCAATTCACTCCCAGTTAGTTCCATTGTGTAGTCGTCGTCCATACGATCCCAACGGATTTAGTTTCGCTGAATTTGGATAGCGTATGATTAAGTTATACCTTATACAAGTTTAAACAATTTTAACTTCTATTAACCACTAAAGTAATTATTGAATTAACCTTTTAAACCCCTCATTATAATAATCCACGTTGGCTAATTGTTCTTCCCAAATTGAAGAAATACGCCCCCACTCCTCCTTTATTCAACGGCCATAGCCGATTCTTCACTGCACCCAATCTTCCTCCACACTCCACGGTTTCCAATGCCATGACCCTTAAACAACTCGTCGTCTAAGACTCTACCTCCCGGAGATCATTTCTCTCAGCTCGCATCATCCCAACACCGAACTCATCACTTCCTTCTACCATGAATGTCGCAACAGTCATCACCGAACTCAGCCAACACTTCACAAAACTCTATGCAAATACCTCCATTTCTCTTCTCATTAGAATCTCTACAACTTCATCACTCAAAACTCAAACTCGGATCCTTCATTGAATTTCCGACTTCATCATTTACCTGTAGCATACACAAGAACTCGCAACATTTTTTTTAACCAATTCAACCAAAATCTTGCGTACAACCTCCCTTTCTCACCACAGACCCAAATACGCATTTAAATTCATGGATCGAAACTTTGATTTCCTATAAAACTGAACCCTAACTCATTTGTAACCCATGATGTGTTAAATACAACGATCGAGAGTATGATGAAACCCAACAAAACTTATAGTAGAGTGAAGAGCGTAACCAGAGGATTGCATGTATATATAACTTAGGATCTATAGAAATTTTGTTTGGATTGTTTGATTTTTTGAAGATGTAGAAGTTCATATTTCTTAGAAAATAAATGTGGCGGTTCCTTTTCTGTTGACTATCAGATGAAGTAATATAAGGGTTAGGGTAAGTTAGTCGTATATTTATAGGCTATGATTGCTTACAAGGTAAGCTTCCTATTTTTATGTTAATTTACATCGTATTTTTATTTATATTCGTTGGTTAGGGTAAGATAGACATGAAGCTATAGTTTAACATTACGGACCCAACGAAACTTGTTTCGTCGAATTCCGAGTCCGTTTGCTCACACAGCATATTTTTAAAGTCAAAATATTGACTGTTTTTCACATTAAAATCCCGAACGGCCACACACCGACTCCAAAAATCAAGAAAATTGAAATCTATCAATAATCTAATATTCCGGATCCAACAAAATTAGTTTCGTCGAAAACAGAGCTTGTTTGCAAAAGTAGCTAATTTTAAAGCTCTAAATAAACCCATTTTGTAACAACCCGAAAATCTGGGCCAGTTTAAATTTTTTATTTTGGCAATTTAAGCGAATTTTGATTATTTAAAATGAATTATTTTAAATAATATCGATGAGAAATTTATTTAGAATATAAATCGAACGTATATATTATATACGTCGTTGTTAGAATATAAATAATTATAAAAGGAATTGAAAATGGCGCAGTAGTTTGATCGTTCGATTTCAAAATTCAAATGAACATACCGGGTGCAAAATAAACCGGATTTTAGTGAAACCAAAAATAATGGAATCTAATTGAGAATATCCTTCCAACGAATCCGAAAAATCAGAATTTCATAGCGGGAATCAAAAGGTGTGTCCAGTTGAAATTTCTGAATAGTCGCTATGGAATTCAGGCCCTTAAAAATGGAAATTTTGCAAACGACCTCGGATTTCGTCGAAACCACTTTTGTTGGATCCGCAGTGTCAAGTTATTGCTAGGTTCCAAATTTCATAATTTTTCGAATCAGTATGTGAGCATAGCAAAAGAAAACGCGTTTGACCAGTTTTAGTTGATTTTAATCGACTGGAAAATGGCCATTTTTCAAACGGTCTCAGAATTCGACGAAACTAGTTTTGTTAGGACCATATGGTCAATACGAAGCTAGAAAATATTTTTCTGGAATTTTTCTAGTTAGTATGTGACCCCGGTAAATTGAAACGCGCGTTCAAATTCAATATATAGAGATATATGTTGATTTTGACGGAAACTGATCGAAATGATCGAACCAGCCTACGATACATATCCCATTGTGTTCGGAATGGGGGTAATATGCTAGGGACGATAGTCGTTGGGCCTCGATTGGTGTTCGAATGTAAAGTCAACTTTTAAGTAAATTAAATAATATTAAATAATATATATATTTTTTAATTCCTTCCTCTTTCCCTCTTATCTCTCCCCTACCCCCTTATTCATTCGATCAAAAAAAGAAAAAAAAAAGAAAAAAAAAACCCAAATCCCGTAGCCCCGTCGCCTTCTCCACAGCTCCAACTCCTCCTCAAGCACAACCGCCGACCTCCCCTCCTACCCCGCCACCGTTCGACTGACGTGCCGCCACCCAGGGCAGCCCCGATGTCCCCCTCCGTGAATGAAGACCCTCCCTAAATCCGCCTCCCACCTCGAATCCGCTAGCCCCACTCGCGAACCACTCAGTCGCGGTTCAACCCCCGCGCAACCCTCCCCTAGCCCACCGCTGGCCCACGCAGGTACCCCCGACGCCACACCCGACTGCGACTCCTCCTCCATCCACCTCTGACGTCGGCACGAGCCCCCTCTGAAGGGAAAACACAGTAAGTTTTATTTAAATGTTATTTTGGTTAGTTTAGTTTATCATGACTTTTAAACTGAAATTAATACATATAGTTTTGATTTAAAAAGGTAGTACTAAAGAAAAGAGAATAAAAATATAATCTTTTATATTGTAGAAGTATAAAAATATAATTTTTATATAGGTAAGATAGTAAAAATATCACCTTTATATATGTAGTGAAATAAAAATTAAATCTTTATATTTGAAAAGGCGAAATCTTTATGTAGAGGATAGCGAGTAAAAATTCGATTTTTATATATTGAATAGCGAAGTAAAAAATTCGATTTTTATATATTGAATAGCGAAGTAAAAATTCGATTTTTATATATTGAATAGCGAAGTAAATATTCGATTTTTATATATTGAGTAGCGAAGTAAAAATTCGATTTTTATATATTGAGTAACGAAGTAAAAATTCGATTTTTATATATTGAATAGCGAAGTAAAAATTCGATTTTTATATATTGAATAGCGAAGTAAAAATTCGATTTTTATTTGAATTGCGAAGTAAAAATTCGATTTTTATATATTGAGTAGCGAAGTAAAAATTCGATTTTTATATATTGAATAGCGAAGTAAAAATTCGATTTTTATATATTGAGTAGCGAAGTAAAAATTCGATTTTTATATATTGACTAGCGAAGTAAAAATTCGATTTTTATATATTGAGTAGCGAAGTAAAAATTCGATTTTTATATATTGAATAGCGAAGTAAAAATTCGATTTTTATATATTGAATAGCGAAGTAAAAATTCGATTTTTATATATTGAATAGCGAAGTAAAAATTCGATTTTTATATATTGAATAGCGAAGTAAAAAATTCGATTTTTATGTATTGAATAGCGAAGTAAAAATGTGATTTTTATATATGTAGAGAATACGGACAAAGAAAGTGACAAGAGGCAAGAACGACGAAGATTTCTACCTAAGAAGAGTCGTGGCGTTGGATTAGCAATTCTGTTAGAACTTCTCACTTTTAAATTTATTTCTAGTTAAAATATATACTAGGATGCAGACGGTGTTTAGTAGCACCCGACACCCGTCGTCCACAGACCATGGACGGTTTGTATGCTTGTTTGTTTGATTTTGATGTGTGGTTGATTGTGTGATGTGATGTGAAATGAAATAAAATATTTATATAGTTAAAAATATTTCATAGTTAAAAATAGAATTTTTAACGTGTATTTAAAATGAAATAAAAATAAACAAATCAGACGATTTGTTTATATACACACATTTGACTGATATTGATTGGGACGATAAATTTTACACATCGCCCAACAGCACAAATAAAATATGTGTTTGATTATTTGAAACCCCACACGGGTATTGGGATGATATTTGACGTACACTAATCCCGATTGTTTAGTTGTATGTCGATCGATTGATTGACAGACTGTTATAAGCGTTGAATATTTATATTTGATGCTTATACAGTGTAGAATGCACTTTGGATGATGGTTGATTATTAATTGTTGTTATTGTATACATGTTTTGTAGAAAATCCATATAATTAACATTATATGGTAATTGATTGGGCCTCATTCCATATTTGAAAAAGAAATATTTGAAATAGAAATATTTTAAATAGAATATTTGAAAATAAGAATATATGAAGCCGTGTTGATTAGATTGACTCCATTTTGACGTGAATGATATTTATATCGATTTTATTCATTTTATAATGAATATCGAAAGTGATTTCAATATCTGATATTTTAAAAAGAAATGAATTCGAATTGAAATTGAATAGAAATGAATTCAAATTGAAATTGAATAGAAATGAATTCAAATTGAAATTGAAAAGAAATGAATTCGAATTGAAATTGAAAAGAAATGAATTCGAATTGAATTGAATAGAAAACGAATTCGAATTGAATTGAATAGAAAACGAATTCGAATTGAATTGAATAGAAAACGAATTCGAATTGAATTGAAATGAATTTAAAACGAATTTATATTGGAATATTCAATTTTGATTTGAAATTGAACATGAAGTTGAAACCGTTTTGAAAACGAATTTAAAACGATTTATAAAATTCATTTCGAAAGGAAATCGACGAAGTATATATTATATTATATATATATAATATAATGGCCTGAATAGAATGCGCCGCGCCGCGGCAGTTCGCGAATTTCGACCATTGACTTCGAACGGATATTGCGGGAGATCCGACCGTCGGATTCTACTAAAACCAGAACCGTTGGGTTCATAACGAAAAGAGCTTTCTAACGAATATTAGAAATTAGAAATCTAACGGATGGATTTGGAATTATGTCCAAATCAAATTTGGAAAAGGTCGCTGTAAGTGCAGTTCAATGGCCGTTGATGGAAATCGACTGTACGGGCCTTGATAAAATTATTAAAAATAGTAATAATTTGTGTAAAATCATAAGAAATGATTTAGAAAGAATTGGGATGAAAAACTCCATATTTGAAAAGATAAAAATAGTTTTTTTATCGAAATGAACTAGTTTTGAACTAGAATTATATTTCTATTTATTTTTAAAATAAATAAACTGGATTAGAAATGGTTTTGAAAATAACCAGAATTTCCAATGATTGCATTGGAATGGATTTGAATCGAAATTGTCTTCGGAATATTTCGATGTTGGATTTCGTGATTATACAGATGTTGTTATGGAAATTTGAAAGATATTTATATATCGTTATTTCCAATACGATATCTGTTGGTCGTAGAATTTGATATTGAATATAAGCCGATATATTTTCTATTCAGAGCCTTGTGTTTAATATCAAATGTGATTTGGGTTTGTCGTGAATGGTGTCTTCATTAACACTGTTCTTGAACCCAGTTGAGAAAAGATTAAATCTTTTTATTTAGATTTAATGAAGTGTACCAATTAAATAATATTTAATTGGAATTGAATTGATATTGATTTTGGGTTTATTGTGAACAGTGTCTTAAATAACACTTGTTCTTTAACCCGATAATTAATGTGATGTGATTTTGGGTTTATCGTGAACCGTGTTTTAAATGACACTGATTCTTTAACCCAGTCACAGATTAAAACTAAGTGGAGTTTTAATGATTCTTTAATTAGATTGAAATAACCGAGAATGGAGTATCACCAGTTTTGCTCCAGGCGTTAGTTAAATCTTTAATTAGATTTGAATGTGAAATGGTAATTGAATTTACCGATAATACCGTGGTGTTAGATATGAAGTAAGACCCGTTTTACTTCATGGGATGAATAGGTTGGGATTGGGAAATTAAAACCAATGATACTTCGGTAAGGTTCGTTAATCTCGACTAGTTGAATCGAAATTCAAAAGGAGATTAGAGAATAAATTCAAGGAATTTATCTTGGATAAAATTAATGGGAACCTTTCCCTATGAATGTGAAATTTAGAAACTAACTGTCGGTTAGCCAAGCAGAATGGTTTTCTGGATATTGATCTGATGTTGGTTTCGGCCTTCGGGGTTAATATTTGGGGAATTGTTCTCTTGATTAATTTACGGTTAGTGACTGATGAATTGGAATGAGGCGTATGTTGTGTTTGTGTAACACCTATTTAAAATATACGCGGGTTATTCGGAAAGTCCGGGTTTATCCCATTCTGAATAACTGATATGACGATAAGTCGAAGATGAAGACGATGGTCGAAGACCGGAGGTCCTTACGTCGTTTGGGTGATTACTGATGATCTTGATTGGGCTGCAAACCCAAGAAGATGGAAACAGTTGGTGATCGTCCAGATGTGCTTGGAGATCGAAGGATATGCGAGGAAAGTGCCTCCGGTTCCGTTCAGACCCAGAACGGACTTGTAAATGGACTGTGTGTCTGACATCGGATTTCATTCTCTGTGACTGATATCGGTTGCATAGAATGGTTTGCCTGTGAGGCATGCTAAGATGCAAATGATCAAGGCTTATGTTGAAAAGCAAAGTCTTGTGGTTGATGATCAAAGCACAACCTGTGTGGCACAGCTTTGTGTAACGTGAATTCGCGAGCCTCACACCCCAGTATGAACCAAAAACTGTAGACGGACATCAAGGATACGGACATATGCTGGTTTCTAGTTAGGAGTGGCGTCAATGCTTGAACTGGCTGACGAGTTTGACTCATGTGGTTGTTGGAATTGGAGGCGCCTCGGTTATATCGGTCGTTCTCGAACCGATGGAGTCAGTAGACTCATTTATGCCCCATAGGGCAGACTAGCATATAGTTCAGGCATTTTAATCCACTCCGTGTGGACCGGCCCTGACGATCCAAGGGCCCACCTGAGTCTGGGTCCTGAGGCTCGGGCTAGAGAGTCTCGAATCGGTGGAGGACTATCTTTTGCCTTGGTTCATAGATGGAAATCCAATTTCCAAATATGTGACATTTGCGATTTTATTTGTAGAGCCTAGTATGGCGACATAGTGGGATGGGGCGCTTATGCCGCCTATGATTGATAATTATGATTTGAAGTTGTTTTATACACTATGCACCTATAATAGTATCAAATGACTTGTTTTAAACGTATCAAACATTCTTGGCTATTATAAGGTAAAAACCCTATCCTCCGGCTTGCGTTACATTGTGTGATGGGAACTGGGTCTTATAATAGCTTCATTTTTCTTTATTTAGCATTGCGCTGTTTGTTTTATGCACGGGTATTCTTGGAAGGAAACCCGTTCCGTGTTATACGACGTGGTCCCTTGATTTACCTAACTTTAAAATAAAGATTTACAACTGTTTTAGTTCTCACACCAGTCCCATGACTGACCTGGAGTTTATTATTTTGACCTAAACTCTGGGTGCCCTAATTTTGACACGGGCAGCTAGTAGTTTTGGTTTTGCAGATTTATATTCACAGGATCCTGGTTTACAGCTGGAATGATATCCGGAAAGCTTTGTATCCATATATCTCTTCTAGTTGTGTATTGTATTATTTTCCGCTGCTATGTATTTAAATGTAATTTAAATCTCTGATAGTTCTGTGTAATATTTATTCATACTCTGTATATTCTTGTATTCTGATGCATTGTTGTAATATACAATGAAATGTTCTTCCGTCCGCGTTCTATTTTGTCGTGTTCTCAAAACAATCAGGCGTTTCGAACGGTCTAGATCGGTTTAGCGACTGATTCGGATCGGGCGAAATTCCTTTTTGTCACAGATTTAAATATTAATATATTTAACAATAATTAAATTAAATATTAATAAATAAAAATTATCGTATATATATATATATATTCATACAGAATATAATATAGCTCCAAAATATTCCTATTTGAATTTATAACTCGACATTTCAAATCCATACTAAATCAGTATTCAATTTATATTGAAAATCCATTTATAATATAAATAAATCGTTATAAATTATAAAGGAATTCCATAGCGACTTTTCGAAAATTTGATTTGGTCATAACTCAAAATATACACGACGAAATCTCGATTTTTTCTCTTTCATTAGAAAAATATACTCTACTAGCTCCGAACGTTTCTTATTTCATAGAAATCTGGCTTAAAACGGATTCTGTATATTCTTTTAAAGTTCAAATCGCCAAATTATGAACTGTCGTGCCATTTCGAGCTCGATTATAATTATAATGTAAATTATACGTTCAACTGACATTAATAAATAAATTCGTTAATATAATTCAATTCTAAACTGAATTATATATTTTAAATTGTCCAATTCATGCAATATTGTGAGTTCTGTTATTTCCGATTGTTTCGAAATTATAATATATTATTTTGTTATAAATATTAATTAAATATTATAAATTATTTAATTCAAGTCATTCTAAATTACCAAATCTACATTTAAATAATTATATTAATTAATTATTATACTGTAAAAATATGGGTCGTTACATTCTTCCCGCCTTAAAATAATTTCGTCCTCGAAATTTCTAAGGTAGAAAATAAACCTTATTAACTGGATTAAAATTATTTGTTTACGTCTTATCTTCGGTTTCACTAATCCTATTTAATTTCAATTAAATTATTAATATATTTTTATTAACGAAAATTTCCAAAAATCCTGAAAATTTTCTAACATCCTAAAATTTCGCCAGCACCTCCTTTGTACTGGTTAATCGGTACAACTACAACTCGCTTCTCTAGGCCATTTCCAATCCAAAAGAAAATCAAATAGCCATGCGGCTCATCAAAATCTCATACCCAATAAAATAAACTTGTACCTTTTTGTCGGGCATACAACTCAGCCACTTTCTTCTTCTATTAATTCAGTATATATCCATTCATTCCCAATTGCTTTGCAATCAATTTATCCTCAAAACCAAATCACTCACATATCCAAGCCGAATTATATTTCAAACTCAAATCCATTCTTGATTCCAACCTCTTAACTTACAAATCCAATACCAGTTCAGATTCCTATTAAATTTATTTTTAATTCAAACTGTCTCTACCTAGGAGTTTTTAAACAGCTTAGTCTTTAAAACCAAATATCACTTTTCGGACTTCAAACAACTTGTTCTCAATACAATTCTAAACAAAATCCTTGGTAGTAATTCGTCAATTAGAACTCGAAAATGAACACCGATGATGTCCGGATCATCATTGGAATTACTTGCCAGCGACCGAAGTGAGTTCAATACTATATCACTTTCAAAACCATTTCTAACCATTTCCATTTTTGAAATACATTCAAAATATTATTCACAATGCTTGAAAACAATTTAAAATCTTCCAGGATTTTAAAATTCTCATATATTTAAACTAAATCACCTTACAAACACTTTTCCAACCTTTAGGAATTTTAATTCCAATTCTGATTTAAATTTCATATTTAATTCACTTCACTACACTTATACGACTTTTATTTGATTATATATAACCAAATCAATTTTAATCGTATTCGATTAATATAACAACCAACACACCAAATATAATAATTCCAATATAAATCCTTTATATCAAAATATAATTTGGGTAAAATTATTTCATTTACCCTCTTTTCAAAACATACTGTGTCGATTCATCGTATTCAAGTGTTTATAAGCCCCTACCGATACAGTGGATCAAGCTGATCGACCAGAACTCATAAGCAACTCAACCAATAAATCCCCACAACATAAAAAAAATATTTATAAAATCTACACATACGCTCTTTCGTATATATACACTCAACTCAATCTAGGGCATTAGTAATCCTATCTCTACTAAGTTACGCCACAAAGCCAAGGTAATTACTTAACCTTCAGCTCAAATAACACTATAATGACCCGGGAAATTTGCGACTTTGGTAATCGACATAAACTCAATGTCGACTATTCAATCATCAGAAATACCAGATAGTTAATGAAAGAAAATAGAGGGTGAGAATAGATGAGATAGAAAATTAGAACAGAAGAAGAAGAACATAATAACAGAATTAGAGTAACATGAATCTCACAACGGAACGAATAAAATACTGTATACAACATAACTTTGAAATACAAATCAGCCATTTGTATATACATATCATCAATTAGAGTATAACACTTACATCACAGTGAAATAAACAATAACTATAAAAACGCTGCTGAAGCCTCCTGGTCCTGCTCCTTCTAGTGTATTTGCAAAATCCCGACTACTTGACTGCCCGTACAAAATTGGGCACCCAAGAGTTTAGGGAAAAAAAACAAAATAAACTCTGGGTCAGTCATGGGACCGGTGTGAGTAACAATTTAAAACAGTTTGAGAAATTAAACGATATCTCATAAGACCACGCCGTATAACACGGAACGGTTTTTTCCCTTATGAGAGTCCAAAACACTTAATTTAACTTTCAAAATCCTTTTGAAAGAAACGATAATCTTTATATCAGAACTCTTTTGATATTATAATAATGTCTATCAACCACAACTAAATAATTATTAGCAGAACGCTTTCATCTCACGTCCACATACATAATATATAATCAAAAACTTCGGGCGCTTATTGGGTAATGAATTCCAACTGGCAAGGTATGGACCACCTTCCGACAGTGTATCTCTTGAGCAGAATACACCGGGTTCAACAAGAAAATCTTGTAACCTAGGCTAACCATGACTGGTCACTCATTTCTCTTGAGTGTACCGAATGTATTATCACCAACGGTTGGGATCAGCAACTGTTTCCCGGAAGGGACGGCATCGAAATAGATTATAGAAGTAAACAGAATTTCTCTAGATCAGGTGACACCACACCCTAATTGGCAGCTAACCACCTTGCCATGCGACCTGCCCGATTTTATACCATTTCCTGGTTGTGAGGCTAGAGGCCATAACGTATAGATCACACCTTTATTTACTTTGAATGCCACATCATCATACCCGCCAAATCACAAATTGATTTCCCCAAAAATACCACGGGTATACAGCTAAGAGAAACGAATTCCTCCACTACCAAACGTAAATACGTTTGAAGAGATCAACTTACACGATCTATTAAATATAATCTGTCAAACATTCTTCCATACAGGTCGTCCTGGGACTAGACAGACTGAAGGTACTATTCATTTAAAGTTTTAAAGTCAAAATATTGACTGTTTTTCACATTAAAATCCCGTACGGCCACTCACCGACTCCAAAAATCACGAAAATTGAAATCTATCAATAATTTAATATTCCGGATCCAACAAAATTAGTTTCGTCGAAATTGGAGCTTGTTTGCAAAAGTGGCTAATTTTAAAGCTCTAAATAAACCCATTTAAATATTAATATATTTAACAATAATTAAATTAAATATTAATAAATAAATATTATCGTATATATATTCATACAGAATATAATATAGCTCCAAAATATTCCTAGTTGAATTTATAACTCGACATTTCAAATCCATACTAAATCAGTATTCAATTTATATTGAAAATCCATTTATAATATAAATAAATCGTTATAAATTATAAAGGAATTCCATAGCGACTTTTAGAAAATTTGATTTGGTCATAACTCAAAATATACACGACGAAATCTCGATTTTTCTCTTTCATTAGAAAAATATACTCTACCAGCTCCGAACGTTTCTTGTTTCATTGAAATCTGGCTTAAAAAGGATTCTTTATATTCATTTAAAGTTCAAATCGCCAAATTACGAACTGTTGCGCCATTTCGAGCTCGATTATAATCATAATATAAATTATATGTTCAGCTGACATTTATAAATAAATTCGTTAATATAATTCAATTCTAAACTGAATTATATACTTTAAATTGTCCAATTCACACAATATTGTGAATTCTGTTATTTCCGATTATTTCGAAATTATAATATATTATTATATTATAAATATTAATTAAATATTCTAAATTATTAAATTTAAGTCATTATAAATTACCAAATCAACATTTGAATAATTAAATAAATTAATTATTATACTGTAAAAATACGGGACGTTACAACGTAAGAGTAATCCGAACCAGTATAAAATTTGGCGTGTTCTTTCCTTTTCAGCATTTTATTTTTGTTTTGATTGTTTCTGTTGCGATATTCATTCTGTGATTCATATAGTAGTTTGTGTAATTGATAGTTGGTTAAGATTTCTATAAGTTCTTTAAAACACTATTCACCCCCCCTCTAGTGTTAGTTTTGCCTTAAGATTCTTGGTCGTCATCCCTAATAGGTTCTTCTTCATCAAATTTCTCCCCTTTTTCTTATTTTCTTGCATATCTACCAATCTAAAAGTGTACCTTTTTCAAAATAAATGTAGATCTGTAAGAATTTAGGAATTGTATGTCTAAAAGAGTATTCAGATTCATATTTGAATGACTTTCAGGTGAGTGGTAAGTCTATATACATAGTTTACAATAATCTGATTAATTTGTTTGTGGTAAATCTGAAATGTTTGCCTAAATATTTATCAGATATGTTTACAATTTTGTTAAATATGGAATAATGCCTATCATATCTATTCATGAGTATTGTAAATTTGAAGAATAATTGTGGTTTTGAAAATATTACTATTGTGGGCTTATTAGAATTGTTCATTTTGTTGCCTATAATTGTATTCAAAATACTATGGTTATTATAAATACCATAGATCAGTAAATCAGTCCCATAAATCATTGTTAAAAGTGTAATTTGTTCCAAATCTATAGTTTTGGTGTTGATTTGTGGTTCATGTAAATTTTGTTTAAAAGATTATAAGCTTGTTTGTGTTCAGTTTTGTTTGGGTTTTAACTTGGTTGTTGTAAATATGCCTTTTTATTCTTTTTCAATAAAAAGGACATTATTTGAATCAGCAAGAAATATATATAAAAATCTAAAAGAAAAGGGTTCTGTAAATTCATGGACAAACATAGATTTATGTATGTTTGTATATAGTTTACATCAACCATTCCAAAAACATACATTACATATTTCTTATGATTTGAAATATTCCGCTTTTAAATATTTTGGGCATAATTTACAATAACCTCGGTTATTGACCTTTTTGTAAGATTTGGAATCTTATTACAAAATTGAATGCAAAAAGCGTTGTTAGCTTAAACCAGAACGTTGAATTGAATTAAGTAGCGACAAATATCTATGGCAACCAATTTTGTCTTCGATTAAATCCCAAATCGCGATTTCGTCCTACCGCCTCTGTCATCTTCGCCCGCCTCGCCTTCCTCCTTCCATCTTCTGCCGCCTCATGTCGTCTCATCCTCTCCCCTACGTAAGCCTTCGTTGACCTGTTCTGGCCGAGCATTCTCTAAAATGAACGCTAATTCGCCTGCTCCTCCGCGGGTCAACTATCTAGTGAACTTTCCTCCACTACCCAACCTAGCGACAACGCTTACTTCACAACCTGAACCTTCACTTGTTTTCGCACCTTCTGGTTCTGGTAACCAAGACGTTGGGATTTCATCACAATTTTTGAATCGTTCGATGAAGTGCCTTATACGATTTTGGCAAAAGCCGCTTCTCCTCTCTCAAGTATTAATTCTTTTGAAATAAGCTTTCGCCTCTATCTTCCTTAATGGCTAAGGCCAGTGCTGTGCCAAGCATCAGGAGATGGCGGCACCTGAAACTGTGACTGATAATGTTGATGAAATTATTAATGGCGTTGAAAAATTGGTTGAAACTGGTAATATGCGAGAACTGGATGACAACAATATCTATGTTGATAAGTCTGGTAGTAATGTTTCTCAGCCGGTCCGCTTAACAACACCTAAGTTTCCACTTGGGTCTCTATATTTGATAGATTGCCGCGTATTGCTAGAGAATCTGCTCCAACACACTTCAAAATTGATAAATATCCTATGGAGCTACCAGATATTATAGCACAAGCTGGTATAGACTTCTGGCCGGACTGTTTGGTGAGATTTTTCTTGAGCCCAACCCCTGTTGAGATTGATGTATATGATCATGTGTGTTGAGTATGGAAAATTAGAGGCGGTCCATGCGTGACTTTTGTTGATGATATGTCCTACCTTAGGTTTTTCCCAACCTTGAAGAGAGAAGGAGAGTTCTAGAGTCTAAACCTTCTATTCTAACTGGAATACCTTTCATTATTACTTTATGGTTCCCCTCAGTCGACTCAACACGTATTCTTTATCCCGATCTGAGCACAGTTTTCTCATGTACATTATGTATTGCAATAACTAGTTTGATTGAATTGGCTGGCTTGCCACATTGGAAAATTGAAGTGCTTTGATGTTAATACTGTAGGTAGAAAGAAACTTTCTTTTGCTGGGGTCCCTCTCGAGATAATTCCCGGGAACATGCTTCCCTCAACGATTGAGGTAATTATTAAAGGTCGTATAGTTGTCATTGATGTTTGCTATAGCTAGAAGCCTGATATATGCGTAGGATGTCAATCCTTTGGTCATACATAGAAAACTTGTAAGTGCTCCACCTCTTGGGAGCCACTCCCCTTATGTCCCAAAATCCCACTAATCAAGCCTCCAATTAGAAAATGGGTCCGGAAAGTCCCACAATCGAGTCCCCGTTCTGATATTGTGCTTGCTTTTGCTCCTTTTGTAGTTCTAGATTTTGTACCCACGCCAATTACTATTCCTATTTATGATCCGATTGTTGTACCCGATCCTGATATTATGTGGAACTACCACGAATATGCTTGGATCCATGGTCCTTTGGATATACGCTACAACCCAATGCATGCAGATTTCTTTATGTTTGTTAGCCTGTCTGAGGGTGAGCGTACAACGCTACACTATTAGGATAATGGTAATAATCTTGTTTTACATGAGAATGGTGAATTTGGCAATGCAAACAAGATTATTTTGGAAGACGTGAGTTGGGAAAGGAAATATACTTATAACAAAGACTACTAGAGATATGTGCCCAACTTGGTTTTCATCTTCTCAAGCAACTTATAGGTTATCGGTGTAGTGTCTTCTAGATCTCACAACCTTTCCTCATCTGATGGTGAGAAAGGACTGTATGACACTTAGTGGACATGCCACTTTAAAAACCTTGTTGTAGTAGTTAGATAATATGTCTATCTCCTACACTTATTTACTATAGTAAAAAGTGTTACAGCTCACTTAAAAAACCGGCCGGCTTTGCCAAAAAAACGTTGAATTGAATAATAATAAAAGTAAAACATAATAACTACGTTAACTACACAAAAAAAAATATGTATTATCCGTCCAAATCTACGTAAACAATGAAATATAATTAATGTTTGTTGTATACGTGTGCTTGAATGGTTTCCATTTTATGGAATTACATATGGAAGTATAATCCATATTAAATAGAAAATATATATATATATATATATATATATATTATGGTTGTTGTAGCAATAAATGTGATTAATTTCTACAAATAAGGTCATAAAGGAATAATAACTATTGTAATCATCGTTGATTTGGGGAAAATAAGTTGAATTATGTAGTTATGCCTAAATGGTTACAATTTAAAAATGATGACTAGGTATAGGAATTGTAACTCCAATTTAGGAAATAAATAGTTTGCAAGGCAAGAAATAAACAATTCTTATAGCATATATATATATATATATATATATATATATATATGAAAATTGGTTCACTTTATTAACAACTAGAAAAACCGTACAAGAAAGAGGTTAGTATACTAACCATTACAATAAATAAAGCATTTTTTTGAAATTACAAGTAACTATTGAACCTAAGATAAACATAAAATAACCCAAGAAAGGCCACCATCCCGCAAGCGGGCAAATCGCATATCTCACGAGTCCAAAGCTCCATCATCCGGTCTCCTCCTATGAAAGGTGCAATCCAAAAAACAATGATTTTACTTCACATTAGAAGTCAACAGCATTTTTTAATGTCATAATAAAAACACTCTGCATTTCACAACATTTCATCCAGAACTATCCACCAAATAATCGTCATCACACTGATCAATTACAAACTCCGTACGAAAACATAAAAGAGTTCACATGATTTCATATAAAGCATATAGAAGACCAATAATTAAGCATGCAGCACCTAGATCACAAAAATACTAATCCACGCACTAAATCTGGTTGATGATTCACAAAACTATGAATCGATCTTAGTACCTGAATCAACGTTATTGCACAAATAATCCATGTGAATTTTTTTATAAAATTTACGGATTTTTGGATGAACAGAATATTAAAGCAGACTGAAAATCAGTATATCTTGTTATGTTTGAACCTGGTAGCATGAATAAGAAACATTCCCCATCTCCAATATTAACAGCTGATGGCTCCCATCACTATAACAAAATGACCCTATTACAACAGTGGAACACCATTGTAATATACATTTTACAACGGTGGGCTAACCGTCGTGTATTAAGAAGTTGTAATAGACTAAAATCTTTTACAACTGTTTTTCACTGTTGCAACACCGTTGTAATATGTACATTTTACAACTTTTTTCCACCGTTGTAATAAATTTTATTACAACAGTTAAACACCAATGTAATAATATCTACTACAACTATTATGCACCATTGTGATTGATAGTTGCATTTAAAAAAAATAAACCTTCAACAACTAAAATGAACAATACACTAAATGTAGCAATATTCCATAAGCAATCAGATATCACAATTATTTGCAAACTAGTTTATTAAAATACTCAAATTTTCAGTATTACAAACAATAAGTTTTAGAAAACATTTTGCGCATTATTACATACTTGAATGTTACAAAGCAACTTAGTACAAACACATGTTATCCACAAAAATTGCATATCCTACGGGAGTACACAAATCGAAGACAACAAAATCTTTATGCCATTTATCTTTTTGCTGCAAGTTCACTACAGTGATCTAAAACCTGTTGCATAAGAATACGTTTGTTGTTAGAAAAAAAAAATTGAAAATGTTTTTTAAGCGAACAATACCAAATCTTAATAGCATCAAACATAACTAGCATTCTACACAAAAGCTACAAAATTAAACAAATTAAACTCATTATGATGATGCGTCTCAACTGTCGACCAACTGTACAAGTGCATAAAACATTGTCCTCAAAACTGACCTGCAACTTCATCACCTCCTACTACATATTTCTCGTGCTCCAAATAAGCAGAGAACCAGTCCATCAACACATCACTGCAACATGACCATCAAAACCATGACCAAGCTCTTCAATTCACCATCCCCTGCACCCGCACCCTACAATCCAATCACAAACAAAAACTAATTTAACTGAAAATTATCTACGAATAAGATTAGAAGGCACGTCCACATTAAACCAATTTAACTGCTTCACTATGTTGCTTCCAATCATCACTTTTAAAGTTATGCATCGTGAAATGTAATCATATCAAACTTCCTAAACTAATAGCCCTGTAGTATCAGCACCAACAGAAATGTAAATCTGAACATATCCTTTATACTGAATCTTACACTCGGCCAAAGATCTTCACATTTCGAACTTGTCATATACAAAACATATTGAAAAAACTGGAAACCTAAAATTAAGGATGAATTTCCAAATCAGTTTCATAACCTAGACATGAGAGTCGCGTCTTATAGTATAATGCCATCAAATAAGTACAGTTTGGATTTCCTTCTTCAAATATAGGCATGCTTCTAATATGGCTTTCAGACTTAGTCGGAGTAACTAATTTTTCAAAAAGCAATATGAATCCATGATCTACAACTAACTCCGTAAACTTATCCTTGTCTCATGTAATAACAACCCATGTTCTGATGTAGGAGTCTATAAAACATTGGAATCGGATGTAGGGATGCTTATCCAAATTCAGTGAATACAAACATTAAACTAAAATTGGGTGAATATAATCCATTTTGTTTAACAAAGAAGAATAGAACGTTCATGTAATCTATTTCGAACATATCAGAATCGAATTGAATGAACTTACGAACAATCCAAAAAACCAACAGAAGCCAGATCTCAACTCAAACCCTGTCCTCATTTAGCCCCAAATAAACTTCTACAACTAAGTCTATGTGAAAACAGTTCTTATCCTTTCCTTTTATAATAACGGAAAGGAAAATCTTGCAATCGGTGGAAAAGCGTTTTTCTAATGACTCAGAATGATTAAGTTCTAAATATAAAGCATATCAACAGAACTTGAAAATGTTATAGAACAAAAACTAGTTTACTCAGATCTCAACCTTCAGAGAAATCAATCCTCATTTAACCCAATTCCAAATCTAGTACATTTTAACCTTTTATTGCGGAATAAAATACTAACCGAAGTAGCCTGAGAAAGATCGGCGTCTAACATTTGGAGAATCGGTTTGGGAACTTGGAAGCTTTTCGCTAGCGTCGGGATATGCCAAAACCCGAGAACCTTGATCTCTTGACTCTTTGAATTGGACCAGGTCCTAATCAATGGATCAACCGATTTGGGAACCACTGTATATTAGGTTTGGTGGGCGTGAGGAATTGATGTTGTAAACAGAAGATATCAGCAGATCTATTTTTTGAATTGAAGGAGGATGATAATACAAGCTTATCAACGTGAATTAATCTAGCTGAAAATTGTTAAGAAATGGTGAAAACCCAGATTTGGCTTTAAACTTGCGGAAATCGAATGAAATAAGGATAGATTATACGAAAAAGGAATTCTTTGAAGGATGGAGACAAATCGCGATTGATTTGTAATATGGTAGTATGAATAGAAAGAAGCACAAGCGACTTGAGATGCAGGACTGGGAAAAGCTAGGTATAGAGAGGAACGAGTGGAAGAAGAGAGCGTTAAGGAGGAGAAAGAGAAGTAGAATTTGGAGAAGAGAAAAAGAAGGGGGCGGCGGAAAAATCCAAATCCCCATTACCACATCTCAAACACGGATGAAGTTTGGACGGTCCACATAACACAGTCAAATTGAAGATACGAAGTACTTTGGAGCCAAAATTTCATTTTCCCCGCCTGATCGTGACCGCCAATTTTTTATCTTTTCGTAGCAACACAACCCGTTTTCAGATGACATAAACATAGTTTAACCAAAATTTATACAATTACAAGGTAAACTAATAAGTAAAAGTTTATATCAAATATAACATAGGTTCCTGAGAATTGATTTTCATTAAAATATTGAATATTACACATCAATAATAGTTATTACTACTAATTACTTATTTTTTATTTCTTATTAGTTGTAGCTGTATAAATAGTAATTGGTATTAATTTAAAAAAAATTAAATGTTAATATTGCTAATTATTAAACATAAGTTGTTATTAATATTTAATAGGTCTCTAATACAAGAAATAGAAAAAAGAGTTACTAAAAATAAGTTTAAACAACTTTCTAATTTAACCATTAATTATCAGAAATTAATTAGCATATATTACTTATTACAACAGACAAAAAAGAAAAGTTGTGATATATATGTTTATTACAACAGTGATTTTTTCACAGTTGTAAAAAACATTTATTACAACGGTGCGTTTTGCACAGTTGTGAAAAATCATTTATTACAACTGTGCTTTTTCGCACAGTTGTAAAATTAAAGTTGTAATATGGTGTTTTTGTTGTAGTGCATAGAAATCCAATCAGATCAAATGGGAGCAGAGATAATGTCAAGACACTAGATAGGTATCCCCAACCACATTTGAACTGTAATCTTATTAGTTATGGGGGTATAAACCATCATCCGAATTAGCAGCTCTCAAAACAGTTCACTCAAACATTTCCAACTGTTAGCTACATATCCAAACAAGATGAACATCTACACATTAAACCGTTTAGGGCGAGGAATGTTAGAAAGATAAACCGAACAAAACAATTCACTGAAAGCAATTGGTAGCTATTCTATACATAAAACCTGCTAGTTGTATTCATTTTTCAATTTCATTCAGACTTAAAATCGACATCCTCTTATTTATCTCATGTTGACCAACAAAGCAGCATTGCCCAACACAAGATGTAGCAAGATAATATTACCCCAAAAATATTTATGAATTTATATTCTGTAAATCTACCAATTCCTCTGGATACCATAGTTGGAGACATTAATAATTTGGGGGAAAATGCTTGAAAAGGCTTGCTACTTCACAAATACCAGTATAATTAATTCTAGTATCTATTTGAAGCAAATCTACTTTAAAGGATTAAAACTGAAACAATATTCACTATCCTTCTTCAAGAACCAGATAAATCCATTTCGGCAATCAAGCCAAACCCTAGAATATCCCAAATCTAATGCAGACATCCAAAATTAGTAACATATACATACCGAAATCATGAAGAAGTTAGATAATAGGAAGATCGGTTATGAGAAGCCGGAAGTGATTCAACACTTTCATCGTCAATGCCAGATCCCGGCTCCCCCAATGGCTTGATCTCCTGATTTCGAACAGCTTCGCAACAGATCTGTAATGACTGCGGTTAACCCAGCGATGTGTAGATCTGAAATTAGGGAACAATTGATCAAACGTGTTTGTTAAGCAAACCAGATCTGACTTTTATTGTGAAAAACAAGTGAAAATCGAATGTATTATCAATGGAAAAAAATCGTTGAAGGTTGGTAAAGTAATACGATTGTAAGAAAGAAATTAAAGGAAGGTAAAGAAAGGTGAAGAGGACACTCATGCATGACGAAAACTGGTGAGGATCTCACCAGTTGCCATTAACGAGCGCCTATATTAATAGATAATATATATATATACGTATATGTATGTATGTATATATAAGAATAAATCAAGTTGTTCGTCACGGGAGTTTGGCTTGATGTATCCCGGTAGCGATCCTTTATCCTTGGTTTTTGTTGTTTGCTAAGGCATGCACTACGCTTGGACTGCTTTGTTATATCTCTTGTACTGATCTTGGTCCTCTGACTTGCGATTTTGGGACCCTATGGATATGTATTTGTTGCTTGGCTCTATTAGTGGATCTAGGACTTCCTTGGCTGTATTTGGAAGCACTTCTTCTGTGTGCTTGATTTTATTTGTGCTTCCTTTTGTTTTGATGTGATGGTTTTTGTATTGTTTGGTTTTAGGTTGGATGTTTCGCATTATGTATGTGCAGGCACCCTCTTTGGTTAGCGGTCAAGCCTTGTTGGGCGTTACATTGATTTGTTTATAATATGTTTGATTTAAAAAAAAGTTAAAGTAAAATAGAAGTGTTTAAGGAGTTACAATAATTGGATTAGAAATAAAAAGGGTCTAATATAAAAAGAATATTTATTGGATAAATTAATGCCTAAGGAAATTATGAACGTTAGGTTCATAAATGACACTGATAATAATTAATGGTAATAAATGGCGTAAAAGGGATTAATTAATGTTGACCAACTTTTCGGCAAAAGCTGTCATGGTTCAACGGATCGAAGCCCAACGATAAAAGGCTCATCATTAAGCACTGTCCGATCCCAACGCTCGACTTCTACTTCTGAAAGCCCAAGCAAGATGTAATGACCCGAAAATCCGGTCCAATTTGAGCTGACTAAATAACACAAGTCCAACCCCAAATTGCAGTGGAAACTAGGAAATTAATTGAAAGAAGATAGAGGGTGCGGAAAGATAAGATAGAAACTTAGAATAGAAGAAGAAGAAACAACACAACATCGCAGTAACACGAATCTCACAGCGGAATGAACAACATATAATAGATAACATATCCTTCAAATAGAACCAGTATATGTATACAATAACATTACCAGAGTACAACACTTTTAACATAACGGAAATAACTATAGCTATATAATCCTGAAGCCTCCTGCTCCAAGCTCTTCCAGTATATCTGTAAATCCCGACTACTTGACTGCCCGTACAAAATTGGGCACCCAAGAGTTTAGGGAAAATAAAAACAAAATAAACTCCGGGTCAATCATGGGACTGGTATGCGTAAAACGGCTTAAAACGGCTTAAAACACTTCAAGCAGGTAAATGATATCTCATAAGAACACGCCGTATAACGGAACGGGTTTTTCCCTTATGAGAATCCAAAATATCTTTATACCAAAAACCTTTTGATATTATAATAATGTCTATCAACCACGACTATAATAATCATCTAGCAGAAACGCTTTCGTCTCACGTTCTACATATATAGTATACAATCAAAACCGCAAGCACGTATTGGGTAATGGATTTCCAACTATGACAAGGTATGGAACCACCTTTCGCTAGTGTACCTCTAGAAAGGAATACACTAGGTTCAACAAGAACATCTTGCAACCCGCCCACACATGACCGACCACTCATTTCGCTTGAGTGTATCGAATGTATATCACCAACGGTTGGGATCAGCAACCGTTTCCCGAATGGGACAGCATCAACAATAGATTTTTATAAGTAAATGAAACTCTAGATCAGGTGATTATACACCCTATTTCGGAGCGACCGACTTAGCCATGTTGCCTGCCCGATTTCTGTCATTTACCGGTTGATGAGGCTTGAGGTAACGCTTTATCATCACATCAGATTCACTTCGAATGCCACATTGTCAGATCCATCGAAAATCACTAATTGACGTCTACAACTGTACATTACGTGTTAGCTAAAGAAGTTTCCTTCTCCGCTTCCACTCTTAGTACGGTTGAAGAAATCAATGTACGTGACCTTTCTGGAAATACTCTGTCAGACATTCATCCATTCAACACATCCAGGAACAGGATGAACTGAAGGCACTATTCAGTACATCCATCTTAGGTACTGTTATCTAAGACTTATACAATAGCCCTTGCACTTTACTCCGTCTTCTATTATCTTTGGCATATATGATTCGCAACGCTTATGCCAATATAGAGTGGTTCTTTGGATAATAATCCAACCGGTCTCTCCATATTAACATCGTTAAAATGGTCAAAAACTTCGATAGTCGGTGAGTTAACTATCGAAGAAAAACACGTGTGCAAACAACGATATTATTTCCAGATGGAAATTCTATCAATCAATCATATATATATATACACACTCATATTTCCTATTTCAATATTTGATTACGTTTCTGATTCTATTTGGAAAACATTTCCAAATCTTCTTTACTTGGATTTAAACAGATGTTTTAATCAACATTGTAACACCCCGCAAACTCTATAACTGTGAAATTAACAAATTGAAGTATAATTAATTTGAAATCAAAGAACTAAGGGAAACGGGATACGCCATTGCGTTCGTCTCGGAAAAATACGCGAAATAGAGTCCGAGTTTTCGAAAAACGGAGTCCGTATGAAGAAGATATGGCCTTCGGAAGTTTGAGAATTAAGTTTAAAATTCAAACAGAATAAATCAAGTTTAAATTCGAAAATGGGGCCCAATGGGCCAGGGCGGATAAACGCCGCCTGACACACCCAGGTCGACTGGGCTGTCGACCTGGCCTAACCAGGTCGACAGGGCTGTCGACAGGCATGTCGACCTGGTCCAGAGCCAGGTCGAGCCCAGTCTAACCTGGCTGGCCTATGCTATGTTGGTCGATTTTCTGTGGTCTGCTTTGTCATTAGGGCTAGGTGGCAGGCTCTAATTGGTCTCTCCTTAGGATGAATGGCTACGATCAATCCAAGCAACATCAATGGTCCTAATCAGTTCCTAACCTCTATATAAACAACCCTAGACAAACCCTAATCTATTCATTCAAAAATAAGAACAAAGCCGCCATGTTGCTGAGGAACGACTAGGGGTAGCCACCAAATTGGAGAGAGGATTAGGAGGCAAATTCTAAAGCTTAAGGCAACCTAATCAAATCAATTCAACAAAGGAATCGTATCTCCAAATCCCTAAATTGGAGAATTCGTCACACCATTGTAAGTAGAGTATTACTTTGGTATGAACAAATAATTGTGTTGGTTTGTATGCTTGAATTGTGGCAATAAAGTAATTCATATTTGTGCGTTCTTATCAATTCATATATGTTTGGATATTCTTGAATTATGTTATTCAATTATAAAGAACTACATGCGGTAGTTCTATGCAAGTATGCGTTTGGAATATTTCGCAAATTATGTAATCCATGTTGAAGCTACATGTATGTAGTTGATTTAAATTCATGCAAGTTTGGGGCTTTGCTACTATGCCATCATAATGGCTATTTTTATATAAACATCATTTTGTAAGTAATTGGAACAAGTTTGGTTGTTATAGTTCATATGAAATTATGTTGAAATTTGGGCATCATGTATTAAGCCATGCTTTTGTACTAGAAAACCTATTTGCAAACTTATGAATATGGCTAGGCTATGAATGATATTTGGCATAATTGAAATCCATGATTAAGTCTATCTTGTTTACAAGAATCATATGATGACATATGTGGTACATAGCTAGGTTAGATTCAAAATCCCTTTTTGCAAGTTTGCATGACTAAAGTAAAAATCATGATTTCATGTTAGAAATATTTATGCCATGGTTATGTGAACAAATTTAACTATACTTATGCCATGCTTATGTTTGACATTATGCCATGCTTATGTTTGACATTATGCCATGCTTATGTTAGAAATATTTATGCCATGCTTATGTTTGACATTATGCCTAAATAAAAATATAGGTTCATGTTGTAGTTATGACTATGTGATTTTACATGCTTTGATTCATGTCACCTATGTTTTATGACCAAAGTATATGTTACCACTATACAAGTACACCAGTTTCTATTTTGTATTTCCAACGTCATATTGCAAGTTCATGCGCTCACATTCCCCTCTTTGTGTATCACGCTTTAAGCCTCCCCTTTTCGCATGGCTAAGTTGGGCTTTAAAAGGCTAAGCCCAACATATATTTAATAAACGGACGTGTTAAACGGGGGAAAATAACGTTGGGTTAAAATTACTAATGAATGAAAATATAAAATAGAAGGGCCCAAGTTCAAGTATGGGTTGGGCCCATGATTGGTGTAACCTTTACACCATTAACTTAATAATGGGCTGCAAATATTTACATATAAGAAATAAAGAAGAATGACAAAATATGTAAATGTAGAACATACGATGTGTTTAACCCGAGGTTGGATTGAGTTGTGATGTAAACCTGCCCGGAACCGCCCGGCTGTCCAGTAGTCACAACAATACCTATCCAATGTGGGAGGTTAAACATGGAGCCCAATAAGGACCCGAGGTTAGACTGAGTTGTGGCGTAAGACTGCCCGGAACCAACCGGCAACAGGCAGCCACAACAATACCTGTCTAATGTGAGAGGTCGGGGCCTTAATAAGACAATTAAGGCTGAGTCAGGATTGTTAGGATTAAGTGAACTAAAGACTTAATCAAAAATGGAACATGCTAAACTAAACGGACTGGTGGGGGTTAGGTTAGAAAACACTTAACCAACTTAGCATGTTGGCTAGAGATAGAAAACCTAGTAACGGGGGACCCTTTTCAGCAGTAACCCTAGAAGGTGTATCAAGATACCCTGAAACTAGGCAGGGTGGGGCACGATTACTGGGCTGATTGTAAGAGGTCAAATCGACGGCGGTGGTGTAGCAGTGTAGGTTCTAACGGAGTGCGGGCGTGCACACACTCCGGAGCAGAAAAATAAGGCACTGGACACCAGTAGCATACCTGTGCACTCTAAGGTTGTGTCGGGCCGCCACCACGGGACTTGATACACCCCATGGTGGGACCAGCATAGGTAACTACAACATCGGGGGCCGTAAGACACATGTAACTATGCGAGTAGGAGCCGATCATCATATAATGGATCACATCACCCTGATTATGGGGTGCCAGTTGGAAACTAGTTTATATGGGTTCAGAGATTTACATGGGGTACGATAGTATATTCGACCCTAGACAACTTAACCAAGTTTATAATGCATGCCCACTTCTTGTTTATACTTATCACACCCAGTTCTTTATTCATAGACAAAATAGTACTAGACTTACTCAGGCTTTATGTCTGACTCTACTTTTCTTTCGTCTTCTTTCTTCCGTTTCCCCCTCCCCCGGTCCTCAGGGAGGGAACACAGCAGCTTGATCAGCCTTACCATCCAGCTTGAAGAAGAGAAATGTATTGCTAGGACTTTCCTGTTTTGAACTATGGCTTTGGACAACCCACTATGGGGGCTTTGGCAGTTTATCTATGTTTTATTTATGCTTCTTTAAATAATGTACTCAAGACAGATTATGAAAATGTTATGTTATGTTTTTGGAAAGGATGTAAGACAATCATGGTGATGTTTTGTAACACGTATTTGACTTTATGAAATAAAAGTTTGTTGTTCTTCCGCTGTTTACAAATATGTGTTCTTATATCTGTCTTGTATATCTGTGACTTGTACTTATAAACCTCCACCAAAATTAGGGCATTCCCTTTGAGAGTGACCCTAACGGAGGTGGGGTGTTTCAAACATCGCGATGACATCTCAAACCACTATACTTATTTACTAAATCACTTAACCACTTTCACCCTCGAACCTTAATCATTTCTAAATTAAAAACGAAGTCAATCAAGTTGGGGTATAACTACCTCTCAGACCTTAACTGAACAACATTTCAAATCTCGAATTAGGGTAAGTTCATCTTTTAACTCTTTAACACTTCCTTACGTAACTTTCGTTCGAATAAATCTCTATTCGATAACTCCTCCCTTCGAATAACTATATTTGATAATCTCTCTTACGCATAACTAGATTCGATTAACCTTTCTTCAAATAAAATAAATTCGATTTACTCTATTTATTTAACCCTAATCAATTAACTCTTTTTACTTAACTCCTTTCGAATAACTAATTCAAAAACTCCTTTCGATTAAACTATAATCGATAACTCCTTTCGAATAACTAATTCAATAACTCTTATGTGTTTAACTCTATTCGAATAACTAATTCATTTATAAAGATTTACTTTTAGTAACGGTTCTTCACTTTACCAATGATTTCCTTTTTAATAACGTTTTCCTTTTTATAACGGTTTCCTTTTTATAACATCCTATTCAGTGATAAACAAATTTCCTTTTTATAACTCTATTTATTTTCTAAATATTTCCTTTTCAATTCTATTTGTAAATGGTTTTACAAATACCTCCTTTTCGATTTCATTTGTAAAAGTTTTACAAATATTCCACTTTCAATTCCATTTGTAAATGGTTTACAAACATTTCTCTTTCTGATTGATTTGTAAATGGTTTACAAACATTTCTCTTTCTGATTGATTTGTAAATGGCTTACAAACATTTCTCGTTCTAATCTATTTGCAGAAGGTTTGCAAATAATTCCTTTAGGGTTTCATTTCTAAGTATTTTCTATTTATAAATAATCCATTTATAAATAAATTTCTATTTATAAATATTCCATTTATAAATAATTCCTTTTATAAAATCTTCTTTGATTTTATAAATATTATCTCTTTTATAAAATCCTTTGATTTTGTAAATAAATCTATTTCAATATTCGTTTTGAAAATTTCCTTTTCACCATTCCAGTATGTTATGGTATTTAACACATCAAATCACGATGACCAATATCGTTCGAACACACATAATCGACAACAGATTATATATCACATCATATATTACAATATATGAATAGAACGGTATTATAATTATTGAGGAACCCAGTTGGGTCCCTCCAACCTGTTTCCCTGCATCCACAGATGTTAAACAATATAATAACATCGATTTCATTTTGACATGAAATATTCTGACAACCAGAATCCATATTTGGTTAACGATATACACATATAACTATATCGATATTTTTAACTAATTGACTAGCAGTTCAACCAAACATTCAACACACAGCAACCAACAGATGATTAACAGTTCTAAAAATACGTTATAAAAATATAATTGTTCAGAGTTGGTGAGTTTTACTCACATTGGCAGTTCATCGTTAAAGAACGATAAACTGTTGTTTAATTTGAATCAAACAGATTATTTCTCCATAAATTCAAACGAGCTTCAATCCACTCCAAGTCAGTTCCAAGGTGTAGCCACCGTTCATACGATCCCAACAGATCTTGTTTCGCTAAATTTCGATCACGTGTGACAAAGATATTTAGGTTACAAGTTAATACACATTTAATTAAAATAAAAACTTAGAATTAACTCCCACTGGGCCTTACCCCTTAAATTCCTTGGCCCAAACCCAGTTTAAAAAACACAACCCGAGAATCCATCTTCCTCCCTTCGTTACCTCCAGTAAAACCCGCTCCCAAATCATGTCATGAACGAATCCTTTTACCTCCACAAATCTCGCACCAAATCAACCGAAACTTCCACCGTTCTAATCCCCGCGTCGACCTCATCAAACCCAGACCCATCAACTCGAACTCGAGTTCATTCTCCTTGGTTACGGTTCCAGAAATTCGTAGACCCCCCATGGAAAAGCAGCGACCTGTTTTGGTCTGAAAACAACCCAAACTTTGCAAACACTCTCGGCTTCGCTTCCTTAACGCGAGTATAAACTCCGATTTGTTATTCAGGTGATCAGAGAATGAAGACACCCAAGCCCTAGTTGCGCTGTGATGAAACCAGCATCAGGAATCGATGTTCGAACCCAACCAAAATGAGATAGAAATGAAGTGCGTGCTCTGACGAATCCAAAGACATTCGATTTTTCTTTTCTGGAAATATAAAAAGCAACGGCGCAAGTTTTTGGTTTGTTGACTTGAGAATTAGGTTTTAATAAAATTTGAGGTGATTATATAGGAAGAAAATGGCATATTCTCGGAATATTCTTTTTCTGTTAATTCGTTTCACCTTCTAAAAATCCCTGTGATCACATACGATACTCAAAAATCACGAAAATTAGCATGCAGCTACAGATCGACATTACGGTCCCAACGAAACTAGTTTCGTCGAATTCCGACTTCGTATGCTCACACAACGTATTTTTAACCGTCAAAATACTGACTGTTTTTCACTCTAAAAATCCATACGGCCACACAGTGACTCTAAAAATCACGGAACTGGAAATCTAACAACTATTTGACATTGCGGCTCCAACAAAATTAGTTTCGTCGAATTCTGACTTCGTTTGCAAAAGTGGCTATTTTTAAAATCCTAAATAACCCTTTTAAATATATAAATATATTTAAATATAATTAAATTAAATATAAATAAATTTATATTATCGTATATATTCACAGTGGAATACCATACAGCTCTAGAATATTCCTATATGAATTTCTAACTCGATATTCACTTCTGGGTCAACCCGATATTCTATTTATATTGAAATCCCTTTTTAAAATATAAATAATTCCTTTATAAATTATAAAGGGATTCCACATCGACTTTTTCTAGAATTTGATTTGGACATACATCAAAATCTACACGACGAAATCCTGAATTTTCTCTTCCACTAGAAAGATATACTCCACCAGCTCCACACGTTTCTTGTTTCACAGAAATCCGGCTTAAAACGAACCTTGTACATCCAGTTGTAGTTCAAATCGCCATTTTACGAACTGCAGCGCCATTTCAAGCTCGATTTTAACTATAATGTCGTTTATATAATATATTCGTTATTCTAATCAAATTCTAAACTGAATTAAATATCACAGATGATCCAGTTCACACCATATTGTCATTTCAGCCAACTCTGATTATTCAAAATTATATATATTATTTAATTTATTAATTTAATTAAATATTCACCATTATTTAATTCCACGACCATTAAATTCACTATATCATTATTTATATAATTAAATAAATTAATTATAATACCTACGCAAATGCGGGTCATTACAATCTTCCCCACTTAAAATAATTTCGTCCTCGAAATTGCTAAGGTAGAGAATGACCCTATCGACTGGTTAGAACTTATTTGTTCACTTCTTAACTTCAGTTTCAACTGAACCAATTAAACTTCAATTAAAATATTAATTAATTCTTATCAACGAAAATTTTAAAAAATCCTGAAAATTTTCTAACGCCTTAACTCTTCGAAAAATTTCGCCAGCACCTCCTTTGTACGGGTCAATCGGTAAAACCACAACTCGCCACTCTGGGCCATCTCCAACCCAAAAGAAAATCAAACAGCCAAGCGGCTTGCCAATTCGGCTCATAAATCTTATATCCAATAGAAATATAACTTGTACCTTTTGTCGGCATATCATTATATCCTTTCCACCTGCTGCTAATTCAGCATATACCAATGTCATCCCAATCAAACTCCAATTACTTTTATCACCAACACAACCATTCGCTTTTAACCAAACCAAATTCCATTTCCAATTCAAGTATAAATCTTGATTCTAAACTCATAATCCCTTAATCTGGTTCCAATTCAAATTCAATTCAATTACCACTTAACTGGCTTTATCTTTAATTCCCATTTGCTTTCACAAATTTCTGTTAAATTTGTTTTTAATTCAAACAGTCTTTCCCTGGGAGTTTTTAAACTTCAAAAATCAAATTTTCCTTTTTGAAATTCAACACAACTTGTCTTTCCCAAAAAAAAATTCAAAACAGTATCTCTGGTAATAATTCGTCACTTACAACTCGAAAATGAATACTGATGATGCAGTTGTCATCATCAGAATCTATTTTCCGGCGATCGAAGTGAGTTCATTACTATAAAACTATTTCTAAACATTTCCACTTTGAAATTCATTTCAAAATATAGTTCACACTGCTTGTAAAACAATTTAAAATCTCCCAGGATCTTAAATTTTCCTTATTTTTAATCCAAATCCATTTACAAACACTTATCCAATTTTCCAGGATTTTAATTCAATTTCTGGTTTAAATTTCAGATTTAACTCATCTAATTTCACGTATTTCACGTATATGAATTCTGATTGGTTATTTACATAACCATTTAATTTATAATCTTACTCAATTATAATAACAACCATTATATCCAATATATATCAAAATATACTTTGGGTAAAATTATTTTCATTTTCCCTCTTTTCAAAACATGTCGTGCCGACCCGTCGTATTTGAGTGTTTATAAACTCCTACTGATATAGTGGATCAAACTGATCGACCAGAACTCATAAACTACTCAACCGATAAATCTTCAAAATATAAATTTTTTTTTTATATCATCTACAAATACGTTCACTCGTAAATATACACACAACTCAATCTAGTGTATTACTAACCCTATCTCTACCGAGTCATGCCACAGAGCCAAGGTAATTCTTAACTTAAGCTCTGATACCAACTGTAATGACCCGAAAATCCGGTCTAATTTGAGTTGACTAAATAACACAAGTCCAACCCAAATTGCACTAGAAACCAGGAAACTAATAGATAGAAATTAGAGGGTGAGGAAGGATAAGATAGAAACTTAGAATAGAAGAAGAAGAAGAACACAACATCAGAGTAACACGAACCTCACAGCGGAACGAATAACATATAGTAGAAAACATATCCTTGAAATAAAATCAGTATATGTATACAATAACATTATCAGAGTACAACACTTACAACACAGCGGAAATAAACTATATCTATATGATCCTGAAGCCTCCTGCTCCAAGCTCTCCAGGTGCATCTGTGAAATCCCGACTACTTGACTGCCCGTACAAAATTGGGCACCCAAGAGTTTAGGGAAAACAAAACAAAATAAACTCCGGGTCGGTCATGGGATTTAAAAGTTTTTATATGATTTTACTTTGATTTTTGAAGATCCCTTTCTTTCGTTTGGAATAAGAATAGACGGCGGAAAAGAATTGACCAAAGAAAATGAGTTTAGGGTTTAGAGAACTTAAGGTTTATTAATAGGATTTTTTTTCTTTGCGAATATTATATTAAATTTTAATCAACCGCTATTTATATTTGTCCTTTAAAATTCCTGTGATCACATACGATACCCAAAAATCACGAAACTGGACATACGACTAAAGTTCGACATTACGGTCCCAACGAAACTTGGTTCGTCTAATTCCGACTTCGTATGCTCACACAGCGTATTTTTAACCGTCAACATACTGACTGTTTTTCACATTAAAATCCCGTACAGCCATATACTGACTTCAAAAATCACGGAAATTGAAATCTAACAATAATTTGATAACAAAGGTACCCAAGACACCATGCTTTACGGCCAGCCTCTCGACTCGACCAACCCGCTATAATGTAGGACCTGTAGGGGTAAGAGTCTCTCGTTCGCCACCAAACCACGAAGTGAGAACCCCCTATCAGACTTACCAGCGAAGCAACATGGATTGGTGGGAGTAAAACGGTTTAAAACTGTTCAAGCAGGTAAATGATATCTCATAAGACCACGCCGTATAACGGAACGGGTTTTTCCCATATGAGAATCCAAAATATCTTTATATCAAAAACCTTTTGATATTAAAATAATGTCTATCAACCACAACTATAATAATCATCTAGCAGAAATGCTTTCATCTCACGTTCTACATATATAGTATACAATCAAAACCGCAAGGATGTATTGGGTAATGGATTTCCAACTATGACAAGGTATGGAACCACCTTTCGCTAGTGTACCTCTAGAAAGGAATACACTGGGTTCAACAAGAACATCTTGCAACCCGGCCACACATGACCGACCACTCATTTCGCTTGAGTGTATCGAATGTATATCACCAACGGTTGGGATCAGCAACCGTTTCCCGAATGGGACAACATCAACAATAGATTTTTAGAAGTAAATGAAACTCTAGATCAGGTGATTATACACCCTACTTCAGAGCGACCGACTTAGCCATGCTGCCTGCCCGATTTCTATCATTTACCGGTTGATGAGGCTTGAGGTAACGCTTTATCATCACATCAGATTCGCTTCGAATGCCACATTGTCAGATCCATCGAAAATCACTAATTGACGTCTACAACAGTACATTACGTGTAAGCTAAAGAAGTTTCCTTCTCTGCTTCCACTCTTGGTACGGTTGAAGAAATCAATGTACGTGACCTTTCTGGAAACACTCTGTTAGACATTCATCCATTCAACTCATCCAGGAACAGGATGAACTGAAGGCACTATTCAGTACATCCATCTTAGGTACTGTTATCAAAGACTTATACAATAGCCCTTGCACTTTACTCCGTCTTCAATTATCTTTGGCATATATGATTCGCAACGCTTATGCCAATATAGAGTGGTTCTTTGGATAATAATCCAACCGGTCTCTCCATATTAACATCGTTAAAATGGTCAAAAACTTCGATAGTCGGTGAGTTAACTATCGAAGAAAAAGACGTGTGCAAACAACGATATTATTTCCAGATGGAAATTCTATCAATCAATCATCAATCATATATATATATATATATACACACTCATATTTCCTATTTCAATATTTGAATACGTTTCTGATTCTATTTGGAAAACATTTCCAAATCTTCTTTACTTGGATTTAAACAGATGTTTAAATCAACATCGCGATGACATCTCAAACCACTATACTTATTTACTAAATCACTTAACCACTTTCACTCTCGAACCTTAACCATTTCTAAATTAAAAACGAAGTCAATCAAGTTGGGGTATAACTACCTCTCAGACCTTAACCGAACAACATTTCAAATCTCGAATTGGGGTAAGTTCATCTTTTAACTCTTTAACACTTCCTTACGTAACTTTCGATCGAATAAATCTCTATTCGATATCTCCTCCCTTCGAATAACTATATTTGATAATCTCTCTTACGCATAACTAGATTCGATTAACCTTTCTTCAAATAAACTAAATTCGATTTACTCTATTTATTTAACCCTAGTCGATTAACTCTTTTTACTTAACTCCTTTCGAATAACTAATTCGATAACTCCTTTCGATTAAACTATAATTGATAACTCCTTTCGAATAACTAATTCAATAACTCTTATGTGTTTAAATCTATTCGAATAACTAATTCATTTATAAAGATTTACTTTTAGTAACGGTTCTTCACTTTACAAATGATTTCCTTTTTAGTAACGTTTTCCTTTATATAACGGTTTCCTTTTTATAACATCCTATTCATTTATAAACAAATTTCCTTTATATAACTCTATTTATTTTCTAATTATTTCCTTTTTAATTCTATTCGTAAATGGTTTTACAAATACCTCCTTTTCGATTTCATTTGTAAAGGTTTTACAAATATTCCTCTTTCGATTCCATTTGTAAATGGTTTACAAACATTTCTCTTTCTGATTGATTTATAAATGGTTTACAAACATTTCTCTTTCTGAATTATTTGTAAATGGTTTACAAATATTTCTCGTTCTAATCTATTTGCAAATGGTTTGCAAATAATTCCTTTAGGGTTTCATTTCTAAGTATTTTCTATTTATAAATAATCCATTTATAAATAAATTTCTATTTATAAATATTCCATTTATAAATAATTCCTTTTATAAAATCTTCTTTGATTTTATAAATATTATCTCTTTTATAAAATCCTTTGATTTTGTAAATAAATCTATTTCAATATTCGTTTTGAAATTTTCCTTTTCACCATTCCAGTATGTTATGGTATTTAACACATCAAATCACGATGACCAATATCGTTCAAACACACATAATCGACAACAGATTATATATCACATCATATATTTCAATATATGAACAAAACGGTATTATAATTATTGAGGAACCCAGTTGGCTCCCTCCAACCTGTTTCCCTGCATCCACAGATGTTAACCAATATAATAACATCGATTTCATTTTGATATGAAATATTCTGACAACCAGAATCCATATTTGGTTAACGATATACACATATAACTATATCGATATTTTTAACTAACTAACTAGCAGTTCAACCAGACAGTCAACACACAGCAACCAACAGATGATTAACAGTTCTAAAAATATAACTGTCCAGAGTTGGTGAGTTTTACTCACATTGGCAGTTCATCGTTAAAGAACGATAAACTGTTGTTTTATTTGAACCAAACAGTTTATTTTGCCATAAATTCAAACGAGCTTCAATCCACTCCCAGTCAGTTCCATGGTGTAGCCACCATTCATACGATCCCAACGGATCTTGTTTCGCTAAATTTCAATCACGTATGACAAAGATATTTAGGTTACAAGTTAATACACATATAATTAAAATAAAAACTTATAATTAACTCCCACTGGGCCTTATCCCTTAAATTCCTTGGCACAAACCCGGTTTAAAAAACCCAACCCGAGAATCCATCTTCCTCCCTTCGTTACCTCCAGTAAAACCCGCTCCCAAATCATGTCATGAACGAATCCTTTTACCTCCACAAATCTCGCACCAAATCAACCGAAACTTCCACCGTTCTAATCCCCACGTCGACCTCATTAAACCCAAACCCATCAGCTCGAACTCGAGTTCCTTCTCCTTGGTTACGGTTCCAGAAATCCGTATACCCCCTTGGAAAAGCAGCGACCTGTTTTGGTCTGAAAACAACCCAAACTTTGCAAACACTCTCGGCTTCGCTTCCTTAACGCGAGTATAAACTCTGATTTGTTATTTAGGTGATCAGAGAATGAAGACACCCAAGCCCTAGTTGCGCTGTGATGAAACCAGCATTAGGAATCGATGTTCGAACCCAACCAAAATGAGATAGAAATGAAGTGCGTGCTCTGACGAATCCAAAGACATTCGATTTTGCTTTTCTGGAAAAATAAAAAGCAACGGCGCAAGTTTTTGGTTTGTTGACTTGAGAATTAGGTTTTAATAAAATTTGAGGTGATTATATAGGAAGAAAATGGCATATTCTCGGAATATTCTTTTTCTGTTAATTCGTTTCGCCTTCTAAAAATTCATGTGATCACATACGATGCTCAAAAATCACGAAAGTTGGCATGCAGCTACAGTTCGACATTACGGTCCCAACGAAACTGGTTTCGTCGAATTTCGACTTCGTATGCTCATACAGCGTATTTTTAACCGTCAAAATACTGATTGTTTTTCACTCTAAAAATCCATACGGCCACACAGTGACTCTAAAAATCACGGAACTGGAAATCTAACAACTATTTGACATTGCGGCTCCAACAAAATTAGTTTCGTCGAATTCCAACTTCGTTTGCAAAAGTGGCTATTTTTTAAGTCCTAAATAACCCTTTTAAATATATAAATATATTTAAATATAATTAAATTAAATATAAATAAATTTATATTATCGTATATATTCAAAGTGGAATACCATACAGCTCTAGAATATTCCTATATGAATTTCTAACTCAATATTCACTTCTGGGTCAACCCGATATTCTATTTATATTGAAATTCCCTTTAAAATATAAATAATTCCTTTATAAATTATAAAGGGATTCCACAGCGACTTTTTCTAGAATTTGATTTGGACATACATCAAGATTTACACGACGAAATCCCAATTTTTCTGTTCCACTAGAAATATATACTCCACCAGCTCCACACGTTTCTTGTTTCACAGAAATACGGCTTAAAACGAACCTTGTACATCCAGTTGAAGTTCAAATCGCCAATTTACGAACTACAGCGCCATTTCAAGCTCGATTTTAATTATAATATAATTATACGTTCAAACTGTCGTTTATATAATATATTCGTTATTCTAATCAAATTCTTAACTGAATTAAATATCACAGATGATCTAGTTCACACCATATCGCCATTTCAGCCAATTCTGATTATTCAGAATTATACATATTATTTAATTTATTATTTTAATTAAATATTCACCATTATTTAATTCCACGACCATTAAATTCACTATATCACTATTTATATAATTAAATAAATTAATTATAATACCTCTGCAAATGCGGGTCATTACAATCTTCCCCACTTAAAATAATTTCGTCCTCGAAATTGCTAAGGTAGAGAATGACCCTATCGACTGGTTAGAACTTATTTGTTCACTTCTTAACTTCAGTTTCAACTGAACCAATTAAACTTCAATTAAAATATTAATTAATTCTTATCAACAAAAAATTTCAAAAATCCTGAAAATTTTCTAACGCCTTAGCTCTTCGAAAAATTTCGCCAGCACCTCCTTTGTACTGGTCAATCGGTAAAACCACATCTCGCCACTCTGGGCCATCTCCAACCCAAAAGAAAATCAAACAGCCAAGCGGCTTGCCAATTCGGCTCATAAATCTTATATCCAATAGAAATATAACTTGTACCTTTTGTCGGCATATCATTATATCCTTTCCACCTGCTGCTAATTCAGCATATACCAATGTCATCCCAATCAAACTCCAATTACTTTTATCTCCAACACAACCATTCGCTTTTAACCAAGCCAAATTCCATTTCAAATTCAAGTATTATGCTTGATTCTAAACTTATAATCCCTTAATCTGGTTCCAATTCAAATTCAATTCAATCCAATTACCACTTAACTGGCTTTATCTTTAATTCCCATTTGCTTTCACAAATTTCTGTTAAATTTGTTTTTAATTCAAACAGTCTTTCCCTGGGAGTTTTTAAACAGTTTACTCTTTTCAAAAATCAATTTTTCCTTTTTGAAATTCAACACAACTTGTCTTTCCCAAAAAAAAATTCAAAACAGTATCTCTGGTAGTAATTCGTCACTTACAACTCAAAAATGAATACTGATGATGCAGCTGTCATCATCAGAATCTATTTTCCAGCGATCGAAGTGAGTTCATTACTATAAAACTATTTCTAAACATTTCCACTTTGAAATTCATTTCAAAATATAATTCATACTGCTTGTAAAACAATTTAAAATCTCCCAAGATATTAAATTTTCCTTATTTTTAATCCAAATCCATTTACAAACACTTATCCAATTTTCCAGGATTTTAATTCAATTTCTGGTTTAAATTTCAGATTTAACTCATCTGATTTCACGTATTTCACTTATATGAATTCTGATTGGTTATTTACATAACCATTTAATTTATAATCTTACTCGATTATAATAACAACCAATATATTCAATATATATCAAAATATACTTTGGGTAAAATTATTTTCATTTTCCCTCTTTTCAAAACATATCGTGTCGACCCGTCGTATTTGAGTGTTTATAAACTCCTACCGATATAGTGGATCAAATTGATCGACCAGAACTCATAAACTACTTAACCAATAAATCTTCAAAATATAAAAATTATTTTTATATCATCTACAAATACGTTCACTCGTAAATATACACTCAACTCAATCTAGGGTATTACTAACCCTATCTCTACCGAGTCATGCCACAGAGCCAAGGTAATTCTTAATTTAAGCTCTGATACCAACTGTAATGACCCGAAAATCCGGTCCAATTTGAGTTGACTAAATAACACAAGTCCAACCCAAATTGCACTGGAAACCAGGAAACTAATAGATAGAAATTAGAGGGTGAGGAAGGATAAGATAGAAACTTAGAATAGAAGAAGAAGAAGAACACAACATCAGAGTGGCACGAACCTCACAGCTGAACGAATAACATATAATAGAAAACATATCCTTGAAATAAAATCAGTATATGTATACAATAACATTATCAGAGTACAACACTTACAACACAGCGGAAATAAACTATATCTATATGATCCTGAGGCCTCCTGCTCCAAGCTCTCCAAGTGCATCTGTGAAATCCCGACTACTTGACTGCCCGTACAAAATTGGGCACCCAAGAGTTTAGGGAAAACAAAACAAAATAAACTCCGGGTCAGTCATGGGATTTAAAAGATTTTATATGATTTTACTTTAATTTTTGAAGATCCCTTTCTTTCGTTTGGAATAAGAATAGACGGCGGAAAAGAATTGACCAAAGAAAATGAGTTTAGGGTTTAGAGAACTTAAGGTTTATTAATAGGATTTTTTTTCTTTGCGAATATTATATTAAATTTTAATCAACCGCTATTTATATTTGTCCTTTAAAATTCCTGTGATCACATACGATACCCAAAAATCACGAAACTGGACATACGACTAGAGTTCGACATTACGGTCCCAACGAAACTGGTTTCGTCAAATTCCGACTTCGTATGCTCATACAACATTTTTTTAACCATCAAAATACTGACTGTTTTTCACATTAAAATCCCGTACGGCCATATACTGACTTCAAGAATCACGGAAATTGAAATCTAACAATGTAATGACCCGCATTTTTAGAGATGGAATAATTAATTAATTTAATTATTAAATATCGTTATAGCGATATCGAGAACCATAATTAAATAATATTGAATATTTAATTAATATTTATAATGAATAATAAATTATAAATATCGAAATAGTCAGAAATAGTAGAATTCACAATAGAGTGTGAATTGAATAGTATACGAGATGTGGTTGAGTTTCGATTCGAAATATAATAACGAATATATTAAATCGATGACAATTGAACGTATAGTTTATATTATAAATATAATCGAGCTCGAAATGGCGCTGCAGTTCGTAATTTGGCGATTCGAACTTTAAACGAATATAAAGAGGCCGTTTTAAATCGGATTTCTGTGAAACAAGAAACGTTCAGGAGCTGGTGAAGTATATTTTTCTGACAGAAGAGAAAAATCAAGATTTCGTCGTGTAGATTGTGAGTTGTGTCCAAATCAAATTTTAAAATAGTCGCTATAGAATTGTTTATCGACCGTAACGGTTTATCGATATAACTAGATACCGGTTTCGAATTTAGACCAGATTCTTTTGAGACATAGTGATAATTAAATTTTTAGAATTTTATTGAAATTTTTATTTAATTAAATAAGCAACTTTTTATTTGGAGTATTTTGCACCTTGTAATCAACATTTTGAGGTTTCACAAAATGAGTTAATCTACCGATATTATTATATTTTTGGGATCGTGGCTCATCGCTGGACACAACCATATGTTTACTTCTGTCTATAGCGGTCCGTAGAAAGAAATGAAATTTTATGTAATGGGTACACTAAGCTTGAAAAATATAAAACATTGTTGCAACTCACACAACATGAAATCCCAGAAAGACAAACATCGAAGGCTTCCTATAAAAAGGACGACATGAGCAATTTCAATTATAGCAAGTTATTAAACTCTAGATAGCATAGTATATCATGCCTACAAGTTCGGTGGTAATACACGTACTTAAACATTCTTTTATGACCAAAAGTGGGCAAGGCTTCTCTATACAAAGTATGAGTGTCCTATAAACCTGTAAGGTGCGGAAAAAAAATGAAGAGAAGGATGAAGAATGTAAGGTAATCCAAACGACGTGTCACCCGTTATGTGTATGGATAATTTAACAGTAACGTGCCCCATTTTCTCCCTTTCAGCAAATAGTATTTAAATGAAAAACGAGATGATTGCAGCCAGCTAAAAAGAAGGAAAACAAATTAAAACTCATATAGTGGAAATCCTAACATCTTATCCTCACTAAGTTCGAACCATTGCCTGCCACTGTCGGGTTTACGCAAGAGCCAAAGGCTCAACGAGGTGGAAGACTGAGGATGCGACTGTTGTGGTGAGGGCTCTGAGAGTGGGCTCGAAGTACGATCTGGAAATGACGTGAGTGGGAAGCTGGTTCGCGAAATACGGGTGGCGTCGGTTGACATTACAAAGGAGCGGTGTATTTCAATGAAGCAGGAAAGGGAGGGAATATTACTGGAAACATATGCGGTCATGGAAAAAGGCTCGGATGTGGTAGTGTAAATTGGTGGAGAATGGCACCACAAAGTAGTAGTGTCAGTTTGGGTTCAACGTTGTGTAGAGGGAGGTTATGGGGATGGAAAATGGAAGTGGCGTATGCATGAAAAGGGAGAGAGGTAGTTGGCATCTGTGTATAGGCAAAGAAGTATACAATATAAAAGAGGAGAAGAGTGTTCGGAAATGGCTGCTGAAAACATGAAGAGCGGCTAGTGATTTTTTTTTCGGTGGAGTTTTCTTCATACAGGAGATAGAAGAGAAGTAGGATTGGAAGCGGTTTGGGTTTTGCCTTGGATAGATGGGTCGGAGTGGGAAGATGGCAAGGCCCGTGTAAATAAAAGTTAAGGCCCAAGAAAGAAGAAAAACAAAATATATAAAAGAAGTGAAAACGTGAGGGTTTGGGCCAAGTTAGCAAAGGTAAATCCCATATTTAATTTATTAAGTTTAAATTAAAATAAATTAGTATATTAACTTTAAATTATCGTATCTGGCACATACGATATCAGAATTTCGAACGGTCAGATTCGTTGGGATCGTATGGACGGTGGCTCCACAATGGAACTGACTCGGAGAGAATCAGAGCTCGTTACAATTTCTAGCAAAATAAATTGTCCGTCTGAATCAAGCGATGGTTATCGTTATTAACGATGATCGTCCAATGTGAGTAAATCTCACTAACTCTAAACAGTTTATAATTTCATGTTGTATCTTTAGAACTGTTAGAAATTGTCTGATTGACTGTATCTTGACTGTTTGATTGAACTGCTAGTCAGTTAGTTGAATTTTCTATATCGATTCTGTTTAACAGAATATATCATATAGAACTGAAAGTGATGATAATCATATTGTGTAACATCTGTGATGCAGGGAAACAGGTTGGAGGATCCAACTGGATTCCTCAACAGTTATTTTACTGTGATTTATATATTGTGATATATAATGTGATATATAATCTGTTGGCGATTATATGTGTTTGGACGATATTGAACATCGTGATTTGATATGATTGAATACCATAACATACCGGAATGTTGGTAAGGAATAATTTCAAAATGATATTGAAATAAGAGATATTTATAAATTTAAATATTTATAAATAAGGAATATTTATAAATTGGGACATTTATAAATAGGAGATATTTTAAAAAAGGAAAATAAATTCAAAACATTTCTTTTTGAATGGAAAAGCCTGTGTGGCGGGTTTGGGGATTTTCCCGATGCTCCCGTTACAAAGGAGGTTATGGCGAATTTTTCAGAGAATTTAAGGAGCTAGAATATTTCAAGAATAAATTTGAAAAGGAAATATTTGTAAACCATTTACCAATAGAATTGAAAAGGAAACGTTATAAAAAGGGAAATCATTTTTAAAGTGTAGAACCGTTATTTAAAAGTAAATCTTTTCAAATGAATAAAACGTTGTTAAAAAGGAAATATTTATAAAGTGATTAGTTCAGTTAATCGAGATAAGTAAATCAAGTTAGGTTAATCGAGTTGAATTAGTCAGTTGAGTTAATAAATTAAGTTAGTCAATCCAAGTAAAACCAGTTAGAGTTAATTAATTAAGGTTGACCAGTTAGAGTTAATCGGTTAGAATTAACCAGTTAGAGTTAATCAATAAGAGTTAATCAAATAGAGTTAAGTAAAATTAGAACTGACTAGAGATTAGTAAATTGAATGGTTTTCTAAGTGTCTATCTGATGTTGGTTTCGGCCTTCGGGATTTATGCTTAGGGGATTGTTCTCATACTAGTTCACAGTCAGGGACTGATAGTTGGGGAAGAGTAGTGATTTGTAAAAAAGCAGATGGAAACGTTTTCCAGTGTTAATAACATATATTTTCTAAACATAGAAAATAAGGCAATGTGAATATATTTATATAGATATATGTTGATGATTGATCGATATAATTTCCATCTGGAAATAATATCGTTGTTTGCACACTTGTTTTTCTTTGATAGTTAACTCACAGACTGTCGAAGTTTTGACCATTTTAACGTTGTTAATATGGAGAGACCATTTGGATTATTATCCAAAGAACCACTCTGTATTGGCATAAGCGTCGCGAATCACATATGCCAAAATAATCGAAGACGGAGTAAAATACAAGGGCTGTTGTATAAGTCTTAGATAACAGTGACTAAGATGGATATACGGAATAGTGCCTTCGGTTTGTCCAGTCCCAGGACAACTTGTATGGACGAAGGTCTGACAGAGTATATCCAATGGATCGCGTAAGTTGATCTGTTCAAACGTATTCACGTTTGGTGGCGGAGGAATTCATTTCTCTAAGCTGTATACCCGCGTTATTTTTGGATAAATCAATTTGTGATTTGGCGGGTATGACAATGTGACATTCTAAGTGAATGAAGATGAATGTCCGACAGAGTATTTCCAGAAAGGTCATGTACCTTGATTTCTTCGGCCGTACCAAGAGTGGAAGCGGAGAAGGAAACTTCTTTTAGCTGACACGTAATGTACTGTTGTAGACGTCAATTAGTGATTTTCGATGGATCTGACAATGTGGCATTCGAAGTGAATCTGATGTAATGATAAAGCGTAGCTTCTAGCCTCATCAACCGGTAAATGACAAAAATCGGGCAGGCAGCATGGCTAAGTCGGTCGCACCGAAGTAGGGTGTATAATCACCTATCTAGAGAATATTCATTTGTTTCTTAAATCTATCAATGCTGTCCCATATATATATATATATATACGGGAACGGTTGCTGATCCCAACCGTTGGTGATATACAGTGTATACACTCAAGCGAAATGAGTGGTCGGTCATGTGTGGCTGAGTTGCAAGATGTTCTTGTTGAACTCCAGTGTATCGTTCCTAGAGTACACTGATCAGAAGGTGGTTCCATACCTTGTCATAGTTGGAAATCCATTATCCAATACGTGCTTGCGATTTTGATTGTATACTATATATGTAGAACGTGAGATGAAAGCGTTTCTGCTAGTTGATATCTATTTGTACATAGACATTATTATAATATCAAAAGGTTTTTGATATAAAGATATTTTGGATTCTCATAAGGGAAAAACCCGCCCGTTCTGCGGCGTGGTCTTATGAGATATCATTTACTTGTTCATATACCTGTTTTACTCACACCAGTCCCATGACTGACCCGGAGTTTACTTTGTTGTTTTCCCTAAACTCTTAGGTGCCTAATTTGTACGGGCAGTCAAGTAGTCAGGATTTTGCAGATATACTTGGAGAGCTTGGAGCAGGAGGCTTTTGGATCATATAGCTATAGTTTATTTCCGCTGTGTTGTAAGTGTTGTACTCTGATAAGTGCTATTGTATACATAACTGTTATATTTCAAAGTTATGTTATCTATTATATGTTATTCGTTCCGCTGTGAGGTTCGTGTTACTCTGATGTTGTGTTCTTCTTCTTCTTCTATTCTAAGTTTCTATCTTATCTATTCTCACCCTCTAATTTCTTTTATTAATTACCAGGATTTTTCGATGTTTTGGTTATCGACATCATGCTTATGTCGATAACCAAAGTCGCCGAAAATCCGGGTCATTACAGTTGGTATCAGAGCTTAAGTTAAGAATTACCTTGGCTCTGTGGCGTGACTCGGTAGAGATTTGGTTAGTAATACCCTATATTGAGTTTGAGTGTATATATATACGAGTGCGTATTTTTATTTGATATAAAAATTTGTTTTATATTGTGGAGATTCATTGGTTGAGTTGTTTATGAGTTCTGGTCGATCAGTTTGATCCACTGTATCGGTAGGAGTAAATAAACACTTGAATACGATGGACCGACACAGTATGGATATGTGATATATTATCATATATAGGTTGTGATTATAATCGAGTAAGATTATAAAATGTGAAAAGGTTATATCTGTCCAATCGGAATTTATATAAGTAAAATATATGAAATAAGATGAATTAAATTTGAATTTAAATCAGATTTGGAATTAAAATAAGGAAATTTTAAGTTCTTGGGAGATTTTGAAATGTTTTGAAAATGGAAGTATTTGGTAATGATTTTGAAAATGATATAGTATTGAAATCACTTATTTCGCTGGAAAATAATCCCGATGATGACTGCGCAGTATCATCGGTGTGATTTTCGAGTTTCTAAGTGGTGGATTACTACCAAAGATTTTGATTTGAATTGTTTTGATAAAACAAGTTGTTTAGAAATTCAAAGGTTTTGAATAGGTATTTTGATTTCAAATGGATTTGTAATTTACCCAGGAATTTAAGTTTTGGAATTTAAATTTAACTTATGAAGTTAAATAAAGTGAGATGGTAAAAATAAATTGAAATTTAACTTGAACTAAGTTAAATAGAATTTGAAATATAGCTGGACTTAGGATTTGAAAATCAAGGATGAAACTTGAAATTGAAAATGGGATTCGACTTGAGTATAAGCGAATGATTTGATTTGACGATATAAAAGTGATTGAGTTTGATTGGGATGGCATTTGTATATGCCGAGTTGATAACAGATGGTAGGGATATAATGATATGCCCAACAAAAAGGTACAAGTTTATATTTTATATGAGTTTGGAATTTATGAGCCGAATTGGCAAGCCGTTTGGCGTTTTGATTTTCTTTTGGGTTGAAGAAGGCCAAGAGAGGAGAGTTGGAGTTTGAGCTATTGACCAGTACAAAGGAGGTGCTGGCGAAATTTTCAGAAGATTTAAAGTGTTAGAAAATTTTCAGAATTTTTGAAAATTTTAGTTAGTCGGAAGGAATTAATATTGAAGTCGATATTAATTGGTTCAGTTAAAACCAGAGATAAGTGGTAACATATAAGCTTTTACCAAATAGATAGGGTCACCCTCTAACTTAGCAATTTCGAGGACGAAATTATTTTTAAGTGGGGAAGAATGTAATGACCCGCATTTTTAGAGATGGAATAATTAATTAATTTAATTATTAAATATCGTTATAGCGATATCGAGAACCATAATTAAATAATATTGAATATTTAATTAATATTTATAATGAATAATAAATTATAAATATCGAAATAGTCAGAAATAGTAGAATTCACAATAGAGTGTGAATTGAATAGTATACGAGATGTGGTTGAGTTTCGATTCGAAATATAATAACGAATATATTGAATCGACGACAGTTGAACGTATAGTTTATATTATAAATATAATCGAGCTCGAAATGGCGCTGCAGTTCGTAATTTGGCAATTCGAACTTTAAACGAATATAAAGAGGCCGTTTTAAATCGGATTTCTGTGAAACAAGAAACGTTCAGGAACTGGTGAAGTATATTTTTCTGATAGAAGAGAAAAATCAAGATTTCGTCATGCAGATTGTGAGTTGTGTCCAAATCAAATTTTAAAATAGTCGCTATAGAATTGTTTATCGACCGTAACGGTTTATCGATATAACTAGATACCGGTTTCGAATTTAGACCAGATTCTTTTGAGACATAGTGATAATTAAATTTTTAGAATTTTATTGAAATTTTTATTTAATTAAATAAGCAACTTTTTATTTAGAGTATTTTGCACCCTATAATCAACATTTTGAGGTTTCACAAAATGAGTTAATCTACCGATATTATTATATTTTTGGGATCGTGGCTCATCGCTGGACACAACCATATGTTTACTTCTGTCTATAGCGGTTCGTAGAAACAAATGAAATTTTATGTAATGGGTACACTAAGCTTGAAAAATATAAAACATTGTTGCAACTCACACAACATGAAATCCCAGAAAGACAAACATCGAAGGCTTCCTATAAAAAGGACGACATGAGCAATTTCAATTATAGCAAGTTATTAAACTCTAGATAGCATAGTATATCCTGCCTACAAGTTCGGTGGTAATACACGTACTTAAACATTCTTTTATGACCAAAAGTGGGCAAGGCTTCTCTGTACAAAGTATGAGTGTCCTATAAACCTGTAAGGTGCAGAAAAAAATGAAGAAAAAGATGAAGAATGTAAGGTAATCCAAACGACGTGTCACCCGTTATGTGTATGGATAATTTAACAGTAACGTGCCCCATTTTCTCCCTTTCAGCAAATAGTATTTAAATGAAAAACGAGATGATTGTAGCCAGCTAAAAAGAAGGAAAACAAATTAAAACTCATATAGTGGAAATCCTAACATCTTATCCTCACTAAGTTCGAACCATTGCCTGCCACTGTCGGGTTTGCGCAAGAGCCAAGGGCTCGACGAGGTGGAAGACTGAGGATGCGACTATTGTGGTGAGGGCTCTGAGAGTGGGCTCAAAGTACAATCTGGAAATGACGTGAGTGGGAAGCTGGTTCGCGAAATACGGGTGGCGTCGGTTGACATTACAAAGGAGCGGTGAATTTCAATGAAGCAGGAAAGGGAGGGAATATTACTGGAAACATATGCGGTCATGGCAAAAGGCTCGGACGCGGTAGTGCAAATTGGTGGAGAATGGCACCACAAAGTAGTAGTGTCAGTTTGGGTTCAACTTTGTGTAGAGGGAGGTTATGGGGATGGAAAATGGAAGTGGTGTATGCATGAAAAGGGAGAGAGGTAGTTGGCATCTGTGTATAGGCAAAGAAGTATACAATATAAAAGAGGAGAAGAGTGTTCGGAAATGGCTGCTGAAAACATGAAGAGCGGCTAGTGATTTTTTTTCGGTGGAGTTTTCTTCATACAGGAGATAGAAGAGAAGTAGGATTGGAAGCGGTTTGGGTTTTGCCTTGGATGGATGGGTCAGAGTGGGAAGATGGCAAGGCCCGTGTAAATAAAAGTTAAGGCCCAAGAAAGAAGAAAAACAAAATATATAAAAGAAGTGAAAACGTGAGGGTTTGGGCCAAGTTAGCAAAGGTAAATCCCATATTTAATTTATTAAGTTTAAATTAAAACAAATTAGTATATTAACTTTAAATTATCGTATCTGGCACATACGATATCAGAATTTCGAACGGTCAGATTCGTTGGGATCGTATGGACGGTGGCTCCACAATGGAACTGTCTGGGAGCGAATCAGAGCTCATTACAATTTCTAGCAAAATAAATTGTCCGTCTGAATCAAGCGATGGTTATCGTTATTAACGATGATCGTCCAATGTGAGTAAATCTCACTAACTCTAAACAGTTTATAATTTCATGTTGTATCTTTAGAACTATTAGAAATTGTCTGATTGACTGTATGTTGATTGTTTGATTGAACTGCTAGTCAGTTAGTTGAATTTTCTATATCGATTCTGTTTAACAGAATATATCATATAGAACTGAAAGTGATGATAATCATATTGTGTAACATCTGTGATGCAGGGAAACAGGTTGGAGGAATCCAACTGGATTCCTCAACAGTTATTTTACTGTGATTTATATATTGTGATATATAATGTGATATATAATCTGTTGGCGATTATATGTGTTTGGACGATATTGAACATCGTGATTTGATATGATTGAATACCATAACATACCGGAATGTTGGTAAGGAATAATTTCAAAATGATATTGAAATAAGAGATATTTATAAATTTAAATATTTATAAATAAGGAATATTTATAAATTGGGATATTTATAAATAGGAGATATTTTAAAAAAGGAAAATAAATTCAAAACATTTCTTTTTGAATGGAAAAGCCCTTGTGGCGGGTTTGGGGATTTCCCGATGCTCCCGTTACAAAGGAGGTTATGGCGAATTTTTCAGAGAATTTAAGGAGTTAGAATATTTCAAGAATAAATTTGAAAAGGAAATATTTGTAAACCATTTACCAATAGAATTGAAAAGGAAACGTTATAAAAAGGGAAATCATTTTTAAAGTGTAGAACCATTATTTAAAAGTAAATCTTTTTAAATGAATAAAATGTTGTTAAAAAGGAAATATTTATAAAGTGATTAGTTCAGTTAATCGAGATAAGTAAATCAAGTTAGGTTAATCGAGTTGAATTAGTCAGTCGAGTTAATAAATTGAGTTAGTCAAACCAAGTAAAACCAGTTAGAGTTAATTAATTAAGGTTGACCAGTTAGAGTTGATCGGTTAGAATTAACCAGTTAGAGTTAATCAATAAGAGTTAATCAAATAGAGTTAAGTAAAATTAGAACTGACTAGAGATTAGTAAATTGAATGGTTTTCTAAGTGTCTATTTGATGTTGGTTTCGGCCTTCGGGATTTATACTTAGGGGATTGTTCTCGTATTAGTTTACAGTCAGGGACTGATAGTTGGGGAAGAGTAGTGATTTGTAAATAAGCAGATGGAAACGTTTTCCAGTGTTAATAACATATATTTTCTAAACATAGAAAATAAGGCAATGTGAATATATATATATATAGATATATGTTGATGATTGATCAATATAATTTCCATCTGGAAATAATATCGTTGTTTGCACACTTGTTTTTCTTTGATAGTTAACTCACAGACTATCGAAGTTTTGACCATTTTAACGTTGTTAATATAGAGAGACCATTTGGATTATTATCCAAAGAACCACTATGTATTGGCATAAGCGCCGCGAATCACATATGCCAAAGATAATCGAAGACGGAGTAAAATACAAGGGCTGTTGTATAAGTCTTAGATAACAGTGACTAAGATGGATATACGGAATAGTGCCTTCGGTTTGTCCAGTCCCAGGACAACTTGTATGGACGAAGGTCTGACAGAGTATATCCAATGGATCGCGTAAGTTGATCTGTTCAAACGTATTCACGTTTGGTGGCGGAAGAATTAGTTTCTCTAAGCTGTATACCCGTGTTATTTTTGGATAAATCAATTTGTGATTTGGCGGGTATGACAATGTGACATTCTAAGTGAATGAAGATGAATGTCCGACAGAGTATTTCCAGACAGGTCACGTACCTTGATTTCTTCGACCGTACCAAGAGTGGAAGCGGAGAAGGAAACTTCTTTTAGCTGACACGTAATGTACTGTTGTAGACGTCAATTAGTGATTTTCGATGGATATGACAATGTGGCATTCGAAGTGAATCTGATGTAATGATAAAGCGTAGCTTCTAGCCTCATCAACCGGTAAATGACAGAAATCGGGCAGGCAGCATGGCTAAGTCGGTCGCACCGAAGTAGGGTGTATAATCGCCTATCTAGAGAATATTCATTTGTTTCTTAAATCTATCAATGCTGTCCCATATATATACACGGGAACGGTTGTTGATCCCAACCATTGGTGATATACATTCGATACACTCAAGCGAAATGAGTGGTCGGTCATGTGTGGCTGAGTTGCAAGATGTTCTTGTTGAACTCCAGTGTATCGTTCCTAGATTACACTGATCAGAAGGTGGTTCCATACCTTGTCATAGTTGGAAATCCATTATCCAATACATGCTTGCGATTTTGATTGTATACTATATATGTAGAACGTGAGATGAAAGCGTTTCTGCTAGTTGATATCTATTTGTACATAGACATTATTATAATATCAAAAGGTTTTTGATATAAAGATATTTTGGATTCTCATAAGGGAAAAACCCGTTCCGTTCTGCGGCGTGATCTTATGAGATATCATTTACTTGTTCATATACCTGTTTAAACTGTTTTACTCACACCAGTCCCATGACTGACCCGGAGTTTACTTTGTTGTTTTCCTTAAACTCTTGGGTGCCTAATTTGTACGGGCAGTCAAGTAGTCAGGAATTTGCAGATATACTTGGAGAGCTTGGAGCAGGAGGCTTTTGGATCATATAGCTATAGTTTATTTCCGCTGTGTTGTAAGTGTTGTACTCTGATAAGTGCTATTGTATACATAACTGTTATATTTCAAAGTTATGTTATCTATTATATGTTATTCGTTCCGCTGTGAGGTTCGTGTTACTCTGATGTTGTGTTCTTCTTCTTCTTCTATTCTAAGTTTCTATCTTATCTATTCTCAGCCTCTAATTTCTTTCATTAATTACCAGGATTTTTCGATGTTTTGGTTATCGACATCATGTTTATGTCGATAACCAAAGTCGCTGAAAATCCGGGTCGTTACAAACAATAATTTGATTACAAAGGTACCCCAGACACCATGCTTTACGGCCAGCCTATCGACTCGACCAATCCGCTATAATGTAGGACCTGTAGGGGTAAGAGTCTCCCGTTCGCCACCAAACCGCAAAGTGAGAACCCCCTATCAGACTTACCAGTGAAGCAACATGGACTGGTGTGAGTAAAACGGTTTAAAACTGTTCAAGCAGGTAAATGATATCTCGTAAGACCACGCCGTATAACGAAACGGGTTTTTCCCTTATGAGAATCCAAAATATCTTTATATCAAAAACCATTTGATATTATAATAATGTCTATCAACCACAACTATAATAATCATCTAGCAGAAACGCTTTCATCTCACGTTCTACATATATTGTATACAATCAAAACCGCAAGCACGTATTGGGTAATGGATTTCCAACTATGACAAGGTATGGAACCACCTTTCGCTAGTGTACCTTTAGAAAGGAATACACTGGGTTCAACAAGAACATCTTGCAACCCGCCCACACATGACCGACCACTCATTTCACTTGAGTGTATCGAATGTATATCACCAACGGTTGGGATCAGCAACCGTTTCCCGAATGGGACAACATCAACAATAGATTTTTAGAAGTAAATGAAACTCTAGATCAGGTGATTACACACCCTACTTCGGAGCGACCTACTTAGCCATGCTGCCTGCCCGATTTCTGTCATTTACCGGTTGATGAGGCTTGAGGTAACGCTTTATCATCACATCAGATTCTCTTCGAATGCCACATTGTCAGATCCATCGAAAATCACTAATTGATGTCTACAACAGTACATTACGTGTTAGCTAAAAAAGTTTCCTTCTCCGCTTCCACTCTTGGTACGGTTGAAGAAATCAATGTACGTGACCTTTCTGGAAATACTCTGTCAGATATTCATCCATTCAACTCATCCAGGAACAGGATGAACCGAAGGCACTATTCAGTACATCCATCTTAGGCACTGTTATCTAAGACTTATACAATAGCAATTGCACTTTACTCCATCTTCAATTATCTTTGGCATATATGATTCGCAACGCTTATGCCAATACAGAGTGGTTCTTTGGATAATAATCCAACCGGTCTCTCCATATTAACATCATTAAAATGGTCAAAAACTTTGATAGTCGGTGAATTAACTATCGAAGAAAAACACGTGTGCAAACAACGATATTATTTCCAGATGGAAATTCTATAAATCAATCATATATATATATACACTCATATTTCCTATTTCAATATTTGATCACGTTTCTGATTCTATTTGGAAAACATTTCCAAATCTTCTTTACTTGGATTTAAACAGATGTTTAAATCAACATCTCGACGACATCTCAAACCAGTATACTTATTTACTAAATCACTTAACCACTTTCACTCTCGAACCTTAACCATTTCTAAATTAAAAACGAAGTCAATCAAGTTGGCGTATAACTACCTCTCAGACCTTAACTGAACAACATTTCAAATCTCGAATTAGGGTAAGTTCATCTTTTAACTCTTTAACACTTCCTTACGTAACTTTCGTTCGAATAAATCTCTATTTGATAACTCCTCCCTTCGAATAACTATATTTGATAATCTCTCTTACGCATAACTAGATTCGATAAACCTTTCTTCAAATGAACTAAATTCGATTTACTCTATTTATTTAACCCTAATCGATTAACTCTTTTTACTTAACTCCTTTCGAATAACTAATTCGATAACTCCTTTCGATTAAACTATAATCGATAACTCCTTTCGATTAAACTATAATCGATAACTCCTTTCGAATAACTAATTCAATAACTCTTATGTGTTTAACTCTATTCGAATAACTAATTCATTTATAAAGATTTACTTTTAGTAACGGTTCTTCACTTTACAAATGATTTCCTTTTTAGTAACGTTTTCCTTTTTATAACGGTTTCCTTTTTATAACATCCTATTCAGTTATAAACAAATTTCCTTTTTATAACTCTATTTATTTTCTAAATATTTCCTTTTTAATTCTATTTGTAAATGGTTTTACAAATACCTCCTTTTCGATTTCATTTGTAAAGGTTTTACAAATATTCCTCTTTCGGTTCCATTTGTAAATGGTTTACAAACATTCCTCTTTCTGATTGATTTGTAAATGGTTTACAAACATTTCTCTTTCTGAATTATTTGTAAATGGTTTACCAACATTTCACGTTCTAATCTACTTGCAAATGGTTTGCAAATAATTCCTTTAGGGTTTCATTTCTAAGTATTTTCTATTTATAAATAATCCATTTATAAATAAATTTCTATTTATAAATATTCCATTTATAAATAATTCCTTTTATAAAATCTTCTTTGATTTTATAAATATTATCTCTTTTATAAAATCCTTTGATTTTGTAAATAAATCTATTTCAATATTCGTTTTGAAATTTTCCTTTTCACCATTCCAGTATGTTATGGTATTTAACACATCAAATCACGATGACCAATATCGTTCAAACACACATAATCGACAACAGATTATATATCACATCATATATTACAATATATGAACAGAACGGTATTATAATTATTGAGGAACCCAGTTGGATCCCTTCAACCTGTTTCCCTGCATCCACAGATGTTAACCAATATAATAACATCGATTTCATTTTGATATGAAATATTCTGACAACCAGAATCCATATTTGGTTAACGATATACACATATAACTATATCGATATTTTTAACTAACTGACTAGCAGTTCAACCAGATAGTCAACACACAACAACCAACAGATGATTAACAGTTCTAAAAATATAACTGTCCAGAGTTGGTGAGTTTTACTCACATTGGCAGTTCATCGTTAAAGAACGATAAACTATTGTTTTATTTGAATCAAACAGTTTATTTCGCCATAAATTCAAACGAGCTTCAATCCACTCCCAGTCAGTTCCATGGTGTAGCCACCATTCATACGATCCCAACGGATCTTGTTTCGCTAAATTTCGATCAAGTATGACAAAGATATTTAGGTTACAAGTTAATACACATTTAATTACAATAAAAACTTAGAATTAACTCCCACTGGGCCTTACCCCTTAAATTCCTTTGAACAAACCCGGTTTAAAAAACCCAACCCGAGAATCCATCTTCCTCCCTTCGTTACCTCCAGTAAAACCCGCTCCCAGATCATGTCATGAACGAATCCTTTTACCTCCACAAATCTCGCACCAAATCAACCGAAACTTCCACCATTCTAATCCCCACGTCGACCTCATCAAACCCAGACCCATCAGCTCGAACTTGAGTTCCTTCTCCTTGGTTACGGTTCCAGAAATCCGTATACCCCCTTGGAAAAGCAGCGACCTGTTTTGGTCTGAAAACAACCCAAACTTTGCAAACACTCTCGGCTTCACTTCCTTAACGCGAGTATAAACTCCGATTTGTTATTCAGGTGATCAGAGAATGAAGACACCCAAGCCCTAGTTGCGCTGTGATGAAACCAGCATGAGGAATCGATGTTCGAACCCAACCAAAATGAGATAGAAATGAAGTGCGTGCTTTGACGAATCCAAAGACATTTAATTTGGGATTTATGGATTTTTCATTGAATTTATTTTGAATTTACACTTTTCGATTTTGCTTTTCTGGAAAAATAAAAAGCAACGGCGCAAGTTTTTGGTTTGTTGACTTGAGAATTAGGTTTTAATAAAATTTGAGGTGATTATATAGGAAGAAAATGGCATATTCTCGGAATATTCTTTTTCTGTTAATTCATTTCGCCTTCTAAAAATCCCTGCGATCACATACGATACTCAAAAATCACAAAAATTGGCATGCAGCTACAGTTCGACCTTACGGTCCTAACGAAACTGGTTTCGTCGAATTCCGACTTCGTATGCTCACGCAGCGTATTTTTAACCGTCAAAATACTGACTGTTTTTCACTCTAAAAATCCATACGGCCAGACAGTGACTCTAAAAATCACGACACTGGAAATCTAACAACTATTTGACATTGTGGCTCCGACAAAATTAGTTTCGTCGAATTCTGACTTCGTTTACAAAAGTGGCTATTTTTAAAGTCCTTAATAACCCTTTTAAATATATAAATATATTTAAATTATATATAAATAAATTTATATTATCGTATACATTCACAGTGGAATACCATACAACTCTAGAATATTCCTATATGAATTTCTAACTCGATATTCACTTTTGGGTCAACCCGATATTCAATTTATATTGAAATTCCTTTTTAAAATATAAATAATTCCTTTATAAATTATAAAGGAATTCCACAGCGACTTTTTCTAAAATTTGATTTGGACATACATCAAAATCTACATGACGAAATCCCGATTTTTCTCTTCCACTAGAATGATATACTCCACCAGCTCCACACGTTTCTTGTTTCACAGAAATCCGGCTTAAAACGAACCTTGTACATCCAGTTGAAGTTCAAATCACCAATTTACGAACTGCAGTGCCATTTCAAGCTCGATTTTAATTATAATATAATTATACGTTCAAACTGTTGTTTATATAATATATTCGTTATTCTAATCAAATTCTAAACTGAATTAAATATCACAGATGATCCAGTTCACACCATATCGCCATTTCAGCCAATTCTGATTATTCAGAATTATATATATTATTTAATTTATTATTTTAATTAAATATTCACCATTATTTAATTCCACGACCATTAAATTCACTATATCACTATTTATATAATTAAATAAATTAATTATAATACCTCTGCAAATGCGGGTCATTACACCAGATTTAGCCCAAACCGGCCTCCCTCGAGTAGCGACATTTTATATCCTGACATAATCGTTCTCCCGGGATGACCGAGTCAATCATTCCCTTAAATTTTGGGTCGATCGGATACCTCTGGATCTACATGGAAATATCCAGATGAGTCATTCATTACTTAGACCGATTCTCAAGGCATTAAAGGCGGTCAAACACTGCTAGCCAAAGCGCTACTTTTGATACACCTCATCTCGAGAGCCACGCAAACCACAATTCTTGAGGATACTATTACTCAGCAGTAGAACGAGATCCACCGCCGCAATCACCTCACCGGATCAAGCTCCTCGTGTCCAAACTCTACAAAAGAGGCAGGCCACGTTGCATCTTACTTAGCCCACTTCTTCACCTATAAATACCACCATGCCCAAAATGGAAAAGGGGGGAGACGTCATTTGGGGAACTTCTTCTCTCAAGTTCAAAACCTACGACTAACTTCAAAAATAGCCATCTCTTTCTCTGCAACAAAAGGACTTTGTGTTCATCTCCCACTTTCTTCAAAAAGGAAGCATATTTACTTGTAATAAAAAGCAAATCAATACATATAAAGTGGACGTAGGCACCACCTTTGCCGAACCACTGTAAAAATCTTGCGTGTCCCTTGTCTTTATTTACGTTTCTACATTTTGTGGTTATTGTTCGTGTGTCCTACGCACGATTGGGGGTTGACTGTCACTAGTGGACAACTTTTGATGTCAACATTTTGGCGTGCCAGGAAAGGGGGCACGTCCAAACATATTCTACAACCTTCGACCACCTTCAGCAATTTCTAAGCCGACCATGGCAAACGAGCGGAAGAAAGACGCAATGTCTTCCCATCCCACAAACGCTGATGCAGCAGAAACACATGCGGCAGAGGCAAGTCAGGAAGCCTCCTCTCATGAAGTATGTCCCGATATCTTACCAGGGATGATGTGGATAAGATCCTGGCTGAGTTCAAGGTTCAGGTAACATCTCAGGGTAAACTTATTGAATATAAACAACAGTTGATGAATAACCACCTTGCTCGGTTGGAAAAGGGACCACACATTCCATTATCATTTCTTCCATCGGGCAAGGTTGGTAATAACTGATCTTTTGTCTGCACAAATACAAGCCACAAATCAGACCACACCTTTGCTTCCTCCTGGAAAGTCTTCACCTCCTGACCGACCATTGCTAGGAGTGTACTTCCAACAACTAGCGCAGCCACAGCTGCAGATTCTTAGGACGCCCGCAATCAAGATCTAAGTCGTTCAACCGTTTTGTCTCCACTCCAGGGGATAAATCGATTCCCTAGACCAACTGAACAATAGCTTGGTCAACCGAGATCGGCTCCATTTCCATTACTACCGTGCATCTTACCACAAACACATCTTATGCCGCTTTCCCTTCAATGAAGAGCTATTGGCGCCTTCCCTTCGAACCAGGAAGACCACTCACCATACCGGTTCCCAATATGGTGGAGGAAAATGCTACTATAGGTCATCGTAATATTGCCCTGGGTATGGGCAACACAGAGCCCCGAACATCACATGCTATGTTGGATCAGTCGGGACCCTCCATCGTTGGCATGACTCGGTCCAATCCTCATTCTACTCAAGCAGTGCCAGTCTTCCCAGAACCGATAGCTAGGGTATACCCTCTCCATCACCTTCACTCAGTTCTCGGAGGTCGAACCCAACCAAGGGTTCCCCTTCCCAGCATGCTTTCGGTGGATCCCAATACTAGGATTCCTGGCAATGCAGAGCTGGATTCATGGCAGCGACTCCTCGGAGTTGGAACCAGCTTGTAAGTATCATCAGACGCTTCACCTGGGTCTCGTCTTCTCAACAAGATATAGATGATATCCACTGCAGCCCATTCACCAGGGAAATCAGAAACTCCTGAAACCCTCCGGACTTCAAGTTCCCGGCTGTAGAGCCGTACAACGGTCGGACCGACCCGACCATTTATCTCATGCGATACATGCGCCACATAGAAGTACTCTCTGCATCGACCAACGTTATGACTAAGTGCTTCCCTCTCTTCCTCACGGACATAGCTAGTATGTGGTTCCGGCAGCTAACAAATAAGTCGATCAGCAGTTGGAACATGTTGGTCACCCGCTTCATTGAGCAGTTCATAGTTCACATCTCCTAACCGAAGAGTATCATGTTCCAGACATCCATCAATCAACGACCTGGTGAGACCCTCTAGTCTTTTCTGGAAAGATTTAATGCGACCGTAGCATTAGTCGATCGACCCGAGCAATCGATGGTGCTTATGGCCGCCATTGCAAGTGTGCATAACCGATCAGAATTCAAGATTTCTTTAACCAGAGATCCTCCCAAGGATATCAAAGATTTTTATGTTGAGGTCGAAAGGTTCCTCTGACAAGAAGACACCAGCATTGAGATGGAGAGCCCCGACAAGAAGACACCAGCATTGAGATGGAGAGCCCCTAGGTGCTCTTCACCAAAGACAGAGGTCCATCCAATATCAATGGTCAGAACAAAGGAAAAGGAAAGGTCTCGGAGAAGAATGATCGTAATGTATGACTCCGGAGAGAGAACAAGTATGACCAATATACCGAGCTCAACTCTTCCCTGCTCGACATCTACCTTGACATACGAGGATCTATGCCCTTTCCAAAACCTCCTTGAAGAAAGCCAACACAAAAAGAGCTCGACTCTGGGATGCACTGCACGTACCACAACTTAGTAGGCCGTAGCACTTGTGAATGCAGGTACTTGCGTGATCTCATCAGGATAGGGTTAGACGAGGAGAACTACTCGAATACGTCAAGAAGCCCTGCACAATGCCGCCACAATCTTCTACCCAAGCTCCTCAGGCCGGTCCTCGAGCTCCTAGAAACAGAAAGGACCCTAAGCCTAGCAATCATGGCATTATAATAAATTAATAAGATATAGATTTTTTTAGAAATGTATATTTTCTTTTAATAATACGGGTATGCTAAAGTACACACGTACGGGGTTAGGATTTAGCTCCTATGCGTGCTCTGGATTCAGCTTTTACCCAGTCAGAATTTATTTTCATTTCATTGTAATAGCTCTTCAGCAGCAATAAACTTTCTTTTTTGAACATGGATTATGTTTGAACGATTTAAGACGAGCATGACTGACGGTCGCCGACCCGAATATGGTCAATGCTAAGCCACCATCTTTAAAACACGGTCAATGATTGCCACCATATTTGGACCAACTCCTCTAGTCGAGTATGGTTAACACTATCTAAGCCGAGTATGGATGATACTCGCCCCTTCTCAAAGTCGGGTGCACTTTCCACTCGCCAAACTTCACGAATACTCAAATATTCGTTATGAAAATATGGTCGATGCTTGCCACCGTCACTAAGAACACGGTCGATGCCCGCCACCATATCTGACTCCACTAGCCAAGTATAGACAAAATTATACAAGTCGAGCATGGTTAACACTTGCCAAAAAGCCGAGTATAGATAAAACTCGCCACCTCCGTAAGCCGAGTACGGTTAGTACTCGCCATTTCCGTAAGCCGAGCACGGATAATACTCACTAAATACACAAGTCGAGTATGGCTAATACTCGCCACCCTTTTAAGCTAAGTGTGATTACTGCTCGCCGAATCTTTAACCCGAGTATGGTTAATACTCGCCCAATCAAGTTCAAATCCATCTCTAAACTGAGAATGGCCTACACGATCTATACAGGTACTGAACATTACAAAAAAAATTGTCGACTACTTTCACAACACTCTCGGCCTTAATACGGCCTTTGATGGTTGTCAGTTTTTCAGCTTTAATACGATTTGCGTCGATCGTCGGTTTTTCAGCCTTAATACAACCATAAGGATCGTCGGATTTTTGGCTTAATATAGTTCGACGTAACCATAACAACCCACACATTGAGCTCCGTTGTAACATCCAAAACACATCTTCTTTTACCAAGAAAGATGTATTTTGGGGGGAAAAGTATTGACCAAATTTTTGATAAAAGCTGTCACGGTTTAATGGATCGAAGCCCAATGATAAAAGGCTTATCATTCAACACTGACTGATCCCAACAGTTGGCTTCTACTTCAGAAAGCCCAAGCAAGATTAGGCTTGAAGCGGCCTCCCACAAGTAGTGGAATTTCATATCCCGACATAATCGTTCTCCTAGGCCAACTGAGTCGATCATTCCCTCAAAATTTTGGGTCAATCGGATACCTCTGGATGTACGTGAAAATATCCAGATGAGTCATTCATTGCTTAGACCGGTTCTCAAGACACTAAAGGCGGTCATACACTCCTAGCCAAAGTGCTACTTTTGATACACCTCATCTTGATAGCCACGCAAGCCACAATTCTCGAGGACACAATTACTCAGTAGTAGACCGGGTCCCACCGCAGCAATCACCTCATTGGGTTGAGCTCCACGTGTCCAAACTCCGTAAAAGAGGCAGGCCACGTTGCATCTCGCTTAGCCTACTTCTTCACCTATAAATACCTCCATTCCCAAAATGGAAAAGGAGGGAGACTTCTTTTAGGGAACTTCTTCTCTTAAGTTCAAAACCCACGACTAACTCCAAAAATAGCCAACTCTTTCTCTGCAACACAAGGAATGTGACAATCCCAAAATCCGAGGGGCGGTATTAAGGATAATCATTGGGAAATAACACATCAATCATCAAAGCAGAGTACAGATAATAGCAGAAACAATAAATAAAATAATTTTTACATGGATATGACAGCGGAATCACAACATGTAGGAATATCAGAATAGCATAACGTGGGATATACTTAGTAAAAGAAAGGGAAGTGATCAGTCATCATCGCCAGAGGCGGAATACATACATGCAGTGACATAATAAGAGTATCAGTCTACATCGCCGAAGGCGGAATACATATACATATAGTGAGAAATACGGAAAGTAAATCAGTCTGCATCGCCAGTGGCGGAATCATAATATAAATACAGTAATGGCGGAAAATATCTAAGTCATCTCTATGAAGTCAGCCTCGCCATGAGCCAATAGTGCATGCTGTGCAGCAGTGCAGAACCAAAAACCACCTGTCACCTGTGTAATAGGCTGCCCGTGTGAAAATAAGGGCACCCGCGTTTGCAAAGTGAAACAAACAACGAGTCAGTCATGGGGACTGGTATGAGGAATCTACTTAACAGTTAAACAACAGTAATAGCAAATCATAGGACCACGCCACTTTCGCGGAACGGGTTTACTCCAGTGATTGCTAGTGTATTTAAAATAAAGTAAATTCTTTTAAAACAATCGCAATGCTTTTAGAAAGAATGAAGCCAGTATAAGACTCAGGTCCCATCATACAATGCAACGCAAGCCGGAGGATAGAGTTTTACCTTATAAGGGCCAAATATGCTTGATACGTATAAAGCAAAGTCATTTGATATTATTACTAGTGCATATATGTTTCAAAAGCGAATAGCATCATAAATATCAATCATAGGCGGCATAGCTACCATCTACTACGTCTCCATACTAGTTCTACAATCAAATCCGTTGTCTCGTATTGGAAATTGGATTTCCGTCATGAGTCGAGGCAAGGGGCAAGCTCCTCTCCGCTTCGAGACACTCTTGCAAATGCCTCAGGACTACGCACACTGGGTAACCCCTGGATGCTTCAGGGTCGGTCCTCATTTACGTTAGAGGATTGGCAATTCCTGAACACACGTTTCCCGGTCCTTACAGACCTATAATCGAGGCGCCTCGCATTCCAACAACCACAAAGGTGAAAAGTAGATAAATATGTCAGGGCTGGTAAGTCACTGACACCACCATAGCTAGAAAGAAACGTCGTGCTCTCCCTGCAGTTCGTATCCCGTTTTTAACTCATACCGGGGTGTGAGGTTCGCGAATCTACGAAATACACAAAGCTAGGCCACGTAGACCTTGCTTTGATCATCATCCACAAGACTTTGCTTTTCAACAGAAGCCTTGATCACAGCATCTTGGCATGCCACATAGGCAGTCCACTCCATACGATTGATTTCCATCGATATATAACCTCTAAGCTCGTACGTCTCAGAGAAGGGCGTTAAGCAAGAGAATAAATTCTCCGCCGCCAAACAGATATATATTTAACAGAGATCAATCAGTATAGAACAAAATCCAATGTCAGACACACAGTCCATTTACAAGTCCGTCCTGGGTCTGAACGAAACCGGAGGCGTCAAATTCCTCGTATATCCGTCCAATCAACATATACGTTCAGACGGCTACTACTTCCGTCCCTCTCCGGTAGCTACTCCGGTTAGGAACCTCAGTAGCGCCCATCCAACCGATACGAAGATCGTCGGTCTTGAATCGTCTTTGCATTTTCCAATTTGAATCGCTCGATGAATTATTTGAAATGAGGGTTAGCTCGGCCTTTTCAAATAATTCACGTCATTAGAATTTAAATCGATTCTTTATATGGTTATATTATTCGACATCCATCTTTCAGTTATTTAGTGTTATTTTTATGTCATACACATACAACCATCAAATATCAAACAATTCAAGCCCAATTGGTTTATTTGCAACCTATGTTGCTTATAATATTTTATAACAATTTTTCACCATTCTTATTTATTTAAAAATGGCCATATTTAATTAAACGACGTTTTAGGTCGTTTCGTGTCACTGGCGCTGTTTTTCCCTTAATTTGTTTTACTCATATCGGAAAATCTAACCGTTGGATTTCTACAAAGTCTATATCAGTGGGAAGATATTCCCAAAGCGAACCCAACGGTTCCAGTTTCGTGAGAATCTGATGGTCGGATCTTCCACACTAGTCGTTTGAAGTTACAGTTTCAAAATTCAAACTGCAGCGTCGTTATTCGATTTAATTTAATTATATTTATATTTATATATAAATATAAGCGATTCTGGCGCTGTTTTTCTTCAGATTTGAATTAGACATTCCGGACAATCCAACCGTTGGATTTTTACAAGGTTGGTGCCGTTGGAAAGATATTTCCAAGGCGAACCCGGCGGTTGCGGTTTCAGGAAAATCCGATGGTCGGATTTCTCGTACTAATCGTTTCAAATTTCGATTCCGAAACGCGAACTGCACGGCCTCTATTCCTTTTAATTATATTTATATTTATATATATAAATATAGTTCAATCTATAGTTTCAACTATAGTTTCTTTTATATTTTCAACTTCGTTTTCACTTCAAATATTTCACTAACGCCTTAATATTTCGAAAAATTTCGCCATAACCTCCTTTGTACGGGGAGGGGTTTGGAAATTTATTGGGCCGTATTAGGTACCCAATAAATCCTAAAAAGCATTCACATATTTTTAGTGATATATTCTGGTGTTTACGGGGGAGCATGTACTGATAATCACTCCAGAGAATAAATTCCCATCACCCCGTTTCCGTGTGGAAATAAATAGTCCATGTGCCGTATCTAATAACTAGAGCGACGTGATTATTGTCAACTCTAGACCCGTGTGGGGTTTTTATTAATCTGGCATTTTATCGTTATAATTTATATAGTCCATATCATACCAAATTCTATATTTTATTGAAATAGGCTATTTTAATCATTCAAATTTCTTGTTAATAACCTAATTTAAAATTTTTAAACTGGTTCACATTTTCCGGGTTATTACAAGGAATTTGTGTTCATCTCTCGCTTCCTTTAAACATATTTTACTTGTAATCAAAAGTAAACCAATACATATAACGTGGGTGTATGCGCTACCTTTATCGAACCACTGTAAAAATCTTGTGTGTCCCTTGTCTTTATTTACTTTTCCGCATTCTGTGATTATTGTTCTTGTGTCCTACGCACGATTAGGGGTTGACTGTCACTAGTGGCCAACTTTTGACGTCAACAATTAGGGTCTTAGGAAAATATAACTATTATAGTCATAAATGGAAATATCCCTAGTTAATGAAAATAAATGGAATTAAAAAAAGGATGAATGTGTACTGATTGTCATTTTAAATAATAAGTTTAACAAGGAAATAAATAATGAAACGTCCTAGGATAGGAAGTTATATTTTTTTCTTATTTATTCTAGTTAATCTAGAATTAATATAATTAGGAGTAAGAATTGGACTTGGTAGCTTAATGATGCGGGGTCAGTTGCCTAATTTGATAGAAGTCTGCACTATCCAGCAGTCGAATATATGTCCAACTGATGTGAGACATCATTGACCATAGGAACAAGTGACGATGGTTAGTTTGAATACATGGATTATTTCCAAATTTGAGGTATGCTTCAAAGTGAGGTCAGAAGTGGCTATAGGCCCCCCTAGTCCGAAAGAAGAAACCAAAAAAAGAGGTAATTTAGGGACATGGCCTGCTTTGGGAATAAAGGTCTTAAGTGGTTATATCCACCTTTAAAAAGGTATTAAGTGATCAAGTACCCCACCTCCCATAAATGAATGCATTATAGGCAAATTGGGTACGAGTTTGATAATCTCCACGATTAGTCTACTTCCTTAAGGTCTTAAGTGGCTGGGATTGAGGGTCCACTAAGAGAATATGTTTTAAATGACCACTAAATAGGTAGCATAGGGCAACCTATCCAAAGGAGAAGTACTAAGAGGTTAGGAGGTTATCTAATAAGGTCAGCTAGATTGTAACGAGATGGTCCACCATAGAGGTCTTAAATGGCATGCGACGACTACCGATTCAACTGGTCTTAAGTGATTGCTTATTATCTCTCGCCTAATGTAGGGTACGGGTTTATTCGTGTGAATGACGGGGGCCTATTATTAGTAGGACCTATAGCTAGTGTCCTCTAATTTTTATTAGTTGGGCTATACCACATAAAATGCCTTAAGTGATTGATGGATCCTCTTTGGGTATTAAGTGATCGGGAGGATCCACCTTTATATCATATTGGTAGGCAGGCTATTTAGTGGCTATATATATATCATAATATACCTTCTTATATAGTTGTTGGTAGTTGGAATACCCGCCTCTTAGTTTTAGTTGTAGTTGAGTGGTAGTTTAGAAGGCTTCATAATTATACGTAAACGTTCTATCTCAGTATCGTTATCTTTTAGGAATGCTACCTTGGGTATGGTGGTTAATGGTCGTGCGTAAGTGTTTACAGGGTTAGGTTAGAATTATTAGCCTTATTAGACATATGTCTCTTGTTGAAAAAACGAGATACATCTGTGTATTTTAGACAATGTTATACACTTTTTGCTCACTAGAACTTATTGTTTTGACACCCCCCCCCCCCTCATTAAAACTCCCAGGTTATCTCGAGAAGGTCAGGTCTTAGTAGGTGTTCAAGTTTGGTTGTCGGTTCTCATTTTCTCTCATGCTCGGTATTGACGTAGTGACTTCCTTTTATAACGTAGTTACCCGAGTTTATACTAGTTTATCCTATTTTATTTCCGCTGTGAGCTATTTTATCGTACTCTGATTATGCTCATACTCGTTTATATGCGGTTACCATATTTACATGCTCCATGCTTGGATGAGTTTGAGTTTCGATTTTTATCGAAATTTAGGTTCAGAAAAGTGTAGGGTGTTACAACTGCTTTATATATCATATTACGCAACAATACGATGATTTTGTTACGTTGCATAACATGCTGAGATGAGTTTTGGTCTCCTGAAAACAATATGATGTGTAAACTACCACATTGCATAACCTAACTGGCCATATCAGGGTATTAAATTTCTACAAATTTACATATCCCCACTGTGTTAATAAAATTACGTTATTGCAAATTTGCTGGATTGACATACGATGTATTTCGCCCATGAATGTATTAAATTTCTAATTAACTAAGATAGAAAATAAATAATTCATGAACACTTTATACCTTGGGGATAAATCTTTTGATCGTAGTATCTATAAGTTGTATATTACTATTTAGCTGAAAATTATTCATGCATGCTTCCTTGGTCAGTCACCTGGAGTTCACCTTGAGTCACCGTCACTGGAGGCCAGTAAACCTTTGAACTATGACATAATTGGAGCCACGATGGCTCTAAAAATCATCGCCATCAATGGTGATAAACCGACCAACGGTGGATGAGAAGATCTGGATTAAGCATAGCTCTAGTTTCCTCTTCCAAAGGCTATACTTATCCATATGTTTGACCTAGTGACTTACCGTATATTCTTGTTTATTTCTAGTAATAAAAATATTTATGGATTAAAAAAGCCTATATTTAAATATATGTCAGAAATAAAAAAGAATGAATAAATTGAAGTAAATAAAATCATTTTTTCATAGGTGAGTTATGGAATTTAAATAAGATTTATAAAATGTATATATGACTTTTTAATTATGTGTGTTTGCAGTCTTTTCTTTCATGTAGAATATGCAATGTTCATAATGTAAGATCGAATGTTCAGTTTTTCCCAGATACATATCATTGTAGAAATTGAACAAGTTTAGTACAACCATACGATATACATTAAATCAGCTTTTATTTCTTTTAATATTATTATTTCGAGCATTATGATCCTAGATATAATTATAAGCTCTTGGAGCAACATATTTAGCGTATTCATTAATATTGGAATCAGGTTGAAACCATTAATTAAGGAGATATATCTGAATATATTGCTCAGTTTAGAAAAAGATTGGGAAGATATCCATATTTAAATACATGTAACTCCTTACATAATTGTTGAATGAAGCGCTCAACGTCATGTTTATGTCACGTTTATTAGAGGATTTAAGCATTTTGATTAGATGCTTCTCCATAAAAGAGTCGCTGCTTGAGGAGAAATTTGCAATCTTTTGTATTGTTATTTAATGATTTTTTATTAGTTAGTAGTGGGCAATGATTCTTATAAGAGCATGTACGGCAAATTTTATTTATACACAAAAAAATACTTAGCATACACCATTATTTTTCTATACAATTCTATTACTAAATTACCCTTTTCTCATAGCAGCTTTTTTAAAACTTTTGCATATAAATAGTCAAATTATTCTTAAAAGTATTGAAACTTGATGCAAACTAAATATGTTAATGAAGATGTTAATGAATTATTTAATCATGAAATTTAAAATTTCAATTAAGAAAACATTCAGAAATAATAGCCTAATTTAGAAGTGTTGATTTATTTTGTAAAATTAGAGTAATTTTCGAAATTATTATTATTTTTTCAAAATTTTTCTAATAGCTACAATATTAGTACAAGAAATAAACTTTGTTGTGTTAAATTTTACTTAATTTAATGCAAAGAATTTCTAATTTTAGGTAATTGTGTTTTAAGTTTGAAAGAGGAAAGAAAAAGAAGATAAAATATGGATAATTTAGTAAAAGAAACGGTGTATGTAAAGTAATACATGGCGTATAGTAGTTTATTATAATTTTTGGTGTATGTTTAGAAATTTTTGGTGTATGTTTAGAAATTTTTGTCCTTATGGAACAATTTTTTGTTCAATTTGTCCTTGAGGCTTAAAACCCCTATTTTCTTATATAGAAGTCGTTCTTACTTCTGAATTTATTACTAATACTATACTATGATTTCATTTTGAATTTTAAATTTTAGCATCAATTACCATATCAAAGTATAACAAATTTTTTGAATTTTCTTAGAGCAGTGCTAAATGCACCATTTTATAAGTTTAATTTTACCAATTCTCCATTTTATTCAACACCATACAATTACCCATTCAACAAACAATTCCATACCGTCGAACAACAATACAACACCGTCCACCAACGTAGACAATTCAAAAGAAATGATTTTATACTGTCGAACGACTTTCTACTGCCGATCGAATGTGTTGTTTTGGAAAAACCGAGCAATTTTTCCAACGGCTCCATATTAACTTTCGGTAATACGGTACCATTCACACCGGGTAAAATAAAGATACATCCTCTTATTTTTATCCTTTTGGTAAAAACAAGTACTTAACGAAGTCACACTATTTTTTTTAATTTTAAATTTATCGTTGTAATTTTTTTGTTTCATGGATGAGTTTGTACATTGGTGTCAAGCATCCTTTGAGAAATTAAATATCATTGTTGTAACTTTAAATTCTGATAAGCCTACTTTTGGAAGGACAAGAAGTAGGGGTGGATGTTTTATTCAGTTAATCGATAGAACCGATCTTAACCGAACTGTTTCAATCGAAAAAATCAGTTAATCGATCACAATTAGCCGACCAGAATAGGTTCGGTTATCGGTTAACCGCGATTATACATCCGTTAACTGTTAATTGCATATATTTTAATAACCAGCCCAATCTAATCTGGTTTACATCCAGCCCACTCGTTTTTATCAAAACCCTAGTAACTTTTTTTAATCCAACTTACCATGCCCGGGTGGAGAACCGAGTACAATGATTTTCAGCCAGCAGAAATTCGCAGGTGACGTTCTAGAATATATCCCCTTTGGTATACATGCATGATTCCAAACATTACCCAGCAACATAAACGTTCTTAATATTGCTAATGAAAGAAAATTTGTTGTAACTATATTATAGTTGAGTCATAAAAATTGTTGCTTTTATTATTTCTCCATGTATAAGTGGGATTGCTGATCATATCTTCATGGCATGCTTTGATCTGATGGATTTCATGAGCTATAACAGTACCTATCAACAATATCCTTCATAGAGATTTAAGAATCAATTTTCTTTTGATTTATTATATGTTATTAGTTTCATGGTTATATAATTAGAAAAATATTTGTTCTCCTTTGTTCTATTTAGGGATGTCGCTATTAGTAATATCATTTTGGCTACGGGGACTATTTGCTACTAGAATATATAGTCAACCTAATATCAAGTGATTTCTATGCAACTAGATATCAAGTGATATTGGAAGATAGAGTAAAACAATAACTTTGGTACCTAGCTATCGGCTTCTTTTTTAATACAGTTTTGAAATTCCTTTCGGAAATCCTTTACTTTGACTTTGAATTAACACATGAATAAATTCCTCCTTTGACATATTGCCCGTCTGTAAGGAGGAAGATTGAATGATAGAGAATATAAGTGACAAATCCGCTATATATGTTTCAATTGACTTATGATTTATAATCTGCTATGTAAGGAGGAAGATTGCCCGTCTGTAGAGTCATTTGTTTGATTGCTAATTAAGGTTAAGCTGTATGTATATAGTGGCTATCTGAGAAGAAATCATAATGAAAGTTTTAACCAACTCATCTGGATAATAATGTATTTGAATATCTTGGGCAACACTATTTTACATTAAAGTAGTATTAACAAAGAAAATGAATTTGCTTGCAGATTGCTATGATGCTGTTTACAGAGTTTATGCAACAAAATTCACAACAAAGTCCTAAAAAAACTGCTCTGAGTTTTGGTTGATAACACCTGGAATTTGGAAACAATTGGCTCAAATGTCAGATGATTCTAACATCATGGCATCAACATGAAAATTCTATTGTATATGAACTACACAAAATGATTAATAATAGTTAATAAAACGAAAGATGTGGGTAAAGCACAAATAAATATCGAAAATACTTTATCAACTTAACCGGAAATTAGGGAGTGAGAAAGTGCGACATCATTGGGAGCCGCTGGATTCCTTTACCATCCGTGAATTGCGTGAAAGATCCACCGCATATTTCAAAATGCGGTGAATTTTACCGTAAAATTTTATGTTATTCCAGCATCGTCCAATAAATATGGCTCTAAATATCTTATTAAAGTCAATTTTAAAGTCCAAGCAACCACAGTAATTTATTAGCTCCGCCATAGTTGTCCACTTAAGTCTCTAGATCTCTCTAAATATTCCACCAAGATTTGCTATTGGACCGAAATATTTCGATAAAAACACAAAAAAAAAAAAAAAAAAAAAAGCTCACATCAAACATCGTCCGAGAGGTGAATATTTCCAAAACATTGGTCGCTAACACTGTAAACACTATTTAAATGGGAAAATGAGGTGCATGAGTTAAAAATGCTATAATGAGTATCAAAGACTATTCTAACACTGTGCTTGATGGTTTAAATGTCAAATTTTATAAGTCCCACTAGATTCGAATTAAAGATACGTTAGTAAATATAATGAACGATGCTTTCCAATAAGGTAAGGTGGTGTTAGTTTATATTATGTTTTGCATTTTGAGTTTTTAAAATTAACTACAAAAATTATTTTCAAAAACGTACGTTTACCCACCATATTTCAAAAACTACAAGACGGTTACTATTCAATAGTTTAAAGTACCAATTTCTTATTGCCACTTTATTTACAAAGTTTCATTTCTAGTTCTTACTAACAGATTGAAATAGATCATGAATCCATTGATATCAGAAAATCAATGCTTTTTTTCTTTTTTCTTTTTTCCCAAAACAGGTTTATAGGAGATGGAATCGTGTATTCTCATGAAGCAGTGAGGGGATTTGGTAGGAAGGAAAAATAGGAATATGTGTATTAAAATGGATCTCTGTACAAAGTACGACTAAGTTGATAGACATTTTGTGTTACACATGATGAGAAGTTTGTTGTTAAAGATTAGGAACTTCCCCATGTGCATATAATTTCTTAAGAGTGTGTAGTTTCATTGTATTAGGATTGTTCTCGGGGTGCGGTACAACCTTTATTTCTCACTGTTACTTAAAGATTGTGCTCTTACTCCAACTTATTCATGTTTATTTTACACGGCTACAACGCAATATTCATATTTGATATTTTATAGCCATGCCATGGTTTTACCAGTTGAAATGAGAGCTAGGTTTATAGGGAAGATATCAGACTTTATTGGTACTCTAGTCTATAACATAGCATTGTAGTGTCCAAAATATATTTTATGGAGGAGCGCGGCTTTTATGTTGTGTCACCATCCTTGAGTTTGATTAACTATTATCTCGAATTTTCTATCGCGCCCTTAATAGTATGCTTTGATAGACGAGTATTGTTTGTTTATTTGCAGTCTAACAGACAGAGTTAATATAATATTATTGTTAAACTGAAAAATTATACTTACTAGAATTGATTCCCAAATGATATATGCAGCCGACTAAGCTACGGTAGTCCCAAAAGCATCTACTATGTGAATGTGTCTAACACTCCAGGCAACTATGAATAAATAAATAAACAAACTTTTTGGTTTTCTATAATAATAATATCAAATTAATATCAATAAAAAGTAAATTGTTGATAATTCTCTCAAATTAATTATGTCATGATATCAATAAGAGGCACTTCATATTACAATACATCTCTATGCATTTCGGTTTGAAAAGTATGTGTAGATTTTCTTATGGTATTAAGTATTAACTCAAAAGGTATGATCAGATTGCCAGGAACCTACAAGTACAAAGATTCAAATACTTCAAAATATAAAATATATGCATATGACTGGGTTTTTACTAAATTTCGAATATATCCTTAGTGATAAGTTTCTATTCTACAAACTATACGGTTAGTTTCTCTTCTATATCATCATGGCAATATCTCTAACTAAATAACCACCCTATATGGATGTTACATATGCTACAATTACGATCATGCTGTAGGAATTTCTATAACAGGAATATCCCAGGAATATAACAAGATCGATAGGAATGAGCATTGCTATTTGCAATATGGATGTGTCTAACACTGCCAGCAAGGCACAAAAAGAAATTTATTTTGTTTATACTGATTTAAAATAGAACAATTATGCAAGATATGAAACATAATTTGACTGCCTCATGTGTTTTGCTCTGCCAACAAAGTTCGCCGATACTATAGCTTTTATCATGCACTTTAGAAAATGAGTTCAACCATATCAAAAACATCAAATTCGACAATGACCGAAATTCAATCCAAACAGTAGCAGTTTGTCCATGGTGATGAGACACAATGAGCCGGCGCAAGCGCAACATCACTTTCTCCTTTTCATCAACCATCCAACTCCATACCAAAAATTGTGCTTGGCCCCATGTCCAGAATAGTTTTATTACAAGACAATGCAATCTCTTTAATACATCAAAGATGAATGATGGAGGAATTTACTGGCTTAAGAAATTTTATTATTCGGAAGTATTTGGGACTTGATCCTCACTCAGATTTTATACTCCCAAATCAGCTCTAATCCGAAAATAAAATGTCAAACCAACCATTCAAAAATCTAGGAAACACGTGTTTTACATGAAAGTACATTTAATGTATATATTTTGTTTTAGAATGGTTGATTAAATTACAGGGTAATTCTATTTATGCACCAAAAATTTCTAAACATACACCAAAAATTATAATAAATTACCATGCATCATATATTACTTTACATACACCGTTTCTTTTACTAAATTATCCACGTTTTCATCTTCTTTTTGTTTCCTCTTTCAAACTTAAAACACAATTACCTAAAATTAGAAATTCTTTGCATTAAATTAAGTAAAATTTAACACAACAAAGTTTATTTCTTGTACTAATACTGTAGCTATTATAAAAATTTTGAAAAAAAAAATAATAATTTCAACAAAATTACTCGAATTTTACAAAAATAAATCAACACTTCTAAATTAGACCATTATTTCTGAATGTTTTCTTAATTGAAATTTTAAATTTCGTGATTGAATAATTCATTAACATATTTAGTTTGCATCAAGTTTCAATACTTTTAAGAATAATTTGACTATTTATATGCAAAAGTTTTAAAAAAGCTGCTATGATAAAAGGGTAATTTAGTAATAGAAATGTATAGAAAAATAATGGTGTATGTTAAGTATTTTTTGGTGTACAAATAAAATTTGCCTTACTTGCTCTTATAAGAATCATTGCCCACTACTAACTAATAAAAAATCATTAAATAACAATACAAAAGATTGCAAATTTCTCCTCAAGCAGCGGCTCTTTTATGGAGAAGCATCTAATCAAAATGCTTAAATCCTCTAATAAACGTGACAAAAACATGACTTGGAGGGCTTCATTCAGCAATTATGTAAGGAGTTACATGTATTTAAATATGGATATCTTCCCAATCTTTTTCTAAACTGAGCAATATATTCAGATATATCTCCTTAATTAATGGTTTCAACCTGATTCCAATATTAATGAATACGCTAAATATGTTGCTCCAAGAGCTTATAATTATATCTAGGATCATAATGCACGAATTAATAATATTAAAAGAAATAAAAGTTGATTTAATGTATATCGTATGGTTGTACTAAACTTGTTCAATTTCTACAATGATATGTATCTGGGAAAAACTGAACATTCGATCTTACATTATGAACATTACATATTCTACATAGAAGAAAAGATTGCAAACACACATAATTAAAAAGTCATATATATATTTTATAAATCTTATTTAAATTCCATAAATCACCTATGAAAACAATGATTTTATTTACATCAATTTATTCGTTCCTTTTTATTTCTGACATATATTTATATATAGGCTTTTTTAATCCATAATTATTTTTATTACTAGAAATAAACAAGAATATATGGTAAGTCACTAGGTCAGACATATGGATAAGTATAGCCCCGGGAAGAGAAAACTAGAGCTATGCTTAATCCAGGTCTTCTCATCCACCGTTGGTCGGTTTATCACCATTGATGGCGATGATTTTTAGAGCCATCGTGGCTCCAATTATGTCATAGTTCAAAGGTTTACTGGCCTCCAGTGATGGAGACTCAAGGTGAACTCCAGGTGACTGACCAAGGAAGCATGCATGAATAATTTTCAGCTAACAAGCAATATACAACTTATAGATACTACGATCAAAACATTTATCCCCAAGGTATAAGTGTTCTTGAATTATTTATTTTCTATCTTAGTTAATTAGAAATTTAATACATTCATGGGCGAAATACATCGTTTGTCAATCCAGCAAATTTGCAATAACTTAACATTTTATTAACACAGTGGGGATATGTAAATTTGTAGAAATTTAATATCCTAATATGGCCAATTAGGTTATGCAATGTGGTAGTTTACACATCATATTGTTTTCAGAAGACCAAAACTCATCTCAGCATGTTGTGCAACGTAACAAAATCATCGTATTGTTGCGTAATATGATACATAAAGCAGTTGTAACACCCTACACTTTTTTGAACCTAACTTTCAATAAAAATCGAAACTCAAACTCATCCAAGCATGGAGCATGTAAATCTGGTAACTACAAATAAATGAGCATGAGCATAATCAGAGTACGATAAAATAACTCACAGCGGAAATGAAATAGGATAAACTAGTATAAACTCGGGTGACTACCTTATAAAAGCAAGTCACTACGTCAATACCGAGCATGAGAGAAAATGAGAACCAAGAACCAAACTTAAACACCTACTAAGACCTGACCTTCTCGAGATAACCTGGGAGTTTTAATGAGGAGGGGGGGTGGGGTCAAAACAATAAGTTCCAGTGAGCAAAAAGAGTACAACATTGTCTACAATACACAGATGTATCTCGTTTGTTCAACAAGAGACATATGTCTAATAAGGCTAGTAATTTTAACCTAACCCTGTAAACACTTACGCACGACCACTAACTACCATGCCCAAGGTAGCATTCCCAAAAAATAACGATACTGAGATAGAATGTTTACGTATAATTATGAAGCCTTCTCACTCAACTACAACTAAAATTAAGAGGCGGGTATTCCAACTACCAACACTATGTAAGAAGGTATATTATGATAAATATAGCCACTAAATAGCCTCCCTACCAATATGATATAAAGGTGGATCCTATCGATCACTTAATACCCAAAGAGGATCGATCAATCACTTAAGGCATTTTATGTGGTTTAGCACAACTAATAAAAATTAGAGGACTCTAGCTATAGGTCCTACTAATAATAGGCTCCCGTCATTCACGCGAATAAACTCGTACCCTGCATTAGGCGAGAGATAGTAAGCAATCACTTAAGACTAGTTGAATCGGTAGTCGTCGCACGCCATTTAAAACCTCTATGGTGGACCATCTCGTTACAATCTAGCTGACCTTATTGGATAACCTCCTAACCTCTTAGTACTTCTCCTTTGGATAGGTTGCCCTATGGTATCTCTGTAGTGGTCATTTAAAACATATTCTCTAGGTGGACCCACAATCCTAGCCGCTTAAGACCTTAAGGAAGTAGACTAATCGTGGAGATTATCAAACTCGTACCCAATTAGCCTATAATGCATTCATTTATGGGAGGTGGGGGTATGCGATCACTTACTACCTTTTTAAAGGTGGATATAACCACTTATGACCTTAATTCCCAAAGCAGGCCACGTCACTAAATTATCTTTTTTTTGGTTTCTTCTTTCGGACTGGGGGAAGGACCTATAGCCACTTCTGAACTCGCTTTGAAGCAAACCTCAAATTTGGAAATAATCCATGTACTCAAACTAACCATCGTCACTTATTCCTATCACTACAAGAAAACACTGATTTAGCGTCGCATATTTTGAAGCGGAAATTTCCGTCTCTAATTTGCAACGGATTTCCATGTGATCTACAAGGGATAGTTTTTTGTTTTCTCAACTTTTTTTTCTTTTATTTATTACCGTCATCTTCTGTCATCCCTCTCTAAGCTGCTGCAAATTGCGTCAAATTACCGACAAAAAATTTCTGTCGCTATTTTCCACTGCAAATCCAGGCAGAATACCTACGAATATTTATCGAAGCTATTTTGCAGCAGAATTCCAACAGATTTGCTAGAGACGAAAATATCAATTTATTATAATAATTATTAATAATAAATTTTAATACTTATGAAACGGTATCTAGTATTCGATAATTAATTTTAAATAATTGTATTTAATAATTGCAATTGATACTTATATTTTATAATTATAGTTTATAATTATATTCTATATTTTGAAAAATTTAAAAATCTGAAATCATCTTGAATAAATTTGAAATAAGTCACAAAGTTTATAAAACCAATTATTGTTTGATACAAAATAACCAATATTTCCTCTTTATCGATTAAAATTAGTATTGATAATGAATACCTAATAATTACTATTAATAATTAGGAAGTATGACCATATATTATAATTATTATTTAATAATTGATTAATAAGTACCTTTTGATAATTAAGAAGTAATATTTGTTATTAGTATTTAATATTTGATGGTTATGGTTAATAATTATATTTAATAACCAATATTTCAAGAAGTTTAAAATTTTCTAAACTAAATTTTAAATATTATTAAAAATTTGAATTTTTATTAATTAATAAAAAATTAAATAAATTTAATAGGTTATAAAGTATTCAGAATTTCAGAAAACTCTTAGATCTTTTTTTTTTTGCGGAAATTTAGCAATAAATTTTCTCTTTATTTCTTACAGTAATTGAACTTCAAAGTTGGAATGAATACTTAAGCAACTTAGCTAACTTGATATATAAAATAAACATCATTGATTTTAATCATCCAGATTGGTCAACAAAAATAATATCACGTATGTGTAGATTTTTTTTAATACAACGAGTTATGCAAAACTATTAAATATTAGTATCAATAATTATTATTCAGTGGCTAATAATTAATTTAATTATTAATAAGTATAATATAATAGTTTTAAATATGAAACAATAAATATTAATAACCACTACTTAGTAATAAATAAATAATAAGTAATCATTATTATCGAACATTTAATTATTAATAAATAGAATTAAAATTTAACAATAAATAATTAATATTAATTAGTAAGAATTAATAATTAATAAATGATATTTAATATCAGTTAATAAACTTTCGAAAATTAATAATTAATAAGTATAAAGTGTTTTTAGAAAGTTTTCTAAACTTATCTTCAATAGCTTTTTTCACTAAATACTATTAATTAGTATCAATAAGAGTTTTTTATATTTAGCAGTTTATAATAGTTAATTACTAATAATGAATAGACTATTGTTAATATTTGTTAATTAAATTCAGTAAATAATAAACATAATTAATAATTTAATATTTATAATTAAGGGGTACAATAAAAAATAGGATAGTTCAAAATGTTTAATATTGGTACATTCCCTTAGTATTTGAATAAATATTTATACATGGTAATTTTTTGAAAAAGTGTTCAGTTCAACTCAGTTTACCATTTGTTTTACATTCATTTGATAATATTTTGATTGTTGTTCAAAACTAAAAAAAAAAAAATCTTAAGTCATACTTACTAACTAGGTTTTGGCTCCAAACGATAAAATTTTGTCTCCAAAGGATAAAATTTCGGCTCCAACTCTGAAATCTAATTCGATGGCCCCCAACATATACAATTGAATCAAAACTTTTCGCTGCAACCCTCTTCAAAACAAAATCCCTAAGTTGATACCCAAAACCACCAAATAATCTACTATCCAATTCGACAGCCAATTCATTAAAATCAAACTCGAAATGGAGAGAGAACTGGCACCTCGAACTTGAAAGAGCTCAAGGGATGGTACGTGAACTTGAATTGGAGATGGAAAAAGGAATGATGTCTGCCATGGAAATATTGGTTGGACTCCAGGTGGCTTTGAATCGCTCAGCTTTCAATCTATTGTTAAATAAGCTTGAGATTGGAAACACTTCATATCTATCATATGTTTCAAGATGAATCCCTAATTGATAATATTTGTCTTTACATTTGATACAGATTTCATTATTTATCAGTTGTTTTGCGGGTTTAGCAGGATTTTAAAATTTTATGGATGGATTTAAGTTTGATTAAGCAGTAATTTTCTATTTAGACGGTGCTTTACTGACTAGTTTATTTATATGGATGCGTTCTAGATTATTTATATTTTCGGTGCTTTCGTTCTAGACTATTTATATTTTGGAAATGGATCATTTATCGCACACATTGTTGTAGCAGTACTTGTGTATGCGAAGCATTGATTTTGTTTTGTAAGCTGTAAGGTAATGATTTTTTTGTAGCAACAATTGTTTTGATTATATGACTATGGCTAATTTCTTAACAATTGCATCTGCTAACTTGATGTCGTCAATCTACTTCATGGCTAATACTGCTACTTCTCTTCACTTATTGTACATCTAAATATATTATGGTTGTAAACAAACAGCTTCAATCAGTCTGTACTCTGAACAAGTGGGCTTAAGTATTGAAGCAATTCACAATTTTGTAGCAGTACTTATGCATCCTAAGCATTGATTTTGTTTTGTAAGCTGTAAGATAATGATTTTTCTTTTGTAGCAACAATTGTTTTGATTATATGGTTGTGGCTAATTTCTTAACAATTGCATCTGCTAACTTGACGTTGTCAATCTAATTCATGGCTAATACTGTTACTTCTCTTCACTTATTGTACATCCGAATATATTATGGTTGTAAACAAACAGCTCCAATCATTCTGTACTCCGAACATATGGGCTTAAGTATTGAAACAATCCACAATTTTGTGCAGCCTTTGTTGTTAGTTCTGATATGTTAGTGGTTTTTTGCACACTCAATGACATTTGTCATGCATAAAAATGCAGGTATTGATTTCCTTGCCAGTGACTTGGGGTTAATGCTTGAAGATATAACTTATGATCAGTTGGTATTGCTCATAAAGTGACCATCACAAGCAAATCTACAACTATAGTTGTTGATTCATCTACTAAAGTCGAGATTCAAGCAAGGATATCTCAAATTAAAAAAGATTTGTATGAATCAGATAATGCTAATCTTTCAAGGAAACTCTCAGAAAGAATCGTGCAACTTTCAAGTGGTATAGCAGTGATCAAGGTTCTTTTTTTTCCTTTCTTTTTCCTAAACTACATTGTAGTCTTTCAAATCCTCGGAGACAAGCATTCTCACTTGCTTACTATTTGAATAATATATAGGTAGGAGCACATACTAAAGCTGAACTGGAAGATATAAAGCTCATAATGGAAGATGCCAAAAACGCTACTTTTGCTGCAATAGCTGAGGTAATTGCTCCAGGTGGTGGCATGTCGTATGTTTGAGTATCAATGCATGTTTCCCATTAAGTGTAATATTCAATAGCAATCATCATGTTATCTTACTGATTATGGTGCACCAAGAGCACTGGATGTTGAAAAAAAGTCCTAATGTTCCTTCTAGGAGTGAGGAATAGATCAATGCTCCTCCTTTACCAGTTCTCAGAGGTAAGTCTGATTGTCTCAAAACATGCTATTTTGATTCATACAATGCTTGCTTCAACTATTCACTCTGTTGATAGAGTCTTTTATGTTGGCGCTGGTTACCGGTTATATATTAGAAAATTAAAATCTTTTGTACCCATTTATGATAGCTAGTTACGTGAAATATTCCATTCTTACTAGAGGTGTTCTTGAAAATTTAATGTTGGCAGTGGTTGGTTATCTCAGCAGTAAGAGCCATCTTCATCCTCTGTAAGTGGGGGTACCCTTTTGCATTTTTGCAATACTTCTAGTGTATTATTATGATTATTTAAGTTATACTTCCAGCTCCATCTCCATTATTTATTCTTCCAGTGTATTTGTATCGTATGTGTGATCATAATTTATGAAATTTGCTACCAATACTTGCACAATTTGCAGATTATGCGTTAAAAGTAGCAGTGTGTTTCCTATTAGAGAAAGATAGTTTACCATTAAAAACCTTGTACTACGCTCAATAATGAAACAGAAACTATGGCTATAAAACATATATTCCAGTTTTGTATGAATCATTTATGATAAAATCGAATGATGTATCATTGAATCTTGAATACTTAAAATACAAGCGAGAAGTTTCATAGGGCTGCCCAATTTATTAATGGTTTGGGCCTTGAATCAAATGTTGTTATAAGTTTTGATCTTGTTAGCCTGTGTCGTGAGATCTACTTACATATATCGAATAGAGATTCTTCCCCAAGATAGGTATAAGTAGTAACAAGATCATATTGATGATGATTGGAAAAAGATGATGATAATATCCATACCGTGAAGTATTTATACTAAAATATAGAGAGAGGCGTAAGCGATTATCTCAATAATTTTGAATTATATAACAAGTGGAATCTGCTTTTTAATATACGACGGTTGCCCACCGTTGTATAATGTATTTAACAACGGTTTTCCACTGTTGTAATATGATCAATTTGTTGTAGTGCAGGTGGCAAATGAGAAAGAGAAGATCTCAGACTGGAAAGAGTGGTTTGCAGAAATGCTAGGTAGAGAATGAGTAATTCATATATTAAATTTTGAGCTAAGAGAATAAGTTATATGTTTATCCTTGCAATCTAGGATGTAAAGAGAAGTGTGTTTGGTTTTGTACAATGTCACCGAAGTCCAAAAACATGTGTATTATATTGTATTGTACTATTTTGTGTTGTAATAACAAATTTGTGTATTGTACTTATAACTGCATTTTTTATTTTTATTTTTTGGTTATGCTATTTATTTTACTGTTGACAGTTGAACGATAGTAATTGGTAAAGCTGAAAGCAGGAAACATATGGAGGAATGTTTACTAGCAGAACAGTAAGGAAATAGCGACGGGTTACCTATCGAAAATGTTTGATCTAAAAAGTATTTTGTCGCTAATCCCTTGCTAATTAGCAAGTCTTTACCGATGTTTTTTATAAATGATAAATTATTATAAATTAATTATTCGTCGGTAAACAGTCGGTATATAAATTAAAATTAAATTAATAAATTAAATTTTATTTTTATTATATAATTAGCAAAATGACGGTAAACTGTCGGAAAATTCGTGCTAAATTCCGTTGCAAAAATCTGACACAATTACCGTCATGGTTTTTACCGACCACAGTGTTTTACAGGAAATCCGTCGCTAAGGCCAATATAGCGACGGATTAGAAGCGGATGTTGCCGCTGCAATATGCAATTTTTGTTGTAGTGTATGGTCAATGATGTCTCGCATCAGTTGGACATATATTCGACTGATGGATAGTACAGACTTCTATCGAATTAGGCAACTGACACCGCGTCATTAAGCTACCCAGTCCAATTCTTACTCCTAATTATATTAATTCTAGGCTGACTAGAATAAATAAGAAAAATTTATAACTTTCTATCCTAGGATGTTTCATTATTTATTTCCTTATTGAACTTAATATTTAAAATGACAATCAGTGCACATTAATCCCCTTTTTAATTCCATTTATTTTCATTAACTAGGGATATTGCCATTTATGACTATAATAGTTATATTTTCCTAAGACACTAATTCTTGACGTCAAAAGTTGGCCACTAGTGACAGTCAACCCCTAATTGTGCGTAGGACACATGAACAATAATCACAGAATGTAGAAAATTAAATAAAGATAAGGGACACGCAAGATTTTTATAGTGGTTCGGCAAAGGTAGTACCTATGCCCATGTTATATGTATCGGCTTACTTTTGATTACAAGTAAAATATGTTTCCGTTTTAAAGAAAGCGAGAGATGAACACAAATTCCTTGTGTTGCAGAGAAAGAGTTGGCTATTTTTGGAGTTAGCTGTGAGTTTTGAACTTAAGAGAAGATGTTCCCCAAAAGAAGTCTCCCTCCTTTTCCATTTTGGGAATGGAGGTATTTATAGGTGAAGAAGCGGGCTAAGCGAGATGCAACGTGGCCTGCCTCTTTTACGGAGTTTGGACACGTGGAGCTCAACCCAATGAGGTGAATGCTGCGGTGGGACCCGGTCTACTACTGAGTAATAGTGTCCTCGATGATTGTGGCTTGCATGGCTATCGAGATGAGGTGTATAAAAGTAGCACTTTAGCTGGGAGTGTATGACAGCCTTTAGTGCCTTAAGAATCAGTCTAAGCAATAAATGACTCATCTGGATATTTCCACGCACATCCAGAGGTATCTGATTGACCCAAATTTTAAGGGAATGATCGACTCAGTTGGCCCAGGAGAACGATTATGTCGGGATATGAAATTCTGCTACTTGTGGGAGGCCGGTTCAGGCCAAATTTTGCTTGGGTTTTTTGAAGTAGAAGCCAACCGTTGGGATCAGTCAGTGTTGAATGATAAGCCATTTATCATTAGGCTTCAATCCATTGAACCGTGACAGCTTTTATCAAAAATTTGGTCAATACTTTGCCCCTAAAATACATATTTCTTGGTAAAAGAAGATGTGTTTTGGATGTTACATCGGAGCTCAATGTGTGGCTTGCTATGGTTACGCCGAACTATATTAAGGCCAGAAATCCGACGATCCTGATGGTTGTATTAAGGCCTGAAAACCGACGATCGACGCAGATCGTATTAAAGCTGAAAAAATGACAACCACCAAAGACCGTATTAAGGTCGAGAGTGTTGTGAAAGTAGTCGACAATTTTTGTCGTAATGTTCAGTACCTGTAGAGATCGTGTAGGCCATTCTCGGTTTAGAGATAGCTTTGAACTTGATTGGGCGAGTATTAACCATACTCGGGTTAAAGAGTCGACGAGCAGTAATCACTCTTGGCTTAAAGGGGTGGAGAGTATTAGCCATACTCGACTTGTGTATTTAGTGAGTACTATCCATGCTCGGCTTATGGAAATGGCGAGTATTAACTATACTCGGCTTACGGAGGTGGCGACTATTATCTATACTCGGCTTTTTGGCAAGTGTTAACCATGCTCAACTTACATAATTTTGTCTATACTTGGCTAGTGGAGTCAGATATGGTAGCGGTCATCGACCGTGTTCTTAGTGATGGTGGAAAGCATCGACCAAATTTTCATAAGGAATATTTGAGTATTCGTGAAGTTTGGCGAGTGGAAATTGCACCCGGCTTTGAGAAGGGGTGAGTATCATCCATACTCGATTAGAGGAGTTGGTCCAAATATGGTGGCAAGCATTGACTGTGTTTTAGAGATGGTGGCTTAACATTGACCATATTCGGGTCGGCGAGCGTCAGTCATGCTCGGCTTAAATCGTTCAAACATAATCCATGTTCAAAAAAGAAAGTTTATTACTATTGAAGAGCTATTACAATGAAATGAAAATAAATTCTGACTGGGTAAAAGCTGAATCCAGAGCACGCATAGGAGCTAAATCCTAACTCCGTACGTGTGTACTTCAGCATACCCGTATTATTAAAAGAAAATATACATTTCTAAAAAATCTATATCTTATTAATTGATTATGATGCTATGATTGTTGGGCTCAGGGTCCTTTCCATTTCTAGGAGCTCGAGGATCGACCTGAGGAGCTTGGGCAGAAGATTGTAGCGGCATTGTGCGGGCTTCTTGACGTGTTCGGGTAGTTCTCCTCGTCTAACCCTATCCTGATGAGATCGCGCAAGTACCTGCATTCACTAGTGCTACGGCCTACTAAGTTGTGGTACATGATGTGCATCCTAGAGTCGAGCTCTTTTTGTGTCGGCTTTCTTCATGGAGGTTTTGGGAAGGGCAAAGATCCTCGTGCGTTAAGGTAGATGTCGAGCAGGGAAGAGTTGAGCTCGATATATTGTTCGTACTTGTTCTCTCTCCAGAGTTGTACAATATGATCGTTCTTCTTCGAGACCTTTCCTTTTCCGTTGTTCTGACCATTGATGTTGGATGAACCTCTATCTTTGGTGGCGAGCACCTAGGGGCTCTCCATCTCAATGCTAGTGTCTTCTTGTCGGAGGAACCTTTCGACCTCAGCAAATTTCTTCGAGTACCCAGGTTAAAAAAAAGAATTTTTTTTTTCATGAGTATGAAATAGAAAATAAAAATCGTTGATATCCTTAGGAGGATCTCTGGTTAAAGAAATCCTGAATTCTAATCGGTTCTGCACACCTGCGATGGCGGCCATAAGCACCATCGATTGCTCGGGTCGATCGACTGATGTTACGACCGCATTAAATCTTTCCAGGAAAGACCAGAGGGTCTCACCAGGTCGTTGATTAATGGAGGTCTGGAACATGATACTCTTCGGTCGGGAGATGTGAACTATGAACTGCTCAATGAAGTGGGTGACCAACATGTTCCAACTGCTGATCGACTTATTTGTTAGCTGCCGGAACCACATACTGGCTATGTCTGTGAGGAAGAGAGGTAAGCACTTAGTCATAACATTGGTCGATGCAGAGAGTACTTCTATGTGGTGCATGTATCGCATGAGATAAATGGTTGGGTCAGTCCGATCGTTTTATGCCTCTACAGCCGGGAACTTGAAGTCCGGAGGGTTTCAGGAGTTTTTGATTTCCCTGGTGAATGGGCTGTAGTGGATATCATCTATATCTTGTTGAGAATACGTGACCCGGGTGAAGTGTCTGATGATACTTGCAAGCTGGTTCCAACTCCGAGGAGTCGCTGCCATGAATCCAGCTCTGCATTGGCAGGAATCCCAGAATTGGGATCCGCCGAAAGCATGCTGGGAAGGGGAACCCTTGGTTGGGTTCAACCACCGAGAGTTGAGTAAAGGTAAAGGCGAGGGTATACCCTAGCTATCAGTTCTGGGAAGACTGGCACCGCTTGAGTAGAATGAGGATTGGACCAAGTCATGCCCGCGATGGAGGGTCCTGAATGATTCAACATAGCATGTGATGTTCGGGGCTCTGTGTTGCCCCTACCCAGGGCAATATTACGATGACCTATTGTAGCATTTTCCTCTACCATATTGGGAACCGGTATGGTAAGGTGGTCTTCCTGGTTCGAAGGGAAGGCGCCACCAGCTCTTCGTTGGAGGGAAAGCGGCATAAGATGGGTTTGTGGTAAGATGCTGGGTAGTAATGGAAATGGTGCCGATCTCGGTTGACCAAGCTATTGTTCGGTTGGTCTAGGGAGTCGATTTTTCCCCTGGAGTGGAGACAAAACGGTCGAACGACTTAAATCTTGATTGCGGGCCTCTTGAGAATCTGCAGCTGTGGCTGCGCTAGTTGCTGGAAGTGACACTCCTAGCAATGGTCGGTCAGGAGGTGAAGTCGAGCCAGGAGGAAGCAAAGGTGTGGTCTGATTTGCGATTTGTATTTGTGCAAACCAAAGATCAGTTATTACCCAACCTTGCCCGATGGAGGAAATGATAATGGAATGTGTGGTCCCTTTTCCAACCGAGCAAGGTGGTTATTCATCAACTGTTGTTTATGATCGATAAGTTTACCCTGAGATGTTACCTGAACCTTGAACTCAGCCAGGATCTTAGCCACATCGTCCCTGGTAAGATATCGGGACATACTTCATGAGAGGAGGCCTCCTGACTTGCATCAGCGTTTGTGGGACGAGAAGACGTTGTGTCTTTCTTCCGCTTGTTTGCCATGGTCGTCTTAGAAATTGCTAAAGTTGGTCGAAGCTTGTAGAATATGTTTGGACGTGCCCCCTTTCCAGGCACGCCAAAGTGTTGACATCAAAAGTTGTCCACTAGTGACAGTCAACCCCCAATCGTGCGTAGGACACACGAACAAAAAGCGTTGTAGGTTCTCACGGTGGAAACCTGAAATCGCATTCTAGGAGGACTGTGCGAGTTCGTTGCTTTTGGTGTGGGGATGTTGAGATTGAAGAGAGGGAAACAATGGTACTTACGGTTTGGGAGTTATGGAGTGATGGAGGAGGAAGGAGAGTTTGAACGTTTGGTAATGGTGCAGTATTGTTGAAAGCTATAGCGTGAAAATGGTATGTGATACATCTGCATATATGGGGATCGAACTGTGCATTAAGTGTATAATTAGAAAGAGGGCTCGAAGAGAAAAGGAACGGTGGTGAATTTGAGTCTTTTAGTGAACGAACCAAAGAGAACGTGGTGTTTAAATGTTTGAAAATGGTGCGTATGGAATGTCTGGAGCTTGCGATGTTTAGAGGAGAATAAGAAACCGGGTTCTGGGTTTTAGAATTTGGTATGGGCCGAAAGAAAAAGGTTAAGCCCAATGAAAATAGAAAATTAGTTTAATTTTGTTTTAAATAGTATGATAACTTGAAAAATCCATAACTTCGTGATATGATATCAGAATTCAGCGAAACAAGATCCGTCGAGATCGTATGGACGGTGGCTACATCGTGGAACTGATTGGGAGTGAATCGGAGCTCGTTACAATTTATAGAAAAACAAATTGTCCGTCTGAATCAAGCGATGGTTATCGTTATTAACGATGATCGTCCAATGTGAGTAAATCTCACTATTTTGATCAGTTTATATTTTTATAACGTATATTTAGAACTGATAAATGATGATTGATTGCTGTGTATTGACTTTTGGTTGAATTGCTAAGTAATTGGTTGAAATTATAGATCTGATTATGTATATATATATTGATTCTGTTTAGCAGAATATTTTATAGTGAAATGAATTGATGTTAATTGTATTGTTTAACATCTGGGGATGCAGGGAAACAGGTCGTAGGAATCCAACTGGATTCCTCAACATTTATTTTACTGTTTTTTATATATTGTAATATATGATGTGATATATAATCTGTGTTGATTACGTGTGTTAAATGATATCGATCATTGTTATTTGGATATTTTAAATACTGTAAGAAATACTGGAATGTAGAAAAGGGGATTTTCAAAATGTATTTTGAAAATAAAGTATTTATATAAAATCAATCGATTTTATATATAAAAGGAATATTTGTGAAAACAAATTTAAAAGGAAATATTTGTGGAACATTTACGAATAGAATTGAAAAGGGAGATATTTGTAAAACATTTACAAATAGAATTGAATGAGAAATATTTATTTGGAAAACAAATAGAATTATAAATGAAATATTTATTTAGAAAATAAATAGAATTATAAAGGAAATATTTATTTAGAAATAAATAGATTATAAAAGGAAATACATGAAAAATGAATAAGAGGCTTTATTTAGAAATAAATAGATTATAAAAGGAAATACTTGAAAAATGAATAAGAGTTGTGTAAAAATAGAATTTTTCACTAGGAAGGTTTAGACCCGTGCTTCGCACACGGGTATAACGGAATATGAATTCAAAGTGAACATTTAAGGGAAATCTGTTTTAACAGATAAAGTAAGAAGATTAATTTATAAATAAGGTTTTATAAATTAAGTAAAATATTTATCATTGGATAAATAGAATATATAAGTCAAGACTTATATAGAGAAGTAAGAATCGATTTCAACATCGATATTTGAAACTGAATATGGATGAAGAGTAAAATTGGATAGGGTTAATCAATTAGAGTTAACCAGTTAGAGTTGATCAGTTAGAGTTAACCAGTTAGAGTTAACCAGTTAGAGTTAACCAGTTAGAGTTAACAAGTTAGAGTTAACCAGTTAGAGTTAATCAGATAGAGTTAATCGATTAGAGTTAAATAGAACTAGAGTTATTCAAATAGAGTTAATCGAACAAGAGTTAGTCGAATATTAGCTATTCAAATAGAGTTAATTGAATTAGAGTTAGTCGGATTAGAGTTATTCGAAGAAAGAATTTATCGAATATTAGTTATTCGAAAGGAGTTATCGAATATTAGTTATTCGAAAGGAGTTATCGAATATTGTTATTCGAAAGGAGTTAGTAGAATATAGTTTATTCGAATAGAGTTAAAGGAGATAATCAATATAGTTTATTCGAAAGGAGTAAATTGATAAGAGTTAATTGATTAGAGTTAATCCAATAGAATTAATCGATTAGGGTTAATCAAATAGTGTTAATCCAATAGAGTTAACAGAATAGAGTTAATCAAAAAGTGCTAACTGATAAGAGTAAATCGATTAGAGTTAATCAAATAGTGTTAATTGAATAGTGTTAATCAAATAGGGTTATTCGAAGAGAGATAATCGAATATAGTTTATTCAAAGGAAAGAGTTATTGAATAGAGATTTATTCGAAAGAGAGTTACGTAAGGAAGTTGTTAAAGGTTTAAAGAGTGAACCTTGTCTGTTTCGAAGTTAGAAATGTTGTTCAGTTAAGGTCTGAGAGGTAGTTATACCCCAACTTGATTGGCTTCATTTTTAACGAAGGAATGGTTAAGGTTCGATAGTGAAGGTTGATTAAGTGAATTTAGTTAATGAGTGTAATGGGTTGAGGTGGCATAGTGATGTTTTATTCAAACATCTGTTTAAATCCAAATGAAGGAGTTTCAGAAATGTTTTCCAAATTAGAATTAGAAATGTTTTCTAATATAGAAAATAAGAAATGGAAATGTTTTCCAATGTTAATATCGTATATTTTCTAAATTTAGAAAATAAGAATTTCTGTATATATATGGAAATGGGAAATGAGTAAATGAATAAATTAATGATTAATTAATTTAAAAGATAAATGATGATTGATCGATAGAATTTCCATTTGGAAATAATATCGTTGTTTGCACGTGTGTTTTTCTTTGATAGTTAACTCACCGACTATCGAAGTTTTTGATCATTTTTCGTCGTCAATACGAAGAGACCGGGATCAGATTCATTATCTGAAAACCACTCTGTATGGGCACTAGCGTTGCGATCAAATATGATGAAGATAATTGAAGACGAAGTTTGTGCAAGGGTCGTTCTGTCAAATCCTAGGTTGAAATTGCCTAAGATGGATTTACATAATAGTGCCTTCGTTTTGTCCAGTCCCAGGACGACCCGTATGGAAGAATGCCTGACAGAGTATATTTAATGGATCGCGTAAGTTGATCTCTTCAAACGTATTTACATTAGGTGGCAGGGGAATTCGTTTCTCTTAGTTGTAAACCCATTGTATTTTTGGGGAAATCAGTTTATGATTTGGCGGGTATGACGATGTGACATTCAAAGTGAATAATTGTGTGATCTGTCGGAGATAAGCGCGGCCTCTAGCCTCACAACCGGGAAATGACAAAAATCGGGCAGGCAGCATGGCTAAGTGGTTGGCTGCCAATTAGGGTGTATTATCACCTATCTAGAGATATTCATTCCATTCTATAATCTATTGTCGATGCTGTCCCATTCGGGAAATGGTAGCTGATCCCAACCGTTGGTGATATATATTCGATACACTCAAGCGAAATGAGTGGCCGGTCATGTGTGGCCGAGTTGCACGATGTTCTTGTTGAACCCAGTGTATTCCTCTTTAGATGTACACTATCGGAAGGTGGTTCCATACCTTATCATAGTTGGAAATCCATTACCCAATAAGTGCTCGCGGTTTTGATTGTATACTATATACGTGGGATGTAAGATGAAAGCGTTCTGCAAGATGATTATTATATTGTGGTTGATAGGCACTATTATAATATCAAAAGGGTTTTGATATAAAGATTATATTTCTTTCAAAATGATTTGAAAGTTAAATCAAATTGATTTGGATTTTCATAAGGGAAAAACCCGTTCCGTTATACGGCGTGGTCTTATGAGATATCGTTTAATTACTCAAACTGTTTTAAATTGTTTTACTCACACCAGTTCCATGACTGACCCAGAGTTTATTTTGTTTTGTTTTGCCTAAAGTCTTGGGTGCCCAATTTTGTATGGGCAGTCAAGTAGTTAGGATTTATAGATACACAAGATGGAGCTTGGAGCAAGAGGCTTTAGGAATATATAGCTATCGTTTATTTCCGTTGTGTTGTAAGTGTTATACTCTGATAATGTTATTGTATACATATACTGATTTTATTTCAATGTTATGTATCTATTATATATTGTTTGTTCCGCTGTGAGATTCGTGTTACTCTGATGTTGTATGTTCTTCTTCTTCTTCTTCTTCTATTCTAGGTTTCTATCTTATCTATTCTCACCCTCAAATTTCTTTCATGGACTATCCAGTGTTTCCGATGCTTGAATAGTCGACATTGTGTTGTTTGCCGATATCCAGGATCGCAAATTCCCCTGGTCGTTACAATGGTATCAGAGCTTAAGGTTAAGTAATTACGTTGGCTCTGTGGCGTGACTCAGTAGAGATGGGGTTAGTAATACCCTAGATTGAGTTGAATGTATATATATGAGCACGTATTTGTTGTTCAATATAAAATGATTTTATATTGTGGAGATTTGTTGGTTGAGTTGTTTATGAGTTCTAGTCGATCAGTTTGATCCACTGTATCGGTAGGAATTTCTAAACACTCGAATACGATGGTTCGACACAATATGTTTTAAAAGAGGGTAAATGAAATAATTTTACAAATTATATTTTGATATATGGGATTTATATTGGAATTATTAAAATATATTGGATATATTGGTAGTGATTATAATCATATAAGATTACAATTGAAACGGTTATGTAAATAACCAATCAAAAATTTGTATAAGTGTTACGAAATGAATTAAATCTGAATTTAAATCAGAATTGAAATTCAACCCTGGAAAAGTTGGAAAAGTATTTATAAATGGATTTGGATTAAATATATGAGAATTTTAAAATCCTGGGAGATTTTAAATTATTTTACAAGAACTGGGAATAGTATTTTGAAAATGAATTTCAAAATGGAAGTGTTTAGAATGGTTTTGAAAGTGATATAGTATTGAACACACTTTGGTCGCTGGAAAATAATTCCGATGTTGACTGCGCAGCATCATCAGTGTGATTTTCGAGTTTCTAAGTGACGGATTACTACCAAAAATGTTTTGTTTTCGAATGGTTTTGAGGAAATGAGTTGTTTAGAAATTCAAACGTTTTGAATTGTTGTTACCATATATGATTTCGAATTCGATTTGAAATAAAACCCAGGAAATTGAAATTCTAAAATTTTAAAATTTAAAATTTAGCTTAAGAAGTTAAATAGATTCAAATAGAAAAGGTGAATATATGAATTAGAATTTAACTTAAAATAAGTTAAATAGAAACTGGATTTGATTGCAGAATAATCTGGAATGGAATTGAGTTGATAATTTAAGAGCTTGGAATTTGAAACTTGAATTTGAAATTGAATTTGGCTTAGATAAGCAAATGGTTGTGTTGGAGATTAAAGTGATTTGGGTTTGATTGGGATAACATTTATATATGTTGAATGAGTAGCAGATGGAAAGGATATATTTATATGCTCGACAAAAAGGTACAAGTTTATATTTGGTAGAAGCATGAGATTTATGAGCCGATTTGGCAAGCCGTTTGGCTATTTGATTTTCTTTTGGGTTGGAGAAGGCCTAGAGAGGCGAGTTGTACCGATTGACCAGTACAAAGGAGGTGCTGGCGAAATTTTTCAGAAATTTCGGGTGTTAGAAAATTTTCAGAGTTTATGGAAATTTTCTTTAGTAGGAATAAATTAATATTTTAATTGGAATTAAGTGGTTTAGTTGAAATTGAATTTAAAGAAGTAAAAATAATTTTTAACCCAGTCAATAGGGTTTGTTTTCTACCTTAGCAATTTCGAGGACGAAATTATTTTAAGGGGGGAAGAATGTAATGTTCCGTATTTTTACGGAATAATAATTTATTTATTTAATTATTTAAATAATGGTTTGGAGATTTAATTGGTCATTTAATTGAATAATGTTGAATATTTAATTAATATAAATAATATAATAATATATTTAATGTAACGGCCCGCAAATCTGCACTATATGAGTTGACTAATAACACCACATGTCCAACCCCAAATTGCACAGAAATACGAATCATTATTAGAAAGAAGTTAGAGGATGAGAAATAGAAAGAAAGAAATATTAGAATAGAAGAAAACGAAGATCACAAACTCACAGTGGAACGAATAAAATATATTATTTAAATTACTTTTGAAATACAAATTAATAAATTTATATACATATCATCATCATAGCACAACAGTTATTCCTGGAACAGTTATAAACACCTGTTTCCAGATACAACATAGTACATAGTACACAGCCTCCTGCTTCCAGCTCCTCCAAATGAATCTGTAAAATCCCGACTGCTTGACTGCTCGTACAAATTTGGGCACCTAAGTGTTTAGGGAAAACAAAAAAAAAACTCTGGTTCAGTCATGGGACTGATGAGAGTAAACTCCAATCATTTGTTTAACATTAAAAATACTTTCGAAAAAAATGATAATTGTAAGACCGATCCACGCATGAACACGGATGGTTTTTACCTTATGATAACCCAAAATATCTTTGATATCAAATCCAGTGATATTATAATAATGTCTACATCAAATAAATAGAATCTAGCGGAACGCTTGCATCTCACGCTCCACATATAATATAAAATCAAAAAACCGCATGGCGCTTATTGGAGATTAGATTTCCAACATGACAAGGTATGGAACCACCTTCCGATAGTGTATCTCTAGAGGGGAATACACTGGGTTCAACAAGAACATCTTGCAACCCGGCCCACATATGAGTGACCACTCATTTCGCTTGAGTGTATCGAATGTATATCACTAACGGTTGGGATCAGCAACCGTTACCCGAATGGCACAGCATCGAATAGAATAAGGAATTAAAAGAATCTCTAGATAGGTGATAATACATCCTAATGGGAGCGACCCACATAGCCATGCTGCCTGCCCGATTTTTGTCATTTCCCAGTTGTTGAGGCCAGAGGCTATGATTACTTATCATTCACTGATAGCACAATCACTTTAAATGCCACATTGTCAGATCGTTAATCACTAATTGATTTGCACAAATATATTCTAGATATTATATTAAGAGAATAAATTCTCCGCCACCATATATATATATATATATATATATATATATATATATATATATATATATATATATAGACCAACATATGCGATCACTGGAAATACTCTGTCAGACATTCGTCCATTTACGTTCGTTCTGGGATTGAACGAAACCGAAGGCACAATTTCTATTAATAGAAAAAGCCCTTGCACTTTACTCTATCTTTGATTATCTTCATATAATCTGATTCGCAACGCTACTGCCAATACAAAGTGGTTCTCGGATAATAATCCAACCGGTCTCTCCATATTGACAACGATATTGGCAAACATTTCGATAGTCGGTTATTTAACTTTCGAAGAAAAGCAAACATCCATTCATCCATAACATCAAACCATCACTGGGCCTTTAAATTAATATTTTATTAATTTAAACGCTTCTCCATTTCCTTATCTATATTCATTAACACGATATTTTCGATAATCATCTTCTTGGCCTCTTACGTTATTTGGAAAACATTTCCATATATTGTCTTCTTTTATTTTCTATATTTAGAAAATATCTTCTATTTATAATTGGAAAACATTCCCATTTACTTATTTCTTGCTCGACTCATTTAATTCTACTCTTAGGAAATATATATTATTATATTTCCAAAATTCCACTTATTTGGTTTAAAACGAATGTTGTGTAAAACATCGTTACACCCAAAATATTTCATTCAACTATCTTTTATTTAACCATTGATCTTCGAGACTGGATCTTTGCTATTTATCAGTTAAAAGTGAAATCAATCAAGTTGGGGTAAAATTACCTCTCAGACCTTGGCTGAAAACATCCTTAACTTCAAAACAGACAAGACCATTATTCCCGAATAATCAACACCATAAAAACCAATTATCCATTTCTAAACACGTATACGCTTCTCTTTCTATTTTTAACAAACCTAATTTATAGATTTCCTTTTTGTTTATAATATTCTATTTATGTGCTCATTTACTTATCGAATTCTATATATATCGATACATTGATTTCTAGCTATCAAATTTTCTTAAAAATATTCTAACTCCTTAAATTTCCAGAAAATTTTGCCATAGCCTCCTTTGTATCGGGAGCATCGAAAAAATCCCTAAACCGCCACATAGACCTCTCCAATCAAAAAGAAAAAGCCAAGTGGCTAGCCGATTCGGTGCATAAAATCTCATATGGGATTTAAACATGTACCTTTTAGACGGGCATTTCAATTTATATCTATTCGTACACTTCATTCCAAACCTGCTTAACACATGTTCACCTGTTTTCAATTCAATTCAACTCAATCCAATCGTTTGAATTCAGTTTCGCCCATTTATTCTTTAATTAGCTATTTTTCCTATTTCACTTCTTTGTTTGAACATAACATGTTCAAATAAAATATTTAACTTGCTTATAACCAAATTGAATTCCAATTTCAATTCTAGTTTTCTTTTCGATTTCGAATATAAATTTCCAAATCGAATTCACTTATTCAAAGACCAATATCAATTCAAAATCTCATCAACTAATTACTATTCAAACTAGTTAATTCTATTCAATAATTAAAAATCTGATTTTAGTTTCAAAAATCAATTCATTACTCCACTTGAGTTCACATATAATTTTCGACTCAAACCTGAAATTTTCTAAATAGAAATTGGGATTTTATTCGTTTAAAATCCTTTTATAAAATTAAATAAACCATTATGGTTTTTAAATGGTTATGGCGCTGTTTTTCTGAAAATTTGATTTTGACCTAACTCAAAATATATACGACGAAATTCAGAATTTTCTCTTCCATTAGAAAACTATTATCCTACCGGTCCTGACGATTCTTGTTTCAAAGAATTCTGACTTAATTTGACCCACATAGCCATGTTGCCTGCCCGATTTTTGTCATTTCCCGGTTGTTGAGGCCCGAGGCTATGAGTACTTATCATTCACTGATAACACAATCACTTTGAATGCCATATTATCAAATCCGTTAATCACTAATTGATTTGCACAAATATATTCTAGATATTATGCTAAGAGAATAAATTCTCAGCCACCATATATATATATATATATATATATATATATATATATATATATATATATACAGACCAACATATGCGATCACTGGAAATACTCTGTTAGACATTCGTCCATTTACGTTCGTTCTGGGATTGAACGAAACCGAAGGCACAATTTCTATTAAAAGAAAAGTCCTTGCACTTTACTTCGTCTTTGATTATCTTCATATAATCTGATTCGCAACGCTACTGCCAATACATAGTGGTTCTCGGATAATAATCCAACCGGTCTCTCCATATTGACAACGATATTGGCAAACACTTCGAAGTCGGTTATTTAACTATCGAAGAAAAGCAAATAACCATTCATCCATAACATCAAACCATCATTGGGCTTTTAAATTAATATTTTTTTAATTAAAACGCTTCTCCATTTCCTTATCCCTATTCATTAACACGATATTTTCGATAATCATCTTCTTGGCCTCTTACGCTATTTGGAAAACATTTCCATATATCATCTTCTTTTATTTTCTATATTTAGAAAATATCTTCTATTTATAATTGGAAAACATTCCTATTTCCTTATCTCTTGCTCGACTCATTTAATTCTACTCTCAGGAAATATATATTATTATATTTCCAAAATTCCACTTATTTGGTTTAAAACGAATGTTATGTCAAACATCGTTACACCCAAATATTTCATTCAACAATCTTTTATTCAACCATTGATCTTCGAGACTGGATCTTTGCTATTTATCGGTTAAAAGTGAAATCAATCAAGTTGTGGTAAAATTACCTCTTAGACCTTGACTGAAAACATCATTAACTTCAAAACAGACAAGACCATTATTCCCGAATAATCAACACCATTTATGTGTTCATTTACTTATTGAATTCTCTTTCTATTTTTAACAAATCTAATTTATAGATTTCCTTTTTGTTTATAAAATTCCATTTATGTGTTCATTTACTTATCGAATTCTATATATATCGATGCACTGATTTCTAACTATCAAATTTTCTTAAAAATATTCTAACTCCTTAAATTTTCGGAAAATTTCTCCATAACCTCCTTTGTACCGGGAGCATCGGGATAATCCACAAACCGCCACACAGGCCTCTCAAATCAAAAAGAAAAAGAAAAAGCCATGCGGCTAGTCGATTCGGCGCATAAAATGTCATATGGGATTTAAACATGTACCTTTTAGTCGGGCATTTCAATTTATATCTCTTCATATACTTCATTCCAAACCTGCTTAACACATGTTCACCTGTTTTCAATTCAATTCAACTCAATCCAATCGTTTGAATTCAGTTTCGCCCATTTATTCTTTAATTTGCTATTTTGCCCATTTCACTTCTTTGTTTGAACATAACATGTTCAAATAAAATATTTAACTTGCTTATAACCAAATTGAATTACAATTTCAATTCTAGTTTCCTTTTCAATTTCGAATATAAATTTCCAAATCGAATTCACTTATTCAAAGCCCAATATCAATTCAAAATCTCATTAACTAATTACTATTCAAATAAGTTAATTCTATTCAATAATTAAAAATCTGATTAAAAATCTGATTTTTGTTTCAAAAATCAATTCATTCCTCCACTTGAGTTCACATATAATTTACAACTCAAGTCTGGAATTTTCTAAATAGAAATTCGGATTTTATTCATTTAAAATCCTTTTATAAAATTAAATAAACCATTATGGTTTTTAAATGGTTATGGCGCTGTTTTTCTGAAAATTTGATTTTGACCTAACTCAAAATATATACGATGAAATTCAGAATTTTCTCTTCCATTAGAAAACTATTATCCTACCGGTCCTGACAATTCTTGTTTCAAAGAATTCTGACTTAATTTGAGTTCTATATACTCAAATGAAGTTCGAATCGCCAATTTTCGAACTGCCACGCTGCGGCGAGTTCGATTTAATTATATTTATATATATAAACTTTTAAACTTCGTTTAAAATAAATTCAACTCCATTCTGATATATTTTTAATACATATCAAATCAGTTTCCCAATTCAACATAATATTTTTGATTATCTATAATTATCGATTTTTCCTTACTCGTTAATATATTTATTTATACTTCGATCTTCTATATTAAATTCCAATTCCTTTGACAAGTTATAAATCATGTGGACATATTTATATTCTCTTTAAAAATCCACATTCTGAAATATATTTCTTCGTTTCCATTTCGAAATGATTTCAACTTTCTATTTTCAAATTCTATTTTCGATTTCTATTTGAATTTTCTATATTCAAATTCCACTTGAATTTTCTATATTCAAATTCCATTTGAATTTTCTATATTCAAATTCCATTTGAATTTTCTATATTCAAATTCCATTTTTAAATTCATATTCAAATTTAAATATTTAAATTATCTCTTGATAATTAATTCATTATATTTGTAAACACCATTTTATAAATTTCCTTGTTTTATATTTAAACAAGTCTATTTCGAAATCTATTTAAAACCAAAATCTTATTTTGGAAATTTTTATTTATAATAACTTATATATATATAACACCCAATTTATTTTCAAATTCAATTTAACTTCTATTTAAATAAATTCGAATTAATCAAATTCAAATCATAAATCCTTACGGATTTATTTTAGTTCAATTTATATTCTGAACATCAGAATAAATTCCATCGTTTATTTCTTGAAAATGATTTCCCCATTTCTATTTTTAAATTCACATTTGAATTTAAATATTCAAATTATCAAATGATAAATTTTCCACTTTATTTATAAACACTGTTTATGAATTCAATTCAATTCTCTGCATTATTCAATTTATAAACATCGTTTATAAATTCAATACTTGTTTTATTAAAATAAGTAAATATTTTTAGCACATTCTAAATCGAAATTCTATTTTAAAAAAAATGGAATTTTCCTTTTAAATCTCCAAATCTCTTTTCACCATATTTTTATAAATTAACATTTTGGCCCTGGTAATATTAAAACAATCAAACCACTCAATTATCAATCAACACATCATATATGATAATATTTGTGAAAGCAAACAAATAATAATATTTTTTGAGGAATCCAGTTGGATCCCTCCAACCTGTTTCCTGCATCCATAGACATTAGCCAACAGAAATATTATCCATCCTTCTTCATGGCAGAATATCGCGGTATGAAGTTCATCCACTATCATAGCGTGGGGCGTATAGGGTAATCATCCGCTAATGGTACCGCGGGCATCCGCTAATGAGAATGCGGGAATATCCAACCACCAATATGTATATAATAGCACACCAAGCCTTAATAATAATATATTTAAGATGCACAAAAATATTAAATGCAACCAAACAAGCAACAAACAATTATTTTTAACTGATAAAAATAATTCTAAATAAAAGGTGACTGAGATTTACTCAATGTGATTTTTTTTTATTTTTATGATCTATTCTGATTCCCATATTAATTCCATTGAGAATTATTTGACGATGCAAAGCTCATGCATCTCGTCTCACCGAGCTCTGTTATTGTGTAAATAAATTATACTCGTTTACAAAATTCATATCAATAATAATTTATTTATTTCATTTAATTAAATCACTATTAATCATTTTTATATTAAATAAACTATTTTTCTTTTCCTTCTTAAAGTGGTCTATGCAAGTTTAAATTAAATAAATTAACTACTTATATTAATCCAATTTAATTAACTACCAACTTATAAACCAATTCCATGATAAACATTTAAATTTTCAATTCAAAAATATCTTATAACTAGCAACCGCTGATCACAATCTAAACATCAATAAGTAAGTGTTCCAATAAAACTAAAACTAGTTATGCTAATTAAAATTTTGTTTACCTAATCACCAAAATAAATAAATAAATAAAACCATTTGCTATATAAAATTTTAAATTTCCAGAAATAAGATTACAACAGTAGCGACTGTTACCGCCTCCTGGAACTCATGGCATCTGTCATCAATCCACACCACTTTACTGTCACTCTCGAGCTCCACCATACATCGCAACAACCAAATCCAATTCTCCAATACCTTGCGATCGACATCAGTAAATCGAACTTCCCTATTACCCTCTGTCACCGCTCCATTGCTGAGTTCGGATCCACCCACAAACCATCGCCCCCTTCCTCACATCGCGAACTGTACTGTACACTGTAAGGGCCGACACTCGAACTCAGATCATCCCACCAAAATCGGGCAATACTCCCCACGTCCACAGAAAGCACCGCACCATCAACGTCGACCTTCATCCGTCCCTGTTCTATCCCATTCGAAATCGAGCTCAACCCCAGGTGCGCTGAGCTGAAGTTGAACCCCACGAGGTACTGTCGCACCTCATATTGACACTGAGCATCGTTCTCGCGATGCATGGATCTCGATTTGGATGGGATGACAACTCGTGATGCTTGGATGTACGAAGTTTTCGGTTTTCAATTGAGGAAAAGAGGAAATTTTGTTCGATTTAAATTTTGGGGGAATACTGGAAGTAGAATGAACTGGAATGAAATAAGGGAGGAACTCAATTCCATTTTTCCTTTTTCTTTTTCTTCTGGGTAGTGAACGAATCAAATGAATAAGAAAAATTGAAGTGTTAAGTCGCGATTTATACATGATGGATACTTCGGGGTGAAGGAGTTTAGTCTGCTGTAGGATTTTGAAAATCTTAAGATAGATTTTGATTTGTTATTAAAAATGTTTTAATTAAATTTGATTTGATTTTATAATTTATACGATTTGATATAAAGTGATTTTTATCCCTTTTAAATAGATATCGATTTGATTTCTGATTCGATTTCGATTTTATCCATTACAAATATATCGGGGTTCATCACTTGAGATCGTAACTGCTATTTTAACCTACCGACTGACGTTTCAACATAATTACACTGTTTTGGATTCAACAGAATAGACTACAAAATTTAATGCGACCATACATTATAAAATAACCATATTATAATATAATTTAAATTAAAAACCAATAAATTCCATTTATATTACCAAATTAATATTTAAAAACATATTAGATATAGAAAATAAACTGTTCGAAAGCTCGGGTCGTTACATTCTTCCCCCCTTAAAATAATTTCGTCCCCGAAATTGCTAAGGCAAGAAAAATACTGTAACCCATTAACTTTTCAAAACCCCTTTATGTTGAAACTCACCTCTTCATATTTCAACAAATTTTATTCTACCAAACATTTGGTTTCCATTCGTTTGATTTGAATGATTTACATCCAATATATTACCATCCAATTCATATTCTTCGAATTGATTTTAATCAATTTATTCACTTCAATCCATTTAACATGCTTAAGTTAAATTTAAAATCCAGAATTCAAATCCTAGGTTTTCATTTCAAATCCTTTGAAATAACATAAATATATACCTATATTTATAACCATTTCAAATCCAATACATTTGAATTTTCAAACCACTTGTTTTCTTTCAAAACAAATTTCGACCAAGAACTTTTCTAAGGTAGCAATTCATCACTTAGAACTCGAAAATGAACACTGATGATGCTGCCATCATCATCAGAGTTATTTCCCAGCCACTAAAGTGAGTTCAGTGCTCTAACAATTTCATAATCCATTCAAAATGATTTTTATTCAAAAATCCCTCCAACACAAAGCTATATTGTTCTAATATACTTTAGAAAATATTTTCAAACTTCCCAAGATTTAAATTCCAAATTCTGGTTTGAATTCAATTCCAATTATCTTATTGTATGTTTCATTAATGTACAAATTATATCTTTGGTTATTTACAACCATTCCAATTTTATAATCTTATTTTATTATAATAATATCAATCAACTCATCCATATATTATAATTATTTAAGAAAATTATTCCTTTTCTATTAAAGTAGAATTTTGGGTAAAATTATTTCATTTACCCATTTTAAAACAATATCGTGTTCAATCTTCTGTTCAAGTATTTACAAACTCTTATCGACGTCGTGGCATCCCACGATTCGACCAGAATTCATAAACTACCCAACAGACTAGCCAACACAATATAAAATAGTTTTTTATATCAATTAACAAATACGCGCTCTCATATATATACCCTCAACTCATTCTAGGGCATTACAGACCCTATCTCTAATGAGCACAACTCCACCAAAGCCTGGGTATTCGCTCAACCTAAGCTCTGATACCAACTGTAACGGCCCGCAAATCCGCACTATCTGAGTTCACTAATTACACCACACGTTCAACCCTAAATTGCACAGAAATACGAATCATTATTAGAAAGAAGTTAAAGGATGAGAAATAGAAAGAAAGAAATATTAGAATAGAAGAAAACGAAGATCACAAACTCACAGCGGAACGAATAAAATATATTTTATAACATAACTTTTGAAATACAAATCAGTAACATTATATACATACCATGATCAGAGCACAACAGTTATTCCTGGAACAGTTATAAACACCTATTTCCAGATACAACATAGTACATAATACACATCCTCCTGCTTCCAGCTCCTCCAAATGAATCTGTAAAATCCCGACTACTTGACTGTCCGTACAAATTTGGGCACCCAGGAGTTTAGGGAAAACAAATAAAATAAACTCTTGGTCAGTCATGGGACTGGTGTGAGTAAACTCCAGTCATTTGTTTAACTTTAAAAATCCATTCGGAAAAAATGATAATCGTAAGGCCAATCCACACATGAAAACGGATGGTTTTTACCTTACGATATCAAATCTAGTGATATTATAATAATGTCTACATCAAATAAATAGAATCTAGCGGAACGCTTGCATCTCACGCTCCATATATAATATAAAATCAAAAAACCGCATGGCGCTTATTGGAGATTGGATTTCCAACATGACAAGGTAGGGAACCACCTTCCGATAGTGTATCTCTAGAGGGGAATACACTGGGTTCAAACAAAACATCTTGCAACCCGGCCCACACATGACCGACCACTCATTTCGCTTGAGTGTATCGAATGTATATCACCAACGGTCGGGATCAGCAACAGTTTCTCGAATGGGACAGCATCGAATAGAATAAGGAATTAAATGAATCTCTATATAGGAGATAATACACCCTAATGGGAGTAATCCACATAGCCATGCTGCCTGCCCGATTTTTGTCATTTCCCGGTTGTTGAGGCCAGAGGCTACGATTACTTATCATTCACTGATAGCACAATCACTTTGAATGCCACATTTTCAGATCCGTTAATCACTAATTGATTTGCACAAATATATTCTAGATATTATGCTAAGAGAATAAATTCTCTGCCACCATATATATATATATATATATATATATATATATATATATATATACACAGACCAACATATGCGATCACTGGAAATACTCTGTCAGACATTCGTCCATTTACGTTCGTTCTGGGATTGAACGAAACCGAAGGCACAATTTCTATTAATAGATAAAGCCCTTGCCCTTTACTCTATCTTTGATTATCTTCATATAATATGATTCGCAACGCTACTGCCAATACAGAGTGGTTCTCGGATAATAATCCAACTGGTCTCTCCATATTGACAACGATATTGGCAAACATTTCAATAGTCAGTTATTTAACTATCGAAGAAAAGCAAACATCCATACATCCATAACATCAAACCATCACTGGGCCTTTAAATTAATATTTTATTAATTAAAACGCTTCTCCATTTCCTTATCTATATTCATTAACACGATATTTTCGATAATCATCTTCTTGGCCTCTTACGCTATTTGGAAAACATTTCCATATATCGTCTTCTTTTATTTTCTATATTTAGAAAATATCTTCTATTTATAATTGGAAAACATTCCCATTTACTTATCTCTTGCTCGACTCATTTAATTCTACTCTCAGGAAATATATATAATTATATTTCCAAAATTCCACTTATTTGATTTAAAGCGAATGTTGTGTAAAACATCATTAGACCCAAAATATTTCATTCAACTATCTTTTATTCAACCATTGATCTTCGAGACTGGATCTTTGCTATTTATCAATTAAAAGTGAAATCAATCGAGTTGGGGTAAAATTACCTCTCGGACCTTGGCTGAAAACATCCTTAACTTCAAAACAGCCAAGTCCATTATTCCCGAATAATCAACATCATAAAAACCAATTATCCATTTCTAAACATGTATATGCTTCTCTTTCAATTTTTAACAAATCTAATTTATAGATTTCCTTTTTGTTTATAGTATTCTATTTATGTGCTCGTTTACTTATCGAATTCTATATATATATCGATACATTGATTTCTAGCTATCAAATTTTCTTAAAAGTATTCTAACTCCTTAAATTTCCAGAAAATTTCGCCATAACCTCCTTTGTACCGGGAGCATCGGGAAAATCCCTAAACCGCCACATAGACCTCTCCAATCAAAAAGAAAAAGAAAAAGCCAAGTGGCTAGCCGATTCCGTGCATAAAATCTCATATGGGATTTAAACATGTACCTTTTAGACGGGCATTTCAATTTATATCTCTTCGTATACTTCATTCCAAACCTGCTTAACACATGTTCACCTGTTTTCAATTCAACTCAATCCAATCGTTTGAATTCAGTTTCGCCCATTTATTCTTTAATTAGCTATTTTTCCTATTTCCCTTCTTTGTCTGAACATAACATGTTCAAATAAAATATTTAACTTGCTTATAACCAAATTGAATTCCAATTTCAATTCTAGTTTCCTTTTCGATTTCGGATATAAATTTCCAAATCGAATTCACTTATTCAAACCCCAATATCAATTCAAAATCTCATCAACTAATTACTATTCAAACTAGTTAATTTTATTCAATAATTAAAAATCTGATTTTAGTTTCAAAAATCAGTTCATTACTCCACTTGAGTTCACATATAATTTACAACTCAAATCTGAAATTTTCTAAATAGAAATTGGGATTTTATTCGTTTAAAATCCTTTTATAAAATTAAATAAACCGTTATGGTTTTTAAATGGTTATGGCGCTGTTTTTCTGAAAATTTGATTTTGACCTAACTCAAAATATATACGATGAAATTCAGAATTTTCTCTTCCATTAGAAAACTATTATCCTACCGGTCTTGACGATTCTTGTTTCAAAGAATTCTGACTTAATTTGAGTTCTATATACTCAATTGAACTTCGAATCGCCAATTTTCGAACTGCCACGCTGCGACGAGTTCATTTTAATTATATATATATATATAAAAAAAACTTCATTCAAAATAAATTCAACTCCATTCCGATATATTTTTAATATATATAAAATCAGTTCCCCAATTCAACATAATATTTTTGATTATCTATAATTGTCGATTTTTCCTTACTCGGTAATATATTTATTTATACTTCGATCTTTTATATTAAATTCCAATTCCTTTGACAAGTTATAAGTCCTTTGGATTTATTTCTGTTCTATTTAAAAATCTACATTCTGAAATATATTTCGTCGTTCCCATTTCGAAATGATTTCAACTTTCTATTTTCAAATTCTATTTTCGATTTCAATTTGAATTTTCTATATTCAAATTCCATTTTTAAATTCATATTTGAATTTAAGTTTTCAAATTATCTCTTGATAATTAATTCATTATATTTGTAAACACCATTTTATAAATTTCCTTGTTTTATATTTAAACAAGTCTATTTCGAAGTCTATTTAAAACCAAAATCTTATTTTGGAAATTTCTATTTATAGTAACTTCTATATATATAACACACAATTTATTTTCATATTCAATTTAACTTCTATTTAAATAAATTCGAATTAATCGAATTCAAATCATAAATCCTTACAGATTTATTTTAGTTCAATTTATATTCTGAACATCAGAATAAATTCCATCATTTATTTCTTTAAAACTATTTCCCCATTTCCATTTTTAAATTCGCATTCGAATTTAAATATTCAAATTATCAAATGATAATTTTTCCACTTTATTTATAAACACTGTTTACGAATTCGATCCAATTCTCTACATTATTCAATTTATAAACATCGTTTATAAATTCAATACTTGTTTTATTTAAAACAAGTAAATATTTTTAGCACATTCTAAATCTAAATTCCATTTTTAAAAAAAAATAGAATTTTCCTTTTAAATCTCCTAATCTCTTTTCACCATATTTTTATAAATTAACATTTTGTCCCTAGTAATATTTAAACAATCAAACCACTCAATATCAATCAACACATCATATATGATAATATATGTGAAAGCAAACAAATAATAATATTTTTTGAGGAATCCAGTTAGATCCCTCCAACCTGTTTCCTGCATCCACAGACGTTAGCCAACAGAAATAATACCCATCCTGCTTCGTGGCAGAATATCGTGGTATGAAGGTCATCCACTATCATAGCGTAGGGCGTATAGGGTAATCATCCGCTTATGGTACCGCGGGAATCCGCTAATGAGACTGCGGGAATATCCAACCACTAATATATATATATATATATATATATATATATATATATATATATATATATATAATAGCACACCAAGCCTAAATAACTAATATATTTAAGATGCACAAAAATATTAAATGCAACCAAACAAGCAACAAACAATTATTTTTAACTGATAAAAATAATTCTAAATAATAGGTGAGTGAGATTTACTCACTGTGATTTTTCTATTTTTCTGATCTATTCTGATTCCCATATTAATTCCATTGAGAAGTATTTGACGATGCAAAGCTCAGGCATCTCGTTTCACCGAGATCTGTTATTGTGTAAATAAATTATACTCGTTTACAAAATTCATATCAATAATAATTTATTTATTTCATTTAATTAAATCACTATTAATCATTTTTATATTAAATAAACTATTTTTCTTTTTCTTCTTAAAGTGGTCTATGAAAGTTTAAATTAAATAAATTAACTACTTATATTAATCCAATTTATTTAACTACCAACTTATCAACCAATTCCATGATAAACATTTAAATTTTCAATTCAAAAATATCTTATAACTAGCAACCACTGATCACTATCTAAATACCAATAAGTAAGTGTTCTAATAAAACTAAAACTAGTTATGCTAATTATAATTTTATTTACCTAATCACCAAAATAAATAAATAAATAAAACCATTTACTATGTAAAAATTTAAATTTCCAGAAATAAGATTACAACAGTAGCGACTGTTATCTCCTCCTGGGACTTACGGCATCTGTCATCAATCCACACCACTTTACTATCACCTCTCGAGCTCCACCATACATCGCAACAACCAAATCCAATTCTCCAATACCTTGCGATCGACATCAGTAAATCAAACTCCCCTATTACCCTCTGTCACCGCTCCATTGCTGAGTTCGGATCCACCCACAAACCGTCGCCCCTTTCCTCACATCGCAAACTAAACTGTACACTGTAAGGGCTGTCACTCAAACTCAGATCATCCCACCAAAATGGGAAATACTCCCCACGTTCACAGAAGGCACCGCACCATCAACGTCGACCTTCATCCGTGCCAGTTCCATCCCATTCGAAATCGAGCTCAACCCTAGGTGCGCTGAGCTGAAGTCGTACCCCATGAGGTACTGTCGCACCTCATATTGACACTGAGCATTGTTCTCGCAATGCATGGATCTCGATTTGGATGGGAATGACATCTCGTGATGCTTGGATGTACGAAGTTTTCGGTTTTCGGTTTTCGATTGAGGAAAAGAGGAAATTTTGTTCAATTTAAATTTTGGGGGAATACTGGAAGTAGAATGAACTGGAATGAAATAAGGGAGGAACTCAATTCCATTTTTCCTTTTTCTTTTTCTTCTGGGTAGTGAACGAATCAAATGAATAAAAAAATTGAAGTGTTAAGTCGCGATTTATGCATAAAGGATACTTCGGGATGAAGGAGTTTAGTCTGCTATAGGATTTTGAAAATCTTAAGATAGATTTTGATTTGTTATTAAAAATGTTTTAATTAAATTTGATTTGATTTTATAATTAATATGATTTGATATAAAGTGATTTTTATCCCTTTTAAATAGATATCGATTTGATTTCTGATTCGATTTCGATCGTATCCATTACAAATATATCGGGGTTCATCACTTGAGATCGTAACCGCTATTTTAACCTACCGACTAACGTTTCAACATAATTACATTATTTGGATTCAACAGAATAGACTACAAAATTTAATGCGACCATATATTATAATATAATTTAAATTTAAAACCAATAAATTCCATTTATATTATCAAATTGATATTTAAAAGCATATTAAATATTGAAAAAAAACTGCTCGAAAGCCCGGGTTGTTACATTTAAATTATGGAATTTATCGGAAATAGTGAATTGACAATATAATGTGAACTGGACAATTCAAAATATATAGTTCAGTTTAGAGTTGAATTATAATAACGAATATATTTAAATAACAACACTTTGAACGTATAATTATATTATAATTATAATCGAGCCCGTAATGGCGCTGTAGTTCGTTATTTGACGATTTGAACTTCAACTGAATGTACATGGTCCATTTTAAATCGGATTTCTATGAAACAAGAAACTTATGGAGTTGGTGAAGTATATTTTTTCTAGTGAAAGAGAAAAATCGGGATTTCATCATGTAGATTTTGATTTATGTCCAAATCAAATTTTCGAAAAGTCGCTATAGAATTCCTTTATAATTTATATTGATTATTTATATTTTAAATGGATTTTTAAATATAAATCGAATATCGATGTAACACTGGGTTTGGGATATCGAGTTATAAATCTCGATATAGAGCTGTATGATATTCTATTGTGAATACATATGATAATATTTATTTATAAATATTTAATTTAATTATTTTTAGATATATAAATTTAAAAAGGGTTTATTTAGAGCTTTAAAAATAGCCTCCTTTGCAAACGACCTCTGTTTTCGACGAAACTAATTTTGTTGAATCCGCAATATTAATTTATTGTTAAATTTCAATTTTCGTGATTTTTGGGGTCAGTGTGTGGCCGTACATATTTTTAAAGTAAAAAACAGTCAGTTTTTTGATGGTTAAAAATACATTGTGTGAGCAATCGGAGTCGGAATTCGACGAAATCAGTTTCGTTGGGTCTGTAATGTCGAACTGAAGGTGTATGTCCATTTTCATGATTTTTGGGTATCTGATCGTCGCTAATCTATGAATCAGAAAAGCGCGACATTTAAATTAAATTCTGCAAGCATACAGGTGTGTAGCATACAGGTCGAACACAGGGAGGTGTAATTAAAAATTATTATTTATTTATTCTTGGGCGAGTTAGGCAGAATTTGGAGTTGTTTTTAATGTTGTTGAAATTACTCTGAATCTGAATCTAATCAGTATCAAATTCAACAATTGAAAAGAAAAGAAGCAATTACTAAAAAAATATCAATTAGAACAACAACAGAGAATTAAAAAGCAGAATTGCCGTTGAAACTAATCGAATGGACAATAGCTAACAAGCAGTAATAAAAGAGAATAACAATGTGTTCTACCAAAACTAATTGGATAGATACACAAATTGTTATGAAAGATAAAGACAGTAAACTAAAACGAAGAAAACTTTTTATTAATAAAATGAGAATACAGAATAATGGGCATTTTTACAATGGGATGCACATGTGCTTTTATAGGTGAACTGGAAACCCTAATTAAGTCTATGAATAACTGGGCCTCATCATCCATTATATCTCTTGCCTTCCTTGCCCAAGTTTGATTGGATAGCAAAACATGGTGAATATCTTCCAAATCTTCCTATCTTCCATGTAGCAAATTGATTGATTGATTGATGAGCAGATTCCATGTGATTAATTCTTCCAAACAAGGATACTCATTAGACTCCAAAGGCAACAAAGGATAAAATCTTCAAAATTGATTTTTTTCTTGGCAATAAATCAATCAGAAATTCTTCTAATTGAAAAATGAAAAATGAATGTTCTGAATTGATTTCCATGACTACTCCTGAAATGTCTATTAGTGAATATCATACATACACATGAATATGTATATATATAATATAACACTAATTAATATATTCTTCATAGCAAAGGGGCAATGTGAAAGTTCCGTTCTTTGGCAAAAAGTGAGCTCGACGGGGATCGAACTCAGGTCTCTCAGTACAAATCTCTATGCATTTAACAGTGAGCTACAACGTCGTTTGTAATTGATATGGCTTTAATACGGGGAAGTAGCTTTTTATTTGTAGTTGGCCTTTAATTTGAAACGAAGGAGGCATTTCTTGACAACCTGTAAAAACACACAAAAGTACCCAAAGTATCATTTATTTATTTACAAAAGATAAAATATAAGAGCATAAAATAAACACATTTCTATGTTAATCAAATACCCCAACACTTATCTTTTACTCGTCCTCGAGTAAAAAGAAAATGAAAAACCAACTAGATAGGTCACACTTTCGTAGGAAACACGATTGCATTGAGCGTATGCAACAAGCCGTTAAACCTCTAGGTGTTCCTAGTAGGACGAGTGGTGTCTCGTGAGGGTTTTCAGCGGATACTACCCACAAAATCCAAATGCAGTATGTGTGGATCTAATGTAGTGGTTATATACAAAAAAACAAAGACAACAAGAATGACAGCACGACTTGTTTTAGGAAAGTGGTACAACCAATTAAGTTAACAATTTCTAGTCAGTTGATTTTATTTTAGATACCTCAACTTGTCACAAATTTTCAATATAAATCAAGTTTTCAAATGTTAAATCCCAGTTTGGCCAGTTAGTTCGGTCAATAACATAGTGCAGCCATGAAATAGATTCTTAGTTTGCTTGGCACAGTTTGTAAAGTGGTATTCTAATTTCCTTGTGTATGGCTATTCAAATCAATAAGGTCAAGAAGTGTTTGGGCATCATCGCTTATTCTTTATTCTATAAAATTCTAAAAGTTATGATTAAGTACATACACCTAACTTAGAAGACCAAGGTTTACCACCCATGCACTGCCTCGCGGACTAACGGAGAGTGGGTAAAGAGCTTGGCGGATTGTGCAGGCCGACTTTGACTTTGTCAAAAACGTGTCGGTAATCCTTAGGTGTCCAATCTCATAAAATGAGACCAAGATTTTCCAACGCTGACTTTGTCAACAACATGTCGGATAGAGCTTGGCGGGTTTGCACACCAACGCTCGATATACAAGCAATGTTGGATACCCTTGGATTACTATTATTATTATTGGAAATATAAGCACAAAAGAGAGTTACGCGAATTCAACTTAGCACAACTTAGTTTTAAAGATTCAAAAAGCTAATATAAGTATTTTAAGTCCTCCACTTATTTAAACAAAGTCTACAATATAGAATAGATTTCATGGCCATCATCTAAGAATCTCCCTATGTACCGGTTACACTATTATCCCTCAAAATTAAACTTTTCATTATATTTCTTATTCGATCTAAGTTGAGAGAAAAAAATACTATCAACTGACTAAAAGTTGTAAACTTATTTCGTGGTATCACTCTAAAATGAGTCGTGTCGGTGTGATTGTGTGTGTGTGTGTTTTTTTTTTTGAATAAATGAAGATGGAGGAGATGTGATGCAAACTTGACTCCCCCACACTAGAACGAGACAGTGTCCCAACTGTCTAAGGTATGCAGACCAAAATGGCAGGAAAAAAATAAAAAAATGAAAAAGAATAATAAAAGAAAAAGAACGTGTACCACCTGATTTCACGGTGGATGATCAGGCTCATGAAGATCGATAAGGTCATCTTCGTCATATTGCTCGAATTCTAAAAATGGCTTCAGTCGTTGACCGTTTACTTTGAAGACTTTTCCATCCCTAGGATTTTCAATTTCAACTGCTCCATGAGGATATGCTGTTTTCACAACATAAGGTCCAATCCATCGAGATCTGAGTTTTCCTGGAAACAAGTGAAGTTTAGAGTCGTATAAAAGAACTTTTTGTCCTACGTTGAATTCCTTACGAAGTATGTTTTTGTCGTGTTGGGCTTTGGTTCTTTCTTTGTAGATTTTCGCATTTTCATATGCTTCATTTCTTAATTCCTCTAATTTAGAAATTTGTAACTTCCTATGTGAGCCGGCTTTCTCTAAGTCAAAGTTCAAAAATTTTATGGCCCAAAGAGCACGATGCTCTAATTCAAGAGGTAAGTGACTGGCCTTTCCAAAGACTAATCGATATGGTGACATCCCTAGATTGGTTTTATAAGCAGTGCGAAAAGCCCAAAGTGCATCAATCAGTTTTAAGGACCAATCTTTTCTATTGGAATTCACGGTTTTCTCAAGAATTTGTTTGATTTGTCTATTGGAAACTTCTACTTGTCCATTAGTTTGTGGATGGTAAGGGGTCGACAACTTGTGTGTGATTGAGTATTTCTTGAGCAAGGACTCAAAAGCACGATTACAGAAGTGAGTGCCATTATCGCTAATGATAGCTCGAGGTGTTCCAAAGCGCGAAAAGATGTTTTCTTTGAGGAATTTGACAACAACCTTGTTGCCGTTGGTTTTGGTCGGAATGGCTTCAACCCATTTTGAGACATAATCTACCGCAAGCAAGATGTAAAGATTCCCAAATGAATTAGGGAATGGTCCCATGAAATCGATGCCCCAAACATCGAATAACTTAATCACTAAAATGGGGTTGAGAGGCATCATGTTTCACTTAGTGATTCGACCCGTTCTTTGACATCGATCACATTTAGAGCAAAATTCGAAAGCGTCACGGATGAGTGTGGGCCAATAAAAACTGCTTTGCAATACTTTTGCAGCAGTTTTTCTTGCTCCAAAGTGACCGCCACAAGCATGGTCATGTGAGAAAGAGAGAATACTTTGGTGTTCATGATCGGGCACACACCTTCGAATGATTTGGTCTGGACAGTATTTGAAAAGATATGAGCTCGTCCCAACAAAAATCAAAACAAAATGGCGTGTATGTAGAAAACTTTTTATTAATAAAATGAGAATACATAATAATGGGCATTTTTACAATGGGATGCACATGTGCTTTTATAGGTGAACTGGAAACCCTAATTAAGTCTATGAATAACTGGGCCTCATCATCCATTATATCTCTTGCCTTCCTTGCCCAAGTTTGATTGGATAGCAAAACATGGTGAATATCTTCCAAATCTTCCTATCTTCCATGTAGCAAATTGATTGATGAGCAGATTCCATGTGATTAATTCTTCCAAACAAGGATACTCATTAGACTCCAAAGGCAACAAAGGATAAAATCTTCAAAATTGATTTTTTTCTTGGCAATAAATCAATCAGAAATTCTTCTAATTGGAAATTGAAAAATGAATGTTCTGAATTGATTTCCATGACTACTCCTGAAATGTCTATTAGTGAATATCATACATACACATGAATATGTATATATATATATAAAATATAACACTAATTAATATATTCTTCATAGCAAAGGGGCAATGTGAAAGTTCTGTTCTTTGGCAAAAAGTGAGCTCGACGGGGATCGAACTCAGGTCTCTCAGTACAAATCTCTATGCATTTACCAGTGAGCTACAACGTCGTTTGTAATTGATATGGCTTTAATACGAGGAAGTAGCTTTTTATTTGTAGTTGGCCTTTAATTTGAAACGAAGGAGGCATTTCTTGACAACCTGTAAAAACACACAAAAGTACCCAAAGTATCATTTATTTATTTACAAAAGATAAAATATAAGAGCATAAAATAAACACATTTCTATGTTAATCAGTATCGTATGTGATCACACGAATTTTTAGAAGATAATATGAGTAGTGATAGACTATAAACGAATTTAATAATCAAATATAAAAATAATATATCACTTCTATAATTACCCCTTTAAAACCCTAAACCTAATTCCTTCACTCTCTCTGGTCAAATGAAAACTGGCCGCCTCTTATTTTCCTCCTTCTAAAACAAAACGCAACTTCAAAAATCAGTAGAAAGTTATACAATATTTTATAAATCTCGAGAGTAATAGGTTTGAATTGATGGATGCATTCTCTTCATTTTCATATAAGTTTCGAGTGGCTCGGTTTTTGTTTTGGGTGTCTTCGTATTTCCAGCGACTACTAGGGTTCGAGTATACCCCATTTTGATGCAGTGTGGTTTGATTTGGGACTAGTTCTGGACTCGCGGAGAGGTTTAACACACTATCGGAATTTATGATAAGGAACTGGAACAAAAAGCGTCGCACGCTCTCACGGTGGAAACCTGAAATCGCATTCTAGGATTATTGTATGAGTTCGATGCTTTTGGTGTGGGGATTTTGAGATTGAAGAGAGGGAAACAATGGTACTTACGGTTTGGAAAGTTATGGAGTGATGGAGGAGGAAGGAGAGTTTGAACGTTTGGTAATGGTGCGGTATTGTTGAAAGATATAACGTGAAAATGGTATGTGATGCATATGTATATATGGGGATCGAACTGTGCATTAAGTGTATGATTAGAAAGAGGGCTCGAAGAGGAAAGGAATGTTGGTGAGTTTGAGTGATTTAGTGAAGGAACCAAAGAGAACGTGGTGTTTAAATATTTGGAAATGGTGCATATGAAATGACTGGAGCTTGCGGTGTTTAGAGGAGAAGAAGAAACCAGATTCTAGGTTTTAGCATTTGGTATGGGCCGGTAGAAAAAGGTTAAGCCCAATGAAAGTAGAAAATTAGTTTAATTTTGTTTTAAATAGTATGATAACTTGTAAAATCCATAACTTCGTGATACGATATCAGAATTCAGTGAAACAAGATCCGTCGAGATCGTATGGACGGTGGCTACACCGTGGAACTGACTGGGAGTGAATCAGAGCTCGTTACAATTTATAGCAAAATAAATTGTCCGTCTGAATCAAGCGATGGTTATCGTTATTAATGATGATCGTCCAATGTGAGTAAATCTCACTATTCTGATCAGTTTATATCTTTATAACATATATTTATAACTGATATATGAAGATTGATTGCTGTGTATTGATTGTTTGGTTGAATTGCTAAGTAATTGGATGAAATTATAGATCTGGTGTTATATATATATTGATTCTGTTTAGTAGAATATTTCATAGTGAAATGAAATTGATGTTAATTGTATTGTTTAACATCTGTGGATGCAGGGAAACACGTCGAAGGAATCCAACTGGATTCCTCAATATTTATTTTACTGTTTTTCATATATTGTAATATATGATGTGATATATAATCTGTGTTGATTACGTGTGTTAAATGATATAAATCATTGTTATTTGGATATTTTAAATACTGTAAGGAATACTGGAATGTAGAAAAGGGGATTTTCAAAGTGTATTTTGAAAATAAAGTATTTATATAAAATCAATGGATTTTATATATAAAAGGAATATTTGTGAAAACAAAATTAAAAGGAAATATTTGTAAAACATTTACAAATAGAATTAAAAAGGGAGATATTTGTAAAACATTTACAAATAGAATTGAAAGAGAAATATTTATTTAGAAAATAAATATAATTATAAACGAAATATTTATTTAGAAAATAAATAGAATTATAAAGGAAATACTTATTTAGAAATAAATAGATTATAAAAGGAAATACTTGAAAAATGAATAAGAGTTGTATAAAAAGAGAATTTTTCACTAGGAAGGTTTAGACCCGTGCTTCGCACACGAGTATAACAGAATATGAATTCAAAGTGAACATTAAGGGAAATCTGTTTTAACAGATAAAGTAAGAAGATTAATTTATAAATAAGGTTTTACAAATTAAGTAAAATATTTATCATTGGATAAATAGAATATATAAGTCAGGACTTATATAGAGAAGTAAGAGCCGATTTCAACATCGATATTTGAAACTGAATATGGACGAAGAATAAAATTGGATAGGGTTAATCAGTTAGAGTTAACCAGTTAGAGTTAATCAGATAGAGTTAATCGATCAGAGTTAAATCGAACTAGAGTAATTCAAATAGAGTTAATCGAACAAGAGTTAGTCGAATATTAGCTATTCAAGTAATTGAATTAGAGTTAGTCAGATTAGAGTTATTCGAATATAGTTTATTCGAAGAAAGAAGTTATCAAATATTAGTTATTCGAAAGGAGTTATCGAATATCAGTTATTCGAAAGGAGTTATCAAATATTGTCATTCGAAAGGAGTTAGTAGAATATAGTTTATTCGAATAGAGTTAAAGGATATAATCGAATATAGTTTATTCGAAAGGAGTAAATTGAAAAGAGTTAATTGATAATAGTTAATTGATTAGAGTTAATCCAATAGAATTAATCAATTAGGGTTAATCAAATAGAGTTAATCCAATAGAGTTAATCAAATAGAGTTAATCAAATAGAGTTAATCAAATAGAGTTAATCAAATAGTGCTAATTGATAAGAGTAATTCGATTACATTTAAACGAATAGTGTTAATTGAATAGAATTAGTTAAATAGGGCTATTCGAGGAGAGATAATCGAATATAGTTTATTCGAAGGAAAGAGTTATCGAATAGAGATTTATTCGAAAGAGAGTTACGTAAGGAAGTTGATAAAGGTACAAAAGGGTGAACCTTGTCTGTTTCGAAGTTAGAAATGTTGCTTAGTTAAGCTCTGAGAGGTAGTTATACCCCAACTTGATTGGCTTCGTTTTTAACTAAGGAATGGTTAAGGTTCGGTAGTGAAGGTTGATTAAGTGAATTTAGTTAATGAGTGTAATGGGTTGAGGTGGCATAGTGATGTTTTATTCAAACATCTGTTTAAATCCAAATGAAGGAGTTTTGGAAATGTTTTCCAAATTAGAATCAAAAATGTTTTTTAATATAGAAAATAAGAAATGGAAATGTTTTCCAATGTTAATATCGTATATTTTCTAAATTTAGAAAATAAGAATTTCTGTATATATATGGAAATGGGAAATGAGTAAATGACTAAATTAGTGATAAATTAATTTAAAAGATAAATGATGATTGATGATTGCCCGATAGAATTTCCATCTGGAAATAATATCTTTGTTTGCATACGTGTTTTTCTTTGATAGTTAACTCACCGACTATCGAAGTTTTTGATAATTTTTCCATCGTCAATATGGAGGGACCGGGATCAGATTCATTATATGAAAACCACTCTGTATGGGCGTTAGCGCTGTGATCAAATATGATGAAGATAATTGAAGACGGAGTTTGTGCAAGGGTTGTTCTGTCAAATCATAGATAGAAATTGCCTAAGATGGATTTACAGAATAGTGCCTTCGATTTGTCCAGTCCCAGGTTGACCCGTATGGAAGAATGTCTGACAGAGTATATTTAATGGATCGCGTAAGTTGATCTCTTCAAATGTATTTATGTTTGGTGGCGGAGGAATTCGTTTCTCTTAGTTGTATACCCGTTGTATTTTTGGGGAAATCAATTTGTGATTTAGCCGGTATGACGATGTGACATTCAAAGTGGATAATTGTGTGATCTATCAGAGATAAGCGTGGCCTCTAGCCTCACAACCGGGAAATGACAAAAATCGAGCAGGCAACATGGCTAAGTGGTTGGCAGCCAATTAGGGTGTATTATCACTTATCTAGAGATATTCATTTCATTCTATAATCTATTGTCGATGTTGTCCCATTCGGGAAACGGTTGTTGATCCCAACCGTTGGTGATATACATTCGACACACTCAAGTGAAATGAGTGGTCGGTCATGTGTGGCCGGGTTGCAAGATGTTCTTGTTGAACCCAGTGTATTCCTCTCTAGAGGTACACTATCAGAAGATTGTTCCATACCTTATCATAGTTGGAAATCCATTACCCAATAAGTGCTCGTGGTTTTGATTGTATACTATATATGTGAACGTGAGATGAAAGCGTTCTGCAAGATGATTATTATATTGTGGTTGATAGAAACTATTATAATATCAAAAGGGTTTTGATATAAAGATTATCTTTTCTTTCAAAATGATTTGAAAGTTAAATCAAATTGATTTGGATTTTCATAAGGGAAAAACCCGTTTCGTTATACGGCATGGTCTTATGAGATATCGTTTAATTACTCAAATTGTTTTAAATTATTTTACATTCACCAGTCCCGTGACTGACCCATAGTTTATTATGTTTTGTTTTCCCTAAACTCTTGGGTGCCCAATTTTGTATGGGCAGTCAAGTGATCAGGATTTACAGATACACTAGATGGAGCTTGGAGCAGGAGGCTTCAGGAATATATAGCTATTGTTTATTTCCGCTGTGTTATGAGTGTTATACTCTGATAATGATATTGTATACATATACTGATTTTATTTCAACGTTCTGTATCTATTATATATTGTTCGCTCCGCTGTGAGATTCGTGTTACTCTGATGTTATAGGTTCTTCTTCTTCTTCTTCTTCTTCTATTCTACATTTCTATCTTATCTATTCTCACCCTCTAATTTCTTTCATGGACTATCTGGTGTTTCCGATGCTTGAATAGTCGACATAGTGTTGTATGCCGATATCCAGGATCGCAAATTCCCCGAGTCGTTACATTAGGTATCATTTTTACATCATTTTAGGTATCAGTTTTTGTTTTCTGAAGTTAATAAGTATCAGTTTTGCACCATTTTAGGTATCAGTTTTTGAGAACTTCAATTGTGTATGACTTACAGATTATCGATACTGTATAAATTTCGTATCATTTCAGTAATTTGTTATGCAAAACAGCGACATTACAAACATTTCATCCATTAACATGTATATAAGCAACATTTCATACATCAATCCAGTCGATACTGGAACGCAAAACATATAAATATGTTTACATATAAAACTGAAATACAAAGCATTCTTTTCAAACTCGATTTAACTACATATAACATTGTTCCTCGTTCTAGACATTACTTTAGTCATTTACTTTAACTTTTGCTGAATCGTGTAATGAATCTAACTAAATTCCAACACTTTTCATGATTTGCAACTATTTAGTACACAATTCTTGCTCTAATATAATCCATATCTTTTTTGTTCACTTTCAACGGTACTTCTGATCTGTTGTGTGCAGCCATAAAGATCATGACGTATATACCACAGTCAACCACTACACCAAAACAGGTGATTCCCAACGGGTATAACCGTTACAAACAATTTCAGCAACGCTTATTAGTGTTGCTACGAGGGCGTGGCAATTTATTTCCAACGCGTATAAGCGTTGGCAGATTTTCTCTCCCAACGCTTATAAGCGTTGGTATATTTTTGTTCGCAACGCTTATAAGCGTTGGAAGATTTTTGTTCGCAACGCTTATAAGCGTTACAATATTTTTGTGTGCAACACTTATACATGTTGCAAGATTTTCATTCACAACAAATATAAATATTACTAGTACAGATATTACTAACTCCCATATACTAACATAAATAGTCAATTAATAACTAACACGATTATAATATAGACGATATTTAATATAAATCCAAAACAAGTATTATTCTCAACTCAAAAAGTATAATGAATACCATTAGACAATATTCATAACCAAGTAACAGCATAGAATATCAGTTAACAACAGACAAGTACAATACATAATTAAGTTGTTAAATTCAATACACAAATGAAATTCTACAAATACCAAATACGAAACTCCGACCATATAATGAAACCTCCATTTGAACTACCATCCATTTCCCCTTTTTTCTTCCGCTGCCTCTAGAAGTGTCTGCATTCATTTATTGAAATTTTCAGTTCCTTGTTAAAAACCAAAAACATAAGTATTATACTGATAGGCACGTTATAATGATAATAAATGAGAAACTAGATATATTAAAAAAGATTACCAATACTGAATGCCAAAGTGGCATCAAATAAAATAACTTAATACACCAAAAGTATTTAATAAAAAAAGAGTGCATAACTAGTTCAAAAAAAAAGAGTGCATAAAGGAATATGATTGGCATAGATGAATATCACTCAATGTACACATAGTAAGTATCTGAGCCTACTATACCGAATTATTTATAGGCTCAGTAAAGGCTCAGTAAATGTGCTACTTGTTTAGAATCCAGCAGACCTTAGAACCTTTCTTTATACACATCCACCATAGGTTGTGTGGCGGTAATAAATGTGCTACTTGTTTATGATATCACTGCTTCAATGCAAGCCAAGTACTTCCATTAATGATCCAACATGTCAACATTGACACAAAGAATAAGCTGTTTGAGTTTCTTAATTGTTAAAATTTAACTATTAATCATACCTGATATTTCATTCACACAGATTTGGCTTCCTGCTGGAACCAAAGCTTTGCCTCATGCCATGCAGTCATCATTTTTTCATTTTTCCTGTTCTGAATTAACTCCCAAGTTAAGCACCTCTCTGGGGAGAAATGAATACAATTTCCTGGTACGAATTTTTCTTGTTAAAATGACGATGAAACCAGTGTATAGAACATTTTGGTATACACACACATAAAGCTTAATGATAAGATTTGTTAAAAGAAACTAGATTGCAGATTCAAGCACACAGACAACATTTTTGTAAAATATATACATGCAAAAGAATAATGGTAAAGATCTTCTAGAAAAATAAAATATTATGCTGAGGTAAGAAGAAGCATGAAAATAAATTCCAGCAATGAATATACAATTTAATAAAGATGAGAAATATAAGCAGCTTTGAAATTAAGGGAAGGTAAGGGAGCACATATATAGACAGTACAAATGCACTGATGGATCAGCAAACTAAATTAAGGAATGAATAGTAGTGGCCAAGGAATTAATACGTGAATGGATGCAAGAATTTGTTAAACAAAATATATGGCTGGCAAGTATAAAAATTGACAAAATAAAAATGGATGACAACATATGTGTATAATTAAAACGCGGATAGATTATAATATAATCTAGCAACAGAGATGATAAAAGAAGAAAGGATATGCATATATAGGGTAGTTGCATCAACTAATAAAACAAAGGGGAGTCAATTGGCTTGTAATAAAATTAGTTGCCTGTATATGTTTTACTAGTATATATGGCAGTTAAGAACAATTAACAGTGCGAGAATCAATTCAGCAAATTGAAAAGTGAACAAGCTAGCTTGGTATATATGGATGGACTTGGCAAGCAGGCTTGTAATAGAATTAATTGCCTGTTTATGTTTATGTAATAAAATTAATTGCCTGTTTATGTATGTATATACAAATATATGTATGTTTCACTGTATGTAGTAGTTAATAAAAATTAAAAGACAGGGAATCCATTAAGAAAATTAAGAACTTTTACATCCAAAAGATCAACTTCATCCATAAATCTAACTGAATGTGTCTAGTGCACTATTTTTGGCACTAAATCATCAATATTTTGGGGAAAAATTAAAAGATTTGCTGATTAGTTTTAACGGATGCTGAGACGATAAATTACAAATAATAAGAATAAGTCAACAATCATAAAGTTTGATAACACAAATATGAAAAAGATACCAAAAATGAAACATAAACATAAATGCATACCGTTTCCAGTGCATGCAGTTCAATTTAACTTAGGGCTTCAAATTTTAGCACTGCAAATTATGCAAGGAAAATATATCTTGGACCTACAAAATTTGAAAGATACATAAGAACAGAGAAGTCAAGTAGGTGTGTATGTACTTGTTGTTTGTATGGCAATAATTATAAGAATAGTAAATTAATGCATTTCATAAATTGTTATGAAGGTTGTTAGTAATTACTGTCACTGCTAATAAATCATTTTGTAAATTATATTTCACTCAACGTTTATTTACTTGTACCAAGTATTTTATCTAACAGTGCATTAACAAGATATCTCTTCAGCATTATGTTCATTTTAAGTAATGAGTTCAATCAAAATATTGAAATATGATGCTGCAATTTATAACTTAAAATTTCAATAAAAAGTTGACATGAAGCAGCAGGTTAATAGTTTTTTTTTATTCAGTACCCAAGAAAATTAATTATTCAGGCATTTGACAATAATCATGCATACACTGCTGTGCATCATTAGTATTAGCATTGTATTATTAAGTTCAACACATATAAAAAGAATAGACATACCTCTTAAAGCTTCATATGAGCACATTATATATCAATATGATGCTTCAAAATCACATGGGTGTACTAGTTTTCGACGGTCCCGCCCTCTCCACCATGGCATCATACAATTGCTTACTGTTAAATTTTCCGATCTGGAAGGCATTTCTTCTTGCAGTGGGTATTTTGAAGCGCAGAGATGAAGGTTTCAGTAGTAAACAACCACAACAAGCTATTACTACATTGACTGAATCGTCAAGGGAGACGATAAAACTGCAGTCGCCATTCCCCAGTTTTAGCAATTTTACTATTCAGTTTACCAATAAAGCTATGTTAACCAAAACGCTCCAGTTTTTCTACATTCAAACAGAAATAGGATTGACCATACGAATTTGAATCCTAACTATCTCAGTAATTGCAATTTCCTCTTTTACATATGATACTTTTAATAGTATAGGTTGATGATCCACACGAATGAAATCATAACAAGAACATAAGGATTGGTTTTAATAGCTGAAAACATTTTCCACTCCGGCAATGTCAAGAAAAAAACTTCAAAAATGTATTATTGGAAGTATGAAAATAATTGGCACGATCATTCACCATTTTATAAGTTCAAAAATGAAAACAAAATAAAATCATAGAATCCTTCAAGTAAACGTAGCTACAAACGCCAGACCACTATAAGTCTGCATTCAACGTTTAATTGTTATTTCTGTGTTTCTGAAGGACAAAAAAGGGCGATGCTGGTTATAATAGCACAAGGAAAATTGTAATCTCAATAGTGAAGATGGTAAAAGAAGAACTGCTTTTTTTCCCACCTTAGAGGATGATGACAGATCAATACATATTTTGTAATAAAGAAAGAGGTATTGATTTTATTCGACATTTATTTTCAGTTTATCTTGCGACTTTTTTACTGAAAAATATGGAGAACAAAGGAGTGAAATAAGAACGATATAAAAATTCATAGTTGATTGGAAACAAAAAGGAAAAATAAAAAATGAACAAGTTACTCTAGATCTAAAACCATATAGTATATAGTGTTACATTAGTTCATTAACCTTTTTGCTTTTCATTTTGATAGTTTTAAACGAAAATTTATGTCAACGTGATAATTCCATCGAGTATTGCTCTATGTTATGTTTCATATCTCAATTCTCGTATATCAAAGAATAATGACAATGATGTTTAAATTTACACTTTTTATTTCTAAAAGAGTGAATGAATAATTATTACACAAAGCCAGGTTGATATTTAGAATTCATGATCATTATGCTTTAATTAGTATCTATTGCCAGGTTGATATTTAGAATTCATGATCATTATGCTTTGATTAGTATCTATTAAATTTAACGGACTTAGAATCAATGAAATTTGAACATAAATCATGACTAATTATTTAAATTAACTACACTGAATAAGATCACTTCAGTGGTTGAATTTAAATAAACACAGACAGTCTGTTGTATGTCTTAGATATTACATGAGATTTATACGTAAAAAGAACTTAACAGGAATAAATAATGTTGTTTAAATGAGTAGCGTGATTTCAAAATATACTTGGTATAATGAGGCTGACAGGTTTGGAATATGAATGTTTGGAAATAAAATGAAAAAGTAAGTACTTGTAACGCTTTGCTGCAAATAGGCTAATGCAATATTAATTCTAATTATGGCGAGACCCTTCTAATATGTAAACTAAAATTCTAGTCATAATGATGCTAAAAGTATATTAAATCACAACTTGACAGAGGACCAAAGCAAAGAAACATTTAAGTACTAAAGTCCATTAATCAAATTTTACTAACAAAAGCAACAATTTAACTTACAAGCTGCAAAGCCTTATCACTGTCGGGATTTGTTTGATGAAAGACATGCTAACTTACATCCTAACTCTTTATGGCTCGGTGTATCTTCAGCCATTGGACTCAAGGACGGATGGTCCACTTTGCATTTCGGGTGGGGTTATCGATTTCCACCGCTTCTCCAAAAATGCACTTATCCCTGCCTCCACTGTTCTCCTTTCCAATCCCCAGAGGTATGAGTGCACCAATATCATTCCTTCCAGCTTTATTGCTCTTGAGATAAACAAGTAAATATTTGCATATAAGAGAAATTGTTACACAACCACACATGTATCCTTTTATGCATAGCATTTACCGACTTCTAATTGGCCTGTAAGGTTAGTGTTTTTCAAGCTATGAATTGACGTCTTTCCTTTTGTAAACTTCATTAGTGTAGAACTTAATATATGAGTAACAATTTAATACTGATATGTTCATATTAGTAAGTCATTAGTGATTAAATAGTCAATATAATTTGCCGTTAGTGACTAAATAATAAATATAATCAGTCCCAACAGTCCTAGGAAAAACCTATACATGCAACTTGAACTGGTACTGGTTTCATGGAAAAATTTCTGGTTCTTGCACCCTAATATGATTTAAGTTAACAATAATTAAGTGTTAGCACAAAGAAAATGACTCTGAGATGACAATATAGCAATTAGGGCTCTATCTATGTAAGTTAACCAAAATGTGAAGTGATAAATACATGTTATCTCATACTCATCCAGTCTAATCTACCATATGTTATTTTATGCAAATAAAATAGAAAATAAATTACTTTTTAAAGAAAGGTCCTTTGCAGCACAATTTTGGCAAATCCATGTCACATCCTTAATTACCTGACGTTAATTACCTAACATACCCAGAAATGACCACAGCATAGACGCTGTTCAACAAATGGACCTTCAATAAAGGTGATGAAAAAGTACAAAAAAACACATATCAGTGTAGTTTACAAAGTCAAGCAATAAAAATGAAACATCGATTTAATTACATAGGAGGCCTTTGAATATAGACTGAACTATCCTTTTGTTCCTTTGACTATTTAATTACATAAATATGAAACAGAGAAAACTTATAAGAATTGGCAAATGTAATCAAATTTGGGTAACACAATCTCGACAATCAAAACAAAATATAACAAGTAAAAAAAATTAATGAACAAACAAGCTTACATGAATTTGTACTCTAGTCAGCTGGTTAATTTCTGCACAACTGTAGAGAAAAGGTAAATAAACGGATCAAATAGGGTAATATGATCTAATCGAATCTAATAGAATAACAAAAGAGCGTACACTTACGGAGAAGAGAGAAGGACTAGAGGACTTGGGTTCGCCTGAAGGAGTGGAAGATTTGGAATCGGATTTGCAAATTTTTGCTACCTAATTTGATTTGGAGCGGCCGATGGATGAAAAAGCGTTGGGAGGTAGGAAATAGGGTTAAGCACGGGAATTTACGTTTTTGCCCCCAAGAAATTAAAGTTAACGCAAATTGTCAACCCAAATATGCGTTGGCACAATAGGAGATGTATATTTGTATTTACGGTAACACTATTTTTACTTAACAACGCTTATTTCGGTCACTAAGCGGCAACGTGAATAAGTGTTGGCGTGTAGAAAAAATAAGTGTTGCCAAATGAATGTTTTGGTGTAGTGAACTCTGCATGAATAAAATATATTGATGGTTAGGAAACTATTTTCAAAAATGATTCTGCATTGCATGAATGAAATATATTGATGGTTATGAATCTTGTTGTGCACATTCGGGTTGATGAATTTCTGTCAGTTGGACCTTCATATCTTGTAGATTGTTCTCTATCCATACTTGCTGCAGAATTTTTTCAACTTTATCTCGCCGCAATAAATATACACTAGTATAAATTTATAAAAAAAGTAAGGCTGAAAGTATTTCCATACCAGTTTAAAGCAATCTCTCAAGTGTAGATTATGTCTTTCATTTGAATTTCTTGGTCTCAAAGAATCATAGTGTAACCATGCATGTTTGGATATAGAAACGTAAGTAGTGCTCAGTGGCAGTCACCGTTCATTGGAAAGTATATCGCTTCAGTATATTTGTTCAGAGCACATTCTTTTAAGAATGGAATAACCAAATATGTTATAATTCCATCCCTTTCCTCAATAATGGCTTTCTGCCTAAATTATACACTACAACAAAAGTACCATATTACAACTGTCACAAAATACATGTTGTAATAAAGGTTTTTTACAACTGTCATTTCCTGAAAGTTGTAATAAACATATATATAACAACTTTTTACTTTGCCTGTTGTAATATATGTTTATTACAACCTTTTTTTGTCCGTTGTAATAAATGTCATTTTTAACCGCTCTTTTTCTTTACCATATGTCTATTACAACCATTTATTTTTAAATAATAATAATTAATAAAAGCTTAATATTATTATAATGACTATTAAATGATAATAATTAATTTTAAATATAAAACAACTAATATTGAAAAATAACATTAAATAATTAATACTGGATATAATAATAATAACTAATAAATAGTATTATTAATTTTAAGAAATTTGCTACACTGCCCGAACCAAAAATCACCCGAAATACCTGAAATAGGGGCATTTGGTGCAATTCATGGGATAGTTAGATAATTTTACTCCCAAAACCCCGCGTTCATATGTTGCAGGCCAATAACAATTAGCCAGCTCACCCGCAGAAAACGCCCGATTGCAGTATTTCGGGTATAATAGCATTACTGTAATTTTAAATATGAAATAACTAAGAAGAAATAAGTACTAGCTAATAATAACTATTATTATAAGTAATATTTAATATTTAAAAAAAATTCTCAAGAAATTCATATATTTAATATAAACATTACTTATTAATTCTAACTTATTATATTTGATTTTATATATTTGGGTAAAATTTTCGTTATAGCCAATAAAAACTGGCACTGCCATTAAAAAAAAAATCCCGTTTCCTTGTTAATGCAATGTATGAATTTCGGGCGGAAGCGGTGAAATTTTGCCTCCAATGATCTCACGTGTTTCATGTTTGTCGACCTCTCCTTTTTCTTCCCAAAATCCAAATCATTCCCCAATTTCTTCCTCCGCCGTTTTTCTCTCCAGATCTATTTTCCTTTGTCCATTTCTTTCCCTCCGCGCTTTAATAATCGTATTCCACTTCTATTAGCTCTCGATCTGCCTTCTTGCTTTCTCTTTTGTCCTCTTTTGGTTTTAATTTTCCCATAGTCTGCCTTTCAGTTTCTGCCCTATTCGATTATCCCCTCAAGTTTCTTTAGCTAGTGTACGACATTTCCCTGCGGTGCTTTCATCACCTGTGCGGAGTTCCCCAAGCCACTTCGTTTCTTCCAACCGTAGGTCATGCTTTGTTAACCTATCCTCTTATGTCGTTATCTTTTCACACTTAGTATCTCCGCTCACCTCTAATCTGAGTCTTCCTTTACCCTTTCGCCTTCTCATCTCTGCCGATCGTTTTCGATCATCTTAAGAGATCCCTCCAAAACCATGGATAACAGAGCCTTCCCATCTCTATCGTTTGCTTTTAGTTAACATACACGGTGGTTAGCTTATGTTCTTTCAAGCCGGATCCTTTCTGATGGTTTTCGTTTTGGAGTTGGTTTTTTGGGCTAAGGCTGCGTTTGGTGTTTGCTGATGGTAGGTTGGTTACTTATGGAGGCCTCTGGTATTACACAATTTGTTTGTTGAAGTGAGTAAATTCACTCATTGTCTTGGTAGTTGCTTTCATTTGTTTTTTATTCTCAAGTTTATGTGGTTATGGATATTACAGGGTTACATCTAAACTTTTGTGTACTTTAGAAATAGATTTGGTGAAACATGCGTTATTTTGGTGAAGCAAGCAATAAATCAAGGTACTTGAGTAATGATTGTAAACTACCGTGTTGGCTTTAGATGAGATAAAAGTGTCAAAGCATACTGTGTATAGAGCTCAAACGTTGGTCATTTTGTTCATTTGATTTATTCATTCTGGTTTATACAATTATTTGCATTCAGATTGTCAGTCTTGCGTTTTTCCTCAATGTTCAGATATTCGATTGCAGGTGTAAGCTTGTAACCGAGAGAAAGAGAGAGAGAGAGAGAAAGAGAGACGATGTTTATGCTAAATTTTTGAAGGCATCCTCGAGTAATAATAATATCGACTTCTCAAGGGGCACACGATTATTGGCATGTTTTCTGCTCGTATGGTATTTTGACTTGTAAGCTTTTAGACTTGGGTTGCATTAAATATCAGTTTTGTGTTACCCTTCCCGTAGACTAGAAACTGTTGCTAGTTTTAGCTCTGATTTTTGTAGTTAAAATTAGAATCAAAATGACAGAATTTTGTGTATATTTGCTAATTTTATTCATAATGATTCTAGCTAATTAAAAAAAAAGATTTGGTGAAAAATTTATATGGTATTCGCAGAGAAAGATTTCATCGAAGAGCTCATTTTCTAGTTTAAAACTAGATATTGTGATAAAAGAGAAAGATTTGGTGAAGAACTTATTGGTGTGTGGGTTTAGCGTTGAGTAAGACCGATGTTGAGTAATTGTTGACCATCTATTAGTTCCATTATTTGTTATGCAAAGACACATTGGTTGATGATGCAATGCGTAGTCTACGAGTATTATATATTGTGGTTGCTATTTTTTTCTTTGGTTTTTATGTACTTCTTTGAAATATCAGCGAGCTTTTAGCTCGTGGAAGAGGGAATGAATCGCTAATCAAACAAAAGATGATGCATAGAAAGAGAAGCTGCCAATAAGGCAGTTATTCAGAACTGAGCTAACAAAATGTAGCACGTACACTGCTCGTTGCATGATATTTCCAAACTGTTATCTTCCTACATCAGCAAATTAAGCTCGGAAACAGTAATGTTATCCTCACAGCAGCCACATATGCCTTTAAAACATAACTACCACTAATCACATCCACTCTTATCTCAATCCCCATACATATAACTCTTCCTCTTTTTCCTGCAAAAAATACTATGAATTGTGTTCCCATGCAGCTATGGATCATGGAGCAGATGTGTACTGTACAGACCTCATGACCATAACCAGGTTTGTCCTAAAAGAGCAGTCCAAGCATCCTGAATCGAGAGGCGATTTCATTATTTTGCTCAGTAACATTGTTCTTGGCTGCAACTTTGCTTGCTCCGCCGTTAACAAGGTATGCATGCACATATCATCTTCTCCTTTGACATTTAAATGGGTACATGGAGAAATCCTTTATTTAAATTATTGAAGATACTAAAGTTAAATGGTAATTCATCTGGTTAAAACAGTAAGATGTTCCTTAAAAAGTATAAAGCTGGGTGTATTACGTTCAACGCTCATTGTCAGTGTAGTATGTTTAATATATACATATATTATGAAACACATTTTACAGTTAAAACAGTTTAGAAAATGCCATAGAATGAAAAAAAAATTGTTGAATGGATTTACCAAACACTTTATAGCCTTCAACTGGTTTCAGAATCCCATTTTACACGTTTTTGTTATTTCAAATAAAAAACATAAAAATCGAAAAGAAAAAACAAACAGCGATGAACTTCAGGAGTTGGACTTTTCCACTTGTCCTCTTCTCCTCCAACCTGAAATTGACCCTCCTGTTGAGATGCCCAGACAAAGAAAATAATTTAAACTGTAGCTCGCCTGGTCAAAACACTGAGTTTTAAAGGTACAAAAGTTCTGGGCATATTTATGTTCCTTGATAATTATGTGATCAAAATATCAAAATAAAATTTTGTTAAACTCTTACGCATTACGTAGTTTTTGCTATACTCGATCAAAGTAATATGCTGCCTGACTCTTGGGTATTACATAGTTTTTGCTAGACTCAATTAAATTGCTAACTAATGCAAGTAAATTATCTTGCTTTAGATTGTTTTTCTATAGAAACAAATAAAATCAAAGGACTAACCTAAACAACTTGATTAATTTTACTGGATATTTAAAATGCACATTACATTATAAAGGCCAAATCATAACTATTGTACCAAGCTCAAGGTTTGTTAGATCTGGCCATGTTTAGTAGTTCAATTTCTTGTACTTATCAACCATTTCACTTGTATTACATTTAAACAGGCTGGTCTTGCAAAGCTCGTAGGACTTGCAGGGGAAAGAAATGTTCAAGTAAATCTTAGTACCTATGATTATTTTTAACTCACTGGGTACACCTAGAATTATATTTTAAGCCATTTTTCAACCTATGAAATAATCATTATTGACGTAAAGTTGCTTTTATAAATTACCTGAACTCAGAGCGAAGAACAAAAGAAATTAGATGTGCTTTCAAATGAAGCATTTGTGAAAGCATTAACAAGCAGTGGACGAATAGTAAGACTTGCAATTTCCTTCAGCAAGTGCATGCTTTTGTGACCAATATTAATATCACTTTTGTCTACATCTCTACAATCTATTCTCGTTTCAGCAAGTGCAATGACGGTGGTCCGAGTGCACTGCAGCTTTCGCTTGGGGTTTTTAATGGGAGGATTTTTCAGGTATTATTTTGTTTTATTTTGAGGTATGCCAATAGTTCATGTACGGATTGGGATGAATAGCAATCAGTTTCAGTGTCTGTCACCATGCATGGATCCGAAAAAAGAAACAAACCCAGTGTAGTATCACTTATCAACACTCTTTGTAATGAAACGAAAAAAAACGTGATTTTCATTATTGGCTGGAGAGGAACAGAAAGTTTGGGGAAGTAATTTCACCATCTAAAAATCTAGGAGTTGCTACAGAACACGGCTACTTTATAAGAAAATTTCAAATTCATAGGAAGTCAACTCAAGAATGAAGACCATTGCAAGACCAGTAGCATTGCAAGCAAATCTCAGTTTCATCATGTTTGTATTACTCCTAGTGATGTATATTTATGAAAGATGACTTCAAGTCATTTGGATTTTGGAGTCGTGGATAATGGGCTTTGTAGTTGCTTTATGTACTTGAAATACTTGTATGATTTATAAAAAAATGATGAGAGTTTGAAATTTTTAATATATTGTTTTGATTCATGTTTTAAGTTTGTTTGATATTTTCAGTTTTGTAGATAATATGTTCTGAAAAGAATTCTTTTATTTGCAATATGTATATAGTTAGTTCATATATTACAAATGTGAAATAATACTTTTAATAAAATGTACTGCAACAGTTATAAAAAGTTGTAATAAAGTTTATTACAACGGTGGAAAACAGTTGTAAAATACACTTTTCACAACGGTGCTGCAATTGTGCGAAAAAGTTGTAAAAGATTTTAGTCTATTACAACTTCTTAATAGACGACGGTTGCCCCACCGTTGTAAAAAGCCTTTTACAAGTGTTTTCCACCGTTGTAATATGGGCAGTTTGTTGTAGTGATAGTTATTTTAGTACTTAATATGTAAGTCATTCATGTAAGGAAATAATAACTATTTATTGCAATTGTACTTACTGTCATTATTTTAGACATTGCACAATTGTTTGGGACTAAGTCACATTTAAGGCTAAACTAGTCGATAGCCTGGTTTATGAATGAAAACAAGATGTTACACAAATTAAATTGACATGCTAGCTTTTGTTATACGTTATTTTGATATGTTATTCTTTCGGTTTTGTATTTATTTGTTGTTAGATATCAGGTTTTTACGGTTGTAGTTATCATCTTTTTGTTATGACGATTAATAGATATCAGTTTCATATACTTTATGGTATCAGTTTTTATTGTAGAATATAATAGGTATCTGTTTTGCTTCTCTTAAGGTATTAATTTTAGTACTGTATAGGTTGAAACAGAATTTGCAGTTTCTGCGAATCAGTTTTACATGTATGTAGGTATCAGTTTCTTAAGAACTATACTTATTCTATTTCAAATACAAATTTTGGGTATAACCTTGTTAGGAACTTGGGTATCATTATTAATTAAGTTAATAAATGTGTTTACCTTTCCATCTATGGAGGTTCCTCTTAGCAATTCTATCATCATATCCTTTGTGATAGTACATCCTCCCCTTTACAGATCGTCATCTCGCCAAGCAACTGGGCTGTTTATTTAAAAAACAGCAAATATTAAGTTTTGGTATGTTCTACAACGAAAAAAAAAAATTAGTAATCTTACTTTTCTTCAGCTTTTGCCATTGAAATTTTTTTCCTGACAACCCTTGCCTCATCGTCATTTAGATGACTTGACACACTTTTGCAGTTTGACAAGTGTTAGGTCTTTCCAGATAGGTTCTAAATCATCTATGTTTTCTTCTTCTTTCTTTTCATCTTGTTTCGTTTGTCTTTTTTAATATTTTGCTTCATCTTTTTGCACCAATGAAAGTTGTAGTTTTCCTTTTTTTCTTATACATGATTTATCTTTTTTCTTCTTTTTTGATTTCTTTGCTTTTTTGGTTGCTTGTTTAAAATATTTAAAATCATCATCCCTCTTCTTAATTCTACTTTTTACCTTTAGTCTTGCAACCTGAGAAGGTGGTTTGGCACTTGATGGTTTCTTGGTTGATCTTTGAATCCTTTATTGGTATGTTTTTTTTCTACTACTTTCAACGATTTGTACTTCTGAAAATGCTTGAGTGAGACCCAATTTAAAGTCGGGAGGAGCAATGTCTTCAAATGTTTTCTTTTTATGCTCATCTTTGCCAGTGTTGTCGTTGAATTTAATATCAATTCTTGGTGTTATTTCATTTTCTTTTTTACTAGAATTGTCTTTCTTTACAAATGAGTATTCATCATCGATTGAAATGCTCTGTTTGTTTTTCTCCCTCTTCATATTCAACATTCAAATCTATTTCAGTTTTACCATGACTTTCAAATTCGTCTACCAGTGGTGAATCATCCAGTGTTGCTTCTGAATCTCCCCTATCGTCTGTTATATCCTTTTCAGATTTCTGTTTTTATTGTTTGAGAAGATTCATTGGTTTGAAAAGCTCATCTTCCGCTTCTCTTCTCAACTTTATTTCTTTCATCAGCTCTTGTTTTAAGTTTTTTATTTTGTCTTCAAGCTCTTTAATATGACAGTTATAAATTCTGGTTGACACGTCGTTTTCAAAAAAATTCACTTGTTCTTCATGCTGACCATTTTTTCTTTTTTTTAGTTTCTGCACCTTTTCCTATTCTTGTTCTTCTTGCTAAATTTTAGGTGTCTCTAAAAGCTTAGCCTCGTGCGACTCAATATTTCTAATCTCCTTTATCTGCATATTTTGGAACATTGGGCATATATTAATCTGATATCGAATTTGTAAATATTTAGATTACATTTTTAATGCCTCAGTTTTTTAAGTAGCATTTTTAGAATAAATTAGGTATCAGATATAAGGTATCAGTTTTAAGGTATCATTTTTTGGATTTTTTAGATATCAGTTTTTTAAATTCACTACAAAAGTATCATTTTTACCATTTTAAAGGTTCCAATTTTATCAATATTCGCTTCTCACTATTAAGGGATTAGTTTTTTAGTATCATTTTTAGTGTTTTATAAGTATCATTTTTTAATAAGATCATTATGACATGAGATTGAGATACAAGTTTTGAGTTGTATAAGGTATCATTTCTTAAATACATTGCTTCATATAGTAACTAAGAATGAAATAGTCAGTTATATCAAAATAATGTACCTCCCCATTCTTTAGTTCATTCAAGAATTTTTGGTTCACTATGTTCTTCAAATCCTTCAGATCCCATCTAGCAAATCGCAGGAGTGTATTGCTGAAGTTTCTTCTTTCTTTATTCGACCAATCTTCTCACAAAAGACATACTGCATATGAGAACAGAAAAATATTTTTACATAATAAATATATTGTCATGTCCGAGTTAAAAATAAGATTATTGTAAAAAAATTATCTTACCAATGGAAGCCTTGAGCATCCAGAAATGTTTCGACTTGTGGATGAATTTTTTAACAAATTTGATAAAACTGGAATGGATTGTTTTCGGCATGACACAAAATTCATCTTGTCTACAAACACTAGATATGGAACAAATCCCCATCGGAGCTTCTATTAATTGTTGGAAAAAAAGAATGTGACTAGTATCTCCATGATCAAAAGCAGCATTAAATCTTCTTCAAACTTCTTCTTCTTTACAACTTCTTCCCTTATTCGTTTTTATATTAAATTTCTATTAATAACCACTGCTACTCCAAAGTTCCTTAAAACAAAATCTTTGCACTCTGATGGTATTGCTCTGTTTGTCATCTTCATAGTTTTTTCTACATTGCTTTCTTCCAATGGCATGTAGAGTAATAAGCTAACATCTTGTTCAATTATTTTCATTCTTTCTTTACCAAATACAAACAATTCTTCTGTTGGTGAGTAAAAAGCATAAACTTCATCTAGATTTTCCTGATGTTTCTTACACTCTTCCAACTCAATTTTCTCATCATAAAAAAACACTGAAAAACTCACAGAATGGAGTGCATTTCAGAAAATCAATTTTTTTATTCAATTATTTATTTCCTTTTACCAACTTAATTATTTTGTATACAGCTTCCAAACTGCATCTATAAGCCCTATTGCTTTTTGTACCCTCATCTGGTACAATTTCATTCTTTTTCTCTTCTGATGTAGCCAGTTCACTTAGTCTTGGCCTCGGATCGACAAAATTGTCATCCTGGTTAGTAATGAAAAAATATTAAAGATTTGAATGCTACTAAGGTATCAAGACAGATAAATGGTCATGGATACGAAAATACAGTAAAATATACAAGTACGAAGAGTACGAGATAACAAGGCAAGGTAAAGATCGAGTAAGCTTCTCATTCATATCCCAAGAATAAGTTTCTGCACCAACTACTAGAATATCATGGTTTAGGTTTTACCCTAAGCACTAACCAAGCGTTTGAATCCCTACAAACGCACAAAACCTGTGCCAGCCCCAACAATAAGGGATATCAGTCCATAACCCGTCAATAAGATACACAACCCTATTCGTTGGTGTTACAACGTCTTAGTTTCCCCCATCGGACCCATGCATGCTCATTATTCCGCCGGAATGCGCCCGTACCCACTTTCCAGCCTTTGAACCTCTTACAGTCAAGATCAGTAAAGCGTGCCCTGGCCCCTACCTAGTGCGAGGCCCCTCTATGATACCAACAGGGATACTAACTAATACGAGTTCTATACAACAAGATTGACACAGACCACCCCTTAGGCTTATGCCCCAAAAATTACTAGGATTTTAAGAGTCTCAAAACCAGATATAAGCAACACGACATGGGACCTCTTAGCTTATTAATTAATAGGTTTAACTTAGCAGGTTTAAATTCACTAATAAACATGATTGTAAATGACATTTCCGATAAATGTTATTCTGTGTACAACCCCTCCCCCAAAATAAACAAGCGCCTGCTGAGATGTAATAGATTTGTTAAGGAATGCAGAATAGATCTTAAGGAAAAACTAACGCTAGAGGGGGGTAAATAGTGTTTTCAAGGAATTTAAGAAAATCTAAAACTTATATGATCTACTATATGAATCATACACCACAGAGATAATCAGAGACATAATCAAACACAAACACAGAAATAAACAAAAACAAAATGCAGAAAAGAAAAGAACACAACAGATTTTATACTGGTTCAGACTGCTACTACGCCCAGTCCATGCAATGCTGGATTTCGCAGAGTTTTATTACTATATCAATATCTAAGTACGACACCCTTGATTTCACAGCTACAAGTTTACCATCGTTTCCACCACCCTTGATTTCCCCAGCTACAATGTTAACATAGTTTCCTACCCTGATTTCACGACTATAAGAAATATACTGTTCCCCAAACAATCCCAAATGATTACAACAGGCCTATAACTCTTCAACATCACTTTGATTCAGAGAGTAATGAGTAGAGGGTGAGAAGAGAAGAAGTTTTATGTATTTAGAATAGAAATCGGCAGAGTATAAGTGTAGAAATCATAAAAATATGAAATAATAGTGGAGGAATAAAAAGGTATGAAGATAGAGAAAAAGAATGAATAAAAATTCGAAATCAACCCCAATTTATAAGATTTGAAAGGTTGCAATGCTTTTGGAACATTACAAATGGTGAAAAGACACTTCCTTTCAAAACTGAAAATATGACAGTTGTATCTCGACATCCCCAAATATGTATGTCGACATATGTGTTTGAAAATTTGAAATTTGAATATTTTTCAAGTGTTTTAATGTACATATATAATTCTGGAAGTTCTTGAATTAAAACATAGTGATATAAATAAGTATTATAAAGTAGAAAATCTTATAAATCATAATTATAAATTATATAAACACTTTTACAAAATTATAAAGTTTAAAACTATATAAATATAAAAGTTTAAATATATATAACTATATATAAACAAAGAGGTTATATGAAAACCTAGAGTTTAAATAAAAATATTATAATCAAATATAAACTTAGTAAAATATATTTAATAAAACTATAAAAATAAAAATACTTATAAATTAGGAAATATATTTGATATCATAAGTTTGAAATTCTTGGAAGAGTAAAACTTATTTTGAGAGAAGTTTGAAATCAATTTGAAAATAGTTCTGAAATTAATTTCAAAAAGAGATAATTTAAAAAATAGAGCTTGAACTTGGAGTGCTATGCAGAGTCTTACATATAAGCTACTCTATTACTATGTTTTTCTTGAATTCTTGAAATCTTGATAGCTTGATAACTCATGAGTCTTGAATCTCTTATAAATCCCAAATCTCTTGAAACTCTAAAACTGTACAGTCTTCAGTACTTAAGTTCTGTATACAAATCCTGCATATATATTTCTATATATTCTAGATAGAGATGTTAGTATATATTTTATAATTAATGATAATTGAAATAAGTTTGTTGTCATCAAAACTCTATTCTCTGACAATCTCCCTTTTTGATGATGACAACTTTAGTTTATAAAATATTCATACGTGTTTATACATGTTAATGCTGATCCTTCTAATACCTATATAATCTACTTTAACTAAGTCTGTAGTTTATAATTTCTCCCCCTTTGGCATTATCAAAAAGAAATTCTAAAAATACTCCCCCTAAATTCATGATTATAAAATATCCTTACTCTATAACTATCCTAATACTTAATCTATAAATTTCTATAACTCCTCCTAAATTTATGACTACACTATTGTAATAAACTAAATAGAAGGATAGCAAACCAACCAATATTTATAAGCAATTTAAACAAGAAAATCAATCCAAACAAGAAAATCAATCCAAACAAGCAATTCAAACAAATAACAAATTTAAACAATCAATTTAAACAATTAAATCAACCAAAGAAAAAATACATGTGTAAAAAACACTTCTTGAAACACCCCACCTCCGTTAAGGTCGCTCACAAAGGGAATGCCTTAACTTTGGTGGAGGGTTATAGGTACAAGACACAGAAAAATTTACAAGACAAATAAATTTAAGTAGCGGAATTCAAATATTTATTGCATACGTAGTTCAATACAAAAGCATTACATCAAATTGTCTCAAAATAACTTCCAAAACATTACACCATAATTTCTGTCTTGATTATTAAATAAAGAAGGATAAAACATAGATAAAACTGCATAAATCCCCAAGTGTCGTATCCAAAAGCCATAGCCAATGAAAGAGAGTCCCAATCATACATCTACTTTCTTGAAGCTTGCAAAGAGTCTGATTAAGCTGGAGTATTCCCTCCCTGTGGACCTGGGGGGTGGGGGGGGGGAAGAAAAGAAGACGAAAGAAAAAGGGTCAGACAATAACTCTGGTAAGTTCAGTGATTAGTATTTAAACAAGGAAAGAGATCATGACAGTGATAACAGAACATAGGACAATACCCTAATATAAGATAAGAGGAACATGTGATCGCATCCATTACTATAGTCTCTGCACCTACTTAACCATTGGTTCAACCAGCCCTACGTGTTTATAACAAACGATCCCCTTAATGATCGGCTCCTACTCGCATGCATTCATATCCTGTGTCATTCGGCCCGGCTTGACTGTAACTACCTATGCTGGTCCCACCATGGTGTGTATCAGTCCCTCTGGTGGCAAATCGACACGAATCAAGATGCACAGTGTACACTACTTGTGCCCAGTGCCTGATTTTTCCACTCCGGAGTACGTGCATGCCCATACTCCATCGGAACCTACACTGTCCCACCTACCGCCGACGTTTTGACTGCTTATAATTCAACCCAGTAATCGTGCCCCACACTGCCTAGTTTCAGGGTACCATGATACATCTATGTGGGTTACTGCTGAAATGGGTCCCCGTTACTAGGGTTTTCTAATCAACATGTTTATTTGGTTAAGTGTCCAAGTTTACCTAACCCATAGCTTTAATTTATTAAAGCACCAACCACTCACATTAGACAGGTCTTGTTGTGGTCACTAGATATGTCGGTCGGTTACGGGCAGATTTACACCACAACTCAGTCTAACCGTGGGTTCTTTTTGGGCCTGATGCACTAACCACCCACGTTAGACAGGTCTTGTTGTGGTCACTGGATATGCCGGTCGGTTCCGGGCAGATTTACACCACAACTCAGTCAAACCTCGAGTTAGGCATATTCGTCTTTTATAAATTCATATTTTTCTATATATATATATATGTGTGTGTGTGTGTGTAATTTCTTTATGTGGATTAAATTTAATTTAATCATTCCATAATTATCCTTTAATTATGCTCAACATAAATGGTATATCAAATATACCATTTAATGAACAAGTCTATGCCATGAATTTTCATATTTTCCCATCGTTATCCCTGTAGAATGTATGTATGAATTACATAAAATGTTGGGCTAGCAAATTAGCCCAACCCATAACAAAAAGAGGGTAATAAACAAGGAACATGAAATAAACATAAAATAGCATACATTTGAATTATCACATGTAACTTGGCACAAATGTATCATTATCTTAACCAAACAGGTAAGGGTGAACTTTGTGACTAAGTTGGATCACATTTTCATGTAAACTTGATATGGGTCTAAGATGGAGGTTGAACATATAAACCACAATTTAGCATACTAACTTATGTATGTCAAAACGTAAGAAAGCCACTATGAACATATTTAAATCACAACTTGGCATGGTAACTTATGTGTTAAAACATAAGAGGATTACCATAAACATGTTTAAATCACACTTAGCATGATAACTTGTGTTAAAACATAAGAGGACTACAAATCCACTCTTGCAACATAAATAGATTCAACTTGACATAGTTCTAAATATTCATTAATGTTAATCTAACATGTAAGCATGTGATTTAGATCATAAACTTGCAAATAAACACCAATTTATAATATGACATGTTTTACCATTTAATTGGCAAAATAAATCCATTACCCAAATCATAATAGGTTTCAATAACATACAATATGTTCATCACCACAAGCATATAGATATGATTATTATACAACATGTTCATTGCCACAAGCATGTAGATATGATTACTTACAATGATACTTTAAGATAAACAAGAATCAAATCTTATACGTAAGCATCATTCTATATCCCAATTAAACATGTCATGATTCAATCGAAAGAATGTTTAAATCTACGTAATAAGAAACTTACAAACTAAAAGGAATTCTTGCGTTCTGAAATCTGAATTTATGAAATTGGAGATGCGCGCCTTTGATGAAGATCGTTGAATTAGACTCGTTTTAATTTGATTTTTGATGTAAGCTTTTAACTCGTCTTTGAATTAAAAAAGGTGATGACTACTCCAAGTTCTCTACTGACGGCATTTCAGTTCTAGGATTATTTTTTTGTGTGTTTTTAAGTTGAGCATTGAGTTGTTTGTATAGAATTTTAGTTTAATTATAGCCGTCAGATGAACCTAGGGTTAATCACAGCTACTCAGACTAGATCAGGACCATCCAGAAACCCTAGTGACTCAGCAGCAAGTCACCAGTCGTTCAAAATTCAGATTTGGCCAGGGCCAGGTCGATCCCCAGGTCGACTTCTAGGGGGAGGTCGACACTAGGGTCGACCCCCTTGGTCGACCTGCCTGGGCGGGAATTTTCACGCCCAGCCCGCTTCTGACTTTGTTTCGAATTTGAACTTGTTTTTCGAGCTGTTTGAATTTATTTGAATTTTCCTGAAACTTCTGACAGCCATACCTTCTTCATACGAAGTCCAATTTTTGCAAACTCGGACTCTATCTCAACCAGAATTCTGAGACGAACACAATGGCGAAACCCGTTTCCCTTAATTCTCACATTTTAAATTAAGTATTCTAGGATTCCTTATTATAACGTAATAGAAAGTACGGGGTGTTACATTCCCCCTCCTTTTAGGATTTCGTCCCCGAAATCTTCAAAGAACTTATATCCTACCATCCAATCACCCATCTACTCAACCATCAAACACAGGTGTCCATTGTCCTTAAAAGATTTCTAATGTTTCATGATCACATGCATTGTGTGTGTACATGTCCTTATTTAATGCAAAATCCGGCAGTCTACAGATTCAGTTGACCTCCTTAATGCAAATTATGTCGGTGCCATGAGTCCATTATGAATGCAATTTTTCCTACTCAAAATTTCTTACATGAGTGCACAATCATTCATACAAATGCAACATCCATATGATAACACATCAGGTTTCAATTCATATACAAATACATATATGCATATGCAATATGAAAGTGACTGAGCCTATCTAATACCTAATGTGTGTGTATATGCATCCACGAGCAACCACTAGCAACCACTTGCAATCACTTGCAACCATCAACCATAACATGTTTCAATTACATGTTTACATCCAAAAAGGTTTCTACCTAAGGATAAAGGATAGGAGATACACCTAAAAAGATAGATATGAGCATAAACTTAAGGAAAGAGAGATCAAAGATGTACCCTCAAAAAGAAAAGGGTAGGTTACACGTATTATGTCCTCAGTTTCCCAAGTCGCGTCTTCCTCGGTGTCGCTCCATTGAACTTTGACGAGCTTAACTTCACGGTTGCATAGCTTTTTGACTTATGTTCCCAAGATACGGGTTGGAACTCCCCTTACATTTGCTTCTCGTTCAACTTCAACTTCTTCTAGCATACTTGGTTCTACCACTTCCGCGGACTCATGTAAGCACTTCCGCAGGTGAGAGACATGAAAGACATTATGAACCCCGACCAATCTTTCGGGCAGCTGTAGCCTATAATCCATCTTCCCAATCTTCTTGATGATAGGGAACGACCCTACAAATGTTGGTGCTAACTTCCCTGTTGATCCAAAGCGAACGACGTTCCTCAAAGGAGATACTTTAAGGAACACCTTGTCTCCAACTTCGAACTCAAGGTCAGTTCTTCTTCTATCTGCGTAGGACTTCTGTCTGTCTTGGGCAATCATCATTCTTCTTTGTATTAAGTCTACTTTCTCTGAAGTTTCCATAATCATGTCTGGTCCAAGTATGAGCTTGTCTGTGGACTCCCACCAGCAAGTTGGTGACATGCACGTTCTTCCATATAGAGCTTCGAAAGGCGCCATGCCTATGGTAGCTTGGTAGCTATTGTTGTAAGAAAATTCCACCAAAGGTAGACGATCCTCCCATGTACCTCTGAAGTCAAGAATGTATAGTCTCAAGAGGTCTTCTAATATTTTGTTGGCCCTTTCCGTCTGGCCATCAGTTTGAGGGTGATAGGCCGTGCTTAAGCATAACTGTGTGCCTACAGCCTCCTGTAAACTCTTCCAAAACTCGCTCGTGAAGATAGGGTCTCGATCATTCACTATGCTGGAGGGTATCCCATGGATTCGAACTATCTCTTTAAGATATATGGATGCTAGAGATGAGGAAGTCCTTCTACTCTTGACAGGTATAAAGTGGGCACTTTTTATGAGCCTGCCCACTATTACCCAAATGCTGGTATTGCCCCTTCTTGACCAAGGCAACCCATCTATGAAGTCCTTCAAGATACTATCCCATTTCCACTGTGGGACCTCTAGAGGATGGAGCAGATAACCAGGCTTCTTCTGCTCCGCCTTGACCTGTTTGCATATTAAACACTTAGAAACAAATTCAGCTACGTCTTGCTTCATGCCATTCCAAAAGAAAAACTCTTTTGATGTCTTTATACATTTTGTCTTCGCTTAGGTGTATGGTCAGTTTGGAATGGTGTGCCTCTTCTAGAACTGCCTTTCCTTGCTTGTGGGACACATAGTCTTTCATCTCGCTTCAACCAGCCCTTGGCATCAATGGAGTATCTATTGAGGTGACTAGAAGTCTCACCCCTAATTAACTTGTCCATCACTTCGGCTAGCTGAGGGTCTTCTCTTTGCGCGGCTCCGAATGAGTCTAATAGAGTTGGCCGCACTTCTAACGTTGCTAGCAAGCCAGGTACAAAGTCAGTGGAGGGTCTGAAGTTAAAGTTTGCTATGAACTCCAAGCTTTGCCTTTCCACAAAGAGAGGGCTTAAGGTCGGTTTCTTTCTACTCTAGGCGTCTGCTACTGCATTGCCCTTGCCAGGAGTGTAGGAAATCTCAAAATCATACGAGGCAAGAAACTCCATCCATCTTTGTTGCCTCAAGTTGAGATCTTTGTGTCAGAATAAGTATTTCAACGATTTATGGTCAGTATACAGTTCAAATTTCTCACCTAGGAGATAATGGCGCCAAGACTTAAGCGCAAAAACAATGGCTGCCAACTCTAGATCATGGGTTGGGTAGTTTTTCTCATGTACTTTCAATTGTCTTCCACCATAAGCCGCTACCTTCCCTTCTTGCATCAGAACAGTGCCTAGTCCCGTTCGCATGCACCTGTGTATATTGTAAACATCTTGCTTCCATCAGGCAATGTCAGAACTGGGGTTGTTGTTAGAGCCCTTTTCAAACGTTGGAAAGCAATATCACAATACAAATCCCAATTGAAAGCTAGGTTCTTCTTTGTCAACCTTGTCAGTGGAGCTGAGATTTTTGCAAAATCCTTGATAAATTTTTGATAAAAGCCTGCTAGACCGAGAAAGCTTCAGACTTCGGTTGCGTTTCGAGGAACCTTCCAATCTTGCACAGCAACCACATTTGCGGGGTCCACAGCAATCCCCTCTTTGGACACCACGTGTCCAAGGAACCTGACTTCTTCTCTCCAGAAATGGCATTTGGAGAATTTAGCTTTCAACTGATGTGCACGGAGAGTATCCATGACGTCCTTTAGATGCTGAGCATGCTCTTCCTCATTCTTTGAGAAGATCAAAATATCGTTTACGAAGACCACCGCAAATTTATTGAGGAACTCTCGGAACACCCTGCTCATTAAATCAACGAAGCAAGCGGGTGCGTTTGTTTTGCCGAAAGGCATGACAAGCCACTCGAAGAAACCATCGGGAGTTCTGAAAGCTGTCTTATCAATACTGTCCTCAGCCACTCTTAGCTGGTGAAACCCGGTAGCTAAATCTAATTGGGAGAAAATTGATGCACCTACAAGCTGATCGAATAAATCATCTATTCTTGGGAGTGGGTGTCTACTCTTCTTGGTCAGCTTGTTTAGATCCCTATAATCAACGAACATGCGAAGCAAACCATCAGCTTTGGTTGCGAACACTACCGGAGCACCCTATTCAGAAATACTTCGTCTTATAAACCCCTTCTCAAGCAGCTCTTTGATTTGCTTACTGAGCTCCTTTCTCTTGGGGCCATGTGCCTAACGGGTAAAGCAACGAGCTTTGCATTATCAACGAGGTATATGCGGAAGTCTATCTCCCGCTTCGGAGGTAAGCCCTTTACCTCTTCAAACGCATCTGAGTATTCACGGACTACCCTTACAAACTGCAAGTTCTCAACAGACGCATCCAGATATTCTAGATAACTAAGCATAACAGAGTTCATGAGATTACAAGAAATTTCGAGAGTGTTTCCGAGACGAGTCATGAGTTTAAACACTCTCTTTTCACAATTGAGGACGACACCATTACTGGATAGCCAGTCCATGCCTAGAATCAACCCATAGCACATGAAGGCCAAAACAAAGGCATTACATTTAAACCCAACGCTTAGTATAGATAATTTCAAATCCAAACAAACCATTGACAAATAGGCTGAGCCCCCAATTGGATTTGAAACAACCAAGGGATCCTCTACTATACTGGTGTCTAGGTGCAGAGATTCCACTAAAGCAGTGGATATAAAAGAGTGCGATGCGCCAGAATCAAATAGTGTAAGAGCAGGATGATCAAAAAGATAGACTAAACTTTTGATAGAAATATTTGTACCTAGTTCTTGCGGAGGTGCCATGAGAGCGTGAACTTGTCCTCCAGAAGAAGGTCCAGCTCCCTGCCCTTGCTTATTTGGGCAGGCCCTAGCCATGTGTCCAGTCTCACAACTGTGGAAACAGCCACCCATCTTCCATTTCTTCTTCTTGCAGTCTTTGATCAGATGCCCGGGAAAGCCACAGAAATAACACTTTCTCTTTTCATGGGGTTTGTTGTTCTTCCCTCCTTTCTTTGAATTAACCTTCTTGTTCTGTGACCCTTCCCCCTTCTTATCTTGAGGCACTTCCGCTTTTGCCTCATTCTTGCCCTTGTCTTCCTCATGTAAGAGTGCCATGTCCACTAACCTCTCGTAAGTAGCCCCCATAGGTATATGGGTCATAGCCAAGCTGTGAAGTGGCTCATTCAATCCCTTGACAAAACGGAGAGCCTTCTTATGAGGAGTATTCACTAAGTCCAGTCCAAATCGGGCCAGCTGATTGAATTGATTGACATACTCCTTGACCATCATACTTCCTTGCTTAAGAGATAGACTTTTCCAGCTGTAAACTTTGTTCAGCTTGTGAGAGGAATTTCATCTCAAACCTTATCCTGAAATCCATCCACGTGTCAACTGGTCTTTCAGCATTAGTGACTTCCCACCAATAGGAAGCTTCGTCTTTGAGAAACCATACAGCTAACTGTATCTTCTGCCTATCGTCCACCTCGAAGATAATGAACAGATCCTCGGTTTTTTTAAAAAATTCCTTGCTTCCACGAATGATTTAGTTCCCTTGAAATTCTTTCCACCCATGGTCCTAAAGTCCCTACAAATCTTTGAGAAAGCATTTGTACGAGGAGGAGGAGGAGGAGCTGCAGCTGGAGAAGGAGGGATATCTGCTGGGCCTGCGTCATTGGCCCTAGCCTCTAAGTACCTCCTGAACCAGCCAGGTATCGGTACACCCTCTGGAAGGTTAAGATTCCCCGACATACTGAAACGAAAAAGAAAAGATTCAAAACGAAGGAAAGAAAGATAACGCATATGGCTTTGGGGATTATGCCCTTTTAAATTTAAAACAACACACTTTCTTGTAAAATGCTTCTTTATATTTCTTTTGAAAATAGTTTTTTCAGAAATTCTTGTCTGATCTGGTAAACCTTTGCTCTAATACCAAGTGAAACACCCCACCTCCGTTAAGGTCACTCACAAAGGGAATGCCTTAACTCTGGTGGAGGGTTATAGGTACAAGACACAGAAAAATTTACAAGACAGATAAATTTAAGCAGCGGAATTCAAATATTTGTTGCATACGTAGTTCAATACAAAAGCATTACATCAAATTGTCTCAAAATAACTACCAGAACATTACACCATAATTTATGTCTTGATTATTAAATAAAGAAGCATAAAACATAAATAAAACTGCATAAATCCCCAAGAATCGTATCCAAAAGCCATAGCCAATGAAAGAGAATCCCAATCATACATCTACTTTCTTGAAGCTTGCAAAGAGTCTGATTAAGCTGGAGTATTACCTCCCTGTGGACCTGGGGGGGGGGGGAACGGAAGAAAAGAAGACGAAAGAAAACAGGTCAGACGATAAGTCTGGTAAGTTCAGTTATTACTAGTATTTAAATAAGGAAAGGGATCATGACAGTGATAACAGAACATAGGACAATACCCTAATATAAGATAAGAGGAACATGTGATCGCACCATTTACTATGGTCTCTGCACCTATTTAACCATTGGTTCAACCAACCCCACGTGTTTATAACAAACGATCCCCTTAATGATCGGCTCCAACTCGGATGCATTCATATCCTGTGTCATTCGGCCCCGCTTGACTGTAGCTACCTGTGTTGGTCCCACCATGGGGTGTATCAGTCCCTCTGGTGGCAACCCGACACGATTCAAGATGCACAATTTACACTACTGATGCCCACTACCTGATTTTTCCACTCCGGAGTGCGTGCACGCCCATACTTCGTCGGAACCTATACTGGCCCACCAACCGCCGACGTTTTGACCGCTTATAATTCAGCCCAGTAATCGTGCCCCACCCTGCCTACTTTCAGGGTACCATGATACATCTATGTGGGTTACTGCTGAAACGGGTCCCCGTTACTAGGGTTTTCTATTCAACATGTTTATTTGGTTAAGTGTCCAAGTTTACCTAACCCCGCCCAATCGTTTAGTTAACATGTTGAATCGGTTAAGTGTTTTCCTAATTTACTTAACCCTTACCAATCCTGACTTAGCTTTAATTTATTAAAGCATCAACCGCTCACATTAGACAGGTCTTGTTGTGGTCACTGGATGTGCCGGTCGGTTCCGGGCAGATTTACACCACAACTCAATCTAACCTCGGGTTCTTTTTGGGACTGATGCACTAACCACCCCTATTAGACTGGTCTTGTTGTGGTCACTAGATATGCCGGTCAGCTCCGGGCAGATTTACACCACAACTCAGTCTAACCTCGGGTTAGGCATATTCATCTTTTATAAATTCATATTTTTCTATATATATGTGTAATTTCTTTATGTGGATTAAATTTAATTTAATCATGCCATAATTATCCTTTGATTATGCTCAACATAAATGGTATATCAAATATACCATTTAATGAACAAATATATGCCATGAATTTTCATATTTTCCCATCGTTATCCCCGTAGAAAGTACATATGAATTACATAAAATGTTGGGCTAGCAAATTAGCCCAACCCATAACAAAAAGGGGGTAATAAACAAGGAACATGAAATAAACATAAAATAGCATACATTTGAATTATCACATGTAACTTGGCACAAATGTATCATTATCTTAACCAAACAGGTAAGGGTGAACTTTGTGACTAAGTTGGATCACATTTTCATGTAAACTTGATATGGGTCTAAGATGGAGGTTGAACATATAAACCACAATTTAGCATACTAACTTATGTATGTCAAAACGTAAGAAAGCCACTATGAACATATTTAAATCACAACTTGGCATGGTAACTTATGTGTTAAAACATAAGAGGATTACCATAAACATGTTTAAATCACACTTAGCATGATAACTTGTGTTAAAACATAAGAGGACTACAAATCCAATATTGCAACATAAATAGATTCAACTTGACATAGTTCTAAATATTCATGAATGTTAATCTAACATGTAAGCATGTGATTTAGATCATAAACTTGCAAATAACCACCGATTTATAACATGACATGTTTTACCATTTAATTGGCAATATAAATCCATTAACCAAATCATAATAGGTTTCAATAATATACAATATGTTCATCACCACAAGCATATAGATATGATTAATATACAACATGTTCATCGCCACAAGCATGTAGATATGATTACTTACAATGATACTTTAAGATAAACGAGAATCAAATCTTATACATAAGCATCATTCTATATCCCAATTACAACATGTCATGATTCAATCGAAAGAATGTTTAAATCTACGTAATAACCAACTTACAAACTAAAAGGAATTCTTACGTTCTAAAATCTAAATTTCTGAAATTGGATATGCGCACCTTTGATGATGATCGTTGAATTAGACTCGTTTTAATTTGATTTTTGATGAAAGCTTTTAACTCGTCTTTGAATTGAAAAAGGTGACGGCTACTCCAAGTTCTCTACTGACGGCATTTCAGTTGTAGGATTATTTTTCTGTGTGTTTTTAGTTGAGCATTGAGTTGTTTATACAGAATTTCAGTTTAATTATAACCGTCAGATGAACCTAGGGTTAATCACAGCCACTCAGACCAGATCAGGACCATCCAGAAACCCTAGTGACTCAGCAGCAAGTCATCAGTTGTTCAAAATTCAGATCTGGCCGGGGGCCAGGTCGACCTTTAGAGGGGAGGTCGACATTAGGGTCGACCCCTGGTCGACCTGCCTGGGCGGGAGTTTTCCCGCCCAGCCCGCTTCTGATCTTTTCGAATTTGAACTTGTTTTTCGAGCTATTTGAATTTATTTGAATTTTCTGGAAACTTCTGATAGCCATAACTTCTTCATACGAAGTCCAATTTACGCAAACTCGGACTCTATCTCAACCAGAATTCCGAGATGAACACAATGGCATAACCCGTTTCCCTTAATTCTCACATTTTAAATTAAGTATTCTAGGATTCGTTATTATAATGTTAATAGAAAGTACGGGGTGTTAACTTCTTAAACCTTCAACTAATCCTTAGAAACTCTAAAATTCCCCCTTAATCTAATTCAAGACTGAACCTATCCTAAACTCTAATTCTCTTAAAACTATAATAAGACTTTAATCTAGACTAAGAATTAACTCTGATAAGATATCCTTGAAATTATGATATAAGTTAAGTAAAGCAATTTAATCCAAACAATCAATCAATTTAAGTTTTGTTGTCACAAAACATCAACTCAAATAAATTCAAACATAAAACCGAACATTTTTTGTAACTTCTATTTATCCTAAAACCTATAGAGCTCTCCTATCAACTACAATGCATAAGTATTTTTCTAACAAATCTATCAATCACCAATGAAATTTAAACATGTCAAGTATGTCAATCAAGTTACTCAAGTCAAACAAATCAAACAAACCAAACAAGTCAATCAATCCAATCAATTCAACCAAGCCAATCAATTCAATCAAATTAATCAAGCTAAACAAGTCAATCAAGTTAATCAAGCGACAAAGTAAATATGTTATGTATTTGATTAATAATAATATATTTCTAATCAGATAAAAACTTCTCATATTGTATACTTGTTATGTGTGGGGTTAAAGTTAATATGTAATTCAATGTGTTGGTTATAATGTAGTATGTCATATGCAAAACTATATGAAGTGATATATTGAATGAAATGCAATCTTGTGATGTGAATGATTTTAACTTGAGATGTACTGTAATTTATAATAATGATGTATGATATGAAATAAGATGTGTAATGATAGTATGTAGAATGATATGGTAATTATATTTATTTAGGTAAAATATATTAAAAATACTATAACCATGATTCATATACATATATATTATACATTATTTAAGAGATTTAAAGTATAGTAAAGATGAAAGTTTTATGGTACTCATAATAGATAATATTTTTTTAAAATAATTCTATGAAAAATGTGGAGTTAAAAAATCTTTGTAGGGTGCTTCTTTAATGTAGTAAAAACTGAAGATCTTTTTAAAGAGAATATAGAATTGTATCATATAAAGTAAACTATTTTATTATAAACATATATTCATAATTGTATATATATAAAAACTAATTTTAAAAAGAACTTAAAATTTAATTTATTATGAAATATTAATCAATCTTTTGATACAAATCAATTTTAAATTAAAACTTTTTAGAAAATTATATTAATTTGCTCAGGAACCATTTATAGAAAAAACTTCAAAAAGAATTATATAGTCATAACAAAATTATGAAATCTGGATATAAATTAAACTATAAAACTATAACTTCTTATATTTAAACTATATTTTTAAGACATAAAATCATATATATATATATATATATATATATTACTATCTTTATACCAAAATACTAGGTTAACTATTCAAGCTTTTACAAATCTTAATAAGAAATTAAAATAAGTATTAAGTTACAAATAGTATTTGTGATAACGTAACCCAAAATTGTTATCAAATCATATGAATAATATATAAGTTAAACTATGCATGTTTAAACTATATATAAAAGAGAAATAAATTTACATTTTATAACAATATCAAATGTTTGAAAATTTTATTTTAATTCTGTATATCATATTATCATGTTTATATAATTTTATTAATATATATATATTGAAACAAGATATTAGAAAATAAGTTGACAGATAGAGTTAATAACTAGAATCTGAACTAGCATTTTCTTATTTAAAAGATGAAGGGAAGCTTGAAAGTTTAAGCTTTTGAAATTCAAAATTTGAATTTTATTTTCTGGTCATTATATCGACATGCCCTTCTATGTATGTCGACATACATGCTCAAATTCAAAGTACATCTGGCTTTTGAGTTTTGGTTTCATATTTATTGATTTGTATTTTAGGTTTTATTATTTCCTGAATATTAATCCTAACTAACATCCAAAATTTATCTTATTAATTATTATTATTTTGAATTTTGAATTTTAAATTTCAAGTTTGAATTTTAAAGTTTAATTTTCAAATTCAAAATAAAGCAAACAATCAAAGCATCCATTGAACTAAAAGAAATTTAAAAATTAATTAGCGCACCCAGTTTTCAGATCCATTTCTTCAATATTTTCTCAATTCTGAATTGCTGTGAAGCATATGTTTGAATTTCTAGTTTCTGGCTCTTCATCACTTGATGATGGATCTGAATCATCTAAATTTGTTGCGTACGCTCTGTTTCTTTTCTTTGATGAATTGCTATTGTCCGTTTGTTGAATGGATTTGTCTGGATATGGACACATCCTCTTCATATGTACTGGTTTATTGCAGTTATAACATTGATTACTATTTCTTCCTGAACTTCCTTGGTTATTATTTTGAAAATTATTTCTCTTTCTGTATTTCAGAAATTTTCTGAAATGTCTTATCATTAAGGTTGTTTCCTCGTCGTCTTCACTGCTGAGTCTAAACTGTTTGTTGTCTCTTAGAATGCAATAGATTTCCTTTTAGTTTTTTTTATTTTCTTTTCATTTTTGTAGTTGGACTTCAAAAGACATCAGATTTTCGATTAACTCCTCAATTTTCATTTCACTGACATTGTAGGCTTCTTCAATCGCCAATGTTTTCTAATCCCATTCTGAAGTCAATGAACTCAATATATTTCCGACTTGGTCTTTTTAGAATAAGTTTTTCCAAATGCTATTAGTGAATACGTTATCTCTTGAAATCTGCGACACATATTGGAGATAGATTCATTCTTGTTCATTTTGAATAACTCAAACTGATTAATTAACATCGATATCTTTGTTTGTTTAACTTTACTTGTTCCTTCATGCGAAACTTGTAAAGTTCTCGAAATTTCATAAGCAGATTTACAAACTGACATTCTATTAAATTCATTCCTATCTAATGAACAAAACAACATGTTCATGGCTTTAGAATTACTTTTTGCAGTAGCCTTTTATTCAATAGTCCATTGTGCAAAATTAGTTATGGGTTCTACATATTCAATATGTGATATATTCCGTGTGCCTAATCCTACTAATTATAAATATATTTTCATTTTACATGCCCAATATGAATAATTACTACCATTAAACATTGGTGGTCTAAGCGTGGACTGACCCTCTACAAAAGAACTGTTATTTCCAGTGTTGGTTGCCATTAATATTTTCAAAAAACGGATTATGAACTTTTTGAAAGACCTTCCTCTGAGACCAACTGTTAAGGAATGCAGACTGTACCTTAAGGCAAAACTATCACTAGAGGAGAGTGAATAGTATTTTCAAGGAATTTAAGAAAATCTAAAATTTATATGATCTACTATATGAATCACACACCACAGAGATAATCATAGACACAGAATCAATGACAAACACAGAAATAAAAAAAATGCAGAAAAGGAAAGAATACAACAGATTTCATACTGGTTCGGATTGCTCCTACGTCCAGTCCCACGCAATGCTTGATTGTGTAGAGTTTTATTACTTGATCAAAATCTCAGTACAATCCCCTTGATTTCACGGCTACAAGGTTAACACTGTTTGACCACCCTTGATTTCCCGGCTACAAGGTTAACACCGTTTCCTTTCCTTGATTTCACGGCTACAAGGAACACACCGCTTCACAAACAATCCCAAATGATTACAACAGCCCTATAACTCTTCAATAGTAATTTGATTCATAGAGTAATGTGTAGAGAGTGAAAAGTGAAGAAGTTTTATGAATTTAGAATAGAAATTGGCAGAGTATAAGTGTAGAAATCATAAAACTATGAAATAATAATGGAGGAATGAAAAGGGATGAAGACGGAGAAGAAAAATGAATTAAAAATTCGAAATCAACACCTATTTGTAAGATTTGAAAGGTTGCAATGCTTCTAGAACGTTACAAATGGTGAAAATACACTTTCTTTCAAAACTGAAAATATGACAGTTGTATGTCGGCATCCCCACATATGCATGTCGACATATGTGTTTGAAAATTTGACTTTTGAATATTTTTCAAGTGTTTTAATATATATATATATATGTATATATGTATAATTCTGGAAATTCTTGAATTAAAACATAGTGATATAAATAAGTATTATAAAATAGAAAATCTTATGAAATCATAAATATAAATTAGATAAACATATTTATAAAATTACAAAGTTTAAAACAATATAAATATAAAAGTATATAACTATATAAATATATATAAACTATATATAAACAAAAAGGTTATATGAAAACCTATAGTTTAAATAAGAATATTATAATCAAATATAAACTTAGTAAAAATATATTTAATAAAACTATAAAAATAAGAATACTCATAAATTAGGAAATATACTTGAAATCATTAGTTGGAAATTCTTGGAAGATTAAAAATTATTTTGAGAGAAGTTTGAAATCAATTTGAAAATAGTTCTGAAATTAATTTTGAAAAGAGATAATTTGAAAACAGAGTTTGAACCTGGAGTGCTATTTAGAGTCTTACATATAAACTAGACTCTATTACTATATTTTTCTTGAACTATTGAAAACTTGATAGCTTGATAACTCACGAGTCTTGAATCTCTTCTGAATCATGAATCTCTTGAAACTCTAAAACTGTATAGTCTTCAGAACTTAAGTCTTGTATACAAATCCTGCATATATATGTATATATATATATATATATATATATATATATATACGTCTATATATTCTAGATAGAGATGTTAGTATATATTTTATAATCAATGATAATTGAAATATGGTTGTTGTCATCAAGACTCCATTCTCCAACAAGATTAAGTTACATGTCCTACTTAATTACATCTGATTCCCATATATAACATGTTCTACTTAATATCAAATTAAGTTTAACCTATTCAGATTAACATGTTTTGCATATTATCCTAATTATACAGTCATTGGATTTCATATTTCAATATGTCTAATTCTCCTTTTTACTATTACGACGAGTTATTCCAATTTATGCAATTCTAACTGAAATGGCCTAGGCTCTCGATGGCCAAGGCTCAGCTTAAAATATAATGGAAAAGGAGAAAGATAGATCCAACACAGAAATACATAAATTAAATAAATAGGCATGAGACTGTATAATAAGAATGAATATATAACAAGAAAAAACTGAAAACTGAATAAATAATAGACAGTAAAGCAATAGCATATAAACTGTATAATTTCAAATCCAAACGATTTACTGTCTGAATTCTTTTTAATTATCAAATCTAAAAATAACTAGAACTAGTAGTGATTTGATTAAGATCTAGAAAATGTCTCTTTAAATTGTTGTTATAGAAAAACTAGAACTATCCCCTTTAATCTACGTTTTGGCAGCACCTCGGCATCTTCTTATTTTTATTCAGTAATAGCTTGGAGTAAGAAGAATGTTTCTGTGTAAGAAAATGGTGAGGCTGCTAGGCTATTTATAGATTAGCAAAGAAAATTCTGAACCATTAGATATTAAGTTTATAAATCAAACCCTACACCTCAAGCTAAGTCAGCGTATATATGTAGCAAACAAAACTGTCCAGATTCAGGCATAGGAACTTGGCCTGCATGCAGGTGGGTCGATCCACCTACTACCTGGGTCGACCCACCTTAGACTTGGATTGACCCCTGTGTCGACCCAGATAATGGGCTAGGCCACCCACTTACTGTTGCTTTTCTTCGTTGTTTTATTCTGAATTATTATATATTATATACTATTTTTTCCAATCTTTTTAGTTCATAACTTCTTCATATTTAATCCAATTTACGAAAACCAAGAGTCTATCCAAACCAAAATTTCATAATGGACGCAATGGTAAAGTCTATTTTACCTAATTCTGAATATTTAATCAATTAATGTTCATTTTATTATCTTTATTATATAATTATGGTGTATTAAATTATTGGGTTTTACATTCTCCCCTCCTTAAAGGATATCCTCCCCGAATTCTTCAAGTCAAGAAGAATGTTATTATTTAACAACTACCCACACCCATCTACTCATGCATCAACCAATGGCATCCATTGTCCTTAACATTTCTAATGCTTTGTATGAATATATGAAAAGGTATTGTGCGTATATGTCCCTACACTAATGCAATAATCAGGCGGTCGACTGATTCAATTGACCTCTATAATGCAATATATGTTTGTGCCATGTATCCGATATGTATGAAAAGAGTCCTAAGAGTATATATAAATTCTATATGTGTGCCCAATCATTCGCCAAATTGCAACATCTTTTCGTCCATTGAAAATTAAAATGCACACACATCCATAAGCAATATGTAAGTGTTTGAGTAGATCTAGTGCCTAAGGTTTGTGTATATGCATCCATTGGAAACCACAAGCAAACACTTGCATCCATTTGCAACCATAAAACATAACATGTCCCAAATACATGTTTTCAACCATAATTTTCTACCTAAGGATCAAGATTCGAATGATAGGATAAACAAATTTGAATTCAAAAGCTTGGAAAGGAATTAAGAACGTACTCTCAAAGAGAAAAGCGTAAGATGCGTGAATTTTGTCTCCAGGTCACATGTCGCATCCTCTCGATCTTCTCCCCATTTCACCTTCACTAACTTGATCTCCTTGTTGCGTTGTCACTTAACTTTCGATCCAATACTATGGGTAGGTACTTTCCTAACTGACGTCCTTCTCAACTTCAACATCCTCAAGCGTACTTAGCTCAACTACCTCTGCTGAATCATGTAGACATTTCCTTAAATATGGAACATGGAACACGTCGTGAACTGCCACTAGTCTCTCTGGTAGTCTAACTATATAGACCATCTGGTCTATCCTCTCAACTATGGGGAATGGCCCTATAAACCTTGGCACCAACTTCCTTACTAAACCAAAGCAAACCATGTTTCTTAAGGGCAATACCTTGATAAAGATCATATCCTCTACTTCAAATTCCAATTCAGTCCTTCTCCTATCTGCATATGACTTCTATCTCTCCCGAGCTACTCTCATCTATCAGCGGATAAGGTCTATCTTATCAGAAGTCCTCTCACTATTTCAGGCCTAAGTAGAAGTCTATCTGTAGACTACCACCAACATGTCCATGATTTGCAAGGTCGTCCATGAAGTGCCTCGAAGGGCGCTATCGCTATGCTTGACTGATAACTATTATTGTAGGAAAACTCAATCAATAGAAGATACTCCTCCCAAGTCCTTCCAAAGTCTAGGACACACGACCTCAATAAATCCTCAAGAACTCTATTGACCCTCTCTGTTTGTCCATCGGTATGAGGGTGGTAAGCTGTGCTCAGTCATAACTGTGTATCTAGTGCCTCTTGCAAGCTCTTCCAAAACTCACTTGTGAAGATGTGGTTACGGTCGCTGATTATACTATAAGGTACCCCATGCAGTCGGACAATTTCTCTAAAGTATATTGATGCTGGCCAAGTTGATGTCCTCTTGCTCTTGATTAGAAAAAAGTGAGTTCTCTTAGTAAGTATGCCTGCTATTACCCATATACTCGTGTTGCCCTTCCTCGATCTGGGCAGCCCATCAATAAAGTTCATAGAGACGCTCTCCCATTTCCACTGTGGGATATCCAAGGGCTGAAGAAATACGCCAGGTTTCCTTTGTTCAGCCTTTACTCGTTGGCAAGTCAAACATCAGGCCAAAAATTCTGCCATAACCTTCTTCATGCCAGTCCAATGAAAAACGCTCTTCATATCTCATTACATCTTGTCACCTCCCGGATGGGCAGTTATCCGAGAGTGATGATCCTCCTCAAGATATGTCCTCAATAATTCTCCAACTTTGGGATCACACAGCCTTCCATCTTGACATAGCCACACCTTCTCATCCACCGAATTTCTAACTAAGTGGCTAGAGGTCTCTCCTCCGTTAAGTCAATCCAAGATGTCCACTAACTGCTGATCCTCTCGCTGCGTGGATCCAATGTGCTCCATAAGAGTAGGTCGCACCTCCAATGATGCCAACAAACCAAGCGTAAAATTCGTTGATGGCCTAAAATCAAATGTCGAGATAAATTCCAAGCTCTGCCTCTCTATAAATAAAGGGCTCAAGGTCATCCTTTGCCTACTCAAAGCGTCCGCAACCACATTAACAATGGCTGGGGTATAAGCTATGCCAAAATTGTAGGACACAAGGAACTCCATCCATTGTTGCTTTCTTAAATTGAGATCCTTCTGTGAGAATAAATATTTGAGCAACTTGTGATTTATGTAGAGCTCAAACTTCTCTCCAAGTAGATAGTGTCACCAAGACTTAAAGTGCGAACACTATTGCTGCCAACTCCAAGTCATGTGTGAGGCAATTTTTCTCATGAACTATCAGTTGCCTACTTCCCTAGCTGACTACCCTACCTTCTTGCATCAACACAACACTTAATCCCATGCCACAAGCATCCGTGTGGACCGTAAACACCTTGCTACCATCGGGAAGAGTCAGAACAGAGGATAATATCAGAGCCCTCTTTAACCTTTGGAATGCACCCTCACAATCAATGCTCCAAGTGAAAACCAAGTTCTTCATCAAACGGGTAGGCGGAGCTGATATCCGAGCAAAGTCCTATGAACTTTCTGTAATAACCTGCCAACCCCAAGAAACTCATAACCTATATCGCATTCTTAGGGGCTTTCCAATCTTGAACTGCGACAACTTTAGCGAGGTCCATCACTATTCCATCCTTGGAGAATAAATTCCCTGGGAACCTTACTTCCTTTTTCCAAAAATGACACTTACAAAACTTAGCCTTAAAATGATGCGATCTGAGAGTATTGATAACTTCCTCTAAGTGTCTGGCATGCTCTTCCTCGCTACTCGAGTAAACAAGAATATTATCCATGAAAACCATCACAAACTTGTTCATATACTCCCTAAAGACCTGCTTATTAAATCCACGAAGTATGCGGGTGCATTGGTTATCCCAAAAGGCATGACTAACCACTCAAAGAAACTGTCCGGAGCCTTGAAATTTATCTTATCTATACTATCATCTGCTACATTAAGCTGATGAAATCCCATGGCTAGATCCAACTGTAAAAAAACCAAAGCGCCAACTAGTTGGTCAAACAAATCATCAATCCTTGGAAGTGGGTGCCTATTCTTCTTTGTGAGCTTATTCAAATCCCTATAGTCCATGCATAGATCGAGAGAGTCGTCTGCCTTGGTCACAAAGATGATTGGATCTCCCCACTCAGAAATGCTTCATTTAATAAATCAAATCTCGAATAACTCACCTACTTGCTTGGTGAGCTCCCTCCTCTCCCTAGGAGCCATGTGGCGCACGGATAAAGCGACTAGCTTATTCACTACCAAGTAAATCCAGAAATCTATCTCTTGCCTCGGAGGTTATCCGCTAACCTCATCAAAAACATCTGGATAATATCTGACTATGGGTATTGATCAGAGATCGTCAACTGAAGCATCAAGCGAAAATAGGAAACTGAGAATAACTGACACCTATGGGTCACAAGATATCTCGAGAGTTCTCTCGTGGCAAGTTAAAAGCCTAACAACTAACCTCTCATGATCTAGAATGACACCATACATAGCTAGCCAATCTATTCCTAGAATCAATCCGAAACCTACAATGCCAAGAGCATAAGTGTAGCACTCAAACTCGATGCCCATAACAGAAATTCTCAAAACCCTACATATATAGATAAATGATCCATCCTCATATAGGGTTTGAGACAACAATAGGATCAGAAATAATACTAGTGTCTAGGTGAAGTTTATCTATTACAAAATTGGACATGAATGAATGAGAAACACCGGAATCAAAGAGAGTCATAATGGGAGAGTTAAAAAGAGAAATCAAACCTTCAACACTGACTTTCCTACTTTGATCTGGTCCACTAGTGTAACATACTGCCTTTCATTTGGTTCAAGCCGGTAATTAAACCAATCAAGTCGTTCAAAATGACAGAATGTTATTAGCTTCTAAGGTAAATAGAACAAATAACAAAATCACAAATCACTGACACAGAGTAATATAATATCTCGCAGTGGAAAATACATAATACAATAGTAGTTCACAAAGCTACTAAATAAAATTTTACAACAGAGTTTACATAAACAATACAACAGAAGTCTAATACAATATGTCTAGTGCATAAATAAAGGATAACCGTCTGAAATAGAAATGTCAAGAAATAGTTGAACTGGAACAACTGAATAGGCAGGTACAAGTGAGCAGATCCAATATAAACTCCAAGAGTGAACCACGAAAGCTGTAATACTCGATCTGACCCGAGCAACAATAAACAACTCGGATCAGGACTACCATTCTCATAGAAGTAAACCAACTCAAATGAAATGTTCAACGAAATGCATCAGTAAATTAAAGGATGTTTGGGATCATCATCCTCTAAGGATCCGTTAAACTAATATCATATAATATAATACGCTATTATAATAGTGTCTATGGTTAAATATAAAATATTAAAATAACATAAGCAGGATTACATTTTTACCCTTACACCGTTTATAATACCATAGTCTATACAAATACCTTAAAGTCCACAGGAACGTAGTGGCTGTCAAAGGGCACTCCATAGGTACGATACAAATCAAAATCATAGGGGATCGATCAAGATAATATGACAAGGCATCGTGGAAATACCCATTAGTAGGATTCTATTGGATTGCGGACCCAGGCTGGTGGTAACACATAGCCGTGACTACCGTCCACTCTAGACAATACTCCCAAAATCAAAGGCGCCAATCCGTCACAAAGTAATATATATGGTATCAAAGAAGCATGTCCGCTAAGAGGAGCTAGCTCACATTAACCTGGGTATGGCTCCTGTTTTAGTCATTTCAATTATAACCCAAAGGTCAAAGCTATCCATCATCGTTCCCTTTCTTCAAATCCAGTAATCGCCTCCAAATCCATCCTACTTCATTCTGGAACTCCACTGCGTACACAGTTGTTAAATTGGTTTTGGGTATTGGCAAAGAGTATGACAATATCTGATCCCAGTCTCTTTAACAACCAAACGTTTACATTTTCCATACCTTGGTCATCATTTTATACATAAGTTTATAAAATCATTTATACGTAATCTAAGGTTCAAATTTGAAGTCAAGTTTAAATACCAAACTTCGGTAATATTTAGAGTGGTAAATTCTCATCAAAACCCAAGTTCAAACAATTCAAAAATCTAGCTTACTTTTATAAGCATTCGTTTAAGTCAATTCACAAAGTCCAACATTTTGGTTCAGATTCTATATATATATATATATATATATATATATAAAATACAAGTCGAAACTTATATTCAATTAAAGCAAAATACATCATAACTTATAAATCTTAATTCATACAATTCAAAAATCATTACATATAAATTTGAGTACAAACCTTATATGTCAATTCAAACAATTTATATCATTTAAAATCATTCTTATAAATTCGATTTAATAAATTTATTTATTCAAACCAAATGATTTATGAAATCAATTCCATAAATAAAATTTCATGTATTCAAATTTACATTCAATCATTTTAATTCCAAATAAATTTTGAATTCAAATTCAGATCTCATATGAGTTCATAGTTAAAATCAAATATCGTTATTACAAATTCAAATCTCAAATTTCGAATCATAAAATCTTAACTTATCCAACATGATTTTATTATTAAAGTTTGTAAATATATATATATATATAAAGAAATTTAACTTTGTATATAAATATAAGTTAAAAAAATTCAAAAATTAATTAGAATATAAATTATAAACATAAATAAGATAAAATAATATGGAAATAGGTTTGAAAGAATTATTTATAATAATATAAAAAGTTTAAAAATACCTATATGATTAAATTATATAGTTTAAAATAAATAAGTTAATAGGTAAAATCTTAAAAAAGTATTTAAAATCTATATTTACTTATAAAAATCATTTTAAATATACAATTAAAAGTTTATAAAATCTAAGATTTAAAATCTTAAAATTATATAAAAATGTATAATATATAAAATAATAATTTAAATTCAAATTCCAAATCATTTTATTTCGAAAACACGACCAACAGTGTCCGTATATAGTTTTTTACCATATGGTCAAGTGATACAGATATTTATCATTCAACCCGCAATTTATAAAATTTCTACGAGTCTATCATTTCAATCCTCAATCCCAAATTCTGTAAAAATCGTTCAGGTCTATCATTTGAACGCATAACGATTTTTCCCTAATCTAATGTCCGTTTGGGAATGTATCATTTCAACCCTTAGTGATTTTTCCTAAACTAGGGGTATCCACAGCATAACAAATCATCAATCACATCATTGTCATATATAAAATCAGTGCACATACAGGTCATATGAATATCGTATCACATGTGAAAGTGTATATTTTAAACTAACCATTTCTACTAGCAATCCTATATATTTCATAACAATTCATTTAGTTGATTTAACTTCTATGAAATAATGTGAGTCAGGTGTGAGATAAACTCACCTTTTGTGGCACAGATTGGAGACAGTGAACAGATTGATGTAGAATAACACGATGTCTTCCAAGCACAATTCAGAATGGATTTCGTTCACGGTAACCACTATATATATATATAAGTGGAAGTAAAGGATTTTGGAACGGTTTCGGAACAGTTTGAGTATTGGGTTTTGGGACGGTTTCCGGACTCAGCACCAAAATTGACTTGAAAATAAACCCAACAAAGTTTACAAAAATATTATATATATATATATGTCTCATAAATAAAAATCTTTATAAACCCACTTAAACTTATAAATTCATATATCTATATATACATACATTTATAATTATATCATTATAGATTTTAACAAAAATAAAATTATTTTCTTACAAAATCTAAATCTTTCAGTCTTATTCAAAATATATAGTTTATAAAATATAAATCTTAAAGTACAACACTAAATCATTTCAAAATCTTGGTAATACGAAAATATAAGATTATTTACGAATATATATCAAAATTCAATATTGCATTATGAAGATCTTATATTATAGTATCTATTTCAAATCAATATTGAATAAGAATGAACACGCTAGGAGACTTATACTCTTCTTCTACTTCTTACCTTGTTATGGATCAAGATAAGTTATAAAATTCGAGTTAAAAGCCAAATGAACGAAAGAACCTAATCAAAGAAGATAGACGAAGGAAGATGGATTCTTATGGAAGGGATATTCCAGAAGAAAAAATAATAAAATTAAACCAAATTTTATATCCGAAAATATTTGTTTGAAACCATTTTAAAAACCATTTATACTTTCAAAATAGGTTCTCTCTCAAGAAGGATTCTGCGACTAATTCCACTCATTCTAGGGTTTCATTACCCTATCTCTAATGAGCTTTTACCCCATTGGCTAAAGCTTTGATAAATCAATGCTCTAATACCACATGTAACATACTGTCTTTCGTTCGGTTCAAGCCAGTAATTAAACCGTCTCAAGCCGTTCAAAATGACAGAATGTTATTAGCTTCTGAGGAAAATAGAACAAATCATAGAATCACAGATCACAAACACAGAGTAATATAATATCTTGCAGCGGAAAATACATAATACAATAGTAGTTCATGAAGGTACTAAATAAATTTTTACAACAAAGTTTACATAAACAATACAACGAAAGTCTAACACAATATCTCTAGTGCATAAATAAAGGATAAACATCTAAAATAGAAACGTCAAGAAATAACTGAACTGGAACAACTGAATAGGTAGGTACAAGTGAGCAAATACAATATAAAATCCAAGCGTGAACCACGAAAGCTGTAATACTCGATCTGACCCGAGCAGTAATGCAAGACAAAACAACTCGGATCAAGACTACCATTCTCATAGAAGTAAACAAACTCAAATGAAATATTCAATGAAATGCATTAGTAACTTAAAGGATGTTTGGGATAATCATCCTCTAAGGATCCATTAAACTAATATCATATAATATAATACGCTATTATAATAGTGTCTATGGTTAAATATAAAATATTAAAATAATGTAAGCGGGGTTACATTTTTACGCTTACACCGTTTATAATACCATAGTCTAAACAAATACCGTAAAGTCCACAGTAACGTAATGACTATCAGAGGGCACTCCATAGGTACGATACAAATCAAATCGTAGGGGCTCGATCAGGATAATATGAGGCATCGAGGCAATACCCATCAGTAGGATTCTACCGGATTGCGGACCCAGGCCGGTGGTAACGCATAGCCGCGACTACCGCCCACCCCAGACAATACTCCCAAAATTAAAGGCGCCAAACAATCTTGAAGTAATATATATGGTATCGAAGAAGCATGTTTGCTATGTGGAGCTAGCTCACATTAACCTGGGTATGGCTCCTATTTTAGTCATTTCAATTATGACCCGAAGGTCAAAGCTATCCATCATCGTTCTCTTTCTTCAAATCCGGTAATAACCTCCAAATCCATTCTACTTCATTCTGGAACTCTACCGCGTACACAGTTGTTAAAGTGATTTTCGGTATTGGCAGAGAGTATGACAATATCCGATCCCGGTCTCTTTAACAACCAATGTTTACATTTTTCACACCATGGTCCTCATTTTATAAATCACTTTATAAAATTATTTATATGTAATCTAAGGTTCAAAATTGAAGTCAAGTTTGAATATCAAACTTCGATAATATTTAGAGTGATTTATTCTCGTCAAAACCCATGTTCAAACAATTCAAAAATCTAGCTTACTTTTATAAGCAATCTTTTAAGTCGATTCATAAAGTCCAACATTTTGGTTCAAATTATATATATAATACAAATCAAAACTTACATTCAATTAAAGAAAAATACATCATAACTTATAAATCTTAATTCATACAATTCAAAAATCATTGCATATAAATTCGAGTCAAAACCTTATATTACAATTCAAACAATTTATATCATTTAAAAACATTCTTATAAATTCGATTTAATAAATTTATTTATTCAAACCAAATGATTTATGAAATCAATTCCATATATAAAATTTCATGTATTCAAATTTACATTCAGTCATTTCAATTTCAAATAAAAAAGAAAAGGGGATAATAAGAATGTACATATAATAGGTAATAACTGAAAACTGAATAAATAATAGACAGTAAAGCAATAACATATAAATTGTGTGATTCCAGATCTGAACTATTTACTGTCAGAAAACTTTTTAATTATCAGATCTAAAAATAACTAAAACTCACAGTGATTTGATTAAGATCCAGAAAATGTCTCTTTAAATTGTCGTTATAGAAAAACTAGAATTATCCCCTTTAATCTACGTTTTGGTAGCATCACGACATCTTCTTATTTTTATTCAGAAATTGGTTGGAGGAAGAAGAATGAAGAATGTTTGTGTGTAAGAAAATGGTGAGGCTGCTAGCTTGTTTATAGATTAGTTAGGATAATCTTAAACCATTAGATATTAGGTTTATAAATCAAACTGTACGTCTCAAGCTGAGTCAGCGTATGTATGTAGCAAACAATACTGTCCAGATTCAGGTACATGAACTTGACCTACATTTAGCTGGGTAGACCTACCTACTACCTGGGTCGACATACGCGTCGATCCGCCCTAGACCTGTGTTAACCCAAATAAGGGACTAGGCCGCCCATTTACTGTTGCTTTTCTGTGCTGTTTTATTCTGAATAATTATATATTACATACTATTTGGTCCAATCTTCTTTAGTTTATAACTATGGTAAAGTCCGTTTTACCTAATTCTGAATATTTAATTAATTAATATTCATTTTATTATATAGTTACGGTGTATTAAATTGTGGGGTGTTACATATTCCAAAAGGGAACATTTTCTGATTTTTAGATCTACAAAAAAATAAGAAAAGAGGGGAGAAATCTTAGGTAGAAGAACTAAAATGCCAATCCATACTTTTTTCCACTTGAATCAGATTAATCTCCTCCAATCTATCTTATTTATATTTGATTATGTTTGTATGTGAAAATATTTTGTTTTAGAATTTGTTTAAGGACAAAAAAATGCAAGAGATTCGTTGCTGCTCTTAGTAATATATGGAATAGAATGTGGGGGCTAACCCTTTATTTATAGGTGTTAAAATGACCCCAGACCGTTAGATTTATTTAATAAACATCCATTCGTTTATATATAATTTATAATAATAAAAACCTATATAACACTAGCCGTCACTAGGCAGAAAACGCCTAAAGCGGTCGACCACTCCATCCAAGGGTGTCGACCTCCCTTATGCCAAAACAACCAGTGAAGGCAGGTTATAAATGGTATTAAATATAATATATATTCTATTTATTATTTCCATCCTTTTTTTTATATTTCATCCGTAACGTTTTCATACTGACTCCGTTTGCGAAACTCCAAACATTAAAGTTGAGCAGAATTCTGTAACGAATGCAACTGTCCAGTTTCGTGGTCAAATTCCATCATTTACAGGAATTACTGTTTTTTGGAAATTCAATTAAATAACAAATTTATTTATTGTCAAAATTCCGGGTTGTTACAGCAGCTCAGTGTTCATAGGATTCGAACTTGCTTTGATTAATTTATTTCACTGTTTTATTCTTAATATAACAATACTTGAGTGGTTTATTGATTAATTTATTCAAGTGAAGTGTCAAATTATTTTCATTTTGAAATATGTAGTGTCCAAACTTTGTCTTCAACTGACCAAATTAAAATCTTTATTTTAATACGTATGGCAGTTATATTTAATTTCCTTCTTAGCTTGGTATCTTTTTTTCTAATTATATTAGGAAAAAATATAAATAAAACGTTGAAAAATAAACCATTACAAGCGAAAATCAGCAAAAAGCATAAGCAGGTCAATGAAAATGGAGAAGCATGTAAGTACTGCAATCCAACAATATGTACCTACGAAGGTCAATGAAAATAGAAAAGCATGCAACTCAACAATATTCAAGTTCCTGCATATTGATGTAGTTAATTGCAGAAATTTGAGCATTGCTAAAAAGCATAAAATGCGCAATAATTAAAGATAACATAGTATAAATGGTCCCATGTTGTATTATCAAGGTAATTTAAGGGCATATTCCAACTTACAAATGTTAGTCTTAACAATGGCCAAGATGTATAAAACTTAAAAAAATCAGGAAAATACACTACAACAAAAATACCCTATTACAACTTTAATTTTACAACGGTGGTAAAAGCACCATTGTAATAAATGTTTTTACAGCTGTCAATTCCCTAAAGTTGTAATAAACGTATTTTTAACAACTTTTCATTTTGTTAGTTGTAATAGATGCCTATTACAAACTTTATGTTTATAATATATGTATTTAGTAACTAATTATATTAATATTTAATAACAATCTATATTTAATAATAAACTTAAGAATTAATAATATTTATTAATTATTATTATATATTTAATATTTAATAAGTATTAATTTATTTTAAATAGTTAGTGTATGTTAACTACTTATTAATTAATTAGTAACATACATTATAAGCTTTAAATAAATATTAATCGATTGTATCTAAGTAGAAATAAGTAAAAGTTAAATAATAACTATTATTAAGTACTATTGGATTTGGTAGTAACTTTTTCATAAGTTTTAATAAATATAATTTTGGCAACTAATAACAATTTTGGCCACTAAATAATAATAATTAATTTGAAATATTAAATAATTAATTATAAATATAATAATTAAAATTAATAAAGAAAAATAATTAATAAATAGAAATTATTTTTAGTAATTGTCGTTAAGTACCAGTTAATAACCAGTAGCATATACATAATAATTAACTATTGATAGTTAATTACAACTGCAACTCAAACGAAATAAAAAATAAGTAATATTAGTAATAACTATTATTGATATGTAATATTCAATATTTTAATGAAAATCAATTCTCAGGAAACCCATGTTATATTTAATATAAATTTTTACTTATTAGTTCTACCTTGTAATATTTAATTGTATAAATTTTGGTCAAACTATGTTTATGTCATACGAAGACGAGTCTCGTGTTACTACGAAAAGATTAAAAACTAGCGGTCACGGTCAGGCGGGGTAAATAAAATTTTGGCTCCAAAGTACTTGTATCTTCAATTTTACTGTGTTATGTGGGCCGTCTAAAGTACATCATCGTTTGAGATGTGGTAATGGGGACTAGGGATTTTTCCGCCGCCTCCCTTCTTTTTCTCTCCTTCAAATCCTACTTCGCTTCCTCCTCCTTAACGCTCTCTTCTTCCACTCTCTCCTCTCTATACCTAGCTTTTCCCAGCCCTGCATCTCAAGTCTCTTGTGCTTCTTTCTAACCCCTTCGCTTTTCAGGTCCGCTACTTCTAAATCCACCCATTGTACGACCAACTTCTACAGATTAAACGGTAGTCGCTTTTGAGTCAGTTGCATGTTCACGGCCAGATTGCATAGCTTGGAAGGAATTGGAACTTGTAAATGCTTGGTTTCATTTTTTAAATACTATTCCTGTGGAATTTCTAATACCTTGATATATCTGATTGTTTTTGTTTACTTTTTTCGGAATGCATTTTTGTCGGTGTTAGCATTCTAAGGCATCAAATTCAACTAGCTTAATCTCAGTCATGTAAGTTGTACTTATAAATCTATCTTACTTGTGATTCAATTAATTTACATGGTCATATGGTGTATAATAATTTAATCTGCTTAGCCAGTGATGTAGATGAAAATGAAATGTATGATAAAAATATATTATATACTATGTGAATGGCTTGATTTGTTGAAATGGAAACTCAACATAGCAGTCTTGTGTTTAAAGGAAGAGTGGAAGTTAGGTCTTTTAATGTCAACAGTCAGTAAAGTGTGCGCAAGGGAGAAGTGTTGACTTTGCGTGTTTCAATATCGATGGTTAGTGGAAAGGAGGAATAAGAAAAATAATGCTTAGGAGCTTTGAGAGAAAGATGCGTAATAGAGACAGACATCAGAAATCTTGTTTGTTATATGAGTTACTTTTAACTTTTGTTTATACCATTATCTTTTTCTGCTGTAGCCAAACGGATAAAGTTTGATTAGTGGAAACACAAAGATGTATTCATTTGGTTCTACAAATTTCATCCATTGAATACTGTTTGTTTAATTATCGAATTGGTCGGTACACTATGAAAACAGTTATTTGTTAATGGTTAAGAAATTTGCTAATTTTCTAATATTTTCTTGATGTTTCGCTTTCGTCAGTGTTACTTATCTTACATGTCATCTCCATGTAATTTTAACAATAGTGGAAATAATACCATGCTTGTTTCATATAATCAACCTTCTGTTTTAATTTAAATTGTTGATGTTTAGTATTAGGAAGCAGAAGATCCCGGTTACGAGAAGAATTTGCAAGTAACGGTAAAGAAGTTCTTCCTAAAGGTATATATACGAACTATCTGATTCAAATATTATAACCCCTGGAACTGTGTTCATGCACAAATTTGCAATTGCTTTTGAAAATTGTATCCGTGATAGAATCAATAATGATCTTGGATGTAAACATATCGATGTAAGATACTATTATATAACTGCAGCATGTATATATGCATATTAATGTTCAACTATGAGAAGAATGACATGTAAAATGGTGTTTCTTTTTTAAACTAAGAGAAGTTCACATTTTTGATTGTTTACTTTCAAGTTTATTCTATCAGATTCTAACTTTGTAGAAGAAGGGAACATAAAATGACATCTTTTGTTCGCCCTCAAAGAAGCAACCCAAGTTATAATCGCACAATGCGCCACTACGTATATGGACTGGTACTAAGAGTTCATTTGATAGGATTTATGAATCTTGTTCTTCGAGACGGAGCATAAAGATCGAAGTTCAAGTTTCTCAATCAAAAACTGAGGATGCAATGGAACAGTGATCCATCTTGTTACCATCCTTTCGTTGGTATAGAAGCTTCATCAACTATTTTTGTATTTCTTAATTCTTACTACGTTACCAAGACTTGATTTTGCTACTATGTGTTTTTTCTAGTTGCTTCTAAAGTTACAAGTAGTTCTATGCAATATTCAATCACAAGGTGTTTTAATTGACTAAAAGCTGCAATAAGTTTTTTGCTTCAAAATTACATGATTAAACGGTCGGTTTTCTCACCATTGTGCGGTAATACTAGTGTACTTCATTCTTATTGCTTAATATGTTACTTCATACAGTTTAATTCAAGAACACCTGCAGCATTGCGAGAAAATCTAAAACTCATTGGAACTCAACTCAAGAATGAAGACCATTGCAAGACCAACAACATTGCGAGCAAATCTCAATTTCATTTTGTTTGTATTACTACTAGTGATGTATATTTACGAAAGATGACTTCAGGTCATTTGGATTTTGGAGTCTTCGATAATGGAGTTGCTTTATGTATTTGAGATACTTGTATGATTTATAAAAAAATGATGAGAGTTTGAAAATTCTAATATATTCATGTTTTAAGTTTTTTTGAGACCTTCAATTTTGTAGATAATATGTTCTAAAATGAATTCTTTTATTAGCAATGTGTATATAATTTGTTCATATATTACAAATGTAAAATAACACTTTTAATAAAATATATTAATATTACTATAGTTATAAACAGTTGTAATAAAGTTCATTACAACGGTGGAAAACAGTTGTAAAATGTACATTTCACAATGGTCTCGCAGCAGTGTAAAAAAGTTATAAAAGATTTTAGTCTATTACAACTCCTTAATAGAAGACGGTTGCCTCACCATTGTAAAAAGTCTTTTACAACTGGTTTCCACGGTTATAATATGGTCAATTTGTTGTAGTGATTGTTTTCTGAATAACATAAATGTGAGCAAAATTTCCACATCAAAGAATAATACACCCTATCTTATAGTAAATTTAATGCAAAATAAGCAGAAATAGAAATTTACAAGCAAAACGTAAAAGATCAGCTGTTGCCATGTACCTAAAATATTTAAGAAAATGTTACATGCGATCTAAGTGATATTAAGATTGTTTAATTTACCTAATCACTAGTATTCAACAAAATTATTTTTAATTTTTTATGTGGTCATTTAAAATATTTTGCTTTGTCTTTGGATAAATGTAAATTATTTACATGATAACTACAACCTATTATCCTATTGTTTATGAAGTTCAGTTATCTCTTACCGACGAATATACAAAACAAAAGGTTATTCATTTAACAAGCAAAGTTCAAAATAAGTTGCTTATGTTACACTTTTCAGCTCAAAACAGCCACTAAATAATAATATTCCATGCTCTAGATTTTGTTTTGACTTTTGAGTGTCCTACATTATACCGTTCTTAAAAATGATTTCTTAGCGTCTTCAATTCAATTTCTACCTAAATGCAAATAGTGAGAACTTTTCATGCTGCACCACAAACCAGGAGCCAAAAGCAATTTATAATCTAGCATGCATTATTCCATGTTTTGATTATTCTAGTGGCACATGAATCCCTAAAAATAGGGTAGACATTTTCATCGCTACATCTACCAGTGTCGGTATTATTTGTTAAAAGGTAACATATAATAAAAGGTTATCATAAGTAAAGAGCCAAAACAAGAAGAGATGGAAACGAAATTCCACTCTTGAGTATGATTTTGAAAAAGAAACACAAACAAATAAGTCTAGCTGCAGAAAAGAAGAGGTACCAAAAAGAAAAAATATGCATAAATTCTCGGAAGAGGTACCAAAAAGGATAAATATATTCATAAATTTGTAGATAGGTTACTTCATGGTTTTCATCCCCATAATTTGTTGACATAAGTATTAACAGAGCAAAATAAATCATCATTGAGAAACATTTAGCTTAAATCCACTAAAACGACCAAAAAACACATGTATAAAAGAAAACTCACAATAATGCAGCATATGTACTCATATAAAATGTCTACTTGTGGGACTAAATGAAGCCACGGTTCAACCACAATTACCGTGTGAATGGTTAGCTCCAGTGGTCTAGAATGAAGAATCGAGCATCTGCATGACACACATCAAAACTAGGGAAATCAGTTCAAACCAACAGTTACTGGGCCAAAAAGCTGAGCTTTTATTCTTAGTGAATGCTTGCAAGCATTTTGGGACCAAATAGTAGGCTCTGTACCCACCCAACAGTAAAGATGTTGGCAGCAAGCTATGCATAAGATTCTAAAGAAACATCGTTTATATGATGGAGAGAATTAATCAACTACATTCTATTTGACGAGGAGGGACAATGAAACTAATCTTCTTTTATTTAACATTTCACAAGAAACTTGCAAAAATAATATTCAATTTACATCAAATTGCAATTTGGTGGTTATACGTATATGTCCACTAATATTTCTTGATTATTTAATTATTATTTTGTATTTATTACATCTTTTCCGAAGTGGTTTACAGTTTTGTGGTAAGCATTGAAATGGTTATATTTCATTGATTTTTTTCTTATTATTGTTAATTGTATAATAAACCTCATTTCATATTAATATTTCCCTCGTTTATTCCTAGTTGAGATATAATACTCCATTCATACTAAATCACATCTCCATTTTCATTCACATTTTGAATCAGTGAACTTATTATTTCGCTGGATCACTGTATAATCCGTATGCTATTACACTCTAGTATTTGAAACTTCAGAAACAAAATTCTAAAAATACATATATCAAGCCCTAAATAATACGAAATATGAATAAAGTGAAGTGTTACCTTTAACCGAAGCTTTGTATGGAAATCTGGATTGATACCTATGTGGATCTGTCGATCGAAGGAGAAGGAGGGAACATGGAGAATTATGGTAGAAGAAGTAGACCGAACGTGGACTGAAGGAAAAGAGTAAACTCAAAAGTAATTTAGGGGTAATGAGGAGGAAAGTAATTCTGGGGAAGACGAGGAGGAAAGTAATCCAGTTTTAGGCAGAAAAATGGAAATAGAGGAGGGAAGTGAAACGTAATGGGAGAGAAGCGTTAAACGTAACCACTATTTTAGTCAATTGTTAAACAAATGTAACCATGTGCATACACTAAGATCAACCGCATATGTGCTTCTCGCGAACTAGGCTAGGTGCACTAGGGAGGGTTTTACGACTCCGGTCGGTTTCCGTCCTGAACAAATTCAAAAAAAAATACATATAAAACGCAACCAATGAATGCAACCATATATATATATATGTTTTCCTGTAGTGTTTTATATATGTTTTTTTAATACTGCTCCTTTATTAAATTTTATTCAATTTATTTGGTGATATCAGGGTTTTTTCCATTTGAATCAACAAAATAGCTAATTTTTTACTGGTATCGTATATTGTATAGTTACATATGTTTACTTCTCCAATTTTTGGTGCCCTATGTTATGAGTGAGCTAGGTAATGAATGCCATATTTTATATATCTCAACAACAATGTTTGCACTTGTCCTTTCCCCATTGTTGGAAGCAGTTTGTTGCTAAATCTTTTTCATATATTTTATATAATAGCAAAATAATGTTCTAGAGACCCAACTGTTAATGCTTTAGTTATCAAATTCAGCAATAGACCTTAGCTTGTTTAAATATGTAATATGCAATTTAGAACCTCTGAAATTTCCTTATATAATTTAACGTGATTATGTAAACATGTGTGTGTATGTGCATGTGTGTGTAAGAGAGAGTGTTACGTGTGTATGTGTTGTGATGTACGTGATGTTGTAAGAGGGTATGTGGTGTGAATTTTATAGGTATGTGCATATAAAGCTGTCTATGATGTTGTAAGAGCATATGCGGTAGTGTGGTACTATGTGTATGTATGGGTATGTTTCTATGTTTGCATGCAAAATTGTTTGCATGTGTATATGCAATTTTGTAGAAATATGTGTAATTATGTACGACTGTGCGCTACTATGTTTTGTGTTTGTACAGTTTTGTATGCATGCTAGTGTACATCAGTGTAGACATTAGAGTACGGTTGTGTTTTCTGTGCTCGTTGTGTATGTGGCAGTATTTCCATGTTGATGCGTGTTTATGCAAATGTGAGTAAACAATGTGTGTGTGTATTTGAAAATTTGCTTTGCTTGTCCTGGATGTAATTGGACTGAAGAACACGTTTTCATTTGATTTTATTTGTGCACTTGCCTAAACTGTTATCTATTATTACTGGCCTTCGTTGAGTTTTTCTTGTGACTCTTGTTGCCATATTATCTCTCCCTATGCTTGTTCGAACGGGATTCTTGACAGTATAATTATGTCCTAGACTAAGTTCCTTGTATTTGTTGGTTAATAAGGTAGGTTTGTTTGATGCTCTAGATGTGTTTCACTTTGCATGCTTCTCCAAACTTGTGTGTTATGACATGAACATGTCTTTGATTTATCGTTTGTGTGTACATTTATCAAATCAGACTTTTAGATTAATAAACTCAGTGTACATCAAAATTTGTACATTATACATATAAAATCGGTGGTCAGGCTAATTTATGTGAAGTTTGTACACATAATCTTTGTGAATTTTCACTTGCAGTGGTGCATCATCTGCACCACTACACCAATGGTGAAGATCTTTATAACGACCCGCATTCTACGCATCGTAAGATCGTAGAATATTTATTTCTTTTTCGTGTTAAGTCGTATGGTCGTGTACTCTTGGGAAATGACTAGTGGGGTCATTTCCCATGTTCATGCTTTTTTTCGATTTTTAAATGACCATTTTGCCCCTAGCTGATCTTGTTTCGTCCATAACTTTTGATTGATAAGGAGTTTTGACCTGAAACCACTTCCATAAGATTCGTTTGATGGTTTACCTTTCCGTAGAGTGGTCATAATAGCCAAATGGACTTCCCATTTGGGAGATATGGCTGAATTAAAGTTTAGAGGGTTAAAAACAACTAATTGGGCTTAACCGGGTAATTAGCTGTTAGGCTCATTAGGGGATTTCAGGTTTAGAGGTATTTAAAGGCTGATAGGGTTAGAATTTCGGTTTTTCACTCATTTTCCAGCCGCCACAAACAATCTCTTCAACCAAACAATGGCCTCCAACATCTAAAAACACCTCTAATCACTTCTTAATCAAGTTTTGGCTTAAACTACATCAAATCAAGGAGAAATAGCACCATTTCAGAGTTAGAGCTTCTGTTAGACATCAGTATTCGTGCCAAATAGAGATTCATTTCAGATTTGAGTTTTATTTGTGGCAAAGGTGAGTGATTTGCATAGTTTTGCACTAATTACGGTTGATTAAGGGTAATTAGTGAAGATTAACGAAATTAGACATGATAAAATTTTGGAAAAATATTTATAAGTTCGAAAATAATGTTTTATACCTCTGTTAGAAATTTGTTTTGATTTGGTTAAGTTTTGCTAATCATATCATTTGTTTTGCTTAAACATGCTTAAGGGAAAATATTGAATTTTGGGTATGTTTGATCCATTTTACATGCTATGATTGTTGTTTTGCTGTTTGTGGATGATTATACATGTTGCTATGACTGTATGGTATGATTTGTGGTTGTCTAGAAGTGTTATATTGGTCGAAAACGTCGTCGAATGGCATAAACAGTTTGCTAAGCAAAGTGCAGGAAAATACCAGAACTGGATCAGATCGTCTTACCCGATCGCAACACCTTCTTCGACCCGATCCGCTTGTGGTGATGGAACCTGACCCGACCCGAATGGTCACTCCCGAACCGATCCGCCAGAGGTTCCTCGATCCGACCTAGAGCAGAGAGGAGGGCTTGAGCTTCTTGTGCCTCGAAGGGAGACCACTTCCGAACCGATCCGATTGCTTAGGGAGGAGTATGCGATCCGAGCCGCTTAGTGGACTCTGAGCCAGTGGCGTTGCATCACGAGTAGGGCCTGACGATGAGTCACGAACTGGAGGAGCACGACCCGACCCGTATGGGGTACTCCGATCCGAACCGAGGAGCTGATGAACACGACCTGAAGCAAAGTGAAGTGAAGCAATGGAGACTGATCCGGAGAAGAAGGTGAAGACCAAAAACCCGAGATGCAAAGGTAGTCCAAGTGGGAAGTTTGTACTGAGGATCCAGTTGGGAATCAACGAGTTAACTTCATGAATTGGGCTTTGCTGCGGGACGCGTGCTAAGGGGTTGTCGATGTCTATAACTTTGGATCACTATGTGTAGGGAGTACGTGAATGGATTCAGAGCCATAGTGGCCTAGGTACGACTAAAGAGCTATAGACCAATGAAGTGGGGTCATTTGTAAAGATTTGGTCATGACTCCATGGGGCAAGCTTGGTAGTAGCAGTAGTTGTACAAGTCGAACTCCGTCACTACTTCGATGGGTCTAGTGATTGACAGTGGTGGACATTGTATGCTTTACGCACTGAGTGAGAGATGTGAGGATGGTTGCTATGGTTGATTTGTTTGCCATCATTATGACATGCACACCCCCACTAGTGAGAGATGTGGTCACTGGTTTGGGCATTAGTGGTGTACCTTTCTTTCTTTTGTTTAAAGACAGTAATTTGGAAAGTTGTAATAAGCTGTATTTGGATTTCCGCTACTCTGATGATGATGTTGATGTTGGTTTTAGTTATCAGCTTATGCACTGTCTCGCCTGTTTTATGTCAAGTATATTATTATTATATTTTGTTCCATGCGCTGTGAGACATTCTACAGGTTTTCGATTAGTTCATTCTCTTCTTTCCTTTCTTTGGCGACCGCTCAGTGCTAGTCAGGCATGTGTACAGCGCACTTTCAGAGGAAATGTCGCTGGTGCGGGCACTTGGTATCAGAGCTCTAGGTTGCGTAGTTAACCTAGGGAAGTCATCAAGGAGATATAGTATACGATATGAGAGCGCACATTTGTTATTATTTTGATTTTCAAAAGCTATATATATATATATACTATTAGTATAGATAAGGGTGAAGTCGCACTGTACTGACACCACAAAGAAGATGGTTAATCGTTTTCTTTGTACAGATTGAACGATGAGCCGATATATGAGAGGTACTGGTAGAGGAGCCAATAATGGGAATGCTGCTGAGATGAGGACGAAGTTTACTGACCTCATGAGAGATATGCTTAGGGATGTTCAGAGGGCAGCTCCTAATGCTGTTAAAGGTGGTGGTGCAGGCGCCTAGGGCCTATCTCGCCAAGCTTAACAAGGAGTATACTAGTCTTGGTGGGAAGCCGTTCCACGGAACGGAGTCGGCTATAGAAGTTAAAGATTGGCTTGATAGTTGTGAGTGCATCTTTGAAGATTTGGGAATCGAGGATGAAATGAAGAGAATGCTAGCATCCCGTCAACTGCAAGGACGAGCTATGAATTGGTGGAATGCCATTAATGCAGCTACTCCAGGGAATCAAGTTACTTGGAATCAGTTTATGATTAATTTCATCGAAAAGTTCGTTCCAGCTGCTCACATATCTGAATTGTTCAGGAAGTTCTTGGAGCTTAAGCAGAATGGTAGGGCAGTCTCGGAGTATATCGCTGAATTCGATACCTTATCGAAATATGGATTGTCCCTTATTGATACAGTCAAGAAGAAGAACGAGAAGTTCATAACTGGCTTGGATGAGTGCTTGGGGGGAAGACTTGTAAATCATATTGACGAGACGTTCAAGTCTATTGTAGGAAAGGCATTGAGGTCAGAGAGCCTTTTCCCTAAGTCGAAGACTGGGGTTGCAATTGCATCTACAGAGGAGCCAAAGCCGCAGCCAGGCGGCAGAGGCAGGAATAATTCTCAGAATAAGAGGAAGCAGAACCAGGCTAAGGATGGCCAGAAAAAGAGTAAGAAAGATGTTGATTGCTTTAGCTGTGGTAAGAAGGGCCACTATGCGAAAGAGTGTCGGGCCAAGCCAGCGGATAAGAAGTGCTTTAACTGCGGCCAAGCGGGACACTACAAGGATAAGTATACGCAACCCCCTAAAGAGAAGCAGATCGTGAAAGCATATGCTATTAGTGTTGTTCCTTCTTCGTCGAATGTCCCAGCAGCGGTGGAGAAGGGAAAGAATGTTATTATTCAAGGTATGCTTTCTGTTTATGATGTTTCTGTTAGAGTTTTGTTTGATACCGGAGGTTCCAGTTCTTTCATATCTAGTGACCTGGTATATAGGTTGGGATTGGAACCCGGGATAGTCGATAGACCTTTAATAGTGACGAACCCGATAGGTGGTTCAACTAGCCTTGGTATGATTTACTGTAATGTGGTCTTATCGAGTCATGGAAGTATGTTTGTTTGTGATTGCTTTGTTTTGGGCTTTACTAGGTTTGGCATTATTTTGGGAGTCGATTGGCTCCAAAGATATGGGGTGGTGGTAGACTGTGAGGGCTTTTTGGTGACAGCTAGAGCGGATGACGGGCAGAGGGTAGTGTTTGGTGGTCTACCTAGTGATGGGGTAATGGCTAGTTTTCTAAATTCCGTCGACATCCTGCATAGTGAGTTGTCAGGTTAGCCCGTGGTTGGCCAGTATCCGGACGTCTTTAAGGAAGTGACCGGGCTTCCACCACACCGAGAGATTGAGTTTCGTATTGACTTAGTGAAAGATGCCAGACCTATAGTGATGCCACTTCGTCGTATGGCACTAAGGGAGCAGCGAGAGCTTGGGGTGCAAGTCAGTGATCTTTTGAAGAAGGGATTTATCAAAAGGAGTGTTTCTGAGTGGGGAGCACCAGTTGTGTTTGCTACCAAGGCGGATGGTTCCCTTCGATTGTGTGTGGACTACCGCGAATTGAATAAAGTGAAGAGGAAGAATAAGTATCCTCTACCGCGGATAGATGATTTGTTTGATCAATTGAGTGGCACAAGAGTATTTTCCTAGTTGGATCTCGCGACAGGTTTTCATCAGCTTAGGGTGGAAGCTGAGAGTATAGCTAAAACAACATTTCGGACGCCATCTGGATTTTATGAGTGGTTGGTCATGCCATTTAGATTAACCAATGCGCCAACATATTTTGTTGATCTTATGAATAGGGTATTCAGAGATCAGTTGAATAAGTTTGTCCTTGTGTTCATGGATGATATTTTGATCTACTCGAGGACAGAGGAAGAACACAAGGAACATTTGAGGATAGTAATGGAGGTGTTGAAAAAACACCAACTGAAAGCGAAGTTTTCTAAGTGTCACTTCTGGAGAAGGGAAGTGAGATTCTTGGGCCATGTTGTTTCAGAAAATGGTATCGCCGTGGACCCAGCGAAGGTAGCTACGGTACAAGATTGGTCTACGCCCAAGAATGCGACAGACATAAGAAGTTTCTTGGGGTTAGTTGGATATTATCGTAAGTTTATCCAAGACTTCTCCAAGATAGCAGTACCGTTGGCTCAGTTGACCAAGAAGAATCAAGCTTTCGTCTGGGACGAAAAGTGCAAGAATGCATTCAAGAGCCTAAAGGAAAAGTTGATATGTGCACCAGTGTTAGCCATTCCTAAGGGGAATGAAGAGATGACAGTATATACGGATGCATGTGGCACAGGGCTAGGTGCTGTATTGATGCAAGGAGGTAGGGTTGTAGCTTATGCAAGTCGGCAACTGAAACCGCATGAGAAAAGATACCCTACCCATGATTTGGAATTAGCAGCGATCGTGTTCGCACTGAAGATATGGAGACATTATCTCTAGGGAGAAAGATTCGGGTTGTTTACTGATCATAAGTCATTAAAGTATCTTTTCTCTCAAAGGGATCTAAATCTTCGACAACAAAGATGGTTAGAATTCTTAGTTTCCTATGATTTCGACATCGCATATACACCAGGAAAGGGCAATGCGGTGGCTGATGCATTGAGTAGAAGACATGCCAATTCAGGGGCTATGTTTCTTGAATGGAAGCAACTGGAGTACATCGCTGGGTATGATTTCAGACCAAAGTGCGAGTTGGATCCAGAAATGTTAGCAAGTTTGACGATCATACCCACTTTGATTGAACGGATTGGTTCCAGTCAGAGGGACGATCCTAACCTATTGGAAATCATCTCAAAGTTAGAGATGAGAATCGACGGAGAAATGAACAAGTATGGTCTTGATCGAGATGGATGGCTTAGGAAGAATGGAAAACTAGTTGTACCCAATGTCAATGGATTGAGAGATGAAGTGCTTAGAGAATGTCATCACTCAAAACTGACTATACACCCCGGTGGTAACAAGATGTACCAAGACATGAAGCGGACCTACTACTGGGAAGGGATGAAAAGAGACGTTGGGAAATTTATATCCAAATGCATGAATTGCCAGCTAGTTAAAGCTAAGCAAAAGAAGCCTATTGGTTTGTTGCAACCATTAGAAATTCCAGAATGGAAATGGGAACAAGTGTCAATGGATTTCATTGATGGGTTACCAAGGACTAGATTGGGCCATGATAGCATTTGGGTGATTGTGGATCGATTGACTAAGAGTGCAAGGTTTATACCCCTCAAGTCAAATAGGACGGCAACTAAGTTAGCGGAACTGCATATAAAGTGGGTAGTGAGATTTCATGGAATACCCAAAGGCATTGTGAGTGATCGAGATCCGTTGTTCACTAGTGGATTTTGGAAGAGCTTACAAGAGGCGTTGGGATCAGAACTACATCTCAGTACTGTGTATCATCCTCAAACCGATGGTCAAACAGAGAGGGTGAATCGTATATTAGAAGACCTCTTGAGAGCCTATGTATTGGATTTTGGTGGATCATGGGATGACCATTTGCATCTAGTAGAGTTTGCATATAATAATAGTTATCAATCCAGCATTGGTATGGCTCCATTTGAAGCTTTGTGCAGAAGATCGTGCAACTCACTGTCCTGTTGGTTAGAGACCGGTGAGAAATATGTGCTTGGACCAGAAGTAATAAGAAAAACATCAGACAAGATCAAGGTTATCCAACAGCGAATGAAGGCTGCCCAAGATAGGCAGAAAAGTTATGCTGATAAGAGGAGAAGAGAATTAAAGTTCTCCATTGGCGACTTGGTGTTTGTCAAGATTTCTCCGATTGAAGAGCGGGATACGATTTGCCAGGAGAGGCAAGTTAGCACCAAGATTTGTTGGCCCATTCCTAGTTCTTGAGCAAATTGGGAAATTGGCATACAAAGTTGAATTACCAGAGAAAATGGCAGGGTTCATAAAGTATTTCGTATTTCCCAGTTAAGGAAGTTTGTGCACGACCCCGGTATGACTATTTCACCTGGTCAGTTGGACAATGTCGAAGTAGGACTTGAGGCGGTGGGGAACCGCAAGCCGATGCGTATTGTCGAGTACGATACGATGCTACTTCGAAGGAAAGAGGTGAAACTAGTAAAGCTTCAGTGGGGTGAGAATGAGAAAGACTGTACTTGGGAGACAGAGGAGAGCACTAGGAAGACGTATCCAGAACTCTTTGCCTGATAAGGTTTTGATTGCGATTTAGTTTTCCGCATGCTAAGTTAGGCTTGTTTTGCTTATTTTGCATGTTTGATTGCTGTGAATGGTTAATAGGCATGCGAGATTCATTGTTTGTTTCCTGGTTAAGGAATTTCGGGGAAGAAATTTCTTAAGGCGGGAGAATGTAACCACCCGCATTCTACGCATCGGAAGATCGTAGAATATTTATTTCTTCTTCGTGTGAAGTCCTATGGTCGTGTACTCTTGGGAAACGACTAGTGGGGTCATTTCCCATGTTCATGATTTTTGTCGATTTTTAAATGACCATTTTCCCCCTAACTGATCTTGTTTCGTCCATAACTTTTGATTGATAAGGAGTGTTGACCTAAAACCACTTTCATTATATTCGTTTGATGGTTTAACTTTCCATAGAGTGGTCATAAAAGTCAAACGGACTTACCGTTTGGGAGATATGGCTGAATTAAGGTTTAAAGGGTTAAAAACAACTAATTGGGCTTAACCGGGTGATTAGCTGCTAGGCCCATTGGGGGATTTCGGGATTAGAGGTATTTAAGGGCTGCTAGGGTTAGAATTTCGGTTTTTCACTCATTTTCCAGCCGCCACAAACAATCTCTTCAACCTAACAATGGCCTCCAACATTCTAAAACACCTCTAATCACTTCTTAATCAAGTTTTGGCTTAAACTACATCAAATCAAGGAGAAATAGCACCATTTCAGAGTTAGAGCTGCTGTTAGACATCAGTATTCGTGCCAAATAGAGATTCATTTCAGATTTGAGTTTTATTTGTGGCAAAGGTGAGTGATTTGCATAGTTTTGCACTAATTACGGTTGACTAAGGGTAATTAGTGAAGAATAACGAAATCAGACATGATAAAATTTTGGAAAAATATTTATAAATTAGAAAATAATGTTTAAACCTCTGTTAGAAATTTGGTTTGATTTGGTTAAGTTTTGCTAATCATATCATTTGTTTTGCTTAAACATGCTTAAGGGAAAATATGGGATTTTGGGTATGTTTGATCCATTTTACATGCTATGATTGTTATTTTGCTGTTTGTGGATGATTATACATGTTGCTATGACTATATGGTATGATTTGTGGTTGTCTAGAAGTGTTAGATTGGTCGAAAACGCCGTCGAATGGCGTAAACAGCTTGCTGGGCAAAGTGCAGCAAAAATACCCGGACCGGATCGGATCGTCTTACCCGATCACAACAACTTCTACGACCTGATTCGCTTGTGGTGACGGAACTCGACCCGACCCGAATGGTCACTCCCGAACCGATCCGCCAGAGGTTCCTCGATCCGACCTGGAGCAGATAGAAGGGCTTGAGCTTCTTGTGCCTCGAAGGGAGACCACTTACGAACCGATCTGATTGCTTAGGGAGGAGTATGCGATCCGAGCCGCTTAGTGGACTCCGAGCCAGTGGCGTTGCATCACGAGTAGGACCTGACGATGAGTCACAAACTGGAGGAGCATGACCCGACCCGCATGGAGTACTCCGATCCGAACCGAGGAGCTGATGACTACGACCTGAAGCAAAGTGAAGTGAAGAAATGAAGACTGATCCGGGGAAGAATGTGAAGACCAAAAACCCGAGATGCAAAGGTAGTCCAAGTGGGAAGTTTGTACTCAGGATCCAGTTGGGAACCAATGAGTTAACTTTATGAGTTAGGCTTTGCTGCGGGACACGTTCTAAGGGGTTGTTGATGTCTATAACTTTGGATCACTATGTGTAGGGAGTACGTGAACGGATTCAGGGCCACAGTGGCCTAGGTACGGCTAAAGAGCTATAGACCAATGAAGTGGGGTCATTTGTAAAGATTTGGTCATGACTCCATGGGGCAAGCTTGGTGGTAGTAGTAGTTGTACAAGTCGAACTTCGTCACTACATCGATGGGTCTAGTGATTGACAGTGGTGGACATTGTATGCTTTACGCACTGAGTGAGAGATGTGAGGATGGTTGCTGTGGTTGATTTGTTTGCCCTCATTATGACATGCACACCCCCACCCCCCGTTATCTTTACATCATCTGTTTGGTGGCACCTTAGAGTATTGTACGGTATGTTGTGCTAACTCTTTGGTTGCAGGTCCAGGTTCAGGTATGGTTTAGTATACCTGTTATTGTTCTGTTTGCTGCTTATCGCTCATACCAGACTTTTTGTCCGGCCCAGAGTTTTATGTCTCTTCTTATTACTCTGGGTGCTCTCATGAGCAGACTAGAGACAGGTTAGGTTGTATGCACGAGTAGCTGTACCGGAGGCGGGCAGGAGGCTTCCACGTATGATATATATATATATATATATATATATATATATATATATATTCTCCCTGCGTTGCTGCGGTCACTACTTTGGGCATTAGTGGTGTACCTTTCTCTCTTTTGTTTAGAGACACTAATTTGGAAAGTTGTAATAAGCTGCATTTGGATTTCCGCTCCTTTGATGATGATGTAGATGTTGGTTTTAGTTATCAGCTTATGCACTGCCTTGCCTGCTTTATGTCAAGTGTATTATTATTATATTTTGTTCCATGCGCTGTGAGACATTCTACAGGTTTTCGATTAGTTCATTCTCTTCTTTCCTTTCTTTGGCGATCTTTCCGTGCTAGTCAGGCATGTGTACAATGCACTTTCAGAGGAAATACCGGCTGGTGTGGGGCGGGCCGTCACAATCCAGCACCACTGCACCAGCGGTGCAGATAATGCACTACTACACCAATGGTGCATCTACACCACTACACCAGTGGTGCATCTTTTATACCCCTGATATGACAATTTTATTGTACTATAGCCATTGTTTTAGAATTTGTTATATTACAGTGATATAATAATTTTATTGTAAAACTGCATTTATTAATGTGATTGTATTTGATCTTAAGGTTAATGTTAATGTTAATTGATCAATCATTCTTGTTCACTAACTTACTTGTTGCTAAGCTATTTTAGCATGTATACGACTATTGCAAGTTTACTGATATAAAATTAAACTGTATAACAGGTACGAATAGAGGGATCGTCTAGAGAAACAGGAGTTGTTGATTATTTGGAAGAAGCAGACGATGAGGAGACCGAGATGAACAATTCAATGTTGGAAGTGGAGGACTGCCTCTACCCCCTGCCCCCCCCATCGCAAGACTTCTAGTCGAAAGCCTTCTGCGGTATGATTAAATTTAACTAAAGATATTAATCCCAATATTGCTAAATATGCTTGCAACTACTGTGGTCAACAATTTGCATGCGATTCTAGATCAAATGGCACTACACATTTGAATTATCACATAACAAAATCATATAGGTCAATTCCACATGATAGTGATAAGAGATAAAAAAAACCTTAGCTTTTGAAAGCAATAGTAAAGGTAGCAATAGTCTCATAACATGGTCATTTAACAAAGAGCTATGTAGACAAGCATTAGCTCGAATGATAATTATTGATAAACTCCTTTTTAATTTTGAGGAGTGTGAAGGTTTTCTTGAAATTTGTTGACAATTTTGTCCTAGTTTTAAAGACTCTTCATGTAGGGATTTGCTCAATTATATTGTGACTTGATAAAATCTCTTAAAAAGTTGTTCTCTGAATCATTGCAGGTGTTTGTCTGACTACCGATACATGGATTTCAATTCAAAAGGTGAATTATATGGTTTTAATTGCATACTTTATTGATGGGAATTGGAATTTACATAGGTGGATTATAAACTTTTGTGTGATTACTATCACAAAGGAGAAAATATTGGAAAACGTTTAGTGTGTCAAAAAATAGGAGAGAATAATGTCTATCACATTTGATAATGCTAAGGCAAATGAAGTGGCAATTAATTATATGAAAACAAAATTGAATGAAGTGGCAATTAATTACACGAAAAGAAAATTGAATGATTTTGATGGTGGTTGTGGCTTTAATGATGAATTCATTCATTTTTACGTTGTTGTGCTCATATAGTCAATTTAATTGTTAACGATGGACTAAAGGAGATTGATAGTACCATATCTAGAATCCATACTGCGGTTAGATTTATGAGATCATCTCCATCATGAATTACTAAATCTATAGAGTTGAGTAGAAGATTGGGAATTGGACATAAATCTATGCTTGTTTTAAATGTGCCTACTAGGTGGAATTCAACGTATTTGATGCCTAAAGGGGCATTAAAGTACAGAAGGGTTTTCGATGATATGAAAGAAAATGATGGTAATTTTGTTGCATGCTTTTATGATGATATTTGTCCTTCTGGTTCTTTAGATTGAGAAAATGTCGAACTCTTTGTTAAATTCTTAAATTATTTTTGCAATATTACTTTAAACTTTAGAAAAACTTTATTCGTTACCACAAATGAATGTTTGGAGAGCTATCCGTAATTCAAGAACAACTTCGAAAATTAAGAGGGAAAAAAAACATTTTTTGGAAAAATGGCACACAATATGAAAGTTAAGTTTGACCAACATTGGGGAAGTGTAGGTTATTTGAACATAATTTTACTTATTACACGTGTACCTGATGTAAGATGTAAATTTGAGTTTTTGAAGGAACCAGTTGAAGATATGTATAGAAAAATAGTTGCGGTGGATATATTAAAAAGCGTGAAAGATATTTTGGGAAGATCATTTAACTTTTATGTGGATGATTCTACATTTGGCACACAAACAAGTAGGGAACCATGACCTCAAACGTCCTTTGATATTGATAATGTGATCGATTATGATTCAGGTCTTGCTGAAAAAAGGAGTACTTTTTTAAGAGGAGTTCGAGAATGAGATAACGAAGGCAACGAACTAGAAAAGTACTTAAATGCGCCGATTGAGGATGTGCCGAATAATTTTGATATTTCATTATGGTGGAGGGAAAATTGTACCAAACATCTTGTTTTATCTTTAGTTGCTCGAGATCTTCTAGCTATTCTGGTTTCCACAGTTGCTTCCGAATCTGCATTTAGCACGGGAGAACGGATAATAGAGTCCATGAATGGTTGAGTCTTTAGTTTTATACTCAAAATTGATTAAGGTCCAAACCAATTTTTGTAGATCATTGGATTGGGGTTCCTTTTGATGATGTTTATTTCTATGATGATGCATTTTCATGTGATTTTAACATTGGTAAAATAATCTAGCCACTTCCACATTTATTTGATGTTACGTACACCACTCTAATTATTTTGTTTGTCATGCGACGTCGAAATGAATCATTATCATCTTGTATTTTGACCATGGACAGTCCATCTCCATCGTCATTGTATACATCAAGGTCAGAACTACTATTTTGAATCCTCCTTTAAGTTACATATTATAGGCCTTCTCCGTGCATCTGCACTGCTGATGGAGTGGTGCATCTGCACTACTGTGGTGCATCATCTGCACCACTGATACGGTAGTGCATCTGTAACACTGTAGTGCATCATCTGCACTGATGATGATGCACCACTGATGCAGTGGTGATCTGCACCACTGTAGTGCATCATCTGCACAGATGCAGTTAATTACGAGAACTCAAAGCATCAACATCCATACACTACATAAATCTTATCAGAAGTGGTACTCAAAAAAATGACTCAAATTAGTTTATGTGATGCATTTTGTTTAGCACTTTATTTTCTTTATGACAAGGAAACCTCATCAAATGCTAAGAATTATGGAATAAATCATGATTGTGTCTTGCAGTTGGATTGTTTTAAGGAGTTCTACATACAATAGATAAACTAGCATAAGAGTATAAGATCAAACGAGAAACTACAGTTGTACATATGCATATGAGACCAGTGGTGCAACGTAGACCTGTGGAAATATGGGATAAATCAATATAACCAACTAGCATATGCAATGTAGACCACTTGTGCATCATCATCGATGCAGATGACGCACCGCAGTGGTATAGATGCACAACTGCATCAGTGGTGCAGATGATGCAACACTAATGCAGTACGATAGGAATTTAATTGCTAGTCCCTTTGGTGTTATTCTTTTTTATGTTTTATGCTTACAAAAAAATAGCCTGTTTGTGCCTCTAACTGTCTTGAGACTTGAGTAATTGCACTACACAGTAACATTCTTAATTGATCAAGAAGGATGCAGAAAGGAATCCGCTATAACATGTTTTACACAATCTTTTATTTGATTTTACAGGTTGGCAGATTGCAGTAATTGTTGTTAGCTCATTACAAGATTATATGAGATGTTGATAGATTGCAGTGTCTATATTAGAGATGAAATTCACAAAATATTTGTCAATAGAGTTTACATTGCTGTATTATGTATCGTTTCTGTATGTGCTCATTGGTTAAAGGAATTTTCCAGAGTCTTGCTTATCGTGGCGGAATGCCAAATGCCAATATAAATATGTTTTATGTATGCACTAACTGCATGTTAATATTTGTGTTTTTTAGTGAACGATAGGTGGACTTGAGGGCTTCAAGCTTGAACTTAGCATTTCTGGAAAAGCTTATCTAAGTTGTGTTTTTATTTTATTACTATTAACTGTTTATGAACTATTGGTAAACCATGAATTTTAAGTGGTTAATCAGTCAAATTAACCAATCGGTTCGGTTAACCGACCGCGCCCACCCCTATATATCGGTATTAATTAGAGTTAGATAGGTTGCCTATGTTGTTGTTGTTATAATGTGTTATACATATGAATTATATGTGTGAAATGGAGTGGAAATGTATAGTGATATATGTTGGGTGGATGAAAGATAAATGACTGCTGTAATATAAAAACACCCGGATTACCAACGACTACAAACAAATTCCAATGGTTGTTTAGTCATATAATTCTAATGGCTATCAAAGGCTTATAGATATATAAAATGTGTTGGAAACTATGGCTATGAACCGTTAGAAGCCATCGGAAACTCCCCGTTGACTCTGTTGGAAATGAAAGAAAGCGCGAATGTTATTCCAACGCTTTTCCAACAGCTATCAACGGCTGCCAACGGCTATAGCATGCTTTCCTTGTAGTGTCAGTTAAGTAACATTGATAAATATTACGTTGTCATTTACCATTGATTATTGTTGTTGATTGACTATGTGAATTAAGCTCGACCAGTTGATGAGAGCAAATACCTATTTCTATTTAGCATTGGGTTGGATAGAAATTTTTTTGGCAAGCACCGTGTGATTTATTTCATGATTTGATCGAATGGTGTTTAGCAATAATGTTTGATTCAATTAATTTGTGAACGTAAATTAGATGAATTATTTTGGATGTTGGTTTTCATAAATAAATGAAATGAAATGTTTTATTTCAGAAAAATAGAAGATAGTTGGAAATAAATATCATGAAGTGATAAATGGTTTGTAAAGATGTTTTATAAATAAGGAGATTTTCGGTGACTTAAATCTTGATATTTAAAAGATTTATAGAACAACAACACTATAATTTGCAGATATTTGTGACTATTAATGTGAAATGATTTATCACTTCGGGATAAAAAATGCTTTATTGTGTAACTGGAGATTCAGGCAACTTGTAACCAAAAACTGGGCAACGGGTTTGGAGGGTGCCATGGAGATGGTCTTCTCTAGAGTGATGAAGGGGCATATTTATTTATTGAGACATCTATGACCTAGCGGCCTTGTTATTTGGAGAAATCTCCCGATTTAATTGCATATATATTGATGTACATCTATTGTAGTGTAACAACCTAGATTTTTACTCGTTAATTTGAACATATGAAATTGGTTTTAAATGTTGATTTGGTAATTTAAATAACTCGAATTCTACGATTTTTAGTATTTAATTAATTTTAATAATAAATCTATAAATTTAATTCTAAAATAATTGGGAATAAATTGGATTTAAGATATAATATGAATTGGATAATTTTTTAAGACCAGTTAAGTTCAGATTTGAATTATAACAAGAATATATTAATTAAACTAAGTTTGAATGCATAAATTATATTTAATTAAAAACGAGCTCGCAACGACGCAGTAGTTCGTAGTTTTACGGTTTGAACTTCAAATGGATATGTAGGATTATGTGTAAGTCGGAATTATTTGAAACAAGAATCTTTCAGATCTATTGAATTATAATTTTCTAATAGAAGAGAACAATTGAGATTTGATCGTGTAGATTTTGAGTTATGTCAAAATCAAATTTTCTCAAAATCGTTGTATAATTGTTTATGAACCATAACGATTTATTAAATAAAACAAAAGGATTTTTAATAAATTGAATTTTTATTTAACTTAGACATCAAAATGTTGATCTTAAAATTTAAACTAGTTTATTTTGAAGTTATATAGATTCTATTTGAATATATACAATAAAAAGAATTTATTATTTATGGATTTGATTATTTTGAAATCTATCTATATTTTATCGATTATTTAACGTTTGAGAATATCCACTTTTATAACGATCTATGATTTCAACGAAACTAATTTTATAAAATCCGTACTAGTTAGTTATTACAAGATTTCCAGTTTCAAGTCAATTGAAGTTATTACGTGATAGTGCGCGTAATAAAGACGTATCAATTATCCGTTTGAAATAAAAATAGGAGTTTTTGCAAACCATCCCGGAATTAGACGAAACCTGTTCCATCGTGTCCGGAATATGAAGTTATTGTAAAATTTCAAATTTCGTCACGATCGGAGTTCATATGGGTTCGTACGAGCTTAAAACACTCAACGCCAATATAATATTATAAAATCTTTAGTCTTTTCAAAATCTAAAAAATAATAGTAGTCTAGTAACTTAAGCTAGCTCCCAGACTGTAATCTGATTTAGACTCAGTGAACAACCCACTATAAATGTCATTGACAGTGGATGGTCCACCTTAAAAACCGAATTAGTTGAATGCTAACTACAATCACCTATACTATATTGTAATTTTATTACTAGTCATAATAAAAGAGTGTTACGGAACACTATAAAAACCGGTTGGCTATGCCAAAAAAATCTAAAAAAAAAATATCTCTGTCATAATCTTATCCCTATCTAATACATACCTTAACAGTAAGATTCATGAGCCATATAATCAAATTTTTTGGCTGCCCTTTATTTGTAAAAAACGAATGTCCCCTTTTTCACTTAATCAATCCAAACTCTCAAGCCATGGCAGATCATACAAAGTGTCCAATTGAAAAATAGTAGGGGGGTGGAAGCAACCCACGGCCGGAGTTTGAGGTGGTTAGATGGCATGTCCTGTCCGTGGTCGCTGTTAAACACATGAAGGTTTTTCGTATTTTCATAGATTCCGGCAAATAGATGAACTTTTAGGTGAACCCACCAACTAGAGAAAGCAAGAGGGGAGGGAGGACGAGGTATTATAGGTGATCGTAGGATATGCGGTGGCCTGTGGTGGATAAAACTTCTAGTTAAACGTGGTAAGTGGTGTTTCTGGGTTTCGATTGATTGCTGGAGCTTGGAATTGTATTAGTTGAAATGACTTAAAGGAAAGAGGGAGAAGTGATGCTGGCGAAGCGACCGGTGGTGGTCACTGGCAACACCATGATCAGTGGCAACAGGTAACTTAAGATCAACGAAAATGGGGGTTTCGTATTTTATGGTGATAGAGGGTCATGGGTGGCCAATACCCTGGGCAACGGTGCGTTATAGTGTGACAATTTGAGGTGAGGGGTCGGCAAAGACCCAAGTGGTTAGGGGGAGGCGTGGTAGTGATGGAAATGGGGATCAATGCCCATTCGAAGCCAAATCGCATTTGCCTGGGGAAGAAAACGGTTTAGGCCTTGTTTTATCATTAACGTAATTGCGGGTTAATAGCATAATAAGGTAATTTACGAAATAAATTTGGTTGTTAAGAAGTTTAGTTAATTTAATTCAAATAATTCGTATAATAGTTATAATTTATTCGTTTGTTAACAGAATTTGATGAAACAAGATCCCTTGGGATCGTATTAACAAACACTTCCTTGCTGAGCTAGATTGAAGCATTGGGAGCTTAGTGGATTTTAATATAATTTCAAACGCTAGTTTGAAATTATATAAAACGACGCTAAAATAGTCGAATTAAAACAAATTGTGGGTTAACTCTCATGCCTTCTGGAATTCTATGATGTGATTGTATTCATATAATTATAATCTATCATTGGATGTTTGGATGCCTTGGATGCTTATTTATTGTCATTACTTATATTTTCATCATCTTAAATGCATTAAATTAAAATCTCTATTTCATATGCTATTATAAAATGATATTATGATCTGTGGTGTAGGGAAAAACCAGGTTGGAGAGATCCAACTGAATCACTCAAATAATTTTTATGTTACTTGTTTTTCATATTATTCATATATGAATTGTTTATCCCAAGTAAAGTTAAATCCTATTTGCGTGTTGACTGGATACTGAATGTTGAATTTAAATACAACAATTGTTGTGTATTAATCAATAGACAGTATTGATTAAGTGATTGACAGCAGATGGCCTAAAATCAATCTTTTTATGATGTTGATTTGTTGTTTGCCGAATTGACGAAGTTTAAGTTACAATTTGTTTAACTCTATAAAAATTTCAAGTTTATTTATAAACTATAAATTGTTTTCGACAAATTTTATAAAGTAACTATAAATGACTTATATAGTAAAGTTACACATTTTAATAAGATTTTTTTAGGAAGTAAGTCAGAAATTAACCTAAGGGTTAACTTGAAATAGTTGTTTTTATGAAACTATTAAATGATATCATTAAATTATTTAAGTTACTAATTAATTTAAGATGAAAGGATAAGTGAAAATCCATTAATAATTTAACTGATGATTTGAAGTTGACTAAGTCAACTATTTCAATTGAAGTTGGTCATTAAACTAAATTTTTTTTTCAACTAATTTAATAAATATAGTCTTAACAACAAATGTTTAAACCTAATAAGATTTCTTAAAGAGTTAATTAATCTTTTAATTAACTGTGTTTAAAGATAATTCTAGAATAGATCATTATTGATTAAGTTAATTATTATTTTAACATATTATTAAAGGAGATTAACTAATTTATTTTTAAGAATGAAGTAAACTACTTTTACATAGTTAATGATGAAGTTAAATATTATTTTAATTAATATTAATTGAAGTGGCTTACTTTTTAAATGGAATCCATTTAAGAAGTGATTAAATTGTAATAAGATTCTTAATCAAATCATGTTAAAGAATTCTAAAAAGGATTTTAGAAATGAATCCAAGTTTTATAAATAAAGTTATAAAGAGATTTAAAACTAAGAGGATGATTTAAAATAAGCGTTTACTTATGAATTAAATTAGGTAAACCATTTGTAATTGAAAGAAGAATTGCAAAGATGTAAGAGGAAGGATGAAAATTGGATTGGTCGTACAATTAAAAATGGTCTTTAGCTCTGCTCCCATCCTCTCAACTTAGAGCTTGTCTCCTATCACCTCATATCACATCCCGCCTCTTTCTAACCATTCATCTGCGCCGCCTGATCCGCTGCTTCCTCCTACGTCAACATCAGCTACAATGCCAAACCCTACTGCAAAGTTCGACATTCCTTGTCAATGTGTATAGACTTCTTTGTTTAGTTGCCTTTCTCGCAATGCGTGGAAGTACATGCTTGTTGAGATGAAGCCAATCTTCGTTGGCAATGTCCTGAAATACACTGATGAAATTATTGAGGCAGGCAAAAATCTGGTAGATACATTGGTTAGATTCTTCCTCGATCAACCACTTTATTATATGACAGTCATTCGGAAATTGAAATCCACCTAGCATTTAAAAGGCTCTGTTAAAGTCAAATCTAACGGAAATTTTTTCCTCTTTCAACTAATAAACGAGGGAGATAGTGTAACGAATGCGAATTTTCGACCTTGAAAATCAACACACAACACCGTGTCGACTGTTCAAGAATAGGAAATAGCGGAACGTTAATAGAAAGAAATTAGAGGGTGAGAATAGATAAGACAGAAAATTAGAATAGAAGAAGAAGAACAAAACAACAGAACAAAATCAGAGTAACAAGAATCTCACAGTGGAATGAATAAAATATATTATATAACATAACTTTGAAATATAAATATGTACTTGTATATATATACCATCAACAAAGTACATCACTTATAACACAGCGGAAATAAACAATAGCTATAAAAACCTGAAGCCTCCTGCCCAAGCTTTCCAAGTATATCTATAAAATCCCGACTACTTGACTACCCGTACGAAATTGGGCACCCAAGAGTTTAGGGAAAACAAAATAAACTCTGGGCAATTCATGTGACTGGTATGAGTAAACTTCAACCATTTGTTTATCTTTTAAAATCCCTTTAAAAGAAAGGATAATCGTAAGATTAATCCACACATAAACACGGACAATTTTTACCTTACGATAAACCAAATCATTCTTTATATCAAATCTCTTCTGATATTACAATAGTGCCTATCAACCACAACTAATAATCATTTAGTAGAATGCTTTCATCTCACGTTCCACATACATAATATATAATCAAAACCCGCGGGTGCTTATTGGGTAATGAAATCCAACTGGCAAGGTATGGGAGCACCTTCCGACAGTGTATCTTGGAGAGGAATACACCGGGTTCAACAAGAACATCTTGCAACCCAGGGTAAACATGATCGGTCACTCATTTCACTTGAGTGTACCGAATGTATTATCATCAATGGTTAGGATCAACAACCGTTTTCCTGAAAGGGAGAGCATCGAAATAGGTTAAAGAAGTAAATGAAATTTCGCTAGATCAGGTGACAATACACCCTAATTGGCATCTAACCACTTAGCCATGCGACCTACCCGATTTTATATCATTTCCTGTTTGTGAGGCTAGAGGTCATAATGTACAAACCACCTTTATTTACTTTGAATGTCACATCGTCATACCCACCAAATCACAAATTGATTTCTCCAAAAATACCACGGGTATATAGCTAAGAGAAATGAATTCCTCCGCCCTCAAACGTAGATATGTTTGAAGAGATCAACTTAAGCGATCTATTAAATATACTCTATTAGACATTCTTCCTACAGTTTGTCCTGGGACCGGACAAACCGAAGGCACTATTCCGTAAATCCATCTTTGGCAATTTCTACCTAGGATTTGCCAGAACAGCCCTTGCATAAACTTCATCTTCAATTATCCTCAACATATTTGATTCGCAACGCTAATGCCCATACGGAGTGCTTTTTAGATAATAAATCTGATTCTGGTCCCTCTGTGTTGGCAACGGAAAAATGGTCAAAACTTTGATAGTTGGTTATTTAACTATCAAAGAAAAACATACATACAGACAAAGGTCTTATTTCCAAATGGAAATTTAATCGATCAATCATCAATCAACATTTATCCCTTTAAATTAATTAGTCATTAATTTATTAATTTCCCTATTTTCCGTTTTTTCGTATATTTCTTAAAAATCTGTTTAGCCATTCACTTTTCTCAGAAAACATTTCAATCTATTATAACTATTTATTTTCTATATTCCAGAAAATATTTCTTTTTATCCAACGGAAAACATTATCGAATATATATACACACATACACACACATATACACACACGAACACACACATAGCTTCTATATTTAGAAACTACACGTTATTAACACTGGAAACATTTTCATATTTACTCCCATTTCTTAGTTTCTATATTAGAAAACATTTCTGATTCTTATTTGGAAAACATTTCCAAAACTCCTTTATTGGATTTAAATAGATGTTTAAATAAAACATCCCTATGCCAACTCAAACCATTACACTCATTAACTAGATTCACTTAACCAACCTTCACTATCAAACCTTAACCATTCCTTAGTCAAAAATGAAGTCAATCATGTTGGGGTATAACTACCTCTCAGAACTTAACTGAACAGCATTTGTAACCTCGAAATAGATAAAGTTCACCTTTTAAACCTTTAACACACTTCCTTACGTAACTCTCGGATTCTATTTAAGAATCCACTTCTTTTACAGAAATCATTTGATTATAACAATAGTGTTATAATCCCATACTTCCGAAATATAATAACTTAAATAAAACTTTTATTTATTAAATTTGGATAAATAAACAATCAACTAATTTATTAATAGATAAATAAACCTTGATTAAAAACCGGAAACTAAATAGTACTTTTCTACATTCGATATAGTCAAATTTCAAAGTATGACTCTCTTTCGAATAGTCCTTATTCGATAACTCCCTTCGAATAACTTATATTTGATTAACTCTCTTTGAATATCTCATATTTGGTTAACTCTCTTAAAATAACTTATATTCGATTAGCTTTCTTCGAATAACTTATATTCGATTAACTCTCCTTCGAATAACTTATATTTTTCGAATAACTTATTTGATTTACGCTTCGAACTTCCAGGATAATTTACCATTTCAGGTCAACTCATTTCTAAATTCATTTTTGAATCATGTACTTCTCAACAATTTCCAATTTCCTTTTATAACTATTTTAATTCTGCAAAATGTTTGCTTTTAAATCGTTATTCACTTTAACCATGAATATTATCACTTTACAGAAAACTGGGCTCGTTTTATCAAATCAAAACTTGATTTCATAATTTAAATACTAACACAGGTTTAAACTCAAATTATCGAGTCATTTATAACTCCACAACTAATCTATTTTTCCTGAAATAGAATCCACTATTTTATTTGTATCCAATTTCCTATCTCATTCAAATTCCTATTTGAATTCCTATTTCAAAGGCTAATTTCCTTTATAAATGTTTTTACTTGAAAAATATTTACTTAAATCTATTATTCACATCGAATGTGAATAGCATTTCTTTTATATAATCAATTCAGTTTGATTTCGCATTTAAAAATAATATCCCATCTCCAAATTCTATTTATACTTCTATCTATAGAATTTTTCATACGAAATATCCTTTATACTTCTAACACTTAAATCTCATTAATAGTTCCCTTATAAATGCTAAGTTCGAATTCTATTAGAAATAACGGTATTAAAACCGATTTCTACATCTCTATATAAGTTCAAACTTATATTTTAATTTATTCAGCGACAAATATTTTATTTAATTTATAAACATCATTTATAAATTTATCTGCACAATTTATCTATTAAAAACAGATTTCTATTAAATATCTAATTTTCCCATAATTCTCTTATAACTGGAAATTTTCTTTTTTTATAATTCTATTTATTTCCCAAATAACATATTTATTCCATATAATCATATATTTCTTAGTTCTTCCATTAATTATTTTCATAAAAACAGGCTTTTAATCTTCCATATAACTGTTAATAATCTTATACAAAAGTTTCTTATTTAATTTCAAAATATTTTCTTTTATAAAATCCATTGATTTTATAAAATTCTTAACTTCAATATCCACTTTAAAATTCCCTTTTTATAAAATCCTTTGATTTTATATAAATATTTTTATTTCGAGATACAGTTTGAAATTTCAATTTTTATAAAATCCTTTAATTTTATATAAATATTTTTATCTCAATATACAGCTTGAAATTTCCCTTTTTATATTCCAGTATTACTTATGTCATTTATAATACCAAATAAAAAGGCTGTGTTATCCAAACACATAATGATCAATTAACAGATTATATATGTAGCAGCTCGCATCTCCGTTCGCGCAAGATATTGTCCCCAACTTGGCCACCGTATAGGTATGGGGTTTTTTCCCTTAAAAGGCCGCGACGTTAGTAAGAGATGGGCTTTACTATATAAGTACCCACTTCACACAAGCTTCCACGATGTGGGACTTAGGGGTGCTACATTCTCCCCTCCTATAGAGCCCAATGTCCTCGTTGGCTCACAAACACCTCACCCAGATGTTGTGGTCCACACAGGAGCTACAATTCCGGCTGGGTATTGGCTCTGATACCACTGTAACAACACGCACCTTCGTTCGCCCAAGATATTGTCCCCAACTTAACTACCGTATCAGTATGGGATTTTGTTCCTCAAAAGGCCTCGGCGTTAGTAAGAGACAGGCTCTACTATATAAGTATCCATTTCACACAGGCTTCCACGATATGGGACTTAGGGGTGTTACAATATATCACATCACATATCACAATATATGAAAACAAACAGTATTATAAATATTGAGGAATCCTGTTGGATCCCTCCAACCTGTTTCCCGGCATCATAGACGTTAAACAATATAAACAACATCCATTTCATTTCAATATGAAATATACTGATGAACAAAATCAATATTTGATTAATGATATATATTTATATATATTACTAGATCTATACTTTCAACCAATCAATTAACAGTTCAACCAAACAATCAACACACAACAATCAACCATCATTTATCAATTTTAAAAATACATTATAAAAATATAAACTGATCAGAGTTAGTGAGATTTTCTCACTTTGTTAGGTAGTCGTTACATAACGAATATCGGTTGATTTGATTCAGATTAAGCATTTTATTTCTCTATAAATTGTAATGAGCTCCAATTCACTCCCAGTCGGTTCCATGGTATAGCCCTCGTCCATACGATCCCAATGGATCTTGTTTCATCCAACTCTGGTAATGTATGACGAAGTTATGATCTATACAAGTACTTATATTATTTAATTTAAATTAAACTTTAATTTACTGAAATATATTTGGGCTCGCCCGATTTTCTTACATTTCGGCCCATCACTAGACACCGCAGACCCACTTAACTCTTCTTCCCTAAAATTGGAAACATCATATGCTGCTCCTGTTTGTTTTCAGAAAATGGCCGCACCTTCTTTAATCCCTTCTCCTTGGATTTTTCATGAATCAACAAACTGTTTTCACCATAATTCCCCACTTCAAATCCTCCTCGACTCCAAACCAACATGGCACAACTCGATACATCATATTCCCATCCGATTTAATACCAGTTGCGACTCCCTTCAACAGCATGGCCGCATTTAAATCCCTCTTTTCTCACTTCACAAAAATATACACGGTCTTCACCATACAACTCTCGTTCGAATCCTCTTCACAAAAATACTATATTTGTACAACTTGACTCCACTTTCACCACCTCGTCGTCGACTGTATCACGCCATCACAATGACTACTGTATCACTTTTTGTTCCAGAAATCCACCAAATTTTGCCAACTCGTAACTGTTAATCCCACAAACACTTCTGCATCCTTCGATTCCCCCAAAACAAAACCAAATTCCCAAAAACTCCAGCCCTAATTCACATTGTAGGAAAAATTGCAACAGTTTTAGTTTTCGAACCCAATGATATTCATATAGTAATGACGAGGAGCCCTCAAGGAGTCCAAATATACGAATTGAGTGATTTACAAATTTTTCTATGATTTGATTTCTTTTTTTGAAGTGCACAATTTTTCTCTGAAGGCCATAAACTAGCGGCTAAAGAATTTGACCAAAAGAATGAGAATTGACCTAGGTTAGAAAAATTAAGGTTATACTTTTAGAGAGATTTTAATATTATTTTATTCAATTATTATTGTAACACTGTTTATTTTAGTCATTAAAAATTCCTGTAATCACGTACAATATCCAAATTTGATAAAAATGGACATACAGCTATGGTTCGACATTATGGACCCAACGAAACCTGTTTCGTCGAATTCTGTATCCGTTTGCTCACACAGTGTATTTTTAAAGTCAAATTATTGACTGTTTTTCACATTAAAATTCCGTACGGCCACATACTGACTCAAAAATCATAAAAATTGAAATCTAGCAATAATTTATCATTCCGGATCAAACAAAATTAATTTCATCTAAAACAGAGGTCTTTTGCAAAAATGGCTATTTTCTAAGGTCTAAATAAACACATTTAAATATTGATATATTTAAAAATAATTAAATAAAATAATAATAAATTAATATTATCGTATATATTCACATTAGAATATCATACAGCTCCAAAATAAATATATCGGGATTTATAACTCGATATTTCACTGTTCCCATTTATATCGATATTCGATTTATATTAAAATCCATTTATAATATAAATAAATCGTTACAAATTATAAAGGAATTCCATAGCGACTTTTCGAAAATTTAATTTGGACATAGCTCACAATCTACACGTCGAAATCCTGAATTTTCTCTTCCATTAGAAAAATATACTTCACCAGCATCGAACGTTTCTTGTTTCACGGAAATCTGACTTAAAACGAATTTATATGTTCGTTTATAGTTCGAATCACCAAATTACGAACTACAGCGTCATTTCGAGCTTGATTATAATTGTGAAAAATTTTATACGTTCTAATGCCGTTTATTAAATAAAATTGTTATTATAATTCAATTCTAAACTGAATTAAATTCCTTATACTTTCCAATTCACAGAATATTGTGAATTCCACTATTTCCGACTATTTTCGAATTAAATATTTTATTCTATTATTTATATTAATTAAATATTCAATATTATTTAATTAAACGACCATTTAAATCTCTAAATCGCTATTTAAAAAATTAAATAAATTAATCATTATACCATAAAAATACGGGACGTTACATTCTTGCCCCCTTAAAAAAAATTCGTCCTCGAAATTGCTAAGGTAGAAAACAAACCCTATTAACTGGGTTAATAATTATTTGTTTACTTCTTAACTTCAATTTCAACTGAACCCATTTGATTTCAACTAAAATATTAATTTAATTCTATTATCGAAAAATTCCAAAAATCCTGAAAATTTTCTAACACTCGAATTTTTTGAAAAATTTGGCCAGCGTCTCCTTTGTACGGCTTAACTGGTACAACTACAACTCGCCTCTCTAGGCTATCTCCAATCCAAAAGAAAAATCAACAGCCAAGTGGCTTGCCAAACAAGCTCATAAATCACCAAACTCATATAAAAATAAACTTGTACATTTTCTGGGAATATCTTTATATTCTTTCCATCTGCTATCCATTCAGCATATATAAATGCCATCTCAATCAATCTCCAATCGATTCATCCTCAACTCAATCATTTGGTTCTATCCATGCCAAATTTCACTTTAAACTCAAGTACTATTCTTGATTCCAAATTCTTAAATCATCAACCTAATTCCATTCCAAAATCTTGTCTCACAGATCCAACTATTTATCCTGGTTAATTTTCATATCTAGATTTCCACTAACTAATAAATATTCAAATTATTTATCTACAATTCCAAATCAATTTTTCTTTTCAAAAATCAATCCATTTCAATTCAGATAATCATTTCCTTGGAGTTTTAACCAACTTAGCTTTTCAAATCAAATATTCCTTTTCAGAATTCAAAACAAATTGCTTTTCTAAAAATAATTCAAAATTAAAATCTTTTGTAGTAATCTGTCGCTTAGAACTCGGAAATGAGCACTGATGATGTGACCAGCATCATCAGAGTTATTTCCCAGCGGTCGAAGTGAATTCAATACTATATCACCTTTCAAAACCAATTCTTAATCATTTCTATTTGAAATTACTTTTAAAAAATCCTTCAATACACTTTTGAAAGAATTAAAATCTCCTAGGATTTTAAAATTCTCATATATTTAGTCCAAATACATTTACAAACACTTCTCCCAATTTCTATGGTTTTAATTTCAATTCTGGTTAATAATTCAGATTTAAATCCATCTAATTTTATATTATACGAATTCTAATTAGTTATTTACATAACCATTTCAATTACAATCTTACCCGATTATAATAACAAACAACACATCCAATATACTATAATATTTCTAATATCAATCATTCTTTTATATCAAAATATAATTTTGGGTAAAATTATTTCATTTACCCCTTTTTCAAAACATACTGTGTCGGTTCACCTTATTCAAGTGTTTAGAAACTCCTACCGATACAGTGGATCAAACTGATCTACCAAAACTCATAAAAACTCAACCAATATATCTCCACAATATAAAACCATTTTTATATCAAATAACAATACACGCTCATATATATATATATATATACACACTCAAACTCAATCTGGGGTATTACTAACCCCATCTCTGCCGAGTTACGCCATATATCCAAGGTTATCACTTAACCTGGCTCTGATACCACTATAACAAACGCAAATTTTTGACCTTGAAAATCGACACACAACACCATGTCGACTATTCAAGAACCGGAAATACCGAAACGTAATAGAAAGAAATTAGAGGGTGAGAATAGATAAGTTAGAAAATTAGAATAGAAGAAGAAGAACATAACAATAGAATAGAGAGTAACACGAATGTCACAGCGGAACGAATAAAATATATTATATAACATCATTTTGAAATACAAATCTGTACTTGTATATATATACCGTCAACAAAGTACAACACTTACAACACAACAGAAATAAACAATAGCTATAAAATCCTGAAGCCTTCTGCTCCAAGCTTTCCAAGTATATCTGTAAAATCCCGACTACTTGACGGCCTATACAAAATTGGGCACCCAAGAGTTTAGGAAAAACAAAACAAAATAAACTTTGGGCCAATTATGTGACTGGTGTAAGTAAACTCCAACCATTTTTTTAACTTTTAAAATCCCTTTTAAAAGAACGGATAATCGTAAGACCGATCCACACATAAACACGGACGTACCTTGCAATAAATCAAATTATTCTTTATATCAAATCTTTTATGATATTACAATAATGTCTGTCAACCACAACTAATAATCGTTTAGTAGAACGCTTTCATCTCACGTTGTACATACATAAAATATAATCAAAACCCGCGGGCGCTAATTGGGTAATGAATTCCAACTGGCAAGGTATGGGACCACTTTCCAACAGTTTATCTCTAGGGAGGAATACACCGGGTTCAACAAGAACAACTTGCAACCTAGGATAAACATGACTTGTCACTCATTTCGCATGTGTGTACCTAATGTATTATCACAAACGGTTGGGATCAACAACCATTTTCCCGAAAGGGACAGCATGGAAATAGGTTGAAGAAGTAAATGAAATTTCTCTAGATCAAGTGACAATACACCTTAATTGGAAGCTAACACTTAGCCATTCAACCTATCCGATTTTATACCATTTCCTGTTGGTGAGGCTAGAGGTCATAACATACAGACCACCTTTATTTACTTTGAATGTCACATCGTCATACCTGCCAAATCACAAATTGATTTCTCCAAAATTGCCATGGGTTTACAGCTAAGAGAAACGAATTCGTCCCCCACCAAACGTAAATACATTTGAAGAGATCAACTTATGCGATCTATTAAATATACTATATCAAACATTCTTCCATACAGGTTGTCCTGGGACTGGACAAACCGAAGGCACTATTATGTAAATCCATCTTAGGCAATTTCTACCTAGGATTTGCCAGAACAACCCTTGCATAAATTCCTTCTTCAATTATCTTCGTCATATTTGATTCGCAACGCTAGTGCCCATATGGAGTGGTTTTCAGATAATAAATCTGATCATGGTCTCTCAGTATTAACAACAGAAAAAAGGTCAAATCTTTGATAGTCGGTTATTTAACTATCAAAGGAAGACACACATACACACAATGATATTATTTCCAAATGGAAATTTTATCGATCAATCATCAATCAACATTTATCCCATTAAATTAATTTGCCATTAATTTATTCATTTCCCTATATTTTTTTGTATATTTCTTAAAAATCCGTTTAGCACTCACTTTTCTCGAAAAAACTTTCCATCTATTATAACTATTTATTTTTTATATTTCAGAAAATATTTGTTTTTAACCAACGGAAAACATTCTCATATATATATATATATATATATATATATATATATATATATATATGCACATACATAGCTTCTATATTTAGAAACTACACGTCATTAACATTGGAAACATTTCCATATTTACTCCCATTTCTTATTTTTTATATTAGAAAACATTTCTGATTCTTATTTGGAAAACATTTCCAAAACTCCTTCATTGGATTTAAATAGATGTTTAAATAAAACATCCCTATGCCAACTCAAACCACTACACTCATTAACTAGATTCACTTAACCAACCATCACTATCAAACCTTAACCATTCCTTAGTTAAAAATGAATTCAATCAAGTTGGAATATAACTACCTCTCAGACCTTAACTGAACAACATTTGTAACCTCGAAATAGACAAAGTTCACCTTTTAAACCTTTAAAACACTTCCTTACATAACTCCGGGATTATATTTACGAATCCACTTCTTTTAAATAAATCATTTGATTATAACAATAGTGTTATAATCCCATGCTTCCGAACTTAAGTAAAACTTTTATTTATTAAATTTGGATAAATAAAGAAACAACTAATTTATTAACAAATAAATAAACCTTGATTAAAAACCGGAAAGTAAATAGTACTTTCCTACATTCGATACAGTCAAATTTCAACATATAACTCTCTTCCGAATAGTACCTATTTGATAACTCTCTTCGAATAACTCTCTTCGAATATCTCATATTTGATTAACTCTCTTCGAATAACTTATATTCGATTAACTTTCTTCGAATAACTTATGTTCAGTTAACTCTCCTTCGAGTAACTTATATTCGATTTCTCTCTTTCGAATAGCTTATTCGATTTACGTTTTGAACTTCCAGGATAATTTACCATTTCAGATCAACTCATTTTCTAAATTCATTTTTGAATTTAGTACTTCTCCACAATTTCCAATTTCCTTTTATAACTATTTTAATTCTGCAAAACATTAGTTTTTAAATCGTTATTCACTTTAACCGTGAACTTATTACTTTGCAGAAAACTGGACTCGTTTTATCAAATCAAAACTTGATTTCATAATTTAAATATTAACACAGATTTAACTCCAATTATCGGGTCATTATAACTCCACAACTAATCTATTTTTCCCGAAATAGAATCCACAATTTTATTTGTACCCAATTTCCTATCTCAATCAAATTCCCATTTGAATTCCTATTTCAAAGCCTAATTTCCTTTGTAAATGTTTTTACTTGAAAAATATTTACTTGAATCCATTATTCACATTGAACATGAATAACATTTCTTTTATATTATCAATTCAGTTTGATTTCGCATTTAAAAATAATATCCCATCTCCAAATTCTATTTATACATCTATTTATAGAATTTTTCTTACGAAATCTCCTTTATACTTCTAACACTTAAATCTCATTTATAATTCCCTTATAAATGATAAGTTAAAATTTTATTAAAAATATCCGTGTTAAAACCGATTTCTACATCTCTATATAAGTTTAGACTTATATTTTAGTTTATCCAGTGATAAATATTTTATTTTATTTACAAACATCGTTTCTAAATTTATCTGCACAATATATTTATTAAAAACAAATTTCTATTAAATATCTAATTTTCCCATAATTCTTTTGTAACTGGAAATTTTCTTTTTTTTTAATTATATTTCTTTCCCAAGTAACATATTCATTTCATATAATCATATATTTATTTCTTAGTTCTTCCATTAAGTATTTTCACAAAAACAGGCTTTTAATCTTCCATATAACTGTTAATAGTCTTATACAAAAGTTTCTTATTTAATTTCAAAATATTTCCTTTTATAAAATCCATTGATTTTATAAAATTCTTAACTTCAATATCCACTTTAAAATTCCCTTTTTATAAAATCCTTCGATTTTATATAAATATTTTTATTTCAATATATAGTTTGAAATTTCCCTTTTTGTAAATCCTTTGATTTTATATAAATATATTTATTTCAATATACAATTAGAAATTTCCCTTTTTATATTCCAGTATTACTTACAGTATTTATAATACCAAAGAAAAAGGTTGTGTTATCCAAACACATCATGATCAAATCCCAGATTATATATCACATCACATATCACAATATATGAAAACAAACAATATTATAAATATTGAGGAATCCTGTTGGATCCCTCCAACTTGTTTCCCTGCATCACATATGTTAAACAATATAAATAACACCAATCTCATTTCAATATGAAATATTCTGATAAACGAAATCAATATTTGATTAATGATGCATGTATGTATATATATATTACTTGATCTATAATTTTAACCAACCAATTAATAGTTCATCCAAATAATCAACACACAGCAATCAACCATCATTTATCAATTCTAAAAATACGTTATAAAAATATAAACTGATCAGAGTTAGTGAGATTTACTCACTTTGGTCGGTAATCGTTAAATAACGAATATCGGTTGATTTGATTCAGATCAAGCAATTTATTTCGCTATAAATTGTAACGAGCTCCAATTCACTCCTAGTCAGTTCCATGGTGTAGCCCTCGTTCATACGATCCCAGTGGAATTTGTTTCGTAAAATTCTGATAATGTATGACGAAGTTATGACCTATACAAGTTCTTATATTATTTACTTTAAACTAAACTTTTATTTATTGAAATGTATTTGGGCTCACCCCATTTTCTTACATTTCGGCCCATCACCGGACACCGCAGACCCGCTTAACTCTTCTTCTCCAAAATTGAAAACATCATATGCCGCTCCTATTAGTTTTCAGAAAATGTCTACACCTTCTTCAATCACTTCTCCTTGGATTTTTCGTGAATCAACAAACTGCTTTCACCATAATTCCTCTCTTCAAATCCTCCTCAACTCCAAACCAATAAGGCACAACTCGATACATCCTACTCTTATCCGATTAAATACCAGTCTCGACTCCCTTCAACACCATGGCCGCATTTAAATCCCTTTTTTCTCCTTAATCACTTCACAAAAATATACACGATCTTCACCATACAACTCTTGTTCAAATCCTCTTCACAAACATACTATATTTGTACAACTCGACTCCGCTTTCACCACCCCGTTGTCGACTGTATCGTGCCATCACAGTGACTATTGCATCACTTTTTGTTCCAGAAATCCACCAAATTTTGCCAACTCGTAACTCTCGATCCCACAAACACTTCTTCGTCCTTCAAGCCACACAAAACAAATCCAAATTCCCAAAAACTCCATCCCTAATTCAAGTAGTAGGAAAAACCGCGATAGTAATTATCTTCGAACCTAATGATATTCATATAGAAATGACGAGGAGCCCTCAAGGAGTCCGGATATATGAATTGAATGATTTATAAATTTTTCTATGATTAGATTTCGTTTTTTGAAGTGTATGATTTTTCTCTAAAGGCCATAAACTGGCGGTTGAAGAATTTGGCCAAAAGAATGAGAATTGACCTAGGTTAGAAAAATTAGTGTTATTACTTATAGAGAGATTCTAATAATATTTTATTCAATTATTATTGTAACACTATTTATTTTGGTCATTAAAAATCCCTATAATCACATAGAATATCCAAATTCGATAAAAATGGACATACAGGTATGGTTCGACATTACGGACCCAATGAAACTTATTTTGTCGAATTCCGTATCCGTTTGCTCACAAAGCATATTTTTAAAGTCAAATTATTGAATGTTTTTCACATTAAAATTCCGCACAGCCACGTACTGAATTCACAAATCACAAAAGTTGAAATCTAGTAATAATTTATCATTCTGGATCCAACAAAATTAATTTCATTGAAAATGGAGGTCATTTGCAAAAATGGTTGTTTTCTAAGGTCTAAATAAACTCATTTAAATATTAATATTTAAGAATAATTAAATTAGATAATAATAATCTAATATTATCGTATATATTCACATTAGAATATCATACAACTCCAAAATATATATAACGGGATTTATAACTCGATATTTCAAAGTTCCTAGTTATATCGATATTCGATATATATTAAAATCCATTTATAATATAAATAGATCATTATAAATTGTAAAGGAATTCCATAGTGACTTTTCGAAAATTTGATTTGGACGTGGCTCACAATCTACACGATGAAATCTCATTTTTCCTCTTTCATTAGAAAAATATACTTCACCAGCTCTGAATGTTTCAGGTTTCATAGAAATACGACTTAAAACGAATTCTGTATATTCATTTAAAGTTCGAATCACAAAATTACGAACTGCAGCGCCATTTCAAGCTCGATTATAATTATAATAAAATTTATACATTCTAACGCCGTTTATTAAATAGAATCGTTATTGTAATTCAATTCTAAACTGAATTAAATTCCTTATACTATCCAATTCATAGAATATTGTGAATTCTACTATTTCCGACTATTTCAAAATTAAATATTATATTCTATTATTTATATTAATTAAATATTCAATATTATTTAATTAAACGACCATTTAAATCTCTAAATCACTATTTAAATAATTAAATTAATTAATTATCATACTGTAAAAATACGGGATGTTACAGATAGACACAAGATACTCACCACTGATCCGATATTGATGAAAAGTCAGCTATTTATTATCAAGCCTTATGATCCGAAAATTATCAATGTGTGTGGTACGGTGAAATTTGTGCATGTTTGGGTTCAATGTATAAGATACCGATCTTTGCTCGGTCTCACCCAGGCATAAATTGGTTGGTAAGTAGATTAAGAAGATTAATTTGCATGGATGAAATGATAGAGAAAATTAAGAGGATCGAATATGCTTAATGCCTGATTGATGTTAACCCTGAGCAAGAACTGGTTGAAGAATTCTTAGTTGAGACTTCTGATGGTGGAACACAATCAATCAAATTGAAGTATCCTTGGAAACCAGATGCTTGTACTACTTGCAAAGTCTTTGTTCATAACACTGCTACTTGCGAAAAGAAAGAAGCTACTAACAAAATAGAAGAATATTCTAAAAATAAAATCTCCACACAAGTGATTTATGTTGAACATGACAAAGTCAAGCTGGTACAGAGAAGGGGATCCCCTTTATAGGTAGAAAAGATGTGGTTAAACAGATGCAAAAATGAAAAAAAGTAGCAAAAAATATTGTTGAACCTGGAAAAGATGCCTTGAATTTCATCTAACAAGTGAATGATCAGTACACACCTTCTCTTGTAGAAGGGGCGATTGATATTGATAAGAAAATGCGACAAGGAATGAATCAAATATGAGAAATCATTGAGAAGATGAATAAAGAATATGCTTTACAGAGGGAAGTGGTAGTTGTCTCTAATGACAATACTACTAGTGTTTTAGCTACTGAACAACAGATTGAATCTGTTAATCAGACCTTGTGTGTTTAAGCTAGTGATCAACAACACACCTAGACTGCTACTAACTCCATCTTAAGTAATAATCCAATTTCAGACGCAGTACTTGGTCCAGTGAACAATCCCATTGTGAATCAGGATGATGACCATCAAGTTTTGGGACATGAATCGTGTAACGACCTGCCTTTTTGACTGATTTTCGCTGGTAATTAAACCAAATTAAACCGTTCATAAATAAGGATTATTATGGGTACTTACATATTTGCACAAAAATAACAGAACTTTCCATTTCCTTAAAATCTGTTACATCAGAGTTATAAGGAATATCAGAGTACAACATATGCTCAGTGGAAATAAACACAACCAAGCCCTTAGACAAAATATGTAATCCCAAACATAACTTTCACTCCAAACCTGAATCCATCTCTGAAAGCTAAATATGCAAACAAAACTACTAGTTGTCCGTATAAAAATCGTGGGCACCTAGGTTTAGATGTGGGAACAATAAACTCCAGGTCAATCGTGGGACTGGTGTGAGAACTCAAAATAGTTGTTTTTATGGTTTATTGTAAAGTTTGGTAATTCACTAGACCACGCCGCTAACGCAGAACGGGTTTACTCCATGTGAACTCCTGTGCATAGAAATTCATAATGACTTTTTGAAAAATGAAACTAACATAAGGACTCGTGGCACACACACACACAGTGCAAACACATACTTGGGTTAGGTTTCTCCTTATGTAGTCAAAAATGCTTTTGATACGTAAAATCCACTTTCAATACTATTACTAGTGCTTAGTGAAAAATCCTTTCAAAAGTAAATGTATTAAATAGCCAGCATAGGTACCATATACTATACTGACGTATAATATAAAAACAAAATACATCAGTATCTCATAAATGTCCATTCTGGGTCTGAATGAAACATTATCCGAAGATTTCCAAATACATCTAGATCTCATGCCACTTATAACCTTATATTGGTTGTATGGTCCAATCAGAGACATCAAAAATCAATCCAAATGATTCAGAAATTCCCAGTCTTCATACTTCGTTTCCTAAGTCTTCAAATTCTTTATAATGTCGTACTATTACTTGGAATGGTTTTCAGACTTATATCCGATGCCAGTTTTTCCAAGTAATAAGAGTACTTTAAAAACAGTAGCTATGGACTATACAGATTTTCAATTCAAATCTCCTTTCCAAATCGTTATCAATTCGTCTAAAACAAATGTTGGATTCATCCCAATTTCCTTAAACCCGTTATCACCTTAACCCTTTCTTGAAATTCAATATTCATTTTCCAACCTTATATTTCAAAAACATAATTCTTCTACTTGTAGTTATCCTTTCCATAATTCTTAAACAAAATTTGAATTTAAATTTCCATTCGCGATAATTCAAACAACTGATATTCAAATATAAATTTAAATAGAGTTTAATCGACTTATATTTGATATCAATTCACAAACTTGGGTAAATGCTATCAAAATCTCGATGTAAATATTTTTCTGATGTTATTAATAGTTGTAACGACCTACGGGAATTCGAGCCCAAATTTCGACAATAATACAAGCCCTGTATCACTTGTCAAAATCCAAGTATCGATAACACAGATAGTTATTAGAAAGAAGTTAGAGGGTGAGATAAGAAAGAAAGAAATATTAGAATAGAAGATTAAGAAGAAGAACACAACACATAATCAGAGTCTCACATCGCAATGAAACAAAATATAACATAGAAATAATCTTTATAGAGAGCTTGAAAAATTACAAATTTTCAGAGTACAACAAAACATCTGGTTAGTTACAAATATCTGTCCTCATATACAACACACAGCGGAATAGATACAGGATATCATACTTTTGGACTTCTGCAGCTCGTCTCTGAACTTCACAACATCTAATAACCTAAATCTGCACAACCTAGGCTAACCCGAGCATTACAAACGCTGGATCAGTCTAGTGAATCAGAGTGAGAAAAACACAATAAGTTTAAAGGTGTCACACAACTTGATTTTTAGAGTCAAAATCTTTTCAAAAGAAAAGGATAATTGTAAGACCAAATCCACACATAAATACGGACGGTTTTTACCTTATGATAACCCAAAATATTTTTGAAAACATTATCTTTTCTGATATTATAATAGTGTCTAAATACAAATATATTTCAATCTAGCAGAACGCTTGCATCTCACGCTCTACATATATAGTATACAATCAAAATCGCGGGCCCTTATTGGAGAATGGATTTCCATGGCAAGGTATGGGCAACCACCTTTCCGATAGTGTATCTCTAGAGAGGAATACATCGAGTTCAACAACAACATCTTGCAACTCAGGCTAAACATGACTGGCCATTCACTTAACCTTGAATGTTTCGAATATATTATCACCCATGGTTGGATCCAACATAACCGTTCCTGGGAGATACAGAAGCGAAAAGAAGACAAATATGAATATTCTCTAGATGGTGACAATATACCCTAATGGGGGCGACCCACATAGCCATGTGACCTACCCGATTTTTACCATTTCCCGGTTTATGAGGCTTGAGGCTACGTTTATCTTTATAATAAGCACATCACATTCACTTTGAATGCCACATCGTCAGATCCATTAAAATCACTAATTGACGTCCACATCAATACTTTTTGTGTTAGCTAAAAGAAGTTTCCTTCTCCGCCTCCACTCTTGGTACTGTTGAAGAAATCAATGTACGTGACCTTTCTGGAAATACTCTGTCAGACATTTATCCATACACGCCATCCAGGAACATGATGAACCAAAGGCACCCTCCTACCACATCCTATATATGTATCATCCAAAGGATTAGTAACGAGTAATCCTTGCAATCCGTAGATTTAAATCATGATAGAATCATAGTATATCTCTAGGGATCAGCCAGAGACTGTAAATAATTCTACCATTTTATGAAGATCCACAGTCTTCAATTAGAATAGCATCTTCCACGTATTCGTATTTATTGGCCAAAATGGTTTTCGAATATAAACTTGATCTCGGTCTTTCTATACCAATAATTATATAGGAAAGATTTTGATAGTCGGCTATTTAACTATCAAATAAACAAAATAAAATTGATCTACTGGTTTAGTACACAACATCATTTGGCCTTTTTAATTAGAAATAATTAATGAATGGTTAATTAAAACTGGTAGATATTTCAACACAGTATTCACTTCTTGTTTTAATATACAAATATTCTCAAACCCTTTCTATTTAATATTTAGAAAAATATCTTATAATCATATCCAATTATCATTCAAATCATTTGCAGCAACATTAATTATTATTTGTAATTGGAAAATCGATCCAACGTATCATTCGTAAAACAATCATTAAGAAATCTCCTTTTCTTTCGTTATTCTGAAAACAATCATCGTCGCTTATCCTTTTAAAATAGCTCACTCTAAACTCATCTCTTTACTTCGAAAATATCGTTATATTTTCATAACTCCTTTTTATTTCCTTGATTATGAAAATATAATTTCATATTCTCTAGCCATTTTATTTTCGTTACTTTGGAAATATCAATACCTATATTTCCTCTAATCCTTTTATTTCCTTTATAATGAAATCTCATCTATCCTCAAATAATGTCGCATTATTTTTTTCTCATAATAAATTGCTTCTAACATCTTTATCACAACAACTCACATCATCCTCCAATAATCCTGAAGTCGTTCAAGTTGGGATATTTTAATTACCTCTCAGACCTTGACTAACAACGTTCTTATCTTAAGATATATATGAATTGTAATTCAAAAACCATATTCGTTCTAATGCCAACAAATACTCCTTCACCATTTATTTAAAATACGGTTTTTTAAAACCTTCTTATTTTTGAAATCTCCTTTTTAAATATACTATTATCACTAAATTTATTAATTTAGTAAATGATTAATAAAACACAAACTTTTTAAACTTTAACTTCTTTAAACTATTTGCTTCATTATCTGGATTTTTATTACAAATCCTATTACTCGATCCTTTACCTAATTCAATTACAGGTATCCTTTTTCTAACCCTTTCCATCATTCATTCTAGGAAATCGTATTTTAAATCTCATCAGTTTCACTTAATACCATTATTAAGTAACGTTAATTTAAAATTTACGCACTAAATTCCCATCTCTTTTTATAAACTCATTTATACAAAATTGGTTTAACATGAAATCCTTTTTCATCTTGATTTCCTTTACTTAATTCGATATTAAGAAATCTTTATTTTAAGCTTATCTCATTTTCTTAAAATCCTCTTATAACTTAATTTACCACACTCGGTTTAAAGATAAACCCATTTGATAAACTCACTTTAAAATCCAACTATATTCATTACTACTTCGATTACTTAAAAATAATTAATCTTAGTTATTAATTGTTATATAAACCCTTGCCCACTTGTTTAACAATTCTAGTAATATAAGGATTTGCTTTATCAATCATTTAATTGTTAAGATGAGGCACGTGCGTCACACACGACAGATTTTGGTAATTCATTTGACAATTAAGATGAGGCGTGTGCATCGCACACGGCAGATTTTGGTAATTCATTTAACAATTAAGATGAGGCGTGTGCGTCGCACACGGTGAGATTTTTAGTTATAAAATAAATTCCATAATTTCATTTCTATCGATTCACCTTACCATAAACCATTCTTTATAAAAACGATTTATAATTAAGGCCATCTACCTCTCAGTCCTCAACCAATAATTCACATTAGTTAATATCAATGGTTTAACAATCAATAATTAATCCATCATCCAACTAGGTTGGTTAAACAGTACATGTGATATAACATGAAAATAAATAATAAATTTGAGGAATCTGGTTTAATTCCTCCAACCTGTTCTTCCCTGTATTCAATTGGTTAATTCAATACGACCATTTACAATCAATATGAATAATTAATTCAACTAGTAACAATCAACGAACAACAATTCAAGCATCCAATTCAATTTTAAACGTTTATATTATTATAAACGTAACCGACGAGGTAAGTTACCTTCATTGGAATTAATCGTTAAAATAACGATTTTTATATTATTTAGATTAAACAACCGTTTAATTTAAACAAATTAAATATTCAATAATCAATCAAACAACCATCAATTAGTCAATAAATAACAAATATAGCACACAAACAATAAACCCGACTTATAATAATTATAAGTAGGATAACCGAGTGAGTTTAACTCACATTGGGTTTTCATCTGACGAGATAATGACTGATTTTAATTAAATTAAACATGTGTTTAATTTAATTGAAACTCCAGTTGCATCCAAACACGTCCAATTCTGTTCTAAAATGAAGTGCTTGTGAAGACGATTCCAACGTCTCCTACTTTGGTTGTATTCCGTTAACAAATGAATGTGTTATACAAATTTGATGATCACTGGTTTAATTAAATTAATTAAGTATTAACTAAATATAATATTTGATGTTAATTACGGTTTGATATGATCGGCCAATTTTTACTTGGATCAGCACGGTCAAGAAAGGCTAGGCATTTTATATGAGCATTACTATGATGAGAAATGTTTTCATTGTTAAGTGGCGTTAAAGTAAAATGGCCACGTGATAGTCTTTGTTAGGCAAAACTTTAGGCTCAATATTAATTATAAAAAGTCCTGTGAAGAAAACAATTAGTAATGTTTCATTTAAAATTAAGCAGGTCATCATTGTCTTCACATGTTACGCCATGTTTATATAATATGACTATAATTGGGCAGTTCTCACCTTCTTCTCACCTGTTATATACCTACAATCCCTTAACCAAACCATTCCACAAAAACTTCTTCACCTTCTCAGTCTTGCCAATACCGCAATTGAGCGAGCACCTTCCCATTTGTTTGACGTCAAGCCCTCCACAACTTCCCCTAAGCTCCTGCATGTTAAAACCTGCTACAAGCCCTTCCAAACTGTATTTCTCTTCCCCCATTTTAGTTCGTCTGTTACCATTTTCGTTTTTTTACTACTGCATGGTTCCTTTCATCATCACTCCTCCAACCTTCAAACCTCCTACCGCATCCAGTCAGTTCAGAAAGCATCCTCGGTCACTGTAACAACCCGTATTTTTAATAACATGTTATAATGTAAATCAAGGCAGAATTAAATTCTAAAATCTGAATCAAGGGAAACTGCCTGTGCCATTGCGTTCGTATCGGAAAAATACGCGAAAGAGAGTCCGAGTTTTCGAAAAATGGAGTCCGTATGACCAAGTTATGGCCCAATGAAGTTTTTAGAAAATTCTAAGCCCGAAAATAGTTCAAATTCGAATTCAGAATCGAATTTCAGCCAAAACAGACTGGGCGGGAATTTTCCCGCCCAGGCAGGGTCGACATAGGTGTCGACACCAGTGTCGACCCCCCCAATGGGTCGACACCCATGTCGACCCAGGGATCGACACCCATGTTGACCCAGGAGTCGACCCCGCCCGGTCGGACCAATTTTTCTGGTGCACCATTTTGGCATGTTGGGTCCTCTTTTGTTAGTTTCTGACAGGAGTTAATGGTTCAGATTTGTTTTAGGGTTAATCCTATGGTCTAAACTACCCCTAATCTCTATAAAAAGACCCCTAGACCTAGCCTAAACCTTCATTAATCATTCCTACAACTAAATGTTGCCCAAATGTTCACTAATCATGGCCTCCACCTTCTTCATGAGAGCATGAGTGTCTCAAATCAATCTATGTCATAAAGGAGCCATCTTTCTTAAGTAAAAGAGCCATCTTTCTTTCTCTTTGGGGTTATTCCTTCTTGTTCTCAAGTCTTGAAGTGGAGTTTATCGTCTTTGGTAGCGGATTTGCTAGTGTGGCTTCGTCTCTATCTTATTTTATATTTATTCTAGTCTTCATAGCATTGTAAGCCCTATACTACTCTTAGATTCTAACTATGAAGTTAAATATGACATGTTGCAAGTTGAGTTTGGGCCTAAGTATGATATGTGCTTTGATCCTATCATGTTATGCATAAATATATTCTATGCATGTTTGTAAAGCTATCACCTTTGCCTTATGCACAGAAAGCTATGAGCTTTGATTAGAAATGTTGCATAAAGCAACATAGAAATTCTCATAAACCTTGTGTTATCTTGCATATGATGTTATATGCGAATCACTAGCCACCATCCTATGTCATTTATTATAATGTTTCACCTATTTGCTTAAGTTTGATATCATGCATATTTTGAGGCTCATGATGTAATATGCAAGTTGCTATCCTGCATATGGTGTTATATGCGAATCACTTGCTATCATCCTTTGTCATTTATGACCATGTTTCACCTATTTTGCTTAAGTTAATATTATGCATGTTTTGAGGCCCATGATGTAATATGCAAGCTTATGAACATATTTATGCCTCATATGCCACCATGTTTAACTTGTGGCCAACCTTATTACCTTATGCCCTTTTTGTCATGTTTTGCTAAGTTCCCTCTTTTGATCTATGTTATGTTATGCGAAGCGTACATGCGAGGGGAATGCGTTGGGTTTGGGTAATATTAATGACATGAAACATGATTTTAAAATATGACATGAACATTGACTTGTGATTATGTTTGTAAACATGAATTTGGACATGACTTCTAGAAAATATGAGAGTGGCCAACTCGAGGTTGGGTTGAGTTTGTAGCATAAATCTACCCGGAACCGACCGGCTTAACTGTGGCTACAAGCAATAGGACACAATGTGAGTAGTTGGTCATGTCGCACTTGAAACCCGAGGTTAGACCAAGTTGTGGTGTAAAGCTACCCGGACCCGCCCAGCTTAACTAGTAACCACAACAAGGTCTAATTTGAGAGGTTGGGTGCATTAAATTAATTAATGCCACATGATAGGGTTAAGTCATGGACCACTTGAATACTTAACCAATGAAACACGATGGGTTGATGGGGTTAAGTCATGAACCTTGGGTTCACTTAACCAACTTGATGGGGTAGGGTTAACCACATTTAACCCGCTAGAAACCCTAGTTACGTGGTCCTTTTCACCAGTAACCCTCTTGATTGTATCATGATACCCTAGGGACTAGGCTAGGGTGGGGCACGATTACTGGGCTGACATGTAAGCGACCAAAACGACGGCTGACCAGGTGCGCCGGTGTAGGTTCAGGCGGACTATGGTCGTGCACATGGTCCGGAGTTGAAAAAGCAGACACGGGCACCCGTAGGTTTAGACTGTGCGTGCTTGATTTGTGTCCGTGGTTGGCACCCTAGGGCTTGATACACCCTAGGGTGGACCTAGCACAGTTTGACTACACTTCGTGATTGGGCCGTATGACACCGACACTTGACGAGTTAGGCTTTTAGGGAGCCGATCGATTAGACCGTGTTGTTGGACCTTGATCTAGGTCATCTCGGGATATTGGGCCAAGATTGGGCCAAGGGATCATTTCTTGTTGATACTTGACAGTGATCACTAGTACACACTTGGTGCAACTTAACCTTGTATATGCGATGCCACACTTGATCTATCTCATTAACTTTTCACCATGCCAGTTATCACCCTATGTTTCATCTCTGCTTTACATGTCCAGTTAACTTTATTAGTTTTTATACTAATAGTTGATAGGACTTACCAGTCTCTTTGACTGACCCGTTTTCTTTCGCCTCTTTTCTTCCGTTCCCCCCCCCCCCCCAGGTTTGCAGGGTGGGAACACTGGTACCTAGCTGGATCTTTAGCTGCTTTTCTGGATAGCTCATGTATGGTTTGAGCATGCTATGTCTTTATGCTACTTTGGGGATAGTTACTTTATGTTTTTTTTTTCCAGTTTTCAGTTTATGTTCTAGACTTTATTTTATGGGAAAATAATGACCAAGTACTTTGATGTAACTTGACTATGGTTTTGAAATGCTAGTTTTATCCGCTACTTTACTACTTTGTTTTACTTATATGTTCTGTCTTGTGATATCTGCATGCATGTTTACCTCGTTTAACGCCCCTCCAAAGCTAGTGTCCTTGCAAGAGTGGCATTGGCGGAGGTGGGGTGTTACATTTGGTATCGGAGCATAAGGTTTACAAGATTTGAGCAAGTGTTTTTAAAACTTACCTTTTTTGGAAAACTATTTTCAAAACCAATTAAGTATTTTCCAAGAAAAGTCTAGTTATTTTAAAAGGCTATTCCCCAAAAGCCATTAGCACTATCCTTTGTTTCCTTGTTCTAAATCTATCTTTTCCTTTTTCAGCATGGCCGATCTTAACCTTCCCGAGGGAGTGACCATTCCCGGATGGTTCTGGAGGTACTTGGAAGCTAGGGCCAACAATGCGGGCCCAGCAAATACCCCCACCGTAACTGAGGTTCCTCCTCCTCCTCCTCAGCATCCACAAGCAGATTTCGCAAAGGTTTGCAAAGACTTTAAGGCGATGGGTGGCAAGACTTTTATTGGGATGGAGACTTTTGTGGAGGCGAGAAATTGGTTGAAAGAAACTGAGGATCCCTTCACTATCTTTGATGTGGAAGACCATAGAAAGGTTTTATTGGCAGCATGTCTATTAAAAGAAGAAGCTGCTTATTGGTGGGAGGTCACCAATGCTACTAGACCTATAGAGACTTGGGCCGACTTTAGGACGAGGTTTGGGCTTAAGTTTCTATCATCAGCTGAGGCGAATCTGCAATTGGAGAAGTTTATATCTTTGAAGCAAGGGGACATGACAGTGAGGGAGTATGTGTATATGTTTAAACAGCTTGCTCGATTTGGTTAGGACATGGTTAATACTCCCCAGAAGAAGGCTTTACGCTTTGCAGGAGGGTTGAATGAGCCATTACAAGGTTTAGCCCTATCTCATATACCCATGGGGGCCACTTTTGAAGGCCTAGTAGACATGGCATTGCTTCAAGGAGACGATAAGAATGGCAAGAAAGAAGTCAAGCCTAATGAGATTCAAGCCAAGAAGACAGACTCCAAGTGGGGAGGAAATCAGAGCAATCAGAGCAACAAGAACAACAAGAACAACAAGGCCAAGGCAAAGGACCCAAGAAAATGCAACTTCTGTGGGATTGTTGGGCACATAGCCAAGGATTGCAGAAAGAAGAAGAGGAAGTTGGGCGAATGCTTTCACTGTGGAGAGCCTGGACACCTTAGCAAGGATTGCCCCAAGAAGCAAGGACAAGGGCAAGGGCAGAATCAGCGTGCAGGACCTTCTGGAGGGCAAGTGCATGCTCTCAACACTGCTCCAGTTCAGGACCTAGGTAGTATTTCTGTAGAAAGTCTTGTTTATATTTCTGACTTTCCTGTTCGCACTTTACTTGATTCTGGCGCATCGCATACCTTTATTTCGTCTGACATTGTTGAAAGTTTGCACCTAAGTACTAGTCTAGTTGAGGATCCCGTTAGTGTTTCAAATCCAATTGGGGGTTCCGCCCATTTATCTATGATTTGTGTGGACTTGAAGATTTCCATCTTGACCGTAGAATTCACGTGTAATGCTTATGTTCTCGGGTTCACGGGATACGGGTTGATCTTGGGCATGGATTGGTTGTCCAGTTATGGAGCCATCCTCGATTGTGAGCATAGGGTGGTGAGGCTCATGACTCGCCTCGGTAATACCCTAGAGATTTCTTGCAACTCGTTGGATCCCGTCATGTTATGTTATCTTGAATCTCTTGACTCGTCCATCAGTGATCTGCAATTTGTAAGGGTGGTCCGAGAATATCCTGATGTCTTTGAAGAGGTTAAGGGGTTACCCCCTAAACGAGAGATAGATTTCCGCATTTATCTTGTTGATAATGCCAAGCCAGTTTCATTGCCCGTTAGGCACATGGCCACGCGAGAAAGAAGAGAGCTCAGTAAGCAAATTAAGGAGCTGCTTGAGAAAATTTTTATTAGGCGAAGCATTTCTGAATGGATGCTTCGCTTCGTCTATGTGTTGATTATCGAGAGTTGAACAAGCTGACAAAGAAGAATAGGCACCCGTTACCGAGGATTGATGACCTCTTTGACCAGCTTGTTGGTGCTTCTGTTTTCCCTCAGCTCGATCTAGCCACCAGATTCCATCAGCTTAGAGTGGCCGAAGATAGTATTGATAAGACTGCGTTTAGGACTCCAGATGGATTCTTTGAATGGCTTGTCATGCCATTCGGTTTGACCAATGCACCCGCCTACTTCGTAGATTTGATGAGTAGGGTGTTCAGGGAGTTCCTTAACAAGTTTGTGGTTGTCTTCGTGGATGATATTCTGATCTTCTCAAAGGATGAGGAAGAACATGCCAGACACCTCAAGGAAGTGATGGATACGCTTAGAGCTCATCAGTTGAAAGCCAAGTTCTCCAAATGCCATTTCTGGAGAAGGGAAGTTCGGTTTCTTGGACATATAGTTTCTAAGCAAGGCATAGCGGTGGATCCCGCGAAAGTGGTTGCAGTTCAAGACTGGAAGACTCCTAGGAATGCAACCGAAGTAAGAAGCTTTCTTGGTCTGGCGGGCTACTATAGGAAGTTCATTAGGGACTTCGCTAAGATTTCAGCCCCTCTTACTAAGTTGACGAAGAAGAACTTAGTCTTTGCATAGGACTTAGAGTGTGAGCTTGCTTTCCAAAGGCTCAAGAGGGCCCTTACTACAACTCCAGTTTTGGCCTTACCCGATGGCGGTAAGATGTTTACCGTGTACACCGATGCATGTGGCACGGGGTTAGGTGCTGTTCTGATGCAAGAGGGAAGAGTGATATGTTATGGGGGTAGGCAACTTAAAGTTCATGAGAAGAACTATCCCACTCATGATTTGGAGTTGGCGGCGTTCGTCTTTGCACTCAAATCCTGGCGCCACTATCTTCTAGGCGAAAGGTTTGAGTTGTATACTGATCACAAGTCACTCAAGTACCTCTTCTCACAGAAAGATCTGAATCTAAGGCAGCAAAGGTGGATGGAATTCTTGGCATCATATGACTTCAAGATAGCTTACACCCCTGGCAAGGGTAATGTTATGGTAGATGCACTAAGCAGAAGGAGGTTGACTTTGAGTCCCTTATTTATTGAGATGAAGAACTTAGAGTTCTTGGCAACCTTTGATTTCACGACGACTGTTGAGTCGATGACGGGTTCATTAGCATCCCTTGAGCTTAGACCTATGCTTCTTGATCAAGTTGGGGCTTCGCAGAAGGAAGATCCACAGATAGTCGAAGTCATGGACAAGTTGATTCGTGGTGAGACGTCTAGTCACCTTACTAGATATACTATTGATGATAAAGGTTGGCTAAGGCGTGATGGAAGGCTATGCGTTCCACAAGTAGGAGACTTGGTGCATAAAGTTCTCGAAGAAGCACATCACTCAAAGATGACTATACATCCTGGAGGAGATAAGATGTATAGAGATATGAAGCGCATTTTCTTTTGGGCTGGAATGAAGAAAGATGTGGCAGAGTATGTTTCAAAATGCATGGTGTGCCAACAAGTGAAAGCCGAGTCGAAGAAACCCGGAGGGCTATTACATCCATTGGAGGTCAAGCAATGGAAGTGAGAGAGTATTTCTATGGATTTTGTGGACGAACTGCCTAGGTCAAGGAAAGGGAATACGAGCATATGGGTCATAGTTGACAGACTTACGAAGAGTGCTCACTCCATTCCAGTAAAGAGCAAGAGGACCGCATCATGGCTAGCATCTATTTATCTTCGAGAGATAGTGCGGTTGCATGGAGTTCCTTCTAGCATAGTTAGCGATCGTGACCCAATTTTCACTAGCCAGTTCTGGAATAGTTTGCAAGAAGCGATGGGTACGCGATTGAATCTGAGTACAGCCTATCACCTCCAGACGGATGGCCAAAAGGAAAGGGTGAATAGAGTGCTAGAAGATCTTTTGAGGCTTTGTGTTCTTGACTTTGGTGGTACTTGGGAAGACCACCTTCCCCTTGTAGAGTTTGCTTATAACAATAGCTACCGAGCCAGCATAGGGATGGCACCATTTGAAGCTTTGTATGGGAGGCCGTGTAGGTCACCATCTTGTTGGTGGGAGACTACAGATAGGCTTATACTTGGGCCCGATATGATACGGGACACATCCGAGAAAGTTGAATTGGTGAGAAGACGGATGAAAGCGGCCCAAGACAGACAGAAATCCTATGCTGACAAGCGAAGGACAGATTTGGAATTCGAAGTGGGAGACATGGTTTTCGTGAAGGTTTCTCCTTTGCGTAATGTGGTACGTTTTGGAGCAGTTGGGAAGCTGGCACCAAGGTTCGTAGGACCCTTCCCTATCATAGAGAGAATTGGAAAGATGGCCTATAAGGTGGAATTTCCCGAGAAGCTAGCCGGAGTGCATAATGTCTTTCATGTCTCGCATCTCCGAAAGTGCCTACATGAGTCCGCTGAGGTGGTTGAACCAAGCATTCTTGAAGACGTGGAGGTAGAGAAAGAGGCAACCTTGAGGAGAGCTCCGATTCGTATCTTGGGAACAGAGATCAAGAAGTTAAGGAATCGAGAAGTCAAATTGGTGAAAGTTCAGTGGAGTGAAGCCGATGAAGATGCAACTTGGGATACCGAGGAGAAGATGCGTGGGCTTTATCCATTCCTTTTTGAGGGTACATTCTCAACCTCCTTTCTTAATCAGGATATCTTTCTTTTTGCTATCCATGTTTATCCCGTTTATCTTGTTAACCTTGTCATGAGAACCTTAAGTAGAAACCCTTTGGATGAAACATGTATTTGAAACATGTTATGCTTGATGTTTGCAAGTGGTTGCAAGTGTTTGCAAGTGGATACTCGTGGATGCATGACACACATTAGGCACTAAGATCGGCTCACACACTTTCATATTGCATATGCATGAGTGCTGATACTTATTCATGGATGAACCTTGTTGTGTTATCACGTGGATGTTGCATATGAATGAATGTAATGTGCACTCATGTAGAGATTATAAATTATGTTAGGAATTTGCATACATATGGACTCATTTCACTAACATACTTTGCATTAAGGAGGTTTACGGAATCAGTAACCGCCTGATTTTTTCATTACATAAGTACATATACAGACACCATTTGCATATGTGCATACAGCATTTAGAATCTTTTTAAGGACAATGGTTACTTATGGATGATGTTTCGAGTAGACGGATGATGGATGGTAGGATACGTTCTTCCTAACTTGGAGATTTCGGGGACGAAATCCTTTAAGGAGGGGAGAATGTAACAACCCGTATTTTTAATAACATGTTATAATGTAAATCAAGGTAGAATTAAATTCTAAAATCTGAATCAAGGGAAACGGGCTATGCCATTGCGTTCGTCATGGAAAAATACGCGAAAGAGAGTCCGAGTTTTCGAAAAACGGAGTCCGTATGACCAAGTTATGGCCCAATGAAGTTTTCAGAAAATTCTAAGCCCGAAAACAGTTCAAATTCGAATTTAGAATCGAATTTCAGCCAAAACAGACTGGGCGGGAATTTTCCCGCCCAGGCAGGGTCGACATAGGTGTCGACACCAGTGTCGACCCCCCCCAATGGGTCGACACCCATGTCGACCCAGGGGTCGACCCCGCCCGGTCGGACCAATTTTTCTGGTGCACCATTTTGGCATGTTGAGTCCTCTTTTGTTGGTTTCTGACGGGAGTTAACGGTTCAGATTCGTTTTAGTGTTAATCCTATGGTCTAAACTACCCCTAATCTCTATAAAAAGACCCCTAGACCTAGCCTAAACCTTCATTAATCATTCCTACAACTAAATGCTGCCCAAATGTTCACTAATCATGGCCTCCACCTTCTTCATGAGAGCATGAGTGTCTCAAATCAATCTATGTCATAAAGGAGCCATCTTTCTTAAGTAAAAGAGCCATCTTTCTTTCTCTTTGGGGTTATTCCTTCTTGTTCTCAAGTCTTGAAGTGGAGTTTATCGTCTTTGGTTGCAGATTTGCTAGTGTGGCTTCGTCTCAATCTTATTTTATATTTATTCTAGTCTTCATAGCATTGTAAGCCCTATACTACTCTTAGATTCTAACTATGAAGTTAAATATGACATGTTGCAAGTTGAGTTTGGGCCTAAGTATGATATGTGCTTTGATCCTATCATGTTATGCATAAATATATTCTATGCATGTTTGTAAAGCTATCACCTTTGCCTTATGCATAGAAAGCTATGAGCTTCGATTAGAAATGTTGCATAAAGCAACATAGAAATTCTCATAAACCTTGTGTTATCTTGCATATGATGTTATATGCGAATCACTAGCCACCATCCTATGTCATTTATGATCATGTTTCACCTATTCGCTTAAGTTTGATATCATGCATATTTTGAGGCTCATGATGTAATATGCAAGTTGCTATCTTGCATATGGTGTTATATGCGAATCACTTGCTATCATCCTATGTCATTTATGACCATGTTTCACCTATTTTGCTTAAGTTGATATTATGCATGTTTTGAGGCCCATGATGTAATATGCAAGCTTATGAACATATTTATGCCTCATATGCCACCATGTTTACCTTGTGGCCAACCTTATTACCTTATGCCCTTTTTGTCATGTTTTGCTAACTTCCCTCTTTTGATCTATGTTATGTTATGCGAAGCGTACATGCGAGGGGAATGCGTTGGGTTTGGGTAATATTAATGACATGAAACATGATTTTAAAATATGACATGAACATTGACTTGTGATTATGTTTGTAAACATGAATTTAGACATGACTTCTAGAAAACATGAGAGTGGCCAACTCGAGGTTGGGTTGAGTTTGTAGCATAAATCTACTCGGAACCGACCGGCTTAACTTGTGGCTACAAGCAATAGGACCCAATGTGAGTAGTTGGTCATGTCGCACTTGAAACCCGAGGTTAGACCAAGTTGTGGTGTAAAGCTACCCGGACCCGCCCGACTTAACTAGTAACCACAACAAGGTCTAATGTGAGAGGTTGGGTGCATTAAATTAATTAATGCCACATGATAGGGTTAAGTCATGGACCACTTGAATACTTAACCAATGAAACACAATGGGTTGATAGGGTTAAGTCATGAACCTTGGGTACACTTAACCAACTTGATGGGGTAGGGTTAACCACATTTAACCCGCTAGAAACCCTAGTTACGTGGTCCTTTTCACCAGTAACCCTCTTGATTGTATCATGATACCCTAGGGACTAGGCTAGGGTGGGGCACGATTACTGGGCTGACATGTAAGCGACCAAAATGACGGCTGAGTAGGTGCGCCGGTGTAGGTTCAGGCGGACTATGGTCGTGCACATGGTCTGCAGTTGAAAAAGCAGACACGGGCACCCGTAGGTTTAGACTGTGCGTGCCTGATTTGTGTCTGTAGTTGGCACCCTACGGCTTGATACACACTAGGGTGGACCTAGCACAGTTTGACTACACTTCGTGATTGGGCCGTATGACACCGACACTTGACGAGCTAGGCTTTTAGGGAGCCGATCGACTAGACCATGTTGTTGGACCTTGATCTAGGTCATCTCGGGATATTGGGCCAAGATTGGGACAAGGGATCATTTCTTGTTGATACTTGACAGTGATCACTAGTACACACTTGGTGCAACTTAACCTTGTATATGCGATGCCACACTTGATCTATCTCATTAACTTTTCACCATGCCAGTTATCACCCTATGTTTCATCTCTGCTTTACATGTCCAGTTAACTTTATTAGTTTTTATACTAATAGTAGATAGGACTTACCAGTCTTTTTGACTGACCCGTTTTCTTTTGCCTCTTTTCTTCCGTTTCCCCCTCCCCAGGTTTGCAGGGTGGGAACATTGGTACCTAGCTGGATCTTTAGCTGCTTTTCTGGATAGCTCATGTATAGTTTGAGCATGCTATGGCTTTATGCTACTTTGGGGATAGTTACTTTATGTTTTTTTTCCAGTTTTCAGTTTATGTTCTAGACTTTGTTTTATGGGAAAATAATGACCAAGTACTTTGATGTAACTTGACGATGGTTTTGAAATGCTAGTTTTATCCGCTGCTTTACTACTCTGTTTTACTTATATGTTCTGTCTTGTGATATCTGCATGCATGTTTACCTCGTTTAACGCCCCTCCAAAGCTAGTATCCTTGCAAGAGTGGCATTGGCGGAGGTGGGGTGTTACAGTCACCGCTCCTCCATGTTCATCTTCCACCTTCACCGCATGAACCCTTGAACCTATGCAAATGCCACCTTTATTCTGCCGCTTGTTCCAATAATAGACGAACTCCTCACGGCTGCTCCTCCACTGCTGAGCCTCACGCCGCTGTGCCTCCATCGGCGGAACCGCCACACCCTAGCCTTCCTCCAACCTGGTGACGGCAACTCCTGAAAGTGCTCCTATCTCCACCCAAAAATTAAAGTTCGAACTCCATCCCTCAACTAGCTCCCCTGCTGGCACCATCACTCTGAACATCAATTTAGTCCATAATGAGATGCCACCCCTCTTGAATGCATACGCCACATTCCTTTTCCCCTCTTCTTTCTGTTGCGTTGGCTAAAATGAAGTGTTGGTGGAGTTTTTTACTTTAAAAGCAAATAGAGTGAACGGATCTTGCCGGAGAGAAAAACAAGAACACACTGCTAACATCTAGAAGGAAACATTTTTAATTCACTTGGGATGGAAGGCTTACGATTTTAGTGGAGGTTTTATTTTGTAATTCAAATAGGGCGGTTGCAATTTCACGCAAATGAAGTTTTCATTTCTTTTTCTTTTTAGAGACGAAGCTTTTGGTTTCAATAGTTTTTGAACGAAAAAGAAACGAAGATAAACTGTTTGTGTTTATGTAGAAGAAATTACTTGGATGTCACATAATTGTAGTTTGGGTAGGTAGGAGATAGGGTTGCAGGTTCTACCATTTCCAATATCTTTGATAGGCCTGCATATTTGCGTGTGTTTAAATCAATTGAGTAGGAAGTTGTTATGTTTCTTTTCATAGTTGTGTTGAACTGCATCATATGTGGCTGGGAAGAAAAGAACATGTGTATGTGCGGCATAAATACATGTGTTGTACCATTTATACTAGGCCTGTGTTTCATAAAATATTTTATGGAAGCTTAATGTTGAAGGAATAGGGTAGCTATAGGTTTCCTTTTCACCAGCTGTGTGATGTAAATTAGCATCAACATAGGGTTACTTGAAAAGGGGGATGAGGCAACACATTGGTACTTTACTAAGTAAAAGTGGGTTGATTTATCAGACATAGCATAGGCTGTTTGTATATATAAAAATATATATTTCATTTTCAATTAACAGATCTGCTAATACCAGACAATAATTTGAAGGAATCTTATTTGGAGATATTAAAGAATAATACTTAAATGATGCTTAACGTTAACAATTTTATCGGTTTGCGCGAACGTATACATTTATATGTACCTGGGAGGCAAGCTTTCGTAGCGTTAAGAGAACAAAAAGTGCAAACTTCAGTTCAGTAGTCTTTGTTTTCAAAACGGTTAATTTAACGCCTAATATTCATGTCGCCACCTACGATCTTTAAATATAACAAAAATAATTACAATGCTATGCCTTGATGTTTCAAACACAACGAAACTAATTTTGTTGAAAACCGACCCCGTTTGTACAACGACGTTATTTTAATTCCAATATATTTATCGGTTCACATTTAAATTGAACATACTGACAAAACAACTCCAAATGGCCTCCAAACTGGAAATATAGCGATATCTAGCCATACATATTCCAATAAAATTCATTCCGTCGAAAACGAAGGTTGTTGGAAAACATATATTTTTAACGCTTACATAATATCGATATAATATTGTAAATTAAATCTAAAATAATTATATTAAATAAAAATAATAAATCATTATTATCGAATATATCCAAATAATATAATATATCACTTCACATTCAACAAATATGAATTTACAACTCATCATTAATATTTTCTAGTAAAACGATTTCCATATATATGGAAATTCCTTATTAAATAAATTAAATAAACGTTATAATTTATTAATGATTTCCATAGCCACGATTTCAAATTTTGATTTGGACATACCTTACAATATATACGATAAAATTCTGATTTTTCTCTTTCATTAGAAAATTATAAACAATTAGATTCCAACGTTTCTAGTTTCACAGAATTCTGACTTAAAACGGATTCCATATAATCAATTGAAGTTCAAAACTCAATATTACGAACTACCGTGTCGTTTTGAGTTCGTTTTAATATAAATATAAACATCCAGTCGTCGTTTAATTAACAAATTTAAAATTAAAAATCGATAATAATTCAAATATAATATTTAATATAAATTTAAATATTTGAATTCAAATAGCTGAAAAATCCGGGTCGTTACAATAGTATTCGTCCAACCTTGGAATTTCATATTGAATATTTGAATACTGTCTCTATCCAAACCCATTTCTTATAAATTTCAAGCTTCCCATATCTTATTAAAATCAATAATAAATTCCACACAGAATAATTTAAGCTCTTTATTGTCTTTCAAAATATTTGACAAAACCATTTTTCATAGTTTAACAATAGTTTATGATTTATAAACTTCAAAATGCCATTTTTTCAAAGAACATTACAATAACATTTAACAACGTTACCAAAAATGCTGCAAAATAGCCAATTAAATCAAATGGATCCAAAATCATTTGAAATTCAAATCTTTCAACTCAAAGCACTTTTTAAATAATAAAATATGCTTTATCATATTTTTTCAAATTTTAAATAATTTTCACAAACCGGATTTATTCGATTTTCCATTATGGTAGCCGAACTGCACATATAGCGACCTTTTCCATAAGCGTAACCTAAAAACCGTAAGTTGGAATTTAAAATTTTCTATTTTATTCAATAGTTATCACTAATAGAAATCCAACATTTCTTGTTTCACGTCAATCCGATTTAATGCGTACAAGTTATAGTCGTTTGAAAATTAAAATCGATACGATATGTCGATACGCGACGCGTTCGATTCTAGCTATATAACAATTTAAATATAAATTATTCAAATAATTCTAAATTTCCATAACTTAAATTTAAAACCATATTCCAAATAACTTTTCCAATTTATTATTTTATATCCTCATTTTAATTTCAAAATAACTTTACTTCAAAAAATCATTATTTCAAATTTCCAAATATTTTAAATTAAATCGAAATCTTAATAATAATTTTTTTTTCAAACCCCGTTACATTACTTACAATTAAGCGCTAAAATTGTTTGCACAAACCAATGTTGAATACATATTTTAAATCACTTTCCGATCTAAATTTCAAACTCAATTCAAATTTAAGTAACCCATGAGTGATTGAAATTATTTGCAAAATTGTTTCAACTCATACCAATATCGTATTCACATATCTAACTCCGATTCCCAAATAGTTTTAAATTTCCCACTATTATTTTAAACAATAATAATATCGATATTTGCATGGAAAGCAGATTTAAATCGACTACTCACATGATTCCACATTGTATGTGATTTCATGGAACTAGAACCAACCAAATAAATAAGCATGAATTCATCCATCACAATCACAACAATTAAAACAACTAATTAACTGTGCGTGAAGCGTTACAGTCAACTACGCTGGGTGTCTAGCGTATTCTAACTACATGAACATCCATCAAACATCCAATAGCATTCATTCATAAGCAATCTATGATCATCAACTAATTATTAACTATAATTAACAACTAATTATAATTAACCATTCTAACTAATTTAAAATAAATTAAATTAGAATTCTCACCTTCATGTCTCTAATATATTCACTGTCAATGCTCTGTATTAGCTGCTAATAATCGATGGATGTTGGCTTGCCTTTTGACCAAGCCACCAAGAATACAAGCACTAACACTTAAATAGACAAAGATAATCATATGTGTAAAGTCAAAAGGAAGCACACTGGTTTGCGACTTGCCTAGGTGGATCCCGCTCATGATCATGCTACTCCCATCCGCTCGTGACACACCAAGAACGACACACTCGTGATTGGTTATCGTGACCTGCTCGTGACTAGTTATCGCGACCCGCTCGTGATAATCAGTCACGACCCGTCCACAAGCCAAGAAGAGGGCTGCCGCGACCAAGTCTTCCACGATCCGCAAGATCAGGATCTAATGACACCTGTTCATGATTGCCATATTAACCATTTCTCCATCAAGCCACGAACCAGTCCGAGATCCTCGGTATCCATGCCACGTGTCCTCACGAACTGCCTACAGATATCACCTATAAACAACCCCATACTTTGCTTTTTTAAAGGATCTTTTGGCATTTTTGAGTATATTTTCCACCATTTCTGTGTCTTCATTATTTCTTATTAGTATTATCTTGAAATTACTGAGAGAATTATAATTGTAAGAGTGAAATTGAGAGAAATCACTGATTGTACTTGCATTCTATGTATAATCAAAGATATATAAAGTAGACGTATGCTCATTAACGCCGAACCACTATAAAGTTGGTGTGTTTTTTGCATTTTCTTTCATTTCTAGTCATTATTCTCTGCAAATTCAAACAATTTGGGTGTTAGAGAGCTGAATCTCAACATGTCGAACTATTGCTCTACTATTTGGATATTCAAGTCTGAAGAAAATAGTCTGAATCTCCACTATTTCAGTTTTTGAAGATTTTAGCAAAGTCAAGGCATTATGGTTGGAAAGAAATCCAAGGACGTACGAGCTTCGCAAGCAAACGAAGATAATGAAGAAAGCATCCATGAGCAGGCCGAGGTGGAGTCTCCGGTTCATGATGATAAGGGGGCGATCCTGCCCGCAACGGGCGTCATGACCCGATCCCAAAACAACATCACGAGCCAGCCTGCTCACGTTACCACGAGACGCCTCCAGGGAGTCACCACGAGCCGACATCAGGAAGGAACCACGAGCCGTCAACAAGAGGGGGTCACGAACCGCCCTGATCACAGGACCACAACTCGACCTGGAAAGGAAATTATGGCTCGTTCCGCTCGTGGTGGTGCTTCTGCTCGACCAGACTCAGGTTCTTTGCGTATAAGAGAGAATGTTGATGATCGGTTCAACTCTTCTACCCCAGATACTGAAGGGGACCACTCTCGCATCCCCGATATATTGGATAGGACAAACAATGAGTTGGCAGCCCAAAGACAAGAGAGTTCCTTGTTATGATGGAACATTACTACGTTGGACAGAAGAATTGATGATCTTCAGAGGCATAGGACACCTCCGCCAGCTCATCCTTTAACTCCAAATTACTCCTCTTCGTCCGGGGAATCTCCAAGACCTCCACGACGACCATTGGAAAGGGCTAAAAATATAGAACAACTTCAATTTGGATCGCTTCCTTCCCAAGAAGAGGCAGCATTTAACTTGGGACCCGTCAACCGCAATCTGAATAATTCTGCAACACTTTCCAGAGCTCGAGTTATTGATGATCCTGATGAGAATCAACCATTGCAACCCCCTCGACGCCTTATCGACCGTGGCAATAGGGGATAAGGAAGTTCTGCTTAAGCCCCAGACTTCCCAGCAGCACATCGAAGGGACGTTAGAGGGCCTCGCAGGGCAAGGAGTGCTGATCCTAAATCTACGCTGACTCACGCTGATGTTAGCAATGATTAGGCAGATCATGGTAGATATACATGGACAGAGGGATGAAGATTGGGGTATATGCCGCAGTCATACACCCTTTACTGATGATATATTGGATGTCCGCTTCCCGAGATGATTCACTATGCCTACCATGAATCATTATGCAGGCAGGATAGATCCAGTTCAACATCTGATGAGATATTCATGGTATATGAATTCCACTGCTGCCCCTAACGCGGTAAAATGCAAAAAATTCCCGATATTCTTGGAGGATGTGGCACTAATGTGGTTTACCCGCTTGCCAGCACGATCGATCTCCAATTTCAAGGAATTGAGTGAACAATTCGTAAATCAATTCCCACTTCATGCTCAGAGGTCTAAAAATGTCATTGAGTTATCCCTCATCAAAAAACTCCCCGACGAATCTCTAAGGTCCTACCTAGACCATTTTAAATTAGCAGTCACGGACGTAAGGGATCCCTACGAACAAACTGTTTTGATGGCCATAATTGATGGGCAGGACAAAGATACTGAGTTTGGGAGATATTTAGTTGGCAAACCGCCATTGACTAGGGAAGTCTTCTACGAAAAAGCTAACATTCGCTTACGTCAGGAAGAGATATATGCCAATCAAAAGAGGAAGGCTGCCGACAAAGAAGATATACAAAGCAATGTGGCTATCAAACAATCCGGGGACATTTCTGGAAAGGTAGAGGTCAACATTGGGAACAAAACCCAGAGGAACGGTCGCCAGTCTGAGAACGGCAACAAGAGAAGAAATCGAGGAAATGACTCATAGAGGAGGCCTCGATTCAAACCATTAGAAAACTTCATGCCATTGAATGATACAATAGAAAATATTTTCCTGGATACTTAAGTTCTTCAGTATAAGAGGCCTCCACCTAGAGATTCAACAGAAAAAGAACATGAGACAGGAAAGTTATGCCTTTTTCATCAGACTCATGGCCATTCCACCAATGAATGCCATCATCTGAGAGATGTCGTCGAAAGGTTGCTTCGTGAAGTAAAGTTAGACGAATACAAGGTAGCTCCGAAAGACAGGGGCAAGCTGGGAAACCCCCAAACCAAAACCAACCCGCTGCTAGGCCAACTGCCCAGCAGAAAGGAAAGAACATTTCATCAATACTGTAGTAGGACTTCATCCTGTTGGGCACAACTTTAGGGAAATGGATCAGTATGTGAATACGACTAAAAATCTTGAAGTAGGAGAGTGTAGTAATCCTGAAATTGAAGCTCTGATAAAGCATCACATAATGATGTTTGATGATATCGTCTTTTTGATAGAGATTGTATTGAAGTTCACGCCCCCACTAAAGTTCCTTTAGTGATTACGGCAACTATCGGTCCCGCTTTGGTCCACAAGGTGTTGATGGATAATGGAAGTTCAATAAACATCCTGTTTAAGAAAGCCTTTGACCAGATGAAGCTTGAGGCGAAAGATTTGAAGCCCTGTGAGGGATGGATAAGTGGCTTTAATGGAGCCTCAACAGCCCTGACCGGATATGTGGAATTATCAGTAACTTTAGGAGAAAGATATCGCCGAAGAGTGAGAATTCTTCCACTTGTGGTATTGGACATTGAGTTACCTTATAATGCCTTCTTGGGCCGACTGGCTCTACTGAATTCAGAGCTTGTATTGTGCCCTGGTGCCTATTGCTAAAGTTCCCGACAGATGCAGGAGTGGGAGTAGTTAGAGGTGATCAAGTCGTAGGACGAGCTCGCTACATAGCTGAGTTGAAGTTGTTGCTTAAAGGATTAAACATAGAACCAAAGGGTACTCCTCCACCCGCAAAGGAGGACATAGCATAACAATTAAAAATAGCCCCGATGGAGACGCCCACAGAATTTCCCGAGGATATAGATCCCAGAGAGGATGAGGAACCTGGGGGCAGAATGGCCACTCCTAATGAGACGACTGTGGATATTCCAATTGACGATAATGACCCAGCGAAGGTCATGAAAATTTGATCCCAGTTAGACCCCCTTCGTGCAAAGGATTTGACCGACTTCTTAAAATCCAACCCGGATGTGTTTTCCTGGACCCATGCTGACATGTGTGGGATATCCCCATCAATCATGAGCCACTCGTTGAGTATCAACCTGAAGCATCCACCCGTCAAGTAGAAAAGGCGAATGCTAGGCCCAAAGAGGTCAGCTACCTTAAAGGAAGAAATTGAGAAGTTGAAGAGCAATGGATTTATTAGAGATTCAGATTACCCAGAATGGATTTCAAATCCGGTTTTAGTAAAGAAGGCCAATAGGAAGTGGCTCACCTGCATCGATTTTTCAGATTTGAACAAGGCTTGCCCGAAGGATAGTTTTCCACTTCCTAGAAATGATCAATTGGTGGATTCAACCGTAGGTTACGAGCTTCTCTCCTTCATGGATGCGTATTCTGGATATAATCAAATCCCAATGCATGTGCCGGATCAGGAACATACCAGCTTCATTATAGATTTAGGACTATACAGCTATGTAGTGATGCCTTTTGACTTGAAGAACGCTGGAGCAACATATCAACGACTAGTAAACTGGATGTTCTACAGTCGGATTGGGAAGATGATGGAAGTATATGTTGATGATATGCTTGTGAAATCCAGACAATCATCCAACCATACCACTGATTTAGAAGAAATGTTTGACATCCTTAGGCGATACAGGATGAAGCTCAACCCTTTGAAGTGTTCATCTGGAGTAGCCTCTGGAAAATTCTTGGGCTTTATCGTTAGCTCGTATGGAATTGAAATCAATCCAGTTCAGATTGCAGCAATCAGGAATATTCAAGAACCAAGGCAAACCAAAGATGTGCAGAGCCTTGTTGCGAAAGTAGCTGCATTAAGTAGATTCATCTCCAAAGCTACGGATAAGTGCATTCCATTTTTCAATTTGATAAAGCGAGGAAAGCGCAATTTCATGTGGACTCTTGATTGTGTAGAAGCGTTCCAGAACCTCCTAAACCATCTAGAAAACCTCTGATATTGTCCAAGCCGGTAGATCACGAGGATTTGTACGTGTACTTGGCAGTATCATCCCACGCAATAGGTTCAGCCCTAGTAAGGGAAGAAGAAAAAGTCCAGAGACCGGTGTACTATGTAAGTAAAAAACTAGCGGCGGCGAACGGAATTACCCAAAGAGAGAAAAGCTTTCGTATAGTTTGCCAATCGCATCTAGAAATCTCCACCACTATTTTCAGGCTCATCTTATCATTGTGTACATCGATCACCCGCGATGGCAAGCGTTGCAAAGACCAGAGGCTTCGGGATAGCTACTCAAGTGGAATATCGAGTTGAGTCAGTTCGACCTGAACTTTCAGCCTCGAAGATCGATATGGGGGCAAGTACTGGAAGATTTTATACTAAAGTTTATTATCCAAGAGGAAGATGTGGTAAGTGAGGTGGTTGAGCCTCCGAAACAACTTATAGACCATAACGCCTGGAAAATGTACACTGTCGGAGCCAGGAATGACAACCGATCTGGTGCTGAAGTGGTACTTGTAACTCCCAAAGAACGATCGATATATTATTCTTTGAGACTAGAGTTCCATGCCACCAACAACGACTCAGAGTATGAAGCCCTGATTGCCGGGCTTAAGCTTGCGAGGGAGCTAAGGATATCGAAGTTGGATATCTTTTGCGATTCAAAGATAGTGGTGAACCAGGTTAATGAAGAATTTCAGGCCAAAGGGCCAAGGCTTGTATCGTACCTGAAGGAAGTAAGAAAATTTCTTGGCGGTTTTGAACGCTACAGCATAACACACATCCCCCGATTACAGAACCAAAGGGCGGATAAGTTGGCCAAGATGGCTAGTTCCGATAATCCCGAGGACACAAAGATGGCCCAGATAGAGATGCTGCAGCCTCCGAGTATCGATCAGATGTAAATTGATCATGTACTGGAGATTGAGCCAGAAAGGGAGTCACGGATGACACCCATAAAGAACTACTAGATAAATGGGGTACTTCCCACCGAAAAGAGCGACAGTCTTGCTCTCATCCGAAAAGCCTCTAGATATGTCATGCAAGGTGAAGTTTTGTACCGACATGGATTCTCAATGCCGCTCCTCCGATGTATAGCCCACGACGATATCAAAAGTGTGTTAACGGAAGTTCATAAAGGTGAATGTGGCGACCACACTGGAGGCCAGACTCTGGCGAAGAAGATACTATGATACGGTTATTTTTGGCCTACCATGTACAAAGATGCAGCTAAATATGCACGGCGTTGCAACAACTACCAGAAATTCTCCAAGGTCCCAAAGCACCTCCTAACCGGTTAACAACAATGATGAGCCCGTGGCCCTTTTGCTATATGGGGAACTGACATTATTGGAAGCCTCCCTATCGCTAAGGGTGGAGCTAAGTACGCCATCGTAGCCGTATATTACTTCACAAAGTGGGTCGAAGCGGAGTCATTGACCACTATCACAACCAAGAGGGTGATCAACTTCATTGTGAGAAACATTATATGTCGATTTGGAATCCCAAAAATCATCATAATAGATAATGGGACCCAATTTGACAGCATCGAGTACCGGGATTTTTGCCAAAGGTACCGTATCGAGAAGAGATTCATAGTTGTGGCGCATCGCAATCAAACAGGTTGGTAGAAGTGGCAAACAAAGTAATCAAGCCCATTTTGAAAAAGCGATTGAAGTGGGCCAAATCCATGAGGGTTGATGAATTACCTATGACATTATGGGCCTACATGACAACCTTCAAATCAGCCACCGGGCATACGCCCTTTTCCCTTGCTTTTGGATCTGAAGTAGTCATCCCAGTTGAGTTAGAAGTACCATCTCATAGGGTCACTTACTACAACCCGATAACTAACAATGAACTTCTCCTTGAATTCCTGGATATGGTAGAAGAGAATAGGGGCGAGGCGGATCTACGTGCCCTGAGACATGAACAAAAAATCGCTCAGTACTACAACAAGAGGGTCCGAACTCGAACATTTGAACCTGGAGACTTGGTTCTAAAGTGCATCTTTCCACCCCCAGTGCACGTGGGCCCGAAATGGGAAGGACCTTACGCCATCCTACGGAGGCTTGATAATAGAGCCTTCAAGCTAGTGACCGTGGATGGAGATGAAATCCCAAAAGTGTGGAATGCCTAGCATTTGCAGCACTACCTAACATGAAATTTTCAGTTTTATTCTTTTGTTTTTAGGACCATGTAAAAAGGCATGACTCGCCTAGAACAGTCCAATTATATAAGAAAAGATTATAAAGTGGACATAGGTCATGATTCGACCGAATCACTATGAAATATCATGTGTCAGACTTTCACCACATGATTTCTTACCTATTCTGCTATTCTTTACTCACAAGAATCGTTATAATAATTAAGATTTACTATGAGTTTAGCAACAACCTCTAAACATGTAAATCAAAGTACCTACTATCAGATCAGAAGGCCAACGATATGTAGAATACCAAGGACGCAATAAAGCAAATGACACAACAACCGATACTCTATTTCTCACGACTTGAGAAAGAGTACAGAAGATAAGGACATGGATTGTCCATGAGACATGAAGGTGTACCACGATTCAAAAGACCGTCTCAACAATACTCTACCCTTGGTATTCGACGGGAGAGTATAAAGGCGCTAGAGACTGGGCGCCACGAGAGAACTCTACCCCGTTGAAGGACCGGGGGGCAAATTGAAAGATGAGTTCGAACTCTATCCTAGGCATACGATAGGGGAGTACAAAGGCATATCTCTAAATTCCATTGAAGGGTTCCTACCTCGTCGTAGTACCGAGGGCAAGATTGAAAGCTGAGCCCGAACCATTCATGTTTGGGCATGGGGGGCAACACATATGACTCTGATCAATCCTTGATAAGCCCTAGTCAGGCATCATATTAATGATTGATTGGGGGCATACCCATATAAATACACACAGAAGTATATTGCAGAAATTTTAATAGAAAGATATATGATTTGATTCTGACTTTGTTACGATTTGAATATTTATGTTCATGACTAAACATGATAAACTTGCAGGAACACAACAATGAAAAAAGAAACGAAATTTCATTCACTAATATAGGTTTATATAGCCAAAGCTGGACAAAAGTGAGGGTCACTCTCACAACTACATCACAAGGCCAATGGAAAGTCTTAAAACAAAAAAGGACTAACAAGCAAACTCTACTTGGGCTAGGGAGATGACCTCGGCCTCTTCTCCTTCTTCTGCTTTTCAGGTTCCTCCTTGCTGGCATCAGATTTATCCTGCTTTCTCTTCTTTTTCTTATCGGAAGGAGGATCTTGTGGAAGATCAGAAGTTTGAGCTGCAAGCTGCGTTGTTATCGATTTACTGGACAGCTTTATGATTAACCCATAACCAGAGGCAGCTATAGAGATAGATTCCATGTTTAGAGGTTCTTGCTTCTCTACTTTTAAGGTCATCTTTTTATCCCTTTTCGCCTTTATGCCAGCCAGAGTCACACTGTCATCATCCTTGGTATCCCCCATGATCTCTACATCCTCTTCCTTATCCCCATGACCGTTATCTGTATCCTGCAAAGCTCCTATGATTTCAGCATTTTTTGGGACATCTGTGCCTGATACCTCGGTCGTCTCCTTAGTTGTCTCAAACTCAGTATGCTTAGGAGCTTCGGGGATGACCTCAGTGATTGCAGGCACACCAACCTTCTTAGCCTCAGCCTTCTTTTCCATAACCCCTTCGGTAGACTTGACACCTATATCACAAGAGGCAACTGTTATTAGTTTGGGAGAAAACATGGTCTTCTCAACTATTTGATCCATAGTGCGATGACAAGTTACGACAGCTTTGACAAATTGTGGGGAAAATATAGAGATACCGGCTGAAGCTGCAGCAGAAACCCCGATAGCAGGGGGAACCGGAACCCCAGGAATCAGTGGATCATCTAGACTATACTCCTCAACTTCAGAAGTTTTGGGCTCCGGTGCCGAACTTGAACCTTCATCAATCTTGCTCTTACCCTTGAGTTCGAGTTTTTCTTTCTCCATGGCCTCTTGGACCAGACACCTACCCTCTGCTAAAGCCTCAGGCTCTCCACCTCTAAGGAAAGTCTAAATAAGTTGGCCCTCGTCGATTTCCTCGACCTCTAAGGCCGCTTTTCTCCTTCGACAATTATATCCCATACATTAACCAAGGTGGTGTGGTAGTCTTTAATCCAAGAGATGTCTCGAGTTCGAATGACTTGAGCAAAGAAGTCCATTAGCAGCTCCTCGAACCTTTCTATCTCCTTTTCGGCAGCGGTAAGATTAGCAGTGGCGGTGGAGGCCGGCTCGAGAGCAGTATTGGCATTACTTTCGACAAAAGCTGCCCGTTCCTCAGCATGAGCAATTTTGTTGTTCATTTCCACATTTTCCTTTTCAATACAAGCAAGATTGTCCTTTAAGCTCATTTATTCCTTCTCCCAAGCAGCTCTATCTATGGCAATACGATCCTCTGACGCCTTTAGCTCAATGTTAGCTGCCCGGAGATCCTCTATCTCTTTCTTCAGAGCCACACATTTTTGGCTATGTGAATCGAGCTCGAGGTGGAAGCATTTCTTGGCATCATCCAGTTAGGTTTTGTAATTTTGAGCATCTCGCCAACCTAAATCGAGTTGGGCTTGCGCATCCTCAAGATCTTTCTTCGCCTTGCTTCTGGCCTTAGCATTGTGATCGATCTTCACTCTGTCCCTGACAGCATCTACCTCTAGATTGCATATAACGTCTGACAAATTCTTGGCGTGCTTTGTCATTGCCTTATATTGTTTAGCCACGTGGCCGATTTGACCTACAACCTCTACATCCCATTCATCAGAAACTAGTTCGAGACTTGGGACAAAATGCATCCTCTCAAAATAGATATCGGGAAATTCCTTCTGTAAGCGCTCCAATTTTGCTTGAATAACAGGAGTAAAGACACTCTCCTATACCCCAGTAGTATCCAAACTATGCTGACTAGAGGGAATAAGATCTGCTTTTTCTTTCTCTTTATCTTTGCTAGGCTCCTTTTGTTTATCTTTGGGTTCGTGATGCTTCTTAGAGGATTTTCTTAGGGGAGGTCAGCCTTTCAGGGGAGTCAGAGCTTTCGGAAGTTCTTTACCCCCCTGTGTGATACTTGGCGACTGTGAGACTTCCCGGGATCCTGTTTCGAGGGAGAGAGAGAACGCGTAGAGTGAGGCGGATAAGAATCATGGCGTCATTGGATATCACTTCCTCGACTATCACTGCAGTCATGTTCAGACGAAGATCGCGGTAAGAATAAGAGTAGCGACGAGGCATTTTCCTGTAGAAAATCACAAAAAAGGTGTCAGGATTACGAATACAATTAGTGTATAAGTGTTGTGACAAGTGGTGCATGCGATTTGTGTGCCCATGTAATCCCCACTAACAGACTAAGGCCCGAAGTTTGGCTCGTCTGTGTAGTATCATTATCTTTGGTAGGAGAGGTCTCTCCCTCAGAGATAGGGAAGAATGCTTCCTCTCCGAAATCTCTAGAAGTATAGATGTCACCTGGCAGGGGGATCTTTTCTAAATCCCTGAAAATCTGCTCCTTTGTTAATGCTAGCTCTACTGGTGGTAGGGTCTTCAGGGGAGACTATCCTTTGGGAGGGGGAGCATCCTTTGGTTCATTAACTCGAACTTCGTCTCCTTTATATACATTCAAATCCTCATCATGCTGCTTAATCACCAGTGAAGGACTCTTACGAAATTCGATTGTTTTCGTGGCCCTTGAAGTCCCTTCTCCCTCAGCCGAGCGCACATACTTGTAAGGCTTGCCACCTGTTCCAAGCTCTAATCTTAAATCTAGAAGGTGATGTTTATGAAGGCTCTCATCGGTGATGCACTTCTTGATTCTACAAAAGTCTGATTTGCTTGCTAAGAGGCGGGATAATCGGTATTCATATACCGAGCCCTCTATTTTTTCAAAATTGTGAGCTGTACAGAAAAAAGAATACATTAGTACTTTGATTATGCAATTGGAATATATGTTGCAGAATTTGAAACCTACTTGATTGTAGCCATCTCCTTGCGCATCCTGCCTGATGTTTTATGTAAAACCAATCGGATCTCGCATCTCCTAAGTTGCTATGGCCATCTGATAGAACCTTCCTGCCGGGAATCGGTTCGAATCAAAGAGAAGTTTGGGGTCCATGTGGAACGATGTTTGAAATGATAATAGAATTTTAAATCTTTGAAGGTGATCTCGGTATTTAAAATCTCTGCATGCGTGATATACAAGGTATACAGAGCGGCGTAAGCATTGGGATGGAGTTGCATGTGAGCGATTAGTAGCCATCTCAGTAGATCAACGACAATCGGAGGAAATGGAGGGATAGTGCCCACCCAACACCTGAGCCTACTGACAGCCATGTATCCCTACGGAGCAGAATGAGGCCCGTCTCCTTCCTTTGGAGTTTTTACATCATCCCAAGGAATCCCGTGCCTTAAACAGACTTTCTTCAATTTCAACTTGTCCAATTAAGAAGCCATGGAATCACTTAGCTTCTCTTTCTCTACTTCTTTAACACCTAGGATCTCGTCAGGAGCTCGATTATCTTCTTCTTCTTCTTCGAGTGATGTGTTCTCAGAAGATGTTGATTCACTATCAATATCTGTCTCATAATCAGATCCTGAATTTTCCCACTTTGGGTTGGACGGAAGCATATCAGGATTGTGATATTTTGACGACCCTGGATCTGCCCTCATTTCTGATATTCTCGATGAACGTATATCAGACATTGCTTGTTGGTGAATAAACATGAAAGATTAGAATGTAGTTGTCCATGAACCCCGTGCATGTGCAAGTGCTGGTGTGTGCAAGTGTGCATAATACTGGAAAATAAAATCATAAAGTAAACTGGATAAGCGTAACAATTGGTCATCGCAGGCTGTTAATTTATGTAATCGTCCAGTTCTGAGAGTTCGTCTCGAAGGCGCTAACCTAACTGTTCTACGATTGGCTCAAACCATGATTAATTATCAATTGAAGTTTATGGGAACATGTCAGATTAGTTCATTCGACATCATCAGAAAAGAATTATAGATTAGGAACAGGTCTGGAGAGATTTAAAAGTGTGCAGATGTATGTTTAGCTTCATAGGTATAGGTCGGCTTGTGATGGGAACTCGGCCTGGAAATGCTCATCCGCTCGTGGCAAGGAATTGAATCATGAAGAAGGATCCAGTTTGTAAGCACAATGCGGCTTGTGGTCGGGTACACGCTTAGTCATCGCATCGGCTCGCCCTGAACAATTCGTGAGGTACCCCCACGACCTGTTCCATTTCCCATTCACGAACCGGCGCTTTACCCAACTTCATGACCCGCACCGCCATTCCCTTCACGAACCGATGCCTAACCTCCTTACACGACCCGATCTGACCCCCTTCTCCATTATCGAGCTTCATCATAAGACAACATTGTTCTCCAAATCCCTCTCCTCATCATCTCCATGAGATGACCCTCCATAATGAAGTTGCCCCTGAGTCTCTCCCTCAACCTGCAACCACACAGCCCTTTCTTCCTCTCAATCTTTATCCCTACAACACGATCTCAAAATTGTCACCCCTTTGGCAGTTCATTCGAGAAACGGTGGATGCTAACCTGAATAATCATCGCTATGCATACCAGCGGCATAAATCGAAGAGCGACAAGTAAAATCAGGAGCAAACGATCTATTAATTACCTATTAAATCGAGTACAAAAGCTAGAAATTCAGTGCGATTGAGGAAAGGGCTGCTGGACTATCGAGATTTGGGGGATTAGGGTTTTACAATAGTAAAAGATAAAATAAAAGGAGTAAAAGATAAAAATGGATGATTGACCAGATTATATAGCCCTTGCGAGGATGCTTCGTCTCCTTTTTCTTGTCTTATAAAAGACGGCTCGGCCCGATGGGCCACAAATGCTTATACGAGCCCATCGTCGCTAGCATAAGGGCAGCCAACATTAGGTCGTGATGCACACCTCCCCAAGAAGTATGGACCACAACACGAATTGATGACCAAGGTTTGGGATAATTATCGGATTGAAGGGATGAGACTTTTTATCAACAGGTACGATGAATTTCTCTAAAACTGATTATGGAAATTTGGGGACTTACTTGGAGAATTGCTCGTGATATGCTTTGGAATTTCAAGTTAGGAGGTGACTAATAAACAGAGGAATAATTGGAAACTCGATGATGTATTTATACTTCTCAGAAAATGTGATCCTTTAAAACAACGTGACGATATAAACAGGCATGACTGTTAGCACTCATCTGTTCGGAAATAGGCGCATTGATTAATTTCGAAGCACGTTCCATCTCTGATAAAACGTACCCCGAAGGGGAAAAATGTTGGCTAGCTTTTTGACCAAGACACTAAGAATACAAGTACTAACACTTGAATGGACAAAGATAATCATATGTGTAAAGTCAAAAGGAAGCAAACTGGTTCGCGACTTGCCTTGGTGGATCCCGCTCGTGAACATGCTACTCCCATCTGCTCGTGACACACCAAGAACAACACACTCGTGATTGGTTATCGTGACCCGCTCGTGATTGGTTATCACAACCCGCTCGTTATAAGCTATCACGAACTGTCCACAAGCCTAGAAGAGGGCTGCCGCGACCAAGTCTTCCACGATCCGCAAGATCAGGATCTGGTGGCAACTGTCCATCCCTGCTATATTGACCATTTCTCCATCAAGCCACGAACCAATCCGAGATCCTCGGGATCCGTGCCATGTGTCCTCACGAATCGCCTGCAGATATCACCTACAAATAGCCCCATACTTGGCTTTTTTAAGGATCTTTTGGCAGTTCTGAGTATTTTTCCACCATTTCTGTTTCTTCATTATTTCCTATCAGTATTATCTTGAACTTATTGAGAGAATCATAATTGTAAGAGTGAGATTGAGAGAAATCACTAATTGTACTTGCATTCTACGTATAATCAAAGAAATATAAAGTGGATGTAGGCTCGTTAATGCCGAGCTACTATGAAGTTGGTGTGTTTTCTGCATTTTCTTTCAATTCTAGTCATTAATCTCTGCAAATTCAGACAATTTGGGTGTTAGATCCATAATTTGGTCTAACAATGGACGAACACTATGACTTTATGGACAATGCGCACACGGCATCCTTCGTAAACTAACGTATACACACACACACATATATATGAGTTTAAATTTTATTCAAGGCATATCAGCCCAAATGAGAAAGTTCGCCTAAGACCGCATTACACATCGGTTCCGCATATAGACATTACACCACCTATATATATATATATATATATATATATATATATATATCGCTTCCATCTGATAGAGCCTCCTTAATGGCGACTGGTGAGATTTCACCAGTTTTCGCCAAGTGTGAGGCTTCTCCACATTTTTCATCACCTTACTTCATCTGATTAATTACAAATCACTTTCCACTAGTAACCTTCAACGATCCTTCTCGTTGATACACTTTTTTTATCTGTTTTTCAAAACTAAGTTCAGATCTGAATTTTTATTTCACCTTTTTCTAACCCCTAGTCCACATGGAATCCTAGATCTGCTACATCCGAAGTTAGATCCAGCTTATTAACATACGCGTATCAATCGTCTTCTCCTAGTTTTAGATCTATGCATCGCTGGGCTACCTGCAGTAATTTCAGATCTGATGCGAAGTTGTTCTGAAATGAGGAGTTTCCGGCCTTTCTATTTCCTAACTTTTTCGTGATTCTGGTATGTGTGATTTAATTGATTTTAGAAGATTTCGTTATATTTGGATGCTAGGGATTGTTTTGAACATGGAAATTGATCTTTTGGATATAGTCTTGGATTAATGATTTATGAATATTTGTTCTCCTTCCTGATTTAGCTTAGTAGATTTAATCTTTTACTGTTTACCGTGTTCCTTTTCTGAAGTTTAATTTTCATCTTTAGCTTCAATAAGACCATGTCAACGGTTATTAATGAAGTAGTTTGGCTTCTTCATGTCCTATATTTGCTCATGGTTGTCCCAACAGTTTTTCTGTGATTAGTAGAAGATGTACATTGAGGAACAGTGGGTATTTCGTAATGAATATATCGAAGGTGGTTCCAGTATCTTCATTTTAATCAAGAGTTTTCATGTTTCTTCACCTCATGTGAACCCGTTTGAGTTTGGAGAACTGTGTTTGACTCCAGATTTGATTTGATATAAGTTTTTTTATTGGCTACAACTTCATGAGCAGCTGGGTTTCTTCCTATTTTCATGTGTTATATCTTCTCATCTAAAGCCTAAATTTCGGTTTACAGTTATATGATGATGGTTTCTTAACTAACGAAATCCAAAAATCAAAATGATAATTCTAGCACCAGGATTGATTCATAGGAGTCTGTGAATCATCAACCAGACCTTGTGATTGGAATTGAATATATTTGGGATTTCAATAGCAATGAGAGAGGCTATCTATATATCTGTAAGGGCTCATGTTAGCATGGATGGATGGTTTGATTAGAAACAAGTACAGGTGATAATATTAATTCTGCATGAAGATGGATCTACATATATGAAGGATAGTTGGCTAGAGGTTTAGTGCAGAGTTTTGCACCTGAGCGTGATGATGGACACATTATGTTCATGGGTTCTATTTTGTTGTTTTCATTTTACAGTATCTTGTATTCCTTTTTATGTTTTTATATTGTTTAAGTATGCTAACCTATTTGATGTACTTTTTTTAGTAGAAATAAAGTGAACCAATTTCCAAAAAAAATATTATATTTTGGTACCCGTTATCTTTGATTCTCAACACAAAGGAAGGCTATATGGAGGTCATGGCTGAACTGAGAAGGGTATGGGCAGGGCTAGGGGTTCGGCCTTGCTAACTTGGGGTATTTAAGAGAGAGAAAAGGTGGCATGGGTGTTCTGCGTGTGGGTTCAAGGTGAAAACAATAGATTTTAAGGTGGAAAGAGGGAGGATGTGGTCACGTGGAGGGGACTGCGGGTCTGGGTGGTGGCTGCGGTATCTAGATGGAGTGTCAGGTCAGTGCAAATGTTGGCTATGGTGTTTGGAGGTGGCACAGTGGCCTGTGCATGCTACATAAGCGGAAGGCCGATTGTTTTAAGGGGAAAAGACAGTGCTCTTTATTTTTAGGGGGAGGCTCAATGTGATTAATGGAGAGGGAAGAAGGTCACGTAGGGAAGGAGTAGTGAGGTATGTCAGGTTGGAGCGGCACTTGGTGGTGGTGCCGGAGAACAGCTCGTGGTGGTTGAAGGCCAGGACAGGGCGAGGGAGAAGGGTATGGGAGGAAATTGTGTGATGAGGCTAAGTGTTTTTGGAAGAGGAGAGGATCAACAGGGGTGTAACAACCCGGAAATTCTAAACTAATTTAATTTTTTTATTTTAGCTATTTTAATAGGATTTGAATATTTAAAATGATTTATTTTAAATAATAATGACTAAAATTTTATTTAAATTGAAGTTAAAATGTATGAATTTATTTTAATTATAAATCGAGCCTGAAATGGCGTGGTAGTTTGAAAATTCGATTTCAAATTTCAAACGAATATATAGATTTTAATATAATTCAGAATCGGACGAAACAAGAAACGTTGGCATATTTTTAATTAGATCTTTCTAACGAATGTAAGAAACCGAGATTTCACTTTATAAATTATTAGTTATGTCCAGTTTAAAATTTAGAATAGTCACTATAGAATTTATATATATTTTTAATATAATATAAAGCCCTTAAAAATATTCATTTTGCAAACCACCTCCATTTTCGATGAAACATCTTTTGTTGGATCCGGAATGTCAAATTATTGTTAGGTCTCAAATTTCATAATTTTGGGAATTAATATGTGAGCATGGTAAATTTAAACGTGTTTGGTCAATTCAGTTTAAATTTAATCGACCAAAAAAAAGGGCTATTTTTCAAATGGTCTCCAAATTCGACGAAATTAGTTTTGTTAGGACCGAATCGTCAAAACATAGCTAAATTTATTTTTCTGTAATTTTTGGAGTTAGTATGTGGCCTCGGTAAATTAAAATGTACGTTTACATTCAATATATATTGAATTATATTTTAATTTTGATAAAAATTAGTCAAAACAGTCTAATTGGCCTACGAAACATATCCCATTGTGTCTGGAATGGAGGTCTTTATCTAGGGAAGATAGTCATTGGGTTTGGTTTGGAGTTCGTAACGATAAAGAAGTATTTTTGGAAATAAAATTATATTATATATATATATATTAAAAATAACCCTCTCTCTCCCTCACTTCTAGTGTATGCCGGCCCTAGCTCTCGACGATAGAAATCGCTCCTTCTTTCTTCCCCTTCGTTCTCTTCATCCACACATTAATTTTCAAAACTTCAAAAGGGAAAGTGGTAGAGCTCAACACAATCTTCAAGTTGAAAGGTGAAGATCATTTTTTATTTCGTAATCGGTGAGAAATCGCGAGCCAAAGTGGCCGTCGTTCATGGGTTCTAGGAGGCGCAGGGAAGGGCCGAGTTCGTCGGCGGTGTAGGCCATGGAGGTTCAGGCGATGGCGAATGGCGTGGCAGCAATTGATGTGGTTCTGGTGGCTCACGTTAGCGGCGGAGGCGGTTTTTGGCTGATCGACTTTGGGTTCGACGGTTTCAAAAAAGAACGGCCAGATTTAAAATGTGATTAAGGTTAAGAGATTTTAGTTTAATTAATTATTAAATTATATAAATGATGTCACTAGTATTTAAAATACCATATCTTGTCCAAATGAATTCAGAATTTGACAAAACGAGTTGCATTGGACTCGCATGAGAAAACTCTACGCGATGGAACTGACTAGATCAGAAACGGAGCAAACTGGAATTTGGGGCAAATTTAAATCAAAACAGAAATACAAAACAATTCATAAATAAAGAATGGAGGAGTGGAACCCAACATGAGAACTCCTTATCACTAAATTATTTTTATCATGTTATTGTATTCATGTATAAAAATATATAGAATTGTCAGTGTCAATTTTTATCAGTTTTAATTGTATACGGTGCATGTTAGCTCACTCCCTCATCCAGAGACCATTGACGATTTAAATTGACTGGATTGTGTTTTGATTGTGATGTTGAAATGTTTGAACATATTAAAAATTATGTTAACATTAATGTGGTAGTTGAAATTAAATTATAGATATCTATTTATAATTTGAACAGTAAAATTGGTTAAATAGAAAAATAATTCAAACCGAATTAAAATTGGTTAAATTTATTAACCAATGATTTATTTGAATCAACTGTTGTTGTTTGAAAACCCTACTTGGGTATTGGGAGGATATTTGGCATACACTAATCCCAATATTTAGTTGTATGTTAATCGATGGGTTAACAGACTGTGATCAGCGTTATTTAATTATTTAATGCTTATACAGTTGTAAATTGCACTCTGGATGTGAATTGATTGTTTGATGTTTATTTATATTGTTGAACACATGTGATGTATGAAATCTATATAACTGAAATTATATGGTAATTGATTGAGTCGTATTCCAATTCAGAAATAAAAGAATGTTTTAAAATAATGAATATCTTAAAATAATATTCAGTGAAGAATTAAATAGGAAATTGACGTCCGATTTTGGATGAACACTAAAATATTGGAACATATGAAGTCGAGTCAAGAATATACGCCATTTTTAACTCAAACAGATAAGTTTATCAATTTTATTCATTTTATAATGAATATAAAAAAGAATTGATTTAAAAATCTAATATTTTGAAAATATCATCATTGTAAGATGAATTTATTAACGATTTATAAAATATGTTTTAAATGCAAATCGACGATATGTATATTATATATATTTATATGGCCTGAATAGAAAGCGTCGCGCAACGACCGTTCGCGAAATTTTGACCATTAACTTCAAATTGATGTAGCAGGAGATCCGACCGTCGGATTTTCCTAAAACCAGAACCGTTGGGTTCATATCGAAAAGAGCTTTCGAATGATATTAAGATATTTGAAATCTAATGGTTAGATTCAATTTTGGAAAAGGTCGCTATAAATGCAGTTCGATGACCGTATATGGAAATCAACTGAAATGGCGGTACTAAATCATTAAAAATATGAAAAAATTATGTAAAATCATAATAAGTTAGTTTGGATGAAATATTCCATATTTATAAAGATAAATGACATTTTTATCAAAATGAGCTAGCTACTAACTAGAATAATAATCCAACGATTTTCAGGAAATATAAATTGGATTGAAATGGTTTTAATATAACCATAATTTTCCAACATGTGAATTGGCATGGATGTGAATGGAAATAATCTTCAGAATTTTTCAATATTGGATTCCGTGATTATACAAATATTATTGAGGAAATTTGGAAGATATGTATATCATTATTCCCAATACGATATTTGTTGGTTTCAGAAGATAGTGAATATAAGCCGATATAATTTCTATTCAGAGCCTTGCATTTAATATCAAATTGGATTTTAGGTTTGTCGTGGATGGTGTCTTAAATAACACTATTCTTAAACCCAGTCGAGAAAGGAATAAATCTATTAATTAAGATTAATGAAGTTGTCCAATTATATTTATTAATTGGATTAAATGGAAGTTGATTTGGGTTTATTGGGAACTGTGTTTTCCGTGACATTTATTGTTTAACCCAGTTAATGACAAGTTTAATTTCTTAAAGTTGAATGATCATAAAGTAATGATTTTAGAGACTAAAATCAAGATGGATTTTAATGAATCTTTTATTAGTTTGAAGTGAGAATGTGGTAATTAAATTTTCCAAATTCGAGAAATGATCGAGAATGGATTACCACCAGTTATACTCCACGCGATAGTTAAATCTTTAATTAGACTTGAAACGAGAAATGGTAATTAATTTAACCAATAACACAGGGGGTGCTAGATATGGAGTACTACCAGTTTTGCTCCATGGGAAGAATAGGTTGGGATTGGAAAAATAAAATAAATGATTACTTCGGTAAGGCTCGATAATCCCGACTAGTTGGATAAACGATAATTTAGTTTAAAGTTGTGAAAAGATAATATGAAATCTTTTGAAATGGTTTCAAAGTGGAGATTTAAAAAAGAAGTTTAAATGAATTAAATCTTTGATAAAATTTATGGGAATAATTCCCAATGTAAAGAATATTTGAATAAAACAATATTCTGTATTGAAATTAGGCGTATGATGTGTTTTTATAGCACCTGATTATTGGAAAGACCGGGTTTATCCCATTCTGAATAAATGATACAACGACTAAAAGACGACGATGAAGATGGTGGTTGAAGACCGGAGATCTTCACATCGTATGGATGATTACTTATGTCTTGATTGGGCCGATCCTCTGAGACAAGGTAATAATTGGTGATCATCCAAATGTACTTGGAGATTGACTGGATATGTGAGGACCTCTCTCCTGTATTGGACATATGGGACGAGGAATAAGGTGACTCCAGTTTCGTTCAGACCTAGAACGGACTTGTAAATGGATGTGTGTATTGACATTGGATTTCATTCTGTGTTGAATGATTTCTATTAAATATATATTTGTTTGGTAGCGGAGAATTTATTCTCTTGCTTAACACCCTTCTCTGAGACGTACGAGCTTAGAGGTTATATATCGATAGACATCAGTTGCATGGCGTGAATTGCTAGTGTGGCATGCTGAGATGCAAATGATCAAGGCTTTTGTTGAAAAGTAGAGTCTTGTGGATGATGATCAAAGCACAGCTTTAATTAGCATAGCTTTGTGTATAGAGTTAAGTCGCGAGCCTCACACCCCGGTTTGAACCAGAAACAGTAGAGGACCGCAGGGAGTGCATACGTTTCTTTATAGCTAGGAGTGGTGTCATGGCATGGAACCCAGACATTTTACTTATGTGGTTGTTGGAAAGGGAGGTACCGCGGATTTGAGTCGCTAGTGGCTCTAGATGGTTGACATACTGACCAGATTTTATGCCGCACAGGGTAGGGAAACGTATTGTTCAAGAATTAATAATCCACTAAAGTAAGTCTGGACAGGCCCTGATGCATCCAAGGGACGACGCGTTCTGTTCCTGAGACATGGTCTAGATTGTCTCGAATCGGATGAGGAAGATCCCTTGCCTCGGTTCATAGATGGAAACCCAATCCCCAATACGTGACTTTTCAGTTTTAAATGTAGAAATAGTATGGCGACAAAATATATGGAACCTATGCCGTCTATGGTTGATACATTTATATTTGAAATTGTTTGATATACTATGTACTTATTGTAATATCAAAATGATCTGTTTTAAAACTACCAAGCACGTCTGGCTATTATAAGGGAAAACTCTATCCTCTGGCTTGCGTTGCATAGTGTGATGGGACCCGAGTCTTATAATAACTTCATTTTTCAAAAAGAATTGCGTTGTTTATTTTAAATAGAGATTCATGTGGAGTAAGCCTATTTTGTGTTATACGGCGTAGTCCCATGATTTCCCAACTTTTAAAGTAATGATTTAATAACTATTATAGTTCTCACACCAGTTCCGTGACTGACTTGGAGTTTATTGTTTTAACCTAAACTCTGGGTGCCCATATTTTCCACAGGGTAGTCGGGAGTTTTGGTTTTGCAAATACTTCTTTTCTCAGGATCCTGCATTACAGCTGGAGCTATATTTGGAAAGCTTTGTATCCGTATATATTTGGAAAGCTATTTAATTTTAATCTCTGATATCGTATTTCCAATGTGTAATATTTATCAGACTCTGGAATTTTCTTATACTCTGATGTAAATTGTTATAAAAGCAATGAAATGTTCTATTGTTTGTTATTTGATGTGTCGTGTTCTCAAAGCAATCCGATGTTTCTCGTCTCTTCAGAGATCGGGGGATTTCGGGTCATTATAAGGGGAAAGGACGTGCAATCTGGGTGGGTGGCGCAACTTACTGGTGTTCGTGGTGGTGGAGCTAGAAGGGGAGAGTTCCGCTGTGGGGAGGACGAGAGCTGTGGACGAGAGAAGAAGGGTTACGGTTGTTAATGGAGAGGGGAAGTTTTATATTATTATTATTATTTGAGAAAGAAAGATATACGGTGGAGGGATGAAATACATGTGAGTGAAATGCTAATAGGAGATGAGCTGAAGAACGGTGCATAAAGCCTCTTATATAGGCAATTTCACGGGTAGACATGGAAACTAAACAAGGACACATGATACTCAATGATGAGGCCATCTGCATGCATATCAACACTTGTATGGACACATGACATTATATTAAACTCTATTCTATGCATGAGTGACAAATAATAGGCATTTATTTATGAATAAAAATTGAATTTTTATTAACACCTTTGTATATATATGTAACCAATTATTAACACTTATATGTGTAACTATCATATAAAATAATATAACAACTTATGATTTCAAAAACATTATTTATAAATATATATATATATATATAGAACTTCTAAAAATTATATTAACCAAAATAATTGTAAAATTTTAAATACTTAACAAATTTAATAAACATCATAAGTTGTCAAAATAATATATTTTTCTTTAAGTTATCATTTGTTATCAAATAATATTACTTAAATATATATACATATATCTTACCCAATATTAAAAACAAAATTTTAAATATCTAACAATATTTATAAAATTCATATAGTTATAATAAAATCATTATAAATCTTAATATTCAAAGTATACTTATAAGATCTGATATATTACATTTAAAGAAATCACATTTTGCAAAATAATATCATTACTTATAAAATCTCGTTAATCAAATATTTCCTTAAAATAAGTTTTTTTAACCAAATTATAAAATAAGACAAAATATTTATTCAAACTAATATATAAAAGATTATTAAATCATTATTTGTATTTAAATCTTATTAAATTCAATTTATATTCCGAAAAATCCCAAAATTCAATTTTAAACTTAATTAAAATTCAAGGATATTACAAATCGGAACTAGGAAATGTTTTCACTAAGCAATGCAATAAGGGAGATGACATGCCTGAAGCTGATGGCAGTGCCAATGGACAAAGTAGCAAGGAAGAAACTCAAATCTTCATTGGAAATATTCAAGACAAGATAGCTAGCGATAATGAGAAAGTGCTAGATTCATCCACCCATAGTAAATCAAATGATCACACTTTAGATGCTCCTTCTGGCCTTTCCATCATTGCCTTAGCTGAAATTGTCGATGTGCAGAATATCATTCTGAATTAAGAGACAAGTGGTAATGCAAATACATCTATGGATAAGTACAAAACCATTGTTGCACAAAAAATTCCTTATGATAAAATAGAGCCACTTGATGCATGTCTCAATGATAGAGAGGTTGCCGCTATAGTCGAAGGATTCCCTCAAACCATAGTTAGCATCACTTCCTCCAGTAAGAATGAAAAGAAAAAGAAACCAAACTCCATGACTATCGTACCTCAAAACTCAAGCCAAGTGACTAGGCTAATGAAAAGAAATGCAGTATAATAGAAGTTTGATCAATCTTACAAACTATTAATGTCTGGAATGTGAGAGGTGCCGATCAAGACTTCAAGCTTGATGCATGAAAAAATCTAATTCATAAATATAACCTTAGCATTTTGGCTATTGTTGAAACAAAATTAAATACATCCCTTATTAAAAGAGCTACAAGGTATGTCAACCCAACTTGGTCATATACACACAATCTTGATGATGCCTCTTATGGAAGGATATGCATATTGTATGATCCATTAATGCACAAGCTATTTAAGATCATATCCTCTGATCAATTGGTTATACACTGTCATAATGCTCACTTGCCAACTCAAACTTCATACTACCATACCTTTATATATGCATGTAATGCAGTGAATGCTAGAGCCAATATATTCAAATTGTTATCCAAATCCAGGCAAATCTCTCATCCATGGTTAGTTAGTAGAGACTTTAATTCACCACTTAAACTCACTGATAGAATTGGAGGTAGCAGCATCACCATGAGTGAAATTAACCTCATAAATAAAGCCATCAGTGACCCTGACCTAATTGAGAATAATGCTACTGGGATTAAGTACACTTGGAATAACAAGAAAAGAGATGGTCCAAGTACTTACTCCAAAATTGATCATTCTTTATGCAACTACATTTCTGTTGTTACATGGCCTTCTTTACATAACACCAAGCCTCTTCCAATGTTATCTGGTCAATCTCCCCGGATTCATTTTCAAGGTAACCAAGGTTTAACTAGGAAGCCAAAATTTAAATTCTTTAACATCTGGCTTAAAGAGAATGACTTTTATGGTTTGGTTGAAACCACCTGGAACAAAGAATGTTATGGCAACAACATGTATGTCCTTCATAAAAAGCAAAAATTACTAAAGCATGCCTTAAAGGTATGGGCTAAGGACAGATTTAGTTGGGGCACCAATGTTAATCCCAAAAAATCACACATTGAGTAAAGGTTACAGAACGAACATCATCAGGGTCGATCGTGCGCAATGATATCCGAGGCACTTAAAAGGCCAAATATCAAACCCAAGACAAGTCAAGTCAACTAGTACAACCGAGGATGATGGCACGATATGTAATGGGATGTGCGGCCCAAAAAGGATAGAGATCGTATATCCTGTAAAGTCGCTCACTGATTTCCCGTCAAAAGACCAAGCCTGAGATGGAGCCACAATACAAGCGCTTGCAACATCTTATGTAACAATGTCTCCAACCAAAGTTAGACACAAATCGTGACTCAGGTGTGGAAGCCAAGGTCGATCGCTCATATTGGGAAATGCCGCTCAAACACAAAAACAAAGCAAATCGTCCATTCAACATAGGTGGAAGCGACCTCATAACATAGCCGTAAGGACAAACGATGCCATATAAATGCAGCAAAAGGATGAGCGCCCTTGAACTAAGAAGGACGGTCGTGCAAGGAACATGGGAGAGTCAGGTCCAGTCCTGCGTTCCGCTTTTATGAAAGTTTCCAAGTTTCAAAAATCATTCATTCTCACAGGGACGCCCGCACCTTTGGACCCGTTCAACTACTTAAGGCGCTCGCTCCACTGAGTCACTCGCTCATGACAACCAAATATAGATCTGGACAGCTGGCTACAGCTAGCCAATGGCATGATTGTGATTAATAGAATGAACGGTCCGTAGCATGCATAAACGAATTTCAGATCATTTACTAGAAGAAGTTCACCTATAAATACACCATGGCTGCCAATATAAATGAGGGGCTGAGGGGGAAAACCATGAAGTGCAGCGAAATTCTATCCTTAACCAATGATTCGGCCATGGTGTCAAGTAAAATCTTGATCACGGAAGACGAAGATATCCTCCTTCTCAACCATTCATCCATCCTTCTCCTCAAATTCCATCATTCTCTTGTATAATTCCAAGATTGAAATATATAAATGAGGGTATGTTGAGTGAATATAGAGACGTATGGAAAGAGATAATTGATGTATCTTGCAATCCTCGTTATAAGATTGAAAATCACCTTCACAGTGGATGTAGGCCTAAATAACGGCTGAACCACTATAAGTCTCGTCTCTACTTTACCTTTTTCTCGCATTTTTCATTTTCAATTGCTGACTAAACACGGTTCCTTTTATTTCTTACCGAATTGGTGAAGTACAGTTTAGTACCATGGGTTTTTAGACCATTTTTGGTCATGTAGCTTTGGGAAACGACCATTGGGGTCATTTCCCATGTTCATGATTTTTGCCGATTTTAAATGACTATTTTTCCCCTGGCTGATCTTGTTTGGGCCATAACTTTTGATTGGAAAGGAGTTTTCACCTGAAACCACTCCCATTGGCTTCGGATGATGGTTTACCTTTAGAGTGGTCACATGTGGAAAGCGGACTTACCGTTTGGGAGAAATGGCTGAAATAAGATTTGGAAGGTGAAAACTGCTTAACCGGGCCAAATAGGGTGATTAGTCAATGGACCCATAGCCCATTTCGGGATTAGGGTTATGGGGAGGCTGAAAAGAGTTAGGGTTTCATTCCATTTCAGTTTTCTAGCCTCCACTTACCTCTTAGAAACCCTAAAAATGGCCTCCAACCTCTAAATCACCTCCAAACCACTTTCTAATTAAGGATTAAGCTTAGCAACATCAAATCAAGGGAGATCTTCACCAAATCAAGATTAGAGCTGCTTTTTAGCATTAGTATTCGCACCATATCAGAGATTTATTTCATATCTATGGTTTATTTGTGGCTAAGGTGAGTGATTTGCATAGTTTTGCACTAATTACGGTTGATTAAGGGTAATTAGTGAAGATTAGCGAATTTATGCATTAATAAAATCTAGAAAAATATTTATAAATTCTTGAATGGTGTTTTAGACCCTTGTTAGAAACTTGGGTTAATTTGGTTAAGTTTTTCTAATCCTATCATTAATTATGCTTGAACATGCTTAAGGGGAATATGGGGTTTTAGCTATGTTTGATTCATTTTAACCTATCATATTGATGTTTTGGTGTTTGAGATCACTTCTTTTAGTTGCAATGACTTTGTGGTATGCTTTGTGATTGATTATATTAGCTAGAGTGGTCGAAAACGCCGTCGAATGGCGTAAACAACTCGCTGGACAAAATGCAGGAAATGGACAGGGACCGGATCAGATCGGATGGGGAGGTCTGAACCGAACCGTTCGTGTGGCCCATCCCCGATCCGCCCCCTTGCATCAGAACTGAGCCTGCATGCTACGAGTTGACTTGAAACCTGGAGGAGATCATGATCGACCCGATCCACCAGAAGTACCCCGACCCGATCCGCCATAGTACCCCGACCCGAACCGATATACTACGATTGGACTTGGAGACTGCAATCCGCCCCGGTGTGCTTTTGAAGAAGCCGATCTGAACCGCCACCAGATGAAGACCACGATCCGATCCGGAGAAGCTTGTCACGAATCGACCCAGTGGGGGACACTGAAGGCCGATCTGAACCGCTATGACATGAAGGCGACGATCCGAACCGATCTGATGAAGACCAATAACCCGAGATGCAAAGGTAGTCCAAATGGAAGTTAAAGCTCAGGATCCAGTTGAGAACCAATGAGTTCACTTCATGATTGGGATTTGCTGCGGGACGTGTACTAAGGAGTTGTCAACATTCATAACTTCGATTCACCACTAAAAAGGAATGATGGGCTACGTATCAGTGCAGTAGATTTACCGTGACTCGAGGGGCAAAGTGATCGTAGCAAGACTATGAGCCAGTGCAGTGGATCCGTTGTGACTCCATGGGGCAGAGTGGACATAGTAAAGGATTAGTAAGGCTATGAGCCAGTGCAGTGGGGTGTGTACGACTCCATGAGGCAAAGTGGACACAACGAAGGATTAGTGGCTATGAATCAGTGCAGCGAAGCCGTTGTGACTTCATGGGGCAGAGTGATCATAGCAAAGTACTGGGTGATTGAAGTGGTGGATATCGTATGCTTTACGCACTGAGTGAGAGATGTGAGGATGGTTGCTATGCTTGATTGTTTGCCATCACTATGACATGCACACCCCCCACCCCTGGATACTTGTACACCATATGTTAGTGGCACCTTAGAGCATTGTACAGTATGTAGTGCTAACTCTTTGGTTGCAGGTCCAGGTTCAGGTATGGTTTAGTATACCTGTTATTGTTCTGTTTAGCTGCTTATCACTCATACCAGACTTTAGTCTGACCCAGAGTTTTATGTCTCTTCTTATTACTCTGGGTGCTCCTAAACGAGCAGACTAGAGACAAGTTAGCTTGTGATACACGAGCAGCTGATCCGGAGGCGAGCAGGAGGCTTCCACGTATGATATATATATATATCCTCCCTCTGTCGTTGGTGGTCACTACTTGGGCATTAGTAGTGTACCTTCCTTATCTTGCTTTTGAGACAGATTTAAAAGTTGTAATAATGATGTTGTGGAACATAAGATGTATTTGGATTTTCCGCTGCTATGATAGTTTGTTTTCAGCTTATGCATTGTCTCACCTATTTTATGTCAAGTATATGTTATGATTATATTTTATTCCATGCGTTGTGAGACATACTACAGGTTCTTTATTGATTCTTCGTCTTCTTTCTTTTCTTCTGACGACCGTTCCGTGCTAACTGGACATGTGTACAGCGCAATTTTGGAGTAAATGTCGGTTGGTGCGGGGCGGACCGTCACATTTGGTATCAGAGCTCTAGGTTGCGTAGTTAACCTAGGAAAAGACACTAGGGAGAGATAGTACGTGTATGAGAGTGCGTAATTGTGATTACTTTGGTTTTCAAAAGCTATATATATGTGTGTACTATTAGTAGTATAAGGATGAAGTCGTACTGCACTAGCACCACTATGGAGATAGCTAATCATTTTATCTTTACAGATTGAACGATGAGTCGAGACACGAGGGGTGCTGGTAGAGGGGCCAATAATGAGAATGCTCCTGACATAAGGACGATGTTCGTTGACTTCATGAGAGATATGCTTAGGGATGTTCAGTGAGCAGTTCCCAATGCCGGTAATGGTGGTGGTCCAGTAGTGCAGGCGCCTAGGGCCGATTTCGCAAAGCTGTTCAAGGATTACACTAACCTTGGTGGGAAGCCGTTCAACGGAACTAAGTCGGCCATGGATGTTCAGGATTGGTTGGATAGCTGTGATCGTATCTTCGACGACTTGGGTATTGAGGATGCGATGAAGAGAAGGCTAGCGTCTCGTCGGCTGCGAGGGCGAGCGATGAATTGGTGGAATGCTATTAGGACAGCCACTCCAGAGGATAAGGTTACTTGGGATCAGTTTAAGGCTCGCTTTAGCGATAAGTTTATCCCAGCTGCTCAGAAGTCAGAATTGTTTAGGAAATTCTTGGAGCTTAAGCAGAATGGTAGGGCAGTCTCGGACTATATTGCTGAGTTCGACACTTTGTCGAAGTATGGGTTATCCCTTATCGATACTCCTGAGAAGAAGAATGAGAAGTTCATTACTGGTTTGGATGGATACTTGGGGGAAAGGCTTATCAACCACATCGATGAGACTTTTGAATCGATTGTGGGGAAAGATTTGAGATCAGAGAGCCTTTACCCTAAGTCAAAGACTGATGTTGCATCTGCAGAAGGGCTGAAGCCGCAAGCAGGCGGTGGAGGCAAGAATAACACTCAGAACAAGAGGAAGCAGAACCAAGCTAAGGATGACCAGAAAAAGGGTAAGAAAGATGTTGAGTGCTTCAGCTGTGGTAAGAAGGGCCATTATGCCAAAGAATGTCGGGCCAAGCCAGTGGATAGGAAGTGCTACAACTATGGCCAAGTGGGACATCATAAGGATAAATGTCCACAGCCTCTTAAAGAGATGCAGATTGTGAAAGCATATGCTATTAATGTTGTTCCTTCTTTGTCAAATGCCCCAACTGCGGCGGAGAAAGGAAAGAATGTCGTCATTCAAGGTACTCTTTCTATTCTTGATGTACCTGTTCGAGTTTTGTTTGATACTGGGGCTTCCCGTTCCTTCATATCTAGTGACCTGGTAGATAGGTTGGGACTGGAACCCCAGATAGTCGATAGACCGTTGGTTGTGACGAACCCGGTTGGTGGTTCGACTAACCTTAGTATGATTTGCCGAAATTTGGTCTTATCGAGTCATGGATGTATGTTTGTGATTGCTTTGTTTTGGGCTTTACTAGGTATGGCATTATATTGGGGGTCGGTTGGCTCCAAAGATACGGGGTGGTGGTAGGCTGTGAGGGCTTTTTGGTGATAGTTAGAGCGGATGATGGGCGGAGGGTAGTGTTTGGTAGTCTACCTAGTGATGGGGTAATGGCTAGTTTTATAAATTCCCTTGACATCCTGCATGATGAGTTGTCAGATGTACCCGTGTTTGGTCAGTATCCGGACGTCTTCGAGGAAGTGACCGGACTTCCACCACACCGAGAGATTGAGTTCCGTATTGATTTAGTAAAAGATGTCAGACCTATAGTGATGCCACTTCGTCGTATGGCACCAAGGGAGCAGCGAGAGATCGGGGTGCAAGTAAGCAATCTTTTGAAGAAGGGGTTTAGTAGAAGAAATGTCTCCGAGTGGGGAGCACCAGTTGTGTTTGCCACTAAGGCGGATGGTTCCCTTTGTTTGTGTGTGGACTATCGCGAGTTGAATAAGGTAACGAGGAAGAATAAGTATCCTCTACCGTGGATAGATGATTTGTTTGATCAACTGGAAGGAGCAAGAGTGTTCTCCCAGTTGGACCTCGCGACAGGATTTCATCAGCTCCGAGTAGCGGCTGAGAGTGTTCCGAAAACGGCATTTAGGACGCCATCTGGATTCTATGAGTGGTTGGTCATGCCATTTGGGTTGACCAATGCACCAGCGTACTTCGTGGATCTTATGAATCGGGTGTTCAGAGATCAGCTGAATAAGTTTGTTCTTGTGTTCGTAGATGACATCCTTGTTTACTCAAGGACAGAGGAAGAACACAAGGGACATTTGAGGATAGTGATGGAGGTGTTGAGAAAACACAAATTGAAAGCGAAATTTTCTAAGTGTCACTTCTGGAGGAGGGAAGTGGGATTCTTGGGCCATGTTATTTCAGAGAATGGTATTGCCGTGGACCCTGCGAAGGTGGCTACGGTACAGGATTGGTCTACGCCCAAGAATGCAACAGGCGTAAGAAGCTTCTTGGGGTTAGCTGGATATTATCGTAAGTTTATCCAGGACTTCTCCAAGATAGCAGCACCGTTGACTCAATTGACTAAGAAGAATCAAGCCTTCATTTGGGACGGAGTGTGTGAGAATGCATTCAAGAGTCTAAAAGAAAAGTTGACATGTGCGCCATTGTTAGTCATTCCTAAAGGGAATGAAGAGATGACGGTATACACAGATGCTTGTGGTACCAGACTAGGTGTTGTACTGATGCAAGGAGGTAGGGTTGTAGATTATGCTAGTCGGCAACTAAAGCCGTATGAGAAAAGGTGTCCTACCAATGATTTGGAACTGGCAGCGATCGTGTTCGCATTGAAGATGTGGAGATATTATCTCTTGGGAGAAAGATTTGAGTTGTTTACGGATCATAAATCGTTAAAGCATCTCTTCTCTTAGAAGGATCTGAATCTCCGTTAGCAGAGATGGTTAGAGTTCTTGGCTTCGTATGATTTTGATATCGCATATACACCTGGGAAAGGCAATGCGGTAGCCGATGCCTTAAGTAGGAGACATGCCAGTTTAGGGGCTATGTTTCTTGAATGGAAGCAACTGGAGTATATCGTAGGGTATGATTTCAGACCAAAGTGCGAATTGGATCCAGATATGTTAGCTAGTTTGACGATAAGACCCACTTTGATGGAGCGGATTGGTTCCAGTAGAGGGAAGATCCTAATCTATTGGAAATCATCCCCAAGTTAGAGATGAAGAATATGATGAATATTGACGGTGAGGAGATAAATTTGTATGGGCTTGATCAAGAAAGATGGCTTCGAAAGAATGGAAGACAAATTGTACCCAACGTGAATGGTTTGAGAGATGAAGTGCTTAGGGAATGTCATCACTCAAAACTGACTATACACCCCGGTGGTGATAAGATGTATCGAGACATGAAGCAGACTTACTACTGGGAAGGGATGAAAAGAGACGTTGGGAAGTTTATATCCAAGTGCATGAATTGCCAGCTAGTTAAAGCCGAGAAAAAGAAGCCTGGTGGTTTGTTGCAATCACTAGAAATTCCCGAATGGAAATGGGAGCAAGTCTCGATGGATTTCATTGATGGTTTACCAAGGACTAAATCGGGACATGATATCATTTGGGTAATTGTGGATCGATTGACCAAGAGTGCAAGATTTATACCAGTTAAATCGACCAGAACGACAGCTAAGTTAGCAGAACTGTATATGAAGTGGGTAGTGAGATTTCATGGAGTACCCAAAAGCATTGTGAGTGACCGAGACCCGTTGTTCACTAGTGGGTTTTGGAAGAGCTTACAAGAGGCTCTAGGGTCGGAATTATATCTCAGTACCGCGTATCATCCTCAAACCGACGGTCAGACAGAGAGGGTGAATCGTATATTGGAAGATCTCTTGAGAGCTTGTATATTGGATTTTGGTGGATCATGGGAAGACCATTTGCATCTAGTAGAGTTTGCATATAATAATAGCTACCAAGTGGCTCCATATGAAGCTTTGTACGGAAGACCGTGTAACTCACCATCATGTTGGATAGAGACCAGTGAGAAGTTTGTGCTTGGACCAGATGTGGTAAGGGAAACTTCAGATAAGATTAAGATCATTCAACAACGGACGAAGGCTGCCCAGGATAGGCAGAAGAGTTATGCTGATAAGAGGAGAAGAGACTTAAAATTCTCCGTTGTTGACTTGGTGTTTGTCAAGATTTCTCCGTTGAAGAGTGTGATACGATTTGGCAGGAGAAGCAAGTTGGTACCAAGATCTGTTGGCCCATTCCCAGTTCTCGAACAAGTTGGGAATTTGGCGTATAGAGTTTATTTACCCGAGAGGATGGCCGGAGTTCACAACGTATTTCATGTTTCCCAGCTAAGGAAGTTCGTACACGACCCAGATATGACTATTTCACCTGATCAGTTCGAGGACTTCGAAGTGGAACCTAAGGCGGTTGGGAATCGCAAGCCGATACGTATTGTCAAGCACGATACGAAGCAACTTCGAAGGAAGGCGATGAAGCTAGTCAAGGTTCAGTGGGGCGAGAACGAGAACGACTGTACCTGGGAGACAGAGGAGAGCATTAGGAAGACGTATCAAAAACTCTTTGCCTGGTAAGATTTACTCTGCAATTTAGTTATTACGCATGCTAGGATAGACTTGTTTTGCATGTTTGATTGTTGTTTTATGGCTGACAGGCATGCGGGACCTTTTATGTGTTTTGGTTAGGGAATTTCGAGGGCGAAATTTCTTAAGGAGGGGAGAATGTAACAACCCGCATTCTAGGCATCGGAGAATCGTAGAATATTTCTTTCTTACATGAAGTCGTATGGTCATGTGGCATTGGGAAATGACCATTGGGGTCATTTCCCATGTTCATGATTTTTGTCGATTTTTAAATGACCATTTTGCCCCTAGTTGATCTTGTTTCGGCCATAACTTTTGATTGGAAAGGATTTTTGACCTGAAACCACTCCCATTGGCTTCAGATGATTGTTTACCTTTCCGTAGAGTGGTCAGATGTGGAAAACGGACTTACCGTTTGGGAGAAATGGCTGAAATAAGGTTTGGAAGGTGAAAAACTACTTAACGGGCCAAATAGGGTGATTAGTGAATGGGCCCATGACCCATTTCGGGATTAGGGTTATAGGGAGGCTAAAAAGAGTTCGGATTTCATTGCATTTCAGTTTTCTAGCCTCCATTTACCTTTTAGAAACTCTAAAAATGGCCTCCAACCTCTAAATCACCTCCAAACACCTTTCTAATTAAGGATTAAGCTTAGCAACATCAAATCAAGGGAGATCTTCACCAAATCAAGATTAGAGCTGCTGGTTAGCATTAGTATTCACGCCATATCAGAGATTTATTTCAGATCTATGGTTTATTTGTGGCTAAGGTGAGTGATTTGCATAGTTTTGCACTAATTACGGTTGATTAAGGGTAATTAGTGAAGATTAGCGAATTTATGCATTAACATCTGGAAAAATATTTATAAATTCTTGAATGATGTTTCGGACCCCTGTTAGAAACTTGGGTTAATTTGGTTTAGTTTTGCTAATCCTATCATTAATTATGCTTGAACATGCTTAAGGGAAATATGGGGTTTTGGCTATGTTTGATTCATTTTAACCTATCTTATTGATGTTTTGGTGTTTGAGGTCACTTCTAGTTGTTGCTATGACTTTGTGGTATGCTTTGTGATTGAGTAGAATAGCTAGAGTGGTCGAAAACGCCATCGAATGGCGTAAACAACTCGCTGGACAAAATGTAGTAAATGGATAGGGACCGGATCGGATGGGGGGGTCCGAACCGAACCGTTCGTGTGGCCCATCCCCGATCCGCCCCCTTGCTCCGAACCGAGCCTGCATGCTACGAGTTGACTTGAAACCTGGAGGAGAGCACGACCGACCCGATCCAACAGAAGTACCCCAACCCGATCCGCCATAGTATCCCGACCCGAACCAATGTACTACGATTGGACTTGGAGATTGCGATGCGACCCGGTGTACTTTGGAAGAGGCCGATCAGAACCGCCACCAGATGAAGACCACGATCCGATTCGGAGAAGCTGGGCACGAATCGATCCAGTGGGGGATACTGAAGGCCGATCCGAACCGTTATGACATGAAGGCGATGATCCGAACCGATCTGATGAAGACCAATAACCCGAGATGCAAAGGTAGTCCAAATGGAAGTTAGAGCTCAGGATCCAGTTGGGAACCAATGAGTTCACTTCATGATTGGGATTTGCTGCAGGACATGTGCTAAGGAGTTGTCGACATTCATAACTTCGATTCATCACTGAAAAGGAATGACGGGCTACGTATCAGTGTAGTAGAGTCACCGTGACTCGCGGGAGCAAAGTGATCGTAGCAAGACTATGAGCCAGTGCAGTGGATCCGTTGTGATTCCATGGGGCAGAATGGACATAGTAAAGGATTAGTAAGGCTATGAGCCAGTGCAGTGGGGTGTGTACGACTCCATGGGGCAAAGTGGATATAGCGAAGGATTAGTGGCTATGGATCACTGCAGTGAAGCCGTTGTGACTTCATGGGGCAGAGTGATCATAGCAAAGTATTGGGTGATCGAAGTGGTGGATATCGTATGCTTTACGCACTGAGTGAGAGATGTGAGGATGGTAGCTATGCTTGATTGTTTTCCATCACTATGACATGCACACCCCCCACCCCCGTATACTTGTACACCATATGTTAGTGGCACCTTAAAGCGTTGTACAGTATGTAGTGCTAACTCTTTGGTTGCAGGTCCAGGTTCAGGTATGGTTTAGTATACCTGTTACTGTTCTATTTAGCTGCTTATCGCTCATACTAGACTTTTGTCTGACCCAGAGTTGTATGTCTCTTCTTATTACTCTGGGTGCTCCTAAACAAGCAGATTAGAGACCGGTTAGCTAGTGATACACGAGTAGCTGATCCGGAGGCGAGCAGGAGGCTTCTACGTATGATATATATATATATATATATATATATATATATATATATATATATATTCTCCCTGTGTCGTTGGTGGTCGCTACTTGGGAATTAGTAGTGTACCTTCCTTATCTTGCTTTTGAAACAGTTTTAAAAGTTGTAACAATGATGTTGTGGAACATAAGCTGTATTTGGATTTTCCGCTGCTATGATAGTTTGTTTTCAGCTTATGCACTGTTTCACCTGTTTTGTGTCAAGTATATGTTATGATTATATTTTATTCCATGCTCTGTGAGACATACTATAGGTTCTTTATTGATTCTTCGACTTCTTTCTTTTCTTCTGATGATCGTTCCGTGCTAACTGGACATGTGTACAGCACAATTTTTGGAGTAAATGTCGGTTGATGTGGGGCGGGCCATCACAGTTTAGTACCGTGGGTGTTTAGACCATTTTTGTTTAAACATTTTGGAGCCCCCGTGGGGCCGTGTTAGCTTCTTTCCCTATTCTGATTTGATAAGGTTCTCTAAGAAAAAAAAACTATATCTTAAAATATGAACATGCTGAGGAGAATCACCGACAACAGCCCCAGCAACAGCGTCAATGCCGTCACTCCATCAGCCAGCAACTCTGGGGCAGAGGGGTTGCCTAAAATTAAAGAAACTATAACAAGGAAGGAATTGGAAGAGGCGACGATAGGATTAACGAGTCAAATAACTATTGCAAACAATGCAACGATGAAGAAGCTCGAGTCGATACTCGCCATTTAAGCCGCCACCACAAATGCCACATTAAATGCCACTTGTTCCTTGCTAGCCCAAACAGATCGAGAGCCAAAAGAAGAATTCTCCGCTTCGACCCCAAGGCAGCAGGATTCCATTCAGGGGGTCGCGCATCGCACTAATCTGAATTATTAAGGAAACAAAGCATCTGTGCACGGTCGTTTTGACGACACAATCGCGAAACGGAAAGACAGTCCCACTACTATGAGGACACCCCTTCCAAAGGGATGCCCAAATTCCTTGACCCCAGTTCATGAAGATACATATAGATTAGAGTTCGATAATGAAGAAGGCGGGCAATCTATGGATCCAAGCAAGGAACAGAAATACATCTTAGGAATGGCGCGGGCAATTGTGAATGAAGGCCTAAAGAAGAAGGATGGTCGAAGAGAATGGGTGTCCTTCCCAACTAAAACCCCACTTACTGAAAGGGTTAAGAAAACTGTATACCTACAAAGATTCAAGCATCCGTCATTACAGTCCTATGATGGGACAAGCGACCCTAATATATTTCTATGTAAATATGACCAGTATATGAATGAGGCATGCTCTACTGATGAAATAAAATGCTTGTATTTCCCAACTTATCTAGAAGGGGTGGCTTATTTATGGTTCACAAAGCTGCCGCCGCAGTCTGTGGATAATTTTGTGACCCTGGCTAAACTATTCAATAAGCAGTTCAAATCCCAGACACTCAAAGCTCGGCAAGTTACGAAGCTAAATAGACTGCAACAAAGACCAGGAAAGCCCATCAAAGCTTTTCTCACTCACTTTGATATGGCAGTGGCTAAAGTAAAGAATCTCGAACCCGACCTGATCTTGATGGCTCTTAAGGGGGCATATGTAAAGAAACCAAGTTGGGGCGGTGGATCAGGAAAAAGAAACCAAGTACACTCGAACAACTACTCAACAAAGCCGAAAAATATGCAAGTATTGAAGGAGAAAATGCGCAGATAGAGAAGAATGGAAATGCGCAAAGCAGCCTTGATAGTCAAAAAAGGAGCAATGAAGGAGAAGACAGTCGGGCAAAAAAGAAGCTACATTTTTTCAAGAACTCTGAGTTCACTCCTCTTAACGATACCGTGGGAAATATCTTCATGGAAACTAAAAACACCGAGAGATATCCGGCTTTGAAACAAAGACAAGTTAAAGATATCGCTACAAAGTCAAGAAGATTCTGTCAATCCCACAAATAGCCAGGACACGATACCGATGAATGTAGGCACTTGAAGTCAGTGATCGAGGGGTTAATCAGGAAAAACCATTTGCAACAGTATGTAAAGGATCATAAAAGTTATCCCGACTCTCCGCAAACAAGAGGCAATACGCCTTGAGAAGAAGAAAGCTTAAACCAATCCAAAGAGGACGCTCATCAAGAGGACTAGTCACTAATGTCTCAATAATGGAGCATTAAACTAGAGCTCTCATTACTTTGCTTCACTCCCCTGGTTTTATCTTGTTATTAAGATTGTTTCACCTGCCTTTATTATTCGCTATGATCGTATTAAGTAACGGTTTACTTGCACAAACTTTGTGCATCGAAATTAATTATATGTCTACCTGAGTAATATAATTCTTGATCCATGCTAAAAGAAAAACAATCTTTTGAAATGTAGGCATGGTAAAAGCAATCCACCACACACATCAGGAATATGACAAGAATCTCAGGGCATACATTAAACAAAGAAGCTTGGGAATCGCGAGCATCAAGACGGATCAAACAAGATGATTAGACACCTCACCTCAAAAAAAGACGAGCTATTCTAAGACAAACAACAAGTCAAAAGGCTGCACCTCTCATTATGGAATATGCTGAATGCTTAGTAAACACCCAAGAAAAGGATGGGCACTAGGCTTCGTTGAAAGTATAGGAACACTACCAAATCTATCCCTCGGATAAAATTGTTAATCCTAAAGAGGCGTCTTCTCAGATGCAGGACATGAATTCCACAAAACCGGAGTTAAATTCGGTAGCAAGGATTGGTGTCCACTTCCTAGGAGTCAATGCTGGAGCACAAGCAACTCAAAAAGTCCCATGGATAAAAGTCCCATAGATAAAATCGCCGAGCCAACCAAAGAAACACCTTCTTAGGTGCTGGACACCGATTCTCCAACTTGAAAAAAACTCAATGAGGCGAACCAGTGTCTATTTCCTAGGGCAAGGCACAAAGTCGGAAAAACCGACGTGTCCCAAAACGGAAAAATTGCCAATCCAAAAAACGAGGGGCAACTCGCTAGGTAAAGGACACGAATTTTATCTCTTCTGAGTCAAAGCTCGATGAGATGAATTAGTATCTGCTCCTTGGGATGAAGCATAAAAATGGGGAAGGATTAAACATGTTGGAAGGACCGGCGCAAAACATAAATCCTAGCCGAAAGGGGGTGTCAGAAATCCTATCCGAAGGGGGTGTCAGAAATCCTAGCCGAAAGGGGGTATCCATTCTAGAACCTTTTTTAATAACTAAACCTATCAAATAGGGCCTAGAATGGATCGAAAACCTTTAACCCAAGACTTCCTAGGGGGCACATATTCAAAACCAGCCTCCGAAGGGGTCGGATTACCAGTCAGGCAGGCGCGAGTTGAATACTACTAAATAAAAGATACCAAACGCGCTTACAACAATACAAATGCGTAATGATCTTCGATAAGCGATGAACTTAAAAAGCTACCTAAATCCCAACAATAATAATAATAATAGAAAATCGGGCGCAACCAAACTATTAATAAAGCTCTTGGCCGAATATGTAAATTAGAAAGTAAAGGTGCAGCGTGCGATGCACCCGCGCGAAAATAAACGGATCACATAATAAGAAATGCAGTGCGTTGAGGCCCAAAACAAACCATAAAAGTCATAAACCTAAGCGTACGAGAATAGGCAAGGTTGGCTCCTGCATACACGAGCCAGACTAAAAGTACCATTCTAAAACAAAACCAAAATAACAAAACATGTAAAGCATTAGCAAGCCACAGTGTTCAGATGAGGTAAGAGATGATCATCTCCCTAGATTCAAGGGCCTCGACGAGTTTGAGCCTATCTTTTTCCAAGGCATAAAGTCATTCAAAGTTCTCTTTATTTGACCGCTAAAGATCTTCGACAAGAGAATGCCAAGCACCTATCTGCTCCATAAGGTAATCTCTGACAGTTGTGATAAGGCCTTCAATCAGATGCGGACGTGCTTCCAACTGATTGAATTCAGCCTATGCAATCCTTCATGGCGTCCATCTTACCCGCAATAATCCATTTATCAGATGGGTTTATATATACACCAGAACGAGAGCTAGCTGGACGCTGAGCTACAAACTCCTCAGCAAGCTCAGGCTGGCAAGGGTTTGGAACATAAAGAGGCTTCGGGACAATTGCAGGATCTAAAGCGATGGACGAAGAATCCTTATGACCAAGAGCAGTTTGAATATCTGAATCAGGAACTTCATTCAACAAACAATGACTTTGAGTATCAGTCACACCCAGGATCTCCTTGCCTTGGGGCATCTTTTTGCTACCAGACCTCCTTGGCGATTTTTTCTTATGCCTCCTAGACATGAAGAATTCCATCCTCGGATGACCTGTTTCAAAAGAGATCGGTGTGGACTCAAACAACAACCATAGAAAGGGAAACAACCTAGCCAGGCTCAGGCATAAGCAAAAACATTTCAACTGGAGAACCCTGAGGCATTTCATTAAGCAAATTATAAACAAATACCAAGCATCGAGTGTTTTAAAAAAAAACAGATGAATCATATTCTTCAAAGATGATTACAGAAACAATATCTACGCTACACAAAACCTGGCTGCTGCCCAAATCCCAAATTCATACACAGCTCGATCAGCTCATGTTTGGAGCATCCTAACTTGGAAACGCATGAGTACTCAAACAAAACAAAATAAAGGAAAAACTCACCCAGGAAGATCATGGTATCTCGGAGCCGAAATAAAATCGCTCTAGAAAAGTAGGTGTTGCTGCAAGCACTGGGCAAAATGATAGAATGAGGTAGCCAAAACCTTTTGAAGAAAAACCAAAGCAGAAATGTCAAACATGGATTACCTGGTAAAAATCTCGAGGAAGCGTGGCTACGACCAAAGAATATTCGAAAAAGATAAAAGTGGAATGAAGCAGGTTAAAAGTAAATAAGGAAGATTAAAAGGCATTCATCCAGAGCATTCTCACCACGTCAGCTTAGTGCTCGATTACACTAAAATGTCCCATCAGGCTCCAGCTGGCATCCCGAAATTCAACTGTTCGCACAATAAAAAAAAGAGAAATACATCAAGCCTCTCGCTCATAGAAAGAAAGAGTACCAGTCCGCTATGACAAAACAATCCCAAATTTTAGCGCGACCGACCCCTCAACAAGTCTACTAAATAATGTGTGATCAAACTTGTCGAAGCCAGTAATTCCTTACTAAAGGAAATCACAGACATCGAGGAGCAAGTGTTAATCCCTAAAAATCCATACACACATTGAGCAAAAGTTACGGAATGGACATCATCAGGGTCGATCGTGCGCAATGATATCCGAGGCACTTAAACGACCAAATATCAAACGCAAGACAAGTCAACCAGTATGACCTAGGATGATGGCACGATATGTAATGGGAAGTGCGGCCCAAAAAGGATAGAGATCGTATATCCTGTAAAATAGCTCACTGATTTCTCGTCAAAAGACCAAGCCTGAGATGGAGCCGCAATACAAGCGCTTGCAACATCTTATGTGACTATGTCTCCAACCAAAGTTAGACACGAATCGTGACTCAGGTGCGGAAGCCAAGGTCGATCGTTCATATTGGGGCAAAGCCGCTCAAACACAAAAGCAAAGCAAATCGTCCATTCAACATAGGAGGAAGCGACCTCATAACATAGCCGTAAGGACAAACGGCACTATATTAAGGAAGTAAAAGGACAAGAACCCTTGAACTAAGAAGGACGATCGCGTAAGGAACAGGGGAGAGTTAGGTCCGTTCCCGCGTTCCGCTCTTTTGAAAGTTTCCAAGTTTCCCAAAGCATTCAATCTCACAGGGACGTCTGCACCTATGGACCCGTTCAACTACTTAAGGCGCTCGCTCCACTGAGTCACTCGCGCATGACAACCAAATACAGATCTGGATAGCTGGCTATAGCTAGCCGATGGCATGATTGTGATTAATAGATTGAACGATCTATAGCACGCATAAACGGATTTCAGATCATTTCCCAGGGGAAGTTCACCTATAAATACACCATGGCTGCCAATATAAATTAGGGGCCGAGGGGGGAAACCACGAAGTGCAGCGAAATTCTATCCTCAACCACTAATTCGGCCATGGTGTCAAGAACAATCTTGTGATCGCGGAAGACGAAGACATCCCCTTTCTCAACCATTCATCCATCCTTCTTCTCCTCAAATTCCATCATTCTCTTGTATAATTCCAAGATTGAAATATATAAATGAGACTATATTTAGTGAATATAGAGATGTATGGAAAGAGAGAATTGATGTATCTTGTAATCCTCGTTATAAGATTGAAAATCACCTTCATAGTGGACGTGGGCCTAAATAATGGCTGAACCACTATAAATCTCGTCTCTACTTTACCTTTTTCTCGCATTTTTCGTTTTCAATTGCTGACTGAACATGGTTCCATTTATTTCTTACCAAATTGGTGAAGTACAGTTTAGTACCTTGGGTGTTTAGACCATTTTTGGTGTAAACAACCAAGCTATCAGACATGTTGACTAATCAGTAAGGCATTCAAGCTATATTGTTAGCAGATGTGAGCAATCCATTGCTGGAAGCTCAAGAAAGTGAATGCTCACAAAAGTTAAAGGATGTTATGTACTCTGAAGCATTAATGAAGAAGCAAAGCAAGGTTGAATTGGATTCTTGGTGGAGATAATAATGCTGCCTTCTTTAATTCTGCACTCAAAGCCAAGAAAACTAGAGAGAACATCTTCTCCGTTATTGATAAAGGATGATCAGATGCAGACCACTCAAGAAGGAATTCAAGTTGCTTTCATCAGGTATTTTTCCTCTTTATTTGTAATGTTAACGATTTCAACCCTTGTTTTACTGAATTAAATCCCAATATTCTCCTTAAGCTTAGACAAGGACCATGATAATCTTATAACCCTTGTGAATTATGATGAATTTAAGGTGTAACGACCCGGATTTTTGTGATGGAATAATTAATTTATTTAATTGTTTAAAAGGTTGATTTGGTGATTTAAATGACTTGTATTCTATAACTTTGAATATTTAATTAAATTAATAATGGAATAATAGATTTAATTCCGAAAGAGTCGGAAGAAAGTTTAAGTTGCAATATTTCATGAATTAGTTAATTTAGGAGATTTAATTTAGATTAGATTTGAATTATAATAACGAATTTATTTACAAAATGAAGTTGAACGTATAATTTATAATATAATTATAAACGAGCTTGTAATGTCGCGGTAGTTCGTTATTTAACGTTTTGAACTTCAACTCGATATACATAATCCGTTATAAGTCGGATTTCTTTGGAACAAGAATGTTCAGATCTATTTGATTATATTTTTTTAATGAGAGTGAAAAATTGAGATTTCGTCTTATAGATTGTGAGTTATGTCCAAATCAAAATTTAAAATAGTCGTTACAGAATCATTTACTAATTATAACGATTTAATATATATATAAATCAATTTTAAATAATTTGAACGTCATTTTAATTTAAAATATCGAGTTTAAAATCCAAATTAGATTTATTTTAAAGTTATATATATATCATTTGAGTATACATGATAATAATATTTTATTATTAATAAATTTGCTATTCTGGAATAAATTTATATAGATTAATTTCCAAATGAGCTCGGATTTCATCGAAATTAATTTTATAAAATCCAAAATAAATAATTATTGCGAGATTCTTGAGATGTAGTTTTGATTTAATTTATAAAATTTAATGAAAATTTTAATTTAGGAAATAAACAATTATTTTGTTTAACATAATTTACACCATATAGCAGCATTTTTGGAACTTCACAAAATTAGTAACTAGTCTATTTTATTATATTTCTAGGATCATAACACATTGCTTATCACGACGCTATTTTTGTTTTCTTTGTTAGCAGTCCGTAAATGAACGAAGTTTCTTTCGTAGTGGGGTACACAAAACTAATAACGATGAAATAACAACAAAATTTAGAGATTTCTATGTATATTTGCAAAATTGCACTGCTACGGATTTTAGTCAGTCACTAACAAGTTAGAATATACAATACTTTGTTGCGATCACTTCACTGAAATCGAAAATACATATAAGAAGTCGGAAGAATCGAAATACTAGCATTCAGAGAAAGAAATATACTACCTTTCCATGAAAATTCAAACAATGTGCCCTCCACGTGTCTCAGTTCTGTGTTCCCCAAATCAATACTCACCGTACCTGCCAAGCCAATTCGTTTTGTGCATGCCAAGCCACTTTACCGTGATAGCCAAACTACTTCGCCTTTAAAAAATGCTATACTCACTCTCGTTCTCTCCTTATACTAGAAACAAAACATGGAAAACGTAGGTTTGAAAATCATTAAAAATTTAATTCAAAAAGAAAAAAAAGAATTTATTTGGTTTTTCTATCGTTCTTTGATTTATTGGATTCACGAAAGGGAGGATGGCATGGTTTTCATTTGGCTCGAATACGATTTGAAAATCATTATTTGTAGAACCCTAGGCGCGGTTCTAAGGTGTTCCTGGTTGTTAGAGTGGTCGATGGTCGTGGACGTCTGAAGGTTAGGGGAAGAGAAGGAGGCGGCGCGGGTTTTGGTGGCAGTTTGGGACAGTTCGGTAGGGCGAGACAGTGATGGTAGGAAGATAAACGACGAAGGTTTAAACGGGGTTTTCTAGTCAATAAGGGCGTTAATCAAGGTGGGGTTGAGCGATCAGAGGCAGAGCTCCGATGATGTGATGTGGCGGCAACCATCGATTTTTGAGGAGGAGGCTTGTTCGATGTTTCTTGGAAGGTGTAAACAGGGCACAAAAATTCAGGCCATTACATTTGGTATCAGAGCTAAATGAGTAGTAACCTTAGCTCTATGGCGTAACTCAATAGAGATGGGGTTAGTAATACCCTAGATTGAGTTTGAGTATATATAAGAGAGAGCATATTTGTAGATTTGATATAAAATTATTTTATATTGTGTTGGTTGGTTTGTTGAGTGGTTTATGAATTCTGGTCAATACAGAATGTACAATTGTATCGATTGGTGTTTCAAAACTCTCGAACAAAGCAATTTGATATAGTATTGTTTTAAATGAGTTAATGAAATAATTTTGCCCAAAATTTATTTTGATATAAAAGGAATAATTTCTGAATTATTATAGTATATGGATGCGTGGATTTTAATTATAATCAAATGAGATTATAATATTAAAATGGCTATAGAAACACCAAATTGAATTTATATGAATGAAATATAAAAATAAGCTGAATTAAAATCGGATTTAAATCAGAATATAAGAATTTAAAACATCCATTCTGAAGTATTTTAAAAGTATTATAACATTACTTTGAAGATTTTTGATAAGAGTGGATTTTAATGGATTTTGAAAGTGATTAAGCAATGAAATCACTTCAGTGGCGAGAAAATAATTCTGATAATGGATCGCGACATTATCGGTATTCATTTTCAAGTTTCTGGATGATGAAATGCTACCATTGTAATTTGATAATGGAAAATTGGTTTGAACAAGTTGTTTTTAAAAAAATCATATGTTTTCAATTTGTTGATGATTATAAATATATATATAGAAATATTCATATGATTCCAAACTAATTAGAAATAAAACCCGGGAATTTAAATTCTGAAATTAAAATTTAACTTGTATAAGTTGAATAAATTGAAATGGTGGAAGTAAATCAAATGAATTGAAATTTAACTTAAGTTAAGTTATATAGAATTATATGGGATTGAAAATTAAATTGAAACTAGAAGTAAATAATTTGATTTAAAATCAATTTGGCTGAATATAAATGTTTGCGTTGCGGATCAGATGTGAAAGTATGATTGGAAGTCATAGGAAACCAAGTGAAATGATGTGAACAAAGAATTGAATGGTCACTTAAATATCAGTTATTGGAACTCACCTGTGGAATTGAGTGTGTACAGGTACGTGGAGCCATTAAATTGGGTTTGGCTGCGTATGTTGCATACGAATTAAGTGAGATCACTTAATAGCATGCTTATATAAGGTATACCTACTCAAGAATACAAAATTGGGTTTTAAATTTTGTTTTTCGACCGTGTGGGTCAATGTATATATTTGTTGTTCCAACGATATTGCAGAAGTCCCTCTGTACAAGGGAGACTATGCCGAATTTTTCCGAAATTAAGGTGTTAGAAAATTTTCCATAATTTTTTAAATTTTTTGTTATTAAGAATGAACCAATATTTTAATGGAAATTTATTGGTTTATTAAAATTAAAATTCAAAAAAAGTAAAGCAAATAATTTTTAACCTAGTTAATTGGGTTTATAGCGTTTTTCCTACCTTTGTAATTTCGGGGACGAAATTCCTTTAAAGGGGGAGGAATGTAACGACCCGGATTTTTGTGAATGAATAATTAATTTATTAATTGTTAAAAGGCCGATTTGGTGATTTAAACGACTTAAATTCAATAATTTTGAATATTTAATTAAAATAAACAATGGAATAATAGATTTAATTCCGAAAGAGTCGAAAATAAGTTTAAGTTGCAATATTTCGTGAATTGGATAATTTAGGAGATTTAATTAAATTTAGATTTGAATTATAATAAATAATTTATTTATAAAACGAAGTTTGAACGTAAAGTTTATAATATAATTATGAACGAGCTCGTAATATCGCGGTAGTTCGTTATTTAACGTAACTTCAGTTGGATATATAGAATCCATTATAAGTCGGATTTCTTTCACACAAGAAATGTTCAGATCTATTTATTTATATCTTTCTTATGAAAGTGAAAAATCAAGATTTCGTCTTGAAGATTGCAAGTTATGTCCAAATCAAAATTTAAAATAGTCACTATGGAATCGTTTATAAATTATAACCATTTAATACATATATGTCAATTTTAAATAATTTGAATGTACTTTTAATTTAAAATATCGAGTTTAAAATCCAAATTAAATTTTTTTTGAAGCTATATATATATTTCGTTTGAGTATGCATGATAATAATATTTTATTATTAATAAATTTGCTTATTTTGGAACAAATTTATATAGATTTAATATCCGAACGAGCTCGGATTTCATCGGAATTAAGTTTATAAAATCCGAATAGATAATTATTGCGAGATTCTTGAGACGTAGTTTGGATTTAATTTATCGAATTTACTAAAATTTTCAATTTAGGAAATAAACAATTATTTTGTTTAACATAATTTACAACATGTAGAAACATTTTTGGAACTTCACAAAATTAGTTAACTAGTTTGTTTTATTATATTTCTGGGATCGTAGCACATTGCTCATCACAATTCTATTTTTGTTTTCATCGTTAGCAGTCCGAAAATAAACAAAGTTTCTTTTGTAGTGGGGTATGCAAAACTAATAACGATGAAAAAATAGCTAATTATAGATACTTCTATGTATGTTTGTACATTTGCACCACTATGGATTTTAGTCATTCCCTAACAAGTGAGAATGTACAATGCTTTGTTGGGATTACTTCATTGAAATCAAACATATATATAAGAAGTCGAAAGAATCGAAATACTAGCATTCAAAGAAAAAAATATGCTACCTTTCCATGAAAATTCAAACAGCGTGCTCTCCATGCATCTCAATTCCGTGTTCCCCAAACCAATACTCACCGTGTCTGCTAAGCCAATTCATTCCGTGCGTGCCAAGCCACTTTACCATGATAGCCAGACTACTTCACCTTTAAAAAAGTTGTTATACTCACTCTCGTTCTCTTCTCAGACATTAAACAAAACATGGAAAACACAGGCTCGAAAATCATTAAAATTGAATTCAAAACGGAAAAAAGATTTACTCTGTTTTTCCATCATTTTTTGATTTATTGGATTCACGAAGGGAGGATGGCATGGTTTTCATTTGGCTCGAATACGACTTGAAAATCGTTATTTGCAGTAACCCTATGCGCGGTTCTAAGATGTTCTTGGTTGTTAGGGTGGTCGATAGCCATGGACGTCTGAAGGTTAGGGGAAGAGAAGAAGACGACACAAGTTTTGTTGGTGGTTTGGGACAGTCCGGTGGGGCGGTGGCGACAGGAGTTGATCGACGAAGGTTTAAATGGGTTTTTTCTGGTCAATAAGGGCATTAAGCGAGGTAGGGTCGGTGGCAAAGGGGACTGGAGTTGCGGCGCTAGCATTGGTGGTCAGAGGCGGAGCTCCGGCGATGTGATGCGGCGGCGGCCATCGATTTTTGAGGAGGAGGCTTGTTCGATATTGCATGGAATGTGTAAACAGGGTACGGAAATTCGGTCCATTACATTAGGATGCTTTGTTCTCATTAAATAAGGTAAAATAAGGTATCATAGGGAGGAACTAGGGCTTTAATGCCACATTCTATATCTCTTGTTGGAATCTAGTTGGGGAGAATGTATGCAAGGCTATTAGCACCTTTTAAAAAAAATGCTAAACTGATGGATTATTTTAAAAACACTGTGTTGGCTTTGATTTCTAAGGTGAATAATGCTAATCATGTCAGTGCATTTAGACTTATAACTTGTTGTAACACCATTAATTATAAGTGCATTGCCAAGATCATTGCTAATAGGCTCAAAAGTGTATTACCTAACCTCATATCTCCTAACCAACCTGCATTCTTAAGAAAAAGAAATATCTCAGAAAATGTACTTATGGCATAAGAATTGCTTAAAGGTTACAATAGGAAAAATATCTTTCCCGGGGAAATGCTCGAATTCGACATAAAAAAAGCATTTGATTCTCTACATTGGGACTATGTCCCTAGAATATTGTCTTATATGAATTTCCCTGCTAACATGATATCACATATTTATGCATGCATACCAACTGTTCATTTCTCTATCAACATTAATAAATGCATAATAGGGTGCTTTTAAAGTAAAATAGGCATTAGACAAGGTAACCCCATGTCTGCTTATATTTTCATCACTATGATGGAGCTTCTCACCAGATTATTTGATGAATCTATAGGGAACAACAAATTTCAACTACATCCTAAATGTAATGACCCAAAATTCACCTCTCTACTTTTTGCAGATGACTTAATTGTTTTTTGTAAACTTGGCAATAATACCATGATTAACATCATGAGCACATTAGATAAGTTTATAGGATTACAGGTTTGCAAATTAACTTAGCCAAGTCTGAGTTGAACCTAGCTGGTGTTTCTCCTGTTGTTGCCAATGATCTCCATTTCATCACTGGTCTTAATATTAATGTAAATACTTCGACATACCTTGGCTTGCCTCTCACTACCTCAATAATAACTACAGCTCAATATATTCCTTTTTTGAAAAGATCACCAACAGGATTGTTTGTGGGTCTGACAAACTGCTTAGCCAAGCTGGTAGGTTGACTCTTATCAAATCTGTTATTATATCAATGCAATCATACTGTTCCAGGACTTACATACTTCCCCAGAAACTAGTGAAAATGACCAAAATTACTTTTACAAAATTTTTCTAGAAAGGAAACATTCATGTCAAATACTCAGCCCCTATTTCTTTTTGTACTATTGAAAAACCTTTAAGAAAAGAAGGTTTGGGCATTATTAATACTGTAGTGTGGAACAAATCTGCATTTGTGAAACATGTAGATAACTTTCTAAACTGTTGTGATAGTATTTGGATAACTTGGTCCAAAAAACATATCTTGAGAAATCATAATTTCTAGACTATGTTGCGACCCCCTAATCTAAGTTGGACTTATATTAGTATTTTCAAAATTAGGAAAGACATTTAACCTTATTTCAAGTATAATGCATTTGCCTTCTCAAATATTCAATTCTGGGAAGACCCCTGGCTTGATTATGGGGTCATCCTCAATAATATTATACCTCAACAAGTAAAAGAACTATCTGGAGTACACAGTCAGGCTATTGGTAGTAGTCTTATAGCTATTAACAGATTCATCATGTCAAGAATATCTACTCTCTATTAAGCAAATGTGTATGTGTTTGATTGGGGTTAAAGCCATGTCATCTTGTAGGTGGCAAAGAATCATATGGAAAAGAGATAATGAAGCTTATAAAATTTCTTCCTCTGGAAAGTCATGCAAAAAGCATTATTCACCAAAGTTAAACTTGTCTCTCGTGGTCAAACGATGCCTATTTACTATGAATTATGTAGGAATGAACCTGAGCATATTGGTCACCCTTTCTTTGAATGCTAACACGTCAATGAGATATGGAATGAAGCTATAGTTAAAGCTAGAAGGAAAAATGTTTCACAAGAAAGTGATATAGAATGGAGTTTGATACATAAACGCATCATAAAGGGTGACAAGCAAGCAAAACTGATCTGCTAAAGAAATTCATATTTATTATTTGGAAGATCAGAAATGAAAGAATCTTTAGACTAAAACATGCTATCCTCAACTCATAGATGAAAACTCATGTCCTACTAAAGATAAGAAACGGAATCCAGTTGATTAGCCACATATTCGATCCAGGCATATAGAACTGAAAAGCAGACTTTTTGTCTTTGGTTTTTGTTTCAACGTTGCTTTTTGTTGTCTTCTTGATGTATGGTAGCCTTGTTTCTATGTCATCTTTGTTCTATTTATCCAGCTTTGTATCTATGAAATCTTCTTATGGTTATCAATAAAGTGGTAGGGGCCTACTCAACCCCATCAGCTTTGCCAAAAAAATGGATTGGTATAATGGATTTGGTAAATGGGTTTTTATAATAAATCCAAAGTTGTAAACAAAAATTGTATTAAGACGGTTTAAAGCTAAGAGGCGTGTTTTAATAGATATTTGTTTAATAATTGAATTAAGTAAGTTTGAGTTTGGTGAATTTCCGAGTTGATTTCCATGTGTTATTTTCACAAGTTTTTCTAAATTTTGTGTACAAGAACACATGTTTTATATGATCATTTTAAAGGAGGTTTTAAATATAAATAAGTATTGTTTTATGAAAAAAATCTATATTATAAACATATTTTTATCATCAATATATATATATATATATATATCTTGTTATATAAAATGATATTTCCAAGTAAGTGACTTCCAAATATTTTTCGAAATTGTCTGTAAATCTCGTTTTCGTGTATTTCCATATATAAAACTACACGTTATCACATACTTCTGGAAAATGAGAATGTGACTTTAACGATGTAGTATTCCTCGTGGTATGGGACATGAAGGTATACTATATCGATTAAGTCCAGACTCGTCGACTGAAACTCTTTTATGGAATTAACCAACTGGCAGTATATCAATGAGTAATAACGTATGGTATGGGACGTATAGTTACCACTATTTGGGTTACTGATGGGAAATATGTGATACATACATGGGGAACTGTGTGGGACCTTCGGGTCACCTCTTGTTGTTTGTTGTTTACCAGTACTAGGTCGTCACGGGCCTCTTATGTAGACCAATGGGTCTACTTATGTTGGGTGGGGGCATACAAGCCAAATATATTTATGTGGAGAACTGTATGCGTAACAAACCATATTTTATTAAGAAATATTAATGGATTCTAAATATTTAAAATGATTTATTTTGAGAATTAAAGGCTTAGAATTTATCTAAAATGAAGTTTGCACGTATAAGTTTATATTAATTATAAAACGAACTCGCAACGTCGTGGTAGTTCGAAAAATTTAGCTTTGAACTTCAATTGAATATACATAATTCAATATAAGTTGGATTTCTGTAAAACAAGAAACATTAGGATCTATTGAGTTATATCTTTGTAACTAATGTGAAAAATCAAGATTTTGTGTTATAGATTGTAAGTTATGTCGAAATCAAAATTTCAAAAAGTCACTATGAAATCTTTTATAAATTATAACGACTTACTATGTGAAATAAAAGGATTTATTATAAATCAAATATCGATTTGACTTGAATTTTGAAAATATTGAGTTATAAACGGAAGTACGTTTGTTTTAAAGCTATATGATATTCTATTTGGATGTATACGATGATATTAATTTTTTTATTTGAACTGTCTTTTAATTTATTAATATTTTGTTTTATTTGAGCCTTAAAATAGCCATTTTTCAAATGACCTACGTTTTAGATGAAACAAATTTTGTTGGATCCGGAATAATAATTAATTGCTAGATTTCAAATTTCATAATTTTTGAGGGTGTATGTGACCGTATGGAATTTAAATGTGAACTCACTAATATTTTGACTCTAAAAATATGCTGTGTGAGAAAACAGACTCAGAATTTGGCGCAATAAGTTTCGTTGGGTCCGTAATGTCAACATATAGATGTCTATCCATTTTCGTTGCATTTGGAGTTCATATGTGGTCATACAAATTTTTAAACGATGAATACAAGTAATGATCGAATAAAATTAAATAGAATAATCGAATAAATTAACATTTCCCTTATCCTATATAATATCTCAATCCTTCTCTAGCCTTAAATCATCCTTCAATCTTCACGCCGCCAGTTTTTTCCACCAAACCTAAAAACGTGAACTTGAAAAAATCAATATCAAATCCGATAAAACCCAAAAAATTCCAAAATAAGTATCTTTGATATCCTAGAAGCATACTCTACAACCCCACACCAATTTCGAAGGGTGCGATGCACATTTTGGCAGTTCGAAATTTTGATAGTGGGTTGCCGTGAGCCCAAGGCTAGGTTTTCTAAGGGATTAAAGCGTCAATGCTTGTTTTGGAGTATGTAGTGTTGTTTCTATTGGTGCAAGGCACCTTTGAAAAATTTTGTTGATTTTGGTGATGAAAAGGTGTGGCATCTATACTATTCTCTGTGTATGAATATGAAGTCGGGTTTTGGACTAGGGCCGCGAGTTATACTTGGAGGTGACGAGGATGTGTAGTTTGGAAAGGAGATTGCAAAGGTGGTAACGACATTTGATTTCCTTTTGAGATGAAGGAGAATGTAAAGAGAGATGGTGCGTAAATGGAAGGATGGATTCGGGTTCGTGACTGTAGCATGGAGGAAGAAAGGTTAGAGGAGGAGGATCAGGGATTTAAGAGTGTTTAAGGATAATTAATTAATTATATTAATGGTTAATGACATTATAATGTGTTTAAACATGTAAAAATCGTATCTTTTTCGTCCGTGATTAGAATTCAGCAAAATAGGATCCCTCGAAACCGTATGGATGAGAGCTTTACAAGAAAATTGATTTGGAGCGATTTGGAGCTAGTTGCAATTTATAGCGAAGAAAAAGTCAGATGAACTATCGAAAAATGATAATTTTATAACAATTTCGAACCGATCAATGTTAGAAATCTCTCACTCGACTCACTTTTATAAGTTATTATACCCATTTCTAAATATTATTGATTGTTTGTGATTGCAATGTTTGTTTTTTGTTTGATGGATGATGTTTATTGTTATTATTATCAAACTGTGAATATAAGAGTTGTCGATTGGAATGCATATATTACAAATACTGATTGATGGATGGTAGTTGATATGGATTTTAATGATGTCTGAAATCCATATAAATTAAATTATGTGGTAATTAATTGTATCTCATTCCAATTCGGGATTAATACGAATATTTTTATTAATAAAATATTTGATGAAAAATGACAGTTTGAATTTCAAATTCTAATTAGTTTGAAAACATCGTTAAAATTATTATGAATAAATTTCATAAAAAGTTAGAATTTGAATTAATTGTTAATTAATTAAGGCATGTATTCGGTTTTAAATTGAAATGAACAATAACGGGTAAATGTGAATTCGAGTTACGCATATAAATGATGTTTTTAACTCAAACGGATTTTTCCATTAATCTTATTTATTTTTATAATAGATGTCACAAAAAATTGGATTTAAAAATATTATATTTAAAAATATTATTATTTTAATATTATAATAATATAGAATATTCAATTTTGATTTAAAATTGAATTGGAAGTTAAAATCATTTTTAAAATGAGTTTATAAACATTTTATAAAATACGTTTAAACGGAATCGAATTTTTTTATTATAAATAATAAAATGGTTTGAATTGGACGTGTTGCGCAGCGACTATTCGCGAATTTCGACCATTAACTTCAGATTGATGTACCAGAAGATCTGAGTATCAGATCTTCCTAAAACAAAAAACATTGAGTCCAAAATGAAAGGAGCTTTCAAATGAAATGAAAAGTTTTAAAATCATACGGTTATATTTTGAGATAAATTCAAATTAAATTTGAATATATACAGCGCTATTGCTGTTAATGATCTGAAATTGGTTTTTAATGAATGGAGCTATTGTTAAATTATTAAAATAGGAAAAAATTATAATAAATCATAATAAATGGTTTAAAAGTGATTTGGACTAAATATATTTCGTTCTGGATATAGAATGCTATTTTTTGGAAACTAGCTATTTAACAAAAGTGATTGAAATAGTTTGAAGTTAATAACTTCTTAACCAAGTTAAGTTTTTCCAATGTACGAATAATGGATTTGAATGGAAATAATCTTCTAATGATTCAATATTGGATTCCATATACTATTTTGAAGAGTGTGGAAGATATCGATATCGTTATTCCCGTTATGGTATCTGTTGATTTCAGAATTTGATATTGAATATAAGTCGATATGAATTCTATTTAAAGCCTTATATTTAATATCAAATTGGATTTTGGGTTTGTCGTGAATGGTGTCTTCAATAACACTACTCTTAAACCGAGTTGAAAATGAGTTTATGGAATAAATCTTTTAACTAAGATTAAATCTAGTTCTCTAAAAGTGAAGTTTTCTAATTAATAAACTTAATTGGAATTGAATGGATGTTTGATTTTGATTTTATCGTGAACAATATTTTAAATAACATTTGCTTTTTAACCTAGTTAAAGAAAAGATGATTTCTCAAGTTTGAGTTGTAATAAATCTTTCAAAAAGATTTGAATGAATGAGATGGAGATTAAAACTAAATTGATTTGAAAACGAAAGAAGGTAATTAAGTTTACAAAAATCCGTGGGGTGTTAAATATGGAGTACCACCAGTTTTTCTCCATGGGATGAATATTTTGGGAATGGGATAACGATATGAGAGAATAATTTTTGTAAGGCTCGATAATACCGATAAGGCTTATAAACCTTAATTTGATCTAAGTTTGTGAAAAGAGATTATATAATCTTTTAAAATGATTTCCAAGGAAAGATTTAAATAAGAATTTTTAACGATGTAAATCTTTGATAAGATTTATGGGAGTAATTCCCAATGTAACGAATATTCTGAATTAGAATGAGGCGTATGATATGTTTATATATCAGTTGGTTTTAATGATGTAAAAGTTATTTGAAAAGACCGGGTTTCAACCCATTCTACTAATACAACGATTGTCAAATATATTGAAGACGATGGTTGAAGACCGGAGATCATCACTTCATTTGGATTATTTTTGATGCCTTGGGTAGCTCCCATTATGAGATTAAAGTGGTGGTCATCCAGATGTACTTGGAGATCGACCGGATATGCAAGGGCCTCTCTCCCTTAGAGGACGAGGAATATGGTGCCTTCAGTTTCGTTCAGACCCAGAACGAACTTTTAAATGGATGTATGTCTGATATTGTAAGTTACGGCATAATAAATTGATGTCTATTGATGTTATATCTGTTTGGTGGCGAGGAATTTATTCTCTTAGCTTAACACCCTCCTCTGAGACGTATTTACTCATAGGGTTATATATTAATAGACACCGATATATGTTATGAACTAACAATATGGCATGCTAAGATGCTGATAAATCAAAGCTTTTGTTGAATAGCAGAGCTTTGTGGATGATGATCAAAGCGTGGCAGATATAACGTAGCTTTGTGTCGAAACATGACTTTGGCAAGCCTCGCAACCCGGGAATGGCTGAAAATGAGATGAGGGGCCACAAAGAAAGGAAATACACTTCCTTCTATCTAAAAGTGATGCCATGGTATGGAGCCCAGGCAATTTACTTAAGTGAATGCTAGAACCGAGGCGCCTCGGATGATGGTCAAACAATGAACCAGATTGTAGGTCCGATAGGACTAGGGAAAGTTATGTTCAGGAGTAACCTTAATCCAATGGGAATTGGTGGGTCGGCTCTGCCGCTCCAAGGGATACATGTTGTTTTCCCTGGAACATTTTGCTAGAGATGTTCCGAAGTCGGATAAGGAAGATCCTTTGCCTTTATCATTGATGGAAATCTAACTTCCAATACGAACCTTGCGTTATCAGTTGTAAACCTATATGGTAACATAACAGGGTGGGATATTATGCCATCTAAGATTGATACATTTATTTTCAGAATTTATTTCTATACTATGCACTAGTAATAATAAAAGAGAAATTTCATGTATCAAGCATGTTTAAGGTAAACCTCTATCCTCCGGTTTGAGCTTGCATTGTGTGATGGGACTTGAGTCTTATAATAGCCACATTTTCAAAAAGCATTGCGAGTTTTTATAACTAGTATTCATATGGAGAAAACACGTTCCTTGTTATACGTCGTGGTCCCGTGATTTACCCAACTTCAAAATAAAGTAAATAACTGTTTTGGTTCTCAAACCAGTCCCATGACTGACTTTGAGTTTAATGTTTCCCACCTAAACTCTGGATGCCCATATTTTCCACACGGGTTGCTATTAGTTTTTGGTTTTGCAAATATTTTTAACAGGATCATGGATTATGGCTGGAGCTATACTATGGTTAATTTGTCTTCTTCTGCTGAGTGTATTTATGTTTCTGTTGTGTTGTAATTTGTTGTTCTCTGATATTTTTCCGTTGTGAATCAATTATTTATACTTTGATATATTATGTACTCTGATGTAAAATTTTTGCAATGACAATGATATGTTCATTTATGTTTTTTCCGATGTGTTATATCCCATAATAGTTTGAGGATTTCTGTTCTTTTGGATTGGACCTATGTGGCTTACTGTCGATTCGAAAGGCATGGATTTTCGGGTTGTTACAATTTGATATCATTAGACCAAGATGAAAGATCTCGTCACAAATAGGATCAGTAATATCGTATAAGAATAACTCATTAGAGATTGGGTTAGTAATACCCTAGAATGAGTTTGAAGAGTATTATATATAAGTGAAGATGAATTTTCATATATATATATATATATATATATGTACAAATGAATTTGATTACGAACAATTATATCTTGTAATAAGAGTTTGGATATTTTATTTAATGTTGAGTTGGACTATCGAGTATAAGAAGATTTTGAATATACGCGTAATTAACGTATATCCAAAGTCTCAAATATACTACATAGATATAGAATCACACTCTAGTCGCTCGGGGATGATTCTATTATTGATCATGACATCATTGGTATTTATTTTAGAGTTTCGAAAGTGGGATGTCAATATATTTCCAGTTGACTGGTATGAGGGCCAAAAACTTAGATAGAGTTTAATGTTTGTGATTTGACTTTGAAAATATACTTTGAGAATATAAAAGAAATATGTTTTACATCATTTAAATTTGGAAAGTTAATCAACAAATTGATTGCTGGTTGTGATTTGTGATAATCAGTTTAACTGATAAAAATTTGGAATGATAGAACCAATATAAGAATGGAAGTTAAATTGAACCAAATAAAATGTTAAACTGAATTGGAAATTAGTTGGTACTGGGTAAGTATATGTGTTGGACAAGTTATTGCATGGAAGCTGAGAAGAGGAATAAAATTGCATGCCTGACACAAAGGTACATATTTAGGTATTAATTGGGTGTGATGAATTTATGAGCCGATTGGCAAGCCGCTTGGCTTTTGGATTTTCTTTTTGATTCATGAAGGCCTAGAGAGCAAGTTGTAGATGTACCAAACGACCCGTAGAAAGGAGTTTATGGCGAAATTTTTTAAAAATTTATGGCGTTAGCTAAATTTCAAAAAATTGGAAAGTTCTGAGAAAATGAAAGGCTGAAGAATTTAAACTCGAACAAAGGCTGAGTTGCTTAAGTAAATGACCTTTAGTTCTGTCATTGATTTAAAGGATGAAATTTTTTTTAAGTGGGGGGAGAATGTAACGACCCAAAATTTATTAAGAAATATTAAATATTTAAAATGATTTATTTTGATAATTAACGACTTAGAATTTATTTAAAACGAAGTTTGAACGTATAAGCTTATATTAATTATAAAACGAAATCGTAATGTCGCGGTAGTTCAAAAAAATTAGTCTTGTATTTCAATTGAATATACAAAATTCAATATATGTCGGATTTTTGTAAACAAGAAACATTAGGATCTATTGAGTTATATCTTTATAATGACTGTGAAAAATCAAGATTTCATGTTATAAATTATAAATTATGTCCAAATCAAAATTTCAAAAGGTTGTTATGAAATCGTATATAAATTATAAAGATCTATTATATTAAATAAAAGGATTTATTATAAAATTGAATATCAATTTAACTTGAATTTTGAAAATATTGAGTTATAAACCCAAGTATGCTTTTTTAGGGCTATATGATATTCTATTTGGATGTATATAAAAATATTAATTTATTATTGTTTATTTGAAATATACTTGAATTTATTATTATTTTTGTAACGACCCGGAAAATCTGAACCAATTTTAAATAGGCTAAAATAATGGATTTTAAATAATAGTGATGAAAAGTAATTTTGAATCGACATTTGAAACGAATATAATTAATTCTAATTATAAACAAGGCCTGAAATGACGCTGCAGTTTCAAAAGTTGAATTCAAACTTTGTCGGACTGTACCGGGTGTAAAACAAAACGGATTTGAGTGAAACCAAAAATATTTAAATCTGTTAGTGAATACCTTTCTAACGAATCTGAAAAATCGAAGTTCATAGCGGAAAGCAAAAGTTATGGCCAAATGAATTTTCAGAAAGGTCGCTATGGAATTTATATAGCCCGTGAAATTGGCCATTTTGCAAACGACCTCGAAATTCGACGAAACCAGTTTTGTTGGATCCGGGATGTGAAGTTATCGCTAGGTTTCAAATTACATAATTTTTGAAGCTAGTATGTGAGCGTGGCAAAGGAAAACGTGTTTTGGTCAATTATAGTTAAATTGGATCGACCAGAAACGGGCCTTTTTGCAAACGGTCTCAGAATTCGATGAAACTAGTTTTGTTGGGACCGTATCGTCAAAACATAGCCAGATTTATTTTTCTGGAATTTTTCGAATTAGTTTGTGGCCTTGGCAAATTGAAATGTACGTTCAAATCAAATATTGAATGTTATATATTTTAATTTGAAGGAAAACTGACTGAAACAGTCGAATGAGCCTATGAAACATATCCCATTGTGTTCGGAATGGGGGTAAAACGCTAGTCACGACGGTCGTTGGGGTTAAAAAGGAGTTCATTTGTGAAATACCTAATTTTTTGAAATATATATATTCCGGCCAATCAATTTTTTTTATAAAAAAAAAAGAAATTCCTCTCTATTCCCCCCCCCCCCAATATACGGCGGAAGACCTTCGATCCTTCTCTCCTCTTTTGTCGCCGCCACGGCCATCACCAGCGACCGCCACCACATCCCCTCGACGCGCCTCTTCCTCCTCTTCAAATCCGACCCAACCACCACCCTTCTCGTCACCTCCATCGCCAGAATCGATGCCAAGAAGTCAGCGACTTCCCAGCGCCGCCACAATCGCCAGAGGCCACCGAACCACCTCCGACCACCCTGCGCCGACTCCCCTCTCCTCCCTCTTCCACGTCATCACTTCCGATCATTCCAATACGCAGCGGATTTCGAGAAAATCCGAAACCCTTGTTTGAACCAACGATAAAGGTGATGCCTTTATTATTTCTGAACTGATTTAAACACTTTATAGTGTTGCAAACTTTGAAAAATCATATCTTTTTCGTTTCTTGATGAAATTCGATGAAACGGGAAACATCGTGACCGTGTGGAGGTCTTCTACATTCTAGAAGAGACCGCATATTTTTCTGAGCCTTTTGCTATTTTTGGTGGAGTGGAACCTAATGTGAGATTTCTAATTTATAAACGATATGGAAAACGACGATGTATAAATTATATAGTCGATGTATGAGTTATATAAGCGTTGTACACCTCTTGTATAAGCGTTGTATAAGTTGTATGTTCGATGTATAAGTTATATATGCGTTGTAAACGTTATATATGTGTTGAAATAGAAGTGAAATGCTAAATATAAAAATATATATATACGCCCTTCGTCCACAAACCATGGACGATATTTATTGGTTGTGATTGGTGTGAAAATGATTGATAGTGAATGGTTGATTGGAATTGTTTGTGGTTGATATTGATTGATTGTTGTTGAAAAATACCCATTTATGGTTGACAAATATTTGGTTGAAACCACATAGGATTAGTTTGTGGAAATGAAATGAATATACATGCCGCCTGCGTGCGAACTAGATGCATGAATCCCCATTGTCAAAAACCTCGAGGTTTTAAGGTAGAGCGAGGAGTCATACTAGGGACGGTCTCGGTTTTAACTACCCTGCCGTTATGCTGCCGAAATTTTGAATAATATTCATGTGTTAGAATTATTTTACTGTGTTGAAATTATATTCGTCTGTTGAATTGAAAACCTTCATGTGTTGAATAGAAATTCATTCATTGAATCATATTCATGTGTTGAATGGTATTCGTGTTTTGAATAAATTGTTTTAACAATAAAAATCACATTTTTACTATATATATACAAACTATAGAAAACCTTCATGTGTTGAATCGATATTCATTCATTGAATTGAAATTCATGTGTTGGATGGTATTCGTGTTTTAAATATAAAAATCACATTTTTATCGATTTATACAAACTATAGGAAACCTTCATGTGTTGAATCGATATTCATTCGTTGAATTGAAATTCATGTGTTGAATGGTATTCGTGTTTTAAATATAAAATAACCTTTTGATCTATTTGTATAAACTATAGAAAACCTTCATGTGTTGAATCGAAATTCATTCGTTGAATTGAAATTCATGTGTTGAATGGTATTCATATTTTGAAAGAAATCATTTTATAATAAAAATCCCATTTTTTACATCAATATGAAATGTATAAAATAATCTTGTTCTATTTTTATCACCTATATTAACTATATAAAATAGTCGAGTTTGGAAATAAATTGTTTTACATTAAAAATCACCTTTTTCTTATATACATGAATTGTTAAAAATAGTGAAGTGTTGAAATAGAAGACAGTTAGATAAAAATATCATTTTTATCAAATGTATGAAAAGAATATAGTTTTTGAAATCGAAGAATCGATATATATATATATATATATATATATATAGAATCGAAATATATCGAATAACGACGCTGCAGTTCGTATTCTGAAACCGTGGTTTCAAACGATTAGTACGGGAGATCCGACCATCGGATTTTCCTGAAATCGCAACCGTTGGGTTCACTTTGGAAATATCTTTCCAACGGCACCAATTTTGTAAAAATCCAACGGTTGGATTGTCTGGAATGTTTAATTCAAATCTGAAGAAAAACAGCGCTAGAATCGATTATATTTATATATATATATATATATATATAAATATAATTATATATAATCGAATAACGACGCTGCAGTTCGTATTTTGAAATTGATACTTCAAACGATTATACCAGGAGATCCGACCGTCGGATTTTCCCGAAACTGGAACCGTTGGATTCGTTTTGAAAAGATCTTTCTAATGATGTAAATGTTGTGAAGATCCAACGGTTAGATTTTCAGATATGTGTAAATCAAATCTGAAGAAAAACAGTGCCACGCTCGCGTTATGGCCCGAAGCGTCGTTTTGAATAAATTGGCTACTTTAAAATAAATAAAAATAGCGATAAATCGTTATAAAATATTATAAACAATATGGATGTGAAATTTAGAAACTAACTGAAGCTTGGCTAAGTCGAATGGTTTCTTGGGTATTGATCTGATGTTGGTTTCGGCCTTCGGGGTTAATATTTGGGAAATCGTTCTCTTACTGATTGACGGTTAGTGACTAATGAATTGAAATGATGCGTAGTAGTGTTTTGTGTAGCACTTGTTTATTATATACGCGAGTTGCTCAGAAAGGCCGGGTTTATCCCATTTGGAATAACTGAATCGACGATAAGAAATCGAAGATGAAGACGGTGGTCGAAGACCGAAGAACTTCACCTCGTTTGGATGGTTACCGAGGTCCTGATTGGGAGGCATCCCGAAATGTGGATAATGAGTGGTGATCGTCCAGACGTACGTGGTGATCGACGGGTTTGCGAGGTATATAGTGCCTCCGGTTTCGTTCAGACCCAGAACGGACTTGCAAATGGACAGTGTGTCTGACATTGGAAGTTATTCTGTGTGATTGATAGCCATCAGTTGCATGGTGTGAATTGCCTGTGTGGCATGCTAAGATGCAATAATCAGGACTTCTGTTGAAAAGCAAAGTCTTGTGGTGATGATCAAAGCACCGCCTGTGTGGCGTGGCTTTGTGTATAACGTGAAATCGCGAGCCTCACACCCCGGTAAGAACCAGAAACGGGAGAGGACCTCAGGAGGGACATGCGTTTTCTTTCTAGCTAGAAGTGGCGTCAGTGGTTTTACACGCCCTGACGAGTTTGACTTATGTGGTTGTTACTATTGCGAGGCGCCTCGGTTAGATCGGACGATCCGGGTCTGACGGAGTCATTCGTTGGCTCATTTACGCCCCAAAGGGCGGAGGGACGCATTGTTCAGGCATTATAATCCACTTCGTGTGGACCGGCCCTGACGATCCAAGGTACGGTTGCGGCTATGCCTGAGACATGGGCTAGATTGTCTCGAATTCGGTAAGGACTATCTTTTGCCTTGGTTCATGACGGAAATCCAATTTCCAAATACGACATCGTGCGGTTTTGATTGTATATATATATATATGGCGACATGATATATGGTACCCATGCCGTCTATGATTGATAGTTATGATTCGAAGTTGTTTTTGAAACATGTAAACACTAGTAATAATATCAATTGCTTTTGTTTTATTCGTATCAACCATATTTTGGTCGTTATAAGGTAAAACTCTATCCTCCGGTTTGCGTTGCATTGTGTGATGGGAACTGAGTCTTATAATGGCTTCATTTTTATAAAAAGCATTGCGATGTTTAAAAGAATTATTTGTTTTAAAGCACTGGAAATCCAATGGAGTAAACCCGTTCCACGAAACTGGCGTGGTCCTGTGATTAGCTATATTATAAATGTGTTGAGTAGATTTCTCATACCAGTCCCATGACTGACTCGTAGTTTGTTTCACTTTCGAACTCGGGTGCCCCTTTTTCTACACGGACAGCCTTGTATTCAGGTTTAGCTGGTTCTTTCTGGATAGCTGGAGCTGAAGATGGATTCTATTATTTATCTCTTTTTATGCTGTTCAGCTCCTATTGCACTTTATGTTTGTTTTCCGCTATAGACATTTATGTATAGCTGAACTATATTTGTACTGAGTATGATTCTATATACTGTGTAACTCTGATGATTACGTTTATCCAGTATATTCTATTGTGCATTATCTGGTGTATTTATTTAATTCTATCCTGCTATTATCTATTTTTGTGTTATATTCCAAGGATTACCCTTGCCACCGTCAGTACGGGGTTTGGGGTCGTCTCAATTTTATTGGTTTTATTTGAGCCTTAAAAATAGACCTTTTCCGAATGACCTCCATTTTCGACGAAACCAATTTTGTTGGATTTGGAATATTAAATTTTTGCAAGATTTCAAATTTCGTAATTTTTGAAGTTAGTATGTGACCGTATAGAATTTAAATTTGAATTGATCAATATTTTGACTTTAAAAATACACCATATGAGCAAATGGACTTAGACCTAGATTTAACAAGTTTCTTTGGGTCATAATGTCAATATGTAGTTGTTCCTCCATTTTCGTCGCATTTGAAGTTCGTATGTGGTCATACGAATTTTTAAACAATGAATACAAGTAATGATCGAATGAAAAAATAGAATAATAAAATAAAATAACTTTTCCACTATACTATATAATATCTCAACCCTTCTCTAACCATAAAGCATTCTTCAATGTTCACAACATTAGTTTTTTTACACCTAACCTAAAAGTGTAAACTTGAAAAATCAATATCAAATCTAATAAAACCTTAAAAATCCCAAAATAAGTATCTTTGAGTTCCTGGAAGTATTCTCTGCAACCCCATACCAATTTTGAAGGCTGCGGTGCACATTTTGGCAGTCCTAAATTTTGAGAGTGGGTTGCCGTGAGTCCAACTCAGTTTTTTGAGGGATTTAAGCATTAATGCTTGTTTTATAGCAGGTTGTGTTGGTTGTAGTGGTGTAAGGATCCTTATAGCAAAATTTGGTTGAGTTTAGTGACGAAAAGTTGTGGCACCTGTACTGTGCCATGCGTATGGGAACGAAGTCTGGTTTTGGTGGAGGGATGCGAGATATATGAGGAGCTGATGAAGCTGTGTAGTTTGGAAGGAGACCACAACGGTGCTAACAACATTTGATTTCGTTTTGAGATGAATAAGAAGGGAGATGACGCATTAATGGAAGGATGGAGTCAAGTTCGTGCCTATAACGTGGAGGAAGAAAGGTTAGAGGAGGAGGATTAAGGACTTAAGAGTGTTTAAGGGTAATTTATTATATTAATTGTTAATGACATTGTAATGTGTTCAAATTATAAAAATTGTATCTTTTTCATATCTCATCAGAATTCAGTGAATCAGGATTCGTTGGAACCGTATGGAAGAGAGATTCGCAACAAAATTTATTTGGAGATCGTTGCAATTTTTGACGAAGTAAACTGCCCTATTGAACTACCAAAAAACGATCATTTTATAATGATTTCAAACCGATCAATATGAGAACTCACTCAACTGACTTTTATAAGTTATTATATTCATTTCTGGATATTTATTGGTTGCTTGTGATTGCAATGTTTGTTTTATGGTTGATAGAAGATGTTTACAGTTTTTGCTTCTATTATTATTAAATTGTAATATAAGCGTTGTCGATTGAAACACTTATATTATTAATATTGATTGATAGGTGGTAGCTGATATGGATGTTAATAATGTATGAAATGCATATAAATTAAATTATATGGTAATTGGCTGGATCTCATTCCAATTTGAGATAAATGTGAATATTTTTATTAATAAAATATCCGATGAAAAATGACAGTTTGAATTTTAAATTCAAATTAGTTTGGAAAGACCATTTAAATGATTACGAATCAATTTCGTAAAAAGCTAGAATTTGATTTGAATTAATTTTCAATTAATGAAGGCATGTTTTCAGTTTTAAATTGAAATGAACATTAGTAAATATGAATTCAAGTTAGGTATATAAATGACGTTTTTAACTCGAATGGATTTTTCCATTGATCTTATTTATTTTTATAATCGATGCCATAAAAATTTGAATCTCAAAATATTATATTTTGAAAATATTTTTATTTTAATATTGTAATAATATTGAATATTCAATTTTGATTCAAAATTGAATTGGAAGTTGAAATCATTTTTAAAACGAGTTTATAAATGTTTCATAAACTATGTTCAAATGGAATCGACGAATTTTATTATAAGTAAAAAAATGGTTCGAGTGGGACACGTCGCGCCGTGGTCTTTCACAAATTTCGACCATTAACTTCTAATTGACATACTGGGAGATCTGACTGTCGGATCTTCCTTAAACGAAAAATGTTAGGTTCGAAATGAAAAAAGCTTTCAAACAAAATGAAAAGTTTTAAAATCCAACGGTTAGATTTTGAGATAAATTCAAATTGAATTTGAATAAAAAAAACGCTATTGCAGTTAATTACCTCAAATTAGTTTTTAACGGATTGAGTTATTTTTAAATTATTAAAAATAGGGAAAAATTATGATAAATCATAGTAAATGATTTAAAAGTGATTTGGACTAAATATATTTTGTTATGGATATAGAAAGCTATTTTGCAAAAATTAGCTATTTAACAAAAGTGGTTGAAACAGTTTGAAGTTAATAACTTCTTAATTAAGTTAAGTTTTTCCAATGTACGAATATTGGATTTGAATGGAAATAATCTTCAGATATTTCAACATTGGAGTCCTTAATTATACAGGTATTGTTTTGAGGAATTTGGAAGATATTGATATCGTTATTTCCCAATACATTATCTATTGATTTCAGAATTTGATATTAAATATAATTCAATATGATTTCTATTTGAAGCCTTATATTTAATATCAAATTGGATTTTGGGTTTGTCATGAATGGTGTCTTCAATAACACTGTTCCTAAACCTAGTTGGAAATGAAGTTTATGGAATAAATCTTTTAACTAAGATTAATGGAGTTTTCCAAAGTGAAGTTTTCCAATTAATAAATTTAATTGGAATTGAATGGAAGTTTGATTTTGGGTTTATCGTGAACGATGTTTTAAATAACATTTATTCTTTAACCTAGTTAAAGGAAAGACGGTTTCTCAATTTTGAGTTGTAATAGATCTTTCAACAAGATTTGAATGAATGAGATGGATATTAAAACTGGATTAGAGTTTTAATAAATCTTTCAACAAAGATTTGAAAATGGAAGAAGGTAGTTAAATTTACAAAAACCCAAGGGGTGCTTGTAACAGCCTAACTTAAGAAATCCAGGTATGAAATTTTTTCTAGAAATTTTGAATATAATAATTTGATGCAATTTCATGAATACAAACATATATAAATTATTTATATAAATATAACACATATTATATAGCTTATAACTAAAAACAAATGGTATATGTATATATAATAAGTGGCATGAAATGATAGGGACACGTATCAATAAATTAAAGGTACACATGTCTTGAGATTAAAGGAGATAAAGACACATAAACCCATTAGGTTTCCATGTGTAGAAACGTCTTAAGACACCTAAGGGGACATGTGTTAACATCCTAAATCTTTCATAAGATAAGGTGGATAAGTTTCCAAAAACAAATTACCAAATTAGCCTTAAAGAACGCTATAAAAAGGGTGGAAATATTCACCTCTTTTCATGCATTCACAAAACAAAAACAAGATAAGATAAAGAGAAGTATAGGGGAAGCGAAGAGAATAAATACAATTTCAATCTATAAATCTAAGATGAGAAAAATTATTTAAGTATATGTATTCATTTCATATTTTGAAGAAAAATTGTGAAATTTAAGAATGAATGATTAGTGGCGAACCTATGAAAATGGCGTTCGGTATTTTGACCATAACTTCCTCCATTCTTGATGAAATTTTGATTTCTCGTTATTAATCTGGGAATCTTACTCAAAGTCCTACAACTTTCATGTTGGCCACTTTTTCTAATTCCATTCATTTGTGTACCTGAAAACTGGATGCAAAGTTAGGTAAAATTTTTCCTAAAATGGACATGTTAAAATGCCTTATATTGTTGAATTATATATATTAAATTGATAAATGATTTTAAGATTTTCTTTTCATGGTAACTAAGTAGATTACAGAAGTTTTTTACTACAGAAAATATGGAGTCAAAACTATATTTATCATAGAGAAATAAAATCAAACAGTTTGCCGAAAAACTGGTCAAAAAGCTGAATTTCTGAAATTTGAAACAACTCTGAAATTTGAAATTCCTTTCAAATGTTTCTAACGCTGAAGTGTCCCAAACCAGAGTTTTTCGTAGCATTTCTGGAATGCTTCCTTTTCTTTGAATTATTTAGAGTACTGTAACAAGACCAGAACTTTTTAGCTGTAATATCTGTTTTTGAGTCTAAAATCATTTTTAAATATCCAGAACTTTTCATTGCATTTATGAAGCACTGCCTTTTCTCTAAATTAATTATAAAGCGGTCTAATAAGCCTTGACCTTTTCATAGCGCATCAAAAACGCTGTAATAGCTGTTTTGAGTGTAATAAACTACCCATAACTTTTCACAGCACGCCAGAAACATTGTAATAGTTGTTTTGAGTCTAGAACCATTATAAACTACCATGGATCTTTTCAAAACGCTTTATAAATGCTGCAATTTTATTCATATTGATGATGAATTTTTTTATAGCACTTTTTCAGATACTATCTTTTCATTTTCTTTTCGATTTTGAAACCTTTATGAATTAATTATAAATGTAACCACTTACTTCAATATTTTGACGTCCTTCTTAAACATAAATTGGAATATTTTTGAGGTGGTTTCAGGTTCATCTTAAACCCTTAAAAGCATGAATTTGAAAAGTAATTTCAGATTACTTTTGAGAAACATTTTCTTAATTATATTTCTTCGGTGGGGTGCGGTATAAGAAAAATAGATCTTGGGTAGTGCACTATTACTCTATGTTGGTATTGAGCCAAGTAGAGTACGTCCCTACTTAGTGATGGGATGCCGACCGCAATAGGATAACATATCCAAAGGTCTAAACTAAATCAAGGGTGTGGTTTAGATTCATAAACATATATTTTCATAAATTATTGGTTTTGATGGAATGAAGTTATTATAAACTTGCTTGATTTAATATCTTGAAGTATTCCTTGATTATTGTTTTAAATTATGAATTGATGAAACCTCCGAAGAAGAGATTTATAATGAAACTGTAATACAACTCAATAAAACATGAATTGAAAACTAAGCTTAAATAGCTATCTCACTGGGTCTGTGTTGCTCATGATGCTACACTTAAAACATTTCAGGTTTATATGGTTAGTTGGATGCTTTGAAGTGAAGACTTTTATTATGTATATTATAAATTATCTCTTTATGTACTCATATGTATAATTATTTAACGACTATACTCTTGGATCTTTGTAACATGTTATATGATGGGATGGTTGTGTAATAGCCCTTCCATTTAGAATCATGTACTATGAATGATTTTATATTCCAATATACTTTTGTTAAGTTGTGATACTGTTCTATTAGCACCATGGCTTATATGTAGCATTACCACTTCTGAATGAGTGTAACAGAGTGAGGATTTTAAAGATGTTGGTATCAGAGCCTAGGTTTGGGTGGTGCTTTTGGAAAACTATATAGTATCACAATTTAGTTTATCGAAATAGGAAGTTTATACAATTATTGATATCTTTATGGCTATTTGCAATTATTTTTTATGGCAAGCAATAGAACTTGGTATACGAGGGATTCATAGGGTGGTGTTAAATGCACCACGACACCAAACAAACGATTAGTTGCTGCAGGCCGCACAACAGAAAAGAATGTGCTTAAAAAGAGAGAAAAGAAGATTCTCCCCGATGAGATATATGAAGTTTATCATAGAGTAACGATTATGAAGACATTCTAAAAAGAAACCTTATTCTTTACCGTCTACACTAGAAAATGAAACCATTTTGAGATAGCAGTCAAACTAGTGAAAAGAGCTAACTATGGAGAAGCTTTAAATTTTCTAGGGCAAAAAGGAGCACTCCCACCGCAAGGAGGGAATATAAGACGTAAATGATTTCTAAATAAAATAGTTGAACATTGTGATGAAGAGGAGTCTGAGACCGTTTGCTCAAATGATTACTCTCAAGAAGTCACTGGACCTTCTCAACTAGTGAAGGATAAAATGGGTCGTTCTTCATCTAAGAAAATAATAGTGATGGATTAAAAATGAAATAGGAAGTAAAGTATTAGCTAACATATCAGCGACCATCTATATTTTGAGGAGGTTGTGAATAAATACCCAAATTTTGTTTATAAATAAGGGTAATAAGTAATATAACATGTTTGTGTGTTCATGACTTGAGCATGTCATTAGATATTCTTTATAACTAAAGGTGTATTTCATCCGCGACCATAACATGATACTTTTTTTGAAGGTCATGGAAAATCAAAATAACTTGACAACTCAAAGTCAAGAGGATCAATCCACCGCACAAACAAATGCTATGGAATTATTTGCATCATTTATCAAGCAGATGGAGCAAGTTTCTTCGGCATTTTCAACAAATAGTCTTTTAAGCCATTTTAAAAGTTCGAAACCTGATAAATTTGTTGAAGATGCAGATCTAGTTAAGGCAGAGCAATTGATTCAACATCTAGAAGGTATATTTGAAATTTTCGAATGTAATGCAGTCGACAAGAGAAAGTTGGTTGTCTTTCAATTATCATAGGAAGCTCAAAATTGGTGGGAGCTAATTCGAACAACAACTAGTCCAGAAGAGATGGAACAGATGACATGGGAAGAATTTAACGAAAGGTTCTTGGACAAATATTTCCCAGAGAATGAGAGAGAGAAGATGGAGATAAAGTTTCAATTCTTACCCAAGAAGGTATGTCAGTAGCCCAATATCAAAATAAGTCTGAAGTACTATCCCGATTCGGGAATCACTTAATCGACACACCTGAAAAGTGTGCTTGACGGTTTGCGAAGGGATTAATTCGTCCTATAAGAAGACATGTTATTGGTGATATACTTAAAACTTATAAGATGATAGTAGCTAAAGCTTTAAATTTGGAAGAAGATTATCTTCGACTCCAGCAAGAAAGGAAGGTTTCAAATAAAAGGAAACCAAATAAATTTTCCGACAATAAAAAACTAGAGGAGAAAAAGAAGAAACCAAATGGAGAAAGTAAAGGACTGACGGGACAAGAAAAGGAGCCTGACAAAGTAAGGAAATTTTACTAGTTCAATGAAACAGGACACATTTCTCCAAACTATACCAAGGCAATCGTATGTTACAATTGCAATGAATCCGGGAACATTAGTTGGAATTGTAAGAAGCCGAGGAAGGACAATAGGGGGCAACAAGGATGTGTATATGCACTTGTTTCTGAACAAGATCAAGTAGAAGGTACCGTGTTTCTTTTTGACTTTCTAGCTAAAATTTTATTTGATACTGGTGCCACGCATTCTCTTATTGTTGAAATATTTGCTACTAAGATGAGATTACCTATTGAGCAACTACCAAATCCTTTGATAGTAGATAGTGTAGTAGGAGGGAGGACTAAACTTGAGAGTATGTGTAGGAACTGTATCCTTAACATTAAAGGTAAGTATATGGTGGCTAATTTAACTATCTTTCCAATGGAACATTTTGATATCATCCTTGGGATCAATTGGCTTACGAAATATTAATCCATCTTGGATTGCATGACAAGACCATAAATTTGACAATTCGAGAGCATGAAACCTTTGTTTACTTATGTGATAAAGTTAAAGACGCTTTTATATATGGATATATTGCTCATATCAATACTGGGGATAAGGGTCAAATGGTGGACCAATTCCCATTAGTAAAGGAATTTTAAGAAGTTTTTCAGGAAGTACCAGGATTACCACCAAAAAGGGAAATCAATTTTAGTATCGACTTAATCCCTACTACCACTCCTATTTCTAAAGCATCTTATCGTATGTCTCCTACAAAAAATCAAGAATTAACGAAACAAATTAAGGAGATGAAGGGTTAAAGATTAATTAGACATAGTAAATCTCCTTAGGGAGTACCAGTGTTGTTCGTAAAGAAGCACCATGGAAAGTTCCGCTTATGCGTAGATTATTGAGAGCTTAATAAAGTAACAATTAAGAACAAATACCATTACCTTGTAACGATGATTTATTAGATCAACTCCAAGGAGCTATCGTATTTTCAAAAATTGACTAAAGATCTGGGTATCATCAATTAAGAATAAAAGAAGAAGATTTTCCAAAGACAACTTTCCAAACACGGTACAGACACTACAAATTCTTGGTGATTCCATTTGGCCTTACCAACACTCCAACAGTATTCAAGAATCTAATAAATCGTGTGCTCCATCCATGTCTTGATCATTTTGTTATTGTGTTTACTGATGATACCCTTATTTACTCTAAGACAAAGGAGGAACATGAATGCTATCTACGTTTATCTCTCAAAACACTAAAAGAACATCAGCCATATGCAAAATTAAGTAAATTTGAATTCTAGTTGGAGGAAGTAAAATTTCTTGGACATGTTGTCTCAAAGAATGGAATAGGAGTAGACCCATCAATGGTTGAGATAGTGTTGAAATGGAACCCTCCAACAACACCAACAGAAGTTTGGAGTTTTTTGGGATTGGCTGGTTACTACCAAATATTTATTCAAGATTTCTCATAGATAGCATCTCCATTAACAAAACTAACTCATAAGGAAACAAATTTTATTTAGGATGAAAAATATATGATAGCATTTGAAACCTTAAAGAAAAGATTGACTGAGGCACTAATTCTATCTTTTCCAAGAGTGGAGTCCCATATAAAGTATATTCTGATGCATGTGGAAAAGGATTAGGATGCGTACTAATGCAAGAAGACAAAGTTATTGCTTATGGCTCTCGTCAATTAAAGCCCCAAAGCCAATTATCCAAATCATGACTTAGAATTGGCCGCAATTGTGTTTGCCTTAAAAACTTGGAGGCATTACCTTTATGGAGAACAATTCCATGTTTACTCTAACCATAAGAGTTCAATATATTTGTTCTCTAAAAAAGAATTAAATATGAGACAAAGAAGGTGAATGGAATTTATAAAATATTATGATTTTACATTGCATTATCATCCAGGAAAGGCAATATAGTTGCAGATGCATTAAGTTGAAGAACCTATTGCGTAGTAGCCCATTTAATGATTAAAGAATGAAGGACTTAAGAGACTCTTGTTGATATGAACACTTGCACAAGGATGATTAATGGAGTAATGGTTAACAAAGTAGCACTTTTATGTAATTCTATTATTCAGCTAACACTGGTAAGTAGGATATTGAAATCATAATAAGAAGATGAGGATTTAAAAGAGTTATTTATAAAAATGAAGGTTAAGGAACCTATAAGTTGGAACGTTAGTAAATATGGAGGTAATAGGTTCAAAAATCGACTTTGTGTTAACAACCCAGAATTTCTGAACTAATTTAAAATTTTAATTTTAGCTATTTTATTGGGTTTGGAATATTTAAGATGATTTATTTTAAATAATAACGACTAAAAATTTATTTAAATCGAAGCTAGAATGTATAAATTAATTTTAATTGTTAAACAAGCCTGAAATGGCGTAGTAGTTTGAAAATTGGATTTTAAATTTCAATTGAATGTATAGGATTCAAAATATATTGGATTACAGTAAAACCGAAAACATTAGAATCTTTTTAATTATATCTTTCTAACGAATGTGAAAATTTGAGATTTCACAATATAAATTAAAAGTTATGTCCAGTTTAAATTCAAAATAGTCGGTATTGAATTTATATGTATTTTAATATAATATATATAGCCCTTAAAAATAGCCATTTTGCAAATGACCTCCATTTTCGATGAAACCACTTTTGTTGGATCCGAAGTGTTAAATTATAGTCAAATTGAAAATTTCATAATTTTTGGAATTAATATGTGAGCGCAGTGAATTTAAATGTGTTTGGTAATTTTAGTTTGAATTTAATCGACTAGAAAAAGGCCATTTTTCAAACGGCCTCCAAATTCAACTAAATTAGTTTTGTTAAGGCCGTATCGTCAAAACATAGCTAGACATAATTTTTCTGTAATTTTTGGAATCAGTATGTGGACCCGACAAATTAAAATGTACGTTTAAAATTCAATACATTGATTTATATTTTAATCTAAAGAAAAACTGATCGAAATAGTTGAATTGGCTTATGAAACATATTCCATTGTGTCTAAAATGGGGGTACTTGGTTTGGGACAACAGTCGTTGGGTTTGATTTGGAATTCATGGAAATAAACAAGTAAAATGAATAAATTAAAATATATAATTGATAAAAAAAAAAAAATCCCCTCCCTATATAATGTCTTTAACCTTCCCCGACCAAACCTAGTTCCATTCGCAAGTTAAAACTTCACAACGCCTCTATTTTCCTTTCAACGTGAGATCAACATCATAGAAAAAAAATCAAAACAATTTAAATAAAATCCTATAAATTCAGAAACTTATATCGTTGAGTTCCTATGAAGTTTAGCTTCAACCTAGGTCAATTTGGAAGATTTCAACTCATATTTTTGTTCGCGCAAAACTTCTAGCGTTTAACGTGAGGGCTAGGGTTGAGTATTGTGGGATTTTGAAGCTTCGAATCAAGAAATGGTTGTTATATTTAGATTTCTAGGATCGAATAGCATCTAGAGGCGAAGTTTGTTGAATTGTTATCATAAACAATTTTTAATCATGTACCTTACGTGAGAAAGGTGCCATGAACAACGCATTTTGAAGCTTGCGTAGGTGGTAGATGATATTATGATATGTATATGGAGAGGTAGAGGAGGAGATGAGGTGAATTATGGTGATTTTTGTGGGATTTTTAATGGAATGAGGAAGTAGAGAATAGGAGTTAAAGAAAGCGGTTATGGGTTTTAAAAGGGAAGTGGGTTTTGTGAGTATGCAGAGTGGAGAAGATAATTAAGAATTTAATTAGGTTGTTAATTTATTTAATTATGTTTTAGTAAATCAATTAATGTAGTTAATTTATAATATACCATATCTTTTTCATACAAGGTCGAAATTCGACAATTTCAGATCCGTTGGAATCGTAATGAAAATATCTACAACATGAAACTGACCAGAACGGAAATGGAAGCTGTTGCAGTTTTTGATAAAATTAAATACTCGTTTAGTTTTATTAAAACAGTCCTTCAATAAAGAATGACGGAGTGGAAACCAAAGTGAGAATTCTCTCACTAAATTTTTTGTAAAATTATTTAATTTATTTTATAACTATAAATATTAAGAAATTGCCAGTATTGATTTTATATGTTGTATGTGACATTGCTTGAGTTCAACACATGAACTACTCACACTCATTTGCACAAGAAGCGTTGTTTGAATATACGACACTCGTATTTCAAACAATGTGGATAGACACTTTGAGGTTGTTGAAGTGAGATTTCTAAATTCACATGAAATGGAAAATAAAATATATATGTGTTGAATAAAAATATATATGTGATGTGAAAAATATATATGTGTTGAATAAAAATATATATGTGATGTGAAAATAATATGTGTTGAATAAAAATATATATGCGTTGTGAAATATATATATACGATGTGTAAAACATATATGCGGTGCATAAAAATATATATGTGATGTGAAAAATATATATGTGTTGAATAAAAATATATGTGTTCTGAAAAATATATATACAATGTATAAAATATATATGCAGTGTATAAAATATATATATATGATGTATAAAATATATATGCGTTGTGAAAAATATATATGCGATGTAAAAAATATATATGTGTTGAATAAAAATATATATGCATTGTGAAAAATATATATGCGATGTATAAAATATATATGCGTTGTATGATATATATATGTATATATATATATATATGCGATGTGGAAGATATATAAAATGGTCATGAAAAGAAATAAATATTTGTTCGCTAAAAATATTATTTTTAGCTTATATACGCAATATATAAAATGGTCATGTAATGAAATAAATATTTATTCGCTAAAAATATTAATTTTAGCCTATATATGAAATGGAGATGGTCATGAAATAAAATAAATATTTGTTTGATAAAAATATTATTTCTAGCTTATATATGAGATATATAAAATTGTCAAGAAAGGTAATAATTATTGGATTGTTAAAAATAAAATTTTTAACATATATATGCACTGTATAAAATTGTCATGTAATGAAATATTCAATTTTGATTTAAAATTGAAAAGGAAGTTGAAATCATTTTAAAATAGATTTATAAACGATTTATAAAATACGTTTTAAATGGAAGCCGACGATATACATAAATATATATATATATATATATATATATATATATAATGGCTTGAATAGAACGCGCCGGGCAGTGACCGTTCGCGAATTTCAACCATTAGCTTCAAATTGATGTAACGGGAGATCCAACCGTCGGATTCTCCTAAAACTAGAACCATTTGGTTCGTATTGAAAAGATCTTTCCAATGAATATAAGAGATTTAAATTTGAATGGTTGGATTATAAATTATGTCCAAATCAATTTCAGAAAAGGTCGCTATGAATGCAGTTCGGTGGCCGATAATTGGAAACCGACTGTAAGGGCCTAAATAAAATTATTAAAAATATGGAAAAATTGTGTAAAATCATAATAAATGATTCAAAAAGATTTTTGGATGAAAAGTTACATATTTGAAAAGATAAAAGATATTTTTATCTGAATGAACTAGTCATTAAATAGGATAATAATCCAATGTTTTCAAATAAATAAATTGGACTTGGAAACGGTTTTGAAATAACCAAAAATTTTCCAATGAATAAAATTGGAATGGATTTGAGTGGAAATAATCTTCTGAATATTTTGATATTGGATTCCGTGATTATATGGATATTGTTGAGGAATTTGAAAGATATAGGTATCGTTATTCCCAATATGATACCTGTTGGTTTCATAATTTGATTTTGAATATAAGCTGATATTATTTCTATTCAGAGCCTTATATTTAATATCAAAATTGATTTTTGGGTTTATCGTGAGGGACTTTTAAATAACATTAGTTCTTTAACCCAATTAACAGTGAAGATATGATTTCGAAATTATAATCGTTTAAATAAGAATAATGGATTTTCCAAAGAGAAATTTTCCAATTTAATATATTAAATTGGAATTGAATGGAATTCGATTTAATAATTGAGATGAACTTTTGTAAAGGAATACCGTTACTATTTATGGAATTTAAAAGGCCTTGCCGCTATTCCACTTATAGTACTAGTCTGATATGGAAATTTATATCGATTATATACTGTAATGATTTCCGTGGAGATTCCATTTTGATGGAAGATGATTTTGGGTTTATCGTGAACTTTGTTTTAAAGGACATTGATTCTTTAACCCAAGTTAAAAGCAGGATTAATTTCCAGAAAGTTGAATAGTCATTAAGTAAGGATTTTATTGAGATTAAAGCTAAACTAGAGTTTTAATAAATCTTTTAATTGGATTTAAATGAATGAATGGTGATTAATTTTACCAAAACATGAGGTATGATATAAACCAAATACACTTGGTTGTGGATTGTGATTGATTGATTGTTTGGATTGTGCTCGACCAGTTTATGAGCAAAAATTGTTTTTACATTTGGCATTGGGTTGGGTAGAAATATTGGTATGCTAACATCTTGTGAAACACTTCACAATTTGACTATGAGATGTTTAGCGATGTTGTTGAGTTCATTTCAAATTTAATACATGATTTTGAAATGATATTTTATTAAGTGAAAAGAAATGTTTTCCCAATTTTGGATAGGGTATATTTTATATTATAAAATAGAAAGGATTTCGAGGACTAACTCCGATGTTTCTAAAATGATTTAGAAATGTATTATGGTTTGACATTGTGGTTCATCATGTAACTGATTAGTTGCTATTGATGATGTATCTGTTTGGTGGTAGAGAATTTATTCTCTTACTTAACACCTTTCTTTGAGACGTACGAGCACAAAGGTTATGCGATTAATAGTGACTGATCATATGTGTGCATTTCTAATGTAAAGTACTATATTTTAGAAAGTACTTGTGATTATTATGTTGTGAAATGATTTTCCCTACTTCGGGATATAAAAATGATTTAGTATGTGACTAAAGATTCTAGTAACCCGAACGACTAAAAGTATGGGTGAGATGGCGGTGTAGTCCCCGAGGGCATGGGATTGTGCATCATTAGGGTAGCCTGCTCCATCGTGGGAGGTGGACATATATATATCGAGTTTGTGAGGTGTGTACCCATTGCCTTTTCTGAGGGGAGCCCGATATTCGGTTGCATACTTGTTTGTATACATTGTGATGTTTTGGAATTCATATTTCCAAATATTTTGGTTTAAGATCCCGAAGTGAAATCTTTTTTGATATAAAAGCTAGATATGTATTACAAATGATTTGAAATAAGAAATCGGGAAATAATGTCCAAAGAAATAATTTTTATAAAGTGAACTGGATTTGGAAAAAACTAAATTTGGGATCAAGCCTAAATGGGTAGTTTGAGGAATTGCATGTTGTTTGACGCATAGTAGATCCATATATCTACTATTGATTATTGTTTATGCACTGGTATTCATAGGGGTGAACCCGTTCCGTGACATATGGCGTGGTCTCGTGATTTACCGTATATTAAAGTAAAATTTTAATAACTGTTTTTAGTTCTCACACCAGTCCCATGACTGACTCAGAGTTTATTGTTTCTACCCAAACTCTGGGTGCCATATTTAACAAACAGGCAACTAATAGCTTTGGCTTTGTAGATATTTATTTAACAGGATCTTGGATTTACAGCTGGATCTATATTCAGAATGCTTTGTATCCGTGTATTTCTTTCAGTTGTTTTAGTTCCTCTGTGCTTTGTATTTATACATTTTTATTTCCGCTGCTATGTAACTTAATCTCTTATATTATTTTCCACTGTGTAATATTTATTCATATTCTGTTATTCTTGTACTCTGATGTAATTGTTGTAATAGCAATGAAATGTTCTAGTGTTTGTGTTCTGATGAGTCATGTTCTCAAAGCAATCCTGTGTTTCTCGTCTCCTCGGAGACCGGGGGATTTTAGATCATTAAATGTTCCAAATCAAATTGAATTGAAGCATGAAATTCTTAGTGATGCACATCACTCAAGGCTTATAGTGCGTCCAGGAAGAACAAAAATGTTTAAGGATCTTAAGCATCAGTTTTGGTGGAATGGAACAAAGAAGGATGATGCTGAATTTTTGACAAAATGTTTTACGTGCCAACAAACTAAAGCAGAGCAGCAACGACCGATAGGACTTCTGCAACCACTTCCATTTTCTGAATGGAAATGGGTGCATATAACAATGGATCTTATCACTGGATTACAAATGACAAAACAAGGTCATGATGTAATATGGGTAGTGGTGGATTGCTTGATGAAGTCAGCACATTTCATACCTTACAACATGACGTACTCAATGGAGAAACTGAGTAGACTCTATTTGAAAAAAATTGTTCTACTACATGGTATACCAGTTACCGTAGTTTCAGATATGATTCACTTCAAGGTTTTGGAGAGGTCTTCAAAAGGCACTTGGTACATCACTAAACCTGCATACAGCCTTACATCCTCAAACAGATGGATAAACCGAAATGGTGAACGAACCATAGAAGAAATCACATGGGAAACTCACATACAATTTATCGAATTTGAATATAATAATAGTTATCATAAATTTTTTGGTTTGGCCCACTATGAAGCCTTATATGGAAGGCCTTATCGTTTGCCAGTATGTTGGGTAGAAGTTGGAGATCATGAGCTTCTTGACCCCTACCTAGAAAAGGAAACAACTGAGAATATTTCTATCATAAGTGAAAGATTGCAAGTGGCCCAATGCAGGCAAAAGAGTTATGCAGATCATAGAAGGATGGATTTGGAATTAGAAGTAGGAGATTAAGTCTTCTTAAGGTTTCTATGGTACAGGGGGTAATGCGATTTGGAAAAAAGAAGGCAATACTATCACCAAGATTTATTGGACCCTTTCGTTTTACCAAGAAAATTGGAAAAGTTGCATATATTTACCTGAGAAATTATCAAATATTCATAATGTATTTCATATATCAATGCTATGAAAGTAAATTTTTGACCTATCTCATGTGATTGATTTAAGCGGTGTTGAAATTAAAAAGGGGACCAAGTACATTGAAAAACCAATTCGAATTCTTGACAGAAAAGTTAAGAAATTAAGAACGAAAGAAATTCCCTTAGTAAAAGTTTAATGGAACCATCACAATGAAGACGAAGCATCATGGGAGATGGAGTCAGAAATTCGTAGATATTATCCAAATTTTTTTTGAAACCTAGATTTCGAGGACAAAATCTTTTTCTATGGATGGTAGAGTGTAACAACCTAACTCAAGAAATCCGAGTACGAATTTTTTTATAGAACTTTTGAATCAAATAATTTGCTACAATTTAAGCATTTATGTGTAATGAATGCATACATATATAAATATAGGTATATAAATATAAAACATATTTTATAGCTTATAACTAAAAACAAATGGTATATGTATATATAATAAGTGGCATGAAATGATAGGGACACGTTTCGTCAAATGAACAATACACATGTCTTGAGATTAAAGGAGATAAAGACACATAAACCCACTGGGTATCCATGTGTAAAACATATTAAGAGACTCAAAGGGGCATGTGTCTACATCCTAAAACTCGCATGAAGATAAGGTGGACAAGTGTCCAAAACCAAATTACCAAACTAGCCTTAAAGAATGTTATAAAAAGGATGGAAATGTTCACTTCTTTTCATGCATTCACATAAACAAAAACAAGATAAGATAAAGAGGAGAAGTTTAGGAGAAGCCAAGAGAATAAATACAAGTTCAATCTACAATTCTAAGGTGAGAAACACTATTTAAGTATATGTATTAGTTTCATATTTTAAAGAAAAGTTGTGAAATTTAAGAATGAATGATTGGTCTCGAACCTATGAAAATGACATTCGGTATTTTTACCATAACTTCCTCATTTTTAAATGAAATTTTGACTTCTTTACCAATCTAGAAAGCTAACTCAAAGGCTATAACTTTCATGTCAACCACTTTTTTCTAGTTCGATCTTTTGTGTGTCTAAAAAAAGGATGCAAAGTAAAGTAAAAATCTGCCTAAAATGGACGTGTTAAAAATGCCCTATTTGAATTATATATATCAAACTAATAAATGATTTTAAGGTTTTCTTTTCATGGTAATTAAGTAGATTAAGGAAGCTTCTTACTGTAGAAAATTTGGTGTCAAAAACTATATTTATCATAGAGAAATAAAATCAAACATTATGCTGAAAAATTGGTCAAAATGCTAAATTTTTGAAATTTGAAACGCTTTATAAATGTTTCTAAAACTGAGTGTCTCAAACCAGAGTTTTTCGTAGCATTTCTGGAATGCTACCTTTTCTTTGAATTATTTAGAGAGTTGTAACAAGACCAAAACTTTTCACAGTGCATCTGGAACGCTGTAATATATTTTTTTTGAGTCTAAAATCATTTTTAAATACCTAGAACTGTTCGTAGCACTTCTGAAGCGTTGTCTTTTCTCTGAATTATTTACCAAGCAGTGTAATAAGCCTAGAACTTTTCATAGCGCACCAGAAATGTTGTAATAGCATTGAGTTTAATAAACTACCCATAACTTTTCACAGCATGCCAAAAACGATGTAATAGTTGTTTTGAATCTAAAACCATTATAAATTACCATAGATCTTTTCATAACGCTTTATAAATGCTGCAGTTTTGTTCTTATTGATGCTGAAATTTTTATAGCACTTTTTCAAATGCTGCAATTTTATTCTTATTGATGATGAAACAATTTAAGCACTTTTTCAAATGTTGTCTTTTCATTTTCTTTTCGATTTTAAATTCTTTATAGATTAATTATAAATGTAACCACGTACTTCAATATTTTGACTCCTTAAACATAGATTGGAATATTTTCTAGGTGGTTTCGGGTTTATCTTAAACCTTTAAAAATATGAATTTAAAAAGTAATTTAAGATTACTTTTGAGAAACATTTTCTTAATTATATTTCTTCAGTGGGGTGCGATATAAGACAATATATCTTGGGTAGTCCACTATTACTCTATGTTGGTAGTGAGCCGAGTAGAGTACGTCCCTACTTAGAGACGGGATGCCGACCGCAATAAGATAACATATCCTAAAATTTAAACTAAATCGAGGGTGTGGTTTAGATTCATGAAGACATATTTTGATAAATGATGGGTTTTTATAGAATGAAGTTATTATAAACTTGCTTGATTTAATATCTCGAAGTATTCCTTGATTATTTTTTTAAACTTTGGATGATGAAACCTGTAACAACCCAGAAAATCTGAACCAATTAAAAATTTTTATTTTGGCAATTTTGATGAATTTTGAATATTTAAAATGAATTATTTTAAATATTGACGACGAGAAATATATTTTGGATAGAAGTGTAATGTATATATTTATTTGAATCGACGTTAGAAAATAAATATTTATTTTAAATTATAAAAGGAATTGAAAATGGTGCGGTAGTTTGAAAATTCGATTTCAAATTTCAAATGAATGTACCGGATTCAAAATAAACCGGATTTTAACGAAATCAAAAATATTAGAATCTATTTGAAAATAGTTTTCTAACAAATCCGAAAAACTAAAGTTTCATAGTGGGAATAAAAATTTATGCCCAGTTGAAAATTCAGAATAATCACTATGGAATTTTGGCCCTTAAAAATGGAAATTTTGCAAACAATCTTAGTTTTTGACGAAACCACTTTTGTTGGATCTGGGATGTCGAAATATTGCCAGATTCCAAAATTCCTAATTTTTTAAATCAATATGTGAGAGTGGCAAAGGAAAACGTGTTTTGATAGTTTCAGTCAATTTGGATCGACCAGGAAATGACAATTTTTCAAACGATCTTCAAATTTGATGAAATTATTTTTGTTAGGACCGCATCGTCAATACAAAGCTAGAAAATATTTTTTTTGGAATTTTCATAGTTAGTGTGTAGCCCCTGTAAATTGAAATGTGCGTTCAAATTCAATATATAGATTTATATTTTGATTTTGACGAAAACTGATCGTAACAGTAGAATTGGCTTACGAAACATATTCCATTGTGTTCGGAATGAGGATAATTAGCTATGGACGATAGTCATTGGATTTTATTTGGAGTTCAAATGTAAAGTCAACTTGGAGGGGAATTAAATAAAATAAAAATATATACAATAATGTAAATTTACACATACCCCCTCCCCTTTCCCATTTCACTTCCACGATCAGTGAAAAAAGGAAAATCGCGGGCGGTGGAAGATCCACCGCGCCCCATCGCCACCGTTAGGCGGAGCACCGCCGTGCACCTCACCTCAGACCCTCCACCTCCTCCTTCTCGACGTAGAGAGCCCCCCGTTTTCTCAGTGAAGACCTCGACGCCCTAAATCAGCACCCCCGGTTGATGAACGCCACTACACCGCCCTGCTAGCCCACCACCAGTCCGACATCGCCTCCCTGACCCCTACGCCGTCCACTAGAGCACCACCTCGGCTTGCATTAGCTCCCCCTTTCTTCTTCGAAGTGTCCAAACCCCCTGAGTGCCACCGCATTGGATTGTGCTCCTCCCTCATCCTTCACATGTCAGCGAGCGTGCCTCAGTCCCGGTTCGGACTATGAACCCCTCCTCCATCAAAGAAATTGGATTTCTACATGAAAATGTGAGTGTTTATATATATTTATTTAATGTAATGCATTCTATATATACATATAAAATCGATTTATATATATGTAAAACAATGACGTTAAAGATTATATTTTATGGAGTTAAAGATTATATTTTTATGACGTTAAAGATTATATTTTTAAGAAGTTAAAGATTAGACTTGCAGAAATTAAAGATTAGATTTTTATACGGTGAAAGAATGGATTTTTATACAGTGAAAGAATGGGTTTTTATATAGTAAAAGAATATTTGAATAAAGGAATATTCTGGATTGGAATAAGGCGTATGTTATGTTTTTATAACACTTGTTTATTATATACGCGAGCTATTCGGAAAGACCGGTTTTATCCCATTCTGAATAGCTGAATCGACGAGAAGTCGACGATGAAGATGGTGGTTGAAGACCGGAGGTCTTCACATCGTTTGGATAATTACTGATGATCTTGATTGGGTTGTACACCCAAGAGAAGGGAATCAGTTGGTGATCGTCCAGACGTACTTGGAGATCGATGGATATGCGAGGAATAAGGTTCCTCCGGTTTCGTTTAGACCCAGAACGGACTTGTAAATGGATATGTGTCTGACATTTGATTTAATTATGTGTTGATTGATTTCTATTAAATATATGTCTGTTTGGCGATGGAGAATTTATTCTCTTGCTTAACGCCCTTCTCTGAGACGTACGAGCTCAGGGATTATATATCGATAGATATCAGTCGCATGACATGAATTGCCTGTGTGGCATGCTGAGATGCAAATGATCAAGGCTTCTGTTGAAAAGCAGAGTCTTGTGGTTGATGATCAAAGCACGGCTTTAATACAGCGTAGCTTTGTGTAGCGTTAATTCGCGAACCTCACACCCCGGTGTGAATCAGAAACGAGAGAAGGGCCTCAGGGAGGGCATGCGTTTCCTTCTAGCTAGGAGTGGTGTTTTGGGTTTTACACGCCCGGACATTTTACTTATGTTGATGATGGATAGCGAGGCACCTCGGTTATATCGGTCGATCCAGGACCAATGGAGTCATTTGGCTCATTGACGCCCTGTAGGGCGGGGAAACATAGTGCTCAGGGTTTAAGTTTAATCCACATGGAGTGGACCGGCCCTGACGATCCAAAGGTCACTCGAGCTCTAACCTGAGGGGCGGGCTAGAGCGTCTTGAATTCGGTGAGGACGATCCCTTGCCTCGGTTCACAGATGGAAATCCAACTTCAATACGACATCTTGTGGTTTTTGATTATAAACGTATATATGGCGACATAGTGGTATGAGGCACTTATGTCGTCTATGATTGATACTTATGATTGAAATTGTTTTGACACTATACACTTATAGTAATAATAAATGATGAAATTTCACGTACCAAGCATTCTTGGCTATTATAAGGTAAAAACTCTATCCTCCGGCTTGCGTTGCATTGTGCGATGGGACCTGAGTCTTATAATAGCTTCATTGTTCTTTATTTAGCATTGCGTTGTTGTTTTATGCACTGGTATTCTTGGGAGTAAACTCGTTCCGTGTTATACAGCATGGTCCCTTGATATATCTGACTTAAATTAAAGTTTTAAATAACTGTTTTAGTTCTCACACCAGTCACATGACTTACCTGGAGTTTATTTTTTTAACCTAAACTCTGGGTGCCCTTATTTTCGACACGGGCAGCTAGTAGTTTTGGTTTTGCAGATTTATCTTCACAGGAACCTGGTTTACAGCTGGAATGATATTTGGAAAGCTCTGTATCCGTATATTCTTTTCAGTTATGTTTTGTATTATTTTCTGCTGCTATGTAATGTAATTTAAATCTCTGATGTTTTTCTGATGTATAATATTTATTCATACTTTGTATATTCTTATATTCTGATGAAATTGTAGTAATAAGCAATGAAATGTTCTTCTGTTGTGTTCTGATTCGTCTTGTCCTCAAGGCAACCCATTCTTCCTCTCCTCTTCGAAGACCGGGGAAGCATCGGGTCCTTACAAAACCTTTAAGAAGAGATTTATAATAAAACTATAATACAACCCAATAAGACATGAACTGAAAACTAAGCTTAAATAGTTATCTCACTGGGTCTGTGTTGCTCATGGCGCTACACTTAAAACATTTCATGTTTAGATGGTTAGTTGGCTGCTTTGAAGTGAAGACTTTTATTATGTGTATTATAAATTATCTCTTTTTGTACTCATATGAATAATTATTTAACGACTATACTCTTGGATCTTTGTAACCATGTTATATGATGAGATGGTTGTATAATAGCTCTTCCATTTAAAATCATGTACTATGAACGATTTTATAGTTCGACATACTTTTGTTAAGTTGTGATATTGTTTTATTAGCACATGGCTTATATGTTGCATCGCCGCTTCTAGATAAATGTACTAGAGCGGGGGTGTTTAAGTATTGGATATTAAGTACCACTAGTTTTGCTCCAAGGGATGAGTAGGATAACGATATGAGAGACTACTTTTTGTAAGGATCGATAATCTCGATAAGGCTTATAAAGCTTAATTTGAGTTAAATTTGTGAAAAGAGTTAAATAATCTTTTAAAATGATTTCCAAGGAAAGATTTAAACAGGAAGTTTAAATGATGTAAAACTTTGATGATATTTACGTGAATAATTCCCAATGTAAAAAATATTTGAATAAAAGAATATTTTGAACGGGAATGAGGCTCATGATATGTTTGTATATCACTTGATTTTAGTGATGTGATATTATTTGGAAAGACCGAGTTTCTACCCACTCTAAATAACTGATACGACGATTATCAAAGATCTTGAAGATAGTGGTTGAAGACAATAGATCTTCACATCGTTTGGATTATTGCTAATGCCTTGGGTAGCTTCCGTTATAAGGTTAAAGTGGTGGTCGTCCAGACGTACTTGGAGATCGATCGGATATGCAAGGGCCTTTCTCCCTTAGGTGGCGAGGAATACGATGCCTTCGGTTTCGTTCAAACCCAGAATGAACTTGTAAATGGATGCATGTGTGATAATATAATTTACGGCATAATAAATTGTTGGGGAATGGAATTTTTATGACAACAACCTTATTTCAATTATCATTACTAATTATAAAATATATTTTAACATCTTTATCCAGAATATATATACATATATGTGCAGGATTTGTTTACAGGATTTAACACTGAAGACTGCACGGTTTTAGAGTTCCAAGAGATTCAGGGTTCAGAAGAGATTCAAGACTCACGAGTTTCAAGATATCAAGATTTTAAGAGCTCACGATTAATAAGAAAATAGAGTCCAGTTTATATGTAAAACTCGGGTTGGCACTTTCAAATTATGATTTCAAATTCCTTTTTGAATTCCTTTTCAAATTATTTAATTTCTTTTCTAAATGATTCCAAATTATTATAAGTATTTTACTTTATGGTTTCAAACATATATAGTTTATAAAGTTTTTATAATAATATGTTTATATTATATATATATAGTTTTAAATCATATAACTTTATAAATATGTTTATATTATATTCTTTTATGTTTTTATACTTTGAAAAACTCATTTTAGGACACTAGTTTTGATTCAAGAATTTCCAGAATTTATATAATGGTTTCAACACTTGAAAAATAATTTTAAAAATAAAAATATACAACATATGTCGACAAAGGCATTTTGACATGTTAACATATAACTGTCATTTTTTCAACTATCAAAGGAAGTTTCTTTTCGCTATTTGTAACATTCGAAAAGCGTTGCAACCTTTGGGACACTATACAAAGGGGTTGGTTTCGAATTTTTAATCATTCTTTATTCTCCTTCTTCACCCCTTTACTTACCACCATCAAAATACTTAAATTTCTTAATTTCTACACTTATACTCTGCCGATTTAAACAAAATTCATATCGTTTTTCTTCTATTCTCATTCTCTATCATTTACTCTCTATTTGAAGTGCTAATTGAAGAGTTATAGGGCTATTGTAATTGTTTGGGAAAGGGAACGTTGTTAACTTTGTAGCCGTGAAATTAAAGGTGTTGGAATCTGTGTTAACTTTGTAGCCGTGAAATCAAGGGTGTTGTACTTAGATATTAATAGTAATGAAATTTTGTGCAATCGACATTGTGTGGGAATTGACGTAGGAATAATCTGAACCAGTATAAAATCTAATGTGTTCTTTCCTTTTCTGCATTTTATATTTTACTTATATCTGTTTATGTGATTATTTTTGTGTTTGTGATCATTTATGGTGTGATAATCATTGTATCATTCATATAGTAATTCAACATTATTTAAATTTTCCATCATCTTTTGTAAAATACTATTCGCCCCCTATAGTTCTAGTTTTGCCTTAAGATCCGCATTCCGCATCCTTAACAATTGGTATCAGAGCATAGATTTTCAAAAAGTTCATAATCTGTTTTTTGAAAATATTAAATGGAAACAAACATTGATAATAATAGTTCTTTTATAGAGGGTCAATCCACTGTTAGACCATCACTATTTAATGGCAGTAATTATTCATATTGGGCATGTAGAATGAAAATATATTTACAGTCACAAGGATTAGTTACAGGGTATATCACACAAACTGAATATGTTAAACCCACTACTAATTTTGCATAACGGAATAATGAACAAAAGGCTGCTGCATAAAATAATTCTAAGGCTATGAATATGTTATTATGTTCAATAGATAGAAATGAATTTAATACACTGTCAGTTTGTAAATCTACTTATGAAATATGGAGAACAGTACAAGTTGTTCATGAAGGAATCAATAAAGTTAAAAAGACAAAGATATTAATGCTAATTAATCAATTTGAGTTATTTAAAATGAATGAGAATGAATCTATCTCCGATATGTATTGCAGATTCCAGAAAATCATGCATTCATTAATGGCTCGGGGAAAAACTTATTCAGAAGAAAACCAAGTCGGAAAAAATACTTAGTTCATTAACCCCAGAATAGGATCAGAAAACACTAGCAATTGAAGAAGCTAATAATGTCATTGAAATGAAAATTGAGGAGTTAATTGGGAATTGATGTCCTTCGATGTTTAATTACAAAAAGAAAGGAAAATAAGCATATGGAAAAAAATCTATAGCATTCAAAGCAACAACAAATGGTTCTGATTCAAGTAGTGAAGACGACGCAGAAATTGCTTTAAGGACAAGAAATTTCAGAAAATTTCAAAGATATAAAAGGAGAAATAATTTTTGGAGAAATAATCAAGGAAGTTTGAGAAGAAATGATGATTGATGTTATAACTTCAACAAACCAGGACATATAAAGAAAATGTGTCCATATCCAGATAAATCAAATCAACAAACAGACAATAGTAATTCGTCAAAGAAGAGAAAGAGGGCATATGCAGCAAATTTTGACGATTCAGATTCATCATCAAGTGATGAAGAGACAGAAACCAGAAATTCAAATATATGTTTCACGGTGATTCAGAATTCAGAAAATATCGAAGAAATGGATCTAAAAACCGGTACACCTTAATTAGTTTTTAAATTTTCTTTTGGTTGATTTGGATGAATGGATGTTTTGTTTCTTTTCCTTGTTTGAATTTGAAATTTAAATTTTAAAACTCAAACTTGAACTTTAAAACTCAAATTTGAAATTTCAATTTTGAAATCCATAATAATAAATAATAATATAATTAATTATAATTAATTCTTTTAATGATGGTTAGGATTAATATTATCTTAGGAAACAATAAATCTAAAATATAAAATGATAATATAATAAATAAAGTCAAATAGGAACATGTCTTTTCAAAATACACTTATATGTCGACATACCCAAATAGACATGTCGACATATGTGCTAGAAAATGAAATTCAAATTTCGAATTTCAAAAGTTTGAATTTTCAAACTTCCCTCCAACTTTTCACCAACTCCCAAAGTCTGAAAAGGTGTCTTTAATTTCTGAAAAGTTGTACCCATCTAATCTCTATTTATTTATCTATTCGATCTTATTCTCTCTACCTCTCATTCAAAATTCAAACAACTTTCTTCATGTCTATACTCTTCAAAACACTCTTTAATGGCTCCTTTAGCGCACCAAAAAACATGAGATTGACCAAAACCCTCAAAAGTCATCTATATAATGATAAGGAAGCAAGTCAAGTCTATGTTGACTATATGGTAAATGAAAAAGTCAACACGGGACCATTCGTTATCTTCGAAGATTTTCCCTCTTATGATCTTCGTTCTCTTTTTCATCAAAATAAAGTTACAAGCTTGATTGATGCTCGGGATAATGATGAAGTATGTTACCCGAATCTCATCAAAATGTTTTATGGAAATGTGGGTCATGGCTTTTATGAAGGAAATGATAATCAAGTATGGAGTGGCGTAAAAGGCACTCAAATCGTTTTAGATTGTGAAATTTTGGGTACTATTTTTAATGTAAGTGTATGGGCTTGGATTTTTCGGAACTCGAAATTGATGAAACGGATTTGGAAACTTATCATCACAAAGCAATGAAAACATGGGTTTTAAAAATTGTTTTTTCTGCCCAAAAGCAAGAATCCTCTGCCGCCACCTCCAATACACTCTCACACCTCGATCCGGAAATTTCAACAGCTCCACACTTAAAGTCCAAAAAGCTCTCTTTGGTATGTTTGGTGTTTATGACATTAATTGGGATGATGTTATTTTCAAAGAATTTAATCCTAAAGAAATGTCCACCAAAGAAAACACTCTTTATCATGGAGTTTATCTTACCCGTATCTTTAAATATTTTGGAGTAGTTCTCAAAGGAGAGGAATTTGTGCTATGAAGGGTCTTTAACATGGGAAATATACATCTTATGTAAATTCCAATCACTTTTAAACCTTATGAAACCTTCGAATATAAACAAGCATGAACACAACAACAAGAGGAAAATCCAATGGAAATTGACAAAGAAGAAGATTCATCTTTAGAAAGTGTAGAATGTCCCACAAATGCTAGTTCCATAACCAAAGAAACACCAAGTTAAGTTAGCCAAAAACCAAAAGAAGATCAAGAAGACTCTTACCCAAATGTCTTCTAAAATGAACAAGTTCTTTGGCAAAGTAGGAAGAAAATTTGGTTTATCATCTTCCACCTCATCATCCGCCGAAGTCTAAACTTATCTAGCCAATGTTATCTTTCGTATTTGTTTGTATTTGCTTTCGAATCTTGTATTTAGTATCTTGTATTAGTTGAATGTATTTGCTTTTAAGTAGTAATGGATGGTGTTTATTTCTATCAAAACAATCTTTAATTTATAGTAAAAACACATTAAAATTAAATAAAGTAAAATAATATTATAAGAAATAACTTTAAATTGAGTAACAATTCAAAATACTCAAAAATTACTTGGGTATGTCGACATGTAAGAATGCACATGTCAACATATAACTGCCAGGTTTTCAAATTTGTTCAAAATTTGAAATTTGAATAACCAACTAGTGTCTCTTCATTTCAAAACGAATTCCAGACCCTATAAATACTTCTTTCTTCCAGCAAAACTTATTATAAATTTCCTCCTTCTATAATCATTCCTTTTATATAACATCAATTTATGTCAAATATTATTCACAATTTGAGTGAAAATCTTGAAGAAACACTCAATTCATTCAAGAATATCATATCTATAATACTTCGTAATCAATGTCATCTTGAACTAATTCAAATAAAGATGGTTGAACATCAAGAAAAGTACTTTTGATGCCATGCCTTGTCCATTATCTTCTCTTTACAGAGATGAAGACAACAACCTCGCTAAAGCACCACCCACAAAAGAAGATGAAGATTAGGAAGTCATTAAGAATGATCCAATCTTTGGAGGAGACAGATGGGTTGAAGTTCCAAGAGAAATTTGAATTTGTTTGAATTGGTTGGTGTGATTTGATTTGTTTGATTTGAATTTGTTTGATTTGTTTGACTTTGCTTGGAAATATTGCTTGATTTGGTTGGATTTGAAACTTGTATTGGATTGAAATACTTGTAAATATTAAACAAAGTGTCTGTAAATACTTTATTTGCTTGAATATACCCTGTTTTCTTTAGTATTGTCATAGAGTTAGGGGGTTACTTAGATTAAGTCATGGATTTAGCAAGAGTATGATTTAGCATAATATATTATAGTATAGGATACTATAGGAGTAATATAGTTAGAGATCTTTTTGTTGATGACATAGGGGGAGAAATTATAAAAAAAAAGGATTAGTTAGGCTTAGTTTAAGGGGTAGTATGTAAAATTTATATAGGATTCATGGTGAAAGGGAATATTCGAAGAATCAGATCAACATATATTAAACAAGTAAACATGTATGAATATTTTATAAAGCAACGTTGTCATCATCAAAAAGGGGGAGTTGTTGGAGAATGGAATTTTGATGACAACAACCTTATTTCAATTATCATTACTAATTATTAAATATATACTAACATCTTTATCTAGAATATATATATATATATATATGTGTGTGTGTGTGTGTGTGTGTGTGTGTGTGTGTGCATGATTTGTATGCATGATTCAATACTAAAGACTGTACAGTTTTAGAGTTCTAAGAGATTCAGGATTCAGAAGAGATTCAAGACTCATGAGTATAAAGATATCATGTTTTCAAGAGCTCAAGATTATCAAGTAAATAGAGCCTAGTTTATATGTAAAACTCGGGTTAGCACTTTCAAATTCTATTTTCCAATTCCTTTTCAAATTATTTAATTTCTTTTCAAAATGATTCCAAAATATTATAAGTATTTTACTTTATGATTCCAAATATCTATAGTTTATAAAGTTTTTATTATAATATGAATATAATATATATAGTTTTAAATTATATAACTTTATAAATATGTTTATGTTATATTCTTATATGTTTTTATACTTTGAAAAACTCACTTTCGAACACTTGTTTTGATTCAAGAATTTCCAGAATTTATATAATGGTTTTAATACTTGAAAAATGATTTTAAAAATAAAAATGTACAACATATGTCGACATAGGCATTTTGACATCTTAACATATGATTATCTTTTCACTATTTGTAATGAAACTTTTGGGACACTATAAAAGGGGTTGATTTTGAATTTTAAATCGTTCTTTTTTCTCCTTATTCACTCCTTTACTTACCACCATTAAAATACTTAAATTTCTTGATTTCTACACTTATACTCTGCCATTTTCAACAAAATTTATATTATACTTCTTCTCTTTTCATTCTCTATCATCTACTCTCTGTTTGAAGTGCTTATCGAAGAGTTCTAGGGCTATTGTAATTGTTTGGGAATTGTTTGGGAAAGGTTATGTTCCTTTTAGCCCTAAAATCAAGGAAAGGGAGCGGTGTTAACCTCGTAGCCGTGAAATCAAGGGCAGTGGAATCAGTGTTAACTTTGTAGCCGTGAAATCAAGGGTGTTGTACTTGGATATTAATAGTAATAAAACTCTACGCAATCAAGCTTTGCATGGGACTGCACGTAGGACTAATCAGAACCAATATAAAATCTAGTGTGTTCTTTCCTTTTTCGCATTTTATATTTTACTTATATCTGTGTCTGTGATTGTTTCTGTATTTGTGATCATTTCTGGTGTGATAATCATTGTTTGATTCATATAGTTATTCAAAATTGTTTAAATTTTCCATAATCTCTTATAAAACACTATTAACCCCCCTCTAGTGTTAGTTTTGCCTTAAGATCCGCATTCTGCATCCTTAACAAAAATTGATGTCTATAGATGTTATATCACTTTGGTGGTGGAGAATTTATTCTCTTGGCTTAACACCCTCCTCTGAGACTTATGTACACAGAGGGTTATATATTAATAGACACTGATATATCTTGTGAGCTGACAATGTGGCATGCAAAGATGCTGATAGATCAAAGCTTTTGTTGAAAAGCAAAGTTTTGTGGATGATGATCAAAGCATGGCTGATATAGCATAGCTTTGTATTGAAATGTGACTTCAGTAAGCCTGACAACCCAAGAATGGCCGAAAATGGGATAGAGGACCACGGAGAAAGGACATACGTTTCCTTCTAGCTAAAAGTGATGCCTTGGTATGGAGCCCAGACAATTTACTTATGTGGATGTTGGAATTGAGGTTCCTCGAATGATGGTCAAATAACCGATCAAATTGTAGGTCCGCCACGACCGGGGAACGTTATTATCAGGAGTAACACTAATCCACCAGGAATTGGTGGGGCAGCTCTGCCGCTCCAAGGGATACATGTTGTCTTCCTTGGAACATTTTGCTAAAGATGTTCCGAAGTCGGATAAGAAAGATCTTTTGCCTTGGTCATTGATCGAAATCCAACTTCCAATACGAACCTTGCGTTATCAGTTGTATACCTATATAGCGACATAATAAGATTGGGTATTACGCCATCTAAAATTGATACATTTATTTTCGGAATTTATTTCCATACTATGCACTAGTAATAGTGAAAGATAAATTTCACGTATCAAGCACGTTTGGCTATTATATGGTAAAATTCTATCCACCGGTTTGCGCTTGCATTATGTGATGGGACTTGAGTCTTATAATAGCTTCATTTTCAAAAAGCATTGCGAGTTTTTATGGCTGGTATTCATATGGAGAGAATCGGTTCCGTATTATACGGCATGGTCCCGTGATTTACCCAAATTTAAAATAAAGTAAATAACTTTTCGTTCTCATACCTGTCCTATGACTGACTTAGTGTTTATTGTTTCCTACCTAAACTATGGGTACCCATATTTTCCACATGACCAGCTAGCAGTTTTGGTTTTGTAGACGCTTTTAGCAGGATCATGGAATATGCCTAGAAATATACTTTGGATTACTTCGTAGTCTTCCGCTGAGTGTATTTATGTTTCCTGTAACGACCCGGGGATTCGCGATCCTTAGTAACCGACATAAACTCAATGTCGACTATTCAAGCATCGGAAATACCGGATAGTCCATGAAAGAAATTAGAGGGTGAGAATAGATAAGATAGAAACTTAGAATAGAAGAAGAACAAGAAGAACATACAGTATTAGAGTAAACACGAATCTCACAGCTGAACGAATAAATATATTTCATAACATAACTTTGAAATAAAACAGTATCTGTATACAATACCATTATTAGAGTATAACACTTACAACACAGTGGAAATAACAATCTATATAATCCTGAAGCCTCCTGCTCCAGCTCTTCAAGTATCTGTAAATCCCGACTACTTTACTGCCCGTACAAAATTGGGCACCCAAGAGTTTAGGGAAAACAAAACAAAATAAACTTTGGGTCAGTCATGTGACTGGTGTGAGTAAACTCCAAATCATTTGATTTAACTTTCAAAGAATCCTTTTGAACCAAAAGATAATCGTAAGACCGATCCACACATAAACACAGATGGTTTCTACCTTACGATAACCCAAATATTTTTCTAAAACGATACTTGTTTGATATTATAATAATGTCGAGATCAAGTAAATAGAAATCTAGCAGAAACTCTTTCATCTCACGTTCTACATATATAAGATACAATCAAAACCGCGGGCTCTTATTGGGGAATGGATTCCAACTATGACAAGGTATGGTTCCACCTTCCGATCAGTGTACTCTAGAAGCGATACACTGAAGTTCAACAAGAACGTCTTGTAACTCGGCCACACATGACTGACTACTCATTTCTCTTGAGTGTATCGGATATATTGTCACCTACGGTTGCTAGCAACATAACCATTTCCCGGGAGATACAAAAGTGAAAAGAAGTAACAAATATGGATATTCTCTAGATGGTGACAATATATCCTAACTGGGTTCGGCCCACTTAGCTCTGCTGCCTGCCCGATTTCTGTCATTTCCCAATTGATGGGGATTGAGGTCATAACGTATCTTTTAACAGATCGCTCCTTCATTTATTTTGAATGCCACATCGTCATACCCGTCAAATCACAAATTGATTTCCCTAAAAATACAACGGGTATAAGCTAAGAGAAACGAATTCCTCCGCCACCAACATAAATACGTTTGAAACAATCAACTTACGCGATCTACCAGATATACTCTGTCAGACGTTCGCCCATTCAAGTTGTCCTGGGATTGGACAATCCGAAGGCACTATGCTGTAAACAGGACAGCCCTTGCATAACTCCGTCTTCAATTATCTTCATCATATTTGATTCGCAACGCTAATGCCATACGTAGTGGTTTTCAAATAATATATCGGATCTTGGTCTCTCCATATTGACAACAGAAATAGTCAAAAACTTTGATAGTCGGTGATTTAACTATCAAAGGAAAACATGTGTGCAAACAATGATATTATTTCCAGATGGAAATTCTATCGATCAGTCATCAATCAACATTAATTCATTTCCCCATTTCTCGTTTCCATATATTCATTAAATCCTTATTTTCTAATTTTAGAAAATATATTTATTAACTTTGGAAAACGTTTCCATTTCTGATTTAAGCATCAATATCTTCCCACATATATTAGTATCTAACTGTAAACTAGTAAGGGGACAACCCCCTACGTATTAACCCCGAAGGCCGAAACCAACATCATCGATACCCAGAAAATCATTCAATTCAACTAATTTCCAGTTAGTTTCTAATTCCAGTAATTCCCTTTAAATTCCTAATTCAAACCCAAAATCCTTTATGATATATTCTTTGCAAAATATTTACTTTAATCAATATCATGTTACACCCGTATGCGAAGAATGGGTCTAAACCTTCCTAATGTAAAATTCTCTTTTTATAAAACTCTGTTCATTTTCCAAATATTTCCCTGTATAATTCTGTTTACTTTCCAAATAAATATTCCTTTTATAATTATAATTATTTCCTATAAATATTTCCTTTTATATTTGTTTTACAAATATTTCCTTTTCTATTCAGTATCTACTTTGAAATTCCTTTTTTTATAAAATCATTTGATTTTACATAAATATACTTTATTTTCAACATACACATTGAAAATTCTCATTTTAAATTCCAGTATTATATTTGGTATTTAAAATACTAAATAACAATGATCGATATCATTCAACACACATAATCAACCATAGATTATATATCACATCATATATTACAATATATGAAAAACAGTAAAATAAATGTTGAGGAATCCAATGGATTCCTCTGACATGTTTCCCGGCATCCACAGATGTTAAACAATATAATAACATCGATTTCATTTCGATATGAAATATTCTGATAAACAGAATCAACATTTGATTAATGATTTATATATATATCGTTATCTATAATTTCAACCAATCAATTAGCAGTTTAGCTAAACAGTCAACACACAGCAATCAATCATCATTTATCAGTTCTAAAAATACGTTATAAAAATATGAATTGGTAGAGTTGGTGAGTTTTACTCACATTGGACAGTTATCATTAAATAACGATAACCATCACTTGATTCAGATGGACAATTTATTTTGCAATAAATTGACACGAGCTCCAATTCACTCCCAGTCAGTTCCATTGTGAAGCCCTTGTCCATACGATCCCAACGGATCTTGTTTCGTCATATTCCAATAATATATGAAAAAGATATGCATTATACAAGTTAATATACAATTTAGATTTAAATTAAAACTTAAATTTCTAATTTCATTGGGCTCACCATATACCTTAAGGCCCAAACCCATTTTAAATTCCCAAGCCCGCACCTGTTTTTTAAATCTGTCTTCCCCATATCGGATTTCACACTTCTGTACATTTCGAACCAAACATCACCGTTGACCGAACTTTTGACTGGCCTCTCCCATTGCTCCGGCCTTCGATGATCATCCCCGACCCCTTCAACCATCTCGCCTTCCCATTCTACACTTGATGGCCGCCACCAGAACAAACTCGGTCACCTTCAAAAATCTCGATTTGTTGCTTCTCAACAAGGAAAACCCATGTCGCTTTCTTCCGAAGACCGCCAGACTCCCCCACGGCGCCACCATCAGCTGCGTCTTGCTCCCCCAATTTCACCTGCACCTTTGAATTCCCCTCCGATCACCTCGTTTCACCTTCGCCATTTGCCGTAGCATCGACTGAGCAAAAGTCGAGTTTTGCCAAAATGCACCGCAGCATGAATGAAGACAATGAAGTTGAAGCTCTCGGACTAACAAGTTCGACAGGTCTATTGCCATCCGATTTCGTGAACAATCGCTTGAGTTTTAATTTTGTGAAGTTTGGGAAGATGACGGACTCTTTTTCTTACAGAAGATGGAAAATAATTAGGTCTTAAGAGTGGGAGAGGTAGTCTGTTATTTATAGGCACAAGTTTAGGATATTTTCATTAGATATTTGTTGGGATATTTCGCTAGATATTTTTATTTTCATATTCGTTTTTCCTTCTAAAAATTCGTGTGATCACACACGATATCCAAAAATCACGAAAATGGACATGCAGGTATAGTTCGACATTACGGACCCAACGAAACTAGTTTCGTCGAATTTTGACTTCGTATGCTCACATTGCATATTTTTAACCATTAAAATACTGATTGTTTTTCACATTAAAAATATGTATGGCCACACAATGACTCTAAAAATTACGAAACTTGGAATCTAACAATAATTTAATATTACGGATCCAACCAAATTAGTTTCGTCGAAAACGGAGGTCGTTTGCAAAACTAGCTATTTTTAAAGCTCTAAATAACCCATTTAAATATATAAATATATTTAAAAATAATTAAATTAAATATTTATAAATAAATATTATCATATATATCCACACTAGAATATCATACAACTCCAATTGGATTTATAACTCGATATTTCAAAATTTCCAGCTATATTGATATTCGATTTATATATAAAATCCTTTTATAATATAAATATAATTTATAAATTTCAAAGGAATTCCATAGTGACTTTTCTAAAATTTGATTTGGATATAAATCAAAATCTACACAATGAAATCTCGATTTTTCTCTTCCATTAGAAAAATATACTTCACCAGCTCCTAACGTTTCTTGTTTCACAGAAATCCGACTTAAAACGGACCCTGTATATTCAGATGAAGTTCAAATCGTCAATTAATGAACTGTCACGCCATTTCAAGCTCGATTTTAATTATAATATAATTATACGTTCAAACTACGTTTATATAATGTATTCATGAATATAATTCAATTCTAAACTGAATTATATATTTTAAATAACCCAAATTACACAATATTATGAATTCCACTATTTTGATTATTTCTGAATTAAATATATTATTCTATTATTTATTTTAATTAAGTAATCCATATAATTTAATTAAACCCCCATTATATTCTCTAAATCACTATTTATATAATTAAATTAATTAATTATAATACCGTAAAAATACGGGACATTACATTTCCACTGTGTTGTAATGTGTTGTTCTCTGATATATTTCTGTTGTGAATCAATTACTTGTACTCTGATTGTACTCTGATGTAAAATTATTGCAATGACAATGAAATGTACTTTTGTGTTTTGTTCTGATATGCTGTATCCCAAATGGTTCGAGAATTTTTGTTCTTTTGGATCGAACCTGAGTGGCTTACGATTGATTTGAAAGCGGGGATTTTCGTATCGTTGCAGTATGGGGCTACAAAACAGTGTGATAGTGTTTTAAGACTATGTGTTTATTACAAGTTGGTTTCGGCCGCTATGCGGAGCATGTACTGGCATAGCTAAGCTTCACCTTTTCCTTGAATCCAAAACTTTGTGCTTTGGTGTTTCTCAATTCCACAAGAGAGGTGCGGCATGTTCACTATGTGGCATGACATATTCCTAGATTTCAGGTGCCTTAGGTTTCTAGAATTCTAATGACGATTCACCATCTTATATATGTTGAGTTTTATACATTACTATGTACTATTTGATACTAATTTTATGGTGATTATACTATTTTGTGGTGAACTCTTAATTGAGTTCGACTGTTATATTTATGTGTGCTCCATCGTATTTTCTATTGATTGAGATTTTATAGACCATCATAGCCTTAAGCTTAGATTATTAAGACGGTGGAAGTAGTTATAGTGTACAAATTGTGTTATACTTTAGATGAGACCCATGAGCTTGAGCTAGTGGACCTATCTCGTGGTTTTATGCTACTTGTGAGTTGAACATATCCCTCTTTCATTAAGAGGAGATATTCCTTTTGTGACATTATTTTGCGTTTATTATGTTATTTGACATGTTTAATTAAGACTAACCGTGTATTTTCTACTTAGGTCAAACTGAGTTGTTTCAAGTCTGCACTATTGTAAATATCCGGATATTCTCAAATACTATGGATTATCAAAGTGGGGGCGCTTAGGCGTGTTTGAGTTTTTCACTTAGTTGATTCATTTTGGTCCTATGCTTTGCATATATTCTTTTTGGGAAGAGATGTTGTCTATATTGTGGTGCTTACACCGACTTATGTATGTTGCTCTGTATTATACTTGATGTATATGTATATCTTTGACTATGTCGGTTGTTCTTTGACCTGTGTTGAATATATATATATATATATACATATATGTATATATATATATACACACACACACACACTATTTTGTTCTGAATCGATCTGATAGCCACCAGAGCATAGCATTTAATGCGTATCAAGTACGTCGAGCCGTTGAGGTAACAAAAACAAAATATAAGCATTATTTTCGATGTACTCAATACTTGTCAATGCAGATATACGGGTAGTATCTTCTAACCAACCTTATTCTCCACTTTAGTAGACAATATTATTATGTAATGCTATTTATTAGAGTAGATTTCGAGGTGGGGGGTAACAACATAATTCCATTTTTTGGGTTTTCCCTCTTTCTAATATCGATCTACACTCCTTCTTGTCATACTTCTCCATCTCCAAATCTTTGTTGTACTTTCATTGTCTTCTACCACTCATCTCACCATATCAACTTCATATTCAACTCTCTCATCGAACTTTCTTCTAATTCATCAATTTTCCTTTTTCCACTTTAATTTTCCATATTAATGCAAACTTTTGTTTCTTTGACAGAAGATGATGGATCTGATAATATCGCTCATGATTGATTCAATAATGAACAAGATGATGAAGATGGTGCAAGGAAGAGTTTATATTTCTGAGTAAAACATAAAAGAATATTCAAATAGACAAAATAAGAATAAAATCGGCACTTCAATATTACAAAAAATGATACTACAAGAAAAATAGGTATCTGAAAGCAATCCTCATTAAACTCAACCATCAAAAACAAAAAAAGTATAATCTTTATCACAAATGATACCTACAAAATATAAAACTGATACCTAAATCTGCTACTAAAATTAATAATAACTATAGACGTTTATAATATATATTTGATATTAGCCAACTTAAGTAAATATTTAATAGTAAGAAAACAAAAATTCTTCTTATTTATTATCATATTTAATTGATAATAAACTCATTCTTTTTAGAATAACAAATCAGAAAACAAAACTAACATTTTTTTTGTTAAAAATGATTACTATAGTCTGTAAAACTGATACCTAAAATATGGTATTGAAATAAACCAAAAAAATGATTTTTACGGTGTATAAAACTGATTCCTAAAACCTACTATTGAAATTAATAAAAAAATGATACTTAAAATAATAAAAAGATTACTTGAGTCTATAAACTGTTGTGCAAATAATTACACAAATGCGGAAGCAATACAAAAAGAGGATCTTGATTTTCCAATTGAACATCAATCTAATTTGATAGCAATTATTCTATTACATTAAACACTTAGTAAATAACTATATCGAAGAAAGAAAGAAAGAGACGCACAATATTTATACTGGTTCCACTACCATGGAGGTAGTGTACATCCAATTCAAATGAGAGAGATTTTATTCTACATGAGATGATTACAAGAGATTACAAAATAGGAGTTTATATATCCAAACCTCAAATTAGGCTTAACAAGAAGATACACTCCATTTGGGGATCACTGGCTCCATGTCAGGATGGGTTTACTCAATATATAACTAGCAAAATCTATGTGAGTCATCAATCAATTTACCAAGATATAGTAATAAATAACGAAGATAAATTACATAGGAAATAAGTGGTACAAACATAGAAAGTAAATCAGTCATTCCCTTCCTTTGAAAATATGGTAAAAAATAATCCTGCATTTATTTTCATACCATCTCATGCACATGCAATCAATATCCATATTAAAAAATATTTATTTTCCATTTTGCATGTCTGTTTCTACCAGTTTGTGATTTTAAATCACCAAAATTTAACACTCCACCATGATGTAAAATCACATATCTTCAACACATCACCTCTCGTCAAATTCTCTTATCAACATAAAACTCTTCAAAAAGAACTCCACCTTAAACCAAAATCTCATAATGAGATAGAAACCAAAAATGAATACTTACCTAATGGGTTCCAGCAAAGCTACCCCGCATCACACCTTGATAATGAGCTCAGACAATGTCCTCGCCCGCCAACAAAATGTTAGAGAATAGAGTTTTGACGGCAAAAACCTTATTTCAATTATCATTATTAATCAATTATAAAATATACACTAACATATATATCTAGAATATATATACATATATATGCAGACTTTATATGCAGGACTTAAATATAATAGACTGTGCAGTTTTTAGAGATTCAAGATTTATGAGTTATCACGATATCAAGATTTCAAGAGTTCAAGTAAAATATAATAATTGAGTCTAGCTTATATGTAAGACTTTGAATAGCACTTCAGGTTCAAAATCTGATTTTCAAATTTCAAATTCTGTTTACAAAATTCAAATCCTGATTTCAAATTATTTTCTAAATGATTTCAAAATATTATCTTACTTATGATTTCAAACATATATGCTTATAAATTTTTAATATATATAAGTTTATAATATATAGTTAAATAGTTTTATAAGTTTTAAATCTTATAACTTTAAAAATATGTTTATATAATATATTACTATGTTTCCAACTATCCATATAATTTTACACTTTAGAATATTCATTTAAATTATTAAGTTTTGATTCAAGAATTTCTAGAATAATATGTATGTTTAAACATTTGAAAAATAATTTTAAAAATTAAAATGTTATACATATGTTGACATACATAACTGGATATGTCGACATACAACTGTCATAATTTCAATTTTCAAAGGAAGTGTCTTTTCACTATTTGTAACATTCTTGAAACGTTGCAACCATTGGGACACTATAAAAAGGGACTGATTTTGAATTTTTTTTTAATAATTCTTCTTCTCCATCTTCACCCCTTTACATACCACCACTAATATACATCATTTTCTTGATTTCTACACTTATATTCTGTCGATTTCTACCAAATACTATCAAACTTCTTCTCTTCTCAATCTCTATCAAATACTCTCTAAATTGAAGTGCTACTGAAGAGTTCTAGGGTTATTGTATTCATTTGGAAATTGTTTGGTAAAGGGTACGTTCCTTGTAGCCCTCAAATCAAGAAATGGGAGTGGTGTTAACCTTGTAGCCGTGAAATCAAGGATGGTGGAATTGTGGTTAACCTTGTAGCCGTGAAATCAAGGGTGTTGTACTTGGATATTGATAATAAAAAAACACTGTGCAATCCAGTAATGCATGGAATTGGACATAGAATTAATCCGAGCCAGTGTAAATCAGGTGTGTACATTCCTTTTCTGCATTTTATATTTACTTATATTTGTGTCTGTGTTTGATTTTGTGTTTGTAATCATTTCTGCTGTGTATGATTCATAAAGTATATCAATTAAGTTTAAGATTTTCATAAATTATTTATAAACACTATTAACCCTCCTCCCCCTCTAGTGTTTATTTTGTCTTAAGATCCGTATTCCGCATTCCCTAACTCAAAATGTTGCAAATATCCAAAATCAAAAGAAGGTAGATTCCAAAGTAATCTCAACGCTACTAAAGCCAAAAATGATTCTCTCAATCACAAATTCAAATACAAAGTCCAAATCTTTGTAGGCAGGATAAATCTCTCTCCTTCTATATACTTGCATGTAGCACTACTCCTTTAAGTCGACATCACAAAATCGATGATGTACCACAATGGCACCAAATCCGCCAAAATTTGCTTTATGAACTAAACTCTCCAAGTTGGCATCACAAGTCGATAAGCCTCAACGACGTCAAATCCATTACCAAAATCAGCTACATCAGATATAATTTATAAATCTAATGGTCCCTTCAACATAATAAACTATGTATCATCTATCTCTCATACAATGAAAGCCATACCTAACAGATCTCCATATTGGTGAGTATTTCTCAACTGAACTTGAAGTTATACGAAGTCCTCAAACAGTCGGAAAGGTCGCTAACACCTCCAGCGGTTCGTCTTTGGTCCCTACCACCTCCAAGCAGTTTATCCAAGTTGTTTTCTACAAAGAGTCACTTTTCAACAGTTGGGTCAGGCCACGAACAAACATTCAACTCCACCTTAATGTGAATCTGAAGCTCAAGCTATATCAAAGTTCCAAGCTTGTAACACTATTCTCTCTCAACATAATCCTCTCCACCAAAGTCTCCTTTTCTCCCATAGTAATAACATAATCATCACTGAATCTACAAACCTTTGTTGAAATAATTGATGCACAATTTAAAACAAATCGTCTTGCTTCGATACCAATCTGTTGTGCGAAAAGGTTGTACAAATGCAGAAGACAATAAAACATGAAACTTGTCGATTAATTATCAATCGCCAACTCAGTAAAAATAACCACCAAATAAAACAAAATAGAAGAATTGTATAAGACACAAAGATTTAATGTGGTTCGGCTATGCTTATGTCCACGGACCCAACATCTATACCTTATTTCATTGAAGAAAGAGATTACAAAAGAGAGCAAGAGAGATTACAAAATTATAGGTAGCAAATTGGAGAGACTACCCTATAATTACAAATTGAATCATCAATTTCTTCAGAAACTCGTTGCACTCAAAACCCTTAATTGATTGACTATAGAAATTAGGGTATACTGAAGAAGGGGATAATAGTGGATGCTCTCACTCAATCATGCTCCACAAATAGGAAGATATAAATAGGATTCAGGATGAAAGGTAGCTTAGAGATGAAGAAAAATGGTTTCCTTATTGCCTTGGAATCTTTCCAAATCTCCATAATGTGATTGCAATGTAAATGGAAATTGAAGATCATGATTCCCATATGTTCGGTAACAACCCAGAATTTTGACAATAAATAGTTATTTAATTAGAATCTCAAAAATCGGAATTTTTGCAAACGATGGAATTTGACCATGAAACTTTAACCTATGCGTTCATCTTGGAATTCTAGTCAACTTTCTTGTTTGGAATTTCGCGAACGGAGTCTGCATGTTAAAATTACGTACGAAATACGAAAAATGGACAGAAATAAATAGAATAAATATAAAATACCTTTTATTACCTGCCTTCACTGGGACAAATCGTTGAAGGGTGATCAACACCCTTGCCTGAAGCGATCGACCGCTTTGAGCCAGATCTACCCAGTGACGGCTAGGTTTTGAAGGGTATTTTGGTTACATTTTATAATATAAATGGATGGATGTTAAAAAAAACAAATCCAATAGTCCAAGGCCAATTCCACTCCTATAAATAAAGGGGTAAGGCTTATTCTTTTTCCATATAAATCTACAATGGTAGCGGAGCTCTGCCATTTTCCTCCTTCTCCAAACCTAATTGCTAAAATAAAATTATATTCATACATAGCAAATCAAATCCAATTAACATGAAATTGAGAGGTTTAGTAGGTTTAATGGAAAGGAATGCAATTTGATGCTCCAAATCAGTTTCTCCCCTCTTCATGTTTTCTTACATCTCTACAGATCTGGAGTTTTCTCCTTTCAAGATAAATTGTAGATTAATAAGAATTTGGGGATTGTAGGCCTAAAAGGGATCAAACTTTGGATTTGGAGGTTATAAGGTGAGTGGGAAATTTATGAATACAGTTATAATAACTTATATGTTTCGTTTGAATCATATCTATGTTCTTATGCCTATCAGATATGTTCACTTAAATATTGTGAATTTATTGACAACCATCAGATCTGATTATAAAATGGTTAAAACTTGTGAATTATAAGTTGTGGTTATGTATAAAATAAATTGTAGGATTCTTAAACTTGTTCACACATGCTCCTACAGTTATGTCATGAAATATGTTGTATATGTTGCATAGCACCATGGATTTGGAAATTGGTCCCATTAAACACCAATTTGATGTAGTTACATTCCAAATCTTTAGTTAAGTGTTGAATAATAAAATATGTGAATTTGGGTAACAAGATGAAACTAGTAAATTATGTGATTGTAATATAAAAAGAATATTTCTGTTTGTATTCAGTACTGTTGGGTTTTTGCTTAATTGTTGTAAATATGCCATTTTCCTCTTTTTGAATAAAAAAGCATTATTTTGGAAACACAAGAGATATGATTAAAAAAAGGGAAATTGGTGAAATGTACATAAATATATATGTATGTATGTATGTATGTATGTATATTTGTGTGTAATTTGCACAACTATTCCAAATTATATATTTACATAAATTTCTTGTGATTTAAAAATATGTCAATTCCATTAATTAGGCATTATTTATAATGATTACGGCTAATGGTCTTTTTGTAAGATTGAAACCTTTTGGCAAGATTGAATGCAAAAAGTAATGTTTGATTATTGATTAAACAAAACTACTTAATTTTAAAATAAGAATAAAAACAAGAATAACTACATTGACCGCACAAAAACATAAAATATAAATATATATATATATATTATCCATCCAAATCAGCATAAAACGGAAAAATATACATTGTATTGAATGTTTGAATGTTGAACGGTATTCACTTATGGAATCATACATGTAAACTATATTCCATATTTAATGAATATATTTGTGGTGACCATTTGTAGCATTCAATATAATTAATTGCAATAAATAGAACCGCAAATCAATAAATAACAATTGTAACCAATATTGATTGGGGAAAGTAAATATAATAAGATAATGGATACAATTCTTAAATTAATTAGGATAAATACTGTAGACCCCAATTAGGAAATTTAAATTTATAAACCGCACTTTGACACGAGGTTAAGCTTGACTTGTGGAATAAGTCTGTCAGGAACCAAATAGTATATTCAACATCCACAGGTGGTAGGCTTAATGTGAGAGGTCAAATTCATAAAGATAAATGTACTAAGGCACAAGGTTAAGTTCAACTTGTGGTAGAAGTCTGCCCGAAACCGACAGGCAAATCCAGCATCCACAGGTAGTTAACTTAATGTGAGAGGCCTAGTGCATAAATATATATATATATATATATATCTGTCAACCATTAAATAAATAGGTAAATAAATGAATAAGAATAGTAATTGCTTGTTGGGTTACAATAAGTAGATATCTTGGGACAGATAAATGGTTGCCTTAGGAGAATATGACCATTATGGTCATAAAGGGCAATAAAAATAGAAACAAAAGAAAATGGGTGTCAAAAAGGGGATTAATGGATATCGATTGTCGTTTAAATACTAAGTAAAAATTAGGGATAAATCAAATAAATACCCTAAGGAAAAAGGGATACAACCTTCCTTAGTTATGTTAATAAACATTGAGCTGGAAAATATAAAATATAGTTGGACCTAGTAGGTTAGTAATATAAATTATTATTAACCATATAAACCTGTGATGATAATGAATTGTATGCGTATAATATTTCCGTGTAGAGGAACTAAACGGAAATAATTTAATAACGTAGCCTACTTTATCCCAATAGGGAAAGGTGCTAAAGACAGGTGTGTGTGGGCATACCCAAACCTGGAAACCAAAAATGTCAGATATGACTACCTATCATACGGGAAGTAATAAGCAAGTAAAGGGGTTATCTAATAAGGTCGGCTAGAAGGTATGGCGAATGATAAAATACCATCTCTCACCTTATGTGAGGCAAGGTATATATGTGAATGACAGAAGCCTTAACTAGTAGGGCCCGTAGCTAGTTCCCTCTAGTTCATGTTAACGTTAAGTAAATTATCGATAAATAATAAGTAACCAATCGGTCCGCCTAGGTTCTTAAGCGATCAGGAAGAATCCACCATATTTATTATTGATAGTGAGGTAATAAATGATAAAGGATAACCAAATGGAAGTATATGGATATAGAAACTCCGTAATTAGTGGTCTAATCTCGATACAGTAACTAGCTAAGCTCTGGTATAAAGGCTTCACAAAAACATGCGTAAACGTTCTATCTTGGTATTATATCCTAAAATACTACTTTGGGAAAGAGTAGTAGAGTCGTGCATAAAGATTTACAAGGTTTGGCTAGAATCACTAACCTTGTTAGGCATACATCTTGGGTTGAACTAAACCGGATACATCTGTGTATTATAATCTATGTTGTACATTTCTTAATCACCAGAACATGTTGTTTTGACCCCCATCCTCATTACAACTTCCCAGGTTTCCTAGAGAACGTCGGGTTCTCATAGATGTTTAAGTTTGGCTTTCGGTTTTGTTCTTTCTCATGCTCGGTATTGGCAAAGTGGCTTACTTTGAAAAAGGAAGTTACTTGAGTTAATACTAGTTTATCTTATTTTGTTTCCGGTGCAAGTTATTTTATCGTACTCTGATTTTGCTCATGCTCATTTATTGCAGGTACCAGATTTAAACGCTTCAAGCTTGGATGTGTTTGAATTTTGATTTTTGTCAAAATTTGGGCATAAAAAAAATGTGGGGTGTTACATTTGGTATTAGAGCTTAGGTTAAATGATCAGAGGAATTAGTTAAATTAGGACTCATAAGAGAACGTAATCAATTTTCTTTTCCATTTTTCTTCTTCTTTCTTACTCGGCTTTAATCTGTTTCGACGATGAGATTAGTCGTGGGCCTAATTATATAAGATAGGCTTTAATCGACTAAGAATTGAAATACGTTGAGTTTGGGTTTCTAGCCAATTCTGTCTTACCCCACAGTATGTTGGCGACCTCGTCATGAAGAGCATGAGGATGACATATAGTGAATCCCGTTGATTCAAGCTTGGAGACTGGAATAGTAATATATAAAAATCTAGCTACAATTGAGATAGTCGCGATTTCTAGTGTTTGGTTTCGTTGACAGTTCCGGTTAAGACCATTACTCGGTCCAAAACGGGAAAATTTCACATTAGTATGCCATATTTGTTTTGGGAATAGAATTATGAGGTATATCCATTCCTTACTTCGTTAAATTTCCAAAACTACCTTTGTTTAAATATTCATTTGAGTTCTTGGCCTTATTTTTGAAGGAATTTATTTTTAAAACTATTTGTAAAAATAAAATGGGTTTTGATGGTTTTGGATGACGGTTTCGAAAAATGATTTTGTGAAAGCCTAGTTTTATAAAGATATGATTTTAAAATTTTAATCTATTTGTATTTCAAAATTTTGGGGCTTAGTGTATTTTTGATAAATATAATCTGATTGGTAGGAGATATGGAGTTAGAGATGACAAGGAATATGCCACTAAACTTGGAAATAATGACTATCTATTCCTTATGATTTTTATTATCCCTCTCGATATATATATATTGGATAATTTGTTGAATTATCATAAGTGATCTTTTAATATTTTAAAGCTCCAACATTTTTGAACACGAAAAGGTTTTTCGGTTTGTAATATAAACTAGAATATACATAGTAGTAGTAGTAGTAGTAGTAATAATAATAATAATAATAATAATTGGGTTTGTTTGGAGTTGGTTCAGAGTTCAACTACGGTCTTTGAATACAAATAATTGAGTCTTACAAATAAGAATAATAACTATAAATCCTTCGAGTTGGTTCGGAGTTTGACTACGGTCTTTAAATACCGTGATGATAAGGATAGTTATTTTTTGGATCGCGTCAAATCTTAAAAGATAATGCAAGATGATTAGTATTTTAATTTGGCCTAATAAGGTCAAGGTCCAACCTCTGTACAAAGCCTATTTGGTAGTTGACCATTTAATGCTATACTAGGACAGTCAATTAGTTGATGAGTTTTGGTACAACTTGAACCGAGGACTCAACTGAAAAAGTGCGTCCAAATTACCCCCTAAACTTCCTTCTTTCGTCCTTTCTTCCTCATTTATTTGATCATATCTCTATCCTTCTTCTCTTTCTTTGTTGCTCCCTCGTCTCCTCTTTTTATGTGCTTGTTTTCATATTAGATCTTGCCTCACTAATACTCCAAGATTAATTTCTTATCTTCAACCATTTCTTGGCCTATAATACCTAGTTGTAATATTCGATCCTACTCACACCATTTAAGTTTCCTCCTTAGGTATAGATCATTTGGTAGGATCGGAATGAGAAAAAAGATCTCACCGTTTTGGAGCTAAGGTAATTTGTCAAGGCAGTTGGACTTGCACCGGTCAGTTGCTTCAAGATCTTAGAATAGGTTGTTGTTTGTGCTACATCCGCCTTTGTTATACCTTGTTTGAATAAGTTCTTTCGAAGGTGATTGTCGTTTTAGAGATAAAGAATAAGATATCTTTGGATGGTTTTTCTGAGAAGAATCTCGATGAGATTTTAGAGGAATTCATGTTGTATGCGAGCTTATATAGTCTCTTGTTTGACCGGCTTTGGCGATTTTGCAGCAAATCTATTTTTCTTAGTGTTAAATTTTTTTTTTTTAGAAATCTATGTTTGAACTTCCCATGTAGACGTGTGACCCATTTAGCACATCGTTTTATAAATGGGAAGTTATGACTGGATTTGTCTCATGATGCGGAAATAATCCTTTGTTTGATCGGTGGTTATCATTTAGTGTCGCATCATGTTTGATTCAACTTGTTCTTGGGTGTTGTCTAAAGGAGTCACTTTCTGTAATTTTGCCTATCCATTTTGTCTATAGACAATATTAGGTGGATTTCCATGAGAAGCAGTTTTGTGGTAGGTCTTTTTTCTTATCGCAAATTCTCTCATAGAAGAGATAATGATGTAAGAACCTCCAACAACACCAAAAGTGTTTGTAACACGAGGTTGAGCATATTGTTACCATGATATTGTTAATTAAAAGATCGTAGAAATTGGTCTAAGCTCCAGCCGCGGAGCAAGATATCTCGTTGTTTATAACCATTGTTTTGGGAGTTCAGTGTTGTTTTGTCATTGTCTTTGTTGTGGTCCCTTTCCAACATCGGGATCCTTGTTTTGTGGTGATTCGTGCTTGTAACTGTTAGTGTTGTTTAAATCGCACGACTTAGGTTAATTAGGTTTCTAAGTTTGGAAATGTTTGTTCCATTCACGCATGCCTGTTTAAATGAAATCTCATTTTTCTAATATAAGCTAACAGCTGTCCTAATGCTGGAAAGAATAGAATTCTGTGTTGGATAAATTTTAGCAAAGAACCAGTTCTATGTCACGGGTATTTAAATGAATAAATCATCGTTCCTTGTTGAAGCTAAAATTTATTTTGGTCTTTTGCGTGTAGTTTCAGTTTCACATTTTTGTCATGACTAACTTCCTTTGTCGCCAACATGTGGCTTGAATCATTTAAGTTTCCGCAAAATGCAGTTTTTGAAAATGTTGTTTGAAAAAAAAACTTTTACCCTTTTAAATTTTTAACTGATTTACTTTCTTTTATTTCGGTTTGTGCAAAAACGCAAAATTTGGATATGGCAGGTTGTGCCTATTTAAACATTTATTTTACATTTAAATAGATGATTTGAATGGCGTAAAGTGCAAGTTACCTGAATTTTGATTTTCATACGAATCTCATATGAAAAGTTAAAAAATATTGAAAAGGAATTTTCAAAATAAATATAAGAAATTTTTAAGCGAAAATTTATTTGGTCACATGAATAGTGTAACGAAGATGTTTAGATGATTTGTGTGCACGTATAGCGGTGCAGTAGGACCAATGATACGAAAAAAACGTTAACGACAACAAGGAAAATGTTGTTTTAACCTTGGAAAAGTTGTTTCCACACCTTGTCAATGATGCGCGCGAGCTATTAATTAACTATTTCTATGTTTTAAAGCTTTTTCTAAGCCTCCATTACAGTCTATAGATGAAAAAATGTGAAGTATTTTGGGTAACTGAGGTGAAAATTCCACTGTACGGCGGAAAATGGAATATTTGTAAGTGGAAGAAATGTTTAAATTCTTCATGTCAGTTACCTTTTTATGGTTTAAGGGAAATTAAATAGGAAGATTGCATGACATTTTGGATGGTAGGATTTGGATGAAAAATTGGTTGCTTCACACTTTTATTCGTAATTTTGTGAGGGTTAAGGATGAAACAGATTTTTCAAAATTTGCACTCATATAAAACTACCAGTATATTTAGGATGTTTTACATCATGTTTTCAAAAGTGTTTTAAAAATCTCATTGCATACATATAGAGGGCCCGAATTATAATCATCTTGCATGCATCTTTTATGGTTGAAATGCATTATGTACACCATGCACATATACACATGGTTGCAAAGTGGATGTACCCAAATTAGTTGTGTAGGGTAGGATAACTAGGTGTCAAAATTTTGGGACGAAATTCCTTTTAAGGGAGAAGAGCGTAACAACCAAGAATTTTAACAATAAATAGTTATTTAATTAGAATTTCAAAAACAGGAATATTCGCAAATATTGGAATATGACCATGAAACTTTAATTGATGCGTTCGTCTCATTATTCTGGTCAACTTTCATGTTTGGAGTTTCGCGACCGGAGTCCGTATAAAAATGTTACGAACGAAATACGAAAAATGGACGGAAATAAATAAATAGAATAAATAATAAATATCTTTTATTACCTTCCTTCACTGGGCAAAATCGCTCAAGGACAGTTGACACCTTTGCTTGGAGCGGTCGACCGCTTCAAGCCAGATCTTCCCAGTGACGGCTATGTTTTAGAGGGTACTTTGGTTATATTTTATAATATAAATGGATGGATGTTAATTAAAACTAATCCAACGGTCCTAGGCTAATTCCACTCCTATAAATAAAGGGGTAAAGCCTCATTTTTTTTCCGCATAAATCTGGAGCGGAGCTCTGCCATTTTCCTCCTTCTCCAAACCTAATTTCTAAAATAAAAATATATTCATACATAGCAAATCAAATCCAATTCAAATGAAATTGAGAGGATTAACAGATCTAATGGAAAGGAATGCAATTTGATGCTCTAAATCAGATTCTCCCCTCTCTTTCTGTTTTCTTACATCTCTTTAGATCTGGAATTTTCCTCTTTCTAGATAAATTGTAAATTTATAAGAATTTAGGGATTGTAGGACTAAAAGGTTTCAAACTTTGGATTTGGATGCTATAAGGTGAGTTGGAAATTTATGAATACATTTATAATAACTTATCTATTTCATTTGAATTAGATCTATGATTTTATGCCTATCAGATCTGTTCATTTAAATATTGTGAATTTATTGACAACCATCTGATTCGATTATAAATATGGTTAAAACTTGTGAATTATAAGTTGTAGTTATATATAAAATAAATTGTAGGATTCTTAAACTTGTTTACACATATATGTTCATACAGTTATGTCATGAAATATGTTGTATATGTTGCATATCACTATGGATCTGAAAATCAGTCCCATTAAACACCAATTTGATGTAGTTACATTCCAGATCTTTAGTTCAGTGTTGAATAATAAAATATGTGAATTTGAGTAATGAGATGAAATTGGTAAATTATGTGATTGTAATATAAAAAGAATATGCTTGTTTGTATCCAATACTGTTGGGTATTTGCTTAATTATTGTAAATATGACATTTTCCTCCTTTTGAAAAAGATATTATTTTGGAATCACAAGAGATATGATTAAAAAAGGGAAAGCAGTGCAAATGTATGTATAAATATAATATATATATGTTTGTGCGTAATTTGCATCAACTATTCCAATATATATATATACATACATGCATTTCTTGTGATTTCGAAATATGTCAATTCCACTAATTAAGCATTATTTACAACGATTACGACTAACGATCTTTTTGTGAGACTGAAGCCTTTTGGCAAGATTGAATTCAAAAAGGAATGTTTGGTTATTGAAACCAAATCATTTAATTTAAAAATAAGAGTAACAATAATAATAAAAATAATAATAACTACGTTGACCGCACGAAAACATAAAATTTAAATATATACATGTTATCCATCCAAATCAGCGTAAAACGGTAAAATATACATTGAATTGAATGTTTGAATGTTGAACAGTATTCATTTATGGAATCATACATGTAAATTATATTCCATATTTAATAAATATATTTGTGGTGACCATTTGTAGCAATCAATATAATTAATTGCTATAAATAGGACCGCAAACCAATAAATAACAATTGTAACCAATGTTGATTGGAGAAAGTAAATATAATAAGATAATGGTTACAAATGCTAAATTAATTAGGATAAATGTTGTAGACTCCAATTAGGAAATTTGAATTTATAAACCGCATTTAGGCAGAAGGTTAAGTTTAACTTGTGGAATAAATTTGCCCCGAACCAATCAGCATATCCAGCATCCAAAGGTAGTCAGCTTAATGGGAGGGGTCAAATGCATAAAGATAAATGTACTAAGGCACGAGGTTAAGTTCAGTTCAGTTCAACTTGTGGTAGAAGTCTGTCCGGAACCGACCGATAAATCCAGCATCCACAGGTTGTCAACTTAATGTGAGAGGCCTAGTGCATAAATCTATATATATATATATATATATATATATATATATAACAGTCAACCAATAAATAAATAAATGAATAAGAATAGTAATTGCCTGTTGGGGTGCAACAAGTAGATATCTTGGGACTGATAAATGGTTGCCTTAGGAGAATATGATTGTTATGGTCATAAAGGGCAATAAAAATAGAAACAAAAGAAAATGGGTGTCAAAAAGAGGATTAGTGGATACTGATTATCGTGTAAATATTAAGTCCAAATTAGGTAAGAAATCAAATAAAACCCTAAGGAAAAAGGGAGACAACCTTCCTTAATTATGTTAATCAATATAGAGCTTAAAAATATAAAATATAGTTGGATTTAGTAGGTTAATAATATAAAATATTGTTAACCATATAAACTCGTGACGATAATGAATCATATAGGTACAATATTTCTATGTAGAGGGACTAAACGGGAATAACTTAATAATGTAGCCTACTTTATCCTAATAGGGAAAGGTGCTAAAGGCAAATGGGGTACGAATCTGATAATCTTCACATATAGTCCGCTTCCTTGGGTCTTAAGCGGCTAGGATTGAGGAGTCCACTTGGGAATAGGTCTTTCTATTTAGGGGTCTTAAACGTTAGGTGTGTGTAGGCCTACCCAAACCTGGAAACTAAAAACATCAGATATGGCTACCTATCCTACAGGAAGTAATAAGCGACTATGGGGGTTATCTAATAAGGTCAGCTAAAAGGTATAACGAATGATAAAATACCATCTCCCACCTTAAACGGGGCAAGAGTATATGCGTGAACGGCGAAATCCTTAACTAGTAGGGCCCATAGCTAGAGCCCTATAGTTCATGTTAAGGTTAAGTAAATTATTGAGAAATAAAAAATGACAAATCGCCTAGGGTCTTAAGCGATCGGGAAGAATCCACCATATCCATCATTGATAGTGAAACGGTAAATGATGAAGGATAAGCGAATGGAAGTATATGGATATAAAAACTCCGTAATTAGAAGTCTAATCTCGATATAGTAACCAGCTAAGCTCTGGCATAAAGGCTTCACAAAAATATGTGTAAATGTTCTATCTCGGTGTTATATCTTAAAATACTACTTTGGGAAAGAGTAGTAGAGTCGTGCGTAAATATTTACAAGGTTAGGCCAGAATCACTAACCTTGTTAGGCATACATCTTGGATTGAACCAAATGGGATACAACAGTGTATTATAATTTGTGTTGTACATTTATTAGTCACCAAAACTTGTTGTTCTGACCCCTTCCCCTCTTCATTACAACCTCCCAGGTTTTCTAAAGGAAGGCGGGCTCTAGCAAATTTTTAAGTTTGGCTTTCAATTCTCGTTCTCTCTCATGCTCGGTATTGGCAAAGTGACTTACCTAGAAAAAGGTAGTTACTTGTGTTAATATCTATTTATCCTATTTTGTTTCCGCTGCGAGTTATTTTATAGTACTCTGATTTTGTTCATCCTCATTTATTGTAGGTACCAGATCTAAACGCTCCATGCTCGGATGTGTTTGAATTTCGATTTTTGTTGAAATTTGGGTGCAGAAGTGTGGGGTGTTGCAAGTTTCCTTCCTTGCATGAATCTCCAAGCCAATCACTTATCTCTTCATATTACAAAATCAATGAATATACACATTTCCTTATCTATATATCTGTTGATTGATAAATTGATTATGTAATCAATTAGTTCCCTATCAAAATATCCTCTCATATTTTTTAACATATTGCACAATTAATTGATTGAATCAATTAGCTAATTTCTTTCCCTCTTATCATATATGTGAATCACAAATATCCAACACTCTACCTTGATTCAAATATAACAATCTCTCTAAATTATCAAATCTCAAAAAATTGTTGGGTCTACACCATCAAGCTCAATACGAACTACTTTGGGCAATATTGCCCGAACAGAGCTTCCAAATCTTTCCCAAGCATAAGAAAGATAGAAAATACCAAAAATTCTTCAAAAAATCTGATGAAGGAGAAAAACTATGGATTTAGAAATCTGAGAGACTAATGGAGACATCATAAAGCACTTCACTTTCCCTAACTTATATTCAGTGAGGACATGCTCAATATTATCTACTTCAACCTCCTCCTGAATAATTTTACTAGAATATTCTTTGTCAATACCAACAAACTCGCCAACAAGCTCTGCAACATTCAAATCATAAGATAAAGAATCATCATTACAAATATGCTTACAATAGGGCTATTTGAAATAAGAGGTCTTTTCTACAACCGAGCTCCATATAGAGTTTGAACCTTTGACATCTTTTCATCAACCATGATCTCATTGGAAATACCGCTTTCTCTCCGAATATGGAAACAATCTGATGACTCCAAACATGTTTGGAAATTTTGTGTCCACCAAACGTTATCACTTGATAGAGGCTCCACCTTCAATAAAGACCTCTTATCAAATATTACATGCCTGCTAGTCACAATTCTATTAGTTGTTTTGCACCATAACCTATACTTCTTCATTCCTTCTCCATAGCCTAATAAAATGTGCTTGCTTCCTCTAGGCTTCAACTTATCATCTCTCTCATCTTTTAAATAAGCTGAATAACTAAACACTTTAAGGAATGAATAATCAACCGGCTCTCTTTTCCATAATTCTTCTGGGACCTTCACATCTATGGTTATAAAAGGTGTGCGGTTGATGAGAAATACTGCCATAGATATCGCTTCTGCCCAAAGTCTCTCTAATAAACCAGCCGTCAGTCTCAAGTTCATAGCTTTCTCCCATAATACCCGAAACATGCCCTCTGCCACTCCAAAAGAATGCGACTTCAGAGAAAAATCTCTAAATGCATGCTAGGATGCACAATAGTTAGTGAATTCTTATGATGCAGATTCACTACTATTGCCAACTCTAAGAACTCTCAACTGCTTTCTCGACTTCTTTTCAACTAAGGTCTTCCACTTTCGAAATTGGGCAAATATCCCGTCTTTGGCCTTTAAAAAATAAACCCAGACCATACATGAGAAATCATCCACAAATAAGACGAAGAAACTGGCTCCACCTAAAGATGCAATTGGGGTGGGTCCCCACACATAAGAATGAACATACTCTGGAAACTCTGTAGCTCTAGGTCTTCCAACATCAAAAGTGACATGCTTCTTCTTTCCAAAAGAACAATCTCCACAAGAGCTAGGCTTTAATTGAGAATTAATAACAATCAACCTATGCTTCTTCAGTAATTCTAGGCTTTCCTCATCAGCATGACCTAAATAAAGGTGTTAAAACTGAGTAGAATCTAGAATGCTAGAATCAGTAGACACTATTGAATCTCCCAAGACCGTCTCCCCACGAAGCATATAAATTTCATCGACTCGCACCTCTTTCACCAATACCAAGGAACCTTTCGCCACTCTTAAATTCTCTCCATCTATTATTATTTTCATACCAAGTCTACTCAAAGCTCCAACTGACAACAAACTCTTTTGCAGTATCGGAACATGTCGAACATTCATGATAGTCCTAATAACACCATCATGCATCTTAAACCTCACACTTCCAACGCCCACAACATGACAAGATGTGTTATTCTCCAAAGAACTGTTCTGCCATCAATCTTCTCATAATTGACAAAACAACTCCTATTTGGCGTCATATGACAAGAGGCTGCAGAATTAATCACCCAACTCTCTAACAGTGAAATACTGGCTAAGAAAACAATATATCACTATCGCATCTTTCTGCATCTGATCTAACTGCTGCCAAATTTGAAGATTTCCTCTTATTCTCTCTCTTCTTTCTAAGAGCTAAACAATTTCGTATGAAATGTCCCTTCTTCTTATAATAATAATAAACAACTCTTCTAGAACACATGAAGTGGGTCCTATGCATATCTCCTCTAAGCGAATGAAGTTGTTGCTGAAGAACACCATCATTAGTCTTCACTTTAACCTTCCATGTCCCAAAAACATCTATTCTAACAAATTTGTTGATGCCATAATTTTCATACCACTACTAAAAGAATTAGCTATTGGTAACTAATCTAGAACAAGGCAGCTAGCTCTGATCCAAACTGTTGTGCAAATAATTACACAAAAGCGGAAGCAATACAAAAAGAGGATCTTGATTTGTCAATTGAACATCAATCTAATGTGACAACAATTATTATATTACATCAAAAAATAGTAAATAGCTATATCGATGAAACAAAGAGACGCACAATATTTATACTCGTTCCACTACCATCGAGATAGTGTACTTCGAGTTCAAAGGAGAGAGAATTTATTCCACATGAGAGAATTACAAGAGATTACAAAATAAGAGTTTACATATCCAAACCTCAAATTTGGCTTCACAAGAAGATAGACTCCATTTGGGGATCACTAGCTCCATGTCAGGATGGGTTTACAATGAATCTACCCCTCAATATATAACCGGTGAAATCTATGTAAGTCATCATCAATTTACTAAGATATGGTAATAAAAAAACGGAGGTAAATTATATAGGAAAATGGTGGCACAGACATAGAAAGTAAATCGATCATTCCCTTCCTTTGCAAAGATGGTAGAAAATAATCCTGCATTTATTTTTATGCCATCTCATGCACATGTAGTCAATATCTATATTAAAAAATATTTACTTTCCATTTTTCCTATCTATTTCTACCAATTTGTGATTTTATATCACCAAAATTTAACACTATAAACAAGATAATTAGAAAAGAACCGAGGGGAAAAGTTTTAATGAGAAAAAAATATGAGTAGAGAAGGAGGGGAACAATATAAATGATGACAAAATTTTACACAAGACTGCTTTCATGTATGAAATGCTAAAGCAATGCAAACTCATGTCCAGTATCTTTTTTGATTTGTATTCATGCTCAATTATTTCACTAGAACATACTCTAAATAATATATTGACATTTAAGCACATAGTTTTGCACATGGCAACTCAACATACAAATCATTGCAATCACTTCAAAACCAGAAGTAAAAAAATTATCATATACAAATCATACTAGTAGTAAAAAAATGATACTGTAATTATTTATATCTAAACTGATATTATAAGCATGGAAAAATCAATATCGTAATTTGTAATACTTGAAATTAATAGTATCATGCACATACTGATATTAAAGTCTCATATGTTTGTAACTGGCGCTAATCATACTAAAAACTGATACTAAACTATAAATATTTTTGAACAACTTGACCAATACCAAAAAAAAAAGCATCATTTCTTATGCAATTTATTATTCTCAACACGTGTTAATGAATTAGAAGTGATAATACATAACAAAGTTCAATTACAAAGAGCAAATCAATGAACATATTAGTATGTGTTAAACCAGTATAGTTATATGACCATGTTCAATTACATAAAATAGCCCAAACACATAAAAAACCAAATATAATTCTTAACAAGTTCGTATATTCTTAAAACCATGAAAATTATGTTTATTATGATTGTATTGCTTCCATACACTACATCTGTTTTGCTTATTTTGAAAATATGCAAATCTTCATTTCCGTTTGATGAGAAAATCAATAAAAGTATCAGAAATCTTATCCTTCAAGATATAAGTAATAGAAGCACATCACTTTCATAAAATTATGAATGTTCTTCTTCAAATTCAAACATGTTAGCAGAAACACCATTTCCAATTATCCACATTTTAAAGAGAAATTATACTTATAGCTAAAGGTGGAAAACCCTGCAAATATAAATTTAAAAAATATTGTTAAAATAATATATAACAGTTAACCCGAAAATGGATACCTAAAGACTGCTATCAGTAATTCAAAATTAATACCTAAAACCGACGCCAAACATACTGTATAAATATATAGAAACTAATAGCTAAATTTTGATTTATACGTACTGTAAAACTGATACCTAAAAATTAATGGCTAAATTGTGATACCATATACACTGTAAAACTAACACTAAAATCTGATGCTGAGATTAATAAGAAAAATTATACAAAAAACATTTTAAAATAAATGTTTGACACTAACATATTTTAGTAGATGTTCAATGATTATCGAATGGATCATGTAATATAACTCGTGTTCATTTACTCCAAGTAGTTATTGGTGAAAAAAGTAGGAATAAAAACTTAGGGCGTGATAGAAGTTTGTTTTAGCTTGAATGCGTCTGAGTGGTTAATCTTTATATGGATGAAGTCACCTTAATGTGCTGACCATCGTGACAGTATCTCATCATTTCTTCTTAGTCAAAATTGAGATTTCTAATTATTGCAACTCACGTTAACCTTATTTTCGGGTTTACCGGAAATTTAATGGATTTGGAATTTCCAGTGGTTGGAATATTCATCCAAAGCTCTAGAGTTCAACAGAGCTAGTAGCATAAAATTTCGTGGTGGAAGTAAGAATTGAGTTGTTGGCGAGATTGAAGAAGGAGAAGAAAATGACACGTGATAATTATGCTTTACACTTTGTTCTTTAGAATAAATTTTAGCGATTGTCCTTTGGGCTGGATAAGCCTCTAACTTTGTCGTTGATGATATTTTCCTATTTATTAATCCTAGAATTGAAAATTAAAATTTATCCTACAAGACGGACTGTAGTTTTTCCTGTTAAGTTAAACAGTTCCACCATTTGTACTAACTTATTGGATTCTATAGCAGTGCTTCCTAGCTCATGGGCATATATTTACAGTAGGGGTAAATAGTTTAAAGGATAAACTTTTAATAAACTTTTTAATTTAGGCTACAACTTTCAAAAATTAAGCAGAAGGACAGTAGAACATTTTTTCCCTCCGTCACCATTGCTTTGTTTTTCCCTTCACCTCCGATTATCATCAACCACCATGTATCTTCAACTATTTGCCCTGAGCACCACCTTTAACCAAGCCGCCGCCTCCAACCAAGTCGTCGCCATTTAACCAAACCCTTAAAAACTTCATCGTTATTGCCTATAGCTCTTTTCCCTTTCATTACCATCGTCTTCACCATCTTTTTTGTCACCATCAATTTCCCTCCTCCCTAAAATTCCTTTGAGACTCGTTGTCCTTTTCTCAATCATATTGTGTCACGTCCCCGTCGCAAGTATATGTTGTTGTATCATTTCCACCCTCCTCATCATTGATTGGAATTTAAAAAAAAATGATACTAAAATTCAAAATTAAATTAGTATTAAATCATGACATTGTCATATTAATTTTTTTATAGTTCAAAAATGCTAAATTGTACTATCACTTTGCATACAGTAAAAAATGTTATGTCGGTCTATCATTTCAAATATCATGAATATGCTGCTAGACTCTACAACCAATATGATATACTAAACTATTACTTCGCATGTTTCAATTGTTTTTGTGAAATTTATAGATAAAATCCCATATGAAACTAATTTTGCACATATCACAAACATGCAGCAGACTTCATAAACAAAAAAGCTACATTAAAATTTTATTTTTTATTTTTTAAACATGCTGGTAGGCTTTGTAAATAAAAATGTTGCATTAGATTGCCATTTTGCATTTTGTAAACATGTTAGTGTATTTCTTTTTTTTTTCTTTTTTTTTTGGCAGGGTATATGTTAGTGTATTTCATTACTAAATGTTATATTTATATATCGCTTTGTATTTTTTAACTACCATTCATTTCGTTCTTTCAAGTTATCATTTGAATGCAAAATGATAGTTTAACAAAACATTTGAATTATGAGTTTTATCATGTCTAAAATATGAAAATGATAGCGTAATGTAACATTTTAGTTATAAAGTCTACTGTCATGATTTTAATATGCAAAATGATATTTAATGTAGCATTTTAATTGTAAAATCTACTAGCATCTTTAAGGTATGTCAAATGATAGTTTAACAAAGCATTTGAGTTATGAAGTCCAAAATCATGTTTAAAATACGCAAAATAATAGTTTAATGTAACATTTTAGGTATGAAGTCCAATATCATGATTACAATACGAAAAATAAGATTTAATGTTACCCATTAATTATAAGGTGATTTTTGTTTTAATCCACAATTTTAGCAAATTAGTCCACCCTATTTTATAGAATCGTTGACTTTCACTAAAATTTTAATTTTGATCAGTGTATCCACCTAAAAAAAGTACGTATTTTTCTTCTTCTCGGTCTTCTTCTCTGCGTCTTGCGTCGTATTCTTGTTTTTGAAATCCTACCATCTGAATCCAAGTTTCCTTTTTTGTATATGTTTGCTGCATTCGATTGCCCAGTAGAATGAGGCGTTTTCCATTGCCATGCAAACCTACAACCTATATATAACAATTGATAATACATTTGTACAATTTTATTTGTTGTTGTTGTCTTGAATGTGGTGCTATGAATGGTGAAGGAGACTGAGTTATTCTATTTTGTTATTGTATAATATCCATAAGTAAAGTTCCTGCAAAACATAGTTAAACATCTGCCTTATGAGGCATTTGAATTCACTTCTGATGTTCCAGTAAATAGCGGTAGTTTACAATTCGTGTTTTTGATGTCTTTGTCATTGTATATGAGAAACAAAACAAGAGCTTGGTAATGCAATTTTGTGTAGATATCCAGGCTGACGGTTAATTGTTTCAGATCATTCATTGACTTCCATTTGCTTTGCAATTTTCTGGTTTCCCTTTTTGTATATGTTTGCTGCATATAGAATGAAGCGTTTTTGTAATGTCATGGTAAAACAAGAAACACAAAAATCGATTGTAAGCTATATGATAGGGTGAAATCTTTAAGTTAATCCACGTGGATTAATTTATTAAAGTAAAATGGTGGATTAACTTATTAAAACCGTGGATTAGAATAAAAATTACCTAATTATAAAGTTAAAGTCCATTAGCATATTTAATGTATGGAAAAATGATATAGCTTAGCATAGCATTTGAGTTACGAAGTTTACTATTATATTTAGAATATACAAAATGATGGTTTAATATAGCATTTTAGTTATGAATCCCACTACCATACTTAAGTTGTGTATACAAAATGATAGTCGTAGTATTTGAATATACAAAATGTGCAAAATGATAAGTATATATATATATAGCATTTTAACCTCAAAATGCACCAACACAATTCAAATATGAAAAATGATGATTTAAAATAACATTTGAGTTATGAAATCCATTATTTTGTTTAAAATATGCAAAATGATAGCTTAATATATTATTTTATCTATGAAATTTGATATATTACAAATAGCAAAATGATAAATAAATATAGCATTTTAATCACAAAATGCAATAGCATATTTGATAGTTAAAAAGGCATATATTGGTTAACCCAATTGGGTACCTGTGGAAACCAATTTATACCTAAGATATATTGGTTAACCAAGCAAAGTACAAAATATAAAAGACTTCTCAATTCCAAACCTAATCGGGTACATATGAAAATCAATCTATACCCAAAATATATTGTTTAACCGAGCAAACTATAGAATGCAAAAAACATTTGAATGCCAAACCTAATCGGTATCTGTGGGAGGTAAAATACATTTGGATGCCAAACATAATCGAGTACCTATGGGACATAAAAGATATCTAGATTCCAAACCTAATTGGATACATGTGAAAACTAATCTATACCCAAGATATATTGTCTCGTCGAACAAACTAAAGAATAAAGAAGATATTCAGAAGCCAAACCTAATCGAGTACCTATAGTATGTAAAAGACATGCAGATGCCAAACCTAATCAGGTACCTATAGGATCTAAAAGACATTCGGATTCAAAACCTAATCGGGTACATAGAAACTACTCTTTACTTGATATTTATTATTTAAGCAGGCGAACAACGGAATGTAGAAGACATCCTAAATTTCAAACCTAATCGAGTACCCATGAATGTAAAAGATGTCCGGATTCCAAACCTAATCGGATACCTATGGATGTAAAAGACATCCAAGTTCCAAACCTAATCGGATACATATGGTAGTCGATCAATACCCAAGATATGTTGTTTAACCGAGTAAACCATGGATCACAAAAGACATCTGGATTATTTCAAACCTAATTGAGTACCTATGAACACAAAAGACGACCGAATTCTGAACCAATTCGAATATTTATGGATGTAAAAGACGATAAGATTTCAAACCTAATCAAATACATATGGAAATCGATCTATACCCAAGATATGTTGTTTAACCGAGCAAACCTTGTAATGAAAAAGATGTCCGGATTACAAACCTAATCGGGTACCTATGGATGTAAAGACAATCGAATTTCAAATTTAATCGGGTACATATGGAAAGCATTCTATATGCAAGATATATTATTTAACCGAGCAAACTATGAAATACAAATGACATCCGGAATTCAAGCCTAATTAGGTATCTACAAATGTAAAGACAACCGAATTCCAAACATAATCGGGTACCTATTGTAACCGATCTTTACCCATGATATATTGTTTAACCAAACAAACTCTGGAATACAAAAGACATCCGGATTTCAATTCTAATCGGACACGTATGGATGTCTAGTGGCATGTTTATGATAGGTCAAATGATTATTGTATATAACATTTTAACTATGAAGTCCACTAGCATGATTAAAAAAATATAAAATGATAATTTAATCTAGCAATTTTGTGCAAGGTCTAATAGACTGTTTGTGACATATGAAATTATTGTTTCATATGGCATATTAATTATGAAATCCACAACAATATTTATAACATTAAAAATGATAGATTGATGTACCATTTTTTTATAAAGTCTACAAGCAAGTTTATGTATTTGAAATGATAGTCTTTTATGGTATTTTAGCTATGAAGTACATTAGTCTATTTAAAGAACAAATTTTCAAAATAGCTTTGTTTTTAAAACTAATAGAGGATTTAGACTAGTTTTGAAACTATTTGCAGAAATAGGCTTGTTTTGTCTACCTTAGCGCTGAGGTGGTCAGTTATTTTAAAAAAATACACGTGGATGCACTTTTGAAGTGCGCCCCTTATAAAAATATAAGGGAATTTTTTTCAAAATAGGCTTGTTTTTAAAACTAATAGCAGATTTAGGCTATTTTTGAAACTATTTGCAGAAATAGGCTTGTTTTTGAACAACTATTGCAAAAAAACAAGCCTATTTCCGCAAATAGTTTCAAAACTAGCCTAAATATGCTATTAGATTTAAAAACAAGCTTATTTTGAAAATTTGCCCCTATTTGAATCATGCAAAGTGATACAATAGTATGTCTATTCCTATTACTTCCAATTATACCGAAATGCAATTTCAAATTAGCATAATACAAAAACTTGATGTTCAATATTTGTACTTTGAAAATCATAACAACATATATTGTTTAGTACTTAGATGTCCAAAAATATTTAGTATACATGCAATATTTCAAAATATTTATAAATGATACAAATAGTTAACTATTGAAATGAAATGCTATATACGTCTAGCTTTATACTTTTATCAAATTCAATAGCCTGAAACTTACCAAAAATACAATAATAACAAACTAAATTGCACATATAATAGACTAAATTTCATGATATACACAAAATATGCTAATTTCATATATCATTACTATCGGCATAAACAAAAAACGATCAAAAAAACTCATAGCAGCATCATATTCTCAGAATTACAAAGCACAACAAGAGCTGAAAGCTCAATCGATTTGATAGAAGACGCACAATTTGAGATTGATCAAAATTGCGACGAGCTCGATCTTCATCTGACAGAAAACACGTGATTTGTGATCGATTTGAGATTGAAGAAGACGATTAGAGATTGAAGACGCACGATTGAAATTTGAGGTCGATTTGTTTATTATTATTTTTGTTCGGCACGATCTAAAATCGAGATTGAAGAAGAAGACGCACGATTTAAACTTCTTGTAAACATTTTCCTTCAGTTAAAATTAAAATATGCGCATATTTCTTGTTTTACAATATTCTTGTGTTATGAGTCAGTTAGACGATCACACTCATATTACCAATTTTGAACACATAATGCAATCAAGTCGGATACAACGAATATTCCCAACCCTCAATCATACTTGTAAAAAAAATGTTATTCCATTGGCATAAAAGAAAAGTGACGTACTTGCAGTAGACAAAATGGTTAGTTTGTTAATTATTTTTGTAATGAATTCTTGTTCCAATAACTGGGTGGACCGTTCGATCACATAACAAAAGTAGCTTTCTAAACAAAAAAGATAAAGAAAAATAAAGTGGCTTTCCATTCCTTTCAAATTAATCATTGTTTAATCAAATTTCATTATTTTAAGAAGATTTGCATCCATAATTATATTTAATAATACAGTACGACATATACATGATTAATTGGATGATTACGACTAAAAATAGTTTTCAGGTAAACATATGTCATCTCAAAGCTTACAATTTTAATCATTTATTTCTTATAAGAATTGGTCATTATCCTCTATGCAGCACTTAGACATAACAGAGCTGATAAAATAAGAGTTGTTATTACACAGATATATTCACAATATTTAAGAACGGGATTATGTAGATAATCATGGGTTAATACCCAGGGCATTTCATTGTTTATTAATTTACAAAGAGTTCTTATAGATTCAATAAACTTCTTCTTCACATCCAAAAAGGCATCCTTTACCCCATTGCCTAATTAAGTTGCTAATTAATTGGTTAGGGTAAATTTGTCCAATATTATGTATACATAATATATAGTTCACTAAGCAAGCAGAGAGTTCGAATTGTGCTGCAGTTCATTTTCAAACCCGAACCCGCCACACGCGGCCGGCAAAGCGAGTCTCTGCAACTGGTTATCGACCCAGACCCGTTGGATTTCCAAAAACCGCCGTCTGAAAACATCGTACTCGAATCTCAGCCTTTCGTTATCGGACCGAATCATGAGACAGCGGGTGGTCATCAACCCGACCCGGTTCAGCAGCTCGCTGTTCAAAGCTTTCAATTTGATGATCTGACGTCGTAAATCTTCCAGGTGGCGCTGCTTGCGCATGCGGGAGCGTCGTGCGGACTCGCGATTGGATATCATGCGTCGGACGCGGCGCTGCTCGGATGCGGATAGGGGTGATTCGGGTGCCGGGGTGGATCCGAACTCCAATAGGGGTTGCATGGTTGGGATGAATTTGAGAAAAGTAGAGGGGGGAGAGTAGTGAGAGAGGGAAAAGGGAAGAATGGAATTGGGGTCGATGGCTATTTATGCAGGAAGATTGGGTCCCAGTAGATGGTGATATTGGTATGAGAAACGGTAGAATATACCGATTCTTAATGGACTTCTGTATAAAGGAAAATTTGGTGGTGTTTCTAGTGCATGGTGATGCATTATTTGCCTTTTATAGTACATTTTTTTAAACGCGGCCTAACTATTTCATGCATTTTTATTTTCAATGCAAGTGGAGTCCACATTTTCTTCATACCCTCTACGTTCATTATCCCTATACAAACATTATGTATTTTCTTATTTTAGAAAGTTGGTATCCGTGTATACATGTTTGATAGTATATATCATACTATTATGGAAGATGGTACGATCGAATCGAACTCACGACCTTTTGCATTATACTTCAATACCTTAATCAACTGAGACAAGAATGTTTGTGAAGAAGTATTTTCATGCACAAATGAAGTCGGGCCAATGCTTAAAAAGAGAGTGAAATGTAGAAACAAAATAAATAGAAAAGGCAGAAGTTCACATGTATTAAAGTGAAATGGGAATCAATGAAATTTTGGCTTAATAGCTAAGGAAAGATTTGGAGCAAAGGATCTTTTAGGTCGGCAGTTATGGTTGCAACTTCAGTATAATACAAATTTGATGACTTTTTTGATTCTTTTAGGACCTGGAGAAGGAAAATGATAACTAAAGTTGTAACATGTAAACCCCTTGATATTTTTAAATGGGTTTTGTTTAGTAAATCTCGCTTCTTCATCATCTAGCGTTGAACATATGTGTTTAGTTGCTAATTGAGGTAATTTTGTATTGTGATTATCAAAAGATAATAAAAGATTATTTGAAAGCTAAGTGAACATGGAAGCCTGTATGAACAGTTGAAGGAGTCATACCTGAGAAAAGTTGGGTATGATTTAATAGGAATTTTGGTGCTAGTTTCTTTGTAGCTATGCCTAGCAGGGTGTATCAACAGTAATAAGTGGATACTGAAAGGATGCTGGCCGCACGCGTGTCACGGAACGCATGGCCAGTTCATTCTACCCTGAAATGACTCAACCTTCTCCTAAGGATACGCTTTTGACGTGGGACTAAAGTCTTCCCTCTGTCCTTTCTCGTTCTTTGTAAGAATGATGCCATTCGCATTTGAAAACTTGGTATCCTCTGTTTCAAACAAGAGCATCCTCTGTTTCAAACCAGAGCAGTTCACGTTTACGTCTACATCCGACGCATCAAGCGTGAATTCCACTGAATTACCCATTCAAAATAAATTATGAAATTTTATCTGTTCACGTTCGCGTCCGATGCGAACAAATAAAATTCAATCATTCTTCCCCTTTTATGTTACCCCTTTCGTGAAAAGATCTCATTTCTAAAACTTGTCTTTCCTAAATCCAATTTCATTAAAAAAAAAAAAGTACACACCCTTAAAACTGAACAAGAATAAGTTTGCGTAGATCAATCAAAATATGACATAATCAATTTACCCAACTAATAAATGGATTGGATATACTCATTTATGAATTATTAGTAAATGAGTCTTAAATGGGTTGATCGGCTTTTCAAAAGATTATAAATAAGCAACTCTTTTACCCATTAACTCCGATTAGGCACGAGTCGATTTATCTCTGCTTGCTTTTTTAATTTTATTTTGAAATTGAGTATTTAACATATAAGTCTAGATAGTCAACATACTACATGTTATTATAAGTTCGAATAACGCAACATAAGCTTCAAACCTGCTACCTTCTGCATTCAAGTTGAAGTATCTAACAATTGGGGCAAGAATATTGATTTTGTTATTATTTTTAATTCAAAGTACAACAACTACTTCGTATTACCATTAAACTAGACGAGAATTTTGTTAGAGAATATATCATGTTGTCTTTACAGCATTGATTAGGCTAGAGGATATGTTTCCCTTATTGCATTGATTGGACTAGAGGATATATTACCTTTATTGCATTGATTGAGTTTATATTTGGTATTGCATCGATTGGGTTTATATTTGGTATTGCATCATTGATTATGCTAAACCAAATGTATTCTAGAATGGATAAGGTGAAACATGTATAAACAAGGCTAAATAATCAAGCAATAAAGCAATCTCCAATATTTTCTTTGTCTTCTTCTCATCTCTTATTTTCTATTCTATTTCATGTGATCAATAAAGTTATCATGGTATCAGAGCTGGTTGCTGTCGCGGATCTATTATTTGCATTCAGATAAAATTATCATCTATTTGTGGATCTGTTATTTTTTTATTTTTCTCTTACTGTTCTTACTGTATTATATCGTTTCTTCTTTGTGAGTTTGAGATTTGTTATTTGTTGTGGTAGACAAGCATTGTTGGTAATTTTGAGATTTGTTACTTGTTGTCGGTATAAAAAAAATGGACAAATTTTCAAAATAGGCTAATTTTTAAAATATATAGCAAAAATATGCCAATTTTAAAAGTATTAGCAGAAATAGGCTAGTTTTTGCCACTTCAGCGATAAGGTGGCAACAACATAAAAAAAAAAAAAAAAAAAAAAAAAAAAACCTCGGGGGTGCACTTGTCAAGTGTGCCCCTTAAAATTATAACAAGTGCACTTCCCAAGTGCGCATGTTATAATTTTGACCTAAAACCAATTTACCTTCTTCCTGCTATTGTCTGTCATTCTGTTTTTTACTATTTCGGAATAAAAAGTATCAAATCGTACAATTCTTCCACTGGCTCCAAAAATCCCTAAAGATTATCAAGATAAACAAGGGTTATTGATTGGGCTACTTCTATCAGCTATTGGACATCAATTTAAGGTATTGATTTAGTTTAAACTCAAACTCTAGCTCAAATTATTCTATTTCTCAATTTCATTCAAACTCTTGTGTTTTTTTTTTCTTTCCTTTTTTTTTTTTTCTTTTTTTTTTGCTTTCTTATGTTACTAATATTTGTTTAACAATTAATTATCCTAATGTCTTACAAATTTTCCATTATAGAGTATGTCGGATTTCATCCCTATTATTTGCTATTTTGATGGGAAGTTGAATTTGAAAGAAAATAATACGCCGGTGTATGTTGGTGGCAAACAAAAGGGTTCAAAGGTCAAAAAAATTTACTCCTACCATGAATTAAAAGAAACGGTGCATAGGATTACAAAAATTGATTCACAAAAGTATGAGTTAAATTTAGTAAGCAAGTGGATTACGGGTTCTATATCTTCTGCTGTCGATTTAAATGACGATGAAGATATCGATGCATTGTTTTCAGTTAATATGAAAGTTATTGAGTTATTCGTAATTAAAGAGGAGTTCAGGCATTATGAAGAGGCAGTTGATACAAATTTAAACCAACATTTAACTCAAATTATTAGAACTACTCCGAGTCGTGTTCATCAAAGCAATCCAAGTCCAATATTTCCTACATTCATTAATACAAAGTAAGTTTGTAAATTTTACATTTGAGTAGTTAAAATTCATAGTGTTTTGATCACATACTTATTTTTTAACAGTTATATGGTGCATGCGTGTGGTTCAAGTTCTAGACCGGCAAATGATGGTGTAGGTTGTAGCTCATCACATATTGATAGCATGCAAATTGCTTCAATGGATAATGATATGGCATGGATAGAAAATATGAAAGCTAACAATGATCCGCTTGACTTTGGAATTGGTAATGAGAAAACAAATAAAAATAATGTAGCATCGTTGGTGCAAGAAGATGAAGACGATAACAACGAACAAATGGAATTTGAGTTGCCTTTAACAGACGATTTACGTAGTGCACAAATTATGGCGGCATCGTTGGTTCAAAATGTAGCTTCTATTAGAGACATTTTTACTGCATATTATGTTGATTCGGGCTTTCACGTGAGGATGCAGTTTCAAACCAAGGAAGTACTTATTCAACAGCTTAGTGAGTGGTCTATTAAGAATTCTGCTTCTTTTAAACCTATCAAATCCCGCAAAAAAAGTACACTGCAACTTGTAATGTCGATAACAATTGCAAATGGAGAATACATGCTATTGTCCCAAAAAAATCATTGGCGGAAAGGTGGGAAGTTAGGAAATATGAAGGGAATCATACTTATGTTAATCCGGTCATCAATTCTAATCACAAGCAAACGACAATTAGATTTGTTGCTAACAAAATACTTTCTTTTGTGAAATAGGATTTGAATATCACTCCCTCTACGATTCAAGTTTTAATGTCAGAAACTTTTTTCATCAAAATAAGCTACTTCAAGGCGTATAGAGCATTGCGGAAAGCACTTGAGATAGTTTTTGAAGATTGGGAAACATCATATGCCGAGCTGCCACAATATTCGGCTACTGTTAAAATATATAATCCGGTAACCGTTATTAAGATTGAAAACGAAAGACTCACGAATGAAAAAGTTTGTTTCAAAAGTGCATTTTGGGCATTCGGGGCTTCTATTGATGGTTTTGCGCATTATCGACCGTTAATTTGCATTGATGGCACACATCTATACGAAAAATATCAAGGTACGTTGCTAGTCGCGACTGGAGTTGATGCGACTGATGGTATATTTCCATCAGCATATGCAATTGTAGACTCTGAATTAAAAGAAAACTGGGAATGGTTCCTTAGATGCATGTACTATCTCATACATAATGTTCACGATAGATGTTTGACTTTTATATCTGATCGAATGAAAGGCATTCCGGGAGCATTAGAAAATGGGCCTCAAGAGCACCATCACCGCTTTTGTGTTAGGCATCTCAAAGCAAACTTCCAAGTTGCTGGATTTACTCAAAAAAACTTGGTAAACTTATTATATTCATGTGCTAGTGCTACCAATGAGTTGCATTACAAAGAGTTAAGTGGCCACTTGAAAACCATTTCTCCGGATGCGCATGCTTGAGTTGAAAAGAGTTTACGAGGTGCGGAGGAAAATTGGGCTCTATGCAAGGATAACAGTGGACGATTTATGATGATGACAACAAATGTATCCAAGAGTTTTAATGGAGTTCTACAAGGTGCTCGTGCTTTTCCTGTCAAGTCTTTAGTAGCACGAATGTTTTACCGTTTAAACGACTATTTCATGAAATGTCGTTTCGACGCCGAATGATTTGAAATGCAAATGACTCCAAAAGTTGAAACTTTTTTAGCTAAAAGAGCAAAACAAGCACGACATTGTGGAATTGTTAGATTCAATCAAACTGAATGGCAAGTGAACGATCAATTTGGAAAAGCATTTACCGTGACTTTACATGATAATGTGTGTACTTGCACTTGCAAAGTTCCGCTATTGCAAAAATTGTCATGCTTGCATGTGATGGTCGCTTGTGCTCAAACCGTTGGAGGAATGAATATATCATACTATGAATTTTGTTCATTTTGGTTTTCCGTGGAAAAATATAAAGCAAGTTATGCTTCAAGCTTTCATCCAATTCCCGATGGTAGATATTGGGATGCCTATCACGGTCCAACCATATTGCCTCTGCATGCAAAAAGGAAGACAGGACGTCCGCGTTCGACAAGAATTAAAGGTATGATGGATAAAATGGGAGGAAGTAAAAAAATACTTGCAGCAAACGCGGTCAAAAAGGGCACAAAAGATCGACATGTCCATCAAAATGACTTATATATAATTGAAGTAAGTAAATTTGGTCAAAACTGAGTTTGGATATGTATTTTGAGATTTTGTTCGAATGATTTGTAATGTAATGAAGGATTTGTGCTTTCAGTTTAATGAATCATTTGCATTTCAATAGTGAATGTTTGCATTTTATAAGCATATGAGTTGTATTTGATTAGTTTTATGATGCGGTTTGTAAGATGTTAGATGCAGGTGAAGCAGCAGGTTGTTGTTGTGGCTCTCGGGTAGGGCGCACCTTGTAGGTGCACCCTTGTATAGACACAAGGGCACACTTGACAAGTGCGCCCTTGCGTATGTCTAGGGGTGCACCTGACAAGTGCGCCCTTGTTTATATAGAAGGGCGCACTTGACAGGTGCGACCCGACCGGGGCCTGCTGCTATTCTTACCCAGCAGCTCTCCATTTGCCTCATTTCCTCCAAACATCCCTTTCTCTCGAAAATCCCTAAAACTAAAAAACCCAAAATCATATTTTTCTAAACTTTCAAATACTTCAATTATTTATTAATTCTACACTAAATCAGTTCTATAATGGAAGGCTCATCCTCCTATTATGAAGTTAGAGGTAAATTCTTAAACAACATTACTTATTCATTACTTAATTAACCCTAGTTCATTACTTGAATTACCCTAGTTCATTACTTGTATATGGTGATTTACTCTAGTTCATTATTTGTATATAGTGATTTACTTGTTCATTACAATGGAAGGCTCATTTCAGTGGTGATTTACTTGTTCATTTACTTGGATATGGTGATTTGCTTGTTCAATTACTTGTTCATTTACTTTTATATGATGATTTACTTGTTCATTACAATGGAAGGCTCATTCCAATTCTTAGTTCAAGTACATGGTAATTTACTTATTCATTTCAAAACCTAGTTTATTACTCATTCATTTCATTTCAACTTCTTTTCTAGTAGAGTTAGCACCCGGTCCTGTTGATGCAAGTGTCTTATATCTTCAAAATGAGCATAGAAGCAATAATCCGGACTTGATAAAGGTATTTAAAAAATCCAAATGAAAGAATTCAATACTTTTTTCATTTCTCATGTTCTAGCTAATTACTTTCATTTCGTTTTGAATTTTGTAGAGCGACGAGCCAATTGATTATCAAGATCATTCTAGCAAGTTATGGTTGATTACTTCAAATACACCTAGAGTTCAACTTGCGCTACAAAGAGCTGGATTTAGAGAAATATCCAAATTAGGGTTTTTCAAGATAGATTATGCACTTGTTACTTCATTGGTAGATAGGTGGAGACCGGAGACTTCCACCTTCCATATTCCCACCGGTGAAATTACTATCACGTTCCAAGATGTTAGTTGTCTTTTGGGTGTTGTAGTGGAAGGAAATCATGTTACCGCTACACATCTCAATAATTATGAAGTTATTTGTTATGAGTGCTTAGGCGTGGTCTCAAATCGAATTGAGATAAGAGGCACAACAATTAAGTTGACTTGGCTTTGACATGCGTTTCAAAATGAGCCATTAGAGGATGCGTCAGACGAACAAGTTGAACATCATGCGAGAGCCGTCATTCTGCACTTGATATCTTGTCGTCTATGTCCCATTCATTCTAAAGGATGACTAAATCTTTTTTGGCTATTATTTGTGAGAAATTTGGAAGATTGTGCACGATATTCTTGGGGTAGTGCGATATTGACAACATTATACACCGAGTTAACAAATGTTGTGCTCGGTAAATCCAAATCGATATCCGGTTGTCTTTCTCTTCTACAGATAAATATGAATATGTATAATTGTTAATGGCCACTTGTAATATGCAATCCCATCATATATACATATATATATATATATATATACATACATACATACATATATATATATATTACTACTTTGGTTATGGACACATCTTCCTATCGGTTGTCCAAATGTAACTTTATCTGCGTAGATCGACGGGTCATTACCTTATAGTGAAAGGTAGTTTATGTACATTTATATGATGTTCAATAATGGTGTTTATGCTTATGTAATATTATTTACATTTACATAATTTATATACATTACTTTATATCGTAGGTGGTTTGGAAATAGGAGTTGGATTGTGTCTCCAAAGCAGGTTGCCACTTACTATCGTGACCAGCTTGACATGCTAACAGATGAGGTTGTTTTATGGAATCCCTATACACAGGATGTGCTAGCTGATTTTCCTTATACATGTCTAAGTGGCATGCTTAGTTAGCATTGCAAGACACCGATCATATGCATGCGAACTGTTGAGATGTATAATTCTGATCGAGTGATGCGACAATTTGGTCTTCAGCAACACATCCCTGAGCCTTGCGAACCAAAGACAAATTTGGATTTTTCTGTCATTCAACGGAATGATAGACATAACTGTATCATTCGTCAACAAATTCCTAGCACACATGTTTCAGCATACATGAGTTGGTATATTGGTCGATCACTTGAAGATTCATACTCGTGGATCGGACTCCTCATGAACGAGCATACACCGCTCGTGTACCGCTTGGGCGAGATGTCGTACGTCTTTTACTTTTCTTTACTGTTTTACTTGCTGACTTAAATCTTTCAATATGTGATTATAAATAACACAATTTGCAGGTCGATGTGCTAGTGACGGTCGGTAGAGGATTGGAGGATATTGGACATGGTCGAGTACTGAAGCCCGATGTCCAACCACGATGTATTAGCTTGAAGAAACTCATTGACACATTAATCTTTAGACGTAGACTAGAACGCCCAGGAGATCGATGAACTAAAAGAATACATGATCCTTCTCAAGCTCCACATCAACATGACCCAGCTCAATCGCTGGCAGCAGGACCTTCTCAACCTCCCCTTACTCAATATTAAACTTCACCATGAATGTATTTATAAGTGTTGTATTAGCGTATGTTTGTAAGCGAACCATGTGCACTTTGGATTTGGGATCGAATTTTATTTGGGTTCGTGTTTATATTTGTAATTGAATTTTATTTAGACTTGTGTTTATGTTTGTAATCGAATGTTAACGTTGTTTTTACGGATTTAAGTTTGAAGTTGATACATATATGTGTTTATGTTTTATTTGGGCTAGATTATGTTTGAAATTAATTCAATTTTAAATGATGAAATCAATAGAAAAACTGCTGTGAAACAGCATGGTATAGATGGCGGGCGCACTTGTCAAGTGCGCCCGTTGAAGAATACCAAGGAGCACTTATCAAGTGCGCCTTTGTTATTTTTAAGGGGCGCACTTGACAAGTGCGCCTCTGATTTTTTTAAAGCTTTTGCCACCTCATCGCTGAGGTGGCAAAAACTGGCCTATTTATGCTAATACTTTTAAACTGGCATATTTCTGCTATATGTTTTAAAAATTAGCCTCTTTTGAAAATTTGTCCAAATTTTTTTTGTGAGATTTGTAATATTTTGATAATTCTTTAACCTTGTTGTGGCAACTGAAAGAGAAGATTCACTTCAAGCTATAGGTGTGCGATTGGATGGAAGAAATTATTCGTATTGGAGTTATGTCATGAAAAAAATTTGGAAGGAAAGAAGTTGTAGGGATATGTTGAAGTGATTTGTAATATGCTCGAAGAAAAGGATGAGAACTACGCAAGTGCTATGCATGTTTGGGAAGCAAACAATGCAAAGCTTATCACATGGATCAATAATTCTGTTGAACATTCAATAGGTATGCAATTAGCAAAGTATGAGACAACGAAATCGGTTTGGGAACATTTAAAAAAGTTATTCACCCAATCAAATTTTGCAAAATGATATCAGTTGGAAACTGACATTAGAGCTCTTCAACAGAATAGTATGAGCATACAAGAATTCTACTCTGCTATGACAAAAATATGGGATAAATTGGCACTTACAGAACCTGATGAATTGAAACCATCCAAAGCATATGTTATTTTCAGATAGGAACAACACTTGGTTCAGTTTTTGATGGCTTTACGCACTGATTTTGAAGGACTTCGAGCTTCAATATTACATCGTTCTCCACTTCCATCGGTTGATTATGTTGTTAGTGAATTATTGACTGAAGAAATAAGTCTTAAGACGTGTTTAAAAAAGATGTATCTTTTGTGCTAGCGGCTGGTCCTGTATAGCGAGGTCCACCATTTAGGAAACCATCTACAGGTTATACTCCCCTTGATACATGCAGGTATTGTAAGGAAAAAGGTCACTGGGCAAATCAGTGTCCTTCCTTGAAAAGAGATCAACCAAGACAACTTTCTCCCAGAGTTCCATCTTTTAATCAAGTGCGACCTAATACTGCAGCAATATCAACATCAAATCCCAATAATTTGACCAAGCAATTTCAGAAGTCTATCGCCTTACAGCCTTAAGCCATGTCTGCCACTTCCTCTATAGGTCAGTTGCCTCAAAAATCTTCGGGTATGTCATATACTTTATGGATCTTAGATTCTGGTGCTTCACATCATATGACACCAGATTCTTCATCTTTTATATCTTTGACCCCTTCATCTTCTATTAATATTATAACCGCTGATGTCACTCCTATGCCTTCAGAAGGTGTTGGATATGTAGTAAATTCTAAATTGTCATTTCTAAACATTTACTATGCTCTAAATCTCACACTAAATCTTGCATTTGTTGGTCAATTATGTGATACTAGTAATATAATCACTTTTATATCTTCTTCATGTTTCATATAGGATTTGCAGTCACAAAAGCTGATTGGGATAGGCCATAGAAATGGAGGGCTTTATGTTTTGAATGAGTTGAAAGCATCTGCTACTGCTGCTACTATTAGTGTTGATTTGTCTTCTTTTTGTTTACGTCCCTTTTCTTTTAGTTTTTATTCATGGCATTCATGTCTTGGTCATGTTTCTTCATCTCGTTTGAGATTTTCAGCATCTACAGGGGCATTAGGAAATTTGAAAATTCATGATATTTCTAATTGTAGTGGTTGCAAACTTGCTAAATTTTTTGCATTACCTTTTAATAAAAGTACTTCTGTTTCTTGTGCTCCTTTAGATTTAGTTCATTTTGATTTATGGGGTCCATCTCCTATTTCCGAAAAAGGAGGGTCTCATTATTATGTTTCTTTTATTGATGATCATACAAGTTACTGTTGGATATATTTAATGAAACATCGTTCATAATTTTTTGAAATTTATACTGCTGTTCGGACTCTTGTTAAAATTCAACACTCAACTGTCATTAAATGTTTTATATGTGATTTAGGTAGGGATACACTTCTAAGAAATTTCTAGAATTACTTGCCTTAGATGGAACCATTACCAAACTTCATGCATAGACACTCCTCAACAAAATGGTGTGCAGAAAGAAAACATAGACACATTCTTGAAACTACTAGATCTATGTTATTATCCTCTTCTGTTCCTAATGACTTTTGGGGTAGGCTGTTCTTACAACCGTAAATGTAATTAATACTATTCCATCTTCTTATATTTTGGGTATTTCTCCTTTTGAAAAACTGTATGGTTTTGCTCTTAATTATTTATTCTTAAAAGTTTTTGGATGTACTTGCTTCGTTCTTCGTCCTCATATTGAACGCAATAAATTGTCATCTCATTTAAGTATGTGTATCTTTTTATGATATGGTGCTGTACAAAAAGGATATAGATGTTTTGATCCAATTACTAACAAACTTTATGTCTCTCGTCATGTTGCGTTTCTTGAACACATCCCTTTCGTCTCTGTTCCAACTAAGACTCATGACATAACTAGATCTGATCTTCTTCATATCGATCCTTTTTCAGATGATATTGATGCTAGTAGTATTGTAGATAATAACATGCTTTCAGAAAATGATAACGATGAAGCTCCATCTTCTCGTATGCCTCCTCAAGCAACTTCTGAAACTGTAGATCTTCCATCACCACCACCTCCACCACCTTTACGTCGTTCCACACGCAATCGTAAGTCCACAAAATTACAAGATTTTGCATATTCTTGTTATTCTTCATCTTTTACCTCCTTTTTGTCTTCGATCCATAGTTTCTATAAACCTTCTTCATATAAAGAGGCAATTCTTGATCCTCATTTGCAAGAGGCGATGGATAAGAAACTTTCCGCTTTGCATAAGACAAATACTTGGGATTTGGTTCCTCTACCTTCTGGTAAGAGGGCTATTGGTTGTCGTTAGATATATAGGGTTAAAAATAATTCCGATGGATCTACTGAGAGATACAAAGCTAGATTGGTTGCAAAAGGGTATTCTTAAAAGTATGGTATGGATTATGAGGAAACATTTGCTCCTGTTGCTAAAATGACAACTGTTCGCACTTTAATTGTTGTAGCTTCAGTTCGTCAATGGTCTATCTCTCAACTTGATGTTAAGAATGCTTTCTTGAATAGAGATCTTCAAGAAGAAGTTTACATGGAACCTCCTCCAGGTGTTCCATATGACTCTGGATATGTTTGTAGACAAAATATAGCTTTGTATGGTCTAAAAAAAGCTTCTCGAGCTTGGTTTGAGAAATTTTCAATTGTCATATCTTCTTTTTGTTTTATCTCTAGTCGTCATGATCCTTCTCTCTTTGTTAAATTCACTTGCTGGATGTATAATCTTATCATTATATGTTGATGATATGATTATTATTGGTGATGTTGTACATGGAATTTCTGTAAAAAAGACAGAATTAGCTAGATGATTTGAAATGAAAGATTCGGGTTCATTAAAATATTTATTGGGTATTAAGGTAGCACATTCACCTAAAGGATGTCTTCTTTCTCAGTTAAAATATATCATAGATATTCTATTCGAGCTAGACTCAAAGATAATAAGACTGCAGATACCCCCATTGAGATTAACGTGAAGTTTTCTCCTTCTGATGGAAGTCCTTTATCAGATCCTACTTTGTATCGTACCATTGTTGGAAGCTTAGTGTATCTTATTATCACACGTCCAGATATTTCATATGTTGTTCATATTGTTAGTCAGTTTATAGATTGTCTCACTACAGTTCATTGTGTTGTATATAATGTTGTTGTATACACAATTATATGATTTTTGTTTGATGATAACAAACAAATATATTTTATTTTAAATGTATTTGTTACTGTATTGTTTCATATATACATCACAGACATGAATATAATATTTATATTTAAATAAAATACGACTGTACAAAAATTCAAATATTCACAGTAATTTATTTAAATAGAATATTTTATTTCAAAATTCAAATAGTACAACTTTTTTTAACTCCACTATTTGAATACATCACAGTTATACAATTCACATTTCATATACAGACACATATTGACACTCTGTTCTTGTCTTCTATCTTCTGTCTTCACAGCATCTTCACTGTCAGTCCAGTCATCACCTGCTTACCTGTCACATACAAAAACACACAGAGTAATCTTAAACAGAAATAATTTTTCATTCTAGAAAATATTATTTTATTTTGTCTCAGAATTTTGGTGTGTTTCTCATCATTTTTCATGACTTATTTGATTTATATAGACATTAGTGCTCACTGATCAGCCTCAACATACCACACTGGTTTGCTGATCAGAACTAGTTGGTTCTGAACAACCACAACACAGTGCAGCAGTTTGTTGAAATAAATTAAATTTTCCACATGTATACACACACATATATATACACATATGTGTATATATATATACATATATATACACATATGTGTATATATATATACATATATGTATACATGCAGTCTATACAGTGTCGAACTCAAACCAGCAAACATTAAAGTGCCAAGGTAGTGCAACTCAACTATAAGTGATCAGCTCAGGCTGGATATTCAAGTCAGATGTGCAAATGAAACAATTCAAAATGGTAAGTGAGCAAAATCAAGTGGTGTAGCAAAAGTGACAAACAAAATGGACTGATTCAACACAAGTCAGCTAGTGGCCAGAGACACTCAAAGGTCCAACCATATTCAACAAGCCAACATATGTGGATAGTATTCAAAATGGTCGAGCACACAAGCAGCAGTATACATACATGGCAGCAAGTGAATGAAGAAACTTGGTGAATGGTGGTGGCATGGCAGGAGATAGACATATGTGTGTATGGAGCCAAAATACAAAGGTGAACAAACTTGTTAAGCAATGGTGCAGTTCAAATATGACAGTACAAGGTGAAGCAAGTGATTTCAGCTCAAAACAAATTATACATGGTGATCAAAAACTGCATAAGTATGGTGCATAATCAAACAGGTGCACAATTATACATATCGTGGAGTAGTGTTCTTTGTTCAAATTCATCACAGAAATGGTCGACAAACTAAACCATTGTGGACAACTCAGTTCAAAATAGCAAGCTTATGGTGCAGCCCAAACAAGATGTGGTGCATGGTCATACAGTAATGGATTAGCATGCAGTTTTTGGACAAAGCATGAATTTTTTCTAAGCATATATATATATATGTGTGTGTGTGTGTGTGTGTGTGTGTGTGCGTGTGTGTGGAAACTACAGTGGTCAAGGGTGCAAATATGTTTACAAGTATACAACAAGTTTCTACACAGCATAATGAATGCAACAACTTGTATGTACACAGGGATATATACATGGCGTCAGTCAGGTTCATATTCAATCAGCATAACAGGTGGTGCTACAAAGGTGCACAATTTTATTCAGATTTAAAAATGGCAACAACAACATATACATGGAAATGACCAGTGCAAACTAAAATGGACATGAGCAGTTCAGTTTTTAATGTGCATGCACCGGTGTACAAGAGTTAACATGCTCATCAACAAAATTTAAGAAATGCACAGCAAAATAACAAGAACAAGTTGCAAGCTATCAATAAGATGAACCCAGATCCTTTCAAAGCCTGTTTGGAAATCATGTACACAAGAAAAAGTGCTAGGTTCAATGTGATATACAAAAATCTTGATTTCAACCCAAAGTGAAATATGATCAAGCCCATTAAACACTTGATGGCAGAGTCGATTTCATGATTTCAAGTTTTTTGCATTCAAGAATTTCAATAACACATTTTTAGTTTTGGGTAAATCATCAATTCGATTGTTTCAGGAGTAAAACATTTTTTATAGCATGGGAACAATCACACAAGCAAGCTCAGATTATATAGCAAGTGCTAAATACATTTTGGGCAAACAATTATTTGTTTCCTGACATGAAGGCATATATGGAAAAAGCTTTTTTCCAGAAAATCATGTTAAATCATCCAAGAAATCCATCAAGCACTCAACAACTTAAAGTAACGGTGACAAAACTAGATTTCGACATGCATGAAATTTCAGGGAAGTTTATTTTTAAATCATTCAATCAAATAACATTTTTGGAAATAAATAATGTCATGAATGGAAGCAAGGCAAGGATTTTTAAAGGATGGTCTCACCACAGCAATTAAATGTTTCCAAATTTGCATATGATCATATAAGGCATATGTTATTTGGCCTTAGGAATTTCAGATTCAGGAAACAAGTAATCAACCACGCAAGGTTTTTTTAAAGGAGCCACATATACAATTTATATCAATCAAAGATTTCATGCAAGGGAAAAATGAATCAAAGTTCTAAATCATATCTTGGTTCATTATATATCCACGTAATTTTATTCAAAGCCGAGGTAGCAAAAAGGGAAAACAAACGAAAATCAGATCGAGCCATTCACGTGAAATCAGAGATTACTACGGTTCGTTTTACCCTATAAATAACACCACTTCATCATTGGCAAAAAAAAAAACAAGCCACAAATTAAAAGAGCATAATTAAATCAATTCAGGAGCACTCACAAATTTCAGGAGTTTTCAAGTCACTGTAATCGAAGAAGGAGAATCAACTAATTCGAGCTTCAAGAGAATTTCTAGAACATCTTTTAATCGTGAATCGATTAGGGGGGATTCAAGAGAAACCCTAATTTACTTCAGAGCATCGGCCGACATTTTTTTGGGAACAAAGCAATACCAAAGGAGTTAAAACAAATGGGCTGAGCTATATTTTACTAAAGGGTTTTTCTTTTTAGTGTGTCTATTTTGTTTTTATTTTGTTTATTGTTTTGTATTTTGTTTTTGAAAATCATCCAATCAGTTCTAGGTTCTGTAAAATCTAGGGCAACCAGTTGGCGTGTTAACTGGCAGTTTACTAGAGTCTGTAAAATCTAGGGTTACTGGTTACAGGGCTGTAATCAGGGGAAAATTGATCTAGGGGTTTAGACCAGTCTAGGGTTTTGAGTGTATGGTTAGTACAGGAGTAGGGAGTGCGAGTTTACATGGTCTTATAAGCGGGGTATGTTCTATCACCTAGTGGAAACCTTAGGAATGCAGCAGTAGGAAGGGTTTTGTCGAAGCTGGGTATCTCTGTGTGTTATTTCCTTTCTGCTTTTTATTTCTACTGCATTCTGTAATCTGTCTGTTATTTAATATCCCATCAGATTTTTAACTCAGCGAAAAACTGTGATAAACCCTATTCACCCCCCTCTAGGGTTAATCTAGATCCAACACATTGGGCCATTGTTCTTCGCATATTGAGATATCTTAGAGGTACTATTTTCCATAGTTTGATACGTTCTTCTACTTCCTCCTTGGAGTTGCGTGTATATTCTGAAGCTGGTTATGGTAGTACTCCAACTGATCATAAACCAATTACTGGTTATTGCATTTTTTGGGGAGATTCTCTTATATCTTGGAAAAGTAAGAAACAATCCATTGTTTCCTATTCTTCCGTTTAAGCTGAATATCGTGCTATGACATCTTCTACTAAAGAGATTGTTTAGTTACGTTGGTTACTTGAGGACATGGAAATATTTTTTTCTCAGCCAACTCCTATGTATTGTGATAATAAAAGTGCAATTCAAATAGCTCGCAATTCAGTATTTCATGAACGAACCAAACATATTGAGATTGATTGTCACCATACTCGGCATCATCTTGAGAAGCGCACCATCACCTTACCTTTTGTACCATCTTCTTTGCAGAATGTATATTTCTTTACCAAGTCACATTCAGTTTTTTGTTTTTGTTTTCCAGTTAGCAAACTCTCGATGCTCATAGTAGTTTCATCATGAGTTTGAGGGGGGATGTTAGAGAATATGCTATGTTGCCTTTATTACATTGGGCTAGAGGATATGTTTCCCTTATTGCATTGATTGGGCTAGAGGATATGTTACCTTTATTGCATTGATTAGGTTTATATTTGGTATTGCATTGATTGAGTATATATTTGGTATTGTATTATTAATTATGATAAACCCAAATATATTCTAGAATGGATAAGGATGAAGCATGTATAAATAAGGCTAAATATTGGCAACGTAATCAAGCAATAAATCAATAAAGCAATCTCCATTATTTTCTTTGTCTTCTTCTTATCTCTTATTTTCTATTCTATTTCATGTGATCAATAAAGTTATCAGATTTGACAGATAAACTTCTACCTAAATTATAGACAAATGAAACACTTAGATATTTCATCTTGTGAACGAATAATGTAGTTTTCTAAGGTAAATAACAATTATACTTAGAAAATAACAAGATACATTTGCACGTTTGAATTTAATACAGGCCTAGAGTAACTTTTTTTCAAGCTGCAATAAATTTTTCATTATAACAGCCTGCATTTTTTGCTACTAAAGTATTCACATGCCAAATAATTGAGTATTATAAAAAAAAATGTTAGAGGAAGGAAAGAAGATACAAAATACAATCTCATAGCTGAATAAATAGCCTATAATATGCAATAGTCTTTACCAAATAGAAAGACTTTTGAATATACATCAAAATAGATATACATTAGAATACTAACTATAAATTAGCCTAAACGGATATGTCGTATGTCCTCGCAATTGCTGATAAATACAACAATAAACACAACATATAATTAAGGTAATATACAAATGTACGTACAAGCTTCTAATTCTTATGCCGGAGTTTCTGAACAAACCAATAATCTCCAAATAAGTTCGACCTAGCCAAGCATTATAACGATATATACTCGGGTCAGTCTGCTGAAAAAGTGTGAGAAAACACATCTCAATCGGGTTTTTATGTTATAGAAATCTCTCAAATAAAATGTATCGCAAAACTATGTTGCACATAAACATGGGGGTTTTTACCTTATGATCACCCAACCGTCTCATATTAAAATCGAGCAATAGTATAATGATGTCTAAGGGCACAAATATACATAGTTAAATAGTTGTGATTCTTGTGGGTTTATATCACAATAATAGTAGGTGTATAATCAAAACCCGATATGACATGTTCGGTAATTATGTAAGGTTTCCATGGAGGTGCCTTCGATACTTTGAGAATGGTCTATTGCATGAGAATCAGAGTTATCCTTCCAAAATATCGTAACCCTCTAACCGAGGTACTATTGGAAAAACATAACTGGTCTTGCTAAGATCGAATGCATCACCACAACATGCCAAAAATCAAAAGTATTGCTAGAAAAGGAGTCCAACTACACACTATGGGTTTGCCAACCCTGCTTGTCATGATTTATCTCTGCTTTTATTCATTTGCACTTATAAGGCTAAGTCTGGTATTCCATCTCATGCACCATACCCGAAGAAAGATTACGGAATCCCACATGGGTTCACACACCTCAACATGTTTTGGTATCAAAAACAGATTTCTCACATCTCCAAAGATTTTGGAATCACACTTGAATTTTCATACTTCAACGGACTTCAGAATCTCATATGGATTCCAACATCCACATAAATATACATTCTTCTCTACGGCACATGTATATGGTTTTTGAAGTCGTTCCAGTTTGAGTCATCTCATCCCCCGTTTACTTGACGCTCCATGAACCAGACAATCAATTTTTCGGTAAACTGAACTCTAATACTTTTATAAATAATCAGACAATACACAAGTTTGGAGATCACCCCTGACCATTTAAGTGGACAGATCTCCATATCATTTTCCCTAAATGAGCGACGAGTTTCTACGCATTGTATAGCACTGTCAGTGGTGGTTATACCATATAATTCTCATGTTTCTCCGAGATATTCGTTGAATTAGACCCAATAGAGTTAAGTATGGATAATATCCACACCATCAGTTTAAAATGATTTCTCTTAAGATAAGATTTGGTAGTCAATTATTTAAATACCAAACAATACAACAAGCAAGTCATCCATAGATTTAGTTTCTTATTGAAATCACCAAGCCTCGTTTAATTAGTTTTTTATCTATTGAATCTTTTTGTATACTTGGAAAACATTTTCATGTACTTATCCTAAATGTATAAGTATATGTACAAATTATCTAGGTAATCTCCTTAACTTCAAATCATATTTAATGGATCTAACCCGTTTATTTTCAAAAACAAGGTTTTCTATACCTTTGTAGAACGTTTAAATATAAACATCATTTATGAATTTTCTTTACAAAATATCATTTATGAAGCAGAATTTCTTAATAAAACAATTTGTTGATTTCAAATACTTATTCAAATCTACTTATTATCCTAAGACCATCATTGATAAATATGGAATAAATTTTAAAGCATTTTCAGAAATAATATCTGTTAATTATTAAACCTTATTACTAAAATAATTGATTAACTTTAACCCATCAAAAATCAGCTAATTTAAGAACATTTAAACATCACTAATGATTAAGAATAAATCTCTTTACAACATTTATAAACTAAATAATAATTAATTAATCTTTTAAATTTTGTTAAAAAAATTTATCAACTATTTTAGATAAACATTTAGTAATTTTCAAATGTTATATAATAAAAGAATTATTAAATTTTGAAATGTAAATAAGGTATATAGCCTTGTTTCAGAACATCATAAATGAACTAACTTAAGATTTGAAATCAACTGTTCAAATAAGCTTAACGACCACAGTTACGTCTATGTCCCAAAGAAACCACGAGTAATTATAGACATCAAAACTCAAATTTAATATGTGAAATACTTGACAGATCACAACCTACATGATGGTTACGTCGCTAACCTAGCGAAACCATAATTAGATTGTGAGTGTCACCACCACTTGATTTACCCATAAAATCTGATAAATCGCAGTTACGGATAGTTGTGTTGCTATTCAAACGAAACAATAAGCAATATTTAGGAAATCTCTGGTCCTTGAATTATGATACCCAAACGATAACCACATGGATTGCAATTATACGATGGTTTCATCACTATGTCAGCAAAATTATTAGTAATTATGAGAATAATACCCCACGATTTGTGCTACTTGAATTTCCAATGAATTATAATAATATACTAGATTAAATAATGAATATTTATGACTTTAAAAAATTAGTTCAATTAGGCTCAACTCTCACATAGTATTCTTAAATAAGCTATCATAAATTCATTTCACTTCCCGGTCATAACACTAGTATTTACATACTATATACATACACACAACAAAAGGTAGGTCAACTACTTAATACGTTTTCCCCCAGACAGACCTACTTTATAGACTATATACACACACATTAAAAATCTCACGTTAGGCCGACCACTTGTAGATGCTGGATTTGTCGGGTGGTTCCGGGCAGCCTTCTACTACAAGTTGGGTCTAACCTCGCATCATAGTGTAATGATTAATAGCCCATGGCACCTAGACTTTTCACATTAACCAAACTTACTTGTAGATGTTGGATATGCTGGTCGGTTCCGGACGGGCTTCTACTACAATTAATGGTTAACCTTATGTTTATGTGACATTAGTTCTAATTTAAGCCATTAAATCACACGCATACAAATTTCTTCAGGTACATTCAATTCTATTTTCTAATTTAAACATGTTTATTATGCACTAAGTGTTAATATTACGTTTGATTACGCTATAAAAATACATAAATAGGCGTGAATTACGCGACGAAGAATAGCATCCTAGCCATGTTTGAATATCAATCCCTAATGAATTAAAGGTGTACAAATTATTTCTTGTATTCCCTTCAATCATGGCTTAAGTATGCATATTAACATGTAGCAATCAAAATGGGAAAAAATAATATCAATACAAAACTCGTAACCTAGGCTTGATATCTCAACAATAAAAGGAAAACAAAGTGCCATGTATCTTATATATATATATATATATATATATATATATATATATATATATATTCTATTTTGGTACAGATTCACTTTTATGTAAGTTTATATGCAAAACCTTAATTCTTGGACATTTGTAAACAATACGTTTAAATACTCCATTTAGAAAATAGAGATTTAAACTTATTTAAATCCACAATTTCTCCAAGTCTTAACCTTTTGCAACAAAATCCATACATACGAAACTACACAAAATGAACTAAGATAAATCTGACCAATATAGAGAGTTATACAACACCAACATGCTTCTTTTTTGTTATTTCAATAATTCAAACCCACATACACAAACAGATAAACCATTTCTTCGTACGAACATAAACAAATGAAAGGTTTGAGGGATTCGGTATTGTGTCATATAAACTTGATTCTTCTTACGCACAATAATCTGGATTTCAATTTTATAGCAAATTCTATTGTTTTCTATCTCAAAATCAATGTGAGTGGAATTCATCTAAGTTTGCTAATTTTTATGACTTGTTAGTACAACAGAACTCTGCCAAGTCTCAAACCTACTATTTTTTAAGAATGCAATAACCTCTTTATACTACCTCGGAATCTGACAAGGCTTAGATTTATGAACTCTCATGTAAATTATGGACAATCCAAAAAATTCAAATAATTTGTCATGTGAAAGAACATTGTAATTCTATATGCTGACTAACAGTTGTGCTTTAGACTGAATATGCTAGGTTCCCATCTTTGAACTCTGCCTAGGCGTGAATCTAGTATCATTTTGTTCAGACTGGGGTACCTTCTTCATACTATTATTGAAATGGACGATGCTTCGACCAATGAAATTTCATCTAAATTACTGACAATATTGAATACCTGAATACTTCATCTTATTACCTAACGATGTAGTTCTCCAAGTAATTAATGGTTGTACTTAGATAATGACATGGTACATTGACATATTTGAGTTCTGCCTAACCATGAAGCCATTGTTTTTAGACTGCGCTAACTTTTTCATACCGTCTCTGAGTCAGGCAAGACTCCAGCTGATGAACTCCCATTTAATTACGGATGACATACAATGCTCTAGTACTTCATCTTATGATTGTATGATGTAGTTTCCCATAGTAGTAATACATAGCAAATCTAAATATTTAGATGGGTTAAATGAGTAATTTATCTACTAAGTGGATTGGTTAAGACAAGCTCTTGTATTAAATTTGATCAAAATAAATGGGTTGGATCAAAATCGATCCAATTCATTTTGACTGAACATGTTTGATGGATCCAGTTTATGGCTAATAGATGATCAAATCACATTTTCAATGAGCTAGACATGTGTTAAAAATTTTGGATGGGGCTAAAGCTCATTTGCTTAGTTATTGGAGAAATAGAATAATAAACCATTCGAGCTTGATATTTCTACCTTAATATATTTTAATCTCGTTTGCATTCCTAAATAAAATTCATTTCTTCCTTTTCTTATAATTTTTCTGCACCCACCAAATGCAATTTCAAGTTAGAGTGGTTGTTGTTGCAACGACCGTTTACAATTTCATGCGAAAAATTACAATGACGATACAATATCATGCCGCTTGATGATGACCTAACCTTATTCAAAATATACTGCAATCTATTAAATAATAGTAAAGCAGAAAAATTTCTTGCTCTCAGTTTGATTCTAAAAGTTATCCCTCTTCTGTTTATTTCTCACTTGATGTTTAATATTTGAATCTTTTAATTTTATTTACAGGAAAATACCCTGCAGGACAAAATAAACAAAAAAAATGTTCCATAAGGACAAGAGGCTAAAATTTTGTCCATAAGGATAATTGTTCATGGTGGTAAGTTACCCATTTTGTCTGCATTTGGTAACTGGTAAACTACTCTTATCGCAAGAAAATACTCTAATTTAGAGTCGAAATTTGCAAAATCCAAGCTATCTCATTATCAAACTCAGAGGATAATTTTCGAACTCTAATTTAAAAATGATTAAGTACTTACCGAAATAGAGTTGAATTTGTAATTCTGAAAAATTGAAGATTCTCGAAGAACAGTAAACTTTCTTTGGCTTGTTTCTCCGCAGGTGGGAAGTGTGAAAAAAGAAGAAGAATATATGTACTGACGTATATAAAGGAGCGCAGTTTGCTCAACAAATTCCTACCTCTATATTTATCTCTGAGATGTTTGGATTTTTAAAAACTCCATAGACATGCAGAAGAGAAACGTTATCCCCACTCGAACCAAGACATAACTTTTTCCAAAAGTTTTTATGATCTTTTTGTTCAAATAACAATTAAGGTGAAGCAGGATCAGGAATAGCGAATCTCTTTATGATAAACAGATCCATTTTGCAAGTTTGTTATTATGGGTAGTTCCTACAAAGGATCAGACTAATGACGTATACAATACTTGAATTATCGATGTAGATGCTACATAGTTGGTTCTCATCCTTCAGAGACTACGAGTGTAATAAGGGCATCCGTTGACAAAAGGATCACCCTAAGATGATCATCTCATGGCTATTGAGAACAAATCAAATCAGATGGTTCTATTTCTCAATTTTTATGACTTGTGCTCCTATGGAACCAAGGTGCTTACGATTGAAAAAGTTAGTCATTAATAACCACTAATGAAGGATTCCTCGAAAAGTTAAAGATTAGTAATTCTCAAAAATTCTCCAATCCTGACCATATATAAAAGCATGGATAAACAGACCAGATTGTTGCTAGAAGGTCAAAAGGAGGGGAATCAAAGTATAGTATGGTGCGGAAGCCAAAATTTTGACTTGAAAATTCGAAAATACCCCTTCACTAAAGGGCAAATGTTACTATCAAATTCGACATTGAAACCATATATCGGTGAAGGGGTATCGGAACACTACTGGCATCAAGAATGTGTTTTGGAAGCAAATAACCAACACCAATTAATTGAGACAACCGATTCCGAAAGCAGGAAGTGGAAAATTTAGTCAATGTGCTATCGGTACCAATATAAGGGGCACGGGCTTGGTGCTGATACGAAAGGAGATAGCGGTAAGACAACGCCGACAACAAAGGCAATCAATACAAATTCAACTTCGAAAGCGTATCATGTGTTGCTGAAGTTAGATAATAAAGGAGGACCGAAAGCGTGTTATTCGAAACCTAGAACCGAAACCAAGTAAGGATGAAGCATTAGGCTATTGATACTAATTTGCTTAGTTTCGATACCAATACCAGTAAGCTACTTAAAAGTCACTAGAAGAGATCCCGAAACCTTGTTGTCGCAAAGCCGACACCAGATCCAAAGAAGTTGGAGTAGGCTGAAAGCGGATAAGTAGGGCTATCCACATTAATTTTCTTAGTATCGATATCGAAATAGATGAAGATACCAAGGTTAATAAGAAACGACAGCATAAGAGCAATACTTTGAAGATTCGCAATCGAAACCAAAGACTATCGCCAAGACCGAAAGCAGCTCTTGGAGCTATCCATACTAACTTGCTGGTATTGATACACTATGAAGAGGCGGCACCAACGTTATGACCAAATGGAGCCGATAACAACATCAGGAGGAGGAAAACAGACTGAAACCTGAGAGCCGGTAATTTCTTAATGCTTCCTCACGACAAAGCTCCATGCATAAGCCAAATTACCTAAAATACTATTCTACAAGCTGTTTAGCTTTATAACCTGTATTGCGCTTAGAGAACCCTTATCTCAAGATAGCTGTTGGTGCTTGAGCTTCCTAAGCGTGATACTCGTCTCTTAAAAGAAGAGTAACTAATCTTAGGGATTAAGAGCTTGATATCTAGGAAACGGTGAACTAATTCAAAGTTGTAGAATAAATAATCCCTTCTGATCCATTGGTCCACATCCTTAGACCAAATTCCGGTGTTAACGAAAAATGTCGTTACCAGTACTGTTATAAACAACAGGGATGAACGGGTCAAATTTAATAGTTGACATTTAAAATATCGAACATGTCTAATGTGCCAATGTTAGCCATTGCTTAGCCAAACGGTCACATTATCATCACATAAACTACATTTGCTTTGGCTCTTCACCTTCATCTCCTTTTCATCTAGTCATAACCTTCTTATTATTCATTTCAAGAGCCAAGTTACTACGAGACTTCGATATCAAAATTTTGACCGATATTCATGCCACTACGAAAATCAAAACGCTATATAAAACTCTTATCGATTGAATTCACACTTTTGAACACAAAAAGAGGTAACTGGATCAATTATAAATTATGTGATCATGTACGACTTTGTCAAAGAAAAGTTAGAAAGAAAATACCTTCTTTTCTAATTTGAATGCTCGAAAGGTCACGGCTTGCCCTAGGGAAATGCAATTGTAAGAGATACCATTTTAAGATATCAGTGCCCCAATAAAAACATTTCACTTTCAGCCACCGTTTCCTTTTAGCGCATCCTTTCTTGTACCACTTTGGTGCTGCAAACACACTCTAAAGAACGAAACAATTGCCCCAGAATTTCGCTATATCAATCTTTTTTTTTTATTTGAATCATTCTAATTATGCTTTTGTATTTACATTTATATATTAGGACTGCAGTGCTTCTATTATTGGATTTTCAAATCGTGTAATATTCTTGATTATAAAATAATTACCATAAACATGCACTTAATTACCATAACCTTTACGTGCAGGCACAAAAGCTTACATCATCCAAATGTACCCTATTGAACAGTAGTCAGATTGATGGACAATGCTAGAATAATCGGAAATTTTACGGTGAAATTCACCGTTTTTTGAAATATGCGATAGGTATTTCATGCAATTCATGGGAGGAAAGAATTCAAAGGATCTTCCATCCACCGCACTTTTCTATTTGCAGTTTTCCGGTCGTCTTAGCATTTTCGCAAATTGATATATGCGGTGCATTTCCTTTAAAACTACACTACCATCAGTATCACTGTATGCGAAAAAACAAGAATATGGACAGAAATAATGTAGAAAGGCAGAATAAAGACTATTTTTTCTTGGAAATAATCATTTAATAAAAGGTTTGCCTGCTAATCATTTTTAAACAAATAGCTCAAAAGGAAACTGACAACGAAGGCATCTTGCTTGCGAAGTAAATAAACTTAAAAAACTGAGTGAGAGCGTCCATTATTCATGAGAAGATGCCACCAACTAAAAACGCATATTCGAATATCGATGAGCTCCACTAGTAACTTAACCACTTTCCGGTAATTATAATTCTTGTTTTCAATGTCATTTGTCCACTTCCCTTTACTAACCCAGACACGTTCTTTTTCACCACAAGCAACAGTTTGGTTTTGTTTTCAATTTTAAGTCTCATGTTTTCGACTTTTGCTAAGAAATACCATGTCATGTCAAGAATAAGAAAAAAAGATGAATATTTTTTAGTTATTGAAGGAGTTAAGTTGTTTTCTGTACTTTTGTTACATCTCAAAACATGAAAAATGTAAAATAAACGTATTTCCTATTTGTCATGTTAATATATTTTTTTAAAAAAATTGTTTGTTTCTAACAATACACACAGCTGCCATATTTTTGTTTAGATGAAAACACAAAATAAAAAAATAACAAAGAAAGAAGTGGCTTAACCTTTTCAAAATACCACTTTAGCGTGCATATTTTGTTTAAGAAAAAACAAAACCCATCTTTGATCATGTGCTTGTTTAGAATAGGCTAGTTTATGAATTTGGCAATGGAAAGAACAAAAAGACAGTTAGAGCGTGTCTTCAAGCGGAGCTAAAAGTTAAACGGAACATATGTTTACGCGTTCAAGCAGAGTAATAGTACGTGACCTTTGCTTTTGTAGATTCATAATTAAACAATTATTTATTTATTGTGCAATATGGGTTTAATAATTGTAAATGAAACTCATCAAAATAAGCTCAATATTTTATTCAATCACAACGATACAATTCTTCTTCTTTAAACACAAGCATATCAAACAAACAAGAAAAATTCATCGAACAAACTAAAAAAACAAGTTACACTAAATCAAACAAACTAGAAATATATTATTGTTGATGACCGTTGAACCTATCCAACTAATATATCCCAGCAGCTCTTCGTCGGATAGTGCATTCACTTTATCCAAGATTGAGGGATCTGTTCAAAATATCTCCATAATCTCTCATCTCTAAATGGTAACAATAACAAACATAAGAAAATTAAATAACAACGCATCGTGCTAGGCGAAATGGTTGACATGCATGTTGGAGGAGGGGCGTAGATGAGCGGATGTGTCGGAACTAGTCATCCAATCAACGTACAAAGATGTACCAACAACAATAAATGGCTTGGGCGGTGAAGCTACTAGTACCTGATACTCGCAAGTGTCCTTTCCTATACATCCACAAACAGCTTATCTAGCTTTTTGAAATTCTATGGATCATTATTTTCTAAATTTTTTGTATCTTCACCCAACATCATTCCTTCATTCCTCGGGCCTATCGAGGAAATCATTTTGAACATTTCATTTATTCTTTAGAATCTCGAGGACTTTGTTCCAATCCATTGTCTCAATTTTTCTTCATACGTGTCTCGGTCCAAAACTCATTAAACCGCTCATTGAAATCCGCGGTTACAACTGATAAAAAAAGTTCTTGTTGAATATGACTGATGCATATGTAATGAACATTTCGAAGTGTTCACGTATCCAATTCACAATAGTCGTGGGTGAAGAAGACGCAGAACCATAACCAGGTGAGTGAGCCATAAGATTAAAAGGACAACTTCAACATCATTTTAAAAATATGAAAAAGAAATATGTTATAGAAATGATAAAAATAAGCATACTAGTGAAGGAAAACCTAAAAGGAAGGAGGAGGGAAGTTTGGCTCGATGGGGAAGAAATGGTTCTGATGCCATGGTTATATATATATATATATATATATATATATATATATATATATATATATATATATATATATATGCAAAAATTGAACCATTGGCATCTGATGTGTCTGAAGCAACGCTCATTTTATCAGTGCGAATGATACCTTATGTGCTTCACATTTACCAAATTAACCTTTGAGTGTTTGTTAATCTAAAGGGCCCGTTTGATTTATTATGTATTTTCTATTTTGGGTTTTCAATACAGAATAAAAAAGGATAGGGAGACGATGAATGCGATAAAAGAAAATGAAGAGAATAGTGAATGGAATGAAGAGACGATGGAACCTTAAGTTGTCTCTTATTCTTTCGTTATTTTTCGAAACATGGAAAATATTAAAAAGTTGTTTTTTCATTATTTCTTGCATTAACGTCGTTTTACAAGATTTACATGCGTCATGCTCACTTTTGTATGAGCGAAAATTCAAAATTCAAAATTAACCACAGGCCAATATTCTCAATATCAGTAGAAGAGAAATTCTGTAAAGTAATTTTAGTTTGAAAGATCGAAGTTTTACATTTAGTCCGAATCTCACTTAATGTTGTATTAATATAGCATCATATAAAACAAAATGACATTTAAACTGGTAAAAGGAATGCTAAATTAAACTACAATCGATGAACTACACTAAATGAACTAAATTAGCATTCACTTTCATAGTTAATTAAAGAAATGCGTTTTTAGTTGGTGACACATGATGTATCATCAAAATTCCTACGATAGCCCTGTCATACCATGTAAACATTGCATGTGATAGATAGTAGTATGAAAGAACCTCACATGTAAAAGAAAATAATAAAAGCTTGATTTTATCGGTTGTAATTCTAATACAACAGATGATACTTTTATTGGTGTCAACCTTGTACTTGTAATCATAAATACATGATGAGTTGCGAGAAGCCCAAATAACTCAAACTTTATACCAAGGACATGTTATATCCAATACATATTGGGCAAATGCATATCATTCATTTATCCTTTAACCTCCCCCTAAACCCAAAAGAGTGCTAGGGTTCGCGAAAAATTCCCAATTCTTAGCCGACATCTTCAAATACAAAAATTCCACCTTGATATGGTGAACGATTTTATAGCTTCTAATCTCATATAATCACTAGCAAATGATTAAGTGCTTGCAATTATAGTGGATTAAACTTAGCTATTATTTAGATCTAGTAAAATATTTATTCCAATAGTAATCATTTGTCGCGTTCTGATCTCGGATGTACTATGGCATGCAATTTAATTAAGGCTTCTGACCTCATATTGCAGCCAGCTCCCTTAACATTCAATTCATTTTTAATTCTGGTAAAGTGTTGCTTTGATAGTGGTTTTGTAAGCACACATGTTCTTTGGTAAGTCAATGATATATGATCTATACATAATTTCCCTTTCATAACCTGTAACACCGCGTAATTTAATGCATAATAATTAAATAATAAAGATAATAAAATGAACATTAATTATTTAAATATTCAGATGTGCATAAAATAGACTTTACCATTACATCCGTTACGAAATTTTGGTTCAGACAGACTCTTGGTTTTCGTAAATCGGATTAAATATGAAGAAGTTATGAACTAAAGAAGATTGAATATATATGTATATGTATATATAAACACACAATATATGCGAAATAAAAATTAAATGGCGCAGAAAGCAGCGGTAAGTGAGCGAACCGACCCCTTAACCGGGTCAACACAAGGGTCGACCTAGGTCTAAGGTGGGTCAACCCATATGTCAACCCAGGTAGTAAGTGGGTCAACCCACCTGCATGTAGGACAAGTTCTTGCTTCTGAATTTGGACTATTTTATACACTACATTCATATGTAGACCCCTGACGTGCACGTAAAAATGCACATTTATATTCATATATTTATTCTTGTTTAGTGCCAATAAATGTCATATATTGGTATTTTATCTTGTTTAAACAATAATTGAATTGATTTCAAAACATCATGCATTTATCATCATATAGGGGGGAAATGGTCATTTTTGTGCTTGTATTATTTTGAGAATGTTTAGTTGGCCATTTTTTATATTTTTGCAGAAATTGGATGCATGTAGAAGAGGACTTCATAAAAATATATATGCATACAAAAGAAAAAGAGGAAATCAATGCCTTGCCCAAAAAAATGAAAAGGGAAATCAATCAATGAATAGGGAATCAATTCAAATAGAGGATTAATGGAGGACCCACTCAATCTTCCTCCTTCTTTAGTGGGGACAAAAATTATGGCTTCATGAATCATTATTGCTAAAGACAAAATGAAGCTTAAGGAGGGGGCATTCTTGGTAGCACGCAAAAAGTGAATTAGGGTTTACTCATGTATAAATAACCCATGTATGTTAATGTAAAAGGCATCTTGGATTTTTAGTTTAGAGTGGAGGCTGAAATAAAAACCTCTATTTTTCTTCCATGGCTTCTTAGCCATTTGTTTTTGTAATCTCTCGTTTTAATGCAATCTTAATTTGTCATCTTTTATTTACATTTTATTTTCTTTTATGCAAGTAGATTAGTTGTAGTTTTAGTTATTTAGCTTGCATTTTCTTTTATTTCTTTCATGTTGCAAACTACATTTGCTGTTAAATAACAAACATGAGAGGTTAAATCCCTACAACTTAGGGATAATGAAGCTCTCTTTATTCATGTAGTTTCAATATACTTGTTTATTCATGATCTCTTTTTGTTCTTTAATTCATGTTGATGGTTATGGTTTTTGTGTTCATTATTGAGTTCGATAGCCTATAGTGTTGACACCACATAGGCTATGCTTGTTCATATGCTCACTAATTACCTCTTCATCTACATATGATTATGGTAATTAAGTGGAGATTGAAATCTAAATTTGATGGTTTACACTCCTAATTAATAGGGGATAGGCCATGCTTAAAGTACGATTCAATTTCAACTTGTTACCATTTTTCATAAAATTAGTAAAGTTCTTTAAGAGGTGTGACAAAATTTGATGGCTTATGTTGGGCTAATCAATAGCACAAATAGGTCATGCTTAGAATAGTCGCATCAATTAAATTAACTATTGACAAAAAAGAGAGATCATGGTTTCATTTTATATTGATTCATGTGATCTTGAGAGTGAATTTGCTCCTTAGTTGTCATTTAATCTCTTATTTTTCAACCAACGTTTGTAGTTAATAGTTTGTTAGATTTTGCTAATTTTTAGCTAGTTAGTTAACATTCTCACTCGCTTTCGGTTTAATTTGATTGAGTAATTTTAGAATTAATTCTTTCCCTGTGGATAGACCCGTATTCGCCACGTACTACGATTGTAAGCCGAGCGTTTGCGGTATTATCATGATATTTCGTGTTAACGATTTTCTAATTTAATTGAATAACCGTTTAGCAAACAAGTTTTTGGCGCCGTTGCCGGGGAAAGAATTTGATTTTGATTTTATTCTTCGGATTAATTTTGTTGTTCTATTAAAAAAAAAATTGTGTGTTTGCTTTGTTCATTTTGTTCATTTTTGATTTTGTGTGTGTTTGTGTTTGTGGTTGTTTTCATCATATTTAGTTCTTCTTTTTTTAAAAAAAAAAATTTAACACTTTCCTTGTGTTTTCAAATTCTTTCCTGTTTCATTTCATTAATTTCCTTCCACCTTCATCTCATTTATTTCTTTCCACCTTCATCTCATTTTCTATTCTTACAAATAAAAAGAAAAAAACTTTCCATTATTTTTCTCTTTTATTTTTTTCCAAATCTTCTCCACTTTTCTTTCCTTTTTTTTACAGATAATTATAAAAAAAAGAAAAAAAATCCTTTTCCTCCCTCTGACTGATAACTTTCCCTTCTATGCCTCTGTCTTATTTATTCACCACATTGTCCATCTCCATACCCCCCACCTTCTTCCACAATTCAATACCAACAAAAGTCTACACACAAACCTTCTTCAGACATCTTCATCCTTTACCTCACCAAGCTATACCACCCTCCACAACAAATTCATTCACCATTTTCAAACAAGATCCTGACCCTCAACATACCCCCTTCCATCGTACGTTGAAACTGACTTTGTCATTCCACCCAAATACCCGAAATTGTGATCAAGTTTCCCACTCCAATTCACGCAATTCTAAAAGCTCCAATCGCTACCCGAATTCTTCCTACACCCCCAAACATCCACTTAACTCTCGAAACCTCTTCAATCTCCTGCAAAAACAAATCGCAACACCTCAGCGTGATTTCCACCCTTCCTCTACAAACCACACACCACTACAGTCATCCTCCTTGCCTCACGCAAACAACAATCACCCTCCTCTTTACAACCACCCAAAATACATCACTTTACATTCTCATTCACCTCAGCCTCACCTCAAATGACTCAACTGCCACACCCCCTCCAACCAAAACTCGAAAACCAAAAACCACCCACAGCCATTCTTACAAAGGCAAACCCTTTTACTGTCAAAATCCCGCACAGACCTACACTTCTCACCATCTTCTTCGAAATACATCGCAACACCACTGCTTCAAACTCCATGACCAACAACTATCATCAAGCTGCTATCACCAACAAACCAATTCGAAGATTTAAAGACCAAGAACCACCTCAAGCAATTCCCTGCTCCCCTTCGAAAGTCCTGGAATCTAGAATCGCGAACCACCAAATCAGCGAATCCGCAGTATCCCCAAATCACACAAACCAAAACCAAATCAAACCAACTCCCAAACGCAATGCAGGCGAGCACTGAATACAGCAAATCTATACCTGACCACCCACCACTGTTCAACCCAAATCGCAATCTGCAAAACCCAAAAAGCGACGACCATAAAGCAATTTTCCTCCAAATTACCTCAACCAGCACCCTTAATCACCCGCAAATCCCAATTCGCAAATTACCTTCCAGATTCAAACGATTTACCAAATACACGCAAACTTCAGTTCACCATTTAAGTCACGCCTCTGTCCAACCAAGCCGCCCCCTCCAATCAACCAAACCCCGTCTGCCCTTCTCCAATCTCCACGATCAACACAAAAAACCCACATCTGACCAAACCACAAATCACGCAGCCCTTGAAATTCAATTCGAAACCACCAATTTGAATTGCGATTTCATTGAATTTTGAGCGTAATCAGTGGTGCTTTGTTATTGATTTGCTGAGATTTGATCTTCTAAAAAAAAGGGGATTGAGCGGTGCGAATTACTGAGCATGTGGGATTTTGATTTACTGTTTCTGTTCACGGGCTTGGGCTTGTGAGCTTTGAAGTGGTTTTTAGTTAGGTCGCGAATTCTTGGAACAGCAGTTGAGTCGAAGGTTTTGTTTTGAACAATTGTTTGAATCTGTGTGCACACCCATTTAGTCTGAGTCTGATTAGTTCGGTTGAGCTGAGCCTAGTTCTTGTTTCATAGCTGGTTTTTAATTTTGAATTTGGTTAAGTCTAATTTTAGGTTTTCTTCGAGTTTAGGTTTTCTTGCTTGCTCCATAGTCTAGTCATTTTGGTTATTTAGTTTTTATTTTATTTTTCCTTTCGATTTTGTTTTTTGTTTTTGTTTAATTTTCTTTCATCAACAAAAAAAAGAAAAGAATACAAGGCTCAAGCAATCGAACAAGAGTTCGGAGGTCAAACAAAGCAAACAACAGTAAAGTCTCAAATTTTCTGGATGGACCGCCATACCCCGCTGTAAAATTTTCTAAACTCTACAAGGTCTGCTGTTGCAAAGAAAAATATATAGAAATTGCTTGTAAAAATTTTATGCAGGTTCCGCGGCTTGCTTGTAAATTTTTTATTTCTGCAATTTATTATTCTGTGTTTGTTCTGTGAATGATTATTTTGCCTGTGATATGTGGTTGGAAATTTTAAAACGAACCTGCGATAAATTATTTTTGAAATCAAATCGAGGATTTCCCATAGCTCATAGGACAAAATATTCGTTAGATTAACAATTATGATTGATACTCTCTGAGGTGTCTAAGGAACGGTAGAGTCTAGAACTCAAACAGGTTCTCAAACCTTCAGTCGTGTTTCTACGGTGATTCGTAGCACACTGATAACCCCTGTCCGAACCTGGCCTAGACTTATATTCATATAATCCGAAGTTGTTAATTTTAACATTTTTTTTAAGAGCTTCTTGAAAATGTCCCAATTTCCTTATCCTCGTGAATTTTATGATAGTTATGAAAATCAATATAATCCATATAATTTTACACCAAATTCATATGGATATTTTAATAACGACTGTTGTACGAACAATTTGGATTTTACACAATCAACTTTTCAAAATTTTCAAAATAATCCTGATTTTGCTCCATAAAATTTCCAAAACAACGATCAACCCCCAGGTCTTGAAATAAGTGTTCAAGCTCTACGTGAAGAAAGTCAAAGATTTAATGAATCAAGTCAAAGATTAATTGAATTAATGTGCAACAATTCAAGCCAAAGTTTTCAAAATAATCAAAATTCGAATTCACTTCCTAATTCAAATGATTTTGATTATAACCCTTGCTAATTAAATTTCGAACTTCAAAATGAATTTCAAATTCAAAGTGAAAATGTGAATAATTTTTCAAATGATTTTGGCAATGGGAATAATTTCAATTGTGGTGCTACTGAAAACTTTTGTTCTCAACAATTTCAAATTGAAAATTCTCATGTAAATAATTATAAATTTGATTTTTTTGAGCAAACGAACATACTTGACGATTACTTGAAGTTTCGTGAGAAACAAAATCGAATCCTAACTTGTGACGATTCGAATAAAAATCCACCCTTGCCCACAATCGACGATTTTCAACTAATAACTTTTGAAATTAATGAAAATCTTAATAAAGTTGTTGAAAGCCCTGTGCTTGATTTGAATTTAAATTCTCTTGAAAACGAAGGCGTTAATCTTCAATTTGATCTTCCTCTCTCAGATTCTGAAAATTTTGAAAATTTAGCAACTTTAGATTGTCAACTTGACAAAAATGATGAAGTTGTTAACAGCTGTTTAAGTGAGGATGACTTTGATGAGCTAAAAATTCTTGAATTAATTGACGATAATGTTGTTGGGTCTGAAACTGAAAATGAAATATTTGAAAACTTTGAAATTCTTGAGGTTGAAAACAATGAAACTGCTGAATGTGATCTTAAACACAATAACGATTTTTCTGACATTGTTGAAACCCCTTGCGACTTGATCGTTTCAACTAAAGCTCACTGTGATCACTTGTTTTTCAATAATAAATTTCTGCAGTATATGGCCTCTTTTTGGAATAATACTGTTTTTGAGAAAACACGATTTCAAAATTTACTGAAAATTCATTTGTTTGGTTTTGACTTTAGGTTTACGAATGAACCTTTAGTTAAAAAAATTTCAAATATCAAAGCAAAACCGAACAATATTTCTCAAAACAAGTGTGAGAGTGAGAATGATGCACACGTCGCTCAATTTATACATCATCTAAACAAATCAAACTTTGTTTTTGAAACTTTTACCGAACCCCGGCTTGATGGCCTCTCTTTAGTTGCTACAGAAATCCAATTTGATTTTAGGATCAATTGTAAGCTCAAAATTTAAAATTAACAACTCAAAATCTTGAAAAAACAAAATTTGTTTTTCCAAATTTGAAAGGTAATATAAAATTCTTTATGATTTTCTGTTCTTAATCTGTGTCTCATAATCCTTATGAGGCTGATCCATTGGTCCATTGTGGACCGGTTCATCTATTCGATGACTACATATTTTCTGCACGCACATTTGGTAAGTCGCACTAACCCTTTTTTGTACATATGTAAATATTTCTCTTCCATTCACTCATTGTGTCATGCATTGACTGTGGGGACACAGTCGAAATCAAGTGTGGGGGGAGTTTCATTTTCATTCTGTTTTGCATAGTTTAAGTTAGCATTTTTTTTCCTTTCTCTTTTTGCATTTTTTTTCTTTTTCTTAAAAAAAAGTGAAAGTTTCGCACTTCTATTTACTTCTAAATAAGACGTGATGGAGTTAGTATATAATTTTGGTCGTTTAATTTAAATATTTGGAAATTTACTTCTCTTAGTGGATAACGAAAGAAAATATTGAATTATGAGCAAATTTGTTGTAACTGGTATATTGAGAAATTCGTAGGTGATGAGTATGAAATGTTTTCTGAATTGTAATCCGATTAAATGAATGGTTGCTTTTGACTACTTGCGATAACATTTTAGATCTTTTAAGTGAAGTTGTGCTAAGATATTCTAGCTTAACTCTCCCTCTCTTATGCAAAAAAAAAAGAATGTGTATATATATATATATATAATAATCCAAGGGTATCCAACATTGCTAGTACATCTCGCGTTGGCAAACCCGCTAAGCTCTTTCCGACACCTTGTTGACAAAGTCAGCATCGGTATACCTTGGTCTCATTTTATGAGTTGGACACCTAAGGATTACTGACATTTTGTTGACAAAGTCAGCGTCGGTCTGCAAAATCCACCAAGCTATGTCCCAAACTCTCACAGGTGGTATACCTTGGTTTTTTCGGTAAGGTGATTGTAAATTGTAACAATGTAAATATTTTTTAATAAAGAGAGAGTAAGCACTTGAAATCCAAGCACACTCTTCACTTATTCGACCTAACTTGTTAACAAAAAGGAAGTTGTGATGTCGTTTTACGATTGTAGATATCGATTAGAGAATTCGTTTCATATTTGCACTATGTTTCTACCAAAACAACTGGCCAAACTGAAGGAGTTTGTGATGATAACATGACTTTTGTTTGAAGTTTTGATTAGTAATGGACTTAAATTTCATAGTGATGACCCAAATTTGTGTTAACTCATTCGTATAATATTTAAAAGTAAATTATCCATTTGTAAATATTTCTTTAAAAACTTGCATTCATATTGTAAATATTTTCGAATCTTGCATTTTGTAAATATTTTTTGCATTTAACTTTTGGATTTTGTGGGTAGTATCTGCTGAAAACCCTCACGAGACAACACTCGTCCTACTGGGGATACGCAGAGGTTTAACGGCTTGTTGCATATGCTCAATGCAATCGTGCTCCCTATGAAAATGGGTTTAGCTTAGTTTTTACTTTATTCGAGGACGAATAAAAAGATAAGTGTGGGGGTATTTGATGTGCATGTAAAAATGCACATTTATATTCACATATTTATTCTTGTTTACTGCTAATAAATGTCATATATGGGTATTTTATCATGTTTAAACAATAATTGAATTGATTTCAAAACATCATGCATTTATCATCATATAGGGGGAAAATGGTCATTTTTGTGCTTGTATTATTTTGAGAATGTTTAGTTGGCCATTTTTTATATTTTTGCAGAAATTGGATGCATGTAGAAGAGGACTTCATAAAAATATATATGCATACAAAGGAAAAAGAGGAAATCAATGCCTTGCCCAAAAAAATGAAAAGGGAAATCAATCAATGTAAAGGGAATCAATTCAAATAGAGGATTAATGGAGGACCACACTCACTCTCCCTCCTTCTTTAGCGGGGACAAAAATTATGGCTTCATGAATCATTATTGCTAAAGACAAAATGAAGCTTAAGGGGGGGGGGGCATTCTTGGTAGCACGCAAAAAGTGAATTAGGGTTTAGTCATGTATAAATAACCCATGTATGTTAATGTAAAAGGCATCTTGGATTTTTAGTTTAGATTGGAGGCTGAAATAAAAACCTCTATTTTTCTTCCATGGCTTCTTAGCCATTTGTTTTTGTAATCTCTCGTTTTAATGCAATCTTAATTTATCGTCTTTTATTTACATTTTATTTTCTTTTATGCAAGTAGATTAGTTGTAGTTTTAGTTATTTAGCTTGCATTTTCTTTTATTTCTTTCATGTTGCAAACTACATTTGCTGTTAAAATAACAAACATGAGAGGCTTAATCCCTACAACTTAGGGATAATGAAGCTTTCTTTATTCATGTAGTTTCAATATACTTGTTTATTCATGATCTCTTTTTGTGCTTTAATTCATATTGATGGTTATGGTTTTTTTGTTCATTATTGAGTTCGATAGCCTATAGTGTGACACCACATAGGCTACGCTTGTTCATATGCTCACTAATTACCTCTTCATCTACATATGATTATGGTAATTAAGTGGAGATTGAAATCTAAATTTTATGGTTTGTACTCCTAATTAATAGGGATATGCCATGCTTAAAGTACGATTCAATTTCAACTTGTTATCATTTTTCATAAAATTAGTAAAGTTGTTTAAGAGGTGTGACAAAATTTGATGGCTTATGTTGGGCTAATCAATAGCACAAATAGGTCATGCTTAGAACAGTCACATCAATTAAATTAACTATTAACCAAAAAGAGAGATCATGGTTTCATTTTATATTGATTCATGTGATCTTGAGAGTGAATTTGCTCCTAAGTTGTCATTTAATCTCTTATTTTTCAACCAACGTTTGTAGTTAATAGTTTGTTAGATTTTGCTAATTTTTAGCTAGTTATTTAACATTCTCACTCGCTTTCGGTTTAATTTGATTGAGTAATTTTTGAATTAATTCTTTCCTTGTGAATCGACCCGTATTCGCCATGTACTACGATTGTACGCCGTGCATTTGCGGTATTATCACGATATTTATTGTTTACGGTTTTCTAATTTAATAGAATATCCGTTTAGCGAAAAACTCCTATTGAGGTGTACGGTTTTATTTATAAACCTAAAATCTAATGGCTTAGAATTATCCTAGCTAAGCTATAAATAGGCTAGCAGCCTCCCTATTTTCCTACACACAAATATTCTTCATTCTTGTTCCTCCAAGTTATTTCTGAATATAAACTAAGAAAATATCGAGGTGCTGCGAAGACTTAGATTAAATAGGTTAACTCTGGCTTTTCTTCAACAACTACTATTAAGAGGAATTTTTAAGATCTAATTCAAACCATTGTGAGTTCTAGTTATTTTTAGATATGATAAGTAAAAAGTATTCTGACAATAAATAATTTGAATTTGAAATTATATAGTGTTTATAAGTTTATATGCTATTGTTTTACTGTCAATCATCTATCAAATTTTCAGTTGTTACTTGTTACATGTATATCCTTATTATCCCCTTTTCTGTCTTAGTTTTATTTACAGTCTTATGTCCATTTATTATGTTTATGTATTTTTGAGTTGGATCTAAATTTTCTCCTTTTCCTTTTTATTTTGTGCTAAGCTTAGGCCAGCGAATGCCTTGGCTATTTCCGTTAGAATTGCATAAAATTGGGTTAAATTGGAATAACAGTAAAAAGGAGAATTAGGCATATTGAAACATGAAATCCAGTGGCTGTATAATTAGGATAATATGCAAAACATGTTAATCTGGATAGATTAAACTTAATTTAATATTAAGTAGAACATGTTGTGAAGATCAGATGTAATTTTGTAAAACATGTAACTTAATATGCACACACACACACACACACACACACACACACACACACACCTGAGCAGGTGCTTTCCTATGTTCGGGAAGGGGTTGTACACAGAATAACATTTATAGGAAATATCTTTTACAACCATGCTTATTAATAAACTTAAACGTGCTAAGTTAAATTTGTTAATTAATAAGCTAAGAGGTCCCACGTCTTGCAGTTTATATCCGGTTTTGGGACTCTTAAAATCCTGCTTACTTGGGGGCACAAGCCTAGGAGGTGGCTTATGTCAATCTTGCTACGTGGAATCCATATCAGTCAGTATCCCTGTTGGTATCATAGAGGGGCCTCACACTAGGTAGGGGACGGTGCACGCTTTACTGATCTGGATTGTAAGAGGTTCAAAGGTGGAAGGTGGGTACGGGAGCATTCTGGTGGAGTCATGAGCGTGCATGGGTCCAATGAGGGAAACTAAGACGTTGTAACACCAACAGATAGGGCTGTGTCTTATATGTTGACGGGTTAGGGACTGATATCCCCTACTATCGTGGCTGGCACAAGCAATTTATTTGCGTAGTAGGAAGCCTATCACATGGGTAGTAATTAGGGTAAAACCTAATACTAATATTCTAGTAGTTGGTGCAAAAACTTTTTCTTGGGATATGAATGAGAAGATAGTCTTTGCCTTACCTTGTTATCTCTTTTTACCTCGTACTTGTATATTTTACTGTAATTTCACGTTCATCATTATTTATCTGTCTTGATACTTTCTATCTCAACCTTATGCTGAAAATCACTGGAACTCGCCAGACTTTATGTCTGACCTATTCTGTTTTTCCTTCTCTCTCTTCCTTTCCCTCCCTCGGGTTCTCAAAGTCGTGGTGGACAGTAGTTGTGACCGTAATTTTATTCAGCTTGGACTTGGATTACTTCTCTTTCCATTTATTACTTCAATTTCTTTTTCTATGTTTATTGTTATGGCATATGAGGGATATTATTTTGTGGTTTTGGACTCATGATTTATGAGATGGATGTTTACGGTTTTGACATTGATGGTTTATTTTGGAAATTGTAACGTTGAATTTGGTGTCAAATAAAAGCGTTTAAGTTTTTCCGCTACATTTTACATTCTGTCTTGTTAAAATTAGTCTATATATTATTATTGCGCTTCACAGAACTTAATGCATCCGCATATGAGTGATACTAAGGGACGTGGGGTGTCACATAACTTGTTCTCAGACAAAATAATTGTTTAGCTCCCTATTTTTTGTTTTTGAATGTTAGTCTAGGTTTTTTATGAGAAACTTACACTATGATTATCATGTTAGATAGTTTCTTGTTATTAGTTTAGCTTGTAATTCACTTAACAACAACTTCATCCACATAATTTCTGTTATAGTGCTAATTATGCTTTTATATTCTGCATCAATGCTTGATCTCATTACTATATGTTGTTTCTTTGCACACCACGATATTTTGTGTTTAACTTAGAAAAATGCATTAACATATTGTTGATCTTCTGTCATAATAATCAGTTGTCCAGTCTGCATCAATATAAATACAGATGTTAAGTGGCATACTTGAATATAACATTGCATTTATTGATCACTTGAGATGTCTTAGAATTCCCTTAACCGTCTTACACTGTTCTTCAATAGTTTTTTCATAAGCTGATTTATTTTGTTTAAACTAAAAGAAATTTCTAGCATTGTAATTGTGACATACTGTAGCTCTCTAATTATACTCTTATATTGTTTGTCATTTGGCATTGGCCTACCTTTTTTCTTTGATAAATGCAAGTTACTTGTCATTGAAATAGGAAGAATATTTTCTTAGTCCATTTTGACTTTCATCAGTATTTCTAAGATATATTTTCTCTTACTTAGATGCATTTAAATAATTGATATCTTCTTAGAGAAATGCTAAGCACACTCTCCCTGAAGGAGAGTATGCTTATACTTGCCATCTGATTGGTGGAAATGGATTGACATCAATCATTAACTCTATCTGATATAATAAATGCCAGTCCATTTCCACCAATCAGATGGCAAGTATAAGCATACTCTCCTTCAGGGAGAGTGTGCTTAGCATTTCTCATCTTCTTAACTTCAATTCCAGTGAGGTATTTTAAATCTCCTAGATCTTTATTAAGAAATGTTTACTTGAATATTGTGATGCATTTAATTTCTAATTCATTGTTACCTATAATTATAAAACCATCAACATAAACTTATACATAACTGACATATAATGAGTAAATTTGATAAATAGTGGATTGTCAAAAAATTTGGCTGATTTGAATGTCTAGGTCAAAAAAGTAATGATATTGTCAAAAGGCTGACAAGCAGCCATTTTTTGGCTGTATAATAACTTAGCTGGATTTGTTGATTCCAACTATTTTAGGGACAAAGATCGAAAGAAGTCAATTTAAGGTTGTGTGTTCACTAGTTGGAGAGCGTGATTGCAAACAATAGTTGTTTTTTCTACTATAGAGGTAGAGTTGGAGGCTACTATTGAAATAGCTAAAGAGGTGTTCGAATTAAAACGGTTGATATATGAAGTAGGATTCATATATGATGGGATATTGATGAGTTTTGATAGTCAATATGAAATTAACTTAGCTATGAATCTTTTTTTAGCTTAAGATTGAAGTATGTGGCGATGAGCTGATATTTTCTTATCATAATGAATGGTAAAAAGCTATTTTGTTTATGGATGGTTCACATGGAAAAAAAACACAAATTTTCGTTTTTTTATTATAATTATTTCCGATTCACCAATTTTTATTGCTTTTGAAGAAAATAATAAAAAATGACAATATATATAACCTTAAATATTCTTAATTTTACATTTTTCTTATTTTTTTAGATTTTTAAATTTTTTGAATTAGAATGCAGTAGATATCTTCACCACATCCAGTCTGTTATAGGTTTGAGCGTTACTCGAACTTGATCCACTTATGAAAATGTTGGGTGTCACATGGTGGTGCATATAGAAGAGTGAGTTGGAAATGATGACAATGATTTTCATGGTGATAATGAAGATTGATAGGCCCAACCAGCATGAGGAGGGCACTATCAACACTTTATTGGTAGATCTATTTTCTCTTATTTTAGATCTGACTCATTTTCATATCCTTCACAAATTCAACTGCTGGAGGTAAATATATCAATTTTGGTTACAACTTCTGCATTAAATCTTCAGTTTTGCATGTTTGTATTGATAATAAAATTTCTTATGTAAAAAAATTGATTTACATTTGGTATGGGAGCTATCCATTACTTCTACCTTGCTTGATTTGAAAATCATGCTACCTTAATTTTATTTTTCATATGAAAGTTTCAGTTTTTTTTCATGCTGGATAAAATAAAATTGCAGAATTTTTCATGTGAATTATCATGATTACGTTTAAGTGTTTGCATGGTTTTCATGTTTATTTTATGTGAGTGTTTGATAAATAATAATCTCTCATGTCTTATGTTTATGGTGAATGGGAAGATTCCAAATTCAATTAATTTTTAGTCCCACATCATAAAAAAGAAAAGAAAGGGTTGGTTTCTCTTTGTTAGAGAATAGCCACAACATCTCTACTTGCTGCAACCTATGCTATGCATGCCACATGTGTGATATTATGAAACCCGCCCACAAGAATTTAATTATATCAATTTATCTGCATGCCACTACATGATTCATTTCTTAATCTACCCAAAGGAATTAAGTAACTGAATTTACATTTTTGTCATTTACTTATTATGAATCTATTCAAATATAACTTTAGCCCACATACAATTTTTATGTCATAGGATTCATATATATTTTCAGCATGATTTACATTGGTAAACCGTGATAAATTTTACGTCTCATAAATTCATTCCTAAGCATGTACTTTACTTTGTTTATAGAAGTTTTACTTGGAATTTCTTCTGATGTCAAGTCTGACATTCCTGAATTAAAGGGTGATAACTGTAAGGTATGGAAGGAAAGAGTGTTGCTGCAGTTAGGATGGATGGATATTGATTATGCTATTAATAAAGACGAACCACCTACTATTACTGACCTAGTATTCCAAATGAAATTAGCCTTTATGAAAAGTGGGAGAGATCAAACTGTCTCTTTTTTATGTTCATAAAGACTAGAATTTGTACTAGTATTTGTGGTTCTGTCGATCAACATACAGAAGTCCAAGATCCTCTTAAGGTCATCCATGAGCAATTTACTTCTTCAGACAAAGCTCTTGCTAGAACCTTATTAATGCAGTTTTCATCAATAAGGTTCGCTAAGATTAAAGGAGTGCATGATTATATTATGTGCATGAGGGACATTACGACTCAACTAAATAACTTAGAAGTTACCATGCCCGAGTCTTTTCTCATCCACTTCATTTTATGCAATCTTCCCCATCAATATGGTCCTTTTAAAGTATCTTACAATACACATAAGAATAAATGGTCAATTAATGAACTTATGACCATGTGTGTTCAAGAAGAGGGAAGATTGTTGATGGAGGAAGGTGAAAAAGTGAACCTTACAACTTCTGAAAAGAAGAAGAAGGATTGTGCTAAGGAAAAAGGAAAAGGATGTTGGCTAAGTAAGCCAACAAGAAAGAGTCTGAATGTTTCTTCTGTAAAAAGAAGGGGCACACAAAGAAAGACTATCCTAAGTTCAAAATCTGGCTTGGAAGAAAGGTAATTTTCTTGCGTTTGTGCGTGTTAGACAAAAAATTGACTAGAATTCATAGAGAATAATAAGGAATAGTAATAAAAAAATAAAGAAAATGAAACTGACATACAGAATTTATAGTAGTTCGGCGTTAACGAGCCTACGTGCACTTTATAGTTCTTTGATTGAGTAATAGATTACAAGTACAATGCAGATAATCGCTCAATCTCACAATTGCAATCAATAATTTCTCAGAATTTGTAGAGTTATAATCGATAACTTAGAGTACAATCCGAATAAAAGGTGGGATGCTGATAATGGTGGAGTTTAAGTGTCCAGAGTTCCAAAAGATCCTTCAATATGTCAAGTCTTAGTGTATTTATAGACATGAAGGGCAGGCGGGTTACATGATGACGTGGCTCCCTCATAAGAAATCTCGGAGTTGTGGTGAAAGTGGTCCTTCGGATCGTGGGTATCCTTTAGGGTCGATCGTCTTTCGGTGGCTAGAGAATAGGGGTTCGTTTGGCTCAGTAACATCTTTAGGGTAGCAGGCTAGGGGTCGGGTCGGCATTCACGTGATCCGAACTAGGGGCTTTCAATAAGGCGGAGATGATGTATTTACAAGCCCATGCGGGTAGAACTAGGTCCCGAGCGATCCGACTTGGGGACGTTGGACTATTGCGTTGCGTTAATGTGACTAACTTGATTAGATATGGGATCATCCGACCCGATTCGACGGTGAGGGGTATTTAGCTCCTTTGCACACATGGTTAGAATTCGTTCTGATTCTTAAACCAAACTCTAGTATCTGAATGCACTGATTCTGGTTTTTCTCATGTTCGAGATCATGACACATGGACTTTGCATGGCCTAGTCACAAAGTAGGCCAACATTTTGTCCCTTCAAAGTACGTTTTATCAGAGATGAGACGTGCTTCGAATTATTAGTCTACTCTTGAATCGTTGTTAACCAACAGTCGCGTTTATCTATAGAGTCGCACCACTTTGTGAAATTGTGTCTTTTGGCCTCTATGCTTTTTGTATAAATACGAGATTTGTCCCGTAATGATCTTCATTACATTCATTAAATTGAATCTTTTGATTGGGATATAGGTGAATCTTCAGGTAAATTTCTTAACTTATGTGGAATCAAGAAAATCAAAATTATCTGATTGGCCCCAATTACCTTATCGATTTTTCTTTTCATGCGTGCATACATAGTCCTTTACAATCTCCTTCAAATTCATTTGCTTTTGGATTGCGTAGCTTCGTGAATAAACTATTGGATTAAAGGTTCTATAGCGGGTCGGGTCGAGTTGAGTTTATTCGACCCGCTTGTGTACTCGATCCGTACGTACATGGATGACCTCTGTTGCTTAATTAACGGATCAAATAGGCTCATCTTCTCAAGGAATTCAAAGGGCTTTCTAGGTCTACTATATAAACCGCTCCCCACTTTTTTTTTTCTTTTTACTTCGTTGTTACCGATTTATTACTGCTTTACCGAAACACTAATTTTCGTTCCTCTCAATTTCATCTCGACCTCAATATCCAGATCTAATCCGTAGGCAGGAAGGATTTGTTCATCGACTGATTCACATTTTGGATTTCTATTTTTGTTTAGACTCCATTCAAGCTTTGTGTTGAACTCCATTATCGCTCGCCGTTGTGTCGATACTGTGGCTCTCTGGTCTGCCGTTGCCACTGGCGACGTCACTATTTCCTTTAAGTGGCAGTTCTGACAATTTGTGCTTGACGTCGAGGAGCTTGATTGAGTGGAGTTCACCCTTTTATTTCATGGGGGAGGAAAAAATAAGGATATGGTCTTCGAGTGAACTGGCGAGGAGGGAGGCAACGGACTATGCATTACAGGTGTCAGCGGGTCAAATAAGTGATGGCAACGGAAGGTGGATAACTGGAGAGGAAGCATTTCCATCATCGAGGTCGGGTCGGGTCGAGTTGCCTTGACCTGATCCAGTTCAAGCACCCGACCCACGGCTTTTGGCCAGGAAGCTCTGACCCGACACCCCTAGACTTGGTACCATTCTTGTATAATCCTGCACATCATTGAACTTGGCTAATTCAAGGACTTTGACAATGAGAATTCATACAACATGCTTGCACATAGCCTGACCAAGACTGTTTATAACTTATGAACTCGCGGATAGTTAGGATAGAGCCTTCAAAACTAAACATTCAGAACTTGACGAATCATAAGATTACTCAACAACCCAATGCATATCAGTCAACATCTTGATTTTCTGCTTTATTTATATCTGTACTGCACACACTTAGCGCACACTAGCACACGTACACACATGGGGGCACAAGAAACTATACTCTAATCGTTGATCTTTCTTTGGTAGTACAACTAACATGTCGAGAAGATATAAACAAGATATTCTGAATCAGATAAGAGTAAAGCTCCAGAGTCGTCCACTAACCCTAATGTTGATGATATTTCGTCGACATCAGATTCAGGTTGGGGGTAGCAAAGGCTCTGACTTTGAGATTGAGCTTCATGAGACAGTGGAATCATCTGGAGGAGAGGTTTCGGTAGATGATGATGATGAAGAAGAAGAAGAAGGGGAGTAGGTGACAACCGGGCTCCAGATGAATTTGAGAGTGCGACCATTCTAGATGCACCTACTGATTCTGTGCTTCGACTATCGATGAAGCTAAACTTAGGCGGATATGTCTACGACATGGGATTTCTTAGGAAGAAATTATAGTCACAACTGGTGCAGGAAAACCCATAATCCTCCAGAGGGGTATATGGCTATCAGTCGGTTGGTGTGTACCATTGGAGCTATTCCATCGTTTCCGCCATTCATCGTCGAGTTTCTAAGACGAATGCAGATTGCTCCCATGAAACTCCATCCTAATGCTTACTTGTACATGCTCTACATAGCATATATGGAAATCTTAGGCACGGAGCTTACTTTCGGGGATTTGAACTTCTTTTACCACTTCAAGCATCGTTCAAAGGGAACTCCTTCTTTGGTTTTCTTTGAATCCATGCCAAATTGGAAAATTCTTAGTGAAGGATACAACAATGCAGGGGAGGTAAAACTAAAGAATGGTTCTATATCAAACACCAGGCTGGATGTGCTAGGAGATGGCTCCAGTCGAGTAAGCTTCAAATTCTAATGTTCCTGTTTCAATTATATTAATGAATGCACTGATCCTCCTCTTTTATTTGCATTTTCAAATCCCGAAAAAGAGCAAGACCGGATACACTTAGACCGGTTGAGCCGTATGCTCAATGGTAATCTGGACTCCCTGAACGTCAGAAAATGTTTGGTGGATGAGGTTCTTCATCGGTATTGTCTTCTTGATAGGAGTCAGAGCATTGGTCATGAAGGCTGCACTTATACATATGTTCCCAAGCTCAAGCTTCTCCCGTTCTTGTAGAGACTGGCAATGTGCCTCTAGTCGAGAGGCAGGTCATAACTTCAGTTGAGGTGGGCGAGAGCTCAAGAGGTCAAAAGCTTATGGGTACCGATCAAGTACCGCGGTCCGGAGATAAAGAGACAACTCCTGAGCGAACCCAGCTACTTTTCTAAAGAATCCTTCCCCAATGCACATTCAAGATGAAGAACTTCTAAATAGACCAATTGGGGAGGAAACCTAGGACGTTGATCCAAAGGATGCCTTTATTTCGGAGAGCCAGCCTTCTCCTAAAACACCGTCTCCGACTAAAAGTTTTGTCCTTGATTCCCAGCTAGAGGGCCCATTATTTGGGGGCTTGGCAAAACTTCCTTTGCCCGACACAATGTAAAATTCTAAGATATTGGCATAGGCTCTTTCTTCCCTATCTCCAAGGAGGGGATCACTCCTGTGAAAGCCGAGAAGACTACACCGACAAGACTAACTCTAGGCTTTGGTTCGTGGGGGGATCACTTAGGACATACACCACACCAACACTGCACATCATAATGCCTATGTGATATGTTAGGGAATGCGGAATGAATCATTAAGGCAAAACTAACACTAGATGGAGGGATGAATAATATTTTCTAGGAGTTTAACAAAATCTAAAACTAATATGATATACTATATGAATAACACACCACAGCGATGATCACAGACATAGAATCAAACACAAACACAGTAATAAAAAAAATGCAGAAATGGAAAGAACACATCGGATTTTATATTGGTTCTGATTACTCCTACGTCCAATACCACAGAACGATGGATTGCACAGAGTTTTATTACTATATCAATATCCAAGTACAACACCCTTGATTTCACAGCTACAAGGTTACCACCGTTTCCACCACCCTTGATTTCCCCGGCTACAAGGTTAACACCGTTTCCTTCCTTGATTTCATGGCTACAAGGAACATACCGTTTCTAAGACTACCCCAAAACAATCCCAAATGATTACAACAGCCCAATAACTCTTCAATAGCATTTTGATTCAGAGAGTAATAAGTAGAGAGTGAGAAGAGAAGAACTTTTATGTAAATAGAATTGAAATCGGCAGAGTATAAGTGCAGAAATCATAAAAATATGAAATAATAATGGAGGAATGAAAATTTATGAAGATGGAGAAGAAGAATGGTTAAAAAACTCAAAATCAACCCCTATTTATAAGATTTGAAAGGTTGCAACGCTTTTGGAACGTTACAAATGGTGCACTTCCTTTCAAAATTGAAAATATGACGGTTACATGTCGACATGGCCACATCCGTATGTCAACATATGTGTTTGTAAATTTGAAATTTGAATATTTTTCAAATGTTTTAATATATATATATATATATAATTCTGGAAATTCTTGAATTAAAACATAGTGATATAAATAAGTATTATAAAGTAGAAAATCATATGAAATTATAAATGTAAATTATATGAACATATTTATAAAATTATAAAGTTTAAATCTATAATAATATAAAAGTATAAAAATATATAACTATATAAATATATATAAACTTATAATCTTTAAATCTCAAGTTTAAAGTCAAATGTAAAATCGGAAAACTTATTTAAAAATTGAAAATAGAATTTGAAATCGGAATTTGATTTTGAATTTGAACTTGGAGTGTTGTTCAGAGTCTTACATAAACTAGACCCTTTTACTATATTCATCTTGAACTATTGATTTCTTGATTACTCATGAGTCTTGAATCTTCTCTAAATTCTGAATCTCTTGAATCTTTAAAACTCTACAGTCTTCGTTATTAATTCATGTATACAACTCCTGCATATGTGTATATATATTCTAGAGAGAGATTTTAATATATATATATATATATATATATTATAATCAGTTAAAATGGAAATAAGTTTGTTGTCATCAAAACTCCATTCTCCAACAATCTCCCCTTTTTTGATGATGACAACCTTAGTTTATAAAATATTCATACCTGTTCATATCTGTTGATTCTGATCCTTCTAATACTCCCTCTGTCAATATGAACCCTATATACTCTACTTAAACTAAGTCCATATCTATATTTTATAATTTCTCCCCCTTTGACATTATCAAAAAGAAATTCTAAAAATACTCCCCCTAAATCCTATATATATATAATTATTCTATGATTTATAATATTTGGTTCTATACTAAAGTATATATAACTCCCTCTAAATTTATGTCTATATTATATCCTTATTCTATTATATCCTTATATCCTTATATCTGCCTCTAAATCTATGATTCTAACACTAAAAGATTATATCTCCCCTTAAAATTATGACTATACTAAATAGAAGGATAATAAACTAAGCAATCTAGCCAATATTAAATTAAACAATCAATCCAAATAAGCAATTCAAGCAACTAATTCAAACAATCAATCTAAACAATCTAAACCAAATCAATCAATTTTGAATAATATATGTTAATAAACACTTCTTGAACCTTAAATTAATCCTGTAAACTATAAAACTCCCCCTTAATTTAATACAAGACAAACCTAGCCTATACTCTAATTCCCTTAAAACTATAATAAGGCTTTAATCTAGACTAAGAAATTATCTTCATATGATATCTTAAAACTATGATATAAGTTAATTAAAACTATTTAATCCAAATAATCAACCAATTAAATTTTTGTTCTCACAAAACATCCATTCAAATAAATTCAAACATAAAGCCAACTGTTTTCTTGTAACTTCTATTTATCCTAAAAACCTATAACACTCATATCAACCACAAATGCATAAGTATATATCTAATACACTACTAATGAGATTTAACAATGTTAAACAAGTCTATCAAGTTATTTATGTCAAACAAATCAGACAAGTCAATTAACTCAAACAATTCAACCAAGTCAACCAAATCAAACGAATCGATATAGTCAAAGTAAATATGTTATGTATTTAATTAATAATCCTATATATTTCTAAGACAATAATTGCCCATATTATTACTTGTTATGAGGAGTTAAAAGTTAACATGTAATGCAGTGTGTGCAGTATATTGATTATAATGTAGTATGAAACGTATGTCATATGTAAAACAATATGAAATGATATATTTAAATGAGATGCAACTTATGATGTGAATGATTTTAATTCGAGATGCACTACAATTTATAATGATGTATGATATGAAATAAGATGTGTAATGATATTATGATAATAATGATTTGATGATGATATGTATTTCTATAAAAGATATTTCAAGTAATATCTTACTATTATGCATATTATAAATTATTTGAATCAAACAAAGATAATGTTAATTTCTAAACTTAGGTTAATTATACTAATGAAAGTAATTGAAATAATAAAAATAAAAGTTTAATTAAAAAATATTCATGATAAGTAGTAAAATATTCAGAATGATTCTATGGAATTAAATAATCTTAGTAGGGTGCTTCTTATAATAAATATTGAAGATATTTTTAAAGAGAATATAAAAAATTGGATCACATAAACTAAACTATTTTGGTATAGGCATATATTCATAAGTATATATATAAAAACTAATTTAAAAAAGAACTTTAAAATTTAATTTATTATGATATATATCAATACTTTGATACAAGTCAATTTTAAATTTAAACTTTAGAAAATCAAAACATATTAATTTGGTTTAAGAACCACTTATATGTTAAAACTTTTAAAAGAAATCTATAGTTATGACAAATTAATTTTTGATGAAATCTCGTATTATAAACTAAACTGTAAAACTATAATTTCTAAACATATTTTAGATATAAAAGTCATATATATATCAAAATATTAAGTTAAATATACAAGTTTTCTATAAATTTTAAAAATTTCAAAATTAGTATTAATTTCCAAATAATATTTGTGATAACCTAAAATTGTTATGAAATCATATGTAAAAATATATATGTTAAACTATGTATGTTTAAACCTTATATAAAAGAGATATATATATTTATATTTTATAACAATATCAAGTGTTTGAAAATTAAAATATCTATATAGTTTTATTTATTAATATACTTTCAATATATATATATATATATTTGAAGCAGAATATATGAAACATAAGTAGATGAACAAAATTTATAATTAGAGTCTGAATTGACATTTTCATGTTGAAAAGAGTAGTTAAATTTTAAAATAAGAAGATATTTTAATTAGATTGGTATATTAATATGTATACTATGGTGTATTGAACCAAAATATCATAGAATTATAAAAGGGTTGAATTTCTATACCTAACTATGTGCGCAGATATATATTCCTAAATTCTATGATAATTATGAAATAATTATAAGGCGAACCTATTTTCGCAATCCATCTTTTTGTTGTTCTTCCGTTGTTATGAACCAAACATTCACATCTTTCAGAATTTGACAATGAGATCTGCTCTATTGCGACAGGCTCGTTTTTCTGATCAACATAGTCTATTTATTTGTTGAATTTGAAGACCGAATGAGAAAGATATTGATGATTCAGTAGTTCAATCAACTTGGCGCCAAAATTTGAATTTGAATTTAGAATTTTTAATGAATGGACACTTCAACTGCTATATAAAGGCCCAAAAGTCATGTCTCTTCACAATTTTTTCTCTTCTCCTTCTTCTTCCTAATTTTCCATATTCAGTCAATCTTGTAAGAGCCATCTTAACGGAATTGGATGAAACCAGCGGCAAATCGAGGAGAAATTCAAGGGCTACGATCTAGTAACGGTTTGGAGATGAATTTGGATGATATTAGTGTGCAACAAGTCGAAACAGTAGGAGAGATGTCAGAAATCCCATATACAATTTTCAGTTTTGCATCATCAACTTCAAATAGTCATATCTCACTCAATTTTGATCGGAATTCGATGATCTACCCATCAAACCGACCGCGAGAGCAAGAAATACAATTCGGAAAAGGATTTGGAACATAATGGTCTAACATGTGGATGCAGCTTGAAGATAATCATCGACAATTTTGATTCCTTCTCTCTTTATTCACCCAAACTTCATTTGATCATTACTCGGTCAATTCTGACGGATTTACATGAAATAGGCGGCATTACGAAGAAAACAAAGAGAAGTAGAGTTTAAAGTTAAGTTGTAGATGAAAATCCAAAGTTGTAAATTGATCTGGTACCCATTTTTTTTGTTAATTTACATTATATATATCCATTTCTTCTTAATGTCTTTTCGCCAACCATCATTACTCTTCTCCTGCAAAACAAAACAACTTTTCAAATAATCAAATAACTTTTTAGATAGTCAAATGACTTTTCGAATTCAAATGACTTTTCAAATAATCAAAAGACTTTTCAAAAAACTAACTACAATTTTAAACAATAATATCATAAAGGTTTTGTAACATGTCCATATATCAAAATTTTCAAATTTCAATATTAAAAAAAAATCAAATTTCAAAAATCAGATTATGACTTTAAACTAGTGTTATCCGAATTTGCCATTTAAAATTTTCAAAAATCAGATTATGAACTTTTTGAAAAACCTTTGCTTTAATACCAATTGTTAGGGTATGCGGAATGGATTGTTAAGGAAAAACTAACAATAGAAGGGAAGGGTAAATAGTGTTTTCAAGAAATTTAAGAAAATCTAAAACTAATATGATCTACTATATGAATAACACACCACGGAGATGATCACAAACACAAAATCAAACAGAAACATATAAATAAACAAAAATAAAATGCAGAAAAGGAAAGAACACACCGGATTTTATACTGGTTCAGATTACGCCCACGTCCAGTCCCACGCAACGTTGGATTGCGCAAAGTTTTATTACTATATCAATATCCAAGTACAACACCCTTGATTTCATGGCTACAAGGTTAGCACTGTTTCCAACACCTATGATTTCCCCGGCTACAAGGTTAACACTGTTTCCTCCCTTGATTTCATGACTACAAGGAACACACTGTTTCCAAGAATATCCAAAAACAATCCCAAATGATTACAACAATCCTATAACTCTTCAATTGCACTTTGATTCAGAGAGTAATGAGTAGAGAGTGAGAAGAGAAGAAGTTTTATATAAATAGAATTGAAATCGGCAGAGTATAAGTGTAGAAATCATAAAAATATAAAATAATAATGGAGGAATGAAAACGGATGAACATGGAGAAAAAGAATGGTTAAAAAATTCGAAATCAACCCCTATTTGTAAGATTTGAAAGATTGCAATGCTACTGGAACGTTACAAATGGTGAAAAGACACTTCCTTTCAAAATTGAAAATATGACGGTTATATGTCGACAGGGCCACATGTGTATGTCGACATATGTGTGGGTAAATTTGAATTTTGAGTATTTTTCAAGTGTTTTAATATATATATATATATTATTATGGAAATTCTTGTATTAAAACATAGTGATATAAGTAAGTATTATAAAGCAGAAAATCATATGGAATCATGAATATAAATTATATGAACATATTTATAAAATTATAAAGTTTAAAACTATATAAATAAATAAGTACAAAAGTATATAACTATATAAATATATATAAACTTGTAATCTTTAAAAGTCAAGTTTAAGGTCAAAAGTAAAATAGAAAAACTTATTTAAAATTTGAAAATAGAATTTGAAACCAGAATTTGAATTTGAATTTGAATTTGAACCTGGAGTGCTATTCAGAGTCTTACATAAACTAGGCTCAATTACTATATTTATCTTGAACTCTTGATTATTCGTGAGTCTTGAATCTTCTCTGAATTCCAAATTTCTTGAATCTCTAAAACTGTACATGTAACGACCCGTATTCTACGCATCATAGGATTGTAGAATATTTATTTCTTTCCCATGTGAAGTCGTATGGTCATGTAACTTTGGGAAACATCTATTGGAGTCATTTCCCATGTTCATGATTTTTGTTGATTTTTGAATGACCATTTTGCCCCTAGTCGGTACTGTTTTGGCCATAACTTTTGATTGAAAAGGAATTTTGACCTGAAACCACTTCCATTTGATTCGTTTGATGGTTTCTCTTTCCGTAGAGTGGTGATAATAGTCAAACGGACTTACCGTTTGGGAGATATGGCTGAAACAAGGTTTGGAGGGTGAAAAACTGCTTAGCCGGGCCAAATCGGGTGATTAGTGAGTAGGCCCATAACCCATTTCGGGATTAGGATTATGGGAGGGCTGAAATGAGATGGAGAATCATTCCATTTCAGTTTTCTAGCCTCCACTTATCACCAAGGATCCCTAAAAATGGCCTCCAACCTCTAAATCACCTCCAAATCATCTTTTGGTTAAGGATTTGGCTTAGCAACCCCTAATCAAGGAAGATCTTCACTAAAATAACTTAGGAGTTGCTGTTTGGCATTGAGATTCACATCAAATCAGATATTTATTTCAGATCTTAGTTTATTTTGTGGCTAAGGTGAGTGATTTGCATAGTTTTACACTAATCATGGCTAATTAGGGGTAATTAGTCTTAATTAGCGAATTTATACACTAATAAATTCGGGAAAAATGTTCATAAATTCTAAAATGATGTTTTAGACCTCTGGTATGAATTTGGGTTAATTTGGCTAAGTTTTGTTAATCCTATCATTAGTTTCACCTAAAAATGCTTAGGGGGAAATATGGGGTTTTGGGTATGTTTGATCCATTTTAACCTATTATGTTGATGTTTTGATGTTTGTGGTTGATTATGTATGTTGCTATGACTGTATGGTATGCTTTGTGATTGATTAGAATAGTTAGAATGGTCGAAAACGCCGTCGAATGGCGTAAACAGCTCGCTGGACAAGGTGCAGAGATTCGGATCGGATAGGGGATTGAGGGACGATCGGATCGCCCTATGGGACCGTGTGACATCACCACGAGTCGAGTCATCTCCTCCGAACCGAACCGCCTGCGCAAGGCCCACGAGACGAATCGATGCAGCGCCATGCCCAAACTGAAGTACTCCGATCCGGATCGCGAATGAACATTACGACCCGATCCGTCCAAGAAGGGTGAGCACGATCCGTCGACCTGGAGGAGTGCTTTCCGACCCGAACCGCTTGAAAGACCACGATCCGATCCGAAGGAACTTACCACGAATCGATCCATGGCGATGGACTTGGAGACCCCGACCCGATCCGCTGAAGGATACTCGAACCGATCCGATGGAACTGGAGGACCACGAGTTGATGGCGTGACTCGATCCGAATGAAGGAGCTTGATCCGAACCGTGGTGACGAAGGCTCCGAACCGACCCGATCTGAAGGCCACGATCCGATCTGATCTGGTGATGACCAATAACCCGAGATACAAAGGTGGTCCAAATGGAAGTTAGAGCTCAGGATCCCGGAACCAGTTGGGAACCAATGAGTTCACTTCATGGTTGGACTTTGCTGCGGGACGTGTGCTAAGGAGTTGTCGACGTTCATAACTTCGTATCACCACTAAGAATGAATGATGGGCTACTTATCAGTGCAGTAGGGTCATTATGACCTGATGGGCAAGGTGATGGTAGCAAGACTACGTTATCAGTGCAGTAGGGTCATTACGACCTGAGGGGCAAAGTAATGCGTAGTAGGACTATGAGCCAGTGCAGTGGGGTCATTGCGACTCCATGGGGTAGAGTGGACATAGTAAGGATTAGTAAGGCTATGAGCCAGTGCAGTGGGGTTCTTGTGACTCCATGGGGGCAAAGTGGACATAGCGAAGGATTTGTGGCTACGTTATCAGTGCAGTGAAGCCATTTATGACTTCATGGGGGCAAAGTGATCGTAGCAAGGTATGTCGGGTGATCGAAGTGGTGAATATCGTATACTTTACGCATTGAGTGAGAGATATAAGGATGGATGCTATGTTTGATTGTTTGCCATCATTATGACATGCACACCTCCCCCACCTCCGTATCTTTATATTGATTGATATGATACCTTAGAGTGTTGTACAGTATGTAGTGCTAACTCTTTGGTTGCAGGTCCAGGTTCAGGTATGTTTTAGTCTACCTGTTACTGTTCACTTTAGATGCTTATCGCTCATACCAGGCTTTATGTCTGACCCAGAGTTTTATGTCTCCTCTTATTACTCTGGGTGCTCACACGAGCAGACTAGAGACAGGTTAGCTGGTGATGCGCGAGTAGCTGGTTCGGAGGCGGGCAGGAGGCTTCCATGTATTATATGTATATACGCATTCTCCCTGTGTCGTTGGTGGTCGCTACTTGGGCATTAGTAGTGTACCTCATTTATCTTGCTTTTGCTTTGAGACAGTTTGAAAGTTGTAATAAGCTGTATTTTTTTTTTGATTTCCGCTGCTATGATGTTTAGTTCTGATTTTCAGCTTATGCACTGTCTCTCCTGTTTTATGTCAAGTATGTTATTATTATATTTTGTCCTATGCGCTGTGAGACATTCTACAGGTTCTTTGTATGTTCATTTCCTTCTTCCTTTTCCTTCTCACGACTCGTTCCGTGCTAACTGGACATGTGTACAGCGCACTTTTGGAGTAAATGTCGGTTGGTGCGGGGCGGGCCGTCACACTTGGTATCAGAGCTCTAGGTTGTGTAGTTAACCTAGGGAAAGACACTAGGGAGAGTTAGTACGTATATGAGAGTGCGTATTTGTGATTACTTTGGTTTTCAAAAGCTATGTATATATATACTATTAGTAGTATAAGAATGAAGTTGCACTGCACTAGTACCACTATGGGGTCGTTAGTCGTTTCCCTTTTACAGATTGACGATGAGCCGATATGTTAGAGGTACCGGTAGAGGGGCCAATAATGGGAATGCCGCTGACATGAGGGCGATGTTTACCAACCTCATGAGAGACATGCTTAGAGAAGTGCAAGGGGCAGTTCCCAATCCCGGAGCTGGTGTTGGCCCAGTAGTGCAGGCGCCTAGGGTCGATTTCGCCAAGTTGTGCAAAGATTACACTAATCTTGGTGGGAAGCCGTTCCATGGAACGGAGTCGGCCACAGATGTTCAAGATTGGATGGATAGCTGCGACCGTATCTTCGATGACTTGGGTCTTGAGGATGCGATGAAGAGGAGGCTAGCGTCTCGTCAGCTACAAGGGCGAGCGATGAATTGGTGGAATGCTATTAGAACAACTACTCCAGAGGACCAGGTTACTTGGGTTCAGTTCAGGGCTCGCTTTAGCGAGAAGTTCATTCCAGCTGCCCAGAAGTCAGTGTTGTTCAAGAGGTTCTTAGAACTCAAGCAGAATGGGAGGGTAGTTTCTGATTATATTGTTGAGTTCGACACTTTGTCGAAATATGGACTATCTCTTATCGATACCCCTGAGAAGAAGAATGAGAAGTTCATTACTGGTTTGGATGGATACTTGGGGGAAAGGCTTATCAACCACATTGATGAGACTTTTGAATCGATCGTGGGGAAAGCTTTGAGATCAGAGAGCCTTTACCCTAAGTCAAAGACTGAGGCTGCATCTGCAGAAGGGCCAAAGCCGCAAGCAAGCAGTGGAGGCAAGAATAGCTCTCAGAATAAGAGGAAGCAGGACCAATCTAAGGGTGGCCAGAAAAAGAGTAAGAAGGATGTTGAGTGCTTCAGCTGTGGAAAGAAGGGCCATTATGCTAAAGAATGTCGGGCCAAGCCAGCGGAAAGGAAGTGCTACAACTGTGGCCAAGTGGGACATCAGAAGGATAAGTGTCCGCTACCTCTTAAGGAGAAGCAGATTGTGAAAGTATATGCTATTGATGCTGTTCCTTCTTCGTCGAATGCCCCAACTGCGGCGGAGAAAGGAAAGAATGTTGTTATTCAAGGTATGCTTTCTATTTATGATGTACCAATTCGAGTTTTGTTTGATACTGGGGCTTCCCGTTCCTTCATATCTAGTGACCTGGTAGATAGGTTGGGACTGGAACCCGAGATAGTCGATAGACCATTGGTTGTGACGAACCCGATTGGTGGTTCGACTAGCCTTAGTATGATTTGCAGGAATTTGGTCTTATCTAGTCATGGATGTATGTTTGTATGTGATTGCTTTGTTTTGGGCTTTACTGGGTATGGCATTATATTGGGAGTCGATTGGCTCCAAAGATACGGGGTGGTGGTAGACTGTGAGGGCTTTTTGGTGACAGTGAGGGCGGATGATGGGCGGAGGGTAGTGTTTGGTAGTCTACCTAGTGATGGGGTTATGGCTAGTTTTGTGAATTCCCTCGACATCCCGCAGGATGAGTTGTCAGATGTGCCCGTGGTTGGCCAGTATCCGGACGTCTTCGAGGAGGTGACCGGGCTTCCACCACACCGAGAGATCGAGTTCCGTATTGATTTAGTGAAAGATGCCAGACCTATAGTAATGCCACTTCGTCGTATGGCACCAAAGGAGCAGCGAGAGCTCGGGGTGCAAGTCAGCAATCTTTTGAAGAAGGGATTGATTAGAAGGAGTGTCTCCGAGTGGGGAGCACCAGTTGTGTTTGCCACTAAGGCAGATGGTTCCCTTCGTTTGTGTGTGGACTATCGCGAGTTGAATAAGGTGACGAGGAAGAATAAGTATCCTCTACCGCGGATAGATGATTTGTTTGATCAGCTGGAAGGAGCAAGAATGTTCTCCCAATTGGACCTCGCGACAGGATTTCATCAGCTTCGAGTAGCGGATGAGAGTGTTCCGAAAATGGCATTTAGGACGCCGTCTGGATTTTATGAGTGGTTGGTCATGCCGTTTGGGTTGACCAATGTACCAGCCTATTTTGTGGATCTTATGAATCGAGTATTTAGAGATCAGTTGAATAAGTTTGTTCTTGTGTTCGTGGATGATATCCTTGTTTATTCAAGGACAGAGGAGGAACACAAGGGGCACTTGAGGATAGTGATGGAGGTGTTGAGGAAACACCAATTGAAAGCGAAATTCTCTAAGTGTCATTTTTGGAGAAGGGAAGTAAGATTCTTGGGTCATGTTGTTTCAGAGTGTGGTATTGCCGTGGACCCTGCGAAGGTGGCTACGGTACAGGATTGGCCTACGCCCAAGAATGCAACAGATGTAAGAAGTTTCTCGGGATTAGCCGGATATTATCGTAAGTTTATCCAGGACTTCTCCAAGATAGCAGCACCGTTGACTCAGTTGACTAAGAAGAATCAGTCCTTCATCTGGGACGGAGTGTGTGAGGATGCCTTCAAAAGTCTAAAGGAGAGGTTGAAGCGTGTGCCAATGTTAGTCATTCCTAAGGGGAATGAAGAGATGACGGTATACACGGATGCTTGTGGTACCGGACTGGGTGCAGTATTGATGCAAGGAGGTAGGGTTGTAGCTTATGCTAGTCGACAGTTAAAGCCGCATGAGAAGAAGTATCCTACCCATGATTTGGAATTGGCGGCGATTGTGTTCGCATTGAAGATGTGGAGACACTATCTCTTGGGAGAAAGATTTGAGTTGTTTACCGATCATAAATCGTTAAAGTATCTCTTCTCTCAGAAAGATCTGAATCTCCGTCAGCAGAGATGGTTAGAGTTCTTGGCTTCGTATGATTTTGATATCGCATACACATCTGGGAAAGGTAATGCAGTAGCCAATGCCTTGAGTAGGAGACATGCCAGCCTAGGGGCAATGTTTCTTGAATGGAAGCAACTGGAGTATATCGCGGGGTTTGATTTCAGACCAAAGTGCGAGTTGGATCCAGTTATGCTAGCTAGTTTGACGATCAGACCCACTTTGATAGAGCGAATTGGTTCTAGCCAGAGGGACGATCCTAATTTATTAGAAATCATCTCCAAGTTAGAGATGGGTATCGATGAGGAGATGAATGTGTATGGGCTTGATCGAGATGGATGGCTTCGGAAGAATGGAAGACTAGTTGTGCCCAACGTGAATGGTTTGAGAGATGAAGTGCTTAGAGAATGTCATCACTCAAAACTGACTATACATCCCGGTGGTAATAAGATGTATCGAGACATGAGACAGACTTACTACTGGGAAAGGATGAAAAGAGACGTTGGGAAGTTTATATCCAAATGCATGAATTGCCAGCTAGTTAAAGCCGAACAAAAGAAGCCTAGTGGACTGTTGCAACCATTAGAAATTCCCGAATGGAAATGGGAACAAGTTTCGATGGATTTCATCGATGGTTTACCAAGGACTAGATCGGGACATGATAGCATTTGGGTAATTGTGGATCGATTGACTAAGAGCGCAAGATTTATACCAGTCAAATCGACCAGGACGGCAGCCAAGTTGGCAGAATTGTATATGAAGTGGGTAGTGAGATTTCATGGAGTACCCAAAAGCACTGTGAGTGACCGAGACCCGTTGTTCACTAGTGGGTTTTGGAAGAGCTTACAAGAGGCTCTAGGGTCAGGATTAGATCTCAGTACCGCATATCATCCTCAGACCGACGGTCAGACGGAGAGGGTGAATCGTATATTGGAAGATCTCTTGAGAGCTTGTATATTGGATTTTGGTGGATCGTGGGATGACCATTTGCATCTAGTAGAGTTTGCATATAATAATAGCTACCAATCCAGTATCAGTATGGCTCCATATGAAGCTTTGTACGGAAGACCGTGCAACTCACCATCATGTTGGATAGAAACTGGCGAGAAGTTTGTGCTTGGACCAGATGTGGTGAGAGAAACTTCAGATAAGATTAAGATCATTCAGCAACGAATGAAAGCTGCCCAAGATAGGCAGAAGAGTTATGCTGATAAGAGGAGAAGAGATTTGAAATTCTCCGTTGGTGACTTGGTGTTTGTTAAGATCTCTCCGTTGAAGAGCGTGATACGATTTGGCAGGAGAGGCAAGTTGGCACCAAGATTTGTTGGCCCGTTCCCCGTTCTTGAATTAGTCGGGAATCTGGCATATAGAGTTGGCTTACCAGAGAAAATGGCGGGAGTTCACAATGTGTTTCATGTTTCCCAACTAAGGAAGTTCATTCACGACTCAGATATGACTATTTCACCTGATCAGTTAGAGGACTTCGAAGTAGAGCCCGAGGCGGTTGGGAACCGCAATCCGATTCGTATTGTGGGGCATGATACAAAGCAACTTCGAAGGAAGTCGGTGAAGCTAGTCAAGGTTCAGTGGGGCAAGGACGAGAATAATTGTACTTGGGAGACAGAGGAGAGCATTAGGAAGGCATATCCAGGACTCTTTGCCTGGTAAGATTTACTTTGCATGCTAGGATAGACTTGTTTTGCTTGTTTTGCATGTTTGATGGTTGTTTTATGATTGATAAACATGCGGGACCTTTGTGTGTGTTTGGATTAGAGAATTTCGGGGGCGAAATTTCTTAAGGGGGGGAGAGTGTAACGACCCGTAATCTACGCATCATAGGATTGTAGGATATTTATTTCTTTCCCACGTGAAGTCGTATGGTCATGTAACTTTGGGAAACATCTATTGGAGTCATTTCCCATGTTCATGATTTTTGTTGATTTTTGAATGACCATTTTGCCCCTAATCGGTACTGTTTTGGCCATAACTTTTGATTGGAAAGGAATTTTGACCTGAAACCACTTCCATTTGATTCGTTTGATGGTTTCTATTTCCGTAGAGTGGTCATAATAGTCAAACGGACTTACCGTTTGGGAGATATGGCTGGAACAAGGTTTGGAGGATGAAAAACTGCTTAGCCGGGCCAAATCGGGTGATTAGTGAGTAGGCCCATAACCCATTTCGGGATTAGGGTTATGGGAGGGCTGAAATGAGATGGAGAATCATTCCATTTCAGTTTTCTAGCCTCCACTTATCACCAAGGATCCCTAAAAATGGCCTCCAACCTCTAAATCACCTCCAAATCATCTTTTGGTTAAGGATTTGGCTTAGCAACCCCTAATCAAGGAAGATCTTCACTAAAGCAACTTAGGAGCTGCTATTTGGCATTGAGATTCACATCAAATCGGAGATTTATTTCAGATCTTAGTTTATTTTGTGGCTAAGGTGAGTGATTTGCATAGTTTTACACTAATCATGGCTAATTAGGGGTAATTAGTGTTAATTAGCGAATTTATACACTAATAAATTCGGGAAAAATGTTCATAAATTCTTAAATGATGTTTTAGACATCTGGTATGAATTTGGGTTAATTTGGCTAAGTTTTGTTAATCCTATCATTAGTTTCACCTAAAAATGCTCAGGGGAAATATGGGATTTTGGGTATGTTTGATCCATTTTAACCTATTATGTTGATGTTTTGATGTTTGTGGTTGATTATGTATGTTGCTATGACTGTATGGTATGCTTTGTGATTGATTAGAATAGTTAGAATGGTCGAAAACGCCGTCGAATGGCGTAAACAGCTCGCTGGACAAGGTGCAGAGATTCGGATCGGATAGGGGATTGAGGGACGATCGGATCGCCCTATGGGACCGTGGGACATCACCACGAGTCGAGTCATCTCCTCCGAACCGAACCGCCTGCGCAAGGCCCACGAGACGAATCGATGCAGCGCCGTGCCCAAACTGAAGTACTCCGATCCGGATCGCGAATGAACATTACGACCCGATCCGTCCAAGAAGGGTGAGCACGATCCGTCGACCTGGAGGAGTGCTTTCCGACCCGAACCGCTTGAAGGACCATGATCCGATCCGAAGGAACTTACCACGAATCGATCCATGGCGATGGACTTGGAGACCCCGACCCGATCCGCTGAAGGGTATTCGAACCGATCCGATGGAACTGGAGGACCACGAGTTGATGGCGTGACTCGATCCGAATGAAGGAGCTCGATCCGAACCGTGGTGACGAAGGCTCCGAACCGACCCGATCTGAAGGCCACGATCCGATCTGATCTGGTGATGACCAATAACCCGAGATGCAAAGGTGGTCCAAATGGAAGTTGGAGCTCAGGATCCCGGAACCAGTTGGGAACCAATGAGTTCACTTCATGGTTGGACTTTGCTGTGGGACGTGTGCTAAGGAGTTGTCGACGTTCATAACTTCGATTCACCACTAAGAATGAATGATGGGCTACTTATCAGTGCAGTAGAGTCATTATGACCTGAGGGGCAAGGTGATGGTAGCAAGACTACGTTATCAGTGCAGTAGGGTCATTACGACCTGAGGGGCAAAGTGATGCGTAGTAGGACTATGAGCCAGTGCAGTGGGGTCATTGCGACTCCATGGGGCAGAGTGGACATAGTAAGGATTAGTAAGGCTATGAGCCAGTGCAGTGGGGTTCTTGTGACTCCATGGGGCAAAGTGGACATAGCGGAGGATTTGTGGCTACGTTATCAGTGCAGTGAAGCCATTTATGACTTCATGGGGCAAAGTGATCGTAGCAAGGTATGTCGGGTGATCGAAGTGGTGAATATCGTATACTTTACGCACTGAGTGAGAGATATGAGGATGGATGCTATGTTTGATTGTTTGCCATCATTATGACATGCACACCTCCCCCACCTCCGTATCTTTATATTGATTGATATGATACCTTAGAGTGTTGTACAGTATGTAGTGCTAACTCTTTGGTTACAGGTCCAGGTTCAGGTATGTTTTAGTCTACCTGTTATTGTTCACTTTAGATGCTTATCGCTCATACCAGGCTTTATGTCTGACCCAGAGTTTTATGTCTCCTCTTATTACTCTGGGTGCTCACACGAGCAGACTAGAGACAGGTTAGCTGGTGATGCGCGAGTAGCTGGTTCGGAGGCGGGCAGGAGGCTTCCACGTATTATATGTATATACGCATTCTCCCTGTGTCGTTGGTGGTCGCTACTTGGGCATTAGTAGTGTACCTCATTTATCTTGCTTTTGCTTTGAGACAGTTTGAAAGTTGTAATAAGATGTTTTTTTTTTGATTTCCGCTGCTATGATGTTTAGTTCTGATTTTCAGCTTATGCACTGTCTCTCCTGTTTTATGTCAAGTATGTTATTATTATATTTTGTCCTATGCGCTGTGAGACATTCTACAGGTTCTTTGTATGTTCATTTCCTTCTTCCTTTTCCTTCTCACGACCCGTTCCGTGCTAACTGGACATGTGTACAGCGCACTTTTGGAGTAAATGTCGGTTGGTGCAGGGCGGGCCGTCACAGTATAGTCTTCAGTATTAGTTCCTATATACAACTCCTGCATATATGTATATATATATATATTCTAGATAGAGATGTTAGTATATATGTTATAATCAATTAATATTGAAATAAGGTTGTTGTCATCAAAACTCCATTCTCTAACATGATATGTCAGTTCTTGGTTCTAATACTTTTTTTATTAACTTGTAGGAGGAATGCCTCATCGCAGATATAATCTCAGGGATGTTCGGGCGAGAATACCCCTGTACGGATCCGATACTGAACACGATCAACGGGAAATCCGCGGGAAAGATGACAAGAGACATTATTAGTCTCAACACCATCAATCTTCCTGCTCTGGCTCTCCAGCCTGCTTAGATTCAAAGAAGTACAAGGGCTATCACAATCAACATGGGGAGATAAATACCCTCCTAAAGCTCCGGTTCCATCAAAAGATTCTCACTCTCAAGAGAAACCATCGAGGAAGTACTCAGATCCAGAAGATAAGCCCAAAGATCTGTACAAGGAGAAGGACAAAAGTAGTGTCACAGTTTTTCCCGCCAAACGTCGGAACATTGACATTACCATAACAAGTCCAGTGGTAATCGATTATGAGAATAAGGGAAAGTTAAAGATCTTAAGGAAGCAATTCCCAGATTATCATCTCGGGAACATGCACTTTGTTCCGAATCTTAAGCCAGTACCTGCAGATTAGGTGGTAGAAGTCAAATCTCGAATAGACCTTGTGGATAAGCAATATCAGAAAACATGTAAGTTTGCTCGAAAGCTTTCCACGATCATAAAAAATTTGTTAGCGGATGTAGATAACATGAAGCAAATGACTGAGTACAATTTGTCTGCTAAAGAGATGGTGGAGAAAAAACTGAAGGACACTCAAACCCAGCTCGCTCTTGCGCAACGTGACGCTGAGAATTATAAAAAACAGCATGTAGAGCTACAAAAGCATTATTATAATGAGCTTTATTCTCACATTCAAGAGCGCACAACTCACAAAAAACAAGTTGAGGACGTCACTTTTGATAACACTAGGTTAAAGTTATCTTGCGCTCGCCTCGGACAAGAGAAAACTGAGTTGGAAAAGAAAAATTCTAGTTTGGAGGTTAGGTTAGCAGAGGTTGAAGGAAGGGAAGTCTTAGCTGAAGTGAATGCCCACCTTGCTCTCGAATCTGCTACCTCATCCAAGCCAGAGCTCTCCGAGACTCAAAAGTATCTAGATGAATACCGGGATCTCATGATATCTTTCTTTGCTCAGATGCTTCTAACCCGAGACATATCCTCGATCCAAGACTATCCGACAACTCTGGTCGACATATGGGATCAAATTGTTGAAGATGAGAAGAAGCGGTTAAAGGTTGATACCATCAATAAGGAGGAGCCAGTGAAGACATATTTGATAGGAGAAGATCCAAAGCGCTTAGCTGAGGGACGGAAGTAAATTCAAAAGGCTCTAGAGGAGGAGAAGCGCCAAGCCGAGGGGAAAAATACCAACGAAGGTGGTTCCAGTTCCTCTTCTGCCATGCCTTGAGCTGTGGAGACAAGTCCATTGAAGGTATCCCTACCTTTTCACCACAATTTTTCAAAGCTATCATAGTGTGTCGTCATATTATGGTGCAGACAATTGAAAGACCTATTTTTTCTCCAAAGTTAATAACAGCTGCTTACCATTGTTTAGGTACAAAACCTGCCGAGGAGGTTGAAGAGAAACAGGAAGAAGCTGCTGATCAGGCCATAGTGCTCTCTAGCACGGAAACTCCAAAAGAGATGGAAATTATTGATGCTTTGAAGGACATAGAAGGCAAATTGGACTTAGAAGAAGATGTCATAGTCACTGGAGCTTCTGATGAAATTGAAAACATGACCTTTGCTCAAATGAAAGTAAAAACTAAGGCACTATAAAAGGACAAAAAAGAAGAAGAGCCCATCTCTGTCGCTTCTCTCCAAACGTTCCCTTTAGGTGGCAAAATAACAATCAAGATTCCATCTCGATCGATTATTGGAGAGTTGTCTTCCAAGTCCTCCGCTAATCTGGAAGATCGTCCTTCCGACATGAAAAGGAAAAAAGTGCATTCTCACTGATGCTGAAAAGGAGGAGAAGCAGAAGTTGAAAGATGCCAAGAAAACCAAACATTCTCCCAAGTCCAAGTAAAGCATTGTTTTAATTTCTTTTTTGTTTTCCACTATTCTGCTATGTTTGTTGGGAGTGCGACCCTCACGTTTTTGACCAGTTATCTTGTATAGATCTACATTTTGTGAATAAAGTAGTATTCCTACAAATCCATATGTTTGCAAGTTTATTATTTGTTTTAATCAAATATACTTGTAATAAAAACATGACTATGCTAAGTAATAATAAATCACATCCCATATCAAACCAGTACTCCTACTCAGCATCCCTGCAAATCAAAAATCAAAAATTTTGCAGTCAAGAAATCATTACTAAACTAAGTAATAAACAACAAGTCATAGAGTGTGGCCCTCACGCTTTTGACCAGTTATCTTGTATAGATCTACATTTTGTGAATAAAGTAGTATTCATGCAATACCATATGTTTGCAAGTTTATTATCTGTTTTAATCAAATATACTTGTAATAAAAACATTACTATGCTATGTAATAATAAATCACATCCCATATCAAACCTGTACTCCTATTCAGCATCCCTACAAATCAAAAATCAAAATTTCTGCAGTCAAGAAATCATTACTAAACTAAGTAATAAACAACAAATCATATTGCAATTATCATAAGGGTTTGATCTGTATATGCCCCCAATCATTCTTGAATAATTCGTTTGGCCACGGATTGTTCCGGATTGATTAGTAGCAATATTTTATTGCCCTCAATCCTTCCGTGGGGGAGTACAGGCTCAGCTTTCAGTCTTTCCCCAATTCCATCAATGGGGGTAGGAACCCATTTCCTTCAGCACTTAGACACACTGATTTATTCTCTCCTATCGTATTCCCATGTTAGAGTGTGGTTAAGGTGTTCTCTAATCATGGTGCACCTATCACGCCTACCTTTATACTCACTCTCGAATCGGGAGAGTTTGAGTTGGTCAGGCAAGCGGTCTTGTCATTCGCCCCGGCTTTCCTTCTGCACTCTCTTTCCAAGAGCGGAATTCAACTGGCTCGTGTGTTGTTCTTGAACTCGATTAAGTCAGACTCCACGCTACACTCTCGAGGGCGGAGCTTGTTGGGCAGGTAGTTGTGTCATACCTGCCCAGGCATTACCTTTAATACCCAATTCAATGGTAGAGGTAGTTGTTCATAACAATCAAGTTTATCTCATCTCATCGAATCATGAGATGAAGTTGGTGTGATGTTTGGATGTCGTATCCTCACTTTGGTTCACAAAGTGAAAATCACCGCGTCTGGTGTTAACGCCGAGCTCGATGCTACCCGATGAAACTTCGATCAGCCGTGGGTTTAAACTTGCTTATTTAGGCAGGAGTGATCAAGCATCGTAAAAGGGTGGATCTTCCCTTTTCCTTAGGTATGACACCGGCCAATTACATCACATTATCAAATCAAAGATCGAAACAATAACAGAGTATGGAATGAATGTCAAACATGTCATAGGGCACAAAGGAAAATAAGCGCAGGAAAGGTAAATGACACACGATATTTTTATAGTGGTTCAACCAAATCATAGCCTACGTCCACCTTCTAAACTTTTGTTTATATCAACTAGACTATTTCAGGCAAGTCGTACCTTTTTACGTAGTTTGAAAAACAAAAGAATTAATACTATCTCAAGTCAGGTAGTGCCGCAGATGCTGGGCATTCTACGCTCTGGAGATGTTATCTCCATCGACGGTTGCTATCTTGAAAGATCCTTTATCAAGCTTCCGCTAGATGACATAGGGTCCTTCCCATTTCGGGCCCAGGAAGACAGGGGCCGGGAAGACACGCTTCAATACCAGGTCGCCAGGTCCAAAGGTTCGGGGTCGAACTTTCCTGTAGCAATATCGAGCAACCTGGTTTCTGTTCCTTGAGGCACGAAAATGCACTTCATCTACCTTCTCTTCAATTATGTCTAAGGATTCAAGGAGAAGCACTTTATTTGTCAACGGATCATAGTAAGTTGTTCTATGTGAAGGGACCTCCAATTCTACTGGGATGTCCGTTTCTGGCCCGAATGACAACGAGAAGGGAGTGTGGCCACTCGCCGACTTGTTTGTCGTTCTATAGGCCTACAGGGCTAAGGGTAACTCATCGACCCACATAGCTTTTGCTCGTTCTAATGCTTCTTTAGGATGGACTTAATGATTTTATTCACTGCTTCTACTTGCCCATTCGATTGTGGATGCACCAAAGCAGTATATCTTTTATCGATGCAGTATCTTTGACAGAAATCTCTAAATTTATTGCTGTCGAACTGAGTTCCATTGTGGGTTATGATGACTTTAGGGATCCCAAATCAGCAAATGTTTTTTCTGACAATGAAACTAATCACCCATTTCATCGTGATCATGGTCAATGGTTCAGCTTCTGTCCATTTTGTAAAGTATTCCACTACCATGATTGCATATTTCATTCCGCTTTTGGCGATTGGAAGGCTTTCGATGATGTCAATCCTCCATACAATGAACGACCATAGGCTCACCATCGAGGTTAGCTGGCTGGGGGTACCCTGGGAACCTTTGTGACCTTTTTGAACCTGTCGCAACTTCGTGAGTAGCCAGCTGCATCCCGATTAATGGTAGGCCAGAAGTAGCTATATCGCAATATCTTCTTGGCCAAAGTATGTCCTCCGGTGTGACCTCCACATTCGCCTTCATGCACTTCTCTTAAAACACGCTTGACGTCATTATGTGTTTTGCACCTAAGTAACGGGACCGGAAATCCCAGCCGATTGAGAATGTCACCCTGCATAACATATCTTTAAGCTTTATGGACGACGGCATGCCTCTCACTCTTTCTGGTTGGAAGCGTTTCATTCTGTAGGAAGTCCTTTGTCAGGGTCATCCATGATTCTCTCACAGGCTCGATCTCCAACAACGGATCAACTTCAATCTGATCAATGCTCGAAGTATCTAGTGTCTCAATTGGGACCACTTCCATCTCCTCTGGGTTGTCGGATCTTGCTAACTTGGCCAACTTATCTGCATTTTGATTCTTGGTTCGCGGTATATGAGATATGCTATAATGTTCAAGGCCATCCAATAGCTCCTCAACTCTTTCTAGATAGGCTGCAAGTCATGGTCCTTTCATTTGGAATTCCTTCCGTACTTGGTAAACAACAATCTGAGAGTCACAAAAGATATTCAACACCTCTACTCCCAACTCCTTAGCGAGCTTCAACCCAGCAATTAGGGCCTCGTACTCGGAATCGTTGTCAATAGCGAAAAAAATCCAATTGCAAGGCATAATAAATTGACCATCCTTAAGGAGTCAGTAATACAACTCCGACGCCGGACCACCGATCGTTTTTAGCACCATTTGCGTATAGCTTCTAAGTGCCTGATTCCATGTTCCGTCCTGGAGGGCTGCCTAGTACATCCTCTTCGAGAATGGTGAATTCAGTAATGAAGTCGGCTAGTGCTTTCCCTTGTATTGATTTCCTTGGGAGGAAGTTAAGATCAAATTGACTTAGCTCGGTGTTCCATTTGAGCAATCTTCCCGATGCCTCAGGCCATTGCAGGACCTTTCATAGCTCCTGATCAGTGTATACTATAATAGGATGAGCTTGAAAGTAGTGGCGAAGCTTTCTTGAAGCTATCAATAAGTTGTAAGCGAGCTTTTCAATCTTTGGATAGTTGCGCTCTGCCGTAGCTAACTTCTTGCTCACATAGTACACTGGTCTCTGAAGTCTATCCTCCTAACGTACAAGTGCTGAACTAATTGCATGTGATGACATTGCTAAGTATATATACAAATCTTCGTGATCCACCAGCTTAGACAATATTGGGGGTCTTTGTAAATGCTCGGCAGGTTCTGGAAGGCTTCAACACAGTCCGAGGTCCATTTGAAGTTGCGCTTTCCTCGCTTTATAAATTATAAGAAAGGGATGCATTTGTTGGTGGCCCTGGAGATAAATCTACTTAGTGTTGCCACCTTCCTTGCTATGCTCTGTTGACCTTTGACCTTCTGTGGCTCACTAATGTTTCTGATCGCTGTTATTTGAGCGGGACTGATTTCGATTCCACGTGAGCTGACGATGATGCCTAGGAAGTTTCCTAACGCAACTTCGAAAGAGCACTTCAATGGGTTAAGCTTCATTCCATACCTTTAGAGGATATTAAACATCTCTGCTAAGTTAGTCGTGTGATCAAACGACTTCTTGGATTTCACCAACATATCATCTATGTGCACCTCCATAGACTTTCCATTCTGGTTGTAGAACGTACGATTCATTAACCGATGATACGTAGGCCTGACATTCTTCAATCCAAAAGGCATCACCACGTAGCAGTACAATCCAAGGTCAGTGATAAAATTGGTATGTTCTTGATCAGGCACATGCATGGGAATCTGATTATATCCTGAGTATGCATCCATAAAAGAAAGAAGCTTGCCTCCTACTATTGAATCCACTAGTTGATCGATCCTGGGGAAAGGAAAGCTATATTTCGGGCAAGCTTTATTCAAATTTGAAAAATCAATGTATATACGCCATTTTCCATTGGCCTTGATAAGGACGGGATTGGATATCCAGTTCGAGTATGTAGCATCGCATATGAAACCATTGCCTCTCAGCTTCTCCACTTCTTCCTTCAAGGAAGTTGACCTCTCTGGGCCTAGTATATGCCTTTTTTCTTGACATGAGGTTGCTTCGGGTCTATGCTAAGTGCGTGACTCATAATTGATGGTGAAATTCCACACATATAGGCACATGTCCAAGCGAATACGTCCAGATTCACCTGTAGAAAGTTTGTAAATTCCCTCGTCCGGAGGGGGTCTAAGTGAGATCCGATCCTTAAGACCTTCGTCGGGTTGTCATTATCAATCAGGATATTTATAGTTGCTTCATTAGGTGTCGCTCTTCTGCATCTCGAGTCTTCATCCTCTCTAGGGTCTATGTCTTTGGGCAGATCATCGGGCAACTACTTCTGCGGTGTTTCCTTTATTTGCTATGTCGACGACTCCTTTGTAGGAGGGGAGGCATTTTTAGCTTCTGCGCTATTACTGTTACACATCATATTCCATTTGGCCAAATAGCAGGCTCTTTTGGTAACTTGGTCACCACGGACCATTCTTACTCTAGCCTCGGTTAGGAACTTTAACAATAAATACTAAGGTGCGATGCAAGCTCTGAACTCTGCTAGAGATGGTCGACACGGGAATGCATTACACGATGATTCAATGTTCATGCCAAAAAAGGGAGGATTCGCACTCTTTGGCGGTCTCCTTCCCCAAGATCCACAAATAGGTCTCCCACTCCCATTGGTGTTATTGACGAACCATTGATGCCCTGTATCCATCTAGTGCGTGGCTTCAAGTCTTTTGCTTCCAACTTCATCTGGTCAAATGCTTTCTTAAATAGGATGTTAACTGAACTCCCATTATCAACAAGGACATTCCATATGGCAGCTAGGTCGATGAGGGTTGTGATTACCAATGGGTTTATACTCGGGGCTTCTACTCCCACACCTTCTCTATCCCTGAAAACAATGACATCGGTTATTGTTTTCTACTTCTTTGTGGGAGTGGTATCCTCAAGGGAACTACATTCTCCTACACCCGGATGCTTAGCGACATTGATGTACTATTCCATGGCTCTGTTGCTGAATCCAGCTGGATGCGGTCCTCCAACTACGTTATTAATAACCATCCCCTTTCCTATTTGCAAGGCTGTAGCTCTCGGGCCGACTGGTTCTGATTCGGAGTTGAGCCTCCTTGCCCGTCTCTAAGGGCAACTTTATACTCGTCTAACTCTCCTACTTGAAGCAACTTTTCCACTACATCTCTTAAGTAGCGGCATTCATTCATGTAGTGGCCATAAGTTTCATGAAATAAACAAAACTTCCCTGTCTTACGTTCTTTTTCCGTCGAGTCTCTTAGTGGAGACTTCTTGCATTGGATAACATTAAAGGTGTCCAGATAGATATTCTCCAAGGTGTCATTGAGCGGAGTGTAATTCCTGAAAGGTTGGAATTGACGCCTCTTTTTGGGATCATTTCTCTGATTCCTGCTTCTCTTGTTGTTGTTACGACTTTGGCGCCTATTTCTTTCACTCTAGTTGCCAACGTTGACTTCAACTTTCCCTGCACTATGACCAGACTGCTAAATGGCGACGTTACTTTGGATATCCTCTCTTGCGACATCATCGGATTTCCTTTTCCAGCTGGTATACACCTCCTCTTGCCATAGGCGGATATTTGCCTTCTCATAAAATAACTCTTTAGTTAATGGCGGCTTCCCAACCGGGTACTTCCCGAATTCAGTGTCTTTATCAACTCCGTCTATTAGCCCCATCAAGATAGTCTATTCATGGAGGTTGGTTACTTCCGTGACTGCTAGATTGAAACGATATAGGTATGATTTCAAAGTTTCCTCCGGAGCTTGCTTGACTACAAAAAGCTCGATGACGTTTTTGGATTTCTGGGCGTGAAGCCGATGCTGATTCTGGAAACTCTTACTTAGCTCTTTGAAACTGGAAATTGATCAAGGCGGAAGCTGGTTAAACTATGTCATCGTAACATCATCGAGGTATATCGAGAAAGCTTTTCACTTTATGGCATAAGGGTCACTGCGACATTCATGTAGCAGGAATATCTCATCAGATGTTTCCTTGGATCAGTTCTTCCTCCATAACGGTTCATGGTAGGCACATTGATTCTCCTCTGGAACTGGACATCCAGTATGTCATCGATGAAAGGTGTATGGCCGTGATCGATACCCTAATCTTTGTTAGTGTATCTCCTGCTATCAATCGTAATTTAACTTACCATAGCTTCTACTTCAGCATTGGTTAAAGCAGACTCGGGTTCAGCACTTCTTGCTCTTCTGGTACTTCCAGCTCCTACGTCAGACAACATCCTTCGATTTCTTGCGGGAGCAGAGTTCCCTTGCACCTTGCAAACCCGGTCATTCATGGGGCGTGTTGGCTGAAGGAGTGTCCTTGAGTAGGATAGGATCATTAGGGGCCAGGCAACGAGCTGCATCTTCACGAGATGCTAATGAGCCAAATCAGATTTGCTCAAGATTCTATGGCCTCACATACGGTCTTCTTTGATGTGGATGCCCTTTATTCTTATCCGAAGAAGATGCGTTGTCTGCTGTAAGGCGGTGAATTGAAGAGGGTGTTCTCTGCCTGCGAAGTTCATCCATCTTCCTATTCACTACATTCATGTTTTCTTGGATTGTGACACTATCACGTTTTTGAGCTTTAAAGCTACATTAGTTTTCTCCATCTTGGCAAGAAAGCGTGCGAAATCGATCTACAAGACAGGGGCAGACATAGGAGGTTGATTGCTGGTTATTGCAGCTAGAGCTGGAGTTTTTGCACAAGCTTGATTGGAGGCATTCCGATCGGATTGAGCAAGGGCATCAACATTTGAAGGAAAGTTCGGGTAACTCCCTGCGGGTTTGATCAGAGCAGATCCCTCACATCAGTTCAGGTCGTGGAAGAACCACCGGGTTGGGTCGCTAGAGTTCCTCTAGGTCGGGTCGGACCTGACCCGGTCCCCTACGAGCTACTATTGACGAGAGGTAGTGCACCATTCCTTTGGTCTTCGTTTGTTCAAGAGGTTTTCTATTCCTTACCTTTCCTTAGAGCCATAGTTTTCAAATTCAGTGGAACTGACAAAAACTTCAGAAGCGATAGAAATGTGGATTATCTCTTTGGACTTGGTGATTCAAACAGTAGAATGACAATCTAGAAAGCAGAGAATTCAAATTTCTCAGTGAAAGCACTAATATGTTATACCAAAAATTGGCTCTAACACCCAATTGACTACAATTCGTAGAGGAAAATGAGGAATAATAATCTAAAAATGGAGAAAATGCAATCGACACATGGGATTTATAGTGGTTTGGCGTTAATGAGCCTACGTCCACTTTATAGTTCTTTGATTGAGTAATAGATTACAAGTTCAATGCAGATAATCTCACAATTACAATCAATAATCTCTCATAATTTGCAGAGTTATACTCAATAACTTAGAGTATAATCTGAATAAAAGAAGGAATGTTGATAATGGTGGAGTTCAAATGTGCAAAGTGCCAAAAGATCCTTTAAAATGTCAAGTCTTGGTGTATTTATAGGCATAAAGGGGAGGTGGGTCACATGATGACGTGGCTCCCTCATATGAAATCTCGGAGTTACAGTGAAAGTGGTCCTTCAGATCGTGGGTACCATGTAGGGTCGTTCCACTTTTGGTGGCTAGAGAATAGGGCTTCGTTTGACTTAGTAACAGTTTCAGGGTAATCGGTGAGAGGTCGGTCGGCATTCACATGATCTGAACCGGGGGCTTTCAATAAGGCGGAGATGATGTATTTACGAGCCCATGCTGGTCAGACTGGGTCCCGAGCGATCTAACTCGGCGACGTTGGACTATTGTGTTGCGCTAATGTGACTAATTAGATCGGACACGGGCTCATCCGACCCGATGGTGAGGGCTGTTCAGCTCCTTTGCACACATGGTTAGAATTCGTTTCGATCCTTTAAACCCAAACTCTGATATCTAAATAGCTCTAATTCTGGTCCTTTTTGTGTTCGGGATCATGACACCTGGACTTTGCATGGCCTGGTAACAAAGTTGGCCAACAGTGCGTTCTGAATCTAATATGTTCAATGTTAATCATAATACTTGGTGTATTGATTCTTGTACTACAATCCATGTTTCGAATAGTTTGCAGTGTATGGCATACCTAAGGAAATCAGTGGGCAGTGAATATTACATATATTCTGGAAGTCGGATAGGTTCACATGTAGAAGCTGTTTGAACATGCAGTTTAACTTTGAATATTGGTTTTGTTTTGCATTTGAAAAAGATGTTTTATGTACCAAATTTTGCTAGAAATTTTATTTCATTTTGAAGACTTGTATCTTTGGGATTTTCCTTTAATTTTTCAGTTTCTGGTTTTAGTTTATCTAGAAATTCTGAAATTATTGGTTATGGTGTTCTGTCTGTTTTATATCGTCTTGAATTGCAAAATGACAATAGTCATAGTTCGATACATGTTAATACTAGTTTAAAGAGATGTATTATGAATGAAAAGTCATCTATGTTGTGGCATCGTAGATTGGGACATATCTCCATTGAGAGAAATAAGAGATTAGTAAAGAATGGAGTGCTTTCTACTCTAGATTTCACTGATTTTGAGACCTGTATTAGTTGCATTAAAGGCAAGCAAACTAATATACATAAGAAAGGGGCAAAGAGGATTTCAGATCTATTAGTAATCATACATACGGATATTTATTGTCTAGACATGAACGCTAATGATTCGAAATATTTTATCACCTTCAAAGATGATTATTCACGATATATGTATCTTAGTTTGCTTCGTTCTAAAGGCGAAGCTTGGAAGCTTTCAAATTGTTTAAGGATGAAGTAGAGATTCAATGTGGTAAGTGCATTAAAATCGTGAGATCAGATATAGGTGGTGAATACTACGGCAGATACGCTGAAATCAGACAAGCACATGGTCCATTTGCGAAATTTCGCCAAGAGCATGGAATTGCTGCCCAATACACTATGCATGGTTATCCGGACCAGAATGGTGTAGCAGAAAGAAGAAATTGAACATAATGGTCAAGGTAAGAAGTATGAGAAGTAATGTTAAACTTCCGTCTTTCTTATGGACTGAAGGTCTCAAGAAGGCAGCGTACATGTTAAACTGAGTTACATCCAAGGCCGTCACCAAGACGCCTTTTGAGTTGTTCAAAGGTTGGAAACCATGTTTGCGACATGTACGCGTTTATGGATGCCATTCGGAAGTGAGAATTTAAAATCCACAAGAAAAGAAGCTTGACCCAAGGACTATTGGTGGGTATTTATAACGATTCACATTTTAAGTATCAGAGGATCGTAAAGTATTTTTATTTAATTCCTTAGGGGTTGGATCATTCTCATATTTTTATATGTTGGTTATGGGGATGTGATACATGTTCATAATTTTTACCAATTTTACTTATGACCATTTTGACCTTGTCAGTTTTGTATATCAGATAACATTTGTTTGGAATCGAATCAGGTGCTGAGATTGATTTTATTGGAAAGGAAATGTTGTTTCAGATTTTGTAGAGTGGTCACATTAAATATTTGGTTTAGCGGTTTGGGAGGATTGTTGTTTTAGTGCTACACAATTTCTGGACAAACTAATTAGTCATTAGTGGGATGATTAGTGAGGCCCATTAGGGATAGGGATTGTTGGCTATAAATAGAAGGGTAGAGGCAAGAAGAATTGTTTATCTTCTTCTTCATTTCTCTGTTTGGTTGGTGTTTGAGATTCTCCCTACTCCAATCAAATACTTCTCCACTTCATTTAATTCATAGATCGAGATTTGTAGATTTGAGATCAATATCAAGAGAGAGTAGATCGCATTAAATTGGGAGATTTGAAGATCGTTCTTTGCTGTCTGGATTTGTAGATCATCGTTTTAAAGCTGTTTTGTGGATTTGTGAGTGATAAGCATCGCTCACACGGATTTAATCAAGTATATGGGTTGTTTGATCTTATTTTCATCATTTCTAGTTGATTTCACCAATATCTAATCGATGTAAGCATACTTTTATTTGAATCACCATAGGATCAAATATAGCAACGGTAAATTCATATGTTAATTCATGTGTTTATGCAAGTTTAGATCCATTTATTGTTTAATAATGATTTGGTGAATTTCATATGATTACTGATGATTATTCGGTGTGTTAGTATTTGTTTGACGATCATTTGATTGTGTCATTAGATGATTATTTGAAATCGTATGGATTTGGAGATTGGATTGGTTGCAAGTGTGGATGTGTCTTGCTACGAAAGAAATAGGATGGATCGGCATTAGTTTGGGCATGGATCAAAGGTGACTAGAGATGGATCGACCACGTTTTATTGATGGATTGGTTACGTTCAAGATTAGATGGATCGATACTCAAGAATCCATGGATCGATACAGTCTTTAAGATGGATTTGAATACATTTGGGGATGGATCGGGCGCGTTGTGATGGGTCGGCAAACAAGTGGATCATCCATGTTTCTTTGATGAATCGAGCAAGTTTTTTTTTGATGGAACGGTGGGCAGTGCAAGACCGTGGATCGGTAGAACAAGAGGACGGGTCGGTAGCACCTGTTTTCCATGGATCGGTTGGTAACGCAAGTCAATTGATTGACATCACTTTTTGGCATTGATCGGAAAAATTAAGGATCAGTAGTATTTCAGATGGATCGGCTAAGCTTGCGCAAGGTTGGATCGATCGATACGATGGGTTGGTTGTAACTTGATGACCTGAGCAACCATAGCATTGGTTGAAATGCTGTAGATTATGGAAAATATAGGAACAATCCACGATGGGTCGGGTAGAGGACTTGATGAATCGTGCGTTTCCAGAAATGCTATGAAAGGGGGATGAACCATTATTCATAGCAAAAGATGAATGTTTTATAAAACCTATCAACCAAATGATGTTAATTTTGATTCGACGTTGGACATAACTTTGAAGTGAATTTGAGACGGAATGTTGAAGTGTTGTGAAGGGATCGTCGAAAAAGCAATGAATGTGAAGACAACTCAAAGTTGTGAGTTCGTGGATAATGATTGCACGAGAAGTCGCTTGAGCTTATGGATAGTCATCTAGTCGGATGACTGCATATATTGAAAGCTGAGGGATTACCGTTGGTCGGCGGTTCAAGCGGACTCAAAGCAAGGGTATAATAGGGATGCCTAAAAGACTAGTGGGACTAGCCGAGTACACTGGGTATCATTGAATGTGCCTAGTTCTCTCGAGGAGGAAAATGTACATGGGACGTGTAGTAGTCTAACTAGAATCGGGGTTACCATTAGCCCTTGACGAACGACAAGTTATGCTAGTCGTACGATTAACGATGGTTTCAAATCAAGTATAGGCGGTGATAACTAGAGTCATAGATGTTGATTGTTTTTCATGTATCGTCTTGCGTAGACTGTTGGGTGCTTTTCTGAGGTTGGTTTAGGCCTTCGGTGATTGTACTTAGGGGATGTTGGTCTCGATTAGAATGGTCTATGCAGGATAATTAGTTTTTATGTATGCCACTGTTTGTTTCTCCCTAATTGTTGGAAAGGCTACCACTATCGAATGCGGAGAGACGGGTTGGGTTCTTCTCTGGTATGTTGGTAGATTAGTTGTTTGATCTACCTATTTCTCATATACTCTATTGATGATGTTAGATAGCTGTTTATCGCTCATTAAGACTATTGTGTGACTCAAGTTTTTATGTCTTCCTCTTATTACCTTGGGTTGTTCATCCAGTTGTGGATGGGTAGACTGGGTGTAGGTGACAGGTAGTAGATCTTGATAAAGAGGATGTTGTTGGCTACGACAAGCAGGAGGCTGACGTATCATTCCTTACTATCTACTATTTGTTGTTTTCCACTGTTAGATTTGATGTATTCTCTAAGTGACCTATAGTGAGGCACTTTGTACAAACTCTTATGATGTACTCCAGTGTTGTATGGATATTTCATGATGATATGAAAAGTTTAGGATTCTGCTTCACTATTGTTGCCTGTTGTGTATGTTCCATTATATTTTATCCTTGGGTTGTGAGTTAAACGACAAGTTACGCTTATGTAATTCTACCCTGATGATCGTCCATAGTTGCTTGCCACGTCTTTCAATGCATTATTCCTCTTATTAAGTGCAGGAGTTATGGACGGTCATCACATTTGGTATCAGAGCCAGGTTAACTGATTTTAGCCAAAGTTCAAAGATGTAATGAAGTATGAGAGACGTACTTGTAGATTTCTAATGGATGTATACTATATATTAGTGTTTGGTATAGAAGCGCTTGAACTCCATTTGCAATTTTTCTCATGTATGGACTAATCATTTTATTTTTTTAGATTTAGAATGAGTCGTCGAACGTCGAGACATACTGCTAGGGAAGGGCATATTCCTGGCGGGGGAGGCGGCGGTATACAAGATTACCCTACTATGTTCGAGGCCATGGCGGCAACGATCATGAAGAGGGTCCCCGCTCTAGAGACAACCGCGATAGATGTGGGGGTTCAGGTGCAAGTGCCTAGGGTTTTGGACTTCGTGAAGCTGTGTTAGGACTTCACTACTCTAGGAGGGAAGTCGTTCAAAGGGACAGATCCGATTGTTGAAATTCAAGGGTGGCTTGATACTTACATTCAGATATTTGAATACTTGGGAATTGATGATGCAACCAAGAGTAAGCTTGCATCAAGACATCTACAGGGCATATCTATGAATGGGTGGAACTCTGTCACTCTAGAGACTCCTAAGGATGAGATCACGTGGGAAAAATTCCAAGTCAAGTTTGAGACAAAGTTCATTTCTACTGTTCAGAAGTCTATTTTGTTTAAGAGGTTCGTTGAGCTAAAGCAGAATGGTAGACTAGTGTTGGAATATGTTTCGGATTTTGAAGCTTACACTAAGTATGCTCGTTCATATGTCGAGACTCGTTACCAAAAGAATGAGAAATTTGTCATGGGCTTAGACAAATATCTTGGGAATCAACTTGTTGATACTTGACTTCTGCTTTAGCTTGTTGACAACTTGACAAATATCTTGGGAATCAGCTTGGGAAGCAGAATAGGTCAGTACACCCGAGCCTCAACAAGGATGCCTCTCGCCTGAGCAACTACACAGGTCTTCAACAATTACAAGTATTTGACTTCTGCTTTGTGTTCTTGAATCAACACGGATAGTCAACAGTTTAAGTACAACCTTCCTATAATCTGATCCTCGAGTATATGATTTGAATGCGAAGATTTAAGGAAGAAAATTGCTTGTTGAATCAAGAGATATTAAACTAATTCAAGCATTCAACAAGTATTTGAATTTGGAGAGCTTTTTATTTGCAAAAAATTAAAATTCAGAGAATGGAGAGAACAGAGTAGTAATTTGTAAAATCGGTGATCGTAAACATGTTTGAAGTTGTTTATCTAATAGTATAAGAGTAACATTCCTTCATGAAGAGTTTCTATAAAAAGTTATGTCTATTTCCATTGATTATTGAAGTGGAATCACTTCATGAAAGATGGTGACTCTTTATAAAATAGTTTCTGGGTCGAATCCGTCGACCGGTTAAAAATCATCAATTGACTGGTTGAATTAAATCGTATATATATAAATTTTCAAAACTAGTCGTTATATACAAAAACAGGTTGACCAGTCGACTGGTCCTTTTTCTACCAGTCGATTGGTAAACCAGTTTTTGTATATTCCTGGCTTTTTAAAGGCTTATATATATATATTACTTTGTTTTGCACATTCGTGTATACTTGAGGATATATTTTAACGTAATTCTAACACGACTCAATGTGTGTGTGTGTGTCTATATATATATCACCTTATCTCTATGACATGATTCCCACTGCAACTTCATTTGTTGACATCGATCAAAATCTTGTTATCAACATTCTCCCCCTTTTTGATCGATGACAACACTTTGGATTTTCTCCCCCTGAATGTTTAGCTCCCCCTAAATTTCTACAATATTTTGTTAGTTCATAATTTTATAAGCTTACCATTTGATTCCTGCAACAAAACATGTTAGCAAAAATATCCTAATAGCATGGAATCATAGAATAGCGTGGAATCATAGGATTATATTAGCATGGAAACATAAGAATGGTATGTAACATATATAGTATGAGAGATATTTCTCCCCCTTTGTCATCGATTAAAAAGAACTTAAGATATAAGCACAATATAATCAAATAATATTTTAGAGATCTTTGAAAGATACAATTCCTAATTCTCATCGGAGTCTAATGAAAGAATGTTCTAAAAGGGGTTTAGTAAAGATATCAACAATTTGATTCTCTGAGTTAACAAATTCTAAATTAATTGTTTGGTTTTCAATATTATCTCTCAAGAAGTGATGTCTGATATCTATGTGTTTAGTTTTGGAATGGTTTACGGGATTTTAGATAAATTTATTGCGCTTGTATTGTCACAATAAATTATGGAATTTGACAAATTTATATTGAAATCTTTTAATGTTTGTTGCATATATATTATCTGACCACAAGCTAGTGCAGCAGATATGTATTCAGCTTCGCATGTTGATAATGAAACACAATTTTGTTTCTTGTTGAACCAAGATATAAGCGATCTACCAATAAAGTGAATTGTTCCACTTGTACTCTTATGATTCGTCCGTGATCCTCCAAAATCAGCATCACTACATGAAACTAATTCAAAGGAACATTCTTTCGGATAGAAGAGTCCAAAGTCTTTAACATAACTAAGATATCGTAGTACTCGTTTAACCGCTTTCAAATGTGATTCTTTTGGATTAGCTTGAAAACGAGCACATAAGCAAACACTCATCATAAAATCCGGCCTACTTGCAGTTAAATACAAAAGTGAACCTATCATACTTCGATATAGCTTCTGATCGACACTTTTACCATTTTCATCTTTATCTAAATGTGTCGTCATACTCATTGGTGTAGGTTTACTTGATGTGTTTTCCATTCCAAAACAATTTATTAAATTAGTACAATATTTTTCTTGATTGATGAAAATTCCATCAGATAATTGCTTAATTTACAAACCCAAAAAGTAAGATAGTTCTCCCATGTGTGTCATTTCAAACTCATTGGTCATTATTTTTTGAAAATTCTTGACATAATTGATCATTTGTTAATCCAAAGATAATGTCATTTATATATATTTGAACTATTAGAATATCTTTATTGTCTTCCTTGACAAATAGCGTTTGATCAACCTTTCCAATTTGAAATCCTGAATCTAACAAGTAAGTTTTGAGACGTTCGTACCAAGCATGAGGTGCTTGTTTCAAACCATATAATGCCTTTTTAAATTTATAAACATAATCAGGATATTTTTCATGAGCAAATAGTGGAGGTTGTTCAACATACACTCGTTCTTTAATGAAACCATTTAAGAAAGCGCTTTTAACATCCATCTGATATAATTTAAAGTTGTGATGACAAGCGTATGCTAATAGTATTTGAATTGCTTCTAGTCATGTGACTGGAGCAAAAGTTTCTTCATAATCTACGCATTCTTCTTGATTGTAACCTTGTGCAACAAGTCTAGCTTTATTTCTATTGATATTACCCAATTTATCCACTTTATTTTTGTAAACCCATTCTGTTCCAATAACAGTTTGATCACTTGGTCTTGGAACTAATTCCCAGACTTCATTACGTTCAAATTGGTTTAATTCTTCTTGCATGGCAATTATCCAATTTTCATCTGTAGATGCCTCTTAAGGATTTTTGGGTTCGATATTTGACAAGAAGGCTACATTACTTGCCAAATTAAGTTGACTTCTTGTTCTAACGTTTGAAGTTATTTCTCCAATAATATTTTGTGTTGGATGATCTCGTAATATTCTTGGCGGAGATCTGACTTCATTAATAGGAATATTTTGATTATTAATATTATCTTGAGTTTCTGTAGTATTATTCTTTATGTTGTTATGAACAATGTTTTCATCTTCTCTATATATTATCAAATCATCATCGTGAGAAGAATTGTTTGTTGCAATATCTGTATTTAAGGAATTTTGAATAAAATTTTCGTCAGATGAAATATGAAGTAATTCTTCTATTTTACCGGTTCTTTTATTGAAAATACGATAAGCCTTGTTATGCTCAGAATATCCTAAGAATATTCCTTCGTCAGATTTTGAATCAAAATTTCCAAGCTGATATTTTGTATTTAAAATAAAGCATTTTGAATCAAAAACTTTAAAATAGGATATATTTTGTTTTCTACCAGTAAACAGCTCATATGGAGTATTTTTAGTAAAAGGTCGAATGGAAACTCGATTCAAAACATATCAAGCTGTTACGACTGCTTTAGCCAAAAAAAATTTGGTAGTGTACTTCCATTTAATAACGTTCTTGCACATTATTGTAAAGTTCTATTTTTACGTTCTACAACTCCATTTTGTTGTGGCACTACCACAAAATGACCCTATTACAATGGTGGAACACCGTTGTAATATACATTTTACAACGGTGGGCAAACCGTCGTGTATGAAGAAGTTGTAATAGACTAATATCTTTTACAATTTTTTTGCACCGTTGCAACACCGTTGTAATATATATATTTTACAACCTTTTTCCACCGTTGTAATAAACTTTATTACAACAGTTATGCACCGTTGTAATAAAATCTACTACAACTGTTATGCACCGTTGTGATTGACATTTAGGTTTTAAAAAAAATAGAAAAACAATACACTAAATATAGCAATACTCCATAAGCAAATCAGATATTACAGTTATTTGCAAACTAATTTATTAAAATACTTAAATACTCAGTATTACAAACAATAAGTTTTAGACAACATTTCGTTACAAACAATAAGTTAAATACTCAGCAATGCGCCAAACGCCAAAGGATCACAAGCAAAATTCATATGAAATATGTTATCACAAGTTAGAATATTTAAGTTGCATTATTTTGAATCACATGCTTCGATAGTTCATAAAAAAGGGCATTGCAGTAACTATTTTTTGTTGGAACCCTGAATTGATGTGCACAAACAAATGCTGATTTTCTCACTAGACCATTCCAACCTAAGAGTGCTGTAAAAAATGAGCAAGGCCTGAAGAAAAACATCACTAATAAGCTGAATAAAATATTTAAAAGTATTCTGATGAAACAAAACAAAAGTCTACATGTTTCAGTCCACTCACCAATGCTGTTGCCATCTGCATGTAACCAGCTCCTACTTGTATCAAGTTATGAGTATCAAAAACTTAATCTTGTCCTGAGTAAAATAAAAGTAAAATTTATGGACAACAACAATAATAATAGGTATAATATAAATTACGTTTCTAGCTCTCCGTCATCCGATTTCAGTGACAGCACATCCGTCATCCGATCGTTGTCATGAGGATCATATTCATCCTCAGCTCCAACATCATTATCATTTAGAAACCTCGCCTGTATAAAGAATTATAACATTAACAAATACTTACATGTGAAAGGAATACAAATGCTACAACTAAATACAAGAGTAAGAGGAATTCTGAGGACACTCTCGTGTGTCTGTACTTGCCGCATGATTGAAGGAGATGGTGGATCAATAGATCATTAGGTACATGCTGTCAATGATGGTGTAACATTCTCCACTAATCAAAGGGCAACTAAAAGAGAGTGTGCTTTGCAATCATCTCAAGCATAATACCAAGATTAAGATTTTATGAAATTAAACCATGAAACTTACTAAGATCTCATAAAATATAAAACAAGGTTTCGTCTTACTTGAATGACATATGAAATTGTTCTGAGGCACACTTAAAGAAACCAAGTTGTCCACAAGCTTGTAATCTTTAATACTAAAGCAAGATAACAGCTTTACCCCAGGAATTTGCTTGATCTCTTCGCTATCCATTTCATACATAAAGCAATAATATTCGTTAATGTTCTGTCGGGATAAAAGAAAATGCTGATGGTCATTCAGAAATTGTATCGGCTCAATTATTGGAGGAAATTCAGCGGATACCACCAGCACTCATCAGCATCAAAAGAAAATTGCTCATTATCCTGCGACATCCACACATCAAATGAGTTTACATTAGTTTCGGACTTAGAACACAAGGCTGCTAGAGATCCTTTGAACTCCACGATATTGGAATATGCTTGCACTGGACAAATGACATATGAAAATTCATCCTTTCCCAAGTGGAAGGCAAGCAAACGACTATGAAGTTGCATAGGTTTCCAATACACAACCCCTTTCTCACAGTTATTCCATGCTCATTGCACAATATACTGAATTTGCTGAAATTAATTCTTCTCCAGAAACAATTGAATTATTAGTTACTTGTTTTTTTTTCATGCCAAAGTGATAGAAAAATCGATTATTTATTATATAACTGCAATGTTATAACACATAATCGGTATGTCCCTGTCTGGTTCTTCATCACTTGCTTTTCAACCATTAATTTCAAATAATAATAGAATAGATTTAAACAAGACTGAGAAAATATGAACTTGAACCTCAGATTTAAAATGTTTTTACAGTAAAAACTCAATAAACTGCAAATGAGATAAAATCATCTGAAAACAATAAAATTAGACAGAGATAATATACCGATCGAAAAGAATAACAATCTGCGAACCCTAAAAAACTGAACGGCGGCTCCTTCGTTAGCTAGGGTTGATATCTTTCTGATCTAGAAGCCAAAGGGAAAGAGGAAAATACACTCACCGTGGGTTTAATCTCGATTTTATCCTTTTGAGATCTCGATTTGGCCGCGAGATCCTCCTAGACTCGCTGCTCTCGCCCTCGAGTTTGTCTCCATCACGAATCCGACTCCAAATCTGATGCGAGCGGTCTGAATGATCGAATTTCCCCCAATTTCCAGTCGCTAAGGGTTCAGCCATTATTGTTTTCTTTTATTTTGAACGAGATAAATGAAATATGATCGGCTCGTTTCTCCTTTCTTACATTGACACGGCTAGGGTTATTTTCCTGCCAATTGACTGCTTTGCCCCTAGGGTTTTATTGGGCTTTATAACCCTTAAGCCATTTTATAATACTTAAATCGATGTTTACAGTAGTTAGACCAATTTCCATGTTGCGCATACACACACAATATACAAATTAGCATGTATATTTGTTCACAATTTTAAAAATGTACAATTTTTATATATCCAATATGTACATAAATAAATGATTTATTTATTTATTCATTTATCCACCCTATATATATATATATATATGTATGTATGTATGTATATCTAATTGAGATCAATATAATTTTAGGGTCATAATAGCACAGTTGTCAAAATAACGCAGTCATATATTACAACAGTCAAAAAATAAAAGTTGTGATAGGCTTTTATTACAACTGTCAAAATAACACAGTTGTTAAAAATAAGTTTATTACAACTTTTCTGAAAAAAGTTGTAAAAAATATTTATTACAACGGTGCTTTTACCACCGTTGTAAAATTAAAGTTGTAATATGGTGTTTTTGTTGTAGTGTGGAGTTCTAGGAAAAGAGAAATTATGAAAAATTCCTTTCTTTTGACAAAATAAATCAAAATTTTCATTTTCAAATTCTCCTCCGTGATCACTTCCTATGTTCTTTATTTTTAAATCCGTTAGATTTTGAATTTGTTTGACAAAATTCTTAAAAATATCGAAAGTATCACTTTATTCTTTAAAAACATTGTCCAAGTGTATCTTGAAAAATCATCAACTATTACAAACACATATCTACTATGATTTATGGACTGAACTTGAGTTGGTCCGAATAAGTCCATATGTAGTAGTTGTAAGGTTGATATGACCTTTTTAGATTTAAAATAGGAATTAGTTAACTTTCCGTGTTGACAATCATCACATAAATTTTCAGTTTTAATTTTATTTTGGGTAATCCTCTTACAAGATCATTTTTAGATAATTTTTTTTATTGTTTTAAAGTTAATATGGCAAAATCGTTTGTGACATAACCAAGATTCATTGTCTTTAGCTAATAAACACATACTTGGATTATTATTAACTGCCATATTTAAAATATAAATATTTTTGTCTCGATTTCCTTCAAAAATGAGATTTTGATTTGAATCAAATATACTACATTTATTTCCAAAAAATGATATTTTAAAACCTTTATCACACAATTGACTTATACTTAATAAATTGTGTTTTAAGTTCTTAATTAATAAAACATTTGAAATAAGAGGTGAATTAGATATACCATAATTGCTCAAATCGCCTTTGCCGATGATGTATCCTTTGGAATTATCTCCTAACGTGACAGTTCCTCCTTTTGAGTAAATGATATTTGATAGCATTTCCTTGTCTCATGTCATATGTTTTGAGCAACCACTGTCTAGTATCCATTTTCCTCTGTTATTGTTGAGTGGGACATGTAAAAAATAATTAAAAAAGATTTCATTGGTACCCAATTCCTCCGTTAGGGTCCTAAGGGTTAAGTCTTAGGAAGCCAAACCCAAGAGAGCTTAGGTTCCTTTTTGAAAAAATAGTTACTATTATAATGAACAGAATTTAATTTTTTTTAATATATTTATTCCTAATAAGCACATTATTTGTCTTCGGAATCCATATACTAATATTATTCGAATATTTTTTCTTAGTAGAGATATTTAATTTACTGCTAGAAATTTTCAGTTTAATATTAGAAATTTTTTAACTGGATTTCCTTTTTGAATTAATTTCTTTATCATACCCAAGTCCTTTTTTACTAAAAGCCGATTGAGAATTTTCTAATATTTAGATAAATTCTCTCTCCCATGTTAAAATTATTTACATTTTTAGAAATGCTTTATAACTTAGTTTTAAAACTAGAGTTTTCTAACTCTGTAATTTTAATTTTAGTGTTTAAATCATGATTTTCAGATGCTAATAAATCATTTTTATTCTTTTGAGTCTCAATTTCTTGACTCAACATAGAAATTTGAGAATTTTCTATTGAAATAGAATCTTGTAATTTTCTAATTTCTTCTTCTAAAATTTCTTTTTCATCTTTTAAAAGATCTCTCTCAAATTCTGCTTTCTTTTTATCTTTGTTAGCTTGTTTAAACTTTCACTTAAACATTTTCCTAGATTCTAAGATTTCAGTATTAATTTCTACTAATTTATCAAAAGTAAAATCACTTACATCATTATTCTTAGCCATGAAGCACACATTTGCTTGCTCGCTATCACTGTGCACTTTCAGAAGATGAATCTGAATTGTCCCAAGTGACTGAAAAAGCTCGTCTCTTTGATTTTTCATTTTTGCGATTTCTCTTTAGCTCTGGACAATTCTTTTGATAGTGTCCGGTCTTGTCGTAGTTGAAGCATTCAACTAGAGTAGGATCATGTTCTTTTGACGAATTCTTCTTTATATTCTTGCTTTGGCTTTTTCTTTATTTCAGAAATTTTCTAAAATTCTTAGCAACAAATGCAATATCTTCTTCATCTGAATCAGAATCTTCTTTTTCAGCATGGAAAGCTAAAATTTTCTTATCTTGTACATGTGCTTTCTTTGCCTGCAAATTCACTTCAGAAGACATTAGATTACTGATCAATTCTTCTGATTTCATGGCAGAGAGATCATTAGCTTCTTCAGTTGCTAATACTTTTCTATCCCATTCATCCGTTAAAGAATTCATAATTTTTTATACTATATCAAAGTCGGAATACTTTTCTCCTAATCCTAGCAAAGAGTGATAAATGTTTTGAAAACGGGAATACATATCGTTTATGGATTCATTTCCATTCATCTTAAAATTTTGAAATTGATTCTTGAGCATATATATTTTGCTTTGTTTAACTTTGTTAGTACCTTCATGAGTAATCTTAAGTGTTCTCCAGATTTCATATGCAGTGTTGCAGATACAAATCCGATTGAACTCATTTCTACCTAAAGCACAATGCAACATGTTCATAGCCATAGCATTGGCACTAGCCTCTGCTTTTTCAAATGCTGACCAATCTGTGAATAGTGTAGTAGGTTGTGTGTACTCTTTTCATGTGATATTCCATGCATCAAAGCTATTTGCTTGCATATAAATCCTCATTCGAGTAGCCCAATAACTATAGTTCATGCCATTAAAGAAGGGTGGTCTAGCAGTTGATTGGCCTTCAGTATATCCAGTGTTATTGTTAGTATTAGTGTTATTATCCATATTATATAAATATCAAATAACGGTTTTACGATTATGTGATAACCTTGCTCGATACCAAATGAAAAGTCGATGTGTACGACTTAAGCATGATCTATATGGATATAGCAGAAATGTAGAGGATATGCTAATTTGTTAATTTGCAATAGTTACACAGGTAAAAGCTAAGTTATAGAGATATATAACAAGCAAGAAGTAAATGCAATAAGTAAAGTAAAGTGACACCAGGAATTTTATACTGGTTCGGACTTCCTGTCCTACGTCCAGTCCCAAAGCTTCTCTTCGGAATTCATTAACAAAGTCCTCTCTTAACCCGGAGAAATAGGTCAGTACACCCAAGCCCCAACAAGGATGCCTCTCGCCTGAGCAACTACACAGGTCTTCAACAATTACAAGTATTTGACTTCTGCTTTGTGTTCTTGAATCAACACAGATAGACAACAGTTTAAGTACAACCTTCCTATAATCTGATCCTTGAGCATATGATTTGAATGCAAAGATTTAAGGAAGAAAACTGCTTGTTGAATCAAGAGATATTAAATTAATTCAAGGATTCAATAAGTATTTGAATTTGGAGAGCTTTTTATTTGCAAAGAATGTAAATTCAGAGAATGGAGAGAATAGAATAGTAATTTGTAAAATCGGTAATTGTAAAACATGTTTGAAGTTGTTTATATTTTAGTATAAGAGTAGCATTCCTTCATGAAGAGTTTCTATAAAAAGTTATGTCCATTTCCATTGATTATTGAAGAGGAATCTCTTCATGAAAGATGGTGATTCTTCATAAAATAGTTTCTGGGTCGAACCAGTCGAGTGGTTAAAAATCATCAGCTGACTGGTTGAATTAAATCCTATATATAAAATTTTCCAAAACTAGCCGTTATATACAAAAACAGGTTAACCAATCGACTGGTCCTTTTTCTACCAGTCGACTGGAAGACCAGTTTTTGTATATTCCTGGATTTTTAAAGGCTTATATATATATGTTACTTTGTTTTGCACATTCGTATATACTTGAGGATAGATTTTAACATAATTCTAACATGACTCAATGTGTGTGTGTGTGTATATAAAACCTTATCTCTATGACATGATTCCCATTACAACTTCATTTGTTGCCATCGATCAAAATCTTGTTAACAACATTTGGCAATGGGATTCCACTAGTTAAGGGTGGCAAAGGATAGTGTGCAGAAGACTGCTTTTAGGACACCATCTAGTTTCTTTGAGTGGCTGGTGATGCTCTTTGGACTGACCAATGCACTAGCCTATTTCGTGGATCTTACGAGTAGGGTACTTAAAGACCAGTTGAGCAAGTTCGTGCTTGTGTACATGGACAATATTCTAGTTTATTCCCAGAATGAGGAAGAGCACAGGATGCACTTGCGAGTTGTTTTGGAAACCTTGCGAAAGCATCAGCTGAGAGCTATGTTTTTGAAGTGTCACTTCTAGAAGACTGAAGTGAGGTTCTTAGGCCATGTTGTTTCTGGAAACGGAATAGCAGTAGATCCAGCTAAGATGGCAGCAATCCAGTACGGGGATAGACCTAAGAATGTGACGAATGTTCAGAGTTTCCTTGGGTTGGCGAGATATTACCATCGTTTTATCAAGGATTTCTCCAAGGTAGTTGCACCATTAACACGATTGACGAAGAAGAATCAAGTGTCCACATGGGATGTGAAGTGTGAGCAAGCTTTTGGAATCCTGAAAGAGAGACTGACGAGTGCTCCTGTTTTGGTAGGAATGAAGAAATGCTAGTTAACACCGATGCATGTGGTACTGGACTTGGAGTAGTGAGTTGTGGCCTACGCGAGTCGACAGTTGAAGCCGCAAGAGAGGAATTATCTAACTCATGATTTGGAGTTGGTAGCAATCGTGTTTGCTCTGAATATGTGGAGACATTACCTGTTGGGAGTTCGATTCGAGTTGTTTACGGATCATAAGTCGTTGAAGTATCTTTTCTCCCAAAAGGATTTGAATCCTCGGCAGCAACGGTGGTTAGAGTTTCTGACATCGTATGATTTAGGTATAGCCTATACTCCTGGTAAAGGTAACACAGTGGCATACACTTTAAGTCGAAGACATGCAGGTTTGGGAGCTATGTTTACGAAATGGAAGCACCTTGAGTACATGGCAGGATTTGATCTTAGACCATGATGTGAGTTGGAACCTGAAATGTTGGTAAGCTTATCAATAAGACCTACTCTCATCAAAAGGATTGGTGAAAGCTAGAAGCGTGATGAAAAGCTTGTCGAGATGATCCAGAAGTTGGAACCAGAGGATATGGAATTCGAAGTCGATCGAGAGGGTTGGCTCCAAAAGAAAGGACGACTGGTTATTCTTGATACCGATGGATTAAGGGATGAAGTTCTGAGAGAAGTCATCACTTGAAGTTGATGATTCATCCTGGTGGTAAAAAGATGTATCAGGACATGAAGCGAGTTTACTACTAGGATGAGATGAAAAGGGATGTTGGAAAGTTTATTTCAAGTGCATGAACTGTCAGTTGCTGAAAGCTGAACAGAAGAAGCCGAGTGGATTGCTTTAACCATTGGAAGTTCCTACGTGGAAGTGGAAACAAATATCGATGGATTTTATTGATGGACTACCTAGAACCAGGGTAGAAAACGAAGGCATTTGGGTCATAGTGGATAGTTTGACCAAAAGCACAAGGTTTATTCTTGTCAGATCAACAAGGATGACATTAAAGTTGGCTGAGCTATATATAAAATGGATAGTTCGATTCCATGGTATCCCGAAAAGCATAGTAAGTGACCGAGATCCATTGTTTACAAGTAAATTTTGGAAGAGTTTGCAAGAGACTTTGGGAACCAAGTTATGTTTGAGTAGGGCTTATCATCCTCAAATTGATGGTCAAACCGAGGTGGTTAACCGAGTTTTGGAAGATCTCCTAAGGGCTTGTGTGTTGGACTTCGGAGGATCGTGGGAAGACCATCTACATTTAGTTGAGTTTGCGTATAACAACAGCTACCAATCGAGCATTGGGATGGCACCATACAAGCTGTTGTATGATAGACCGTTTAGTTGTCTTGCATGTTGGTTGGAGACTGGAGATAAGTTGATACTTGGGCCTGAGATGATCAGAGAGACATCGAATTGTATTGACATCGTACGTCAACGAATTGTAACACCCCACACCCGCTACGGACACTCACTAAGGGAATGCCATAGCATCGGTGGAGTATTTTAAGTGAATATAGAACTGAAAAATTACAACAAGACAGATATAAATAATACTTGAAAATTTAAAACATCATTTCATTGCAACAGAAGAAAAACATGTCTGGTTACAATACCCAAAACCAACTAAACAAGAGTCAAGTACTAAATATCCATCCTGATAAAAACATAAGTACATAATCCCACTACATAACTAATAGCCATAATAGAAAAGATAACCGAGCTTTACTTCAAGAGTCCAAGCTCCAAGATAGATAAAGCAGTCTGAATCAAACTCCACTAGAACTAGGCCCAATCTGAGGACCTGAGGGGGGAAAAAGATAAAAACAACGGGGTCAGACATAAGTCTGAGTGAGCCCTATAACTTTAACAATACAATCATTAAAGTAATTAGGGTATGATATAAACTTGGTACGGTGACGACTGGGGATAAATGACTACACTAAGCAGCCAACTAGACATAGGAAGAACTAAGATATCGATAAAGACGCATCTACCCACCCAAGGGTAATTACTATACTGCACCACACCAGTCATTCCTACTTAAAGGTTGATCCCACCCAAGGACTTAGAAAATATAACTAGTAGTTTCGTGTACCCCTAGCTGACCACATAGGTGCCGTCTGCCCCTATCTCCACTAGGTGTACCCACTACTCCCCAAGCGATCGGCTCCCTAACGTAGATACCCGTGCTGGCCCCACAGTGGGGTGTATCACTCCCCAAAGTGGCAACCCGATACAATCAACGGTGCACGGCTTATACCTACACGATGCAACAACGTCTTACCTACCAGCCCGGGTCCACACACGCATATGAAACCCGTTGGACTTGCGTTGCCACCGCTAACCCGTTTTGGCCTCTTATAGTCAAGCCCAGTACGCGTGTCCCGTCCTTGACATGGGTCGAGCCCAATAAGATACATATGGGTTACTGGTTGAAATGGGCCCCCACAAGCTACCCACCTAAGCTTGTCCCTTTTTCTAGTGCATCCCACTTAACCCTTTAATCATGTTTAATTACATGTTTCCACTTGGTTAAGTATTCTAATCGTATTTTCTATTGCCACCCAAGGCCCACTATATTTCCACATGCCACCCAAGGCACTTACTTGATTTCCACATGCCACCCAAGGCACTCACTTAACCCTTCATGCCCCACTACATGCTTATCTGGTTAAGTGTTTCTTAATTGATTAAGACCGTAACATTTGCAAAGACCCCTCACATTAGACTATCTTTTATGGCAGCTGGATTTGCCGGTCGGGTCCGGGCAGCCTTACGCCATAACCGAGTCTAACCTCGTGTCTTTACACTTGTCACGTATTTAGTTTATGACTAAGACTTCTCACATTGGGCCAATCATTTGTAGCCGCTGGATTTGCCAGTCGGTTCCGGGCAGTCTTATGCTACAAAAGGGTCCAACCTCGTGTCTTAGTCGATTAATTACACCTAATTAATCACCCCCGTATTTTGTATTAATTATCCCTAATTAATTACAAATTTAACGATGTACATAATTGACTCAATTATGTCCATCCACTTTATGGTATGCATAATCATACCAACTTCACACCATTTTATTAACATGAATATTAACCCCATCGTTCCCCACGTAATACGCTAACATGACATACTTAAAATGGAAGATTCATCACAAATACAATGGGTTCAACTTAGCTTAACATTAGCATCAACATGGGTTTTAAAGGTGTCAACTTGCATATATGACCATAGCATCAAACCCAACTAGCATAAATAATCAACCCAACTTGCATGAATCACATATGTCATAAAGAGGGTAACTTGCATAAGTTACTTATGTCATACAAAGGGGTAAACTTGCATATATATATATATATATATATATATATGTGACATATAAAGGGGTTAACTTGCATATGTATGCATCTCATACCAAGGTGTAAACTTGCACATGTTACTTGCATATAATCAAACACCAAACTTGCATAACATGTCATATATGAACTTGCATATAATCAAACACCAAACTTGCATAACATGTCATATATGAACTTGCATATAATCAAACACCAAACTTGCATAACATGGTGTCATAATGGATCAATGTTTGTCATAGTGATTTGCATAACTAGCATCATGAACACATAGCATAAAACTTGCATAACTAGCATCATGAACATATAGCATAAAACTTGCATAACTAGCATCATGAACTCATAGCATATGACTTGCATAACTTGCAAAACATCATGAACACATAGCATATGACTTGCATAACTTGCATAACATCATGAACACATAGCATATGACTTGCATAACTTGCATAACATCATGAACACATAGCATATGATAACATAACTTGCATTGATCCACATACATAACCATAACCTCATTATATCCTATCATAATTAGTTTAGCAATTGCTTGCTAAAGGCATAGAAACTCACAACTTATTGATTAGCACTTCTATGAAGAAGATTAAGTTGCTAGAGTTGATTAGAAGTTGATTTGAGAAGCTATCTTCTTCTACAATTTGATGGAGGCTCCTTCAAGTTGCATTTTGACGGCATAACGACGGAGTATCTATTTTTAGTATGAATTATGGTAGTCTTAGGGTGTATTTATAGAATTAGGATGTAGTTTAGGCCCTTAGATTAACCCTAATTTAGTTTAGAGCCGTCAGATTTCGTCACAAGCCACCAAAACACAGCCCAAAGCTCAAATCAGTGCACCCAGGCCAAACTGACCGACAGGGGGGGTCGACCCATAGGTCGACACATGGGTCGACCCCTTGGGGGGGGGGTCGACACCCATGTCGACCCTAGTGTCGACACCCTCTGTCTGGCGGGAATTTTCCCGCCTCTTCTGAAATTTGAAATTTGAATATTTTAAATCTGTTTTGAATTTTCTGAAACTTCGGATGGCCATAACTTCTTCATACGAAGTCCAAATCACGCAAACTCGGACTCTATCTCAACCAGAATTCCGAGACGAACACAATGGCGCAACCCTTTTCCCTTAATTCTTACGTTTGAGATTAATTATTCTTTAATTACTAAACATTAATATTAAGTGAAATTCGGGGTGTTACATTCTCCCCTACTTAAAGGATTTCGTCCCCGAAATCTCTAAGTCAAGAAGAACGTATCCTACCAACCAAACAACCATCTACTAAACCATCAAACACTGGCATCCATTGTCCTTAAAGTTTCTAATGCTGTATGAACATATGCAAAAAGTGTGTGTATATGTTCCCTGTCTAATGCAGAATCAGGCGGTCTACTGATTCAGTTGACCTCCTTTATGCAAACCATGATAGTGCCATGCATCCAATATGTATGCGAAAGAACCCTATCGACACATACTATTTCTACATGTGTGCACAACCATACACCAAAATGCATCATCCATATGATAACACAACCATTATACATCCATTAATATAGCTACCTACGCGCAATTATATGCAATATACAATATGAAGTGACTGAGCCGATCTAGTGTCTAAAGTGTGTGTATATGCATCAACGAGCAACCACTAGCAAACACTTGCATCCACACGCATCCATCAATCATAACATGTCTCAAACACATGTTTCAACCATAGGTTTACCCTATCTAAAGGTCAAAGATACTAATGAGAGGACATACTAAAGATAAGATAAGTACTAGACAAACGATAAAGGAGAAGTTAAAAGACATACCCTCAAAAAGGAATGGGTACAGTGAACGCATCTTCGCTTCTGTCTCCCAAGTAGCATTGCTCTCATCCTCTCCCCATTGCACTTTGACTAGTCGAACCTCTCTGTTTCTCAACTTCCTAACCTCTGACCCAAGGATGCGAGTAGGAGCTCGTCGAATCGTCGCATCACGCTCTACCTCCACTTCTCTAAGCAAGCTCGACTCTACCACCTCTGCGGTCTCATGTAGGCACTTCCTCAAATGTGACACATGGAATACGTCATGTACCCCACTAAGTCTCTCGGGTAAATCCACTCTATATGCCATCCGTCCAATCCTTTCCTTAATAGGAAACGGTCCTACAAATCTTGGTGCTAACTTCCCAACGGACCCAAAGCGAACAACATTCCGTAATGGAGACACTTTGACAACGACCATGTCCCCAACATCAAACTCCCGATCCGTCCTCCTCTTATCCGCGTAAGATTTATGTCTGTCTTGCGCCGCTTTCATCCTTCTTCGAATCAAATCAATATTTTCCGAAGTCTCTCTAACCATATCAGGCCCAAGCAAGATCTTATCCGTAGATTCCCACCAACATGTAGGTGATCAACAATGCCTTCCATAAAGAGCTTCGAAAGGAGCCATACCAATACTAAACTGAAAGCTGTTATTATACGCGAACTCCACCAATGGAAGATGCTCTTCCCATGTACCTCCAAAATCTAAGATACATAGCCTCAAAAGGTCTTCTAGAACATGATTCACCCTCTCGGTCTGGCCGTCCGTCTGAGGATGATATGCGGTGCTCAAACACAACTGAGTCCCCACTGCTTCTTGCAAACTCTTCCAAAACTCGCTAGGGAAGATAGGATCTCGATCACTCACTATGCTAGAAGGTACCCCATGCAATCGAACTATCTCTCGAAGGTAAACTGAAGCTAGCCATGGAGCAGTCCTCTTGCTCTTCACGGGTATGAAATGGGCGCTCTTAGTAAGTCTGTCTACCACAACCCAAATTCCCATATTACCCTTCCTCGATCTTGGTAACCCATCAATAAAATCCATCGAGATGCTATCCCACTTCCATTGCGGAACTTCCAATGGGTGAAGCAACCCACCAGGTTTCTTTTGCTCCGCTTTCACTTGTTGGCACACCAAGCATCTAGCGACATACTCAGCCACATCTTTCTTCATACCGGCCCAAAAGAAAACTCGCTTCATGTCTTGGTACATCTTGTCCCCACCGGGATGAATGGTCATCTTTGAACGATGCGCATCATCAAGAATAGCCTTCCTCAAACCCTCGTCTTGCGGTACACAAAGTCTACCGTCTCTACGCAAGCACCCCCTATCGTCTAGGGTGTACTTATTCAAATGGCTGGACGACTCCCCCCTTATGAACCTCTCTACCAACTCAACCAACTGTGGGTCGTCCCGTTGTGCCTTGCCAATCCGTCCCAAAAGAGTAGGTCTGACCTCTAAGGATGCTAGCAAACCGGGTACAAAGTCAACGGAAGGTCTGAAGTCAAACATCGAGATAAATTCCAAGCTTCGCCGTTCCACGAACAATGGACTCAAGGACAACCTTTTTCTGCTCAAGGCGTCCGCCACCACGTTACCCTTGCCAGGGGTATACGCTATCTCGAAATCATAGAATGCTAAGAACTCCATCCATCTTTGCTGTCTTAGGTTCAAATCCTTTTGAGAAAACAAGTACTTCAAAGATTTGTGATCAGTGAACAATTCAAACCTCTCGCCAAGAAGATAATGGCGCCAAGACTTAAGTGTAAAAACTATAGCGGCCAACTCTAGATCATGGGTAGGGTAATTTTTCTCATGCTTTCTCAACTGCCTTCCCCCATAGGCTATTACCCTTCCCTCTTGCATTAAGACTGCGCCTAGTCCTGTCCCACAAGCATCGGTATAAATAACAAATGGTTTACTCCCATCTGGCAACACTAAGACTGGAACTGTGGTTAAAGCTCTCTTTAACCGTTGGAATGCATCATCACAATCTACGTCCCATGTGAAGACTAGATTCTTCTTCGTCAAGTGAGTTAATGGGGCTGATATCTTCGCGAAGTCCTTGATAAACTTCCTATAGTAGCCAGCCAACCCCAAGAAACTCCTCACCTCGGTAGCACTCTTCGGAACCTTCCAATCTTGGATGGATACTACCTTCGCGGGATCCACAGCTATCCCTTCCTTAGAGAACACGTGCCCTAAGAACCGCACTTCCTTCCTCCAAAAGTGACATTTAGAGAATTTAGCCTTAAGGCTATGCGCTCGAAGAGTCTCTACCACTTCCCTAAGATGTAGGGCACGCTCTTCTTCACTCTTAGAAAATACTAAGGTGTCATCCACAAAGACCATCACGAACTTATTAAGGTACTCCCTGAACACCCTACTCATCAAATCAACAAAGTATGCGGGGGCGTTCGTCAAACCAAATGGCATCACAAGCCACTCATAGAAACCATCCGGAGTCCTAAAGGCAGTCTTCTCTATATTATCCTCAGCCACTCTCAACTAATGAAACCCCGTGGCTAAGTCCAACTGCGAGAACACTGAGGCGCCAACCAACTGATCAAAGAGATCATCAATCCTCGGCAATGGGTGTCTATTCTTCTTTGTGAGCTTGTTGAGTTCTCTATAGTCTACACAAAGTCTGAGGGACCCATCCGCCTTCATGGCAAAAACTACTGGAGCACCCCACTCCGATATACTTCGTCTTATGAACCCCTTCTCAAGCAACTCCCCTACTTGCTTATGGAGTTCCCTTCTCTCACGAGGAGCCATGTGGCGCACTGGCAAAGATACTGGCTTAGCATTGTCCACCAGATATATTCGGAAGTCTATCTCCCGCTTCGGAGGTAAGCCCTTCACCTCCTCAAACACATCCGAGTACTCCCGGACTACTCTAACAGATCACAAACTCTCGACCGAAGCGTCAAGCGATTCAAGATAACTTAGCATAACAGAATCCATGGGATTACAAGAGATCTCGAGAGTGTTCCCTAAACGGGTCATGAGCCTAACAACTCTCCTTTCGCAATCAAGAACGGCACCATTACTGGATAACCAGTCCATGCCCAAAATCAACCCATAGCCCGTGAAGCCCAAAACAAAAGCATCACATCTAAACTCAACGCTAAGTATAGAAATCTTCAAACCCAAACATATCATGGACAAATAAGTGGAGCCCCCAATTGTGTTTGAAACAACCAAGGGATCATCTACTAGACTGGTGTCTAAGTGCAGTGACTCAACTAATGATGATGAGATAAACGAATGCGATGCGCCAGAGTCGAATAAAGTACGGACAGGATGATCAAACAGAAAAACCAGACTTTCAACGGAAATAGTTCTACCTCTTTCCTGAATCGGTGGAACCGCGAGAGCCTGAACTTGCCCCCTTGCCTAACCTGGTGCCATAAGAGCTTGCACCTGTCCCTCTGAGGTAGATCCCGTTCTCTACCCCTTCTTAGGGCAGTCCTTCACTAGATGCCCTGCTTCGCCACAGTGGAAGCAGCCAGTCTTCTTCTTCTTCCGACAATCTTTGCTTAGGTGGCCTGGTGTCCCACAATTGAAGCACTTCTTCTTTCCCTTGCCACCGTTGCCTTTCCCACCCTTGTTTTGTTGTTGCTGTTGAGGTCTTTTCTGATCTCCTTTCTTCTCGGGTGCCTTATTAGCATTGGGACCCTTCTCTTCCTCATGCAAGAGTGCCATGTCTACTAGCTTCTCAAAGGTGGCCCCCATAGGGATGTGAGTCATAGACAATCCATGCATTGGTTCATTCAAGCCCTTAACGAACCTCAAAGCCTTCTTCTCCGGTGTATTCACCATGTCTATGCCAAATCTTGCTAGCTGATTAAACTTGTTGACATATTCCTTTACTGATAGGTTTCCTTGCTTTAGAGTCAAGAACCTTTCCATATACAGATTTTCTTCTGCCCTTGAAAGAAACTTTGCCACAAACCTTTGCCTGAAATCCGCCCAAGAGTCAACAGGGCGCTCTCCATTAGTGACCTCCCACCAGAACGAGGCCTCTCCCTTCATTAACCAAGCAGCTAACTTGACTTTCTTTCCTTCTTCCATCTCAAAGATATCTATCAACTCTTCTACCTCCTTAAGCCAATCTCTAGCTTCCACAAAAGTTTTTGATCCTTGAAAAGGTTTCCCTCCCATAGCCTTAAATTCCTTGCAAGTCTTAGCAAAAGTATCCGTGCGAGGAGGAGGAGGGGGAGGAAGATTGGGTGCTACTGTTGGTGGAGGAACATTTGCTGGACCCGCAGTGGCGGCCCTAGCCTCCATCAATCTCCTATACCATACTGGTATCGTCACACCCTCCGGAAAGTTAAGATCCTCAGCCATGCTGAAACGAAAAAGGAAAGATTCAAAACGAAGAATTCGAACAATAAAGATATGGCTATTGGGGATTATGCTTTTCTTTCAAAAACTTTTCTCTTAAAAGACATGTTTTCGAAAATACTTCTTCCAAAAATGTTTTAGAAAAATAGTTTTTCTAAAAAAATTATCTGTTCTGGTAACCTTTAGCTCTGATACCACGTGTAACACCCCACACCCGCTACGGACACTCACTAAGGGAATGCCATAGCATCGGTGGAGTATTTTAAGTGAATATAAAACAGAAAAATTACAACAAGACAGATATAGATAATACTTGAAAATTTAAAACATCATTTCATTGCAACAGAAGATAAACATGTCTGGTTACAATACCCAAAACCAACTAAACAAGAGTCAAGTACTAAATATCCATCCTGATAAAAACATAAGTACATAATCCCACTACATAACTAATAGCCATAATAGAAAAGATAACCGAGCTTTACTTCAAGAGTCCAAGATCCAAGATAGATAAAGCAGTCTGAATCAAACTCCACTAGAACTAGGCCCAACCTGAGGACCTGAGGGGGGAAAAAGATAAAAACAACGGGGTCAGACATAAGTCTGAGTGAGCCCTATAACTTTAACAATACAATCATTAAAGTAATTAGGGTATGATATAAACTTGGTACGGTGACGACTGGGGATAAATGACTACACTAAGCAGCCAACTAGACATAGGAAGAACTAAGATATCGATAAAGACGCATCTACCCACCCAAGAGTAATTACTATACTGCACCACACCAGTCATTCCTACTTAAAGGTTGATCCCACCCAAGGACTTAGAAAATATAACTAGTAGTTTCGTGTGCCCCTAGCTGACCACATAGGTGCCGTCTGCCCCTATCTCCACTAGGTGTACCCACAACTCCCCAAGCGATCGGCTCCCTAACGTAGATACCCGTGCTGGCCCCACAGTGGGGTGTATCACTCCCCAAAGTGGCAACCCGATATAATCAACGGTGCACGGCTTATACCTACACGATGCAACAACGTCTTACCTACCAGCCCGGGTCCACATACGCATATGAAACCCGTTGGACTTGCGTTGCCACCGCTAACCCGTTTTGGCCTCTTATAGTCAAGCCCAGTACGCGTGTCCCGTCCTCGACATGGGTCGAGCCCAATAAGATACATATGGGTTACTGGTTGAAATGGGCCCCCACAAGCTACCCACCTAAGCTTGTCCCTTTTTCTAGTGCATCCCACTTAACCCTTTAATCATGTTTAATTACATGTTTCCACTTGGTTAAGTATTCTAATCGTATTTTCTATTGCCACCCAAGGCAACCCACTAGATTTCCACATGCCACCCAAGGCACTTACTTGATTTCCACATGCCACCCAAGGCACTCACTTAACCCCTCATGCCCCACTACATGCTTATCTGGTTAAGTGTTTGTTAATTGATTAAGATCGTAACCTTTGCAAAGACCCCTCACATTAGACTATCTTTTATGGCAGCTGGATTTGCCGGTCGGGTCCGGGCAACCTTACGCCATAACCGAGTCTAACCTCGTGTCTTTACACTTGTCACGTATTTAGTTTATGCCAAAGACCTCTCACATTGGGCCAATCATTTGTAGCCGTTGGATTTGCCGGTCGGTTCCGGGCAGTCTTATGCTACAAAAGGGTCCAACCTCGTGTCTTAGTCGATTAATTACACATAATTAATCACCCCCGTATTTTGTATTAATTATCCCTAATTAATTACAAATTTAACGATGTACATAATTGACTCAATTATGTCCATCCACTTTATGGTATGCATAATCATACCAACTTCACACCATTTTATTAACATGAATATTAACCCCATCGTTCCCCACGTAATACGCTAACATGACATACTTAAAAGGGAAGATTCATCACAAATACAATGGGTTCAACTTAGCATAACATTAGCATCAACATGGGTTTTAAAGGTGTCAACTTGCATATATGACCATAGCATCAAACCCAACTAGCATAAATAATCAACCCAACTTGCATGAATCACATATGTCATAAAGAGGGTAACTTGCATAAGTTACTTATGTCATACAAAGGGGTAAACTTGCATATATATGTGTGACATATAAAGGGGTTAACTTGCATATGTATGCATCTCATACCAAGGTGTAAACTTGCACATGTTACTTGCATATAATCAAACACCAAACTTGCATAACATGTCATATATGAACTTGCATATAATCAAACACCAAACTTGCATAACATGTCATATATGAACTTGCATATAATCAAACACCAAACTTGCATAACATGGTGTCATAATGGATCAATGTTTATCATAGTGATTTGCATAACTAGCATCATGAACACATAGCATAAAACTTGCATAACTAGCATCATGAACATATAGCATAAAACTTGCATAACTAGCATCATGAACTCATAGCATATGACTTGCATAACTTGCATAACATCATGAACAAATAGCATATGACTTGCATAACTTGCATAACATCATGAACACATAGCATATGACTTGCATAACTTGCATAACATCATGAACACATAGCATATGATAACATAACTTGCATTGATCCACATACATAACCATAACCTCATTATATCTTATCATAATTAGTTTAGAAATTGCTTGCTAAAGGCATAGAAACTCACAACTTGTTGATTAGCACTCCTATGAAGAAGATTAAGTTGCCAGAGTTGATTAGAAGTTGATTTGAGAAGCTATCTTCTTCTACAATTTGATGGAAGCTCCTTCAAGTTGCATTTTGACGGCATAACGACGTTGTATCTATTTTTAGTATGAATTAGGGTAGTCTTAGGGTGTATTTATAGAATTAGGATGTAGTTTAGGCCCTTAGATTAACCCTAATTTAGTTTAGAGCCGTCAGATTTCGTCACAAGCCACCAAAACATAGCCCAAAGCTCAAATCAGTGCACCCAGGCCAAACTGACCGACAGGGGGGGTCGACCCCTGGGTCGACACATGGGTCGACCCCTTGGGGGGGGGGTCGACACCCATGTCGACCCTAGTGTCGACACCCTCTGTCTGGCGGGAATTTTCCCGCCTCTTCTGAAATTTGAAATTTGAATATTTTAAATCTGTTTTGAATTTTCTGAAACTTTGGATGGACATAACTTCTTCATACGAAGTCCAAATCACGCAAACTCGGACTCTATCTCAACCAGAATTCCGATACGAACACGATGGCGCAACCCGTTTCCCTTAATTCTCACATCTGAGATTAATTATTCTTTAATTACTAAACATTAATATTAAGTGAAATTCGGGGTGTTACACGAATGAAGGCAACCTAAGATCGTCAGAAGAGTTATGCCAATAAACGTTGAAAAGATTTGAAGTTCAACGCTGGTGTCATGGTTTTTGTGAAGATCTCACAATTGAAGAATGTTGTTTGGTTCGGAAGTAAAGGAAAGTTAGCTCCAAGATTCATTGGACCATTTCCGATAGTCGAGCGGATTGGAAAACTCGCATATAGATTGGATTTATCCGAAAAGATGTCGAGACTGCACAATGTTTTCCATGTGTCATTTCTACGGAAGTGTGTGCATGATTCGAATGTGGTGGTATCTCCAGATCAGTATGAAGACCTAGAAGTCAGGATCGTAGTTACGAGACCTCGTAAGCCGCTTCACGTTGTGGGGAATGACACAAAACAACTTAGTAGGAAGACATATAAGCTGTTCAAGGTGCGGTGGAGTGAGAATGATGACGATTGTACGTGGGAAACGGGAGAGAGTATGAAGACGATCCATCCAGAACTCTTCGTTGGTATGACCCATTAATGTCGTATCACCTTACACAATTGTAACTTGTACTACAGTTAGAATTCCACGTGCTAGGTTAAGGTTATGGATGCATGACTTGATGGATGCTAGTCTGGATGGTAAATTGGTTGTTTGTGGATGATAGACATGAAGAATTGTTTGTGATTGCTTGTGTCTTGGGATTTCGAGGGAAAAATTCCTAAAAGGGGGAGGGGGAGGGGGTGGAGAATGTAACAACCCGCATTTTACGTATCAGAGGATTGTAAAATATTTTTATTTAATTCCATGAGGGTCAGATCATTCTCATATTTTGATATGTTGGTTATGGGGATGTGAGACATGTCCATAATTTTTACCAATTTTATTTGTGACAATTTTGTCCTTGTCAATTTTGTACAGGGGATAACTTTTGATTGGAATCGAATCAGTTCCTGAGATTGATTACATTGGAAAGGAAATGATGTTTCAAATTCCATAGAGTGGTCGCATTAAATATTTGTTTTAGCGGTTTGGGATGAATTGTTGTTTTAGTGCCACACAATTTCTAGACAGACTGATTAGCCATTAGTGGGCTGATTAGTGAGACCCATTAAGGCTAGGGGTTGTTGACTATAAATAGGAGGGTAGAGGCAAGGAGAATTGTTTAATTTCTTCATTTCTTTATTTGGCTGGGATTTGAAATTCTCACTACTTTAATAAAAAAACCTCTCCACTTCATTTAATTCATAGATCTAGAATAATAGATTTGAGATCAACATCAAGAGAGAGTAGATCGAATCTAATTGGGAGATCTGCAAATCGTTCTTCGCTGTCCGGATTTGTAGATCATCGTTTTAAAGCTATTTCGTGGATTCGGACATCAAGTTACGACCGACCCATCGGATCGCTCGTGGATTGTGGAAAATACAGGCGCTACCCATCGTAACAATGATTCAGTTGCAAATACAATGAAATATTCACTTGATTTCTCTCACAACTCACTTACAATCACTCAATTGTTGATGTCTTGAGCAACCATAATGTTGGATGAAACGCTGTGGATTGTGGCAAATATAGGAACGATCCATGATGGGTCAGGTGGAGGATTTGATGAATGCAACGTTTCCAGAAATGCAATGAAAGGGGGATGGACTATCACTCATAGAAAAGATGAATGTTGTACGTCAACTATCGACCAAACAATGTTATTTTGGTTTGACATTGGACGTAGCTTCGAAGTGAATTCAATATGGAATGTTCGAAGTGTTACGAAACTTTTATTGATCGTCGAAAAAGCAACGAATGTTGAGACGACTCAAAGTTGTGAGTTCGTGGATAATGGTTGCTTGAGAAGTCGCTTCAGCTTATGGATCAGATGACTAGAGATATTGAAGGCTGTGAGATATCTTTAGTTGGAGGTTCTAGCGGACTCAAAGCAGGGGTATAATAGGGACGCCTAAAAGACTAGTGGGACTAGTCGAGCATCCTGGGTATCGTTGAATGTGCCTAGTTGTCTCAAGGACGCAAATGTATGTGAGACATGCAGCATTCTGAGTAGAACCGGGGTTACCATTATCCCTTGACGGATAGCAAGTTAGCCAGTCGTACGGTTAAGGATTGTTTCAAAGAAAGTATAGGCGGTGATAGCCAGAGTCGTGGGTGATGATTGTTTTTCTTGTATCGTCTTGCATGACTGTTCGACGTCGAAGGAGACATCTCTTGGGTGCTCGTCTGATGTTGATTTAGGTCTTCGGAGCTTGTACTTGGGAGATGTTGGTCTCGATTAGAATGGTCTATGTAAGATAATTAGTTGTTATGTCTGCTATTGTTTGTTTCTCCCTAATTGTTGTAAAGGCTATCACTGTCGGATGTGGAGGAGACAGGTTGGATTCTTCTCTGGTATGTTGGTAGATTAGTTGATTGATCTACCTATTTCTTATATACTCTATTAATGATGTTAGATAGTTGTTTATCACTCATTAAGACTATTGTCTGACTTAAGGTTTTATGTCTTCCTCTTATTACCTTGGGATGTTCATCCAGTTGTAGATGGGCAGACTGAGTAGCACGTGACAGGTAGTAAATCTTAATGAAGACGATGCTGCTGAGCGACGATGAGAAGGAAGCTGACATTTTATTCCCTACTATCTACTATTTGTTGTTTTCCGCTGTTAGATTTGATGTATTCTCCGAGTGACCTATAGAGAGGCACTTTGTACAGACTCTTATGATGTACTCTAGTTTTGTATGGATATTTCTTTCAAGTAAAAGGATGTTGCATGAAGTGAAACAATTTCTTTCAAGTAACCTTGATATGAAAGATATGGGAGAGTTATCATATGTCATTGGCATAAAGATCCATAGAGATAGATCTCGAGGCATTTTGGGATTGTCCCAAGAGGCATATATCAACAAAGTGTTTGAAAGATTTAAAATGAAAAATTGTGCACCAAATGTAGCACCAATAGTGAAAGGTGATCGGTTCAGTTTGGACCAGTGCCCTAGGAATGACATCGAAATGGAACAAATGATGGACATTCCATATGCTTCAGCTGTTGGCAGCACAATATATGTTCAAGTCTGTACCAGACCAAATATTGCATATGCAGTTGAAGTGTCAGGAAGATATCAAAGCAACTCAGGGATTGATCACTGGAAGGCTGCAACGAAGGTGTTGAGATATCTTCAGGGTGCTAAGGATTATATGCTTTATGTATAGACAAACAAATAGCCTTGAAGTAGTAGCCTACTCCGACTCCGATTAAGGTGGTTGCATTGATTCCCCTTCAGGATATGTGTTTATGCTAGCTGATGGTGCCATGTCATGGAGGAGTGCGAAACAGACCTTGACAACCACTACTACTATAGAGGCAATTCGTTTCTTGTTTTGTGGTCATCTCGCATGGTGTATGGTTGAATGGTTTCATATCTGGATTACGAGTCGTGGACTCTATCTGTCGCACGAGAAGAATGTATTATGATAATTTAGCTGCTGTTTTTATGACTTAGAATAACAAAAGTGGAAGTCGAAGTAAACACATCAACATAAAATTTTGAGCCATAAAGGAACGTGTTCAAGAAAGGAAAGTGATCATTAAGCATATTAGCACTGAGCTTATGGTTGTTGATCCCTAGACTAAAGGCATGCAAATTAAGAATTTCAAGGATCATGCAGTATGAATGGGACTTGGTTCCATCATGTCATATATTCATTTATGTTGTATTGAAATTTCACATTCATTTGAATATTTCTCATTTGAGTTTATGTACATACATATTTGATGACTATTGCTAAGAAAATATTATTATGTCTTGACTTGAAGTAAACGTAGGGTTTACTCATTAAGTTAAAGAGTGATGAGAGGTCGAGTACAATGTGATACACATAAGATTATCTCTCGCTCTAAGAGAGTTTGTTGTTGTGATCCATATATGAAGTCTGTCTAGTTAAATGTAACAAGTGGGAGACTAATGTAAGCCGTTTCCAAAATTAGCTCAGTCAAATTTTGGAATTTAAGTTGTTTTCAAAATTAATTTAGTCAAATTTTGGAAAGATTAGTGGTTCATTTATTTAGTAAAAATTAGTGGTCCAGTTATTAAGGAAAAAATTAGTGGTCCATTTTGTTAAGGAAATTTATTAAGCATTAATTATCTCCCGGCCACTTTTTGGTAACCGCCCATTTTTCTTTCACGTTCCTTTCATATTCTCAAACGGCACTTTGATGGCAATAGTAGTGTAAGTAGGGGTGAGCGCGGTTCGGTTTGGAGCTCAAACCGCTTCCGCACCGCATGAAACTATTTTTCAAAAATACAAACCATTGTACTAACCGTTCAAACGGTTCAGTTTCGATGTAATACAGTCCGGTTTTGGTTCGATTCGGTTTGAATTCATATTAAATATGAAATAAGGGAATTACTTCTGTCAACAATCAATTTACGATTGTATGACATTGTGTCACCTGAAGCTTAAACACATAATGTTATCTTGAATTGATATAACTACAACATACACTGAAAATAGAATTGTTAAAATAAAAAGTTAGATAGAAATTTCGTTAATTTTTTATCATAACATTACCGGAGTAGCTATGCGGTTCGGTTCGGCTTAATATGGTTTAGTAACAGTTCAAACCGTAACTGAACCGTATCGTTGCGAGTTGGTTCGGTTTGGACTGTTTGCTTTAGAGAGAGAATCTGGTGCGGTTTTCCGCACTGTTTGCGGTCCGGTCTGAGTGGTTCTCGCATTGCGGTGCGGTTTATGACCACCCCTTTTGTAAAGGAAAAATTCAAGTCTAAGTTCTGATAAGGTCACTGAACCGTCTCTCTCATAAAGAAAATACGTCGTCTAACTGAAGGGTGTGAAGGTTTGGCACTATAACGGAAAGTTCAACATAAATTGGACGAGTTTGTAGATTATTTTATCTTATTTCAGATTTGATTCATTTTCATATGGTTCACAAATTCAATTGCAATGGCTGTAGGTAAAATATATCGGATTTGGTTACAGCTTCTGCATTTAATCTTCAGTTTTGCATGTTTGTATTGATAATAAAATTGCTTATGTGAACAAGTTGATTTACAAAAACAACATCAAATAAAACATAATGCTACATTAAACTAGCATTAGATATATAACCGACTGAAACTGTATATTAATGCAACATTAGATAAAACAGAATGCTACTATGCTAGGTAACGGAATGCAACATCAGATAAGATAGAATGCTACACTAAACTAGCATTAACTTCAGATAAGATAGAATGTACATTAAACTAGCATTAGGTAATGGAACGCTAAATTAAAATTAAACAAGAGTCAAATAATCGAAATGCTAAATTAAATTAGCATTGGACGAACTTAATTAAATTGATGAATCAAAATAGCATTCATTTTTACAGTAAAAGAAAACGTTAAATTGATTTATCATTATACATTTATAAAGCTGAGTTCATATACCATTAAAGTTTATATAGCATTTGATTTCATACTCCATGTAAAGTTTGTTGTCTCTATTGCTACATTAACACAACACAGTATATATGCCAAATTTTAAATTTCTTGCTCTTCAATCAAAAATGCTGATGAAGTTTTTCTTAATTTCTATTTTCTGTAAATTAAACATTGAAGAAAACCAGTAACACTCAATAAAAGTTTGAAAGGGACCTAGCAACAACAAATTTGATATTAAATGACAGAACTAATCTCACTCTCTATGGAATTTTGCATGCATGCATGTTATTGGTAAGATACCCACGCAGATCATATCTTTTAATAATCAAACAATAATTTAATGAAGCATCCCCGAGTATTGCTTCATATGCAAGCATACTCATTTATGTGGCCTAAACATGTGGCTTAATTCTGTGTGAATCTGTGATGGCCGTTTCTTTCATGTACGGTGTACCACTAGCAATCAATTTGTCTTGCTCCTTCTCTAATTATTCATATCAAGTTAACGCCCTTTATATGTATATATATATATCATCATCACAACACACCAACAACAGTAGAAATATATAAAAGGAGGTGTAACTGTGTAAGTAACCGACTGAAATATGCTGTAGCTTCCCACTTATATAAATGCATTTAAGAAAATATAAACAAGTAAAACATATGTACCTACACTTTGCCTGTCTGGGTCTTACATTTACTAGGTGTCGAACTGTGATCATGAAGCTAAAGGCTTAATAGTCCTCAAATATCTGGTTTGCACAAAGTGCATTATGTCTAATGAATGAGGTCCCTTATTGCAGAGCAGTTCTTTTGTAATTAACTAAAGCCTGAACAATTTTCTTACACAATAAGCACATGATAGTGAGGAAAAAAAAGTATTGCTATTATGTATTTAATAATAATACCACCTAAGAAAGTGTATAACATCATTGATCATGACCTGCAAAGCATTATCATGAACATTAGGATTAGCTCCAGATTAAAAAAATATTAATTGAACAAAAGAGAGAATGCAATGCTTTTAATTATATATACTTTTGACCGTGCGCGATATGGAAATGCAGGATTAGCTTTGGATAAGGGAGAGATTTCAGCAATAAAGATGTATTAAACTTTTGACGCCACTTAATCTGAAGATCTCACTTACACATGTGTCTATTTGAGAAAAGACACTTTAAAATACTGTTACTACCACTGTTCACACCACTTTATGTTTATGTGGTGTGAACATAACTCCACCACCCCATTGGTAGAAACCAGAGAAACCCATATAAGCCCCCCTTATTTCCACCAATGGAGAACCGGTGTTATGTTCACACCACATAAAGTGGTGTGAACAAACTCGGACTCTTGTTGCTACCACCAGAAATAAATTTCAACGTGAAACAGTCCCTATATTGGCACCATGGTAGGGCAGGTTCTTCTCCTTCGAAAGATATGCGTGCTTTATAGACATAAAGCAGATTTCAGTGTTCAAGATTTTGTTTAATGGACACGTCTTTGGCTAGTTCTATATCCAAAGTTGATCAAAATTATTATTATTATCCCATTATTTGTGATGCTTATATAGTTTTATTATTAAGCAGAAGATAGGTGAGATAGAAGACCAATTCTTCTGTATCCATTCCCCTATCTCCCATGTCCCTTCAATCAAATCTCCCTCATTTTCTTTTTTTGCATTTAAATACAAAACTAATTCAAGGGTTTAAGTACAAAAAGTGAAAATCAAAAGGTTCTGATTGGTTGAGACACGGAAGCACACTGAATTTAGGGACAGAAGAATTGGTGCGCTCGGATAGCATCCACTTAATTACACATGTTACGCTCAAACATTAGTCAAAGTTGTACAAACGTTAGGATATTTGTTTGTTGGAGGAAATTAATCATGTGATACCAGTGCAAACACATAAAGAAACCGATCAATCAGTCATATAATTAAATACGAACATCTATTACTTAATTAAAATATAAAACAGAAACACAACATTGTTGAAGTGGACAAAGCATTTCAACGGTTTTTTTTTTTTTTTAAAAAAAGAAAGATACATTAACCCATTTATATACTATTATAACCGCACAATAGTGGAAAACCGACCTTATGATGTATAATATAAAATATAAACTATTTGTTAAAATTTATTATAATTCGGATTTCAATAAAAAAAAATAGCGTGTTTTAAGAAAAATGAAACTAAATGAAAAAATGTAAATCCAATTACACTATAAATTATTCATATAAACCAAGTTAATATTGAGAATATGTAGTCGATGTATACATATGAATCACTCACAAGCACATATATGCATTTTTGTTATATATCACAAGTACAATCAATGTATTCTTAATAGTGAATATTTGTTTCAAGGACACATTTTAGAAAAAAATTAGATTTAAGAACAAGTGACTTTTGCTATTTAAATAAAGGACAACTTTCATGTTTTAATTGGAAAAAAACCCAAAAATTTTAAATTAAGGACATGTGTTGGAATTTCACAAATAATAAAAATTAATACAAAAATATTTTTCTGTGATTATAAGATTAAAAATTAATGATGATTTTTTTTTTTTGTAAATAAAGAAGAAAAAACAATACAAGAAAATTCGGGATGGAAAGCTAAGTGCATATAGCTTCGTTATTTACAGTATAACGTTTTTACGGTGTAAATGAGATTTGCTTTAAAATGGCTTAATTATGTATTTGGGTGATACAATATAAAGCTATATTTTTAAGTTATAAAGCCATATTCATTTAACTAGCTTTCCGAACCGATTATTTTTATATGTTTATTATAACATAAATTGACTAAATTAATTTTAAAATCATATTCATTTTTCTTTCAATTTTGACGTTTAAATTAATTAATTAATAATGAGAGTTAAAATGAACATATTGCATGATAGAATTTGACCATTGTTATTCATTAATTATTAAACTTAGTTGTTCTTTGATCTATTTTTTGTAAACATGTCCTTAAAACTAAATACCCCTTCTTAATATATAGCTTTTTTGAAAGGTAAATTTAATTTAAACACACATTTTTAATTAGTTAATCCACCCTATTTTGTAGGATTTTTGACTTTTATTCATATTTAAATTTTAATTAGTTTATCCACCTAAAAAACTTCAAATATCTTTCTTTCTTCTTTGTATGGTTCTTCTTTCCAAAAGCCTACATCTAAATCGTCATTCCTGACAGCGTCACTTGAAGCATGAAAGAACACAAATTTTTAACCAAGGTACATATGTACTTGATGTAGTTCAAACAGTTGCAACATGTTTGAACATGCGTTCCATGACTAAGTTAACAGCGGTTCCATTTTACAGCATTATTTATTGATGCGCTGTCAGATAATGAAGAGAGAGATCATTGATGAAATGGTATTATCATATACAACAAATTTATATGGGAAATGCACTAAATTTTGTCACATCTTCTATGTCATTATTGTTTCTAATAATGATAGAAACGCCAACACTTCCGAAACGAAAATGATTTATAATTCTACAGTTGCACACTACATACTAATTAAATACATTAGGAATGCCAAGCGTAGAATTTTAACCCAGTAGCAATCCATGAATACTTGATGTAGTTACGTATTTGCACAGAGAGATCGTTGATGAAAATATTAAGTAACAAAATCTTTTAAGTTAATCCACTCGTGGATTAACTTACAAAAGTTGTGAATCAACTTATTAAAGTAAAATTGTGGATTAACTAACGAAATGCATGGATAAAAATAAAAATTACCTTTCTAAAACTCTAAATCATTAATGGAATTAAGAAATAAAAGGAAAACAAAACAAATTTTGACAAAACACTTCAATACTCCTAAAGAACCACAGTATGGCAATCAATGTTTGATTGTATGCATCAAGAGCACTAAACTTGTGATGACCGCCCACAACCCCTGCACTTAAACAGGAGAAATAATGCATTGAAAAACGTGCCCGACAATTGTGGATGATCATCTAGGTAAGATAACAAAAGTGGAACCTATCGTATAACTCACAGCGCAAGATAAAGTATAATAGAACATATAAAATATGTAAAAATAACAAAACATCATATATCAAACTTTCAAAGTTTCACAACATCTTGAAAGATCATCCATGCATACATCAACTATATATAACATCAAAGTTTGTATATGAAGCCTCACTACAACACTCATCAGACAATGAAAACAAAGATACTAGATAGTATGCCAGCCTCATGCTCGCCTCCGAACTACAATGTCGTCCTCACTAAGCTATCACCAGTCACATGCCACCTAGTCTTCCCATCCAACAATTAGATGAACAACCCAAGGTAATAAGAGGGAAACGTAAAGGCTTAAGCCAGACAACAGTCTTAGTGAATGATAAACAACTCACTAACATCATCAATAAGGTATATGAGAATGGGTAATAAACAAACTAATCTACCCACAACACTAGAGAAGAACTAAACTCCTGTCTTCCCCACATCAGACAGTGATAGCCTTTACATCAAACATTTTAACCATTCATCCATGGCAACCAGAACAATCATTCATTCTTGGCAATCAGAAGCAGTCAGTTACTAGCAATCATAGCATCCAGATTATATATCTCAAGCAAACCATCCTAATCAAATCAAACATCCCTCAAACGCAATCCCCAGAGGCTTAAACCAATATCAGTCAAGCGCCCATGAAACATCTCCTTCGATGTTGGATAATTTACATGAAACAGTACAAACAGAACATCCAGCATGCATGATAGACTCGGGCTATCACCGTCAATCCTGCTTCGAAACCATCGTTGATCTTATGACCGGCTGAACAATTTTCCATCAATTGTCAGGGATCAATGGTAAACCCCGGTTCTAGCTAAAACCCCACACGCCATACGATGCAACGTATCTAGACCATTCACGACGCTCAGGGTACTCGATCGTACTACGAAATTGTGTAACCCCTTCTTTAAGCTCGCTAGAACCTACGATAACGATAATTCCTAGGCCTTCGGTAACTCTAGTCGTCATCGACGGCGACCATCCAATGATTATCAACCAACTCTGAATGCCTTTGAGTGGTCATCACATTCGTTGCATTACGACAAATAACGAACGCATCACATCACTTTGGCATTCCCTATTGAACTCGTCTCGAAGATAGAACCATTGTCGACTCAAAAACAAGCTTCATTTGGTCGATACTGCATTTTAAGCATTTCCAGCTCTTTTGCTATGAGAAACTGGCCAAAATGTCAAAACAGCCTTTTACAACGTTTCAGAAGTGCTATTATATCCTCTAATTCAATTCAACATCAATCTGATGTGAAAAACTAAACAAAACATCAAAATTTGCTTTCACAGCGCTTCTGCGTTTTTACAGCGTTTCGGAAGTGTTGTCAATGCTCAGGTGCGACATAGGACATGCGACATTAGCTCCTTGTTCCAGGACTTTCCATGCCTTTTTTTACTTTCCACAGCCTTTTTTCAACGCTGTCAAATCTCACATGGCATACGGCATGCAACATGCGGCATTCTTGTTCTAGGGCTTTCCACGCGTTTTTTTACTTCCCACAGCGTTTTCCAACGCTATCAAATCTCAAATGACATACGGCATGCGAAATGCAACAATCTTGTTCCAAAAGTTTCCATGGCATTTTTACTTTCCACGGCGTTTTGCCAACACTGTCAAATGCTGTAAATTTTTAGAACTTGATTTTTGACCAGATTCTTGAAAATTCACCCGACCCGCTTGATTTTTCTTGACGAACCATGATTTTTCAACTTGCCAAACATGTTGCCAAACACTCCCAAGCTCTCCAATCCATCTCAATTCAAAATCAATCAATTTCATCAATAAATCATCAACATCAAAACAACGATTCAACAAATGATTAATCAATATATATGGATCTAAACATAGAATTAATACATGAAATTACCTTTTATAAGTTGCTAGATTAGATCCTATAGTGATTCATATGAAAATACACTTACCATGATGTAGATCTAAGGAAAATGACTTGCAAATGATGAAATTAAGATCATAGAACTCATATACTTGATTGAATCCGCGTGAGAGATGCATATCACTCACCAATTCTTCAAAACAAATCAAAAGTACTTGGATTTAAATCCAGACAGCGGAGAATTAGCTTAAAACTCTTCAATTTGATGAAATCTCTCTTAGATTAATGTAGATCTAGCTTCAAACGATGTAGATCTTCAATCTTCACATGTAGATCTAGAATTTTAATGGTGGAAAGTGTATTTGTTTGAGCAAGAAGGATCGTGAACTCTACCAAATGAGAGAATGAAGAAAGTAAACTATTCTCCGTGCCTCTAACCCCTTATTTATAGTCTCTCACCAGCCCACTAATGAGCCTCTCCAAATCATCCCACTAATGGTTCAAAAACCTGAATAACCAACTGTAAACCTTAAAACAACGATTCCTCCCAAAATGCTGAGCTAAATCTTTAATGTGACCACTCTACGGAATGGAAAACATCATTTCCTTTCTAATGACACAAATCTCAACACTTGATTCGACCTAAGTCAAAAGTTATTCCCTGTACAAGATTGACAAGGGGAAAATGGACACAAACAAAATTGGTAAAAATTATGGAGATGTCTCACACCTCATAAGTAATATATCAAAATATGAGAATGATCCAACCCTCAGGGAATAAAATAAAATTGTTTTACGATCTTCCATTATGTAAAATACGAGGTGTTACATTCTCCCCCTTTAGGAATTTCTCCCCCAAAATCCCGACAAACATAAGCAACCAAACATTTTCGCATGTCTATCATTCATGAGTTGCCAATTCTATCACCCCAAATAAGCAGCCATAAAGTCATGCATCCATAGCCTTATCCTAGCACGCAGAATTCTAACAAAACAATCTTAGTACAAGTTACAGTGATGTAATGATGACACGATATCAATGGGTCCTACTGACGAAGAGTTATGGATGGGTCGCCTTCATGCTCTCTTCCGTCTTCCATGTACAATCGACATCCTCACTCCATCGTACCTTGACTAGCTTAACCGTCTTCCTCCTTTGCTTTTTCATGTCATTCCCCATAACCCAAAGCGGCTTACGAGGTCTCGCAACTACGATCTCTACTTCTAGGTATTTATACTGCTCTGGAGATACCACCACATTCGAATCGTGCACGAACTTTCGTAGAAACGACACATGGAAAACATTATGCACACTCGACATCTTCTCGGGTAACTCCAATCAATACGCGAGCTTTACAATTCGCTCGACTATCGGAAACGGTCCAACGAACCTTGGAGCTAACTTTCCTTTATTTCTGAACCGAACGACATGCTTCAAAGGAGAAATCATCACGAAAACCATATCGCTTACGTCGAATTCCAAATCTTTTCGATGCTTATCATCATAACTCTTCTGACGTTCTTGGAATGCCTTCATTCATTGCTGAACAATCTCAATACAATCTGATGTCTCTCTAATCATCTCTGGCCCAAGTACTAACTTATCTCCAGTTTCAAACCAACAAGCTGGAGAATTACACGGTCTTCCATACAATGCCTCATATGGTGTCATCCCAATGCTCGATTGGTAGCTATTGTTACATGCAAACTCAACTAGATGTAGATGGTCTTCCCATGATCCCCCAAAATCCAATACAGAAGCTCTTAAGAGATCTTCCCAAACTCGGTTAACCCTCTCGGTTTGACCATCGGTTTGGGGATGATAAGCTGTACTCAAACACAACTCTATTCCCAAAGTCTCTTGCAGACTCTTCCAAAAGCTACTTGTGAACAATGGATCTCGATCATTGACCGTGCTCTTTGGAATACCATAGAATCGAACTATCCATTTTATATAAAGCTCATCCAACTTTGATGTTGTCCTAGTCGATTTGACAGGAATGTGAAAAGTCGATGTGTACGACTTAAACAGGATCTATATGGATATAGCGGAAATGTAGATGATATGCTAACTTGTTAATATGCAATAGTTACGCAGGTAAAAATCTAAGTTATATAGATATATCACAAGTAAATAAATGTTGTAAATAAAGTAAAGTGACACCCGGAATTTTATACTGGTTCAGACTTCCCCCCTACGTCCAGTTTCAAAGCTCCTCTTCAAATTCACTAACAACCCCTCTCTTAACCCGGAGGAATAAGTCAGTACACCCGAGCTCCAACAAGGATGCCTCTCGCCTGAGCAAATACACAGGTCTTCAACAATTACAAGTATTTGACTTCTGATTTGTGTTCTCGAATCAACATGGATAGGAAATAATTTAAGTATAACCTTCCTATAATCTGATCCTCGAGTATATGATTTGAATGCGAAGATTTAAGGAAGAAAATTGCTTGATGAATCAAGTGATATTAAAATCAAATCAAGGATTCAACAAGTATTTGAACTGGGAGAGCTTCTGTTTTCAAAGAATGGAAATGGAGAGAATAGAATGATGATCAATAAAATCGGTAAAATTCAGTAATTGTAAAACATGTTTGAAGTTGTTTGTATAATAGTATAAGAGTAGCAATCCTTCAGGAAGAGTTTCTATACAAAGTTATGTCCATTTCCTTTGATTAATGAAGAGGAATCTCTCTATGAAAGATGGTGACTCTTCACAAAATAGTTTCTGGATTGAATCAGTTGACTGGTTAAAAATCATCTGTTAACTGGTTGAAATATATCGTATATATAAAAAATTTCAAAACTAGCCGTTATATACAAAAACAGGCTGACCAGTCGACTGGTCCTTTTTCTACCAGTCGCCTGGTAGGCCGGTTTCTGTATATATCTGACTTTTGAAGGCTTATATATATTACTTTGTTTTGCACATTCGTGTATACTTGAGGATAGATTTTAACATAATTCTAACACGACTCAATGCGTGTGTATGTGTGTGTGTGTGTGTATATATATATATCACCTTATCTCTATGACATGATTCCCATTGCAACTTCATTCGTTGGTTTTTGATTGATGACAACACTTTGGATTTTCTCCCTCTGAATATTTAGCTCCCCCTGAATTTCTGCACAAATTCGTCCGTTCATAATTTTATAACCTTACTATTTGATTCCTGCATTAGCAAATGTTAGCACAAATTTTCTAATAGTATGGAAAACATAAGAATATATTAGCATGGACCATAAGAATGGTATATAACAAGATAGCATGAGATATATTTCTCCCCGTTTGTCATCGATTAAAAAGAAATTAAGGCATCATAAGCACAGAATAATCGAATAACATTTTAGAGATCTTTGAAAGATACAATTCCTAGTTCTTGTCGGAGTCTAATGAAAGAATTCTCTGAAAGGGGTTTAATAAAGATATCAGCAATTTGATTTTCTGAATTAATAAATTCTAAATTAATTGTTTGTTTTTCAATATTATCTCTCAAGAAGTAATGTCTGATATCAATGTGTTTAGTTCTGGAATGGTTTACCGGATTCTTAGATAAATTTATTACACTCGTATTGTCACAATAAATTATAGAATTTGACAAATTTACTTTGAATTCATTTAGTGTTTGCTGCATACATAATACCTGAGAATAAGTTAGTGAAGCAGATATGTATTCAGCTTCGCATGTTGATAATGAAACACAATTTTGTTTCTTACTGAGCCATGATATAAGTGACTTACCGATAAAATGACATGTTCCGCTTGTACTTTTGTGATCCATTCGTGATCCTCCAAAATCAGCATCACTATATGAAACTAATTCAAAGGAACAGTCTTTCGGATAAAAAAATCCAAAATCTTTAGTACTACTTAGATAACGTAATATATGTTTAACTGCTCTCAAATGTGATTCTTTCGAATTATCCTGAAAACGAGTATATAGACAAACACTCATCATAATATCCGGTCTACTTGTAGTTAAATATAAGAGTGAACCTATCATGCTTCGGTATAGCTTTTGATCGATACTTTTCCCATTTTCATCTTTATCTAAATGTGTCGATGTACTCATTGGTGTAGGTTTACTTGACGTGTTTTCCATTCCAAAATATTTTATTAAATTAGTATAATATTTTTCTTGTTTTGACATGATACTATATAGTTTTCGGTTATCGTTTTAATTGTTTTGAAAACAAAGTAATTTTTCTCATGTATTTATACAAACATGCATGCTAAAAATAGTGTACCAAATGAATGGTTATGTGAATACTAATCATTCCTTTAAAAACAGAAAAAAGTTTTGCTAAAAACTAGGATGAATTTCACGTCATACAAAAATGCTTAATTATAGTATGTCTATTTTAGCAACTATATTAAGTAAAACTAAAACTATAGTATTTATAGGATGTTTAACTAAACAAATTACTTACAGAAAAGAATAAGTGTTTGAGAGTTCCTTTTTGGATGAACTAGTGGTACCTGCAAAACAATAGAAATTAACATGGTACCCACTTCCTCCGTTATGGTCCTAAGGGTTAAGTCTTAGGAAGCCAAACCCAAAAGGGCTTAGGTTCCTTTTTGAAAAATAATTACTATTATGATGAACAGAATCTAATTTTTTTTAATATATTTATTCCTAATAAGAATATTATTTGTCTTCGGAATCCATACACTAATATTTTCCGAATATTTTTTCTTAGTAGAAACATTTAATTTACTACCAGAAATTTTCGGTTTTATATAAGAAATTTTTGAATTGGATTTCGTTTTTGAATTAATTGCTTTATCATACCCTATTCATTTTTTTCTAAAAGCCGGTTGAGAATTTTCTAATATTTCAGATAAATTCTCTCTACCTTTGTTAAAATTACTTACATTTTTAGAAATGCTTTTTAACGTAGTTGTTAAACTAGAGTTTTCTAACTCTATAATTTTAATTTTAGTGTTTAAGTCATGATTTTCAGATGCTAATAAATCATTTTTATTCTTTTGAATCTTGATTTCTTGACTCAACATAGAATTTTGAGAATTTGCAATTGAAAGAGAGTCTTGTAATTTTCTAATTTCTTCTTCTAAGATTTCTTTCTCATCTTTCAAAAGGTCTCTCTCAAATTCGGCTTTATTTTTATCTTTGTTAGCTTGTTTAAACTTTTGCTTAAACATTTTTCTAGACTCTAAAATTTTAGTATTGATTTATGCTAATTCATCAAAAATAAAATCACTTACATCATTATCCTTAGCCATGAAGCACATGTTTGCCTGCTCACTATCACTGTCGCTATCACTTTTAGAAGATGAATACGAGTTGTCCCAAGTGACTGAAAATGCTTGTCTCTTTGATTTCTCATTTTTGCAATTTCTCTTTAACTCTGGACAATTCTTTTGATAGTGTCCGGTCTTGTGACAGTTGAAGCATTCTACTAGAGAAGGGTCAGGTTCTTTCGATGAATTCTTTTTCATACTCTTACTCTGACCTTTTTTGTATTTTTGAAATTTTCTAAAATTCTTAGCAACAAATGCTATATCTTCTTCATCTGAATCGAAATCTTCTTTTTCAACATGGAAAGCTAAATTTTCCTTATTTTGTACCTGTGCTTTCTTTGCCCGCAAATTCAATTCATAAGACATTAGATTACCAATCAATTCTTCTGGTTTCATGGTAGAGAGATCATTAGCTTCTTCGATTACTAACATTTTTCTCTCCCATTCATCCGTTAAAGAATTCAAATTTTTGATATTGTATCAAAGTCGGAATACCTTTTTCCTAAACCTAGTATTGAATGATAAATGTTTTGATGAATGATAAATGTTTTGAATACGTGAATACATATCATTTATGGATTCATTTTCAATCATCTTAAAATTTTGAAACTGATTTTTGAGCATAGATATTTTGCTTTGTTTAACTTTGTTAGTACCTTCATGAGTGATTTTAAGTGGTCTCCAAATTTCATATGTAGTGTTGCACATACAAATCCTATTGAGTTCATTTCTATCTAGAGCACAATGTAACATGTTCATGGCCTTAGCATTTGCAGTAGCTTCATTTTTCTCAGTATTTGACCATTCAGTGTATGCAGTAGTAGGTGATATATACTCTTTTTGAGTAATATTCCATGCATCATAACTATTTGCTTGCATGTATATTCTCATTCGCGTATCCCAGTAACTATAATTCATACCATTAAAGAAAGGTGGTCTAGCAGTGGATTGGCCTTCAGAATATCCAGTGTTATTGCTAGTGCTAGCATTACTATCCATAATGTCTATGTATCAATTAATGGTTTTACGGTTAATTGATTGTCTAGCTCTGATACCAATTGAAAATTCGATGTGTACGACTTAAGCAGGATCTATATGGATATAGCGGAAATGTAGATGATATGCTGACTTATTAATATGCAATAGTTACGCAGGTAAAAATCTAAGTTATAGAGATATATCACAATAAATAAATGCAGTAAATAAAGTAAAGTGACACCCGAAATTTTATACTGGTTCAGACTTCCCGCCCTATGTCCAGCCCCGAAGCTCCTCTTCATAATTCACTAACAACGCCCTCTCTTAATCCGGAGGAATATGTCAGTACACCCGAGCACCAACAAGGATGCCTTTCGGCTGATTGACTACACAGGTCTTCAACAATTACAAGTATTTGACTTCTAATTTGTGTTCTTGAATAAACACGGATAGCCAATAGTTTAAGTACAACCTTCCTATAATCTGATCCTCAAGTATATGATTTGAATGCGAAGATTTAAGGAAGAAAATTGCTTATTGAATCAAGTGATATTAAAATCAAATCAAGGATTCAACAAGTATTTGAATTAGGAGAGCTTTTGTTTGCAAAGAATGTAAATGGAGAGAATAGGATGATGATCAATAAAATCGGTAAAATTCGGTAATTGTAAAACATATTTGAAGTTGCTTATATAATAGTATAAGAGTAGCAATCCTTCATGAAGAGTTTCTATAAAAAGTTATATTCATTTCCTTTGATTAATAAAGAGGAATCTCTTCATGAAAGATGGTGACTATTCACAAAATAGTTTCTGGGTCGAATCGGTCGACTGGTTAAAAATCATCAGTTGACTGGTTAAAATATATCGTATGTATAAAAAATTTCAAAACTTGCCGTTATATACAAAAACAAGATGACCAGTCGACTTGTACTTTTTCTACCAGTCGACTGGTAGGCCTGTTTCTGTATATATCTGACTTTTGAAGGCTTATAAATATATATATATATATATATATATATATATATATATATTACTTTGTTTTGCACATTCATATATATTTGAGGATAGATTTTAACATAATTCTAACGACTCAATGTGTATATATATATATAAAACCTTATCTCTAAGATATGATTTCCATTGCAACTTCATTCATTGGCATCGATCAAAATCTTGTTATCAACAGACTGAACCTGGTACTTTTGGTCAAGCGATCCACGATGACACAAATTCCTTCATTTCCTGCCCTGATTCTAGGTAGTCCATTGATAAAAATCCATCGATATCTGCTCCCACTTTCACGTAGAAACTTCCAATGGCTGAAGCAATCCACTCGGCCTTTTCTATTCAGCTTTCACTAACTGACAGTTCAGGCACTTGGAAATAAATTTTCCAACATCCCTCTTCATCCCTTCCCGGTAGCAAGCTCGCTTCATGTCCTGGTATATTTTATTACCACCGGGATGAATCATCAACTTCGAGTGATGGCATTCCCTCAGAACCTCATCTCTCAATCCATCAATATCAGAAACAACCAGTCTCCCTTGGTTTCGAAGCCATCCCTCTCGATCGACCTCGAACTCTTTATTCTCTGGTTCCAACTTCTGGATAAACTCGATAAGCTTTGCGTCTCACTTTTGGTTTTCTCAAATCCTATCAATAAGAGTTGGTCTTATCGATAAGCTTGACAACATTTCTGGTTCCAACTCACACCTTGACCTGAAATCAAACCTTGCCAAAAACTCGAGGTTCTTCCATTCTGAATACATCGCTCCCAAACTTGCGTGTTGTTTGCGAACAAATTATACAATTGTAAACAACTGTAAAATTCGTTCGTCTTTCCTAAACAACAAGGATCGTTGTAGAGGGTGTCGAACTCTGGGACCAAATTATTTTATTAATAAATCCAATCAATTTATCCCTAACTTTTGATTGGTTGAAAACAAAGAAAATAGCAGAAATTAAATAAAAGAGAGTTTTAACAATAAGTGAAAGCAACTAGGGAGCGATGACATAAATTAGATTAATATTCATCAATAGCCAAACAGATTAATCAGATTTTATTCATGTTTCTGTCACAAACATGAATCAACGATAATTGGGTTTATAGAAACAAATAAGTAAATAACAACAAGTATAGCCTATGCAGGAGCTCAGCTCTTAAACAACCATAGGCTATCAGGACAGATTCACTATTTTATTTCTAAAACCCTAAATATTAAATCTAAATCTGATAAGTGTTAGATCAAACTCGAATATACCCTGTGAAGGAGCACAGCTCTTAAACGACACAGGGTATGAAGGTTCATATCTACCCCTTAGTTCAAATCTAGATCTACATACATGAAGTTCTAATCTTTTGGCTATGTGACTCATATTGAATCATAACTATTAGCGTCATCACCCCCTAATTAAAGAGGATTAGCTAGAGATAGCTAAAAGAAAAGAAAATAAAAAGAAAATAAACGACATAAATAAAATGCAATAAAAACTAAATAGAAGAGAGAAAGAAGAGTTTTATTCCAAGAAAAGGATTACAGAATAAAACTGAATGTGTCTTTACATGAATGAGATAAAAGGTATTTATAGCTGATCTGACAGAGACTAACTAGCTAAATACACAATGTGGGACTAAAGAATTAGCCCAAATAACACATAAGCTAGTGTGAACGGGGTTGTAGAGTAAGAGGCCTTGTAAGTGAGCCAGTGTGAACGCGTGCAGTGCATGAATGAGAAGCCTTGCAAAGGAGCTAATGTGAACGCTACATGAGTGAAATGGTCTGCAATTGAGCCAATGTGAACACAATATGAGTCTTTAGTGAGCCAATGTGAACACAATATGAGTCTTTAGTGAGCCAAATCTACCCAAACTCTATTTGCCACCGTTCTTCAAGCTTTAAACTCTTCAAGCTTTAATAATTTTAACTTCACTCTTTTTCAGCAAATTCTTCATGCTTTATTCATCAAATGCTCTAAACCATGATTCTTGTCAACAATCTGAAAACACAGCTATAAATACACAATATCAATTATTTAAAAGATAAAATAAGATAAATATGTGGATAAAATATACACATTTACGTGTATATCAAATACCCCCACACTTATCTTTTTATTCGTCCTCGAATAAACTAAACTAAGATATGTCACACTTTCGTAGGAAACACGATTGCATTTAGCGTATGCAACAAGCCGTTAAACCTCTGGGTGTCCCCAGTAGGACGAGTGTTGTCTCGTGAGGGTTTTCAGCGGATACTACCCACAAAATCCAAAGCGTCTTGTGTACGCGGATTAATCAAACAATATATTTAAGGTTTTTCATATTCCAAGGATTTCACCTAACATCAACAATAACGGTTTAGTCCCAAATTGTCCATCCCATAATTAGTGCAAAAATGAACAAAAATTTTCAAGGTGAATCGTAATTCCTTGATAACACTGTAATTGTCTTGAAGGTTAAGAGCGTGGTGTCAACCAAAATTCTACACATCGACAATGTGCACCCAATCATTTCTTTATTCTTCTCTTTTTTCTTTTTTTCTTTTTTTGAATAATTTTGCACCAATGTAACTGTAATGTATTGGATATGAGTTATGCATAGATGAAGGAAAATTTTGTAAGTTCTAAAAATATTCTAGATAAGAGGGCAAGTGTATTAGTTGAATTTCAAGCTACAAAAGATAAAGTAATACTAAGGCACATATGGACATTTTGTTTCCTTTCATCTCCTCAACTACAATCCTTGCTTCTAAGTACGGTATGATGGATGTGGATGGAATGGAAATGGATGCTTCATAGTCAGGAATGATGAAGACTATTTTATTCAGAGAGACTCTCTCTTTATTTCAATTTTTTTTTCTATTCTTTTTTTTTCACTTTTTTTTCTTCCATATTTGCATGATGAATGATGAATGGAGATGGAATGATGACGTACATGATTTCATTTGATTCCTCCTCTACTACCAACACTTCATGAAAGGAAAGTTTTGTGCCCTAGTTACTCTACTTCTATAACCTTAATTCAACACACAAGTCTGGATTGATGTTATACAAAAAGCTGAAAGGAATGATAAACAAAGTTTCGTAAGATAGATAACCCATATAAAATAAGATGTGGTATATGGTTATCCTACCTTAAAACAAGTACGGAAGGGGTAGTGTAATCTTGGTATAAAAGCGACGTTTTTTACCTTTGAAAATGAAAGGTTCTTAGGTATACCAATGTAAGAAAAACTTGTCGAAACATGAATGTAAATCGACTAAAACTTGGGTTTGAATAATGTGGGGTATCGAAGAAGAATGCTACAATGAGTCATTTCTCCTTAATTGGGTCAAGTGGAATTTAGAACTTACAAGTGTGAAAATTTGAGTGAGAAAAATATTATGCATGAAAACGAACTCATAAAATCCAACATATGTAGGTGCAAACTCATTTTTATTTCTTGATTTTTCTTTTGATTATTTTTACTTGCACATTCTAACACGTATAACAAGGGTTGACACGCTTACTCCAGAACACGACTAACGTTTGCACAGTCTCAAGCTAGCATCTTAAAAAGACACATTACAATTCAATGAATAAATAATGTTCATTCCCATCACCCAAAAATTCAACTTATCAAACAAGAACCAAGGTGTTATTTATGAGTTTAAGTTAATCCTTGTTCAATGAATGACCTAGTTCATAAAATTTGATTGCTGATGTAATGTAAATTCCCCCCCCCCCCCCCCCCCCACACTTGAGTGTGACTGTGTCCTCACAGTCGTTAATCAGACATATCTTAGTGAAAGGGAAAAACAATTAAGAGAATATTTACATATGTACAAAAGAGGGTTAGTGCGTCTTACCGGGTACACGTGCAGAAAATACGCAGTCATCGAATAGATGAACCGGTCCACAATGGACCAATGGATCGGCCTCATTAAGATTATGAGACACAGCTGAAGCACAGAAAACCAAATCATAAAGGATTTTATATTACGTGTCTGATTTGGAAAAACAAATCTTGTTTTTTCAGAAGTTTGAGTTGCTAATTTTAAAAATTTGAGCTTACAGTTGATCCTAAAATCAAATTGAATTTCTGTAGCAGCTAAAGAGAGGTCATCGAGCTGGGGTTCAGTAAAAGTTTCAAAAACAAAATTTGATTTGTTCAGATGATGTATAAATTGAGAGACGTGTGCATCACTCTCACCCTCACACTTGTTTTGAGAAATATTGTTCATTTTTGTTTTGTTATTTGAAATGTTGTGGACTAAAGGTTCATTCATAAATCCAAAGTCAAAACCGAACAAATGAATTTTCAGTAAATTTCGAAATCGTGTTTTCTCAAAAACAGTGTTATTCCAGAAAGAGTTCATATGCTGTAGAAATTTATCATTGAAAAATAGGTGATCACAGTGAGGTTCAGTTGAATCGATCAAGTCGCAAGGAGTTTAAACAATTTTAGAAAAATCGTCATTGTGATTAAAATCACGTTCAGTAGTTTCGTTGTTGTCAACCTCAAGAATTTCAAGATTTTCAAATGTTTCATTTTCAATTTCAGACCCAACAACGTTATCGTCACTTAGTTCAAGAAGTTTTCGTTCATCAAAGTCATCCTCTCTCAAACAGTTATTACCAACTTCATCATTTCTTTTAGATTGACAATCTAAAGTTGCTATATTTTCAAAATTTTCAGAATTTGAGAGAGGAAGATCAAATTGAAGATTGACGTCTTTGTTTTCAAGTGAATTTAAGTTCAAATCGATTACCGAGATTTCAACAACTTCATTAAGATTTTCATCAATTTCAAAAGTTGTTAGTTGAAAATTTTCGATTTCAGTAAGAGTTGAATTTTCAGCAGAAGCATCAGTTTGAGTTTGAATTTCAGTTTCGCAGAAATCAGAGTTTTGCACCAGAGATTTTTCAAAATTTTCATTTTTATCAACAGTCATATCGTCAGAATCATCAATAATCGTAATGTACTGTTGTGATGAAGTTAATGGCTGACTATTTGGTTCAAATGAAACATTGGCAGAAACTTGTTTGTTGCTAAATTGAGATTTATAGTTGTTGAACAAGTTTGTAACTTCAGTTTGAAGGAGAGAAATTTGATAAACAATCCGATAAGAAACTTGTTCGCTATTGTCCATTCTTTGAGCCAGTTCTTCGATGTAAGTCAAGCCAAATTTCATGGAATCCTCAAAGTCATCAACATCATTAATTCCCTCAAGTAATTGAATTTCTAGATTTTGCCAAAATTCAATGGTGTATTGAGACAGTTGTTCAATGATACGCATGTTTTCGATATCTTTATTTTCATAAGCTTGTTTTTCATCAAAAGTTCGCACCCACTCCTTGATTTCCTCGCGACAATTCCAAATATCATGCATTCATTGATTGATTTCACTCAGGCTGCCTTCAATAAAATTGGTAGACACATCAGATTTCAAAATGTTGTTTTTTAGAGTCGTCGTTTCTACGTGTTCCTCACTGGTTAACCTTAAAAATTCATCCACCTCATCTCTTAGAAGTTGTTCATTATTTAATTTCCACCACCAACATCGCCAAAAATTTAGCTTGTTCGCAACACATTTTTCATATTCGATAACCAAAATTCTACCTCCACTCGTATTACAAAAATCATTTTGGTTTTCAAAATTTTCGTTGAAACCCATGTTGAAATTATTTTGAAATTCAGCATTTTTCTTATCCATTTGCGCTAATAGTCGACTTATCTCAGATAAATTCTCATTAATCCTAGAATGACAATTTTCATATTCGGGTACAATCATTTGATGAGATTGGTGGAAATTATTAGAAAAGTTTTCAGCTTGAAATTCAATCTGATTTGAATTAAAACCAAAATCATTTGAATTTTGAAAAGAATTGTAATTTTGGTTGTTCATAGGGCAAGCACGCATGTACTAGAAGAAGAGAGTTTTTCGTCGAAAATTCAGTTGCAAAACTTGTGATTCTAAAGAAGCTCTAGAAAAATTGTTAAAATTAACAATTTTGGATTGTATGAATACAGGTCTGGGCCAGGTTCGGACAGGGGTTATCAGTGTGCCACGAATCACCGTAGAAACACGACTGAAGGTTTAAGAACCTGTTTGAGTTCTAGACTCTATCGTTCCTTAGACACCTCAGAGAGTATCAATCCTAATTTTCAATTTAACGAATATTTTGTCATATGAGCTCTGGGGAATCCTCGATTCGATTTCAAAAATAAACTTTTCAATTAATCCCACATTCGTTTTAAAAATTTAAACCACACATCAACAGGCAAAATATTCAGTCACAGAATGAACAGTCTCATAACCGTCACAGAACAGGAAATTGCAGAAATAAATTTTTTTTTTACAAGCAAGCCGATGCCTTGCAGAAGATATTTACAAGCACTGTCTATATTTTTTTTATTTGAAGCAGCAGTCCCTGTAGAGTTAGAAAATACTCACCTTGATCAGCAGTCCGTCCAGTGCAATTGAGTCGCGCTAGCGCGTTCACACCCCACTTGGTGTGCAACCGCTCGAACCCTGAATTGTCCGCCGCTTCCTGTTGTTGTCTCCTCCTAATTAATCGCTTGACTGTGCTGCGGCACGGGTTCGGGATTTGGAAATTACCGCTGTACCTGTTTTCAATTTTTTTTTCAAATTACCGTTGTACCTGTTTTCAAATTTATTTATTTTTGTTGATATAATCAAAATAGAAGCCAAAGATTTTTTTTGTGAGTTTGGAAGCAATAATAAAAAAACAGAAACCAAACAAAAAAAATAAACAAAAACAGAAACAAACAATCAAAGGACTAAACTAAAACCAAACTAAAAAAAAAAAATCAAAGTCTAGACCTATTAAAACAAGAGATCCAGGCCTTGGTGAAGCCCTCTCACGCCCAAATACCAGGGCTACACAGATAATTTCAACACCTTTGCCCTATTTCTCAACAAAATCACTCAACTACAGTCACCAATTTTTTCCTTTTTATTTTCAGAAAACAAATTCTACTTACTGCTCAAAATTTGTGATGCCAATTCGAGAAAACCGACAGTATGAAATCCACTTGGATTCGAGGGCCTGTAGTGTTGTTGTTCGCGGATTCAGAAGTTGAAGTGTTGAGGGTTCTCGATTTCGTTCAGCAGTTTCGAATTAGACGTCAATTTGGGAATTTTGTGGAGTTGCGGCTTGGGATTCAAGAAGGTGGAATGAGGTTATGCTGAAGGTGATGAGCGTGGAGTGGCAAAGCAGGTCCAAAATTTGTGGTTGTTTTCTGGTTAGTTGCGGTCTTCGCTGTAGTGGAGAAGTGTTGAAGTTTGGGGGGCTTGAAGTGAGGGAATGATTACAGGAATTATTGGAGAGTATTGATGCTACAGATCTGCGTTGATTCTGTAGGTGAATTGAGAGAAGGTTTTGGGTAGTTGCGAATTGGACTGGTGTAGATATGAGGAGGAGAAGGCGTTGACTTGTAGTGGAGAGGACGTGGATTTTCTGTTTGTGATAAGGCGTGGAAGGAGATGGCTTAAACTGTCGAACTGGTTGGTGGGAGATGATCGGAATTGTTGAACGGATGGTGGCTTTTCGTCGAGGGTAGAAGAGTATGTGGTGCTCTAGTGTGGTTTTCGGAGAGATGATGCAGAGAAGGGTTTGCGTCACACAAATTTGGAAAGAGATTGTTTTTTATTGTTGAAATTTGTAAAACTTGGAAAGAAATTGTAAAAAAAAAAATATTTGGCACAAAAGATTTTAGAAATTTGAAAGGGTATGGAAAAACGGAAAGAAATTTGTGGAAAAGCAGAAAGAAGTAAATGAAAGAAAAGGGAAACAAAAGGAACAAAAATTGCACAAAGAAAGACAAGATTTTTTTTTCTTTTAATTGGAAGATTGCGGTATCATTGGATAATACCAAATCAAATCAATCAAGATTTTTTTTCTATCTATACTAGGAAACAAAAGGAAACAAAATAAATAAATAAAAAATATTTTTTTTGTTTTTTTATGAAAGAAAACTAAAGAGAAAAAAAAATATAACCCGAAGGATTATTAATAAAAATTAATTTGGTCCCCGGCAACGGCGCCAAAATTTGTTTGCGAACAAATTATACAATTGTAAACAACTGTAAAATTCGTTCGTCTTTCCTAAACAACAAGGATCGTTGTAGAGGGTGTCGAACTCTGGGACCAAATTATTTTATTAATAAATCCAATCAAGTTATCCCTAACTTTTGATTGGTTGAAAACAAAGAAAATAGCAGAAATTAAATAAAAGAGAGTTTTAACAATAAGTGAAAGCAATTAGGGAGCGATGACATAAATTAGATTAATATTCATCAATAGCCAAACAGATTAATCAGATCTAATTCATGTTTCTGTCACAAACATGAATCGACGATAATTGGGTTTATAGAAACAAATAAGTAAATAACAACAAGTATAGCCTATGCAGGAGCTCAGCTCTTAAACAACCATAGGCTATCAGGACAAATTCACTATTTTATTTCTAAAACCCTAAATATTAAATCTAAATCTGATAAGTGTTAGATCAAACTCGAATATACCCTGTGAAGGAGCACAGCTCTTAAACGACACAGGGTATGAAGGTTCAGATCTACCCCTTAGTTCAAATCTAGATCTACATACATGAAGTTCTAATCTTTTGGCTATGTGATTCATATTGAATCATAACTATTAGCGTCATCACCCCCTAATTAAAGAGGATTAGCTAGACATAGCTAAAAGAAAAGAAAATAAAAAGAAAATAAACGACATAAATAAAATGCAATAAAAACTAAATAGAAGAGAGAAAGAAGAGTTTTATTCCAAGAAAAGGATTACAGAATAAAACTGAATGTGTCTTTACATGAATGAGATAAAAGGTATTTATAGCTGATCTGACAGAGACTAACTAGCTAAATACACAATGTGGGACTAAAGAATTAGCCCAAATAACACATAAGCTAGTGTGAACGGGGTTGTAGAGTAAGAGGCCTTGTAAGTGAGCCAGTGTGAACGCGTGCAGTGCATGAATGAGAAGCCTTGGAAAGGAGCTAATGTGAACGCTACATGAGTGAAATGGTCTGCAATTGAGCCAATGTGAACACAATATGAGTCTTTAGTGAGCCAAATCTACCCAACTAAACTCTATTTGCAACCGTTCTTCAAGCTTTAAACTCTTCAAGCTTTAATAATTTTAACTTCACTCTTTTTCAGCAAATTCTTCATGCTTTATTAATCAAATGCTCTAAACCATGATTCTTGTCAACAATCTGAAAACACAGCTATAAATACACAATATCAATTATTTAAAAGATAAAATAAGATAAATATGCGGATAAAATATACACATTTACGTGTATATCACGTGTCTTCAACACAACGTATCTGGCACTGCATTTCCTTTGGCAGGAGTATAGGACATACCAAAATCATACAATGTTAGAAACTCTAACCACCGTTGCTGCCAAAGATTCAAATTTGGGAGAAAAGATACTTCAACGACTTGTGATCCGTAAACAATTCGAATCAAAATCCCAACGGGTAATGTCTCCACATCTTCAGAGCAAACACAACTGCCGCCAACTCTAAATCATGAGTTGGGTAATTCCTCTCGTGCGACTTTAGCTATCGACTCGCATAGGCCATAACTTTATCCTTCTGCATTAGTACTGTTCCAAGCCCAGTACCACATGTATCGGTATACATAATCATCTCTTCATTCCCACATGAAATGGTCAACATAGGAGCACTCGTCAGTCTCTCTTTCATGATTCCGAAAGCTTGCTTACACTTTGCATCCCATGTGAACACTTAGTTCTTCTTTGTCAATCCTGTCAATGGTGCAGATACCTTGGAGAAATCCTTGATAAATCATTGGTAATGACCAGCCAACCCAAGGAAACTTCTCACATCTGTCGCATTCTTAGGTCTATCCTAGTTGTTGATTGTTGCCACTTTAGCGGGGTCAACCGCTATCCCATTTCCAGAAACAACATGGCCTAAGAATCTCACTTCGCTCTTCCAGAAGTGACACTTCGAAAACTTGGCTCTCAGCTGATGCTTTCCAAGATTTCCAAACATTCTCAAGTGTGTCTTATGTTCTTCCTCATTCCGGGAGTAAACCAGAATATCATCCACGAACACAAGCACAAACTTGTTCAACTGATCTCTGAAAACTCTATCCATAAGATCCACAAAATACGTTGGCGCGTTAGTCAAGCCGAATGGCATCACCAACCATTCGAAGAAACCGGATGGTGTCCTAAAAGCAGTCTTCGGCACCCTATCATTTGCCACCCATAACTGGTGAAATCCCATTGCCAAATCCATCTAAGAAACACTTTGGCCTCATGAAGCTGATCGAAAAGTCATCAATCCTCGGTAACGGATACTTGTTCTTTTTGATCACCTTGTTAAGCTCACGGTAGTCCACACACAATCTTAATGAGCCATCTTCCTTGGTTGCAAACACGACCTGTGCACCTTATTTGGAAACACTTCTCCGAATGAATCCCTTTCCTAGAAGGTCACGAACTTGCATATCCAACTTTCGTTGTTCCTTAGGTGCCATCCGCCTAAGAGGCATAACGATTGGTCTTGCACCCTCGACCAAATCGATCTCACGATGCGACGATAAACCTTTGACCTCCTCAAAGACATCCTCATACTCATTCGCTATCAACACAGATGACAAGTCTTCCTGTGGAATCACAAGCAAATAAAAATAGCTTACGAAGATACCATCTTCGTGCTTACATCGAATCAACACCTTTCACCCTTCCATATCCCCGACTCTCACCTCTAGCTTTTCGAAATTCACTCTTGTTGCATAACACTTTAGCCAATACATACCCAAGATAACCCCAAACCCAGCGAAGTTAAGAACAAAGCAATCACACACAAGAGAGTAACCATGAGTCGACAACACTAGTACACGACACAACAAGCACAAACTCGACGAACCCCCAACTGGATTAGTCACGATCAATGGTCTATCACAAATCTCGGGTTCCAAACCCAAGCGGCACACTAACTCATTACTGATGAAAGAATGCGATGCTCTAGTATCGAATAACACCTAAACTGAAACACCTCGGACAGAAAAAGTACCTTAGACGACGATACCCTTTTCCTCTGTAGTAGGAGCTCTCGAAGAAGATGGTATTGCTTCCAAAGCATAAGCCTTCAAAACTTGCTTTCCCATGGCTGATTCTGGAAAATCCTTCTTCTCATGCCCAGACTTTCCACACTTGAAGCACTTCTTCTCCGCTTTGGGGTTCTCGCAATTCTTGGAATAATGGCCCTTCTGCCAACAGTTGTAGCAAGTCTCCTCTCCATTCTACTTCTTCTGGCTATCCTTTCCCTTTTACTTTTGTTGCTTTCTCTTCTTATTGTTACCCCCCTGCTGTGGCTTTAGATCTTCCTTGGATGCAACAACAACAACAACTTCCTCTTTCGGAAACAAGCTCTCATGTCTCATGGCTTTTTCCACAATCTTCTCAAATGAATCATCAAGATGTTCCACCAATGGTCTTCCTATGTAGGCATCCAGACCCATAACAAACTTCTCGTTCTTCTGATAGGGTGTATCAATGTATGAACGAGCATATCTGGACAAAGCTTCAAAATCAGAAACATAATTAAGCACAGAACAACCATTCTGTTTCATCTCTACGAACTTCTTGAACAAGTAGACTTTTGAGCAATGGAGATAAACTTCGTCTTGAATTTAACTTGGAACTGTTCCCAAGTTATTTCCTCTTCTGGATTCTCAAGCGTAACTGAATTCCACCACTCCATGGCCTTGCCTTGCAATTGCCTTAACGCAAGCTTTCTCTTAGTTGCGTCATCCAACCCAAAGTCTTACGGACACAAGAATACGTCCACCCCTGAACCTCTTCAGACGGTTCCGTTCCTTTGAATGGCTTTCCTCCTAGAGATGTAAAGTCCTTGCATAGCTTCGCAAAATCCACTACCCCAGGCAACGGAACACCTACATCACCGTGGATGCCACTGCAGTGGGTACCCTTCGCGTGAATGCTTCCATCATGGCCTCAAACATGACTGGGTAGTCTGGTGCATCGCCATTACCCCCTCCAAGCATAGCCCCTTCCCTAGCAGTATGTCTTGAAGCATGTCGACTCATTCTAAGTCTGCAAATTAGAATGATTAGTCACTTGCAAGAAAAGCTGCTAAAGAAGTAAAAACACTACTATACTATATAGTATCATATAGTATACATCTAACTTAAATCTACAAATACGTCTCTCGTACGTGATAACAACTTTGAACTTTTGCTAAAATCGTTAACCAGAACTCTAATACCAAATGCGACGACTGCCTACAACCCCTGCACTTAAACAAGAGGAATAATGTGCTGAAAGACATGCTAGGCAGTTGTGGACGATCATCTAGGTAAGATAACAAAAGTCGAACCTGTAGTATAACTCACAACGCAAGGATAAAGTATAATAGAACATATACAACAGGTAGAAATAGCAAAGCATCATATATCAAACTTTCAATGTTTCACAAAATCTTGAAAGATCATCCACACATCAACTGTATATAACATCAAAGTTTGTACATGAAGCCTCACTACAACACTCATCAAACAACGGAAACAAAGATACTAGATAGTATTAAAGATAGTACACCAGCCTCCTGCTCGCCTCCGAACTGCAACATCGTCCTCACTAAGCTATCACCTATCACCTTCCACCTAGTCTGCCTACCCAACAATCAGATGAACATCCCAAGGTAATAAGAGAAAAACATAAAACCATGAGTCAGACAACAGTTTTAATGAGCGATAAAACAGCTAATTAACATCATCAATAAGGTATATGAGAATGGGTAAATAAACGAACTAATCTACCCACAACAACAGAGAAGAACTCAATTCCTGTCTTCCCCACATCGGACAGTGATAGCCTTTATATCAAATATTTTAACCATTCATCCATGGCAACCAGAACAACCATTCATTCATGGCATTCAGAATAAATCGTTTACTAGCACTCATAGCATCCAGATTATATATCTCATGCAAACCATCCTAATCAAATTCAACATCCCTCAAGCGCAAGCCCTAGAGGTCTAAACCAATATCAGACAGGCGCCCAAGAAACATCTCCTTCGACGTTGGATAATCTACATGAAACTATACAAATAGAACATCTAGCATGCAAGACTACTCTGGCTATCACCGCCAATCCTGCTTGGAAACCATTGTTGATCGTATGCCTAGCTGAACAATTTTCCATCAATTGTCAGGGGTCAATGGTAATCCCTGGTTCTAGCTAAATCCCCACACGCCATACGATGCAACGTGTCTAGGACACTCACGATGCCCAGGGTACTTGATTATAAGTCAAAATCGTGTAACCTCTGCTTTGAGATCACTAGAACCTACAATAACGATAATTCCTAGGCCTTCGCTACCACTAGTCGTCATTGATAGCGGTCATCCAACCATTATCAACCAATTCAGAATGCCTTTGAGTTGTAATCACAATCGTTCCATTACGCCGAATAACAAACACATCACTTCGACATTCCCCATTGAACTCGTCTTGAAGATAGAACCATTGTCGAGTCAAAAACAAGTTTCGTTTGGTCGATACTGTATTTTATAGCGTTTCCAGCTCTTTTGCTATGAGAAACTGGCCAAACTGTAAAAACAACCTTTTAAAACGTTTCAGAAGTGCTATTATATCTCCTGTTTCAATTCAGCATCAATCTGGTGTGAAAAATTAAACAAAACATAAAAATTAGCTTTCAATGTTTCTGCCTTTTTACAGCATTTCAGAAGTTCTGTCAATCCTCAAGTGCAACATACGACATGCGACATTAGCTCCTTTTTGTTCTAGGACTTTCCATGGCGTTTTTACTTTCCACAGCGTATTTCCAACGCTATCAAATCTTACATGACATATGGCATGCGACATACGACATTCTTGTTTCAGGACTTTCCATGGTGTTTTTACTTTCCACAGCGTTTTTCAATGCTGTCAAATCTCAAACGACTTATGGCATGCAACATTCTTGCTTCAGGAGTTTTCATGGTGTTTTTACTTTCCATAGTGTTTTTCAAACACTGTCAAATGATGTAAATTTCCAGAACTTGATTTTTGGCCCGATTCTTGAAAACTTACCCGATCCGGTTGATTTTTCTTGACGAACCATGATTTTTTAACTTGCCAAACACTACCAAACTCTTCAATCCATCTCAACTCAAAATCAATTTATTTTATCAACAAATCATCGACATTAAAACAATGATTTAACAAATGATTAAATCAATATATATGGATCTAAACATAGAATTAACACATGAAATTACCTTTTATAAGTTGCTAGATTAGATCCTATGGTGATTCATATGAAATACACTTACTTTGATGTGGATCTAAGGAAAACGACTTGAAAATGATGAAGTTAAGATCATAGAACTCATATACTTGATTGAATCCGTGTGAGAGATGCATATCACTCACCAATCCTTTAAAACAACTCAAAAACACTTGGATCTAAATCCGGACAGCAGAGAATTAGCTTCAAACTCTTTAATTTGATGAAATCTCTCTTTCATTAATGTAGATCTAGCTTCAAATGATGTAGATCTTCAATCTTCACATGTTGATCTAGAATTTTAATGGTGGAAAGGTGTATTTGTTTGAGCAAGAAGGATCACGAGCTCAACCAAATGAGAGAATGAAGAAAGTAAAATATTCTCCATGCCTCTAACCCCCTATTTATAGCCTCCCACCATCCCACTAATGGGCCTCTCGAAATCATCCCACTAATGGTTCAAAAACCTGAACAGCCAACTCTAAAACCTTAAAACAACGATTCCACCCAAACCGCTGAGCCAAATCTTTAATGTGACTACTCTACGGAATGGGAAACATCATTTCCTTTCCAATGGCACAGGTCTCAACATCTGGTTCAATCAAAATTAAAAGTTATTCCCTGTAAGAGAGGGAATAAAATAAAAATATTTTACGATCTTCCGATATGTAAAATACGGGCTTTTGCAGAACTCATCCAAAAAAGCATTAAATAAAGAGAGAAAAAATCAACGTGGTATTGAAAAGGTGATCGCGATATATCAAATTACAACATCAAAACTGGCATTGTCAACTAATGTTATATAACTTATAGGCCACTACCTGGTATTCGTATGATTTAACTAGCACCACATGGGGACATCCTATAGGTTAACATGGCCTTGTTGATTCCCGACGTCATACTCAACCAGATATTTTTTCCCCATATTATTGTGAGCTACGACAACGAATGTCTCAACATCTGGTTCAACCAGAATCAAAAGTTATTCCATGTACAAGACTTATAGGGGCAAAATGGTTGGAAATAAAATTGGTAAAAAATATGGACACACATCCATATAAGTAATATATCAAAATATGAGATTTATCCAACCCTCAGGGAATAAAATAAAAATGTTTTATGATCTTCCGATATGTAAAATATGGGCTTTTGCAGAACTCATCCAAAAAAGCATCAAATAAAGAGAGAAAAAATCAACGTGATATTGAAAAGGTGATCGCGATATATCTAATTACAACATCAAAACTGGCATTGTCAACTAATGTTATATAACTTATAGGCCACTACCTGGTATTCGTATGATTTAACTAGCACCACATGGGGACATCCAATAGGTTAACATGGCCTTGTTGATTCCCGACGTCATACTCAACTAGATATTTTTTTCCCATATTATTGTGAGATACGTCAACGGATCAAGATTTAGGGAAATTTTCTCAAGCTTTGAAATGTGATGTCAAATGACAATAGTAGGGTATTATTTTAATTGGTAAGGATGATATTGTAATCCATAATGCATTTCATAAAGTAAAACTAGAATTGTCTTCAACACATAAGAGCTCTTGATTAACATGAAAATGTGTTTATTTTATGCTCTTATATCTTATCTTCTGTGTATAAATAAATATTACTTGGGTATTATTTTGTTGTTTTTACAGATGTGTTGTCCAAACCTCATTCATCCTTAAAAGTGAAGAATTAATGTCATATACATGAAGATTGCATAAGAAGCTGTCATTGGAGGCTAGTTGTATTCACATTGGTCACCTTGGAAGTAGATTGGTAGAAATGATCTTAGGAAATCAATCAAATGGACACATGTCAAACAAGCATAAGAGGAGGATCGTAGCATAATCTTGGATGAGAAGGCCCATTTATATGATTAGGGTTTTGCAACTCAGCTATAAATACACATGCATACCCATTGTAAAATATATACTTATCTGCTATAATTTTTCTGCCATTAATCTAATTTAGTCTTCTTTTCTCTTTTTCTACAATTTTATATTCTTAGCAATTAGTGTTGTCTACACAATTAGATTTGGTAGAGCACTATTTGTCTTTTGCACTTATTTTCATTAGTGACTGACTGTCTGATTTGATTCAGCGGTAATCCTAATTTTATTTCCTGTTAGTTATTTAATTTCTACAATTTTAATTTATGTTTCTTTTATTGCTTTCCTAGGTCATATTGGATTGAATATATATTTGATCATATTCAGATCTGATTCAATTCAATAATAGTTTTATTCGCTTTTCAATTGATAATTATGATTTGATCGTCCGTTCAATTAGGTTTGTTTTGAATCAAATTGCAGTTTCAATATTTTTTTGTTTTCAAAATTAACCTCCAAGTTTTGTTTAACTCGCCCAAGAAATATATAAATAATAAAATTTAGAATTCCTCCCTGTGTTCGATCTGCATATTACACAATCTGCGCGTTTGCAGTTATTATTACAAAATTCGCGCTTTTCTAGTTCTTAAAAAGCGTCGAACAAGTTTTTGGCGCTGTTGCAGGGGAGGTAACAATTAAATTTTATTATTTATTTAATTTTCGATTCTTGTTAGTTTTTATTTGTTTTCCTTTTGATCTCTTGTATAGAAAAAAAATCTTGATTGGATGATTTGGTATTAAACTATTGATATTGAAATCTCTAAGACAAGAAAAAAAGAACTTGCCATATTTCATTGATTTTATTTCTTTCCCTCTCATTTATTTCTTTTCCTTTTTACAATTCTTGCAAATAAAAAAATAAAAAATTATTGCTTTCCTTTTCTTCTTTTGTTTCCTCTCTTGTGTTCTTCTGCCTTAAGTTTTCTGCCAAATTCCACATCTCTTCCAACTGCTCTACCAAACCAACGTCCTTCATCCCATCAAAACCCAATCTTCATCTTCACCAAAATCAACATCACTGTCCTCTCCAATTCTCACCCTCACCACCGAAATCTCTCTTACAAACATATTCCAGACCAAACTTCCCGACCATCAACGTTTCATACCAACATGCATCCACTTGTCATCACAGCCTCATCTTCCGGAAACCAATTTTCACACCGCCCATGTTCAACCACTGCACTGCATCAATACCAGTCCCAAACAGCTCAATGCACCATCTTCTTCTCGCTTATACAAAAAACATCCTTAATCATGCCCCACTTGTCGCTCATCTCCACAACCAAGACCATCACGTTAACAACATATACCCCATCCCAATCCGAACCGCCTTCATAAACCCATCTTCTACCTCCTAATCAATCGCACCATCACAAACCCCTACCATTACCACCATCCCTCACGCCAATTCGAAAACCATCACTGTAGCGCTATCACGTCAATTCACGAAACCATCTCAACAGCTTAACAAAAAAACCATTCAACACCAACCAAATCCCTGAAACTGCGTCGAGATCCCCAAGTTTTCGAATAGAATTAAGAAGAAAGGGGAACTCGTTTTGAGAGCAGCAAACCCAAATTGATTCAATTCGGATATGCATCAATTTTGTAAAAATAAAATAAAAAAGGATTCGGCTTTCCTTTTCTAAAGCAAAGGAGCGTGTGTTTTTTTTTTGGTTTGGTCTTAGTGGATAATAAGGGGTGAGATTTGGTTTGAGCATGAGTAATTTGGGAATTTTTTTTTCCTTTTATTGAGGGAGTTTGTTTATTTTGGGCGTGATTGTGTAGTTTGTTTCCTGAAAGATAAAGGGTGAGAAAGGCAAGTTATATTTAGGTGAAACTTAAAGAAGTAGATTATTTCTGAGATTACATGGTTTTGTTTTGGATGGATAGTTGGTGCGAAATTTTTTAATCAACGCGTGAATTGTTATGAGATTCATCAACACGTGGTGGCAAGTTCCTGGTTTATTTCTTAAATTCGATTTATTTGATTTTCTACCTTCTAGTCAGGCTTTCAAGTTTCCTTTTGTTTGATATATATATATATATATATATATATATATATTCTTGTCTTTTCCTTTTGAACTTAGCTCAGTTTTTATTTTTTTTTATTTTTTTTAGTCCGAGTCGGTTTTCTTTTATTTCCTCACTTCTTTGTTTTAATTTTTACTCAGTGTTTTTTTATCATTTGTTTTTATTTGTTTTTCTTTTAAAACAAAAAAACAAAAACAAAAACAAAACAAAAAATTGAAGACCAAGATGAAAAGCAAAAACAGTCAAGCAACAAGGAATTCAGAGGTGAGCAAATTGCAAACACTGAGATTTTAATCGCTGCAGCTACTCAACTATTCTGGACGGACTGCCATACACCACTGTAAAATTTTCTACCTCTACATGTGTTGTAGATGCTTGAAAAATATATATAGGCATTTCTTGTAAAAATCTTCTACAGGGGCAGTGACTTGCTTGTAAAAAATTTATCTGTAATTTATTATTCTATGACTGTTATGTGATTGAAATTTCTGAATCTGTTTGTTAAGAATTAATTTCCATAACTTAAATCATCACTCTCATTCGTTTTCAACTTTAAAATTCATTAAACGTTGATTCCAGGAAAATAGGAGCTCAAATAAAATAATATAATTGAAAAGTAGTGTTTTATGAAATTGACTGTCTCGTATAATTGGATCGCAAATATATAGTTGTTCAATTTATTGAACTATTAGCAAAAGAAGTTGCATACTACCCGTAAATCATTGATTGTATCCCTTAATATTTATACTATACGCGAACGGCCATAAGACCCTCTTCCCCCTTCTAATTGAGTCGATTAATTAATAGAGCACAACTCATAATTTTATACTATTTTGAAGAGAGAATAATTTCTATCTTGCTTTGACTTCATCCAAATGTCTAATTCAAAAACATCCTTAAGAGAATTGTATGATAATAACCTGAGTAGACGCCCTCTTGAAGAGTATGAATATGAATTACAACTCATGAGGCAAAATTTTCCAAAATTTCATGAGCCCAATGCAAACTTTTTTTCAAAATTTTCCAACTAACCAACATTTTCAAAATTATAGAAATAATCGAAATTGTGATTTCAATTCAACTTTCAATAATTTCGATTATGGGCCACATCCACATCAAAATAGCTTTGAATCCCAATATAGCTTTGATCCACATCAATATGGGGTTGTAAACCAAAATCTTCAAAATTATAGCCTATATCAACATCTTGGAAATAACCCAAATTGCAATTTTCCCTCACTTTTGGTTACGAATATAATTTTTATAATTAAAATGATTTCCAATATCATTGTCATTTTTCTGAAAATTCAAACAACCACCGCATTGGAAATAATATTGATCGTGAACTTGATGTGGACTATAATTTTGAAAATCAATAAATCCAAAATGAGAGCTCTCAAATCAACGATTCTGAAGAATATCATCTTAACATATTTAGAGAGAGGGTACAAAGGCAAGATAGACAACTTGATGAACTTCTTTGTTTAATGACATCTTTTAAAGAACAACTCGAGCAACAAAATCAAATTCAAACATGTGATGAATCAGAAAATAATCCACTCTTTACTGATAGTGAAAATTTTCAAATAACAACTTTGGAAATTGGGAATAACGATCTAAATGAAGTTTTTCAAAATTTAATAAATGACTTGGATTTCAACTCTTTTCCGGAAAAAGATTTAAGCTCAGATTTTGATCTTTCTCTTTCAGGCTGTAAGAAACTTGAAATTTTAGAAATTGAATATAATAAAAATGCTGAATTTTTCAAAAACTCAAATTGGAGAAGGATTTCAATGAACATGGATTTTTTGGATTGTATGAGGATGAGTTGCCACATGAGGAAGAAGTATATTCAAGTCATGAGTTCGAAAATTTTAATTTTGAGAAAACTTCCAATGAACTTGAAGCTGTCCGGATCAAAAATATGTTGTCCAGTAATGAAATTGAAAAATGTGATCACATATTCTTGAACAACACTCAAAATTTAAATTTCACGATTGCAACTGAGTTTATATACGATCACAAATTTTTGAATAATTACACTGATAAATTTGTTGAACGCATGAACTATTTTTTGTGTTAGACCAAAATTTCGTACTAACACCCAAATGCAGTGTGAAGTCCTCACAATCACAATTCACAGATCATAGAATGTAGAAAACAGTAAATAAATGGAGACATACAAGGTTTTTATAGTGGTTCGGCACACACCAAGCCTTCGTCCACTTTATCTCTTCTTAAATCCTAAGAAGTTACAGTATAATTCTCTCAGATTTATACACGAAGTCCTCGTATTTACAATGAGAAGGAGTAAGACATTAGAAGATTATACATGATATCAACATGGTATAATGTGGAATTTGGCTTCTATGTTGTGCAATAGCCTTACGGGGAACATTGGTGGAAGCCATGAGGAGCTAGAGCCAAAAGATCCTTCAAAATTACTTCGAATGGCGTATTTATAGCCATTTCTGAAACTGGTTCATGAGACACATGGCACACATCCCAAAAATCCCGAAATGAGGTGGAAAACGTGGAGAAATGCTCTCCAAGTCATGCTATGCCATGTGTAATGAGATCCGGTTTGATAGGAGTGAGATTAGCCATGAGAATAGGTCAAAATCAATGGTCGTTGCTGCTTTGGTACAGGCGGTTCGGGACCCACACGTGCTGGTGAGGCTCGTGATGGTGAGCTGGTGATGGTCGTGGTGGTGACCTGATGATGGTCGTGATGGTGAACTGGTGAGGGTCGTGAGCCGGGTGGTCGCGAGCCAGATGGTCACAAGCTAGGTGGTCACGAGTCGGGTGGTCACGAGCTGGATGGTCACGAGCCGGGTGGTCGAGAGCTAGGTGCTCACGAGCTGGATGGTCATGAGACAGATGGTCACGAGCCGGATTGCACCCGTTCATGGAAACGGGCATAACTTCCAAACTGTAAGTCTGATTGGGCCAAACGAAAGCTCTACCTGAAGTTAATTACAGTGCTTTGCAGACATGGATGGTCAAAAGACGTCGTTTGATAGGAGTTTCGGGCCATTATTTGTTTGTGATGCGACTTCAACCAAATCGCTTCCTGTCTTCTGACGATGTTCTCAACACTTGAACGTATTGTTAACCAGAGATTTCATGTGTGACGACTTTGACTAAAAAGCATGTCAATATTTTGCGCCCCAGAACATATCTAGCTGGTTGAAGGAAGATGTGTTCTGGATAATCCAAGAAAACCAGAAATCCATACCTGCAAGGAGATAAGATATACGATACAAAAATAGTTCTAAGATGGCCTTACCGGAGTAAGATGACCGAGAAAAAGCCATGAAATTTGTATATACTGGACAGATCCAGTTTGGAGCCGGAGCTCGTCAACTGCGAGTATAATCCATACTCTAGTTTCCATTCTGAGTACAATCCATACTCGTATCCAGATGAACAACACTTGCCACAACATGACAAGATAGTCCATCCCCAGGCGTAATCCACACCTAGTGTTTCAAGATAAGTATAAGCCACACTTTAACCGAGATTGAGGATCTTGCCACATCCTGACAAAATACTTGAATTCACCAAACATAATCCATGCTTGGAAGGTCCTTCCTTATTCAATTCAAAATGCAAAACCAAAGCAAATCCTGATTGACTTTTCATCGAGTCCAGAGAAAGCTTTGGGGCTACATCCTAACCCCGTACGTGTGCACTTCGATTCAACCAATCGGAAAACCTAATGAAAGCAAAAACAAATTTTAAAGCCTAAGAAATGCAAAAAATGAAATGTGATCTCATCCAGATCAGTTGATGATGAGCCCACGAGAGCTCGATCCAGGGTCATTCCCTCTCCGGGGAGCCGGTGGTGGCAGCGCGGGTGCTGACGTTGTTGATTGTGTCACATACTCGGGTAGTTCTCTATGTCTAACCTGTTCCTCAATCAGATCTCGCAAATGTCTGCAATCATTTGTGTCATGACCATCCATATCATGGAATATGCAATGTTTTCCAGGATCACGCTCTCTTTGCGATGGCTCCCTCATGGGAGGCTTCTGGTAGGAGATGGCACAGTTTGTGTCCATGTAAATGTCGATAAGCAAAGCACTGAGTTCGATGTATTTTTCATATCTGGGCCCTCTCCGGGGCTGAGTGTTGCAGTCATTCTTGACGGCGGTTTTTCCTTTGCCTTTTCCAGAATTAGACGGTCCTCCGTCTTTAAGCACATCAACATCGAGAATGCGTTTCTCATAAGTTGCATCTTCTTCCCGTAGAAATCTATCTGCTTCAAGGTAGAATTCGCCGAGATTTCATGGTGGGTCTCAGTGCAAAGAATTTTTGAACTCCGAGTTATCTAGAACGTCGGATACTATTGCCATTAATACCATAGATTGTTCAGGTCGATCAACCGATGCTGCTGCAACATTGAATCTTTCCAGAAATGAACGCAGAGTTTCTATGGGCCTCTACCTGATTGTAGTGAGTGACATGATGTTCTTGGGTCGTGCGATGTGGACCCGAAATTGTTCAATAAAGCGTGCAACTAACATGTTCTAGCTGTTGATCGATTCAAATTCCGGCTGCCGAATCCACACTGCGACTATATGAGTCAAAAAGAGGGGAAAGCATTTTGCCATGACATTTTCCGACGCCATTTGAACTTCCATATAGCACTTGTAGCGCATCAGATGCACGACAGGATCTGTCCTGCCGTTATAAGGCTCTAGAACTGGAAGTTTGAAATCTGGTGGATTACAAAAATTTCTGATCTCTTGAGTGAATGGATTACGATTGACGTCATCCACGTCATTTTGATAAGTGCGGCCTCTCGAGAGGCATTCGATCAAATATGCAAGCCGATTGCCATCAAGAAGTTGTTGCAAATTGCCTAAGTCAGAGCTGGTGCTCCCAATGTTAAGTGTAAGAGAAGAAGGAAGCTGTTGGTGAGCTGCTTGGACCGAGTCGCTGTTATCGGCTCGTGGGCCATAGGGGTTGACCCGACCAAATCGTGGGTCCCCATCACGAGACGACCCTGGCTCTCCATCACGAGCCCGTTCCAGTTGTTGAGCGGGAGCTTGCATTCTGGTGTCCATCTGAATCGGAGCTGAAGTCGGTCGAGCCTGACCATTTCTAAGAGAGAGAGGGATGCCCCTCAGTTCATGTGAGCCGCGGGTCGGGTGACCCGATCACGATTGCCTATGAGAGCCGATTCAGTAGCTTCATTACAGCGATTTAAGCATTGCTCGGCCTTCCATCTATCCGAGCAAAGAACTCATTCATCATTTTCTATTGTTTCTGAAGAAGTGCATCTTGATTTGCCTTTTGGCTCTTCAATTCAGCTAAAACGCCATCCATCTCATCTCTTGTCAAGTATGCCGACGGATTTCCATAAGAGGAAGCCTCCTGACTTGCCTCATTCCTCGTGCCTTCAGTGCCACCTTCCTCAGCATGAGAGAAGGTTCCATCTTTCTATTGTTTGGCCATTGATCCAATAGCCAAGCAATCTGATTCCTTTCGAGCTAGAAATTGAAGTAGTATCGTGTGCCCCCCTTCCTGGCATGCCAAAATTTAGTACTAACACCCAAATGCAGTGTAAAATCCTCACAATCACAATTCACAGAATGCATAAAATAGTAAATAAATGGACACACAAGGTTTTTATAGTGATTCGACTCAAACCAAGCCTACGTTCACTTTATCTCTTCTTAAATCCTAAGAAGTTACAGTATAATTCTCTTAGATTTATACACGAAGTCCTCTTGTTTACAATGAGGAGTAAGAAATTAGAGGGTATATAGGATATCATCGTGTTATAGTGTGGAATTTGGCTTCTATGTTGTGTAATAGCCTTGTAGGGAGCAATGATGGAAGCCGTGAGGATTTAGAGCCAAAAGATCCTTCAAAATGCATTCAAATGGTGTATTTATAGCCATTTCCTGAAACTGGTTCGTGAGGCACATGGCACGCATCTTAAAAATCCCGAAATGAGGTGGAAAACATGGAGAAATGCTCTCCAAGTCGTGCCATGCTATGTGTAATGAGATCTGGGGTGATAAGAGTGAGATTAGCCATGAGAACAGGTCAAAATCATTGGTTGCTACTGTTTTGGTACAGGCGATTTGTGGGCCTCACGAGCTGGTAAGGGTCGTAATGTTGACCTGGTGATGGTCGTGATGGTGAGCTGGTGAGGGTCGTAAGCCGGGTGGTCACGAGCCGGATGGTCACGAGGCGGGTGGTCTCGAGTCGGATGGTCACGAGCCAGGGTGGTCGTGAGCCAGGTGGTCACGAGCCGGATGGTCATGAGCTAGGTGGTCACGAACCGGATTGCACTCGTTCACGGAAATGGGCATAACTTCCAAACTGTAAGTCCGATTGGGTCAAACGAAAGCTCTACCTAAAGATAATTCAGAGGGCTACAAGAGTTACCGTGCAGGGCACTATAATTAACGTTTTTGGGCCCAAAAGAGGTCGTCTGGTAGAAGTTTCGGGTCATTCTTTGTTTGTGATGCGACTTTCCTGTCTTCTGACGATGTTCTCAATACTTGAACGTATTGTTAACCAGAGATTTCACGTGTGACGACATTGACTAAAAAGCATGTCAACATTTGGAATGTTAGCTTGGTTGAAAAACTTCACGTTAGGATGACACTGGACATTTATCTACTGGACTATAAATCTAGGTATAAAGATGGGATGGTATTCAAAAACCTTTGCTTATTAGAAATCATTCCTAGACATAGTAGGAATGGAATCCATCGGGCTAGAACCAAGTAGGGGGAAAAAGTTAGTGGCATTCTTTGCATCGCATGCATCACAAACACATATATCATTGTGCATATGATTTATTCTTACATATAGTTAGACTGCATTTCATTCTATAAATAATTTTGCATCTCATCCAACTTTGGGTGTTACCTTTCATATTTAGAAAATGTGTTTATAGTGTGGACACTGTTTAGTTCTAGTGTTGGGGGGGGGAGTCTACATTGCAAGTTTTTTTTTTCAATTTCATGCAGTTAGATAGGACCATCATACATTTTAGATCGTAGTAACATACCATATTATTTTTTGAAATACAACTCATTTAGATTGATACAACAAAATAAGTTAACAATTATTAATCAGTTGATATTATTATTTTTCTCAACCAAGATCGAATAAGTAATATAATGAAAAGTTGAATTTTGATGGATAATGGTGTAACCGGTACGTAGTGAGATTCGTATGTGATGGCCATGAAGTCTATTCTAAATTGTAGTCTTTGTTTGATGAGTGGAGGGCTTAAAATACTTATATTGGCTTTTTGATTCTTTAAAACTAAGTTATGTTAAGCCGAATTCATGTAACTCTCTCTTGTTCTTATATTTTCAATAATAATAATAATAGTAATCCAAGGGTATCCAACATTGCTTGTAAATCTAGCGTTGGTGTGCAAACCCACCAAGCTCTATTCGACATGTTGTTGACAATGTCATTGTCGGTATATCTTGGTCTCATTTTATGAGTTGAACACCTAAGGATAACTGACATTTTGTTGACAAAGTCAGCGTCTGTCTGCACAATCCACCAAGCTCTTACTTAACTCTTCGTCAGTTCGCGAGTCAGTGCATGGGTGGTCTTGGTCTTTAAGTTAGGTGTATGTAATTAATCATAAATTTTAATTTTTATAGAGATAGAGAATAAGCGATGATGCCCAAATACTTCTTGACCTTATTGATTTGACTAGTCATACACAAGAAAATTAGAATACCACTTTACGAACAGTGACAAACAAACTAAGAATTTGTTGCACTAATCGATCGAACAAACTGGCTAAACTAAAGTTTAGCATTGAAAAGTTGAATTATACTGAAAATTTGTGACAAGTTGAGGTATCTAAAATAAAATCAATTGATTAGAAATTGTTGACTTAATTTGTTGTAACACTTTCCTGAAATAAGTTGTGTTTTCAATTTTGTTTTCAATTGCATAAGTCCCCTGCATTCATGCAGTTACATTAGAGCCATGGCATACTACATTTGGATTTTGTGGGTAGTATCCGCTGAAAACCCTCACGAGACACCACTCATCCTACTAGGGACAGCTAGAGGTTTAACGGCTTGTTGCATACGCTCAATGCAATCTTGTTTCCTACGAAAGTATGACCTATCAAGTTAGTTTTTAATTTTTGTTTTACTCGAGGACGAGTAAAAGATAAGTGTGGGGGTATTTGGTTAACATGAAAATGTGTTTATTTTATGCTCTTATATCTTCTCTTTTGTGTATAAATACATATTACTTGGGTATTATTTTGTTGTTTTTACAGATGTGTTGTCCAAACCCCATTCAGCCTTAAAAGTGAAGAATTAATGCCATATACATGAAGATTTCATAAGATGATGTTTCTTTTATTGCGTTCCTATGTCATATTGGATTGAATATAGATTTTATTCGGTTCAGATATGATTCAATTCAATAATAGTTTTGTTTGCTTTTCAATTGATAATTGTGATTTGATCGTCGGTTCAATTAGGTTTGTTATGAATCAAATTGTAGTTTCAATATATTTTTTTTGTTTTCAAAATTAACATCCAAGTTTTGTCTAACTCGCCCAAGAAATATATAAATAATAGAATTTAAAATTCCTCCCCGGGTTCAACCTGCATATTACACGATCTGTGCGCTTGCGGTTATTATTATAAAATTCGCGCTTTTCTAGTTTTTAGAAAGCGTCGATCAGCTCTACCATACGTAATACTTATGTTTATTAGTCGATTTACATTTACTGTACTAAAAAAATATAGATGTTTCGAATTTCATTCTACTCATTTGTTTTCCTGTGTTGTGCATGTTGTGCTGTATTCATTCACTTACTGGATCATAATTCGATCCCAATGAAAAAAAAATTAAAACAAGTTTTTCCTCATGAATGGAAGAAACAAGTATGATTCAAAGTTGCTTTTGTGAGGTTTCTAGGGGAAGCCGTATGTTGATAGTTCATTTAAAGAAATTCAACTGTTAGTGTTCATTAATCTAGTTACAATTCTTTATAAATGATGACAATTCGACACACATATATACATAATAGCTATATTAATAAAGGGAAAATCCATTTGAACCTAAATTTATAACAAAAAATTTGATACATAAATTATGGACTATTAAATCTTCCATGACTTCCACCTCGCATGTAAAGACAAACAAATTGAATCATCCACGATTCGTGTTTTTAATTTAGTGTCATCAACTTATGTTCAAATAGTCGCTTCCATTAATAAAATGACAGTTACTTATTCATGTATACATACAAAAGAAAACATATAACCTAAGTTTTTATTATTGAGAAAAAGCATAAAATATTTATAACACTGTTAATAATTTTAACTCTTTTTTTGTTAGAAAATTAATTTTAGGACGAGGCTATTGAGACATAAAATTAAACACAAAGTTAAAGACACAAAATCTCAACTAGTGAATTTGTTTGTCTTTATGTGGAAATTGAAATTCATAGGCAGATCTAGTGGCTGAGATTTACAAAATCTCAACTAGTGAAATTGTTTGTCTTCATGTGGAAATTGAAATTCATAGGCAGATCTACTGACTAAAATTTATTGTATCCAATTTTGTGTTCAAATAGAGTTTTCCCTTAATGTTAATAAAAAGAAGCAGTTAGTGAGGAATTAATGAACCTTTAACCTTATATCCGTGCATCACATGTCATTTTAATTCAGGATTAATACAACATGATAAATTTATCATATATTACGTAACAAAATACATTAACAATAATCGAAGATACAAATACCAATGCACAGGTTATAATACTATATAACAATAACTGAAACACATGAAATATAAAATGATAAACAGTGATTATAGTAGACAGATCTAAACAAAATTACAGATTCCCTGACATTATAATTAAGAATTGAAATACCAAATGAAATAGCAAAATTCAAATTAAGTTTAAAAACTAAACCCTCACATACATTACCTGATATCACCAAATCTACATATAAGATACAGTTTTACAATGTTCCTCAAACTGCAAAACCACTCCCTTTGGCACAGCTTATACATATTTACTTAGATTGTACCATAACTGTATAATCCAAGTACAACAAGAAGCATCATAGCTGACATTGTTGTTGGAACCGACCAGTATGCCTAAGATTTAGACTTCTTTTTCTTGAGGATGACTCTCAGAAGCTGATTTCTCACTTTTGGCTGAATTGGTTTCCTGTATCGACTAGTAGTGGCTTTCAGCTCTTTGCCTGCGTCTGGAAATAGGGTTTCATTTAGTTTTGCATTGGCCTCCTTTCCCACTTCCTAAGTTTGCTCTGTGGCTGAATCAAGTTCAGTTGCTACTGTTTTCTTTTTAGCTTTCTTTTCCTTTTTCCGAAAATATAGTCTGAAGTTTAAATTGCTTGAAACCAACAACGCTGCTGACAACAGCTGCTACTTTGTGGTAATAATATATTCAATAGAAATCAACTATAGATGCTACATGTAGGGAAAGAAATATAGTCCCGATGCTTTGGATCGGCAGCACCCCAAAAATGGAGCACCCCAAATGCCCTTTGATATCCACCACCGATTTATATTAAAGAAAGTGAGTGGAAAGTGAGAGAATTAGTGGAAGGAGAAATGTTTGGTGGAGAATGCGGGGCATTTGGGGTGCTGCACTATTACGGGTGCCCTCGAACCTGCCTCATATATATATATATATATATATATATATATATATATATATATATATATATATATACATACACACACACACATTTCAAACAAACATGAAACTACAGGCTTTTGTGAAGTTATTACCTTCAAGATGTTTTAAAAGCCTGCCAGCCTAATTTGATATTTTAAGAACACCCATCTTTAAAGCTCAGGATATCGGGAAAGCAGGAAGATCAGTATTATTGTACCCTATTGCTACAACAACAATCTACATTTACACACACACAACACAAGGTATACATACTATCAAATTCAAGCCATACAATTAGCTTGTGGCAGTGCATCAATCAGGATAGGTCGAAAGTATTACAATACACCAAAAAAGGTGAAGCTATGAAATTAGCCAACATAAGAGTTGGTCAAGTTTGTAACTAATAAGAACAATCATCTGCTCCAAGTACGCAATCAGCTGAAATTGATATTTTGGTTGTTTGCAAATTTAATAATTTAAAGAGATGTGTTGTTCAGCTTTCACCAAGGGATAAAGTCTGGCTAGTGGTTCCTTTTAACCTAGTGTCTAGAAAATTTCAAATTGGATATTACACCAAAGTTCTAAACCACATTTTCAGGGTACAGCAAAAAACTTTAGCAGAACTAATGTCACTGATTGGAATGTTGTACACAAGGGAAAAAACACGAGCAATGAATATTACATTGATTTTTTTGGATGGGCACCTTGTTAGATTCATGTTTTCAAAGTCCAAAAAAAAAAAGACCATGGTCACATCTAAGTGGAACATCGATAACTAAGGGAATATGATCATATGTGCCTAAATCTCAAAGTCATAAAACCTTTGTAATGTGGGTTGCAAGGATATAAGAATCGCATAAGTTACTGTTTTATTTATTTCAACATAGCACTTAGTATTTTATTTTATTTTAAAATCATATTATGTATTTGCAATTTATTTGCCAAACAAATCTATGTTTAGAGTACAAAAGCATATACCAATGTTTAAATTCATGAAATTCCCACTGCATAAATATTCCTATAGCTAAGGTTTTACTCATGAATCATCATGTGATAGGTCAAGCAAAAGCAATTTAAGCCAAATATACAAAATGAAATAGATGTAACCTCGATCAATCATGTGAGTTACTAGCTTTGGAAAGTAGCTAAATTGAGTCCACAAATTTTAACTCAACCTAACAATAACAAACTCAACCTCACTATTAAGGAATCTAATGATTCTACATTAATAACATCAATGTAATTTTAAGCATAAAATTAATAACATGTTTTTCTACTGCTGTTTTTATCAAATGAAATGTAGACTATCATATAGAAGGTCCACTAATAACGGGTAACTATGGTTTGAGGGTCAGTTGATCAATGAAAATGTGAAGTGGTTAGAAACATATAGTATTGAGCGAGAACAGAGAAAATCTAGTGGAATGTGCGAACTGAACTAACCATGAGATGACTTAACATCCAAAATGAGATCGAGGGCGTGATCATAGTAAGGGACCCGACTGCTTAAACCACAAAGATTAAAGTCATCTTATATGTAATCATCATCAACTTCACAAAAAAAACTCATTTCCTCTGAGATTACAGAACCATGAAATCCACATTAAACTCGTAAGCTATTGTGAACTCCCAGCATAAATTCTTTCTAACACAGTAACCATCATAATAAATCAATGCAACTCTTATGGAAACAATCATGTACATTTGTGACCATATGTAATATAGACATTTATTTTTAATAAATATTGTCAAAATCTTCAATTTTACCCAAAAATAAAATAGTTAGTTAGTTTAGTAAATAAGAATATATTTATTTCAGTAAACACAACAATTTGTAATGATTTTTTTCTATAAAACGAATATTTAAACTTGAAATGGAAACTGAAATAAAACTTTTTAAAATATTAGAAAATTGAAACAGTAACCAAATTTTTATAAATCCTTGAAAAATCGAGACTGAAACCATTTTTTTATTTTAGGAAAATCAAGACTGAAACAAGAATCCAAAACTTAAATTTTGATACAAACACAAGAAATAAGACAGCCGTGCGTGTAGTAATTGAATGCAGAAATAAGATTCAGAATTCAAATCACTAGAACCTTCGAGTTTCAACAACATTGTTTTTGAGTAGTTGCCAGTTTCAGTTGCCAGTCGCAGTTATCGGTCATTATGCCATAGCCCATTCGCGATAGAGGTAAGAAGAAACTTAGGATCGAAGTTTGTTTGAAGAATCGGTAAACGAATGATTTGAAAGGGAAGCATCGGATTTGAACGATCTGTAGAATCAGAGGAAAGAATGATATGCGACCAGGAATAGGGGGCTTCGGTCGTGAACGTGAGCATCAGATCTGGATCTGTAGAATGGGAGAAAAAGTCAGATATATGTAAGGGGAAAGAGAGGGCTTCAGAGAAATTGATTTTTGCTGAATAATAGTAAACAAACCTGAACGGTTGGTTTGATTAAACGGATTTTTGAACCCCATCACCAATCAACGCTCAAATTTAAAGAATGGAATGATTGCCCCATTCGAATTGCAAACCCACGCTCGAACTCATATTGTTCAAGCATGAGTTCGACAATTCAAATGGGGTGATGCCCCATTTGAGCATGCTCTTACCATCTTTTAAAATTACCAACTCGAATCCACTCGAATTTTCCTTTCCAACATTTTGCAACTGCATCAAAGTTTATCGTCAATCACGCTACTCGAATACCCATTTTTTCTTTCTCTTCATTCTATATGCAACTCTATTTTATTCCCAAATTTTTTAGTACATTTACCTAGATTTAATCGTCAGAAATATGGGTTGACTTCGACCCCTTTGCTTACCAACTTACATGAGTTTTTCCACTTTAGATATGTTGTTTTGACTTTGCTGGTGGTGACAGGTTCTGATTGATTGAATCCTTTCTCCATTTGGCTCTTAAATCACTTCAAAATCTAATTGCCACTAACCGCTCATGTAAATTGTGGGTGAATTATGCAGCATAACTAAGGTAATCGAAGAAGCGCTTTTATTTGAAATGGAGCAGCTTATGCAGTATTTATTTTATTTTCTACTTCTTATTTCTCCATGTCTATTTATCTTCTGAAATGTTGTACATGAACAGAAAGCGAATTAAATAACCACATTAAGGATGGTGCTGCAAGTGTTGGAAATGTTTACAAACATTATGTGAATTATTAAAAATGATTGAATAAGTGTATGAATGGCTCCTATGTTTGAGTAGTCCCACATCATGGGATTATAGGGAAGAGGCAAGGATTTATACTTGTTTCTAAGAAGTCATGTTGGGGCCTTGGGCTCCCAATACATGCATTGTTGTGAGGAGGGAGACCATGCATCATGACCACCACACACGCGCGACCGACCGACTCGACTCGACCCGGTTCGGTTCAGTTCGGTTCGGGCTTGGGCTTGGGCTTTGTGGTGTAGGCACTTATATTTTTGGACCATAAAACTTAGTTGTTTTCGAACCGTTTTTTTTATGGAAAAATTATTTTGCGCACCGATATTTATTCTGCAACGGAAAAGTTTTGCAACGGTAAAATAATTAATCCCCCCGAAATTTTAGCAGATCCGATATTTTCTCCCAAAACCTAATTCTCGTTCTATATATACTATTTTATCTGAGACCAAAAAAACACCGAATTTTATATTCTCTTCTTCTCAGCCGCCATTAAAAAACTTCTAAGAAATTTCGAGCAGTATTTTTCCCGAAAGTGCAAATCTGCACTGATTTGTTTGTGCAAGCAAATCAGTTACTGTTTTAGAGGCTGTTTTATCCTAGAGGCGGCGGCGAAGGAACGAATTGGTTTGCACCTCTGACCAAATCGCCGAATCGTCTTCAAGAAAGCGACCTAGTCCGCGACTCAGCCATTGTTTTCAACAATTTGAAGACGAACTGAAACAATGGCCTCCAACTCAACCATGGACGATTCTGCTCCTCCCTCTGCTTTTCACGGCCCTCTGGTGACTGCTGCTCCTTTCAAGTTCGAAGGTTTGCATTTCAAGCGCTGGCGTCAGAAGATGGAGTTCTTCCTCACGATCAGGAAGGTGGTGGCTGCTCTGACTGCTGAAAAACCGCAGCTACCAGACAAGCCTGACGAGACTGATGCAGCAAAGATGGCATCATGGACTGAACAGTCAAAGCAACTGCAGACCTGGACTGAACAGGATTACTTATGCAAGAATTTCATACTGAATGGACTGAGCGATGATCTGTATGATTATTGTAACTCAGATGAAAAGACGGCAAAGGAGATCTGGGAAGCACTAAAGAAGAAATATGACACAGAGGAGGCAGGGGAAAAGAAATACGCTGTAAGTCGCTACCTAAAGTATCAGATGACTGATGATAGATCGGTAGAGATGCAGTCTCATGAGCTTCAGAAAATAGCTCATGAGATCATCTCCGAAGGTATGGTCTTGGACGAACAATTTCAAATTGCTGTTATCATTGACAAATTACCCCCTAGCTGGAAAGATTTTAAGAACACTTTGCGACATAAGACTAAGGAATTTACCTTAGAGAGCTTGATTACACGCCTCCGTATTGAGGAGGAAGCACGCAAGCAAGACCAGAAAGAAGAAGTGCTGATTGTGAATAACAGCAGTACTAAGAAGACCACTCCCGCTGTTCTGAAACCAAATCAGAAATCTTTTAAGAATCAGAACAGGCGCAACAAACAGAATGGGAATCCGCAAGGAAACCCAAAAGGACAGCAGAAACCAGCCCAAAAGAATGACTCTGGACAGTTGTTTCTTTGTTACAACTGTGGAAAACCAGGGCATATGGCACGAAAGTGCCGGAACAGGCCAAGCTCTGCACCGCAGGCTAACCTGACTGAGGAGCCTCTTACGGCTATGATTACTGAGATTCACCTTGTTGGTGGATCAGAGGGTTGGTGGGTAGACACTGGTGCTTCTCGCCATGTCTGCTATGATCGTGGCATGTTCTCTACATACACGGCTGCTGAAAATCAGAAAGTGCTGCTGGGAGACTCTCACACCACTACAGTTGCGGGGATTGGAAACGTGGAACTCAAGTTCACCTCTGGAAAAACTGTAATTCTGAAAGATGTTATGCACACTCCAGAGATAAGAAAGAATCTGGTCTCTGGCTTCCTCCTTAATAAGGCTGGTTTCACTCAAGTTATTGGGGCTGATTTGTACACTCTTACTTATAAGGGAACTTTTGTGGGAAAGGGTTATGCTTGTGAGGGTATGTTTAAACTGAATGTTGAATCTAATAAAGTGACTTCTTCTGCTTATATGCTTTGTGATTTTAATATTTGGCATTCTAGATTGTGTCATGTTAATAAACGAATAATTCAAAACATGAGCACCCTAGATATGATACCTAAAATGACAGAATCTGAATCTGATAAATGTGAATTCTGTACACAAGCTAAAATCACAAAGAAACCTCACAAATCTGTTGATAGAGTTTCTGAACCCTTAGACTTGATTCATTCTGACATATGTGAACTTGATGGCACTTTAACTAGACAGGGACATCGTTATTTTATCACTTTTATTGATGACTGCTCTGATTTCACATATGTATATCTTATGAAAAATAAAAGTGATGCTTTTGACATGTTTAAAACATTCAAAACTGAGATTGAGAATCAAGCAAATAGAAAAATTAAGAGATTTCGTAGTGATAGAGGAACAGAATATGAATCTAATTCTATTCTGGATTTCTATAAACAACATGGTATAGTACATGAGAGAACTGCACCCTACTCACCTGAAATGAACGGCAAAGCAGAAAGGAAAAATAGGACCTTTACCGAGCTAGTAGTTGCCATATTATTAAATTCTGGTGCAGCAAAACATTGGTGGGGGGATATTTTATTGACTGTATGCTACGTTCTGAATAGAATCCCTAAATCTAAGAATAAAATTTCACCTTATGAAATTTTAAGGAATCATAAACCCAATGTATCATACTTTAGAACTTGGGGTTGTTTAGCATATGTTCGCATTCCAGACCCTAAGAGAATAAAATTGGCAAGTAGAGCATATGAATGTGCATTTATAGGCTATGCTATTAATAGCAAAGCATATAGATTTTATGACCTTAATGCACATAATATAATTGAATCAAATGATGCCGACTTTTATGAAACTAAATTTCCTTTCAAATTAAGCTATAGTGGGGGCACTTCAAATATGCCTATTAGAACAGAACTTAATGAAAATTCTGAAGCTGAACCTAGAAGAAGTAAAAGAGCAAGAACCATAAAAGACTTTGGTTCAGATTTTTGTGCTTTTACTATTGAGGAGGATCCTATAAACCTCCAAGAAGCCTTATCTTCTTTAGATGCCGATTTCTGGCAAGAGGCTATAAACGATGAGATGGATTCTTTAGAATCCAATAAGACTTGGCACTTGGTAGATTTACCCCCTGGTTGTAAGTCTATAGGCTGTAAATGGGTACTTAAAAAGAAATTAAAACCTGATGGCACTATAGATAAATATAAAGCATGACTAGTAGCTAAAGGTTTTAAACAAAAGGAAAATATAGACTTCTTTGACACTTTTTCACCTGTAACTAGAATAACATCCATTCGGGTATTAATCTCACTTGCTTCCATTCATAATTTACTTATACACCAAATGGATGTTAAAACTGCTTTTTTGAACGGTGAATTAGACGAAGAAATTTATATGGACCAGCCTGAAGGATTTGTAGTACATGGTCAAGAACATAAAGTATGTAAATTGGATAAATCATTATATGGTTTAAAACAAGCACCTAAACAATGGCATGAAAAATTTGGTAACTTAATCATTTCAAATGGTTTTAAAGTTAATGAAAGTGACAAATGCATTTATTACAAATTTGAGAATGACATTTGCACTATTATATGCCTTTATGTAGATGACCTACTCATTTTTGGGTCAAATATTCATGCCATAAACTCAGTCAAATCCTTATTAAGTGTCAATTTTGATATGAAAGATCTAGGTGAAGCGAGTGTAATCCTTGGTATTAAGATTACTAGGTCAGAAAAGGGAATTTCTTTGGACCAATCTCATTACATTGAGAAGATACTAAAGAAATATAATTACTTTGACTGTAAACCTGCAAGTACGCCATATGATCACAGTGTAAAGTTATTTAAGAACACTGGTGAAGGTGTAAGACAGTCTGATTATGCGAGCATCATTGGCAGCCTTCGGTATGCCACTGATTGTACTAGACTCGACATTGCCTATGTCGTGGGATTATTGTGCAGGTTTACCAGTAGACCTAGTATAGAGCACTGGCAAGCTATTGAAAGGGTAATGAGATACCTTAAACGAACCATGAACCTTGGATTACATTATGAAAGGTTTCCAGCTGTACTTGAAGGATATTCTGATGCAGACTGGAATACCTTATCTGATGATTCTAAAGCGACCAGTGGCTACATATTTAGCATCGCTGGAGGAGCTGTTTCTTGGAAATCCAAGAAACAGACTATTTTGGCTCAGTCTACTATGGAGTCTGAGATGATAGCACTAGCTACAGCTAGTGAAGAGGCAGAATATTTGAGAAATCTGCTAGCTGAGATTCCCTTATGGGAAAAACCGATACCAGCAGTGTTGATACATTGCGATAGTACCGCGGCTATTGCAAAAGTTCAGAACCGTTACTATAACGGTAAGAGACGACAAATACGTCGTAAGCACAGCACTGTTAGAGAACTACTTTCCACAGGTACCGTTAGAGTGGATTACGTACGTAGTGAGGAAATTTTGGCAGATCCTTTGACGAAAGGACTGTCCAGAGAGAAAGTCCATAACTCTTCTAAAAGAATGGGACTATTGCCCTTAGATTGTTGAGTTACGCACAATGGTAACCCGACCTAAATGACTGGAGATCCCAAGAACTAGGTTCAATGGGTAATAACAAGTTGTGTAGTGATATGAGTTGAACATGCTAGTTAATAAACCAAGAAGCATGTATTCCTGAAGTGATTAGAGGATGAGTTAATAGAAACTCTTAATGAGATCTATACTCTATTTGGAGTGGAGTACCTACCTTCAGGAGTCCTCTTGATAGACCCACCTTTGTGAATGTGGAAATGTGGCCGTTTCCTATGGAGTTTGGGCAAAACTTCTAGAGCATTCACTAAACTGGGATAGACGTGCAGGGACATAAATGCACGGGCTTATCTGATTGCACTATAGAAAAGGTTGTGTGTGGTTTGATGTCAGGAATAGAGTTCAAGACTACGTGTCACTCTAGTAAAAACTGAATCTTACTCACTATGCAAAGGTTCAAGTCCATGGACACCTTTGTTTATGCACAATCTTATGTTTTTAAGAAACTGCTCGAAAATATTTTTAAAAATTCAAGTGGGGGATTGTTGGAAATGTTTACAAACATTATGTGAATTATTAAAAATGATTGAATAAGTGTATGAATGGCTCCTATGTTTGAGTAGTCCCACATCATGGGATTATAGGGAAGAGGCAAGGATTTATACTTGTTTCTAAGAAGTCATGTTGGGGCCTTGGGCTCCCAATACATGCATTGTTGTGAGGAGGGAGACCATGCATCATGACCACCACACACGCGCGACCGACCGACTCGACTCGACCCGGCCCGGCCCGGTTCGGTTCGGTTCGGGCTTGGGCTTGGGCTTTGTGGTGTAGGCACTTATATTTTTGGACCATAAAACTTAGTTGTTTTCGAACCGTTTTTTTTATGGAAAAATTATTTTGCGCACTGATATTTATTCTACAACGGAAAAGTTTTGCAACGGTAAAATAATTAATCCCCCCGAAATTTTAGCAGATCCGATATTTTCTCCCAAAACCTAATTCTCGTTCTATATATACTATTTTATCTGAGACGAAAAAAACACCGAATTTTATATTCTCTTCTTCTCAGCCGCCATTAAAAAACTTCTAAGAAATTTCGAGCAGTATTTTTCCCGAAAGTGCAAATCTGCACTGATTTGTTTGTGCAAGCAAATCAGTTACTGTTTTAGAGGCTGTTTTATCCTAGAGGCGGCGGCGAAGGAACGAATTGGTTTGCACCTCTGACCAAATCGCCGAATCGTCTTCAAGAAAGCGACCTAGTCCGCGACTCAGCCATTGTTTTCAACAGCAAGTATATCGTTGTGGAATATCTACGAATTCGTTTTGAGGTAATAGACATGGTAGTATATCATGTTCCATAATTTTGTACAAATATACTATTTGTGAACTAATTTTGTTCTATAATCTCATGCTAGTAGTTCATTCTAATTTGTTTTTCTTACAAGTATACCCTAAGCCTAACAAACAGTTTTTTTAACAGAACAATTATATAACAACAAAATAGAAGGAAAAACAGTCGTTCTCCGATGGCTCACAAAAAATAAATAGAAGAATAGACGTTATTGTTTTGTAGAACATAACAAAGAAAGACATATATAAAAATGCCAACACGGCAAAACACTCAAAACCATACACTAAGACAAAAACAGCCTAAAAGAGAAGGCAAAACAACACAACAACATACCCTCGTCCTCGGACAAAGCGGAGACAAAGAAGGGGTCGCCTACAAACAGTCAGTAGAACCAAGGAAGCTCCAAAAAGCCTAAGCACACGTCTCACCCCGACAAACTAGAGGTCTCTAGCGGTTGAAGGGTCCCTACAGTAGAGCTTCTCCAACCAACCTTCCATGCAAACCAACTCCTAACTCCTACCCGACGAGTTCCTTAAAAAAAAGACGCACGAGTACTAGAAAAACATTCATCCCACGTCCGCTCTCGGACGAGAAGCTCGAGTAATAGAAAAGACGCATGCCAAAGACAAAGAAAAAAAATGGAGGTTACCTTGGAAGGGTCTGTCTCTAAAAGCTAAAAAGGCATCGTTCTTAACCGAACGAATGATGGAAGACCACCTCATCGGTGGCTCATTGAATATCGTCTTGTTTCGAGAACATCTTAAATGCCAACAAATAAGGTTAGGGATTATATGGAAAAGGGTGGATATAAGATCCTTTCCCATCCCTTTCGCCCATCAGCCATAAGACAACTCAACTAGGGAAGCATGATCCCCACGGTGTCCAACCAAGTCCTTGATATATGACCAAACTGCTCGAGCACTCTCGTCGGACATGAATAAAAGAGGAAGTGTCTCCAAAGCATCGGGACTGAAACACATGCATCTAGATACAAGTGGGATGCCAATCCTCATGGCTATTTATTATGTGCAAAGTACTATTGTATTCAAACACTGATTACACCAATAATTTATTCATATCTTCTTTTGATTTCACATTTATACTTTTGTACATCTTAATATTTGGTATAGCTTTCGATGATTTATTGTATACTATATATTGTGATTGGGTTTTTAAAGCATAAAATGGTTCCAATGAATTTGAAATCCAACAAAACATTGCCTTAGATACGAGCCTAGAACAATTTAACAGTTTTCGCATTTCATTAAGAACAGTCCTCTACAATAATCCATACACCACAGTTTGCTAGTTTGATGTATTTCATCCCTTTTTTGTTTTATATTAATTGTTAATTTGACTATTTTTAATTCAACAATTATATTTCACTTTTCCATTGTTAATGACAGATACATTTTAAATACAAAGATATACGTTACTTTAACTTGATATTTTAACAGATTCATGAAACGGTCCCTATTAGGTATAATGTTTTGTTTGACGAATGACTTCTTCTGCTTTGTTTACAGTTGACTTGCATTGTATATCCTTGTTACTAATAGTTAGTTCAATGGTTGTGCTTGCTTATAATCTATTTAATTTAAATAAGACCTACTAGACATAAAGTGTAACGCCTTAGGAGATTTTCAACCCCGAAATTGACATAAATACATTCATCGTATAACATGTTGACCTTCAAGTACCGGAAATACCAAAACATTAATAGAAAGAAGTTAGACAGTAAGAAATAGAAAGAAAGAAAATTTAGAACAGAAGAAGAACACATATACAACAGATCAAAGCAGACGCAAATCACACAGCGGAACGAATAAAATATAGGACAAACTGACATAATTAATCCCAAGTTTCACGTGTCTTCTCATATTAATCCAGAGATTGGATTATTTTTAATTAATCCCAAGTTTAGGGGTTCACTTCCCATATTGATCCCGCCTACCTATTAACCTATTATAGCAAGTTTCAAGCTATAACTTTCCCAAATCAAACCCTCTATTGCTAACATGAAGCTTTTCCAGATGGATCTCAACAATCCCTTTACACTTTTCACTTACATCTTCGAGAAGTCTGTCTCAATCGCATGAAGAAATAAGAATTGATTTGGGAAAGTTAAAGCTTGAAACTTGCTGTAATCGATTAACAGCTAGATGGGATCAATATGGGAAGAGACCCCCCAAACTTGTGATTAATTGGAAATAATCCAAACTATGGATTAATATGGAAGACATATGAACTTGTGATTAATGTGAAACCTTTGCAAAAATATAATTTAGCAGCAACTTTAAAAGTAGGCGGCCAGTTCAATTTTCAAGCAAAAGTGAGTCGGATTAACTATTATTTGGAGAAAATAGTCAAAGATAATTAAATTCATATTGCAGTATAGTCAATGGATTGTAAGCTAAACCAGCAAATATCAATAGAATAGAAATCAACTAGCTTACAGCCTAAAGAAAATGTATGCAATAATGGAAACTGCAAAAAATCCGATGTTTAAGGCATGGGAAATTCAGCAACCATGCTTTTTCATTCAAATTACTAATCTACTATATAGTAATTTATTAGCAAATGAAAAATCACCCGAATGATTGACTGAGATAACCTTTGATATTGAGCTATAGTTGGCAGTCAACATTAAAAGGAGTCGTTTATTTGTTCCATGCCTGAATGAGTGACTCACAGTGTAGAAAAATGAGAAAGAATAGGGAGCACATAAGGTTGGCCTTCCTTTATTTTTGGGTTGGTCTAGGTTATGCATTGGAGAACTTTTATTTTTTTTATTTTTTTGGTTTACCCTGGGTTATATCCCTGTTCTGCACAGGGCTAGGTCTGCCCTTGAATCAAATACAATACATGTTACCAATAATTTGAAGTAAAAAGACGGAGCTTATGGATCAAGGTTGATAACAAATCCTTTGTTAGGTAATGAGCAACGTTGGTTGAGTGTATTGTTACTTCTTCCTTGGTAGCAACAATCATTCTAATAAGCAATAACTTGGACACAAACTTGTCATGAAAACATATGATAAACAATCATACATAAGCCAGATAATAACAATAACTTGAAAGCTTGCAATCTTATTTGTGTGCTGGTGATAGGAAAAACGCCTAAGCTATATATTGTTACAAAATATAAGCTACACTAGGCAGACCCAACACCACAAAGGGTTGAGAAATACACGTAAATGTTGCATAAGGAAACCTCCAACACTTGCCTAATAGTTCACTCAGCATATTGCAAAAGCAGTCACAATACACTTATATTGACCAACCTAACAAAGCACCACACAAGGCACATCTGCCAAAGGTGGAATCAATTCCAACCTCACTAGGCACGGTGAAAAACAACAGGAGCTAAGTGATCATCACTATGCAATTCTGACCACCCAGCCTTCATTAGAAGCAGGTGTCTAACACAGAAACATAGAAACAAAACTGCCCTTCAAACTCCATAGACCAAAAGAAAATAAAAGGCTACTAAAAGAGGAAACCTTCTTATATACACGCCATCCATCTAAACAACAAGCAAAAATCGCAAGCAAACCCAACACCAAAATATCTAAAAGAAGGCAGTACACCCTAGAGCTCCACCATCTGGATGTCCACCAAGAATGCAAAAAAACACAGAAACAAAACCAAGCATGTCGATTTGAGCTCGTACCATATCCCAAAAACCAAACTCAAAAAATTAGCTATGCTTGCAGGTAGAATCATAAGGAAAGGTAAGGGATGTTCAAATTTTGAGATTTGAGTCAAAAGAAACTCATGGGAAGAAGAGTAGGAGAAACTAAAAGTGGGAACTCAACAATATTAGGATCTTGAAATGGATGAGAAGTGGCAAATTTAGAGGAAATTTGAAATAAAGGAAATTTTTTATTTGTCCCACATCATAAAATATAACATAGTATGCAACTATATATGTAAAAGCATGATGTGTTATATCAAATGAAATAGGAGGAGAGATAAGGCAAGAACATAACATACATGACATTGGCATGCACATTAATATTTAAAAGGTCAAAAGATTGGGCCTTAGGCCTTTGGTATCTTGGGGTCTCGTGATTAGATGAGCCTTGAAATGCCAATGGGCTTACTGTACAGCAGATCAATTTTGTTTTGCTTGCAGGAATTATCAGTCGACTAGTGCTATTTGCACCAGTCCACTGCTGCAGAATTTTAACATTATCAGTCGACTGGTTATTTACTTACCAGTCGATTGGTCAGGTTTGAACGGGCACGGTTTGTTTAATTTCAAACAAACAGACACGACTATTTAAAATTAACAGTCTTATGCTCTAACCAGTCGAATGGTACTATATATACCACTCGACTGGTACGAACAGTTGCGCCTGTTTCTGAAAAGAAATAGACGCTGCTGTTTGAAGAATTGCAATCTTTTTTTAATTGAAGCAACCGTATCTCCTCGCTGCTATATAAACTGGATCACATTTCAGTTTAGAATCAATTGAATTACTTCTCTACATCTTCTTTTTAATTCATATTCTACCATTTCTTAAATATATTGCAAAAGGGTTCTAGTTCCTGTAGGCTAGAATTCAAATCTCTTGTCACTGCAGACGATTAAATCCAGATAGTGAATCGTCGTGTTTGTGCAACCACATCGATTAAAGATATTCAATATATGCTCTAGCCCGAGACTCGAGACTGTCTAGCCCGAGACTGTCTAGCCCGAGACTCAGGACCCAAACACAGGTGAACCCTTGGATCGTCAAGGCCGATCCACCGATGTGGATTAAAATGCCTGAACACTGTGTTTCTCCACCCTTTGGAGCGTAAATGAGCCAAATGACTCCATCGGCTCCACATAGTCACCGATATATCTGAGGCGTCTCGCAATCCAACAACCACATAGGTGAAAATAATATAAATTTCAGGGCTGGTAGGTCACTGACACCACCCTAGCTAGAAGGAAATGCATATCCTCCCTGAGGTCCTCTCCCGTTTTTGGTTCACAACCGGAGTGTGAGGCTCGCGAATCAATGCTACACAAAGCTATGCCACACAGGCCGTGCTTTGATCATCAACCACAAGACTCTGTTTTTCAACAGAAGACTTGATCATTTGCATCTTAGCATGCCACACATGCAAACCACTCCATGCAACCGATATCCATCAATCACACAGAATGATATCCAATGTCAGACACACAGTCCATTTACAAGTCCGTTTTGGGTCTGAACGAAACCGGAGGCTCCTTGTACCTCGCATATCCATCAATCTCCAAGTACGTCTGGACGATCACCAACTGATTCCCTCCTCTTGGGTGTACAGCTCAATCAAGATCATCAGTAATTATCCAAACGATGTGAAGACCTCTGGTCTTCGACCACCGTCTTCATCCTCGACACATCGTCGAATCAGTTATTCAGAATGGGATAAACCCGGTCTTTCTGAATAACTCGCGTTTATGATAAACAAGTGTTACACAAACACAACATATGCCTCATTCCAATTCAGAATATTCTTTTATTCAAATATTCTTATCTTTGGGAAAGGTTCCCATTAATTTTATCAAAGATAAATTCTTTAAATTTATTCTTTAATCTTCTTTTGAATATCAATTCAAACCAAATTATGGTTTATCCAAACTAGTCGGGATTATCGAACCTTACCGAAGTAATCACTTGTTAAATTTCCCAACCCCAACCTATTCATCCCATGAAGTAAAACTGGTCATACTTCATATCTTACACCGCGGTGTTATCGGTAAATTCAATTACCATTTCACGTTCAAATCTAATTAAAGATTTAACTATTTCCTGGAGCAAAACTGGTGATACTCCATTCTCGATCATTTCCATCTAATTAAAGATTCATTAAAACTCCACTTGGTTTTAATCTTCCCAAAAATCATTATTAATGATTATTTAACTTGGGAAATCATATCCTGTCTTTAACCGGGTTAAAGAACCAATGTCATTTAAAACACGGTTCACGATAAACCCAAAATCACATTCTATTCCATCAGCCTTTAACCGTAAATTAGCAAGTGAACAATTCCCTAAGTAATAACCCCGAAGGCCGAAACCAACATCAGATCAATACCCAAGAAACCATTCAACTTAACTAATCTCCAGTTAGTTTCTGATTTTCTTAACTCCGTTGGGTCTAAGAACAGTATTATTAAAGATACCATTCACGACAACCCAAAATCACATTCAATTTACAATGGAATCTTCATGGAAAACAAATCGATATATATAATCGATATAAACTTCCATATCCGACTAATAATATAAATGGAATAACGGCAAAGCCTTTTAAATTCCAGATATATTAGTTGTCTTCCTCCACAGAAATTCACTTCGATTATTACCAAATCGAATTCCATTCCATTCCAATTTATTTTATTAAATTGGAAAACTTTACTTTAGAAAATCTCCTTTAAATCTTATAAAAAAGATTTATAAATTCCAAATCCCATTTCACTATAAATCGGGTTAAAGAACGAGTGTTATTTAAAACACCGTTCATGATAAACCCAAAAAAAATCAATTCAAATTCAATTATTGGAAATTCTGGTTACTTTTAAGACCCCTTTCAAATCCAATTTATTTATTTCAAAAATAAATGGATTATAATTCAAGTTCAAAACTAGTTCATTTCGATAAAAATCTATTTTTATCTTTTCAAATATGGAGTTTTTCATCCTAATTCTTTCCAAATCATTTCTTATGATTTTACATAAATTATTACTATTTTTAATAATTTTATCAAGGCCCGTACAGTCGATTTCCATAAACGACCACTGAACTGCACTTACAGCGACCTTTTCCAAATTTGATTTGGACATTATTCCAAATCCATTTGTTAGATTTCAAATCTCTAATATTCGTTAGAAAGCACTTTTCGATATGAACCCAACGGTTCCAGTTTTAGGAGAATCCGATGGTCGGATCTCCCGTAATATCCATTCGAAGACAATGGTCGAAATTCGCGAACTACCGCGGCGCGACGCGTTCTATTCAGGCCATTATATATATAATATATCTATATTATATATACTTCGTCGATTTCAATTCTAAACGTATTTTATAAATCATTTTAAATTCGTTTTCAAAATAATTTCAACTTCATATTCAATTTCTAATCAAAATTGAATATTCCATATCATCGATATATAAATGATAATATTTTCAAAACATTAGATTTTGAAATCAATTCCTTTTCGATATTCATTATAAAATTGAATAAAATCGATATAAATATCATTCACTTCAAAATGGCGTCAATCTAATCAACACGGCTATATATATTTCAGTAACTTCGTTATTCTATTCAACAAATGAATATTTTCTTCAACACATGAATTTTCTGTTATTCAACACATGAATATATATTTTGTCCGACACATGAATTTTCTTTATTTTCCAACTTGGAATGAGGCCCAATCAATTACCATACAATGTGATTGATATGGATTTCATACACACACATACACTACAACAATCAAACACAGTCAACCATCACCCAAAGTGCATTCTACACTGCATAAACATCAAATATAAATATTTAACGCTTACACAGTCTGTCAACCCATCGATTGAAATACAACTAAACAATCAAGATTAGTGTACATCAAATATCATCCCAATACCCGTGTGGGGTTTCAAATCAACAAACACAGATTTTTATTTGTGCAGTTGGGCGATGTGTAAAATTTATCGTCCCAATCAATATCAGTCAAATGGGTGTACATAAATAAATCGTCCGATTTGTTTATAAATAATTATTTTATATACACGTTAAAAATTATATTTTTAACTATAAAATATTTTATTCATTCCACATCACACAATAAAATTTTCACAACACATCAATCAAACAAACAAGTCATTCATGGTCTGTGGACGACGGGTGTCGGGTGCTGCTAAGCACCGTCTGCATCCTAGTATATATTTCAAACTAGAAATTAAAATAAAAGTGAGGAGTTCTCACCGAGGGCTCCACTCCTCCAATCTTTCCTTCTGAACAGTTCGGTTTTCGTTTTGATTTCAGTCAATACCATCGCCAACTTTTCTCGCTGTTCACAATAAAAATCATATTTTTATCCTCTCTATAATATAAAAATCATATTTTGATATCGTTTACTTCATATATAAGAGATCATATTTTTAAACCAATTTCAATTATATAAAATCGTATTTTTATTTCGCTACCTATAATAAAAATCACATTTTTATATCGTTGTTTATATTTTAAAGATCATATTTTTAATGCTACTTATATGAATAAAAATCATATTTTTATTCTCTATTCTCATATATAAAAATCAAATTTTTATACTGTTAAAAATCCTAACTTTATTTCGATAAAAATCTAGACTTTTCTATGTAAAAATCTAAGCTTTACAAATTAATAATCCTTGCCATAAAAAAAAATAAAAATTTTGCTTTATAAAAATCAAATTAAAATAAAATAAAACCGATTTAAACAATACATTATGTAAAACTCACCTTGTTCATCGAAGGAGGGGTGTTTGGAGAGGCTGAGGCGCACAGCAGAGGGGGGGGGGGGGGTTCAGTCGCCGGCGGCGGGAGGATGAGGCGGTGGGTTTTTTTTCTGGGTTTGGGGCGGTTTTGTGGGTTTTGGGGAGGGTGGTCGCGGGTTTCAATAAAAGAGGACGGAAGAGAAGGGAGCGAGGGTGGTGGGCGATGGCTGGAGAGAGGGCCACGGCGGTCGCGCCGACGGAGGGAGGTAGCGCGGTTTTCCGCGCTAGCGTTTTTTTTTCTTTTTTTCGATCTGTTCTGAAGTGAACGACATGGGGAGGAATAAAGGAGATAAAGGAGTTGACTTTTTTAATTTAATTACATATTCAATTAATTTAATCTACCAAAAAGTTATCTTCCCTTTCGAACTCCAATAGAGGCCCAACGACTGTCGTCCCCAACTAATTACCCCCATTCTGAACACAATAGGATATGTATCGTAAGATGATTCAATCGTTACAATCAGTTTTCATCAAAATCAAAATATAAAGCTATATATTGAATTTGAACGCGCATTTCTATTTACCGGGGCCACATACGGACTCTAAAAATTCCCAAAAAATATTTTCTAGCTTCGTATTGATGACACGGTCCTAACAAAACTAATTTCGTCGAACTCTGAGACCGTTTGAAAAATGGTCATTTTCCAGTCGATTAATTTCAACTGAAACTGGTCAAATGTGTTTAAATTCGCCACGCTCACATGTTGACTTCAAAAATTACGAATTTTGGAATCTAGCAATAACTTGACATTTCGGATCCAACAAAAGTAGTTTCGTCGAAAACCGAGGTCGTTTGCAAAAATTCAATTTTTAAGGGTTAGAATTCCACAGCGACTATTCTGAATTTTCAATTGGGCATAACTTTTGATTCCCGCTATGAAATTTTGATTTTTCGAATTCGTTGGAAAGATATTTTCAAATAGATTCTAATATTTTTGGTTTCACTAAAATCCGGTTTATTTTGAATCCTGTACATTCATTTGAAATTTAAAATCGAATTTTCGAACTACCACTCCATTTCCAGTTCCTTTTATAATTAAAAATAAATATTTATATTCTCCCGTCGATTCAAATAAATATATACGTTCTAATTCTATTCAAAATAAATTTCTCGTCGTAATTATTTAAAATAATTCACTTTAAATATTCAAAATTCACTAGAATTGCCAAAATAAAAATTTTAAATTGGCTCTGATTTCCGGGTTATTACAATCTCCCCCACTTAAAACTTTTCGTCCCCGAAAAGGAACGAAGCTGAAAGTTGTTTTACAAATCAACTCAACTTCCATTATTTCCATTATGGCCTAAGTTCTTCAACTTTTCAGTTTCGAAGAACTTTTCAAATTTTTCAAAAATTTGGCTAACACCCTAAATTTTCGAAAAATTTCTCCATAACCTCCCCTGCACCGAGAGCTTCGGGATATTGCAAATAGCCTCCCATGGCCCTCACCAATCCAAAAGAAAAAGCCAAGCGGCTAGCCAGTCGGCTTATAAAATCATCAAATCCCCAAGAAATACAATAAACATGTACCTATTTGTCGGGCAAACAATTTTATTCTTCTGCTCTAGCCTCCTTCCTATGACCTGTTCAATGTATATACATGTATATGCATGCAATTGTAATCATTTTTCAATACAGTTCAATATTCGGTTCAATTTGACATAATGGTTCAAAATTCTAACTAATCAAAACAATAATCAAACAACACAATCAGCAATCAATTAGTTGATTATCTTTTCAAATTCATAACTTGGATACATAGTCAAAAAATCACATTTTTGATGCCAGATCACAACAATAAGCCCTATCTAATTTTGGTTCTCACACCAGTCAATTGGAATCATATAGAAATCCCACTTTCGTCACTCGAACATAAATTCTGATGATGTTTCGAACCACCATCAGAACATCCACGGGCGACTAGAGTGTGATTTTATATCTATCCAGTATATTAAAACTTCAAATACACGCGGATCAGACGTATACGCAAAATCTTTATATACTGGATTGTCCAAATTCAATATAAAATAAATAATCAAATACGAATAATTGATTTAAATTTTCAAAACAAAAATTGTTTTCATTTTTTATGTTAAAAACATCACTCTTCACACTCGTTCTAGGATACTACTGATCCCATCTCTAACGAGTTATTCCCATTGGATATTACTAATCCAATCTCTGATGAATTCTTTCGTATGGTTCTAATGTGTCTTGTTCTCGAGCTCTGTAAACCAGAGCTCTGATACCAAGCTATAACGACCTGAACTTCCCCGGTAAGGAAAGCACGGATTGAATTGAGAACAAGCCACATCGGAACGTAAACAAAAGAACATTTCATTGTTTATTACAACAATTCCATTAGAATAAAAGAATATACAGAGTATGAATAAATATTAAACATCATAAATTATCAGAGATTTAAATACATTACTGCAGTGGAAAATAATACAAAACACAACTGGAAGTAATACACGGATACAGGCTTTCCGAATGTCGCTTCTGCTGTAAATCAGGATCCTATGAATATAAATCTGCAAAACCAAAACTACTAGCTACCCGTGTGGAAAATAGGGGCACCCAGAGTTTAGGTTAAAACAATAAACTCCAGGTCAGTCATGGGACTGGTGTGAGAACTAAAACAGTTATTAATCTTTATTTTAAAGTTAGGTAAATCAAGGGACCACGCCATATAACACGGAACGGGTTTCCTCCCAAGAATACCAGTGCATAAAACAACAACACAATGCTAAATAAAGAACAATGAAGCTATTATAAGACCCAGGTCCCATCACATAATGCAACGCAAGCCGAAGGATAGGGTTTTTACCTTATAATAGCCAAGAATGCTTGGTACGTGAAATTTCATGTTTTATTATTACTATAAGTGTATAGTGTCAAAACAATTTCAATCATAAGTATCAATCATAGACGGCATAAGTGCCCCATACCACTATGTCGCCATACTAGGCTCTACAATCAAAACCGCAAAGTCACGTATCGGAAGTTGGATTTCCATTTGTGAACCGAGGCAAGGGATCGCCCTCACCGAATTCGAGACTGTCTAGCCCGAGCCTCAGGACCCAGACACAGGTGAGCCCTTGGATCATCAGGGCCGGTCCACCGATGTGGATTAAAATGCCTGAACACTGCGTTTCCCCGCCCTTTGGGGCGTAAATGAGCCAAATGACCCCATTAGCTCCACATAGTCACCAATATATCTGAGGTGCCTCGCAATCCAACAAACACACAGGTGAAAATAATATAAATGTCAGGGCTGGTAGGTCACTGACACCACCCTAGCTAGAAGGAATCACAAGTCCTCCCTGAGGTCCTCTCCCATTTCTGGTTCACAACCGGGGTGTGAGGCTCGCGAATCAATGCTACACAAAGCTATGCCACACAGGCCGTGCTTTGATCATCAACCACAAGACTCTGCTTTTCAACAGAAGCCTTGATCATTTGCATCTTAGCATGCCACACAGGAAAACCACTCCATGCAATCGATATCCATCAATCACACAGAATGATATCCAATGTCAGACACATAGTCCATTTGCAAGTCCGTTCTGGGTCTGAACGAAACCGGAGGCTCCTTGTACCTCGCATATCCATCGATCTCCAAGTACGTCTGGACGATCACCAACTGATTCCCTCCTCTTGGGTGTACAACCCAATCAAAATCATCAGTAATTATCCAAATGATGTGAAGACCTCCGTTCTTCGACCACCGTCTTCATCCTCGACACATCGTCGAATCAGTTATTCAGAATGGGACAAACCCAGTCTTTTTGAATAACTCGCGTATATGATAAACAAGTGTTACACAAACACAACATACGCCTCATTCCAATTCAGAATATTCTTTTATTCAAATATTTTTATACTTTGGGAAAGGTTCCCATTAATTTTATCAAAGATAAATTCTTTAAATTTATTCTTTAATCTTCTTTTGAATATCAATTCAAACAAAATTATGGTTTATCCAAACTAGTGGGGATTAGCGAACCTTACCGAAGTAATCCTTGTTAAATTTCCCAACCCCAGCCTATTCATCCCATGAAGTAAAACTGGTCATACTTCATATCTAACACCACTGTGTTATCGGTAAATTCAATTACCATTTCACGTTCAAATCTAATTAAAGATTTAACTATCGCCTGAAGCAAAACTGGAGATACTCCATTCTCGATCATTTCCATCTAATTAAAGACTCATTAAAACTCCACTTGGTTTTAATCTTCCCAAAAATCACTATTAATGATTATTTAACTTGGGAAATCATATCCTGTCTTTAACTGGGTGAAAGAACCAATGTCATTTAAAACACGGTTCACGATAAACCCAAAATCACATTCTATTCCATCAGCCTTTAACGGTAAATTAGCAAGTGAACAATTCCCTAAGTAATAACCCCGAAGGCCGAAACCAACATCAGATCAATACCCAAGAAACCATTCAACTAAACTAATCTCCAGTTAGTTTTTGATTTTCTTAACTCCGTTGGGTCTAAGAACAGTATTATTAAAGATACCATTCACGACAACCCAAAATCACATTCCATTTACAATGGAATCTTCATGGAAAACAAATCGATATATATAATCGATATAAACTTCCATATCCGACTAATAATATAAATGGAATAACGGCAAAGCCTTTTAAATTCCAGATATATTAGTTATCTTCCTCCACAGAAATTCACTTCGATTATTACCAAATCGAATTCCATTCCATTCCAATTTATTTTATTAAATTGGAAAACTTTACTTTGGAAAATCTCCTTTAAATCTTATCAAAAAGATTTATAAATTCCAAATCCCATTTCACTTTAAATCGGGTTAAAGAACGAGTGTTACTTAAAACACCGTTCACGATAAACCCAAAAAAATCAATTCAAATTCAATTATTGGAAATTCTGGTTACTTTTAAAACCCTTTCAAATCCAATTTATTTATTTCAAAAATAAATGGATTATAATTCCAGTTCAAAACTAGTTCATTTCGATAAAAAACTATTTTTATCTTTTCAAATATGGAGTTTTTCATCCCAATTCTTTCCAAATCATTTCTTATGATTTTACACAAATTATTACTATTTTTAATAATTTTATCAAGGCCCGTACAGTCGATTTCCATAAACGGTCATCGAACTGCACTTACAGCGACCTTTTCCAAATTTGATTTGGACATAATTCCAAATCCAACCGTTAGATTTCAAATCTCTAATATTCTTAGAAAGCTCTTTTCGATACGAACCCAACAGTTCCGGTTGTAGGAGAATCCGATGGTCGGATCTCCCGTAATATCCATTCGAAGACAATGGTCGAAATTCGCGAACTATCGCGGCGCGTTCTATTCAGGCCATTATATATATAATATATCTATATTATATATACTACATCGATTTCAATTCTAAACGTATTTTATAAATCATTTTAAATTCGTTTTCAAAACAATTTCAACTTCATATTCAATTTCTAATCAAAATTGAATATTCCATATCATCGATATATAAATGATAATATTTTCGAAACATTAGATTTTGAAATCAATTCCTTTTCGATATTCATTATAAAAATGAATAAAATCGATATAATTATCGGTCACTTCAAAATGACGTCAATCAAATCAACGCGGCTATATATATTTCAATAACTTCGTTATTCTATTCAACAAACGAATATTTTCTTCAACACATGAATTTTCTTTAATTCAACACATGAATATATATTTTATCCAACACATGAATTTTCTTTATTTTCCAACTTGGAATGAGGCCCAATTAATTACCATACAACGTGATTAATATGGATTTCATACACACACGTACACTACAATAATCAAACATAGTCAACCATCACCCAAAGTGCATTCTACACTGCATAAACATCGAATATAAATATTTAATGCTTACACAGTCTGTCAACCCATCGATTGACATACAACTAAACAATCGGGATTAGTGTACGTCAAATATCATCCCAATACCCGTGTGGGGTTTCAAATCAACAAACACAGATTTTTATTTGTGCAGTTGGGCGATGTGTAAAATTTATCGTCCCAATCAATATCAGTCAAATGGGTGTACATAAACAAATCGTCCGATTTGTTTATAAATATTTATTTTATATTCACGTTAAAAATTATATTTTTAACTATAAAATATTTTATTCATTCCACATCACACAATAAAATTTTCACAACACATCAATCAAACAAACAAGTCATCCATGGTCTGTAGACGACGGGTGTCGGGTGCTGCTAAGCACCGTCTGCATCCTAGTATATATTTCAAACTAGAAATTAAAATAAAAGTGAGGAATTCTCACCGAGGGTTCCACTCCTCCATTCTTTCCTTCTGAACTGTTCGGTTTTCGTTTTGATTTCAGTCGATACCATCGCCATCTTTTCCCGCTGTTCACAGTAAAAATCATATTTTTATCCTCTCTATAGTATAAAAATCATATTTTGATATCGTTTACTTCATATATAAGAGATCATATTTTTAAACCAATTTCAATTATATAAAATCGTATTTTTATTTCGCTACCTATAATAAAAATCACATTTTTATATCGTTGTTTATATTTTAAAGATCATATTTTTAACGCTACTTATATAAATAAAAATCATATTTTTATTCTCTATTCTCATATATAAAAATCAAATTTTCATACTGTTAAAAATCCTAACTTTATTTCGATAAAAATCTAAACTTTTCTATGTAAAAATCTAAACTTTACAAATTAATAATCCTTGCCATATAAAAAATCAAAATTTTGCTTTATAAAAATCTAATTAAAATAAATAAATCTGATTTAAACAATACATTATGTAAAAATCACCTTGTTCATCGAAGGAGTGGTGTTTGGAGAGGCTGAGGCGCGCAGCGGGGGGGGGGGGGGGGGGGGGGTGTTCAGTCGCCGGTGGCGGGAGGCTGAGGCGGTGGGTTTTTTTCTGGGCTTGGGGCGGTTTTGTGGGTTTTGGGGAGGGTGGTCGCGGGTTTCAATTGAAGAGGAGGAGAGAGAAGGGAGCGAGAGAGGGCGAGGGTGGTGGGCGATGGCCGGAGAGGGGGCCACGGCGGTCGCGCCGACGGAGGAAGGTAGCGCGGTTTTCCGTGTTAGGTTTTTTTTTCGATCCGTTCTGAAGTGAACGACGTGGGGAGGAATAAGGGAGTTAAAGGAGTTGACTTTTTTAATTTAATTATATATTTAATTAATTTTATCTACCAAAAAGTTATCTTCCCTTTCGAACTCCAATTAAGGCCCAACGACTGTCGTCCTTAGCTAATTACTCCCATTCTGAACACAATGGGATATGTATCGTAAGATGATTCGATCGTTACAATCAGTTTTCGTCAAAATCAAAATATAAATCTATATATTGAATTTGAACGCGCATTTCTGTTTACCGGGGCCACATACGGACTCTAAAAATTCCCAAAAAATATTTTCTAACTTCGTATTGATGATACGGTCCTAACAAAACTAATTTCGTCGAATTCTGAGACCGTTTGAAAAATGGTCATTTTCCTGTCGATTAAAGTCAACTAAAACTGGAAAAATGCGTTTAAATTCGCCACACTCACATGTTGACTTCAAAAATTACGAATTTTGGAATATAGCAATAACTTGACAACCCGGATCCAACAAAAGTGGTTCGTAGAAAACCGAGATCGTTTGCAAAAATTCCATTTTTAAGAGCCAGAACTCCATAGCGACTATTCTGAATTTTCAATTGGGCATAACTTTTGATTCCCGCTATGAAATTTTGATTTTTCAGATTCGTTGGAAAGATATTTTCAAATATATTCTAATATTTTTGGTTTCGCTAAAATCCGGTTCATTTCGAATCCTGTACATTCATTTGAAATTTAAAATCGAATTTTCGAACTACCGCGCCATTTTCAACTCCTTTTATAATTAAAAATAAATATTTATATTCTACCATCGATTCAAATAAATATATACGTTCTAATTTTATTCAAAATAAATTTCTCGTCGTTATTATTTAAAATAATTCACTTTAAATATTCAAAATTCACTAAAATTGCCAAAATAAAAAATTTAAATTGGCTCTGATTTCCGGGTTATTACAATGCAACTAGTAAGAAATTTCTAGCTACTAAATTTTTTAATTACAAAATGACCGATGATCGTCCAGTTGTAGAGCAATTCAATGATATCATGCACATACTTAACCAATTCAGTCAACATAAATTAAATATGGATGAGGAGATTAAGGTCTCATCGATAATAGACAAATTACCCCCTTCTTGGAAAGATCAAAGGAAACTATTGAAACACAAGAAGGAGGATATGAGTCTAGACGACCTTGCGCAGTATTTGCAAGTTGAACAACAACTGAGACAGAAAGATGCTCAGGATGAAACAGTTGTTGATACATCAAAAGTCCATATAGTGGAGGAAAAGAAAGCAAATAACGCTTCGAATAACTCTTCTAATAAGAATATGAAAGGGCAGAACAACAATAATTCCCAGAACAAGAAAAGAAAAAATGGTTGCTACTTTTGTGGTAAATCAAGACATTTCAAAACGAATTGTCGCTTCTGGAAAAAGAAGCAACAATCTGAAAATGAAAAGTTTGCAGCGGTCATATCAGAAGTAAATATGATTGAATAAGACAATTCTTGGTGGATCGATTCTGGTGCTACTAAGCATATCTGCATAGATGAGAATCAATTCAAGAAACTGGAACAAACCAAAGATGAAGAATACCTATACATGGGAAATTCAGCAAAGGTGGAGGTCAAAGGGAAGGGGACTGTGGATTTGGAATTCACGTCCGGAAAAGTTCTGACATTGAATGATGTATATTATGTACTTGAAATTAGGAAGAATCTTGTTTTGGGAAGTCTTCTTAATAGTTTGGTTTCAAACAAGTCTTTGAGTCAGACAAATATGTGTTGACCAAAGGTGGTGTGTTTGAAGGAAAATGGTACATATGTGATGGTATGTTTAAACTGAATGTTGATATTAATAAAAGTATGAATTCTGCTTATATTGTTGACTCATCACATTATGGCACAATAGACTAGGACATGTTAATCATAAATGCATGCTTGACATGATAACACTGAACCTTATTTTCAAACATCAAAATGATATGCTAGATAAGTGTAGGATATGTTCATTAACAAAAATCACTAGAAAACTATTTCCTATTAAAGCGGAAAGTGCAACAAAATTGTTACAACTTACTCATAGTGATGTATGTGATACGCATAGTACTCACTACAAAAAATTCTGCTTTTAGATGCATCAAATGGAAGCTTTTGAATGTTAAATGCTTCACCTACTTGTCCTGGCGGTGTTTTTGGCTTTTGATTCTAGGCAGACTTAATTTTTTTCATTCCCGCTTTCGGTTCTGCGTAACATTCAGACTCTTACGTTGCTTGTACTGCCAAACAAAATAAAGACCTAATTCTTTTTTCATTCCCGCTTTCAATTCCACCTACTCTTTTCAAATCTCTAAAACAAAAGTCCTAAAATTTTCTATCTCAAATCCCCAAAAATTAATTCAATCCAGCCTGAGTCTGCTCGTTTGAATCGTAGTTTGTCAATCATTTTTGAGATGCCGATGTTGGTTTAGTTTCTCTTTTCTAAAATTATTGCCCCCCCAGTCCCCTTCCTTCTCCTTCCACCTCCACTACGGCTCATTTGAACCACCACTTTCAAACCTTTGATGCGGTAATTACATGCGTTTTTGTTTCTTATCTTTTTATATATAGCGTTAATCAATCCTTTTAATGAATTTTAGGTTGTATTAATGCTAGGGTTTCCTTTGGTTTAGTAGAAAAACCTGTTTGCATGTGTAGAAGCGTTGGCGGCTGTGATTACTTATTTTGCTGGACTGTTGTTTGTGTGATTTTAGGTTTATAGTGATTGTAGTTGATTACACACTGCGTGTTAGCGCTTTTACAAATATATCCCAAAATCTCAATGCAAATTATGAGACAGTTTAAGAATTGTGCATCCCGATTAAATATATGAAGATAATGTACCTTAGCTATACAATGGTAATCAGAATGACATGCTCATCCCGATTTGAATGTTATTCAACTGACCATAATATGAAATAAAAAATTGGTATGTGCATGTCATTATGTTACTACAATTGAGGCAAGATCAACCAAGCTCATTATTCCCTTTCTTACTTCTTATCTTGTCACCTAATCATCACAATTAGGACAAAGGTTTTATGTTATCTTAGGTAGACATGTAAGCTTCAACTGACTTTAATGTATAATATCTGAAACCAAACCCAAAAAAGAGATAGTGAGTGACGTTTATAAACAATTAAAAGGAGTACTATTTGGTTGAACGATGAATGGTTGATGAATAAAAAGTACTGTTAAAGCTTAATTGTGAACTAAAACCAGCATTCTTGCATAATGAAACCAAAATAAGTGCAATTTAGAGGTCTAATATGCATATATAGCGTTTTAATGGTTGTTTAAGCATGCGCTGAATCTTTATTTTGTCAGGTTGCATAAGTGCTCAAACGACAGAACATATAACCAGCACTGGTTATTCATTTTATTGGTGATGCTTTGGTTCATGCCATGCCTCAACTTGATTATCGTTTTATCATACAAATGTTATGAACACCCGCTGCATCGTCGATAAATATACAAATTAGCACATCACATTCTTTATTTAGTGTCGTAGGTGGTGAAATTTTACACAATAATATTCACTGGAAAAGTTTGTAAGCATTGGACCTTTAAAGTTTAACAAATTTGCATCTTGGTTGTTCACAAGTTTTGCTTGATCATTCAGTTTTATAAGAATTATTTCCTATAGCTGCATTTTTGCCAGTTGCACTATATTATATATGATATGAGTGCTATAGTTGTCGCTATACCTTTTGAAAGTGGGTGCAGTCATTGACTGACTAAATATATCCTAAGATGCCACATTTCAATGCAAATTATGAGACAGTTTAAGTAGTTATTGAGTTTTTTCATTTGCTTTTTATTTGTACTTCTAACACACACAAAAATTTGGCTGACAAAAGGACACTAACCACTAATGGGAAACCGAAAAGTGAATCTAAAGACAAGGAGAGGACACATAAAAAGCATAAGGATAGAGATTTACGTAAGGAGCATTTGAAACATAAACATCATCACAAAGATAGGAGTAAGGATAATGAATTGGATAAAGATACAGAAAAGAAGAAAGAGAAGGTAATTGTCCGTTGCTTATGTTTTCTTTTGACGAGGCTGCTTCAATATCTCCCCTTATGTTTTTTTGTATTAAATCTTCATGCCTTTTGTTTCAGAAGAGAAAACTTGAAGGTAACAAGGAACTTTCATACATGCACAAACACAAGAAAAGAAACGTATCAGATGCATTAATCATGGGTATCATGGCCTTATCAGAAAGTTATCTGAATTTCTTTCGTACCCACAGCTTAGAATGCATACTTTATTGTTTTCTTCTTTCTACTAGAAATTTGTTCATATGCATGGTTTGTTTTCTTCTTTCTAACTGTTTCTTTCTTTCAGCATAAAAGCTCAAAGGGCGATGAACTGGATCATTACTCATTTGTTTTACCACATTACCTATGTGTAAGATTTTGTTAACTTTTTTTTTGGCATTCTGCTGCCATGAATAAATTTGTCTTTGAAACCTGTTTATATTATTTTTCCAAACCGCTTGCTAATTTTAATCTAGTGAATAAGCTTTTCCCTAGTCTTTGATGAATAATTTTGACAAGCTGCTTCCATGAATAATTTTGATCAATTTTGAAACAACTGGAGTTTCAGTTACAAAAATAGACCTACGTGATTTTATCATCATGTTTTCCTTAATTTTTTCATAAATCATAACTTAATTGAAACCATTATTGTACGTGAAGTAGACCATTGATGAGCCATATTAAGTATTTTCATTTTTGGTCTAAATTTTGGTGTTATAAGTATCTTATGATTTATGAACTTTGTCGTTTGCTCAAGCTTTTCGCTTCAAGGAATTTTTTATTCCAAAAAATGGAGAAAATCATTGTAAAATTTAGTTTTACATAAGATGACTACTCTTTTTTTTTCAGGGTACCTATGTAATATGCATTCTTGCATCTGAGTTGGGAGAAAAGGTAATCTATGTAATTTGGTTCCTAAGTTTTGCATACTTTGAATAATTTTCTAGTTAATGAATAATCTAATTTATCTTTGAATTCTCAATTTTTATGTACTTTAAATAGTTTTGCATACTTCGAATTATCATTTTCTGTTTATTGAATAATTTTTTGAAATGTGTAGTGATGTTAAGAGAGAAGCAGAGCCTATAAAGGCGTTGTTGTTTGCTTCCCATACTCATTTAGATATATTGGATCAAAGTCAGGTTGAACTCAAGAACTCGCCCACCAGTACTAGTATCAACCCACATATAAAACAGTATGTTTCCTCAATTCATTTACATTTTTTTAAGAAAATATATTGTCAGTATGTTAGCCATATCTACACTCTGACAAAAGTTTATTTTATTCACAAAAGACACTGAATCAATTTTGAATACATGTTGTACAAGAAGAAATACGACTCTTACTCTTATGATTATAATCACACCATTCATTTATGCATTAGTTACACTGAGCATCAAAGTTCTTGATACTTCTGATTAACTTAATGATGGGTGATGGTATCTGAAACTTGAAGAAAAATATAGTAGATTCCTTTAAGAAACTGTCTTACACATGAGTCATGCTGTCATGGTATATTTTTGTATGCTATTCCTGTTTCTACATAGGGAAGGACACTGTTCATTCCATGTATACACAGATCTCTCACTTAAATTACAACATCTTAAAACTTTGACGTAAGAAAAAACTTTGATTCTTTATTCTTTAGATGTGGCCTAATAGATCACATTGATAAGTTTGTAGAAAGGCAGTTTGTTGTTTCTAACGTAAGGTTTATAGTCATAAGAGAATTTCCTGTTCAAAGCTTCATAATTCTCTCCTCCTATATTGGCACTTCTGAACATGAAACAACATGGTAATTTCTTCTGCTTGAAATTTCTTAAATTAAGAATTTTTTGATGGTTTCATGGGCAAAAAGATTATGGATTATATTTGTCTAACCAGATTTTTGGTTCTTTGATGCTCTTAATATGGCTGTTAACTTCGGTTTTGATGTATCCATTGATTATGGATTGAATTTTGTCTCTCTTAGGAAATAAAATATAGAGAGCAAAGAGTAGAAAATTTCTGCATGTTGGATATGCAATCATAATTAATACAAAAAATCATGTCGTGGATGATTTTCTAGAACTCACATTTTAGATATAATGTTATTAGATCTGGTTATGTTGAATTTACCGCATATCGATTGTCCTTCTGTTGAAAAAATTGGATTCACTAAAGTGTGCTTGGGCAATGGCAGTAGGGATGATTATTTGGGGTTATCTAATAAATCCTCTAAATGTATGATTACCAAGTGTAATGTTATTGAGTTGAACATAAAATTTAGGACTCGGTTTTTATTTATTTATAAATAGTGATTTGTATAAAGAAGATTCTATTATCTCTATTTATAATGAAGGGAATTTTGGGTTAGATTATGTTTCTGTTAGCTACTTACAAGATGATGATAATTGTTGTTTAAATAACGATAAGAGGTATAGTTTTGATGGTAGCAGTATTAGTTTTCTGATAAGGGGGTTGAATCCAGGAAGCTGAGTTAACAGAAACATACCTGTATTGTGGGTGAATTTCCTCTTGTGTGCATATTTCTTCATGTCAATGATCACTCATTTATCACCAACATGTGCACAGTTATTACAAGTCATTTCTTTTGCCAAGTTATATGTCTAATTATGTGTTTATTGCTTCTCCTGTTTTAGAAGGATTAATGGTTTATCAGCTCTATGGCGATGAGAGTACGAATCTTTTCAGATTTTGGGTGCGTAGTTTTTTTTTGTCGATTTTATTTTATTATTCAGGAGATGACGCCTCCTCTCTTTAGTGTTCTTAGGATTGAAGAATGATTGAATTATATCATGCTGTTGTTAAAAGTGCATGGCTGCAGGGTTTTTTTTTTTTTTTTTTTTTTTTGTGGGTATCTTCAACAAAAAAAAAATTCACATGCAACCGAACTTTGGACCTTTGTACCAAGTTCCTGAAGGACATTAGCACGTCCATTAGCTCTGGTTTTCAAATATTGCCCAAAGTTGCTAAAGGACATGTTGGTTATTACTGAAGAGATGATGATCTTATGAAAGAGAACTGATCCAGGTTTTCATTTGAAGCTACCGTTCATGACCCGGTTTGAGCCCGTTCAAGTGACTCTCTAGACTGATTTGGTAAGGGATATTCCATGTGGCTCCAAAGGAGGTGTGATGATCAACTCTGATAAGACCTTTTCTGGTGTAGTGTAGCTTGAAGCACTACTGGTACCCTTTTATCTTATTCCGCGTCCTCATTTTACCCTTTTTTGTTTTGTCTAGTTAATGTAGTCGTTTATAATTTCTTAGCAATAGGAAAAGTGGCACATAATACAGTAGGTTGTCTTCCCTTAACCAGGCAAAACACACAAGAGTAAAGCCTTTTTGGCACTTTTGAATAATTTTGTGCATGATTACTGTCACTTGCATGAGACTTACTGTTATTATAGGCTGCCCATTTAGATGTCCGTTGTTTTGTACCTTTGCCTTTTTTCCTGATAACAAGACTGAGACATGCACTCAAACTTGTGGTTTCCACCCAAATTTTCTTGCCAGCTAATATACCCACATATAGCTAAAATAGGTACGACTATTGGAAAATTACATGAAACATGTGTTATACTGACAGATTATAATACAAATATTCCCCCTTATGCAATGGCTTGGGCATGTGGTTTACAAATTCTATTTTATGCCATATGAAATACTGTATGCACGCTATATTGTATTGACATAACCATCAAACTCTTACTGGTTGACCTACGTTAATAAATATAAAATATTATGATTACTAAAAAGGAGTTTCAAAAAATCCCTTAGTTCATTATTGAAAATAAGTTGCTTTATCGTGATTTGTTTAAAAATACCATATTAAAGTTGCAAATATTAATTTGTTGGACTATCCCTTTGATTTGTTATAAAAGATGCATTGTAGATTATACAGGCTTGGTGATCATTCGTCTGTAGGACTATCATATTAAACTGCTATAACATGCACAAAATCGTTTTGTCTAGTTAAAGTACTCATTTATCCTGTTCTGCATCCTCAATTTTTACACTCGTGTGTTTTGTTTGGGAAGGGGAAGCAAAAAGGAAAGGGTTGGGTTGTCTTAGTTTTATTTAAGTTGGGCCTTACGGGCTGTAAATGTGCTTAAACGAAAAGTCTTTTTGTTTATAAAAACAAGCTTTTGAAACTAAAAAAACAAAAATCAGTTAGAAAGAAGATAGGAAGGAGGAACACCTGATGCATGCATTGCGTGCTTGCTTAGAGATAGTGTTTTGTTTTCTTCTTCATGGCCTTGGGTGGAGTATGGAATTAGTTAAACATAATTGTTTAACTGTAGTTTTATAAATAATAATAATAATAATAATAATAATAATAATAATAATAAGAGTCTTAAACAAAACAGCTTGTATGTATTAAAATCTGATATCAAGCTTATTCATTATTTTCTTTGGTATTTTCTCGTTCTCAAATTAAGCATATCAAACTCATTCCTGCTTTATTCCCATTGATATTTGTAGGTTTTAATTCAATGTCTTGATCCCAAAAGAGGTTTCAGGTTATAGGTATAGATAGATAAGATTCTTACCATTGACTGTTGACAACAAAAAGGATGTAAGAAATTCTTACCTTGACCGTTATACTTATGTACATGTAATTATATTTCCGAAGTGAAGAACAGCTGCATCAAAGAACTGGTGGTAATTAAGCTATGAAGAAGACTTTAACTATTATTTTGTTTGTACTAGTCGTGTAGACTTGTTTGTAAGCAATTGTGGTATGTGGATTCACTTATTTTGTCGAAATACTACTATTGAGATGATTACGAGTGTTATATTTGATATTGCTAGTAATGTGTTATTTTAAGTATTTAAATACGGTGATTATTGATTTTAGTTTGAAAATGATACTCATATGATTATTTGTTTTAATATTTCTATTATATATAACGATTGATGGAAATGTTACAAGCCATTAACTGTAAATAACCGCAACTAAAATGTCATGTACATTCAGTAAGTTTTAGTAGTGTTGAAAAAGTGCTACAAATGCAATTTACAAAAGATATTGTAGCTGAAATAAAACGCAACAAAAAACATATACTAGGACTGGAAAACCGCTACAAAAAAATTGAAAAATGATGCAAGTATCACTTTAGTTGCATTTTTAAGACGCTACCAAAATTTTTTTTTGTAGGGTTTGTGAAACGCTACAATATTTCCATTTTTGGTTGCGTTTACTAAAATGCAACCAAAACTTTCAGACTTTTAGTTGCATGTCGTATAGCAGCGTTTATGGGAACACTGCTAAAAGTTATTGCAGTCTTTTTGCAATGCTACAAAAGGCATTTTTTGGTGTAGTGACTCCTACTAGAGGTGGAAAGAAATATTTTGTCACATTCATAGATGATTATTCAAAATATTGTTATGTTTACCTTATGCATGCTAAAAATGAAGTGTTAAATTCATTTATGTCTTACAAAACTGAAGTAGAAAACCCGCGTGATGCTAAAATAAAAACACTTAGATCTGATAGGGGAGGTGAGTATCAATTTCCTGAATATCGTGAATCAGTAGGAATTATACATGAAACATCTATTGCTTATACTCCACAACAAAATGGAGTCGCTGAAAGGAAAAATAGAACTCTTACCGAAATGGTAAATGCAATGTTGTATAATTCTAGACTTAATACTAGTTTCTGGGGTGGAGCTTTACTTACCGCATGTTATATCCTGAGTAGACTACATCATAAGAAAAGTAAATTTACTCCTTATGAGCTTTGGAAGAAAAGAAAACCAAATCTTGATTATTATCGAGTTTGGGGATGTAGAGTGATAGTTCGATTACCTGAACCAAAAATAAGAAAATTGGGACAAGAGGCTATCGAGTGCATATTCTTAGGATATGCTCAACATAACAAAGGATACAGGTTTCTAGTAATAGAACCTAATATCTCTATTGAAGTGAATACAGTAATAGAATCAAGGGATGCAGTGTTTTATGGGAATAGATTCACATCTATTCAAAATAAACCGATTCATGAAACGGTGGAGGTCAATACACCTATTAATGAAATGGTAGAGGTTAATGAACCAACCAGTGAACCTGTAGAAAACACTGATGGAAATATCGATGAAGATGGTGATCCTCTTAGGAGAAGTAAATGAAGAAGGATAGAAAAATCTTTTGGATCAGACTTCGTCGTATATTTGGTTGAAGGATCTAGAAATAATGTAGAGTATCAATTAATGATATCTTCAACATAGAATCTGATCTTTTAACATATAATAAGGCAATAAAATCTCAAGATTCATCATTTTGGCAAGAAGCCATAAATGATGAAATGGATTCTATTATGGGAAATAAAATATGGAAACTAGTAGATTTACCTCCTGGTTCCAAACCAATAGGATGTAAATGGATATTTAACAAAAAGTTAAAAGCAGATGGCACAATCAAAAAATTTAAAGCAAGATTAGTTGCCAAAGGATTCACACAGACAGAAGGAATATATTATTTTGATACATATGCCCTAGTAGCAAGAATTTCAACTATTAGGACTTTAATTGCATTAGCTTCTATCTATAATTTTGAAATTCATCAAATGGATGTCAAGACTGCATTTCTAAATGGAGAACATGACGAAGAGATATATATGTCTCAACCAGAAGGTTTTGTAATGCCTGGACAAGGGCATAAAGTATGTAAACTTATCAAATCACTTTATTGTCTTAAACAAGCACCTAAGCAGTGCCATGAAAAGTTTGATAAAACTATTATATCCAATGGTTTTAGGATTTTTGAATCTGACAAATGTGTCTATAGCAAGTTTCATTCAGGTAAAGGTGTAATTATATGCCATTACATGGATGATATGCTTATATTTGGAATGGATACTTCGAGTATTGAAGAAACTAAAAGACATCTATCTTCATGCTTTGACATGAAAGATATGCGAGTACCTGAAATGATTCTTGGAATAAGAACCATGAAAACAAAAGATGGGTTATCAATTACCCAGTCTCATTACATTAAGAAAATTTTGAAAAGGTTCAGTCTATTCGATTGTAAACCTATGTCTACTCCGCTTGATCCAAATATGCAGTTATATACTAACACTGGAAGAGCTATAGAGCAATTGGAATATGCTAGAGTTATTGGAAATTTGATGTATGCAATGACATGCACACGACCAGATATTGCCTATGTTGTTGGTAAAATGAGTAGATATACTAGTAATCCTAGTAATATCCACTGGAATGCAATACATAGAATTTTAAAGTATTTAAAAGGTACCATAACTTATGGTATACATTACAATGGTTATCCGAGTGTAATAGAAGGATACACAAATACTAGCTGGAACACTGGAAGTGAAGATAATAAATCAACTAGTGGATGGATATTCACTCTTGGTGGGGGAGCAATATCCTAGGCCTTAAAGAAACAAACATGTATTGCTGATTCAACCATGGCTGCTGAGTTTACAGCACTGGCTTCTGGTAGTAAAGAAGCGGAATGGTTAAGGAATTTATTATTAGAAATTCTTGTGTGGCCAAAACCTATGCCACCATTATCTGTGCATTGTGATAGTCAATCTACATTATCACAAGCATACAACCAAGTATATAATGGTAAATCTAGACATATTGGTCTAAGACACGGTTTGGTTAGGCAAATGCTCACTGAAGGGGTAACTACCATAGATTTTGTGAGATCTAGCCCGAATTTGGCAGATCCATTTACTAAAGGACTTGTAAGGAATTTAGTGATAAAAACATCACAGAGAATGGGTTTAAAGCCTATACAATACAATCGCAGGCCTCAAAGAAACAAACATGTATTGCTGATTCAACCATGGCTGCTGAGTTTACAGCACTGGCTTTTGGTAGTAAAGAAGCGGAATGGTTAAGGAATTTATTATTAGAAATTCTTGTGTGACCAAAACCTATGCCACCAATATCTGTGCATTGTGATAGTCAATCTATATTATCACAAGCATACAACCAAGTATATAATGGTAAATCTAGACATATTGGTCTAAGACACAGTTTGGTTAGGCAAATGCTCACTGAAGGGGTAAACTACCATAGATTTTGTGAGATCTAGCCAGAATTTGACAGATCCATTTACTAAAGGACTTGCAAGGAATTTAGTGATAAAAACATCACAGAGAATGGGTTTAAAGCCTATACAATATAATTGCTAATGAAAGAAACTCAACTCAACATAATAAAGAAATTTGTTATCTTGAGTTCAAAGCGCAAAAGTACTTCATATGTTTGCAGTTGGAAGCACTATAATATTTAGTTTGAAAAACTAAGTATTATCATACATTCCAAGGAAAAGTGATGTTCTGCTTAGAACATAATAGGTTTATAACAGATATACTGTTGAGGTGTGTGTTATAAGGCACTTCTGATAAACCTACCTATATGAATGCAACGAAGGTGGTGCCGCCTTCTACGAGATTTTGGCTTGATCTCTAAGGACATTTCATGAAAGAAGATACAGACCCAAGGCCAATCCACGGGTCGGGCAAACGTACTATCTGGAAAATATGAAAATGAGTGCGTGATAATCACATCCGGTAGATCATATAGGATCGGTGGTTCAATGCTTAGTCAACCACTCCATCCTGATATACCTTGATGGGTTTTCACTACGTATAGATTCAGGTCAGTAAGACATCTATACTTATGCACAAATTTTCCTGTAGATAAATGACAAGAGGAATTTATTTAAAATTTTATGGAGGGTTGTTAGAGGAAATTTGAAATAAAGGAAAATTTTGATTTGTCCCACATCATAAAATATAATATAGTATGCAACTGTATATGTAAAAGCAGGATGTGTTATATCAAAAGAAAGAGGAGGAGAGATAAGGCAAGAACATAGCATACATGACATTGGCATGCTGATTAATATTTAAAAGGTCAAAATATGGGCCTTGGGGCTCTTGGGGTCTTGTGATTAGATGGGCCTTGAAATGCCAATGGGATTATTGTACACCAGATCAATTTTGTTTTGCTTGAAGGAATTATCAGTCGACTAGTGCTATTTGCACGAGTCCACTGCTGCAGAATTTTAACATTATCAGTCGACTGATTATTTACTTACCAGTCGACTGGTCATGTTTGAACTTGTGGGGTCTGTTTGATTTCAAACAAGCAGACACGACTATTTAAAATTAACAGTCTTATGCTCTAACCAATCGACTGGTACTGTATATACTAGTCGACTGGTACGAACAGTTGTGCCTGTTTCTGAAAAGAAACATATGCTACTGTTTAAAGAGTTGCAATCTTTTTTGAATAGAAGCAACCGTATCTCCTCGCTGCTATATAAACTGGATCGCATTTCAGTTTAGATTCACTTGAATTACTTCTCTACATCTTCTTTTTAATTCATACTCTGCCATTTCTTAAATATATTGCAAAAGGGTTCTAGTTCTTGCAGGCTAGAATTCAAATCTCTTGTCACTGCAGACGATTAAATCCAGATAGTGAATTGTCGTGTTTGTGCAACCACGTCGATTAAAGATATTCAATATCTGCTCCGTTGTATCTTCGAACATATTTGCCATTACTCGTGCACACAAGATAAGAGGGAAAATACTGTTTTAGGATAGCGATCAACACATCGTGCCTCGGAGATTTTTCAGAGAATCAACGACAAATATAGTCCAACAGAAAATACCTGACAGCAAGAAGACACCAGAAGGGAAATAAATTAGTAGTGGTGACGGTCGCCATGGCAAGGTAAAAAGTAACAAGCGAAAACGTAAAACTAACAAAATCAAATGAAATGAGGAGGGCATGGTGGAAGAAACTAAGGCGAAAAGGGAAGATTAAAGGGTTTTATTGATTTTGTTTTCAGAGAAGAGGGAACACAAAATATTGAGGGGGTTTAATTTGAGAAAGGTGACCACCAAAATATTAGAGGGAAACGAAATAAAAAGAGCGGCCACGACATAACTAGGAGGGAAAAAGTTGGAGCCAAAACTAAAAAAATTGATAAATTAAATCAGACGACATATAAAATATTGTTTGAATTTCAAGGTTGTACATAAAGAATTCACATACTTATTCACACAATAGGGTATTGTTTCCATATGTTGTGTGAAACAGTGGAAAATGTTGGGACAACAACAAATCAAACTTATGTTGTGTGATCATTGACTCACTGTTATCTGATTCGAATTTTGGTTCTTGAATTTTTTTTTGTTAGTATAATGTTGAATTATGTTTGCATTATTTGAACTGTCCCTTTGATTGCCTTGACTGGTTAAGTTCTGTTGATCACCCATAAATTGGGAATCAAACCTGAAATAACATTTTAGGGCGGTGTGCCCAAACCTCTTACAGATATGCCACCTTAGTCTATTGTTGTTGCCTTTCCCCTACCTCGTGATCTTCCATATGAGCCACCTCTACCATAGGCTTCATCTGATCTTTGACCATATGCCCCTCTTCCTCCAGTGAGGTAATCAGGTTTGTAAGGATAGTTTGGGTGATTCTTAGAATTGCAGCATAATTAATTAAGAATTTCCGAGGTGATGTAGCTTTCTGTTTCAGTCTGCCTTCAATGGAAAGAAGGGTTAAGCTCGCATATTGCTAGGTTAGTGATCTAAAGGAGATCATAGCCCCAACTGCCTTGTATACGCTATCTAAGTCATTAAGTATAGTAAGGAGATGTGCTCAGTCCCTGTCATCTTATGACTGATGACTCCATAAGATCGCATAGAGTTGTTATCTTGGTGAGATATTATCTGATGGTGAGGTTTTCCTTATGAAGCTAACTCTTACAGTGCATAATTCTAGCAGAGGATCGAGAATTGAAATTGTTGTGATTTGTGACATGAAATCACATATGTTGATGGAGACGAGGCGTGGATGTGCTTGGCGATAGTAGAGATGGTGTAGAAGCAGAAAGAAGGCAAGGAGGAGCAGTTCTGTGTCGAGCTTCAGCACAGACGTCTGACAGCATTTGGTCAGACGTCTGTTGTCAGGGTTTTGGTAACCCGAGAGCATGGACAGACGTCTGACATATATTGGTCAGACGTCTGAGCGGGTTTTTCAGCGGTTTTGACTTGGTCTTTCTGTGACTTGTTCTGCAAGTATTGAAGGGGCAAATTGGGTATTTTCCTAGGCCTTCTATTCTCCTATAAAAGCAGCACATAGGGTTGGATTAATGGGATTATGACCGAATAGAGTGGCGGCTGCGTGCCTCTAGGGCTTGGTGCCTCCAGTTAATCCAAGGGTTAGCCGTCATTCTTCATTATTCTCCTTCTCCAACAAGAGTTGTAGTCATCTAGATATTCTTTCCCTTTCTCAATAAGGTTATTGATTCTTGTTGTTTGTTTATTGTTGGTTGTTGAACTAGTGAGTGTAAACAAAAATTTGTTTTGAGAATCAATAAAGAGGGTGGTTGGGTGGAATATTTTATGTTTGCGCATGTGATGACATATCTGTGTTTGTTTCCATAGAAATCATCTTTAAGTAATTGGGTGAATAAGATCCTGGACGCTTCCGCAAAGGCGCAGTTTTTCATAACTGTTGGTATCAGAGCTAGATCATCGCAAAGCTTAGAGTGATTTTGGATTGGAAAAATCAATTTTTTTGACGTCGGATATGATGGCGCTGCTGGTGAATGAATAATTTTGATTGGGAATTTGAAGGCCTCAATGGTTTGGTTGATGGAGATGAAGAGAAGCCCTCCGATGTGGATGAGGGAAGATGGAAGAAGACGAAGATGTTGGCAATTGGTTTGATTTGCCTATACCTTGGTGATTCGATTCATGTTTTCGACAGGGGTCTTCACGTTGATGATGCTCAAGGGATCAAGAGTGATCGAGGAAGGAGCTCAGGTCAAGTGGTAGACGGGTGTCGATGTGGAAGGCGAATGACGGTTGAAAAACCTAGTCCACAGCAAGGTGGAGAGGTTAATTTGGTCACTGCTGATGTGTCCGACAGGGTCTTCACGTTGATGATGCTCGAGGGATCCAGAATGATCAAGGAAGGAGCTCAGATCAAGTGTTAGACGGGTGTCGACGGTATTGCAAGCACTTTTAGGCCGTTGGTTTATGCACGGTGCAACTCAGGTGGTAGATGCATCTTTTGCAGGCGGTGAGTTGTGTTTGTAATTGAGGTGTGGTAGTAGTCCTTTCAAATCGACTGGGTGTGATTGTTGCCCTAAAATCAATTGAGTCCCTGTACTCGGAACAGGTGGGGTGTATCTCGTTGCCTGGAAATCGAGGTTGGTTTTAATTGAGAGAAGGTGTCGTTGAAAGAGCTAGATGACTTGTGTGTTGGAAGTTCGTTTGATGTGATGCGATTTCATATCAAGGTGGAGTGTTGTGATTTGTGACATGAAATCACATATGTTGATGGAGACGAGGCGTGAATGTACTTGGCGATAGTGGAGATGGTGTAGAAGCAGAAAGAAGGCAAGGAGGAGCAGTTCTGTGTCGAGCTTCAGCACAGACGTCTGACAGCATTTGGTTAGACGTCTGTTGTCAGGGTTTTGGTAACCCGAGAGCATGGACAGACGTCTGACATATATTGGTCAGACGTCTGAGCGGGTTTTCTGCGGTTTTGACTTGGTCTTTTTGTGACTTGTTCTGCAAGTATTGAAGGGGCAAATTGAGTATTTTCCTAGGCCTTCTATTCTCCTATAAAAGCAACACATAGGGTTGGATTAATGGGATTATGACCGAATAGAATGGCGGCTGCGTGCCTCTAGGGCTTGGTGCCCTAGAGATGATTGGTGCCTCCAGTTAATCCAAGGGTTAGTCATCGTTCTTCATTGTTCTCCTTCTCCAACAAGAGTTGTAGTCATTTAGATATTCTTTCCCTTTCTCAATAAGGTTATTGATTCTTGTTGTTTGTTTATTGTTGGTTGTTGAACCAGTGAGTGTAAACAAAAATTCGTTTTGAGAATCAATAAAGAGGGTGGTTGGGTGGAATATTTTGTGTTTACGCATGTGATGTCATATCTGTGTTTGTTTCCATAGAAATCATCTTTAAGTAATTGGGTGAATAAAATCCAGATCGCTTCCGCAAAGAAGCGGTTTTTCATAACAGAAATTTTGATATATCGTATGCTAGAATTCATATGAGGTTCTGCATCCCGTGAATTGCGATAAGAGATAGGTATTAATAAAGGACAACAGACATGAGCACAACAAACTATATTGCCTTTGATGCGTTACAAACTCTGAATTAGTAATGAGTTTTTCTGCATGATCTGCTATGAACTGAGATGGTTTTAAGGACTATATTTTCAATGAGGCCTTGTAAATCGTAGCCTTTTATTGCGGTTTCAATCTAAAACGTACATATTAAGAATTTGTTTTCATCAAAGGTGACCATGATAAGTTAAGTTTGTGCGTTAATGATTATCTTTGAAGAATCTTCAAGAGCTTTCTGAGACGAATTGATACTGGGATTTCCATTATTTGAATCAGTTCTTGATTCAGGATCTTTATCCTTAGACATGATTCTTACTGTTTGGAGATAAGGAGTTGAAGTCAAGTGACTGGATTAAGAATCCTGAATTGATTTTTTTCAAGATAATTTGATAACTGGATATAGATTTATTGCTAGGAATGATTTGGGGTGGAGTTAGGGTTCTGATGACACTGCTAGACTTCAGCTCTCATACTGAGTTATAGAGGCATCACAAAACGGGGGCAAGAGTGTTGGGTGCTTAACGTTCTACACTGATATTCAATGAGAAGATCAAATGTTGAAATTTTGTAGAAGTTACAAAAGCAAGCCTCCAAAAGAACCTTATTTCAGTAATAAGACATATTTAGAAACATAGTATGAAAATAGGTAAACATACTATAATGTATATGTACAAATTCTAGTTCTGCACATGCTCATTTTGAAAAACAAGCATATATAAAAAAGAAAAATGGAGTTATTTTCATAATAAGTTTTCTATGAGGCCTATTATTGAAATATGCTTTTTAAAAAGACATATTTTTGAAAGGAACCTTAATTATTTTTAACTTTAAAAGTAGAATGTAATAGTACTGTAGAAATTGTACAATGTTAAACAATTAAAAATTAAGTGATACAAATGATATATATGTAGTTAAATACATATATTTATATGTAATATATGTAATAAAGAGGAAGATTTAAAAGATTTGGGAACTGGTAAGCAAGAAAGAAGTTAACAGAATATATCTAAAGAAGAAGAAACGGAGAAACCATATTAATAATGGTAATGGGAACAAAAAAGAGCATGATTTAAAGCAAATGGAGAAAAGAAAACATATTTTATTAATAGTTGTCTAAAACGCAAACTTTTGATACAATCGTGAAGTACCAAACTTGATTTCAGATATAAATTTTAGAAAATCGATCCTGCTTAAAACTAGGATTTAACCGACTTTTTTTTTTTTTTTTTTGCAAATTCAAAACATTATTTCATATGTATTACCAAATTTAACATCATCTAATCTAACATGGTGTCTAATAAATAAACTTCATATACATATTCATAATTTATTAATTAATAACAAAAACAAAATTTCATACTAATAACTAAATGTTTGCAATTTAGAAATAAGAATTTAAACCATTTACGCGTAATTACAGTAAAATACATCGATAAATATTTATATATGTATATTTTTTAAATATGTTAAGCACAAATAAAGGGAGAAGAAAACTTACTGCCTTTACACTCATTTTGCAAGCCTATAGTAAAGCAAATTTCTATCAATGAATCTGATAAAGTTACTCAATAATCACCTCACAACCACATTTTTTTACTTCAAAATTCGTAATTGCATAACAACAACAGGTGGTCAATTCGTAGTTAAAATGCTTAAAACAACAGTTAATAGGACAAACGTCATGTTAGGCCATGCTAACAACCTGAGCAACAACTGACAATCCAACACGTTGACTTCTAATTGGCCAGGTAAAAGAAACTAAAGTTGATTGATAAGGAAATCAAGAATGATATAACAGAGTATTTATGCCAAGATTAAATATGAAACTACACTTGTGTCCAAAAAACGGTTTATACTACCCTGAGTAGTTCCTCCTTCCACTGCAAGATCAACACCACAGAGTCGGTTCATTCTGTTGAGTCGTAGAGGGCGGGCTGAACCCAACAACCAATCCATCCCAAGCGATCTAAATACAGTCCATCTCCCATTAAGCAATACCGAGGCAATGCAATTTGCATTACTGACCACTGAGTATGATATTATTATTATTATACTGGTAAAGTGATACCTGGTGTGCCAGGCCTATGCAAATAGAAGTGGAGATAATAGGCCAAAAATTTGATTCGGACCCAAAATTATTTGAAACACTCAAGGCAAAAGCATAGCTGCTGGGCATTAAACCCAGATTACATGCATGAGGGCCAGAAGTTACAACCACGAGTTCAAATTTTCTGTACCCAAAATCTCATATCCTCCTATATCCAACCAATCATAACCCCTGATTTTCACTTTGTTACAATTAAGTCTTCTTTTTTTATTCGACTTAGTTGCAAAACGTAAAAATTAGAGGATCCTGATTAGTTGGGTACATGGAAACAGAGAAATTTGGGTATAGAGGATTTGCTCTATAACCACAGAGCTGAAGTAATTTTACATGCATATGTGAGATACATGTGATCATTCTAAAATAAAACTCCAACGTTGATATGTTTACCAACGTTCCGTAACGCTTTCCAACAGAGTCCACGGGGTATTTCCAGTAGCAACCAATGACAAATTTGAACACATGGCACTTTCGTTGATCAAATAGCCGTTGAAATTTAAAATTGTTGTTAATAGCCGTTGGTATTTGATGGTGACCTATAAGCCGTTGATAAACATTGAAAATTTGAGCATAATTTTTTTCTACATTCAAACATGACTCCTTCCATTAATACAAATCAATTAATGACCATAACAACTTCATTTCGAGCATATATACAACAACAATAAACACATATATGGCCAAACACTATATTCAACCCAAATTACCATGCGCATACAATCCAATATACACAACATAATCCAATATATATAACATCCAAAAACATTCAACATCTAACAAATCCACAAATAAACCCAAATTCACATAAAACAATATACAGTCCATCAAGATGTATCAACCACATCCTTATTCACTCAAAGCGTATATGTACTTATAATAAACCATAACAAAATGTAGCTCTCATCACACATCATCCCCCTAGAACCACCAAACAAAGTGAACCTCCTGCGTGGCTCCATAAACTCTGCCAAGCGCTGGTTCAACTGCACCTCACAACGATGATCACGCTCCTCAAGCTCGGCGATATGGGTTCGTCGATGTGTAATTTATGTTTTTCCTTGAGCCTCCTGATATGTCTTAGCCTACAAACAAAAATAAATTGTTATAATGCTTCCAACATCATAAACGTAATTTACATAACTTTAACTGAAAATTACCGCTTGGTTTCCACATGTATAGCGCGTGTTGCGGCGTGGTGAATCCATCACAGACTCAAAAATGACATCCTCCTCATCAACGGTCAAAGCTTGTTGTTAAGTATCCACTAGTAGTTGTGTCCGTGCTTGTTGGAACTTTTGTTGTAATGCAAAAGACAGTTAAATTTTACACAAAAGTATTTTAATTATATTTTAATTAATTTATAACTTTTAAATTAATTATATATATGCAGCAATTGTTTTATCATCATGATCCCAAGACTATGAAATTGTGTTTGAATCAATGGTCTGCCTCATCGCATGGGTATGAGTAAAAACATCTTGATACGACACAAGATCCCCACGCTCTCTTTTCTAACATACGCACATATAAATATATATTATTTTATTAACTATGTTTTAACAACTTAAAACTTAAAATATAAAAATGTAATAATTGTTCGTTATCTAAATTAATAAATTTACCAAGTTTTTGCGATGATGTTGTAATGACTTAGAACCACCGTGATATGTAATAACATTCTTGCTTCTGTTCGTCGAGTTTCTCTCTGACTCCGTCTGTAAATTTAAATTGAAAATAACGTCTTACCGTTCTAACTTATGTATTAAATACAAAGAACAATTTAAACTAAATATATGATAAACTTACCTGGAACTCCTCATTGCTCCACAATCCGACCCAATCATCCCATACAGCAGTGTCCATCCAAATTGGTTTTTTCCCAGCTTTTTAAATAGTAGTTGTTGTTTCCTTGTAATTCTTTGCAATTTTCTTGCTCCAATGGTGCTACACAAGGGTAAGATCAGCCTTTTGGATGTCCATTATGCCCTACACGTTGAGAAAATAAAAGTTGTATATTTTTATAAATAGCAAATCGGTGCATACCTACAAAATGTAATAAATAATATATCACAGATCAAGGAATATTTTTCTCGCACATTGTAAGTAACATGCATGTCTATTAAAATATAAGCTGTAAATTAACAATGTAAATTCACACTTACCAAGAAGTCCTGTCAAATGGTTTCTCGCACGTTATCTGATACTTTGACTACTTGACCAATAGGCGGTCATGTGGCTCATATACACCTGTCGAGATATAGAGAGAACCATACCAGATGGCTCGAGCTTAAAACCACTGTGTTGAAAAGAAAAAAAAAATATCATAACTATTATATATATATAATAGATCGTACCAAAATAAAATTCAACTTTTGAAATAAGCTTAATACTTACCCTCCTTTGGGTTTGGGCTGCAACTAGACCACCAGACATGCTAGCTCCTATGATGGGCCACTGCCATCATCAGTCGTTGGGGCACTAGTCTCTCTCTCTAAGAGGAAGAGCGAGATTCAGAATGAGAAGATGTACATTTATGGAATGACGTATGTAGAACCTTATATATATATATATATATATATATATATCATATCTGAAAAATATATCATTTAATTTTGCGAAACATACACTACTAGAAAATGTTGTTTTTGTGACATAACTATTGTGACAGAAAGTACCTAGCAAAATTGTGTCGGATCTGAGTTGAATTTTTAAGTTCTTTTTCAAATATAGTTTTTTGTTGCCAACATATTTTTTTGTGATGTTACATGAATCCCTAACAAATCCATGGTAAATTAGTCATGGAATTGTCATAGATATTGAAATCATAGCTAAATTTTGCTTGAAAAAAAAAAGAAAAATGATATCAAATGCTATTTGCCACAAATCATGGAAAATCCATCGCAAATCAGTTATGGGGTTGTCATTGATGATTGAAAAGTCACTAAATCTCATGCTAAAATTAAGTACAATATGGTTGCAACAAGAAGTAATATAAGAAAATTTCTATCTACAACATTGAAAAAATGTTGTTATAGCCTTTAACACTGTTTTGATGAACGATGTTTACCTACAAGTTGTTATAGGCCATGGAAATATCACAATACATACCAAAAGGCTGTAGAAAATTGACATACCACAACGTTTCAAATGATGTTATTTTTATGTTAATATAGCGTTTATATTGTTTCACAAATGTTGTTATCTTCCCTTTTTTATAGTGTTTTGCCACATATCACAGCATTTTTGGAAGTTTACATGTTCTTTTCTATCACAGCGTTTTGCTACATATCACAACGTTTTTTTAACATCTATCACAACATTTACATATTGTAGTATCAAAATATTCATGCACATACATATCAGCAGCATGTAAATATATATCAACCAACTAATTATATAACACAATATTCATACACAAAGATCACAACATCAATAAACCAAGTTTACATAATTTCCATAAACAACAATAACACCATAAACTAAATTTATACAACAAAGTCATGATATCTATAAATAAAACAAAATATCAATAAAACAAGTTTGCGCAGAATACCAACAAAATGAACAACTAAAACTTACCGCTTTCTCCATGATCAGTTGCCATAAGTGGTCTTATTATTGAGGGTTCTTCGGAAGTGCCTAACGATATTCTGAATATAGTCGAGTGCACAACGATGCCCATCTTCAATACCTATACACATGTGTTAATGTTAGCATTTAGTCATGCTTGCACATTAACAAGAAAACAATGCTCGATAACAAGAAAAAAGATTACAAGAAGGAGCAAGTCGAATAATACTTAATTAAATATTGCTATTATTACTATAGAATACTTGGTAATATTTTATATTTTTATATACTTAGTTAATTTTTTAGAAACTTAACTTCTTAATTTTTGTAAAATTAGCAAACTTAATTTATTTTTATAATACTTAGTTAATTTCTAATTATTGTTATTATTATTGTAGAATACTTGGTAATATTTTACATTTTTATATACTTAGTTTACTTTTAATAAACTAAACTTCTTAATTTTTATAAGATTAGTAAACTTAGTTAAATTTTTATAGTTAATTTTTATAATACTTAGTTAATTTTTAGTTACTTCTATTTTATTATAAAGTACTTGCTCTTGGTAATATTTTATTTTTTTATATACTTAGTTAACTTTTATAAACTAAACTTCTTAATTTTTATAAAATTAGTAAACTTGGTTATTTTTTTAATAGTACTTAGTTAATTTTTATAACACTTAGTTAATTTTTATAATACTTAGTTAATTTTTATAATACTTAGTTAATTTTTAATTATTGCTGTTATTACTATAAAATACTTGGTAATACTTTATATTTTTATATACTTAGTTAACTTTTATAAACTAAACATCTTAATTTTTATAAAATTAGTCAACTTAGTTAATTTTTTTTATAATAGTTAGTTAATTTTTATAATACTTAGTTAATTTTTAATTATTGCTATTATTATAGAATACACTACGCCATAGATGGAAAATCCAAGGTGTTGCTAGCTACAATGTTACCATATCTAGTTTGTCTATTGCAACACACGTTTCAATGTGTTAGCAGAGATATCAAAAATCGTGTTGTAGTAGCTCTAGATATATTCTAATTAAAAAAACTAAAAAAAAATACACCTCAACGATCAACACCATTAGTTAAAACAAAATCTCTGTTGTCTGTCCACATCATCAATCCGCGCCTCACTTATCTCTATTCCCGCTTTTATTTTCTTTATGCGCCTACCTTTTCATTTCATTTCTACCTCAAATTTCCAAAACCACTAATCCCTAATTTCCAAAATCACCGATCCCCAATTCCAAATCGAATCACCATCAATCCTCCCTTCTAATTTCCGTTTACAATTAAATTGGTCGGCTTCGAGACAATCAGTGTCCATGCTCATCGTCGTTGTTTTATTTCTCCTACCACTTCTTATTGTCGTCCTCTGCCTCGGCAATTTCCACTTCTTTGGCCGCCGCAATTCCAATCGGTTGTTGTGTCCTTCCTCCAACTCTGTTTGTACGACAGTCTGATTATTTTGTCGGTTGTCTTCCTTACGCTTTGCATTTATTGAGGTAAAATTCCTAATTTTTTGAGGAGTTATAGGACGGATAGTGCTATAAGGAATGTTAAACTCATTGTAACCAAGAGGAGGATTAGGAGGATAAGCATAATGATTATAATGAGAAAATATAGGAGATTGCCAAGTAATTGGACTTTCATCAGGGTACCCCACAGGAAAAAACGGCATAATAACTCGATGCGTAATTTGATTTTGTAGAGCTGGTGGGTTGTTAGATCCCAAAATCAGAATTGCAAACATCGTTTCCCCACTCTTTGTCGCTAGAATTGTTAATCTTTTCGGTGGATTGCCGAGCAATAACATTTTTGGAACCTGAAGTGGTTGATAACAATTCTATATTTTGATTACCTGAAGACTTGTTGTTGCTGTCTACTCTCTCACTGAGGCATGAAGAATTATCTGAACTACATAAGCTAGTTATATATAGGATTGTCGAAGCCAACAGAAATCTTTATGTTATCTACAGACAACTCAGCCTTCTCGTTACTTGAGTCATTATTCACTCGGTCAAGTTATCAGAAACCTTTGTTTTGTCACAACCTATCGCATCAGACTGGTTAGAAATAATGGAACACTACAAGAAAAAAGGGTTTGATAGCATCTGTCCGCCCATCTTCTTTAAACGCTCTATAAGGCATGATGTCCAACGCTATTTTTAGAAATATAAACCCGTGCTTAACGCTATACAAGGAAAAAGCCGGGAACTTAGAATTTTTTGTGTGGGAATTGAAAATTAATGCTTGTTGCCCTTCCCTTCAGAAAACAACCGCTCAATTTTCACTTGATCATCATCTCCAAAAAGACAGTCAGAACTCCGCTTATGCCCAAAATTCCCAAATCGCCGAATCATCCATCTCAATAACAATTAATTATGCTGACTTCATCATCTACAAAAAGACAACAAGATCCTCAAAAGCCAAAAATCCCCAAATCGCCGAATCGCCCCTCCCATCAACAATCGATCATGCATCTCTCTCCTATTCAAATGGGTATAAGAGGTACGACAGAATTTACTTTAATATTCACTAATTTATTTGTTACTAATATGAATTAACGTATCATTTTACCGAAACCACTAATTTACAACAGATCGTTTTAGTTTATTTAGTACTTTATACTTGCGTGATAGCCTGCATATTTTTATTTTTCACAGGCGTGCACAATTTTTGTTTATAGACATACAGTTTCCAAAGTAAACGCAGCCTTCACTTGATAGTTAGATTCAGCCATACGTGTTATTTTTGGTGTCTGGGAATAGGGAAAAAGGGGGTGATTAGGGTTCATAATGGATATGCTTCTCATCCTTCATTTTTTTGTCCACTATATCAGGATCATAAGATAGTCAAAAACAGCTCGATCAGTAGTTGTTTTATAAGCTGGATTAGCTTGTAAGCTTGAGAAAAAGGTAGAAAAATTGTCAGAAGTGGGATCCCATGACCTCTCACGTGGACCCGAATTTGAGTCTGGCACCTTAGACCACTTGGCCATCCCAACAATGTGTCGGTTTGGTTCACAGTAGGTATACGATTCTATAGGAGAAAAGACTAAGTTATCTTGCCATGGACAATGAAGAGATACTATGTTAATCTTAGTGGTCTGTGTTGATTCGTTATCCCGTTCATCGATTGTTCCATGCAACTTGTAAAATATTAGTAATTAAGTACTATATCTTTGGAAAATTTGTTAAAACACAAATTTGATGACACTGTTAATGGCCATGTTAATATAAACTTTATTTTCCTTGAGGTGCTCTTGTCTACACATGTAGTAGTTTCCCGATGAACCAATGCATATTTATGCAGAACTTATCTACATAACTTTGGTTGTAGCATGAAACAATTTTTTCTAGCATTTTCTCCTTCCATTCAATGAATATTGCTTGATGAATAATCCATTATTGCAGTTTTTATACAGATTGTTCCTTGTGTTCTTATTATAATTAGCTGTACATGCTAGGTTCTGCTTGATAAATAAACTAGGGTTATGGGACATATTTTATAAGCTAGCTTGTGATAAAACTTATTTCAAGCATGCACTCGCACAAAATCTTTGTCCGTTGAAGACTGATCTACTGTTGTAATATACTTGGACTAAGGCCTATTACCTGAATTGAAATCCTAATTCTGGTTGGACCAGGTATGGCCAATTTCGTTTTCAACTGGGGCCAAGTGAACTATTATAGTGTATGTGTTCAACCACCCAGCAGGCAATAGCTAAATCATACCTACATCTAACCCTGGTTTTGGTTAAAGTCAGCCCCTTATGAGTTTATAGTGCAATCTTGTTAATTAAGGTGCTGCCGGACATGAGTGTGAGATCTGGAAGTATTTTAAGAGTGCATGAAAATTTAAAGTTGCATTAAAATCCCACTACAAAAATATTCACCGTTGATAGCATCAATACTTAGCGTTTCCGCTCATGCCCTCTGCAGGCTGCGTGGTCTGGGGCTTCAAACGCTTTTACCGGTACAAATAATCATGTACGAACGCTATACAGTAAAAAGGCGGGCAATGAAAATTTTGGTAGGGAAGATTAGCATGTATTGTCAAAGTTCTCCATAGAATAGCATTGCTTTGCCTTATCTCCTCCAGGGAAAAAACTCCACGAAATCCAGGAAATAGTTTGTTGGCCACAACATCGTTCATCAACAATCGATCGATGTCCCCATTCGTGTAACCCTAATCTAAATCTCAGTGCACCCTAATCCCTAAAAGTAGCCACCATCTCCACTTATCTGATTTGAACTCCTATGAGCAGCCACTATCCGCAATCAAGCTGCTGTGACAAGCAATATTACATTATTTATTAGTTGGTTAGAACAAGCTTTTCTAGTCATTAGATGAGCAAGCTAGTGGTTGATTGCTCAAACTCTAGTTCTATAGTTTACCAAATTTGATGGTCGATTGAAAATAGTTAATGGTGATAATGGAGGTTGTAGAATTTAAATTAGACCAATGACTTCACATGTTAAAAATCAAGGAAGACGGAAAACAAGATAGGTTGATCCAATAGTATCTTATAATATTGTTATAGATATATGGTCGATTATAATGTAATGGATTGTGGTTTTACTGTTTAATATTAGTTAAATACCAAAAAATTATATCGTCCAGTGTATAGTATACATCTTTAAATCTGAGTATAAAACTAAAGCAAGAGTTATGAGTTGGTTTACCAATTTTAAATTGACCAGTTTTGGACTTTTTTTTTTAAAGATGATCATGTCCAAATAACCTTACATTCACTTGTCGGATATGCACATAGAGTATCTCTACTTTTGTTGTAATTTAGCTTATATGTTCTATTTATAATGTACAATTTCTAACATAAGTAATTATTTGATTTAAGAATGAAAGGTACACTTTTAGTTGAATTGTAGGCTTTAGGGAAGATGCATACCTAAACATTGACAAGCTATTGTCAATTAACATTTCTTGAAACATTAGTATTTTGTTAAACTTTTGATTAGTTTTGTTTATCAAGATTCAGTAACATGCCATTGAAGATATTATACGCATATTCCACCATCAAATACAAGTAGCATCAACAAACTGCAGCTTATTCAAATACGATGCAGATGTCCATAAAAACGATAATGTGGAAAAAATATCTCTTTTTATAGTTATTTTTGAAACAAACTTGTTTATGCAATAAGTTCAGAAATGTGGCTTGTTGAGTTTCGGCATTCCCTGCGTACCGTACGCGCTTCACCGTGTCTATCGGAGTCAATGGTCGAAATCTCTCATGCCGGCGTCCCGATTGAACATCCCCATCGCCTCCTATCGAGCATATAATTTGGTATTGGCAAGCACTTATTGTAACAAAAGGAATCCCCCATGTTACATGCCACCAATACCATATATATACCACGATCTTTCTTAATATCTTGCGATGTGGGACAATTCTCCCGTTCAATCCACACACCCACTCCATTCCAATGCGAGCCACATCTAACATGGCTGCCCTGCATGAACTAAATTTCCCTGTATATATAAATATATGTATATAAATGTAATTGGTGAGACAACTTGCTATGTGAAGATGAATTTTATTTGAACAAACTGTATGAGAAAACATATACAACTACTAATTTGAGAATTGCATATTGTTTATTCATTGCAATTTATATATTTTTGGTTGGTTAATCCCTCAACCCGTTTCATATTTGAGTGTCTGAATCCATGCCATATTTGATGCATCTATTTATGTAAACATATTGGCACCAGTGACTGCATTAAGTTAATGTATGATCACTACAAATTGGTTTCACATCACAATTCAAACATGTTCTTTTGTTCATGATTAATATAAATTAGTTGCAAATTTATCCCTATATGAAACAAGTCTTCTTTTTGAGCTTCTGCATTTTTGTAATGTAACCTAACCATACTAGCTTCTTTGCTGCTTCAGTGTTTCTCATTTGCATTTGTTCATCATCGATTCACTTCCAAATCTCATATACATTTTTAATGAACAAAAAAAATTGGTTGATAAAATTCAGTTGCATTTTTTTCTTTTTTCATGCGCATGACAAATTAACATTACATAGATTCATATCCCTCGTGCTAAAACAACACATCCAGCAAGAAAGATATGAGATATTTGAAAAGAAATACTCCAAGGTCAACTCATCAGTTTTTATTTTTTTTCTCATTTTCTTTATTTATCTCTTTCCATTATTTATTTATTTCTTCACTACTAATGTTACCCAGGGGTGATTTGTTTTTATTGCGCAACAAATGGTTTTTTTTTTCCTTTTCTTTTCACTTTATAGGCAAAACTAGCTACATTTACATGTAGTTTTAATGTTAGATCAGTCGGTGTCTTTGAAACCTATTTTTTTAATCATCTTATAAAACAAAATACAACATTGAATTGAACAAACGTAAAACTTGTAACTGATGAAATTCCATGCCATGTTAGATTGATGAGTGTTGAATATTTCTAGTAATATTTTACAAGTTTGCATATCATAATGGTTTTATCGTTATGATAATAAGTGATATTTAGCCATGAGAGTTCTCTATCTTCACTGCATATTTTTTTATCACATTGAGATTTTAAATGCTGATTATGATTGTTTTTGGACAATTTCATTCATGAGAGGTTTTAAAAACCACCGTTGAGCTAAAAGATTAGGATGGTATAAAAATCAATTGAAATTGGTGTAGTATGATGTTAATCACTTTAATCAACCTGCTAAATCAGTGGTTTTTTGACAGTTTTATTTTAATATTTTTGCCCAAGTCTACCCTATTTTAAACCATTGTTTCGAATATTTTATATCTAATAATATAATTTTGATTTCATGATTTTTATGTTAGAAAGAGCCTTTCTAAAAGTTGTTCAAAGCAATGTCTTTTCAACCACTAAAGAAAACTTAAAATTAAATTAATAATATAAAAAGGTTGATTTAACTACTCTCAACATATGGAGAATATATTTTCTCTGTACCCTTCATTACATTGGGCTAAGCCCACAACTGTTTGTCTTTACAAATAGGCCCATGTTGCTTTAACTATAAAATACATTGTATTCTCATCTGTATCATTATGATAATCGAAACAATACAGTTTTTACACTGTTTCTTTCATGGTATCAGAGCCAACTTGCTAATCGCATCAAGATCTCTATTAAAACAGTTGTGCCTCTACGAATCTATCTAAAAGATAGATTACCCATCAGAGTATTTTCATCACGTGGGTACCCTTCATCTGAGATTTCATCTCATCACTTGAAGGTTGAGGCTGTGGATCAGAAGACTGTGCCTCGCCAGTGTTACGTGGCTGCAACAGTATTCAGTCTCACAAGCTTGGTGATAAAGAATTTCAAGAAAACTCCAATCTGAGCAAAAATTCTGGTGAAACCATTCAGAAATCAAAAAAACCATCCAAGAAAGTCAATCAGAAAAAAAAAAACATCAAAACATTCAGAAAATCATCATTTTGACCTCTGGTTGCTTTTTTGAAATCATTCAGAGAAATCATCCAGAAAATTCAAATTCAAGAATTCGAGTTTTTTTTGAAAAACTTATCTTCTTTCTTGCCCACTGTTATCAAGTCTCGAGTATTTGTGCATCATGGTTGAAACAAATCCGCCAAATTCTCCAAGATCATCAGCTAGATCAAATCAAACCAGCGCTGCTAGCACTGAAGAGCTTATCAAATCCATCATCAAGCCGCAAAGTAACATCATCTCAATTCAATTGGATGAATCAAATTATCTTTTATGGAAACTGCAGGTGGAAACTGCAGGTGGAAACAGCAGCAAAGGGTTATGGAATTGAAGATTATCTCTATGGAACTCAAACTGTTCCAGCAAAATACATTAGAGGTACTGATAACAACTTAATTCCTAACCAAGAACATGCATCATATCAGAGGCAAGACAATCTTGTGAGTGCATGGATAATGTCTACTGTTAGTTCATCAATAATGCCACAATTGATTGGTGTTAAGTCATCACATGACATTTGGACTGCTCTAGAAAGATCATTTACTAGTCAGTCTTCTGCAAGAGTGTTAAACTACAAGAAGCAACTGCAAAGCATAAAGAAAGATGATTCTAACATGAATGAGTATCTAATGAAGGTAAAGAGTCTATGTGATCAACTAGCTTGCACAGGAAACAAGATTGAAGAAAAAGAACAAGTACTATATATAGTTGGAGGGCTGGATGATGAATATGAAGCAGTTGTAGCATTCATAACATCCATAGAACCTACACCCTCACTACAAAGTGTTCATTCTATGTTATTAGCTCATGAAGGTAGATTATTGCAAAGAAAAGATCAAGTCTCTGATCCGTCAGTCAACTACATCACTACAGGGAAAAACAAAAACCAACAAAACAATTCAAGAAACCAAAATACTTACCAACGAGGAGGCCAGTCAAACCGTGGAAGAGGAAGAGCTGGGAGATGGAATCCCAACAACAGGCCAAAGTGTCAGATTTGTGGAAAAATGGGTCACACAGCTGACAGATGTTACTTCAGGTTCGACAACAACTACAGTGCCAATCAACAAGGCAATAACAATAGCAGGAATAACAATCCAAACGCTAATATGGTTAGCAGTCAATCAGATGCTAAAACTAATCAAGAAATTTCCACAAACCCTGCTACTGTTGATGATATTCAAGATGACTCATGGTATCCAGATTCTGGCGCAACTCATCATGTCACTAACAACTTAAATAATCTGAACCTTGGCAATCGTGAGTACAAAGGTAAGCAATCTCTAATTATGGGTAATGGTAACTCTATACTTATTTCTCATACTGGACATGCTAGGATTAATGGTGCCAAACAAATATATCTAAATAATTTACTATGTGCACCACACATAAGAAAAAATTTAATCAGCGTGTCACAGTGTGCTAAAGACAACAAAGTATCATTTGAATTTTACCCAAATCACTGTGTTGTTAGGGACATGCTGACTAGGAATATCTTATTGCAGGGTAGAGAACAAAATGGCTTATACAAGTTCAATTCTGGAAACTGCAGAAATACTGAGCCTAGAAATAAGTACTGTAATGTAACTGAATTAGACTCAAGAAATGACTGCATGACATTTGATTTGTGGCATTGTAAGCTTGGACATCCAAGTTTGAAAGTTATGAAAGAAATTTTAGTCAACAATGATATCTCTGTTGATACTCCAAGTTATTATGTATGTACATATTGTCAAATGGGAAAGAGCCATAAATTGCCATTCCCAAATTCTGAAACCGAATATATGAACCCATTAGAATTAGTAGCTGTAAACCTATGGGGCCCAGCACCAATAGACACTGACTATGGGTACAAATATTACATTTCATTTATTGATGCTCATTCTAGGTATGTTTGGATATATTTTTTAAAATCAAAGTCCAACACTTGTAGCACAGTTATGCAGTTCATAGCCAATGTAGAAAATCAGTTAAGCCATAAAGTTAAAATTATTCAAAGTGATGGTGGTAAGGAGTTTTTACCCTTAAAAGACTATTTCCATAAAAAGGGTATTTCACATAGGTTAACGTGTCCACATACATCTGAACAGAATGGATTAATTGAGAGAAAGCATAGACATATTGTGGAAACAGGATTGACACTGCTAGCACATGCATCATTGCCTCTAAAATTCTGGCCTGATGCATTTGCCACAGCTGTTCATCTAATAAACAGGTTACCTACTAAGGTGCTTGACATGAAGTGCCCCATAGAAGTTTTAAATCAAACCAAACCCAATTATAATGAACTAAAAGTATTTGGATGTCTATGTTTTCCTCATATTAGACCATTTAATAAGCACAAGCTAGATTTCAGATCTACTCCATGCACCTTTTTGGGTTACACTAAAAATTTTAAAGGCTACAAGTGTTTGGACAGCAGTGGAAAAATTTATATATCTAGACATGTGATTTTTAATGAAAAAGTGTTTCCCTTCAAGAGTGACACATGCAAAACCACAAAGAAAATTTATAATCCAAGAACTATAATTCCACAATTTCCTGAACAAGTGGATGAAGTTATGCATGTGCCACTTTCTGACAATAGTACTAGAAAATCACAAGACACACAAACTACTAGCACAACACAGCATTGCACTCATAGAGATACTTCAGATCATGAAAGTGAAAACAGTGATGGTGGTAACAATGATGATGTGCAACATGATAATGTGAGTAGTGAAGAAAACAGCAGTCCTGAAAGCACTCATGTTGAAAGAAACAGGGAAGTCCCTCAAACTCATAATAGACACCATATGATGACGAGAGCAAAGAGTGGTATATTCAAACCAAAAACTTTTTGTACTGAATTTAATGATACTGAACCATCCACTTATCATCAAGCCAAGTTGAATGATAAGTGGAGATCAGCTATGCAGGAAGAATTAGATGCTTTAGTTAATAAAAGAACTTGGCATCTTGTTCGACCACCCAAAGACAAAAATATCATTGGGTGTAGATGGACATATAGAATAAAAAGAAATGCTGATGGTACAATCTCTAAATACAAGGCTAGACTAGTGGCTAAAGGCTATTCACAACAGTGGGGAATTGATTTTAATGAAACTTTCTCGCCTGTTGTGAAGCCAACAACAATTAGAATTATCTTAACAATAGCCTTGTATAAGAGTTGGACCATCAAGCAACTTGATGTTAATAATGCTTTTCTAAATGGTGACTTACAGGAAGAAGTGTATATGGAACTACCACCAGGACTAAAAGAAAAATCAGATAACAACATGGTGTGCAAGTTGAATAAGGCTATTTATGGGCTAAAGCAAGCACCCAGAGTCTGGTTCAATAAGCTCAAGGCGACACTATCAAAGTTTGGATATACATCAGCAAAATCTGACAACTTATTGTTTACAAAGTTTACAGCTAATACAGTGACCTATGTTCTGATTTATGTGGATGATTTCATAATTACAGGCAATTGCAACAATGAGATCAGAAACATCACTGATCAACTAAACAGTGAGTTCTCAGTTAAAGACCTAGGTGAACTGTCATACTTTCTAGGCATTGAAGTCAGCAGAAACAAGAATAATGAACTTCAATTAAGTCAAAGAAAGTTTATCACTGAAATTCTTGTAAGGTCTGACATGAACAAAGCTAATCCCTCACCAACACCTATGGTTACTAACATACATCTAAGCAAAGAGAAGGGTGAAGCTACATGTAATGAAAGATTATACAGAAGCATCATTGGAGCATTACAATACGTCACTATAACCAGACCAGACATATCATACAGTGTGAATAAGGCAAGTCAGTTTATGCAAAGGCCATTGAGTGATCACTGGAAAGCAGTCAAGAGAATTTTAAGATATTTGAGAGGCACTATCAATCAAGGTCTAATACTAAAGGCAAGCAACAACTTAGACATTAACGCTTATGCAGATGCAGATTGGGCAAACGATCATGATGACAGAAAATCTACAAGTGGTTATTGCATTTATTTAGGAAAAAATCCAATATCATGGTGTGCTAAGAAACAAAATACAGTTTCTAGATCCAGTACAGAGGCAGAATATCGTAGCATTGCAAGTACAACAGCAGAGATAATGTGGATTCAATCATTATTAAGTGAGCTAAGAATTAATTTAAATTCAAAGGCAACAATATGGTGTGATAATATGAGTGCTATAGCCCTAACTGCAAATCCAGTATTGCATTCTAGAACTAAGCATCTTGAACTGGATATATACTTTGTACGTGAATTAGTTCAAAGAGACAAGCTTCGAGTTAACCACATACCGTCGACTTACCAAATAGCCGATATTCTGACAAAACCATTATCAAAAAGTAGATTTGAAGCTCTAAAAGACAAGCTATGCATTGCAGAAACTGGAAACCCTCAATTCAACGGCAGCAGAAGCAAAGAGCAAACCCTAGAAGATAATTACAACAGATCCGCAACTTCAAGCCACGAATCTGCCGTAAAGTATCAATCTTTACACAGATCTAACAAAGACATCTTGAATTTCACCAACATGAGCAGATCTGACGCAAAAGTCAACAAATCCGTAGCTACCTGCATTAAAGACAGAACACAAGCTCAAAACGAGAATATAAGATGGAAACAAAGGTGTAGAGAAGACAAGGATGTCATCAGGATAGAAGAGAAGTAATTCGAAGACGAAAGCATGAAGATTGAAGTCGGCCGCCATTTTTTCTCCAGAACTCAAACCCTATTTTTGATAATTGGGTTTGCGGGGGGGTATGGAGAATATATTTTCTCTGTACCCTTCATTACATTGGGCTAAGCCCACAACTGTTTGTCTTTACAAATAGGCCCATGTTGCTTTAACTATAAAATACATTGTATTCTCATCTGTATCATTATGATAATCGAAACAATACAGTTTTTACACTGTTTCTTTCACAACATTACTTATTTTAATTTTAATAATCGAATATTTGATCTTACTAAAATTTAACCTGTAAATCCTTGACTAATGGCAAGCAGACTGATACCTTCCAAAAAAAGCTATGGTAAATGTGAAAAGCCTGATAGCAATATTCATGTGAGTTGGCGTACTAATAAATACCAAATAAGTTTAAAATGAATACCATATATGCTATTGAATTATCTTTCAAATCATAGATCCTTTCGTTTAAATTATATTTTGCATAATTACTAGTCTATTAAGCTGCCCTTTGGATAGATAATTTTAGTAAGTAAAATCTTTTTATTGCTTCATTTGATACTTTTCATTGTATATGCATTTCAACTACATGGTCTGAATCTAAACGAGTCAGTCATGATTCACTGTCCATACTTTGGGCATCATATAGAAAATTGATTTATTTATCTATTAACTAAAAATAAAGATTATGAACTTATATGAACATAAAATAAATAAATATTCTTGAATAAAATTTCAGTAGATTGTAGTCTGGTGTGTACTGCTAGTATGTGTCTGTAATGGTGCATACTCAATGAAATGCAAGTTATTAATAGAACAATGAACAAGATATTTGATATATGCATTAGGCAAAAAGGATGTCAGGCATATATCTAGTCATGTTTATCTAAATTGGATTGGAAAACAGTCAAGGAATAATTAATGTATACTACCTTATTAGTATTAGTACTACTAGTACTAGTAAAATACTTCCAAAGCATCTCAAATATTAGGTGTTATTATTTGTGAAATATTACTGTTGATGATGAAGTACAAGTTCAAAAGGTAAATTTAAAGTGGGTAAGGTAAATCATTGATAATATACGGGGATGGTCCTAGTGTTCAGTATTATGTATGACCAAGAATAAAATCATAATTTTAGGTAGTCACGTTATTCTTAATTGAGTTACCATTCAAAGCATTACCTTCCATGTTATTCTCTACATTGCTCTTATTTTGTCATGAGGATTTGTATAAACTAAGTTTCTCTTTATGATACCCAGCATTTCTTGCAGGTTTTTTCTTCTTTTCTTTCATGTTTTTCGTATTAAGCTTCTCTTCAAGCACCTCAATTGAAGACTTAACTTTTAGTTTTGTAATCTTTTTACTCTGGTTTAAGGGAAAATAACATCCATCGGTTACTACTTTGCTAAGGTTTTGTCACTATGGTGGAATAAGTTGAAGTTTGAAGTCCTGAGAATTTATTGCCACGTTAATAATAATTTTGAAACAATCCATTATATAAATTTCACACAGAACATGCTCATAAATTTTAAACAAGTCAATTAGTTTTTCAAACCATTGTCATTGAAAATTAACCAAGAAAGGCAATAAACAATATTTATTCCACAATCCAACGTCTGTAAAAGAAACAAGATTAAATTAACGTGACCAGAATCTCATATACATTTATGTCTGTTTAGCATTTTAAGTTCATAAAAATAAATAAAGAAATGCAAAACATGTTTTATTCGGTTAAATGCGTTGGCAACCCCTGTTTTAACAATTAGTAACTATCATTTGAAATTCGCAAGTTACAAGTATATTTGTTTGCCTTAGATATGCTTGTTATGATTCACAGGTAGAATATTTGATATTCATTTACATAATTATAAGAATTAGTAAACCTTAAGCTATTGAGCAAGTAAAAACTAAAAGCAAAGTTTGATTAGATTCTGGACAAAATAGGCAACAGTTACTCCACTGAATCGGTTGCAAAGCTTTTCAACAAGAGATTCCATTTATTTATCCTGTCAAAAATTGAATTATAAGTACACTGCATTTCTAAAAAATAATTAAGTAGACATTATATTTCATGCCTCTGCATTACCGTTCATTTTTACATAAACCTGCTTAGATTGTAAGTTTCTAGCTTCTGTATTATTGTTCTTACCAGGTATGTATTACCGAATGACCCAGAAACAAGTGCTTGCTTAAAGCGGCAACAGCTAGTCTATTGGCTTTTATATTGTTATTCTTACTAGGTCATGTTTTCTTACCTCATTCTCTCTTTAGAGGTTATGTTTCATGTATGATGCCTTCTGTTTCATGAGTTCGATCAACAGCTACAATCATTTCAGAAGAACATCAAAAGTCTACAATGTATGTTAATCAAAACCTGCATTTGATGCTCTTGCTAAAGCTGCAAGGTCAACTTTATGTTCTCATATGTCATTAATTGAAAGCTTTGCATTTCTGAACTCTTATATTGGTTAGTAATTGAAACAGTTAATGTACTGCATGAAAACTACGCATGAAAACTACGCACACACATATACATACACACACACATATATATATATATATATATATATATATATATATATATATATATATATATGGAGATGCTGTTTAGACACAAATTAGTGGACATACAATCTTAACCGTTAGATTATTTTGTAATATATATGAAAGAGTGTAATTCATGGGTTGATCTAATGGTGTAAATTCATTGTGTCACCAATTGTGTTTAAACCTTGTGTCCAAATAGACTTTCCAATTCATGGGGTGATCTAATGCGGTGAATCGATGCACAAGACTATATCAAATTTTAAACAGTGTGCAAACTATTCACAATATGGTATAAATGTTTATTTGATAATTGCAATGACACTACAAAGTAGTTTCCTTATTCTGAGAGCCATATGTTTATTTTCTGAAAAGAAGGCAAATTTTATTTATATCCCATTGTTGTCTTTATTTTATATTATAAACTTTGTTTTATTTCAGCAAAAATTAAGCTCATTGCTTCTGCTCAGGAAGGCTGCTGCCAAGAAAATCACTGCTGTCATTTTCGCATCTCCCTAAGTTGCTCATTCCTAAATCACTGCTATCATTCCACCATCAGAAGAAACGAAAATCGCTAGGTCCCAACATCCTTCTAACTTTTGTTGCTCCGCTCGATCCTGCGCATCTCCCTAAATCGATGTTGTCATCCTTCACCAACACCACAGACTGGAAATCAAAAATCGCGAAGAGCACTATGGGTACTGCAAGCTTTATCATATAATAGTTACCTCTCATTCCTATTATTCTTGATTATTTTATTAGTATTGTTTAACCAATGCTGGGCTCTGACTTGTTTGAATTAAATTGAATTTAAAGGTGTCGTTTGGTTGATTTAATTTGAATAAAATGGAGAACCTATGGTCATTCGGTAACTATTACGTACAAGCTAAATCATAAATCAAAATTCAATGAAGACTGTTTGTTCTTGGGTTTCAGATATTTAATTCACTAAAATGAATAAATATACAGCTATAACAAACATGAACATGATGGTGAAATTTTTTGGGGTAAAAAATATTATTGCAGGAATTCAGTTTCTTGTGTATATTCATCATGCACAAATGATGGATCTTTATGAATGTTTTATGATAAGGCAACATGAATGTTTTGTTTAAGTACTTACAACTCCAAGCTTCAAGTCTACTGCTAATCTTATTTAGTATTTCCCTAGAATCTGGTAAGTTTATTTGTAGATAAAAGAATTCCCAGATATTCAATGAGGAGACTCACACTTCAGACCCTAAGGACTCGGTAATCTTGTTCTTCACTATCACATCCTTTGCCAAAAAAACACAGTTTATGGCCTGATTTTGTGTATTCTTGTACTGATGACCAGTTTCATGTAGCTTGTTCAGATTATGACCTAAGTTCATATCATTGCCATTTACTGGCACTTTTTCCATGACTTTAGGAATCCATTCTACTAGACTTACTCGTCTAAACTTTGAACCTAAAATTATATCTAAAGAATTAGTTCGAGTCTAGATCAAAGGAAAGTGATTTTTTATAAACTTTCTGCTCAAAATCTTACTCATATTAAATTGAAAGGTTAAGATTAAATCTTAACTATTGACCTACTGAATCCTATCAAGCTTTTTCCTCTGTAATAATTTTGATCGTGCGATTGCGCTTTGATTTGAAGGGTACTAACTTGAGTAAAGTTTCAAGGAAGAAACTTAAGTTTATATATCCTTCTCCTTAGATTTTGACTCCAACAAAATTTGCATGCTTGGTGACTAAATTATCAACATGGGGAAACAAAGTGCAAGAAAAAGATTAAAATAGTACATGCACATGGTTGTACAAAAATAAAGAATGTGGTTATTCTGATATTTGAAATTAAAGAATCTTCAGGACTAAAGAATGAGGTTATTATTCTGATAACTGAACTAATAGAATTTTTAGGAAAATGAATGAAAAATGTCAAATTGCTGACGTTAGAATCTTTGCTGAAGTCATTAACAGTTTGGAGGAATAATGTGTAACGACCCGAATTTCCATACTCTCTGAGTCGACTAATAACACCACACGTCCAACCCAAATTGCACAGAAATACGAATCATTACTAGAAAGAAGTTAGAGGATGAGAAATAGAAAGAAAGAAATATTAGAATAGAAGAAACCGAAGAACACAAATCTCACAGTGGAACGAATAAAATATATTAAATAACATAACTTTTTGAAATACAAATCAGTAATTGTATATACGTACATACCATCATCAGAGCACAACTGTTATTCCTGGGATAGTTATAAACACCTGTTTCCCAGATACAACATAGTACACAACGGAAAATATGATAGTCTATAGCGAACTGATGAAGCCTCCTGCTTCAAGCTCCTCCAAGTGAATCTGTAAAAATCCCGACTACTTGACTGCCCGTACAAATTTGGGCACCCGAGAGTTTAGGGGAAACAAATAAAATAAACTCTGGGTCAGTCATGGGACTGGCGTGAGTAAACTCCAACCATTTTTTTAAGTTTCAAAATCATTTCGAAAGAAATGATAATCGTAAGACCGATCCACATATAAACAAAGATGAGTTTTTACCTTACGATGACCAAAAATATTTTTGATATCATATCCAGTGATATTATAATAGTGTCTAAATCAAATAAATAGCAATATAGCTGAACGTTTGCATCTCATGCTCCATGTATAATATTAAATCAAAAACCGCAGGGCACTTATTGGAGATTGGATTTCTAACATGACAAGGTATGGAACCACCTTCCGATAATGTATCTCTAAAGGGGAATACACTGGGTTCAACAAGAGCGTCTTGCAACCCGGCCCACACATGGCTGACTACTCATTTAACTTGAGTGTATCGAGTATATTATCACCAACGGTTGTGATCAGCAACCGTTACCGGAAGCATACAACAGCGAATAGAATAAGAAGCAAATGAATTTTCTCTAGATCATGTGATAATACCCCTAATGGGAATGACCCACATGGCCATGCTGCCTGCCCGATTTTTTTCATTTCCGGGTTGATGAGGCTTGAGGTCACGATTATTTTTCAGAACATCTTGCCACCATTTCCTTTAAATTTCACATCGTCAGATCCATCCATACACGTTGTCCTGGGTCTGAAAAACTGAAGGCATTATTCCATCAATCCATCTTGGTTGATTTCTACCTAGGATTAACAGAACAACCCTTGCACTTTACTCCGTCTTCAATCATCTTCAGCATAAGTTGATTCGTAACGTGTAACAACCCGAATTTTATGACGTGTTAAAACAAGAAATCATGGCAGAATTGAATCATAAGTTAAGAATCAATGGGAACGGGTTACGCCATTGCGTTCGTCTCGAAATTCTGCTTGAAAACGAGTCTGAAATTTCGTAAATCGGAGTCCGTATGACCGAGATATGGCCTCTAGAAGTTTCACGAAAAATCAGAAAATGAAAACAGTTCAAATACGAATTCGAATTTCGAATTTAGGCCCAAACAGACTGGGCGGGAAAATTTCCCGCCCAGGACCCAGGTCGACTGGGGAGTCGACTGGGTAGTCGACCCCCCCAGGACCAGGTCGACTGCCCAGTCGACCTGGGTGTCGACCTGGGGGTCGACCTCCCTGGTCGGGCCAGGTTAGCCTGGTGCACCTGCTTGCTTGTGTGGTCTGGTTGGTTGGCCTATGACGATTTTCAGTGGCTCAGATCTATTCTAGGGTTAATCCTATGGCCTAAACTAGCTCCTACTCCTATAAAAACACCCTAAGACCTAACCTAAATCACTAAACACCATCCTAACAACAAAGTGTTGCCCAAATGTCTCTTGATCATGGCCTCCATCTTCATATTCAAAGGCCTAAGCATGCAAACTTGATTCAAGTCAAAGGAGCAAGCTTTCTACATCAAATCAAAGGAGCTACTTATATTCTCAAGGCTTCTAGTGTTGCTACATCATTCCTAGAGCTTCTACAACGATTCTATGACGGTTCTTGCTCCTAATTCACTAGCCACGCTTTGTAAGTTCTAGATGCTTTTAGATTGAAACGATAACTTGAATATGACATGTGATAAAGTTGGAATTGGATTTATGCATGATATTCAATCCATGCTCATTCTTGTTCATTTTGGATCTTGACCTTTGGGGATGTCGCTATGACATCAATTTGAACCTATGCATATTGCAAATCACTTTTTCATGTTCTTATCATGCATGTAATGATGATTTTCTCTCGGGTCTTGTTTTATGAAAAGTTTCTACCTTCCCCTATTTATTTTCTTTTGATGAACCTTGGTCGATTTCGGACCTAGGCCTAAACTACGATTTACGTACGATTTGTATACAACGGAATATTGGGATTTCACCTATTTGGATATAGGTGTGGTGGTCGAATTTGTGCATAACATGAACAAGGAAAATTTGGGGTATTGCCAATGTAACTTGCAAGTTTGGGCATACATGAATTGGCATATGAATTAAATCACGAGTTTTGGGGACTATGCAAGTTAAATCAAGGGGTTGGGCTTACGTTAACTAGGCATAAGTAGAATTGGAAACATGAACCATGATTTGGGTTTATTTGGGCATGAACTTGACAACATGTAACCTTGGCTAGAACTTGATATGGTTGGGATGTCATAAACTTGGCATACATGCAAATATGCGAGAATTGGACATATGTAAAGTGGCTAGAATTGGGTACATATTTTCATGGGCATGTAATGTGGAACTTGGGCATATGTTTAGTAATATGTAAAGTGGGGATTTTGACTTAGATGACACATATGTAATTGACAATCTAACGGATGCCTTCGACACGAGGTTAGACTTGAGTTGTGGTGTAATTCTGCCAGGAACCGCCCGGCATATCCAGTAACCACAACAATAATAGTCTAATGTGAGAGGTCGTAGGCAAAGATTAGATTGTGATAATGCTTTAACCCGAGGTTGGAATGGGTTTGCGGTGTAATTCTGCCCGGAACCGCCCGGCATATCCAGTGACCGCAAATAAGTCCAATGTGAGAGGTCGATGCATTAATAAATAATAAATGAATATGACATGGACGGGTGGGTTAAGTAACTTGATTAGACTAATGACACTTAACCAACATGACACGGACGGGTGGGTTAAGTAACTTGATTAGACTAATGACACTTAACCAATATGACATGGACTGGTGGGTTAAGTAACTTAATTAGACTAATGACACTTAACCAATATGACATGGACGGGTGGGTTAAGTAACTTGATTAGACTAATGACACTTAACCAATATGACGTGGATGGGTGGATTAAGTAAAACTGAACTTGATTTCTTGATGACACTTAACCATATAACACGATTAGAGGATGGGTTAGTTTAACCTGAATGGGTCGATAACACCCGACCAGTATAACGCGATGCATGGTAAGGTTAAATAAACTTACAAGGGTAACACTTAACCGTTATAATTTGACTAGTGGATGGGGTTAGGTTAACATATACTTAACCAACCTAACATGATAACTTGATGGGTTTAAGTCATGAATCGCTTGAATATACTTAACCAATCTATCACGGTAACTTGATGAGGATTAAGTCATGAGTCACTTGAAGATACTTAATCAATCTAACATGGTAATTTGATGGGTAAGCTTGAATATACTTAACCAATCTAACACGATAATTTGATGGGGTTAAGCTTGAATATACTTAACCAATCTAACACGGTAATTTGATGGGGTTAAGCTTGAATATACTTAACCAATCTAACACGGTAATTTGATGGGGTTAAGCTTGAATATACTTAACCAATTTGACACGATGATTTGGATAGGGTTAAGTCATGAACCGCCGGAATACGCTTAACCAACTTGACACGTGATTCGTAGGGCTAAGTCATGAACTTGAATGACAACACTTAGCCAACTTGACATGACATGTAGACAGGTTAAGTCATGAACTTGAATGACCACACTTAACCAGCTTAACATGCTAGATTGATAGGGGTTAAGTCTTGAATTTAGATGATAACACTTAACCTGCTAGACGGAAACCCTAGTTACGTGGTCCTTTTCAGCAGTAACCCTCTTGGATGTATCACGATACCCTAGGGACTAGGCTAGGGTGGGGCACGATTACTGGGCTGATTGTAAGCGACCAAAACGACGACTGAGTTTGGTGCGCCATTGTAGGTTCAGGCGGACTATGGTCGTGCACGTAGTCCGGAGTTAAAAAAGCAGGCGTGGGCACCAGTAGTTGTACACTGTGCGTGCTTGGAATGGTGTCAGTGGTTGACACCCTAGGGCTTGATACACCCTAGGGTGGACCTAGCACAGAGTAGCTACATTCGTGATTGGGTCGTATGACACCGACACACGACGAGCTAGGACTTGTAGGGAGCCGATCGATTAGATCGTTACGTGGAATAAGGGCGTTGTTCGATAGGTAGCATAATCCCTAGTGGTCCTAGGTGGCATAAACCCTGATCGAATCTAGAAAACGTCCAATAGGTAGCATAATCCCTAGTGGTCCTAGGTGGCGTAAATCCTAGATGAACACGCGATAATTCATGTTAAGGGAATCTGGCCAGAACAAGGATGGCAGTCCGAGCGATTTCAAGGATGGTGACACTACGTTGTAGTGGTACAGAATAACGTATTGGAACCCGTACGATATACGGTAAGGGACTATACATATACATGGAAGGGATGATACGAGTTAGGATGCTAGTACGGTTGGTGCAGAGGACGTTAGACATGCGATGCTATTCTGAGTTTATCTTGTTATCCTGTTACCTTGGTTATCCTGTTACCTTGGTTATCTTGTTACTTGTGTTTATCTTGTTATCTTAGTTTGATTTGTTTATCTTGTCATCATGTTTATGTTTACTTCCAGTTTATACATGTCATGTTACCTTTACCTGTTTTTAGGCTGAAAGTAGCTAGGACTTACCAGTCTTTATGACTGACCCCGTTTTGTTTCGCCTCTTTTTCTTCCGTTTCCCCCCCCCCCCGGTTTACAGGGAGGAAATGTTGCTACTTAGGGCGGATTTTCTGCTTCAAGATCATCATCTATGGCTTGGACTTTTCTTGGCTATGGCTATTTTACTGTTTTACTTGGGGAATAATTTATGACTATGGTTTTATGCTTCTTTATTATTGCAAGATAGGTTTCGATGTAAGTAATTTAATGGCACTTTGATGTAAAAGGTTTTAGACCTTACTACTTTTATAAAGTAATAAAATCATGTTTCCTTTCGCTATTTTGTATGTTCTATCTTGTAATATTTCTGTGCATGTTTACCTAGATAATACTCCACCAAAGCTAGTGCATTCCCTTTGTGAGTGACCCTAGCGGAGGTGGGGTGTTACATTTGGTATCAGAGCCAGGTTACCAGACTGGGCAAAAATTTTTAAAACCTTCTGAAAAACTATTTTCAAAGCCATTTTACAAAGAAGTATTTTTCAAGAAAAGTTTTAAAGAAAAAGGCTATTCCCAAAAAAGCCATTAGCACTATCCTGTGATCGAATCTCTTTTCCTTTCTTTCCTCCACTTGTAGTCACAGTAGTTTTAACTGTGACTAATCCTTTTTTTAGCTACGTAAATGTTTTCCGTGCGATGGAGGAAGTTCTCAAGAGACCTGTTACCGCGTTATACAAGAAAGGATAGGAGTGGTTAAGGCGAATGAGGCTCAGAACAAGAAGGTAGTTAAGTACTATAGGACAAGGACATGGGCAAAGAACAAGATCGTCGAGAGGGCAATTGTATGCTCTCACTATTAGCGTGCCTAAGAGGGGTGGTAACGTTTCTGGTAAAATTTTAGCTTTTCCTTTCTATCATCCCGTTAGGACCTTGTTTTGTACATAACATCCTTTTTTTTAAATCTTGCTTCGATAGTTGAGTCTCTGCACCTTAGTGCTAGCACAATAGAGGGTCCCGTTTTTGTCTCAAATCCTGTTGGGGGATCGTCTCATTTATTCATGACTTGTTTGGATTTGAGGACATCTATGACTTTTGGGAATAATGCTTATGTTTTTTAGCCATGGGTTGATTCTAGGGATGAAGTGGTCATCCCGTAAGGGTGCCATTCTCGGGTCGGAAAGGAGGGTAGTTAGACTCTTGACTTGCCTCGGTAATACCCTCGAAGCTTCGTGTAACCTTTAGGGTTCTGTCATGATTGGTTACCTAGAATCTCTTGATGCATTTGTTGGTAATCCGTTCGAGTGGAGTGCGCCACTAAGGCGGATGGTTCATTTTGCTTGTGCATGAGTTATGGAAATCACTCTAGTGAGTACACTTGGTAACATGGTTGGCATCTATTTGTTTCCAAGAGATAGTTCTTCTCCGCGGAATGCCGCATAGTGAGTAAACGAGATCCAGAGTTCACTAATGAATTTTGGAGAGCTTGCATGAAAACCAAGAGTACACGGATATGGTTGAGCCAAGTATACTAGAGGGAGAATAAGTAAAAGTGGAACGAGAGGCGACAATGAAGTGAGTTCCAGCTCATATTTGGAAATAGGAGTTAAGATGCCACGAAATCATGAAGTTAAAGATGGTCAAAGCACAATGGAATTAAGCTCAAGGAAATGCGACTTAGAAGATTGAAGACAAGATACGCGCATCATACTCTTTTTAAGAGTATATTCTTGATCCATGTTTTCTTGTAGAGCTTACCTGCATGCTATCTTTTATGCATATCCTCTCGGTCTCATTTCTCGATCTTATTTCTGTTACAAACTCCATAGGGGGTATGACTCATCGGTTAACAATATATGTCAGGGTTTGAAGATGTCCGTTAGGTTGACTAAACCTTTTGGGCTTTATAGGATATGGGTTGGGCTTAGAAAGGGATTTCTTGTAATCCAAAAAAGGAGTTTATCTTGCTTATCTTCTCGATCCTATCTTGAGAACCTTAGGTAGAACCCTATGGATGCAAACATGTATTTGAAACATGTTATGATTGATGTTTGCGAAATGGTTGCAAGTGGTCGCAAGTGGTTGCTCGTGGATGCATGAATACACATTAGGCACTAGATCGGCTCAGACACATTTTCATGTGGCATATGCATGAGTGTTTATACTTGTTTATGGATGAAATTGAATGTGTTATCATGTGAATATTGCATATGGATGAATGTTTGTGCATACATATAGTGTTTATGTGACTAGGACTATTTGCATACATGTGGATTCATGGCACTAAACATATTTTGCATTGAGGAGATCAATCAGGCATGATCATTTGCATTAGATAAGGAACATATACACACACTTTCTACATATGTTCATATGGCATTAGAAATCTTTTAAGGACAATGGTTGCTTTTGGATGATGTTTTGAGTAGATGGAAGATGGATGGTAGGATACGTTCTTCCTAACTTAGAGATTTCGGGGACGAAATCCTTTAAGGTGGGGAGAATGTAACAACCCGAATTTTATAACGTGTTAAAACAAAAAATCAGGGCAGAATTAAATCATAAGTTAAGAATCAATGGGAATGGGTTACGCCATTGCGTTCGTCTCGAAATTATGCTTGAAAACGAGTCCAAAATTTCGTAAATCGGAGTCCGTATGACCGAGATATGGCCTCTAGAAGTTTCACAAAAAATCAGAAAACGAAAACAGTTCAAATACGAATTCGAATTTCGAATTTAGGCCCAAACAGACTGGGCGGGAAAATTTCCCGCCCAGGACCCAGGTCGACTGGGGAGTCGACTGGGTAGTCGACCTCCCCAGGACCAGGTCGACTGCCCAGTCGACCTGGGTGTCGACCTGGGGGTCGACCTCCCTGGTCGGGCCAGGTTAGCCTGGTGCACCTACTTGCTTGTGTGGTCTGGTTGGTTGGCCTGTGACGATTTTCAGTGGCTCCGATCAATTCTAGGGTTGATCCTATGGCCTAAACTAGCTCCTACTCCTATAAAAACACCCTAAGACCTAGCCTAAATCACTAAAAACCATCCTAACAACAAAGTGCTCCCCAAATGTCTCTTGATCATGGCCTCCATCTTCATCTTCAAAGGCCTAAGCATGCAAACTTGATTCAAGTCAAAGGAGCAAGCTTTCTACATCAAATCAAAGGAGCTACTTATATTCTCAAGGCTTCTAGTGTTGCTACATCATTCCTAGAGCTTCTACAACGATTCTATGACGGTTCTTGCTCCTAATTCACTAGCCACGCTTTGTAAGTTCTAGATGCTTTTAGATTGAAACGATAACTTGAATATGACATGTGATAAAGTTGGAATTGGATTTATGCATGATATTCAATCCATGCTCATTCTTGTTCATTTTGGATCTTGACCTTTGGGGATGTCGCTATAACATCAATTTGAACCTATGCATGTTGCAAATCACTTTGTCATGTTCTTATCATGCATGTAATGATGATTTTCTCTCGGATCTTATTTTATGAAAAGTTTCTACCTTCCCCTATTTATTTTCATTTGATGAACCTTGGTCAATTTCGGACCTAGGCCTAAACTACGATTTACGTGCGATTTGTATACGGGGGAATATTGGGATTTTAGCTATTTGGATATAGGTGTGGGTGGTCGAATTAGTGCATAACATGAACAAGGAAAATTTGGGGTATTGCCAATGTAACTTGCAAGTTTGGGCATACATGAATTGGCATATGAATTAAATCACAAGTTTTGGGGACTATGCAAGTTAAATCAAGGGGTTGGGCTTACGTTAACTAGGCATAAGTAGAATTGGAAACATGAACCATGATTTGGGTTTATTTGGCCATGAACTTGACAACATGTAACCTTGGCTAGAACTTGATATGTTTGGGATGTCATAAACTTGGCATACATGCAAATAGGCGAGAATTGGACATATGTAAAGTGGCTAGAATTGGGTACATATTTTCATGGGCATGTAATGTGGAACTTGGGCATATGTTTAGTAATATGTAAAGTGGGGATTTTGACTTAGATGACACATATGTAATTGACAATCTAACGGATGCCTTCGACACGAGGTTAGACTTGAGTTGTGGTGTAAATCTGCCCGGAACCGCCCGGCATATCCAGTGACCACAACAATAATAGTCTAATGTGAGAGGTCGTAGGCAAAGATTAGATTGTGATAATGCTTGAACCCGAGGTTGGAATGGGTTTGTGGTGTAATTCTGCCCGGAACCGCCCGGCATATCCAGTGACCGCAAATAAGTCCAATGTGAGAGGTCGATGCATTAATAAATAATAAATGAATATGACATGGACGGGTGGGTTAAGTAACTTGATTAGACTAATGACACTTAACCAACATGACACAGACGGGTGGGTTAAGTAACTTGATTAGACTAATGACACTTAACCAATATGACATGGACGGGTGGGTTAAGTAACTTAATTAGACTAATGACACTTAACCAATATGACATGGACATGTGGGTTAAGTAACTTGATTAGACTAATGACACTTAACCAATATGACGTGGATGGGTGGGTTAAGTAAAACCGAACTTGATTTCTTGATGAAACTTAACCATATAACACGATTAGAGGATGGGTTAGTTTAACCTGAATGGGTCGATAACACCCGACCAGTATAACGCGATGCATGGTAAGGTTAAGTAAACTTACAAGGGTAACACTTAACCGTTATAATTTGACTAGTGGATGGGGTTAGGTTAACATATACTTAACCAACCTAACATGATAACTTGATGGGGTTAAGTCATGAATCGCTTGAATATACTTAACCAATCTAACACGGTAACTTGATGAGGATTAAGTCATGAGTCACTTGAAGATACTTAATCAATCTAACACGGTAATTTGATGGGGTTAAGCTTGAATATACTTAACCAATCTAACACGGTAATTTGATGGGGTTAAGCTTGAATATACTTAACCAATCTAACACGGTAATTTGATGGGGTTAATCTTGAATATACTTAACCAATCTAACACGGTAATTTGATGGGGTTAAGCTTGAATATACTTAACCAATTTGACACGATGATTTGGATAGGGTTAAGTCATGAACCGCTGGAATACGCTTAACCAACTTGACGGTGATTCGTAGGGCTAAGTCATGAACTTGAATGACAACACTTAGCCAACTTGACATGACATGTAGACAGGTTAAGTCACGAACTTGAATGACCACACTTAACCAGCTTGACATGCAAGACTGATAGAGGTTAAGTCTTGAATTTAGATGATAACACTTAACCTGCTAGACGGAAACCCTAGTTACGTGGTCCTTTTCAGCAGTAACCCTCTTGGATGTATCACGATACCCTAGGGACTAGGCTAGGGTGGGGCACGATTACTGGGCTGATTGTAAGCGACCAAAACGACGACTGAGTTTGGTGCGCCATTGTAGGTTCAGGCGGACTTTGGTCGTGCACGTAGTCCGGAGTTGAAAAAGCAGGCGTGGGCACCAGTAGTTGTACACTGTGCGTGCTTGGAATGGTGTCAGTGGTTGACACCCTAGGGCTTGATACACCCTAGGGTGGACCTAGCACAGAGTAGCTACATTCGTGATTGGGCCGTATGACACCGACACACGACGAGCTAGGACTTGTAGGGAGCCGATCGATTAGATCGTTACGTGGAATAAGGGCGTTGTTCGATAGGTAGCATAATCCCTAGTTGTCCTAGGTGGCATAAACCCTGATCGAATCTAGAAAACGTCCAATAGGTAGCATAATCCCTAGTGGTCCTAGGTGGCGTAAATCCTAGATGAACACGTGATAATTCATGATAAGGGAATCTGGCCAGAACAAGGATGGCAGTCTGAGCGATTTCAAGGATGGTGACACTACGTTGTAGTGGTACAGAATAACGTGATGGAACCCGTACGATATACGGTAAGGGACTATACATATACATGGAAGGGATGATACGAGTTAGGATGCTAGTACGGTTGGTGCAGAGGACGTTAGACATGCGATGCTATTCCGAGTTTGTCTTGTTATCTTGTTACCTTGGTTATCCTGTTACCTTGGTTATCTTGTTACTTGAGTTTATCTTGTTATCTTAGTTTGATCTGTTTATCTTGTCATCATGTTTATGTTTACTTCCAGTTTATACATGTCATGTTACCTTTACCTGTTTTTAGGCTGGAAGTAGCTAGGACTTACCAGTCTTTATGACTGACCCCGTTTTGTTTCGCCTCTTTTTCTTCCGTTCCCCCCTCCCCAGGTTTACAGGGAGGAAATGTTTCTACTTAGGGCGGATTTTCTGCTTCAAGATCATCATCTATGGCTTGGACTTTTCTTGGCTATGGCTATTTTACTGTTTTACTTGGGGAATAATTTATGACTATGGTTTTATGCTTCTTTATTATTGCTAGACAGGTTTTGATGTAAGTAATTTAATGGCACTTTGATGTAAAAGGTTTTAGACCTTACTACTTTTATAAAGTAATAAAATCATGTTTCCTTCCGCTGTTTTATATGTTCTGTCTTGTCATATTTCTGTGCATGTTTACCTAGATAATACTCCACCAAAGCTAGTGCGTTCCCTTTGTGAGTGACCCAAGCGGAGGTGGGGTGTTACATAACGCTTATGCCAATAAGGAGTGGTTTTCAGATATTAAATATGATCCCGGTCTCTCCATATTGACAACGGAGGTATAAAGTAAATCAAAACTTTGATAGTCGGCGATTTAATTATCAAATAAACATCCATACAATCAACGGTCCTATTTCCAGTTGGAAATTTATCGATCAAACATCAGACAACACTGGCCCCTTTTTATATTAGTTCTTTATTATATTATCGATTTCAAATTCCCTTTATCCCTCTTTCATATCCTTTCAAACCTCGATTTTCTCTCTATATCTTGGAAAAAGCATTTCAATATCATAATTTCTTTATTCGAGGAAATATCTCTTATTACAATTAGAACACATTTCCATATATTCACAAATCCTTATTTTCTATATTTAGAAAATATCCTTATTAATATCGGAAAATATTTCCATATTCCATTTCTTAATTCTTCGTTGACCAATTCATTTCCTTTTCTATGCGTAGAAAATATCTCTCATTTTATTTGGGAAACATTTCAAAATTTTCATCGTTATTATAACTCAAACTATTTATCATTTGTTAACTAGCGGTATCTGTGACGACCGCCCATAATCCCTGCACTATACAAGGGGAATAATGCGCTGAAAGATGTGCAAGGCTATCATAGATGATCATCAGAGTAGGTAAACACAAGCGGAACCTGTCGTAAAACTCACAGCGCAATGATAAAATATAATAGAACGTATACAACATGTAGTAATAGGGAAGCAGAAACACTGGACTTCCATCCAACTAGAAAGTAAGATCCACAAACTTTGAAATAGTGTTTATACAAAGTTGCCTCACTACATCACTCAGAAAAGCAAACAGTGGAAATCCAATTATTAGCAGTAGTAAAACTGGTACGTGAGCCTCCTGCTCGCCATCGATCAGCATCGTCGTTCTCACTAAAGCATTACTAGTCACCTGTTACTTAGTCTGCCCATCCACAATCGGATGAACAGCCGAAGGTAATAAGATGATACATTAAACCTTGAGTCAGACAACAGTCTTAGTGAGCGATAAAACAGCTAACAAACTTCAACAATAAAGTGTATGAGAGGGGATAGATAAACATACCAATCTACCCATGACACCAGAGAAGAACTCAACCTTATCTTCCCCACATCGGACAGTGATTGCCTTTACAATCCATTCAACCAAAGGAATAACAATTCATACATGGAAACCAGAGCAACCATTCAATCATGGAAATCACACATAACTTCCAGATTATATGGGTCTAACACAGAACAACCAATCATCCATGACAGACTCTGGCTATCACCGCCAATCCTGCTTTGAAACCACCGTTAATCGTATAATGGCCAACCTTGCCATATGTCAAGGGCTAATGGTAACCCCAGTTCTTACATAAACTCCATATGTCCAACCTTGACAGTGTCCAACCTTGACAACTAGGCCTATCAACGATACCCAAGATACTCGACCAGCAACCTTCCAGTCTATTGGGTGCCCCATTGTACCCTTGCTTTGAGCCTGCTAGAACTTAAGACAACGATGACTTCTCGGCCTTCGCATCTCTAGTCCTCCAACCTTGACGTCTATTTACTGCTCAAGCGACCTTCTCGAGCAACCATTATCCACCAACTTACGACCTTTGAGTTGTCTGCCTATTCGTTGCTTTTCACTGATCAACGAACATATCACATCACTTCGAACATCCACTTTTGGATTCTCGTCGAAGCCACCGCCATCGTTGAACCAACCAACATCTCTATAAGGTTCAAAGCAATCCATAGCATTATTTCAACACCTCCTAACTTCCCAATTGATCTCACTTTGAAGTCACATCATCACCGGAAGTGTCCGACCAGAAATAGCTGACCAGAAATGAAAAAAATGGATGACCAAAATGGCTGTCTAGAATAGCCCGACCCGAGCCACTTTGGTCCGACCCGACCCCCTTTAGGCCCGACCCGACCCCCTTTTTTTCCGACCCGACCCACCTTAGTCCGATCCAGAATGGTCCAATCCACTTTAGCCCGATCCAAAATGGTTTGATTCACTTTAACCCAATCCAGAATGGTCCGACCCGACCCCCTTTAGTCCGACCCGACCCCCTTTAATCCGACCTGGGCCACTTTAATCCAACCCGAGCCAACTTTGACTTGTCCTCCACGACAGAATTTGAGCCCGACCCAATCCCCTTTAGTTCGACCCGAGCCACTTTCTACACATCTTCAATTCTACTCTGATTTCGATCAAAACCTCGTCAAACGACGAATCCGACGAAACCAACTCAACCAAAATCATCAAACACAATCATAAACATATCATAACATTACTAACCACATGAATATGACGATTACCATAAAAATGATGTAAATCTCACTAAAAACCATTAAAATGAACCTATGATCAAAATGAGAGTTCTAACTAACATAAACACGTAAAATGACATGAAATTATCGAGTAAAACTTGCTAGATAAGATCGTAGGGTGATGCATATGAAAATGGACATGTAATGGTATAAATCTACGATAAAACATTCCAATTTGATGAGAAACATACACAAACACTCATATACTTCATTGCATTCATGTGAGAGTAGTAAATCACTCACCGATTTGCCAAAACAAAGCAAAATCAAAGAAATAGAATTCCGGACAGCGAAGAAATAGCTCCTAGCCCTTCGATTTGATGAATCCTCACTTGAAATGATGTAGATCTTGCCTCCAATGCTGTAGATCTATGATTTCCCTCCTTAGATTTGGATTTTTAATGGTGGAAAGGTGTTAGAGGAAGATGGAGATCAATGCCTCCAAATAAGAGAATGGAAAAGTAAACTTTTTCCCTCCACTCTCACCCCCTATTTATAGAATTCCACCATCCCACTAATGGGCCTCCCCAATTCAGCCCATTAGGCTCTCCAAATCTGAACATCCAACTGAAAAACCGTAAAACAACTATTTCTCCCAAACCGCTAAGCCAAATCCTTAATGTAACCACTCTACGGAAAGCTAACCATCAATTTCTTTCCAATGGCACAGGTCTCACCCTCTGATTCGATCTGAGTCAAAAGTTATGCCCTGTAGAAGGCTAACAGGGGAAAAATGGTCATGAACAAAATCAGTAAAAATTATGGACATGTCTCACATCCCCATAAGCAACATATTAAAAGATGAGAATGATCCAACCCCTAGAGAATGAAATACAAATATTTTACGATCTTTCGATACGTAAAATGCGGGCTAGTACATCCCCCCCCCCCCCCTTAAGAATTTTGCCCCCAAAATTCTAAGCAATCACAATGATTCTGCATGACTATCATCTATGAAAAGCCAATTCTATCATCCAAACTAGAAACTATCAAGCCATACATCCATAGCCTTATCCTAGCACGTGGAATTCTGACAAACCATAACAAGATACAACGATATAACGAAAAAACGATATCAAAGGGTCCTACCGACGAAGAGCTCTGGATGAGTCGCTCTCATACTCTCTTCCGTCTCCCACGTACAATCGTCGCCATCTTCACTCAGCGTAACTATCTTCCTTCTGAGCTGTTTCATGTCATTCCCCATAACCTGAAGTGGCTTACAAGGTCTCGAAACTGCGGTCTCTACTTCGAAGTCTTCGTACTGCTCTAGAGATACCACCACATTCGAATCATGCACGAATTTCCGTAGAAATGACACATGGAACACATTATGCACACTCGACATCTTCTCAGGTAACTCCAATCTATATGCAAGCTTTCCAGTTCGCTCGACTATCAGAAATGGTCCAACAAACCTTGGAGCTAACTTTCCTTTCTTACCAAATCTAACCATGTTCTTCAACGGCGAAGCTTTCACGAAAATCATATCGCCCATGTCGAATTCCAAGTCCTTACGCCGCTTGTCGGCGTAACTCTTCTGACGATCCTGGGCTGCCTTCATTCGTTACCGAACTATCTCGATACAATCCGAGGTTTCTCTAATCATCTCAGGACCAAGTACCAACTTATCTCCAGTTTCTAACCAACATGCTGGAGAATTGCATGGCCTTCCATACAATGCTTCGTATGTTGCCATCCCAATGCAAGACTAGTAGCTATTATTATACGCAAACTCAACTAGATGTAGATGGTCTTCCCATGATCCTCTGAAGTCTAACACAGAAGCCCTCAGGAGATCTTCCAAAACTCGATTGACTCTTTCGGTCTGACCATCAGTTTGGGAATGATATGCCGTACTTAATCACAACTCGGTTCCCAAAGCTTCTTGCAAACTTTCCAAAATCCACTCGTGAATAATGGATCTCGGTCACTTACTATACTCTTTGGGACACCATGGAATCGAACTATCCATTTCACATAAAGTTCAACCAATTTCGATGCCGTCCTAGTCGACTTGACAGGAATGAATCTCGCACTTTTCGTCGAACGATCCACAATGACCCAAATCCCTTCGTTTCCTGCCTTGGTTCTAGGTAGTCCATCGATACTTGCTCCCACTTCCAGGTAGGAACTTCCAATGGCTGAAGCAAACCACCTGGCTTCTTCTGTTCAGTTTTCACCAACTGATAGTTCATACACTTGGAAATGAACTTCCCAATATCTCGCTTCATCCCTTCCCAGTAGTAGACTCTCTTCATGTCCTGATACATCTTATTTCCACCGGGATGAGTCGTCAGCTTCGAGTGATGATATTCTCTCAGAACCTCATCCCTCAATCCGTCGATATCAAGAACAACTAATCGCCCTTGCTTTCGAAGCCAACCTTCTCGATCGACCCCGAAATCTTTATCTTCTGGTTCCAGTTTCTAAATGAACTCAATGAGCTTCGCATCTTTCTTTTTGCTCTCTCCAATCCTTTCGATAAGAGTAGGTCTTATCGACAAGCTTGCCAACGTTTCAGGTTCCAACTCACACCTTGGCCTGAAATCGAACCTTGCCAAGTACTCGAGGCTCTTCCATTTCGAAAACATCACTCCCAAACTTGTGTGTCTTCGACTTAACGCATCTACAACTGCGTTACCCTTGCCCGGAGTATAAGCTATGCCAAAATCATATGACGCCAGAAACTCTAACCATTTTTGCTGCCGAAGATTCAAATCCTCTTGGGAGAAAAGATACTTCAATGACTTGTGATCCGTAAACAACTTGAATCGAACTACCAACTGGTAATGTCTCCACATCTTCAGAGCAAATACAATTGCCGCCAACTCCAAATCATGAGTTGGGTAATTCTTCTCATGCGGCTTGAGCTGCCGACTCGCGTAGGCCACAATCTTATCCTTTTGCATTAGTACTACTCCAAGTCCAGTACCACACGCATCGGTATACACCACCATCTCTTCATTCCCGCTTGGAATGGTTAACACTGGAGCACTCGTCAATCTCTCCTTCAGGATTCCGAACGCTTGTTCACACTTTGCATCCCATGTAAACACTTGGTTCTTCTTCGTCAATCCTATCAATGGTGCAGCTTCTTTGGAGAAATCCTTGATAAACCGTCGGTAATATCCTACCAAACCAAGGAAACTCCAAACATCCATCGCATTCTTAGGTCGATCCCAGTCCTGGATTGCTGCAACTTCAGCGGGGTCAACCTCTATCCCTTTTCCAGAAACTACATGACCTAAGAACCTCACTTCATCCTTCCAGAAGTGACACTTTGAGAACTTAGCCTTAAGCGGATGCTTCCACAAGATCTCTAACATAACTCTCAAGTGCGTCTTATGTTCTTCCTCATTTCTGGAGTAAACCAAAATATCATCCACAACCACAAGCACGAACTTGTTCAACTGATCTCTGAACACTCTATTCATAAGATCACAAAATACGCTGGCGCGTTAGTCAACCCTAATGGCATCACCAACCATTCGAAGAAACCAGATGGTGTCCTAAAAGCAGTCTTTGGCACACTATCCTTAGCCACCCTCAACTGGTGAAATCCCGTTGCCAAATCCATTTGAGAAAACACCTGGGCTTCGTCAAGCTGTTCGAACAAGTCATCTATCTTTGGCAACGGATACTTGTTCTTCTTTTTCACCTTGTTCATCTCACGATAGTCCACACACAATCTTAACAAGCCATCCGCCTTGGTTGCAAATACACCGGTGCACCCGATTCGGATACACTCCCCCGAATGAATCCTTTTCCCAAAAGTTCTCGAACTTGCACCTCTAACTCTCGCTGTTCCCTAGGCGCCATCCGCCTAAGAGGCATAACGTTTGGTTTAGCACCTTTGACCAAATCGATCCTAAATTCGATCTCACGATGTGGCGGCAACTCTTTGACCTCGTCAAAGACATCTACATACTCATTAGCGATCAGCACTGATGACAGGTCTTCTTGTGGAATCCCAAGCGAATATAGATAACTTACGAAGACCCCGTCTTCGCGCTTACATCTAATCAACACCTTTCGCCCTTCCACATCCCCGACCCTCACCTCTAGCTTGTCGCAATTCACCCTTGCCGCATACCTCTTGAGCTAATCCATGCTCAAGATGATCCCAAACCCAGCGAAGTAAAGAACAAAGAAATCACACATAAAAGAGCAACCATGACTCGACAACACTAGACCATGACATATCATGCAAAGATTTGACGAACCCCTAATTGGACTAGTCACTACGAAGGGTCTATCGCAAATCTCAGGTTCCAAACCTAAGAGACACACAAGCTCATTGCAAATGAAGGAATGCGATGCTCCTGTATCAAAAAGCACACGAATGGAAACACCATTAACTGAAAGAGTACCTTGCACCACGACACCCTTCCCCTTCTTCTCTGCAGTAGGACCTATCGAAGAAGTTGGCACGACTTCCAAAGCATATGCCCTCACAACTTGCTTGCCCTTAGATGATTCTGGACAATCTTTCTTCTCATGCCCAGGCTTCCCACATTTGAAGCACTTCTTCTCAGCTTTGGTATTCTTGCACTCATTAGCAAAATGGCCTTTCTGTTGGCAGTTAAAGCAAACCACCTCACTCTTCGGCTTCTTTTGGCCATCTTTTCCCTTTTGTTGTTGTTGCTTCCTCTTCTTATTATTACCACCCTGCTGTGGTTTCTGAGCCTCTTTGGTGGCCGCGACAACATTTGCTTCCTTAGGAAACAAGCTCTCATGACGAATAGCTTTTTCCACAATCTTCCCAAATGAATCATCAAAATGGTCCACTAGCGGTTTCCGGATATAATCATCCAAACCCATGACAAATTTTTCGTTCTTCTGATATGGTGTATCAACGTATGAAAGAGCATATCTAGACAAGGCTTCAAAGCAGAAATATAGTCAAGCACAGAACGACCATTCTGTTTCAGTTCTACGAACTTCTTGAATAGAGCAGATTTTTGAGCTGTGGAGATAAACTTTGCTTCAAACTTAGCTTAGAATAGCTCCTATGAAATTTCTTCCTCTGGAGTTTCGAGTGTAACAGAATTCCACAATTCCATGGCCCTGCCCTGTAGTTGCCTTGATGCAAGCTTTCTCTTTATTGCATCCTCAATACCCAAGTCTCCAAAGATTCAGACACATGAATCCATCCACCTCTGAACCTCTTCCGCTGGTTCAGTTCCCTTGAATGGTTTTCCTCTAGAGATGTAAAGGCCTTGCACAGCTTTGCAAAATCTACTAATCTAGGAACTCGCACACCAACATCTACCGTTGCCACCACTGGAGCGGGTATCCTTCGCATAACTGCTTCTGCCATGGATTCAAACATGGCCGGGTAATTAGGTTCACCACCATTCCCCCCTCCAGTATTGGCTCCCCTAGCAGCATGTCTTGTTTCTCGTCTACTCATTCTAAATCTGCAATTTAGAATAATTAGCCACTTTCAAGAAAAACTGCTAAAGGAAAACAACCGCTACTACTATATATGCTACTATGTATAGTAAGCATCCAACTGAAATCTACAAGTACGTCTCTTATACGTGATTACGTCCTTGAACTTTGGTCAAAAATCATTGACCAGATCTCTGATACCAAATGTGACGACCGCCCATAAACCCCGCACTATACAAGGGAAATAATGCGCTGAAAGAAGTAGAAGGTTGTCATGGACGATCATCAGAGTAGGTAAACACATGCGGAACCTGTCGTAAAACTCACAGCACAATGATAAAATATAATAGAACATATACAACATGTAGTAATAGTGAAGCAGAAACACTGACTTCCATACAACTAGAAAGTAAGATCCACAAACTTGGAAATAGTGTTTATACAAAGTTGCCTCACTACATCACTCAGAAAAGCAAACAACGGAAATCCAATTATTAGCTTGTAGTAAAACTGGTACGTGAACCTCCTGCTCGCCATCGATCAGCATCGTCGTCCTCACTAAAGCATTACCTGTCACCTGTTACTTAGTCTGCCCATCTACAATCGGATTAACAGCCCAAGGTAATAAGAGGATACATAAAACCTTAAGTCAGACAATAGTCTTAGTGAGCGATAAAACAACTAACAAACTTCAACAATAAAGTGTATGAGAGGGGATAAATAAACATACTAATCTACCCATGACACCAGAGAAGAACTCAACCTTATCTTCCCTACATCGGACAGTTATAGCCTTTACAATCCGTTCAACAAAGGAATAACAATTCATACATGGAAACCAGAGAAACAATTCAATCATGGAAAACAAACATAACATCCAGATTATATAAGTCTCACACAGAACAACCAATCATCCATGACTGACTCTAGCTATCACCGCCAATCCTACTTTGAAACCACCGTTAATCGTATGACGACCAACCTTGCCATATGTCAATGGCTAATGGTAACCCCAGTTCTAGCATAAACTCCATATGTCCAACCTTGATAATGTCCAACCTTGACAACTAGGCCTTTCAATGATACCCAAGATACTCGGCCAGCAACCTTCCAGTCTATTGGGTGCCCCCATTGTACCCCTGCTTTGAGCCTGCTAGAACTTACGACAACGATGACTTCTCGGCCTTCGCATCTCTAGTCCTCCAACCTTGACGTCTATTTACTGCTCATGCGACCTTCTCGAGCAACCATTATCCACCAACTCACGACCTTTGAGTTGTCTGCTTATTCGTTGCTTCTCACCGATCAACGAACATGTCACATCACTTCGAACATCCCCTTCTGGATTCTCGTCGAAGCCACCACCATCATTGAACCAACCAACATCTCTATAAGGTTCAAAGCAATCCATAGCATTATTTCAACACTTCCTAACTTCCCAATTGATCTCACTTTGAAGTCACATCATCACCGGAAGTGTTCGACTAGAAATAGCTGACCAGAAATGGCAAAAATGGCTGACTAGAAATGACTGTCCAGAATAGCCCGACCCGAGCCACTCTGGTCCGACCCCCTTTAGGCCCGACCCGACCCCATTTTTGTCCAATCCGACCCACCTTAGTCCAATCCAGAATGGTCCAATCCACTTTAGCCCGGTCCAAAATGGTCTGATTCACTTTAACCCAATCCAGAATGGTCCGGCCCGACCCCCTTTAGTCCGACCCGACCCCCTTTAATCCGACCTGAGCCACTTTAATCCGACCCAAGCTAACTTTGACTTCTCCTCCATGACAGAATTTGAGCCTGACCCAACCCCCTTTAGTCCGACCCGAGCCAGTTTATGCACATCTTCAATTCTACTCCGATTTCGATCAAAACATCGCCAAATGACGAATCCGACGAAACCAACTCAACCAAAATCATCAAACACAATCATAAACATATCATAACATTACTAACCACACGAATATGACAATTACCATAAAAATGATGTAAATCTCACCAAAAACCATTAAAATGAACCTATGATCAAAATGAGAGTTCTAACTAACATAAACACGTAAAATGACATGAAATTATCGAGTAAAACTTGCTAGATAAGATCATAGGGTGAATTTTTTTCAATTAATTGCTAGATAAGATCATGGTGTAAACTTGAATTTTTTTTCTCTCTTAATGTGTGTAATTATGTTTGTTGTTAATGAAATAGCGGTTATAATTATAATACTATGGAAATTTCAATTAATAGCTGTTGAGATATAATTGCTTTTAGCAGTTGTAAAACAAAATTTAACAACTGCTAGAAACAGTTGTAAAAAAGGTTGACTTTATTACGATAGCAATATAACTGGTGGTGAATGCCAGTTGTAATAGACATATTACAACTATTTTTGGCAGCTGTGAAAGGGTATTTTTTGTTGTACTGGTACCTGTGGAAACACCGGTACTGATATTGCCATAGGGTCGCAAAGGCGTTGCCTTTGACTTTAAGGCAACGCGGCAAAAGGCAACCCCAAGAAAGTGTTGCCACAAATCATTTTTTGCCTATAGCAACACTTTTTGGCACCTATTGCGTCATTTCTCTGGGGTTTCGTAGGCCATCTATGGCGTATTGATACTTGGTAATATTATATAATTTTTATATACTTAGTGAACTTTTTTTACAAAATAAACTTCCTAATTTTTATAAGATTAGTAAACTTAATTAAGTGACCTACGATGTTGTTAATTTCGATGTTTTCCATTATTTCCAAAGATTAACCAAATACTACCAATGATTCAATAAAGGATGTCCTATACACTACAACAAAGTTGACAAAATATTAGAAACACCAGATGCACCACAAAGTGGTCTTGCTGCACCACTGAATGGTGCAGTGCACCAATATGGTGCATTTGCACACAGTAGTGCAGTAGATGCACCACATAGTGGTGCATCTGAACCAATGCAGCAGCCGCACCACAGAGTGGTGCTATGCACTACTCTGTGGAGCAACTGCTGCAGTGGTTCAGATGCACCACTGTGTGGTGCATTTGCACCATTGCTTTGTGCAAATGTGCAATACTGGTGCACTACACTACTGCAGCGATGCGATGCACCATAGAGTGGTGCTTTTGCACTATGCAGATTCACCACTCTATACTGCACTGCACCATTGTGGTACTTGCATTAGAAATATTACATTATCGAGGAAGGAACATACATATTAACGGTTGTTCTCTATACTTGATTTAGAGAATATAGTGGGTGCAGGCAGATATAAAGAAAATAGTTTTCTGGATGGTGAGTGTGGAATTATAGGTACTGCATATGTATTATATAATTTTAAAGATGTCAGAAAATAAGCTAGAATTATACTGATATCTTACTTGGCCTTTTATGGACAAACATCCCATAACCACTCAAGATCGATGCTTCCATGGTCTCTATGACGACCCGCCCCGCACCAGCCGACATTTCTATGAAAGTGCGCTATGCCAATGTCCAACCAGCACTGGACGGTTGCCAAAGAAAGGGAAGAAGGGAATTTGAACTAGCAAGGAACCTGTAGAATGTCTCACAGCGCATGGAATAAAATATAATAATAACATACTTGACATAAAACAGGCGAGACAGTGCATAAGCTGAAAACTAAACCATCATAGCAGCGGAAAATCCAAATACAGCTTATGTTCCACATCATCAATATTACAACTTTTAAAAATTGTCTCTAAACAAAATGAGAAAGGTACACTACTAATGCCCAAAGTAGTGACCAACAGCGACACAGGGAGAATATCTATGTATATCATATGTGGGAGCCTCCTACTCGTCTCCGGTACAGCCACTCGTGCACAACCAGCTAACCTGTCTCTAGTCTGCCCATTTAAGAGCACCCAGAGTAATAAGAAGAGACATAAAACTATAAGTCAGACAAAAGTCTGGTATGAGCGATAAGCAGCAAAACAGAACAATAACATGTATACTAAACCATACCTGAACCTGGACCTGCAACCAAAGAGATAGCACAACAAGATGCACAATACTCTAAGATGACACTAACATATGGTGTAAAGATACGGGAGTGGGGGTGTGCATGTCATAGTGACGTCAAACAATCGAGCATAGCAACCATCCTCACATCTCTCACTCAGTGCGTAAAACATACGATATCCACCGCTTTGATCACCCATATCCTTGCTATGATCACTCTGCCCTATGGAGTCATGGCGACTCCATTGCACTAATCCACAACCACTAGTCCTTGCTATGTCCACTCTGCCCCATGAAGTCATGACGACTTCACTGTACTGGCTCATAGCCTTGCTACGATCACTCTGCCCCATGAAGTCATGATGACTTCACTGCACTGATTCATAGCCAATATTCATCTCTCAGTGGTGAATCAAAGCTATGGACGTCGATAACCCCTTTGCACACGTCCGGCAGCAAAGTCCAATCATGAAGTCAACTCGTTGATCCCATTTGGATCCTGAGTAATAACCTCCCATCTGGACCTCCTTTGCATCTCGGGTTTTGGTCGAATTGGAGTTGGTCTTCAGAAGAGTCATCACGTAGAAGTAGTAGCATACATCAGGTTCAGTTTGGTGGCTTTCCCTTGGTTCAGTTCGACATGCTTCAGCTCCTGGTCATCCATTCGGTTCAGTTCGGTTAACACCCTCCAGGTCGGTTCGGTTGTGGCACTCCATCCGGGTCAGTTTGGTCAACACCCTCCAGGTCGGTTCGGTTTTGGCACTCTATCCGGGTCGGTTTGGTCAACACCCTCCAGGTCGGTTCGGTAGTGGCACTCGATCCGGGTCGGTTGCTCTCCTTCGATCTGATCCCATGCTCAGCTCCGATCTGATCCCCACCCAACTCCAACTCTTTGCAAGTGGTCTTCCTTGTGCCAAGGCTCCGCTAGTGCTAAGTTCCGATCCGGTTCGTATTCCCCTTGCCCGATCCACCGATCCGATCCGAGCCCTATAATCCGATCCGATCCGAAACCCTGTACATTTCCTGTAACTTTTCCAGCGACTGTTTTATGCCACACGACGCCGTTTTCGACCATTCTAATTTTTCTAATCAATCTCAAAGCATACCATACAGTCATAGCAACATAGAGAATCAACCATAAACACCAAAACAACAATTTGATATGTCAAAACGGATCAAACAAACCCAAAAACCTATGTTTTCCCCTTAAGCATGTTTAAGCAAATCTAATGATAGGATTAGCAAAACTTAACCAAATCAACCCAAATTTCTAACAGAGGCCTAAAACAATATTTCAAAATTTATAAATATTATTCCAGAATTTAATCATGTTTAAATTCGCTAATTAACACTAATTACCCTTAATTAACCATAATTAGTGTAAAACAATGTAAATCACTCACCTTAGATATGAAACTATCTCTGATTTGAGTTGAATCTCTATGCAACACAGCAGCTCCAACTTTGATTTGGTGCTATTTCTCCTTGATTTGACGTAGATTAGGCTAAAACTTGATTAGAGAGCGATTTGGGTTGAAATTAGAAGGTGGAGGCCATTGTTAGGGTTTCTAAGAGGTAAATGACGGCTAGAAAACTGAAATAGAATGAAAACCTAACTCATTTCAGCCTCCCCATAACCCTAATCCAGAAATGGGTTATGGGCCATTCGCTAATCACCTTATTTGGCTCGGTTAAGCAGTTTTTCACCTTCTAAACCTTATTTCAGCCATATCTCCCAAACAGTAAGTCCGTTTTTCACGTAGGACCACTCTACAGAAAGGTAAACCATCATCTGGATCTAATGAAGTTGTTTCAGGTCAAAACTCTTTACCAATCAAAAGTTACGGCCAAAACAAGATCAGCAAGGGGCAAAACGGTTATTCAAAAATCGGAAAAGTCGTGAACATGGGAAATGACCCCAATAGTCGTTCCCCAATGTCACACGACCATACGACTCCTTATGAGAAAGAGATAAATATTCTACGATCCTCCGATGCGTAGAATGCGGGTCGTTACAGTCTCCGACAAAACAGATTAAAAAATTCCTGGAAATAAACGATAGTAATTATTATAAAATGTGCATTTCAAGTATCAATTCTATCCTGAAACAACCTAAACTATCGACCGTGGTCTCCACCAGTCAATGGAAAGACAACTAGAAACAACGGCAAATTTCAAACGTTTGAACCTATTTTCAGACGTCTGACCTGGTTCAGATGTCTGAAAATAGGTTTCAGACGTTTGAAAAGTATATCGGCCAACACCCTGAGTCAATTTCAAATGTCTAAAATTTATTTCATATGTTTGACCTGCTTTGAATAAACATACATATATGGTTAACATCAGGATAAACAAATCCAGTTATCTACTACTAGCAGCCATACATATATTATCCTATGTAGTGAATGGGGTTAGATAATTACCAATACTTTGTGGCAGGGGTAAATATTACACATTAAATATTTAACAACGAAGAACAGGATGCATACCTTATGCAAACAAAACTTCACGTTCCCAACAATCATAGTGATATCTGTAGCCATGTCAGTTGCTATGTATCTGTAATCACAGTGATACCTTATGATATTTGCTTGTTATTCCTTGCCTTCTACAGAAACTACAGTATAAAATGCCCAGCAGTTACCTGCATAATTCACTTGCATCATTTTTAAAATAAAGAATATCAAACTTGTCTTATTAATAGACCGATTAACAAATCAGTTTATCTTCTAGTGCATCATTAATTAGGTTTTCATTTCGTTTTCCCAAACCTTGGCTAGCTTGTGAGAAATCAAGAAACATGTCCTTGACTTCATTTTTCACTGCCTGTTCGACCCATCAAGAAGCTTCTTTTTCAAATACATTCCCTTCATAAAAGTAAAGCTTAAAATTCCCTATCTTTTTGTCACCATGGTCTGACATTATTTTCTGAATTTCTTGTGCATATATTTAATACATACAAATAAATTTAATACATATTTAAATTATTGAATTACTAACCATAATAGAAGTAGAAGAAGAAGACTAAAGACCCTTGAATCCTTCGAGATTTACGATTTGATGAGTTTCGATTTCCGATTTGATGATTCGGTTTCGTGATTTCATTCAATTTCTCCAGCTTATAATAGGTTTTGCGATTTATGATTTGATGTTGCGGTTTTGCAAATCGGGATTGAATTTTTTTCCTTTTCCTTTTTTTCCTTTCGTGTAGAATCGTTTGATGGTGGAGAACGAAATGAAAACCTAATTGGCGATTTAGGGGAGAACAAAATCTAAAAGGAGCGCGTGAATGAAAATGTTAGTGGGAAACAAAGGAAGCGGATCAGATAGTGGATGAAAGGTTGAGATTTAGTTTTAACTAATGGTGTGGATCGCTGAGATGTACTTTTTTCTAATTAAAATATATCTATATCTATTGCAACATCATGTTGATATCTATGTTAACACATTGAAGTGTGTGTTGCAATAAACAAAAATCGGCATAGCTGTGGCAACATTTTAGCTGGCAACACCTTGGATTTTCGTTATAATAGGCCATCTATGGCGTGATATTTCTTTCTTCTTTTCACCCTCTAACTTCTTTCTTCTAACTTTCTGGGTTTTTGATACTTGAGTTTAGGCATGTAAATACAAAAGAAGTATTAGTATATAAATTTGAGCATCGAATTTCAGGGTCGTTACATTTTAGTTATACTTACATCCATTTAAGACAAATCCACTTACATTCAAACATTAATTCTCATTTAGCTATTCCATTTGAGCTTGTTACTTAATTGTAAGTTGATTATAGTTCAAGTTTATATAAAATTTAAAATTTACAATTAATTCAAGTTTATACTTCTTAAGTTAACCGCTATTTCATCGTTTCTCTTATTCATTTCACTTAAGTTGATTTTAATTTATTTCCATTTAACTCTAATTTAAATCAAAGTCCATATCTTACTACTTAATTTTCATTGACTTGTATAACAATCTATTGCTTATTTATAGTAACATTTTCAACTTCACAAATCTCTTGGTAAGTTTTATTTATGCTCTAGAATGTAATAGAGTATTGTACAAGGTCACAAATTTCACTTTACTATTCCTTATTTAACAGATTAATTTCATTTCCATATTATATCAATTTCTATTTTATTTTACTCATTCCATTAATTTATATTCATTTACTGACATATGTTATTTCCATTAACTTCCATATGGTAAATGAATCTAAGAGTCAATTTACTAATTTATTTCATTGGTTTAATTTAGTTACTAAACTTAGTTAAATTCCATTTCATACATGACAAGTGTGTATATAATTTATTTCCATATTTAAGCTTAATTCATTTTTTTACAAACCATCAATTTATTTCACCTTCATTATTCACCCATACTTGTACACTATGCAACTTGCTTATTCCTATAACATATCAACTTCTTAAATATCTGGGTATGTTATATAAACTTATATAAATGATTTGGTATTATACAAGTTCAACAGTTTCCACTCTGTTTCAAACTTTGAAGAGTTTCTACTTTAGTTTATACCTCCTAGGTTCATTTTTCTATTTTAGTTTGTACTTCGCTCAAGTTCATCTTCTTATTTCGCAATTCAAAAGTTTCTAAAATTCAAAATTTTAATCCATTTCATAATTTGAAAATCTATAATTATTTGAGAACTTAAGAATTTAAACTTCGGTTTCAAATCCAAGTTAACCTTGAAATAACATGTATTATACTTTTTATATCAAACCATACTTAAAAAGATTTAATTAACTAAAATTCAGTATTCAAAACAAGATATAGAAGTTCTAAGTGGTCTTCACCAGTTAGACTCTAAAAATTAAACGTTGATGATGCCTACTTTCATCACCGAAGTTATTTCCCAGAGACAAAAGGGGAATATGCACTTACTTCTGAGAAAATTCATTTAGAAATAATTTCTACTGGAAATTACTTCCATATTATTCTTATATTATTTCGAAACATTTGCAAATTAATATTTCAAAAGCACCTGAATTTAAATTCCAATTTCATATTAAATTCATTTTATTTCAATATCAATTGATTTATAATATTTCATTTCTCATAAATTCAAACAATAGTCAATAGTTTAAATTGACTAATCAAACAATAAATGATGATCGTCGAAGATTATCATCACCTTACAACCAACAAAATCTAAATTAATATATTTTAAAAACAATTACTCACATATGAAATATAATCCAAAACAATATTGTGTTGATATGTCTTACTCAAGTCATTAGATATCCCTATCGGTGGCCTAGTCTCCCAGGTATCGACTAAAATTCATAAATACTAAACGGAACAAATTAACACACTACAAAACCATTTTTTATATCAAAATTTCTAGTATGCTTCCTCATATACACTCAAATTCATTCTAGGCCATTACTTCCTTATCTCTAATGAGTTAACCCCAATAGAGACTGGGTTATCACTAAACCAAAGCTCTGATACCAACTGTAATGATCTGCATTTTTGACCATTCAAGCCGATAATAATCTCCACATGTCGACTCAAAAAAATATCCAAAATACAGTTAGTTATTGGGGTAAATATAAGAAAAGAAAGAAATAGGAAAACAATCACAGAATCTCACAGCGGAAGGACAAAATATAATTAATAAAAAAACAGTTCATGAAGCTATTACAATGTACATTTGATTATACTTTACATCAATCATCAGAGTTAAACTATCACAAAACATACCTATATAGCGGAATAATATTAATAAGTATGTCGATCAGGCTCCATCTTCATCTTTATAACTGAGGTCTTCGCTAATAAAAAAACTCAGGCTAACCCGAGCATAAATGAAAAGACAAAAAAATACTCGGATTAGAACTAAGATATTCTCATACCAGTCAAATCAAAACCATGCAACAATATGAGTGTCCCAACGTCAGAGATGCTTATGGTAATTCACGCCTTATATCCAATGTGTTCGTGAGTGTATAACTTAAGAGATGTTACGGGAATTTCCATCTTCTAAGGATCTGTTAAACTAGATACTATATAATATAAATAGCGTAAGCAGGATTGACATTATGACTCTTACACTGTTTATTTATTCTCGTAGTCTATACAGTACTATAATCCCCTCCAAATTGGCGGGATATTCAGTGAGCACTCCATAAGTACGGTACAAACAAAACTCGTAGTGGGCTCGTATATGGCATGCGATACGACACAACGTGGCAATGCCAGGGTGGATACACCATTTGTAGCGCCGGATTGGTGGTAACGCATAGCAGCTACCGCCCACGTCGAGACACACTCCCATAATCAAAATAGACGGGTGGCTATCAATCACATTACAAAAGTAATAGATTGGTATCGATGAAGTATGCTCGATAAGAGGAATGACTTCACTTGGTCTTGGCGTAGCTCCTGTTTTAGTCACATCAAGTTGACTCACGGGAGTAAAAGTCACGCTAGTACCTCATATTAGAATCGTTCGCCAAACCATCCTATTTCGTTTTGTTTTCTCCACCACGTGCATAGTTGTTAAAGTGATTTTCGGTACTGAAAGAGAGTATGATAATATCTGATCCCGGTCTCTTAACTACCAAACATTTATTTCACACCGGTCGGATCTTTTACATTTCAAATGGTTCATACTTCATATCAAAATATCAGATTTTGCTTTAAAACCATTTCATATTCCAAATAGAATGTATCTTTATATCTGAAATCTAAATTTTAAACCGAACTTAGAATTCTGAAACAAATCAAGTTTTAAAACAATCTGAATATTTAATATAATTGGATTTATTTATATATTGAAATAGTTTAAATATATTTGAAAAGTTTAAATATAAATAGTTAGCATATAAAAGGTTATATATAAGTAGTTTGAATTTAAAATAGAATTTATCAAAATATTTGATTTCTAAAGTAGTTTATTAAAATAGTTAATATATATGTTAACTAAATTGTTTAGATATATTTGAAACAGTTTGGAAAATAAATAGTTAATACACAAGGGTTTGTATATGTAAATTGTTTGAATTTAAAGGTAGGATTTATCAAATTTAGTTATATATATAGTTAAATATTAAAGTAGTTTACAAAATAGATAGTTGATCTTTAAAGTAATTTTTTCAAAACTATTTTACATATACAAGTTAAAATAAAAAAGTTTATAAAGTAAAATAGTTATTTCATAAAATAGTTTATATAAGGCTTTAGATAAAATAATTTGAATTAGATTTTTTTTCTTTCAAATTTTAAACAAACCGGAAATAGAATTCCAATTTCAAATCGATTCGACTCAATTTTGATATTTTAGTTTGAATCGACTCCCTTTTTAAATTCAATTCAGTTCAACCCATTGGACTCAAATATTTAAAGTTTCCAAACTATGTTTCTCATTTTTAAATATTTCAATTTATAATAATCTCGAGTTCAATATTCAAATATTACTTTAAATCAAATTAATATGAAGTAGAATTCAAAGATGAATAAACAGTTCAATTTTAGTAGATTCGATTCATATTCTATTTTGTGTTTTAACTTCAGTTTGCAACATTAATTGGTTTCATTTAACTTTTGAATTTCAAAGTTCAAATTCAAAGGTAATCAGTTTGTAAACATCATTTGTATTGTCTTTAAAGCAATATTTCAAAATTCAAGGTTAAAACAAATTTTATTTAACCAAACGGTGTGCGTATATAATTTTCTATCCTATCCTATGGCCAAGTGATACTTAAATTTTAATTATTAGTTTTTCAGGAATGGATATATATCATTTCAATCCAAATCCGGATCATAGATATTTATCATTTCAACCTATGTTCTTAATTCAACTTAAATGATCAATCCCGGGTTTATTTGATGCTCGTAACATCTAGAGTAAGTTGTTGGGACTAATCAACACAAACAAACGATCATATATAACTAAGGTAAATAGCATGATGAATCATGTAATTAAACATCAATATATCAAACAGAATAATCCAAGGCATCCATCAGATTCAGTCAATCTAAATAGTTTGATATCACATCAAATTACTAGTTATCAGGTGTCAAGTTTAGTTAGAAATTAAAACTCAAATTTTACCTAACTGTACAATTTAAATTAACAGTTAATTAAAATATACTATCAATGCAAATCAGCATAAAAATGCATTTTAACATCCAAACATCAACTAATACAATCATATATTAACATGATTTTAATTTAACTAACAATCAAATAATTTAGTTATGTGTGAATGCGCTTATTCACTCACATTTGATTTCAAACGCGTTTGAAATCCAAAACTAAACCAAAATTTAACTGTCTCCATGTGACGGCCGGCCCCGCACCAACCGACATTTACTCCAAAAGTGCGCTGTACACATGTCCAGTTAGCACGGAACGGGTCGTCAGAAGGAAAAGGAAGAAGGAAATGAATCATACAAGGAACCTGTAGAATGTCTCACAGCGCATAGAACAAAATATAATAATAACATACTTGACATAAAACAGAGAGACAGTGCATAAGCTAAAAATCAGAACTAAGCATTATAGCAGCGGAAATCCAAAATATAACTTATTACAACTTTCAAACTGTCTCAAAGCAAAAGCAAGATAAAGGAGGTACACTACTAATGCCCAAGTAACGACCACCAACGACACAGGGAGAATGTGTATACATATATATATATCATACGTAGAAGCCTCCTGCCCGCCTTCGAATCAGCTACTCGCGCATCACCAGCTAACCTGTCTCTAGTCTGCTAGTGTGAGCACCTAGAGTAATAAGAGAAGACATAAAACTCTGGGTCAGACATAAAGCCTGGTATGAGCGCGATAAGCATCTAAAGTGAACAATAACAGGTAGACTAAAACATACCTGAACCTGGACCTGCAACCAAAGAGTTAGCACTACATACTGTACAACACTCTAAGGTACCATATCAAGCAGTGTAAAGATACGGAGGTGGGGAGGTGTGCATGTCATAATGATGGCAAACAATCAAACATAGCATCCATCCTCACATCTCTCACTCAGTGCGTAAAGCATACGATATTCACCACTTCGATCACCCAACATACCTTGCTACGATCACTCTGCCCCATGAAGTCATAAATGGCTTCACTGCACTGATAACGTAGCCGCTAATTCCTCGCTATGTCCACTTGCCCCATGGAGTTATTCACCCCATCTGCGTTGGCTCATAGCCTTACCAATCCTTACTACGTCCACTTGCCCCATGGAGTTGTTCACCCCATCTGCGCTGGCTCATAGTCTTACTACGCATCACCTTGCCCCTCAGGTCATAATGACCCTACTGCACTGATAACGTAGTCTTGCTACCATCACCTTGCCCCTCAGGTCATAATGACCCTACTGCACTGATATGTAGCCATCCTTCATTTTTAGTGGTGAATCGAAGTTATGAACGTCGACAACTCCTTAGCACACGTCCCGCAGCAAAGTCCAACCATGAAGTGAACTCATCGGTTCCCAACTGGATCCTGAGCTCTAACTTCCCATATTGGACTACCTTTGCATCTCGGGTTATTGGTCAATACTGGGTCGGGTCGGGTTCCTCCTCAAGTCATCGGTTCGGGTCGGGTATCCTCCATCTGTTCGGGTCGGGTCTTCTTCTGGTGCGGTTCGGGTCGGGTGTCCTCCATCGGTTCGGGTCGGGCGTTTCTCCTCGGTTCGGGTTGGGTGGCACTCCCCCTCCAGTTCCTGCTTCCGCTCCGATCCGTCTCCTCATCCTTTACGTGCTTCGATTCGATCCATTCTCCTCTATCCGCTCCGATCCCTACTCCCTAATCCGATCCGATCCCAGTTCGGCTAGCGTGGCCTTCCTTTTTGCCACTTTTCCCAAGTGTTGGGTTCCGATCCGATCGAATTCCTTGCTCAGTTCAACATATCCGATCCGACCCCATATCCGATCCGATCCGAAACCTGCACTGTTTTCTTAAACTGTTCCAGCAAGTGTTTACGCCATTCGACGGCGTTTTCGACCATTCTAACTATTGAAATCAATCACAAAACATTTCATACAGTCATAGCAACATGCATAACCAACCACAAACATCAAAACATCAATATGGTAGGTTAAAATGGATCAAATATACCCAAAATCCCACATTTTCCCCTTAAGCATGTTTAGGTGAAACTAATGATAGGATTAGCAAAACTTAACCAAATTAACCCAAATTCGTATCAGAGGTCTAAAACATCATTTAAGAATTTATGAACATTTTCCCCGAATTTTATCATGCTTAAATTCATTAATAAACACTAATTACCCTTAACTAGCCATAATTAGTGCAAAACCTTGCAAATCACTCACCTTAGCCACAAATAAACTAAGATCTGAAATAAATCTCTGATTTGATGTGAATCCCAATGCTAAACAGCAGCTCCAATGTTGATTTGGTGTAGATCTCCCTTGATTAGAGGTTGCTAAGCCAAATCCTTGACCAAAAGATGATTTGGAGGTGATTTAGAGGTTGGAGGCCATTTTTAGGGTTCCTTGGTGATAAGTGGAGGCTAGAAAACTGAAATGGAATGATTCTCTATCTCATTTCAGCCTTCCCATAACCCTAATCCCGAAATGGGTTATGGGCCTACTCACTAATCACCCGATTTGGCCCGGTTAAGCAGTTTTTCACCCTCCAAACCTTATTTCAGTCATATCTCCCAAACGGTAAGTCCGTTTGGCTATTATGACCACTCTACGGAAAGGTAAACGATCAAACGAATCTAATGGAAGTGGTTTCAGGTCAAAATTCCTTTCCAATCAAAAGTTATGGCCAAAACAGTACCAACTAGGGGCAAAATGGTCATTTAAAAATCGACAAAAATCATGAACATGGGAAATGACTCTAATAGACGTTTTCCAAAGTTACATGACCATACAACTTCATACGGGAAAGAAATAAATATTCTACAATCCTATGATGTGTAGAATACGGGTCGTTACACTCTCCCCCCCTTAAGAAATTTCGCCCCCGAAATTCCCTAATCCAAAAACACACACAAAGGTCCCGCATGCCTATCAATCATAAAACAACAATCAAACATGCAAAACAAGTCTACCCTAGCATGCGGAAAACTAAATTGCAAAGTAAATCTTACGAGGCAAAGAGTTCTGGATATGCCTTTCTAATGCTCTCCTTTGTCTCCCAAGTACAATCATCCTCGTCCTCGCCCCACTGAACCTTGACTAGCTTCACCGCCTTCCTTCGAAGTTGCTTCGTATCACGCCCCACAATACGGATCGGCTTGCGGTTCCCAACCACCTCGGGTTCTACTTCGAAGTCCTCTAACTGATCAGGTGAAATAGTCATATCTGAGTCGTGAACGAACTTCCTCAGTTGGGAAACATGAAATACATTGTGAACTCTTGTCATTTTCTCTGGTAAGCCAACTCTATATGCCAAATTCCCAACTAGTTCAAGAACAGAGAATGGGCCAACAAATCTTGGTGCCAACTTGCCTCTCCTGCCAAATCGAATCACGCTCTTCAGCGGAGAGATCTTGACAAACATCAAGTCACCAACGGAGAATTTCAAGTCTCTTCTCCTCTTATCAGCATAACTCTTCTGCCTATCTTGGACAACTTTCATTCGTTGCTGAATGATCTTAATCGTATCTGAAGTTTCTCTCACCACATCCGGTCCAAGCACAAACTTCTCGCCAGTCTCTATCCAACATGATGGTGAGTTGCACGGTCTTCCGTACAAAGCTTCATATGGAGCCATACCGATACTGGATTGGTAGTTATTATTATATGCAAACTCTACTAGATGCAAATGGTCATCCCATGATCCACCAAAATCCAATATACAAGCTCTCAAGAGATCTTCCAATATACGATTCACCCTCTCCGTCTGACCGTCAGTCTGAGGATGATATGCGGTACTGGGATGTAATCCTGACCCTAGAGCCTCTTGTAAGCTCTTCCAAAACCCACTAGTGAACAACGGGTCTCGGCCACTCACAATGCTTTTAGGTACTCCATGAAATCTCACTGCCCACTTCATATACAATTCTGCCAACTTGGCTGCCGTTCTAGTTGATTTGACTGGTATAAATCTTGCGCTCTTAGTCAATCGATCTACAATTACCCAAATGCTATCGTATCCCGACCTAGTCCTTGGTAAACTATCGATGAAATCCATCGAGACTTGCTCCCATTTCCATTCGGGAATCTCTAATGGTTGCAACAACCCACTAGGCTTCTTTTGCTCGGCTTTAACTAGCTGGCAATTCATGCATTTGGATATAAACTTCCCAACGTCTCTTTTCATCCCTTCCCAGTAGTAAGTCCGCTTCATGTCTCGATACATCTTATTACCACCGGGATGTATAGTCAGTTTTGAGTGATGACATTCTCTAAGCACTTCATCTCTCAAACCATTCACGTTGGGTACAACTAGCCTTCCATTCCTTCTAAGCCATCCATCTCGATCTAGCCCATACACATTCATCTCCTCACCGTCGATGTTCATCTCTAACTTGGAGATGATTTCTAATAGATTAGGATCGTCCCTCTGGCTAGAACCAATCCGCTCTATCAAAGTGGATCTGATCGTCAAACTAGCTAGCATGACTGGATCCAATTCGCACTTTGGTCTGAAATCAAACCCTGTGATATACTCCAGTTGCTTCCATTCAAGAAACATTGCCCCTAAGCTGGGATGTCTCATACTCAAGGCATCGGCTACCGCATTACCTTTCCCAGGTGTGTATGCGATATCAAAATCATACGAAGCCAAGAACTCTAACCATCTCTGCTGACGGAGATTCAGATCTTTCTGAGAGAAGAGATACTTTAACGATTTATGATCGGTAAACAAATCAAATCTTTCTCCCAAGAGATAGTGTCTCCACATCTTCAGCGCAAACACAATCGCTGCTAGTTCCAAATCATGGGTAGGATACTTCTTCTCATGCGGTTTTAGCTGTCGACTAGCATAAGCTACAACCCTACCTCCTTGCATCAATACAGCACCCAGTCCGATACCACAAGCATCCGTGTATACTGTCATCTCTTCATTCCCTTTAGGAATGACTAACACTGGCGCATGCGTCAACTTCGCCTTTAGACTCTTGAAGGCATCCTCACACACTCTGCCCCAGACGAAGGACTGATTCTTCTTAGTCAACTGAGTCAACGGTGCTGCTATCTTGGAGAAGTCCTGGATAAACTTACGATAATATCCAGCTAATCCCAAGAAACTTCTCACATCTGTTACATTCTTGGGTGTAGGCCAATCCTGTACCGTAGCCACCTTCGCAGGGTCCACGGCAATACCACTCTCTGAAACAACATGACCCAAGAATCTTACTTCCCTTCTCCAAAAATGACGCTTAGAGAATTTCACTTTCAATTGGTGTTTCCTCAACACCTCCATCAGTATCCTCAAGTGTCCCTTGTGTTCCTCCTCTGTCCTTGAATAAACAAGGATATCATCCACGAACACAAGAACAAACTTATACAACTGATCTCTGAATACTTGATTCATAAGATCCACAAAGTAGGCCGGTGCATTGGTCAACCCAAATGGCATGACCAACCACTCCTAAAATCCAGACGACGTCGTAAATGCCGTTTTCGGAACACTCTCATCCGCTACTCGAAGCTGATGAAATCCTGTCGCGAGGTCCAACTGGGAGAACACTCTAGCTCCTTCCAACTGGTCAAACAAATCATCTATCCGCGGTAGGGGATACTTATTCTTTCTCGTCACCTTATTCAACTCGCGATAGTCCACACACAAACGAAGGGAACCATCTGCCTTAGTGGCAAACACAACTGGTGCTCCCCACTCGGAGACACTCCTTCTAATAAATCCCTTCTTCAAAAGATTGCTAACTTGCACCCCGAGCTCTCGCTGCTCCCTTGGTGCCATACGACGAAATGGCATCACTATAGGTCTGGCATCTTTCACTAAATCAATATGGAACTCAATCTCTCGGTGTGGTGGAAGCTCGGTCACCTCCTCGAAGACGTCCGGATACTGGCCAACCATGGGCACATCTGACAACTCATCCTGCGGGATGTCGAGGGAATTTACAAAACTAGCCATAACCCCATCACTAGGTAGACTACCAAACACTACCCTCCGCCCATCATCCGCCCTCACTGTCACCAAAAAGCCCTCACAGTCTACCACCACCCCGTATCTTTGGAGCCAATCGACTCCCAATATAATGCCATACCCAGTAAAGCCCAAAACAAAGCAATCACATACAAACATACATCCATGACTCGATAAGACCAAATTCCTGCAAATCATACTAAGGCTAGTCGAACCACCAATCGGGTTCGTCACAACCAATGGTCTATCGACTATCTCGGGTTCCAGTCCCAACCTATCTACCAGGTCACTAGATATGAAGGAACGAGAAGCCCCAGTATCAAACAAAACTCGAACTGGTACATCATAAATAGAAAGCATACCTTGAATAACAACATTCTTTCCTTTCTCTGCCGCAGTTGGGGCATTCGACGAAGAAGGAACAACATCAATAGCATATGCTTTCACAATCTGCTTCTCCTTAAGAGGTTGCGGACACTTGTCCTTGAAATGTCCCACTTGACCACAATTGAAGCATTTCTTATCCACTGGCTTGGCCCGACAATCTTTAGCATAATGGCCCTTCTTACCACAGCTGAAGCACTCAACATCCTTCTTGCTCTTTTTCTGACCACCTTTAGATTGGTCCTGCTTCCTCTTATTCTGAGAGTTATTCTTGCCTCCACCGCCTGCTTGCGGCTTTGGCCCTTCTGCAGATGCAGCCTCAGTCTTTGACTTAGGGTAAAGACTCTCTGATCTCAAAGCTTTCCCCACGATCGATTCAAAAGTCTCATCGATGTGGTTAATAAGCCTTTCCCCCAAGTATCCATCCAAGCCAGTAATGAACTTCTCATTCTTCTTTTCAGGAGTGTCGATAAGAGATAATCCATACTTCGACAAAGTGTTGAACTCAGCAATATAATCAGAAACTGCCCTTCCGTTCTGCTTGAGTTCCAAGAACCTCTTGAACAACACTGACTTCTGGGCAGCTGGAATAAATTTCTCGCTAAAGCGACCCTTGAACTGATCCCAAGTAACCTGATCCTCTGGAGTAGATGTTCTAATGGCATTCCACCAATTCATCGCTCGCCCTTGTAGCTGACGAGACGCTAGCCTTCTCTTCATCGCATCCTCAAGACCCAAGTCATCAAAGATACGATCACAGCTATCCATCCAATCTTGAACATCTATGGCCGATTACGTTCCGTGGAACGGCTTTCCACCAAGATTAGTGTAATCCTTGCACAACTTGGCGAAATCGACCCTAGGCGCATGCACTACTAGGCCAACACCAACCCCGGGATGGGGAACTGCCCCTTGCACTTCTCTAAGCATGTCTCTCATGAGGTTAGTAAACATTGCCCTCATGTCAGCGACATTCCCTTGGTTGGTCCCTCTACCAGCACCCCTCGTGTCTCGGCTCATCGTCAATCTGAAAAAGGGAAACGATTAACGACCCCATAGTGGTGCTAGTGCAGTGCGACTTCATTCTTATACTACTAATAGTATATATATACATAGCTTTTGAAAACCAAAATAATCACAAATACGCACTCTCATATACATACTAACTCTCCCTAGTGTCTTTCCCTAGGTTAACTACGCAACCTAGAGCTCTGATACCAAGTGTGACGGCCCGCCCCGCACCAACCGACATTTACTCCAAAAGTGCGCCGTACACATGTCCAGTTAGCACGGAATGGGTCGTCAGAAGGAAAAGGGAGAAGGAAATGAATCATACAAGGAACCTGTAGAATGTCTCACAGCGCATAGAACAAAATATAATAATAACATACTTGACATAAAACAGGAGAGACAGTGCATAAGCTAAAAATCAGAACTAAGCATTATAGCAGCGGAAATCCAAAATATAGCTTATTACAACTTTCAAACTGTCTCAAAGCAAAAGCAAGATAAAGGAGGTACACTACTAATGCCCAAGTAGCGACCACCAACGACACAGGGAGAATGTGTATACATATATATATCATACGTGGAAGCCTCCTACCCGCCTCCGAATCAGCTACTCACGCATCACCAGCTAACCTGTCTCTAGTCTGCTCGTGTGAGCACCTAGAGTAATAAGAGGAGACATAAAACTCTGGGTCAGACATAAAGCCTGGTATGAGCGATAAGCATCTAAAGTGAACAATAACAGGTAGACTAAAACATACCTAAACCTGGACCTGCAACCAAAGAGTTAGCACTACATACTGTACAACACTCTAAGGTACCATATCAAGCAGTGTAAAGATACGGAGGTGGGGAGGTGTGCATGTCATAATGATGGCAAACAATCAAACATAGCATCCATCCTCACATCTCTCACTCAGTGCGTAAAGCATACGATATTCACCACTTCGATCACCCAACATACCTTGCTACGATCACTCTGCCCCATGAAGTCATAAATGGCTTCACTGCACTGATAACGTAGCCGCTAATTCCCCACTATGTCCACTTGCCCCATGGAGTTATTCCCCCATCTGAGCTGGCTCATAGCCTTACCAATCCTTACTATGTCCACTTACCCCATGGAGTTGTTCACCCCATCTGCGCTGGCTCATAGTCTTACTACGCATCACCTTGCCCCTCAGGTCATAATGACCCTACTGCACTGATAACGTAGTCTTGCTACCATCACCTTGCCCCTCAGGTCATAATGACCCTACTACACTGATAAGTAGCCATCCTTCATTTTTAGTGGTGAATCGAAGTTATGAACGTCGACAACTCCTTAGCACACGTCCCGCAGCAAAGTCCAACCATGAAGTGAACTCATTGGTTCACAACTGGATCCTGAGCTCTAACTTCCCATATTGGACTACCTTTTCATCTCGGGTTATTGGTCAATACTGGGTCGGGTCGGGTTCCTCCTCAAGTCATCGGTTCGGGTCGGGTATCCTCCATCTGTTCGGGTCGGGTCTTCTTCTGGTGCGGTTCGGGTCGGGTGTCCTCCATCGGTTCGGGTCGGGCGTTTCTCCTCGGTTCAGGTTGGGTGCCACTCCCCCTCCAGTTCCTGCTTCCGCTCTGATCCGTCTCCTCATCCTTTATGTGCTTCGATCTGATCCATTCTCCTTTATCCGCTCCGATCCCTACTCCCTAATCCGATCCGATCCCAGTTCGGCTAGCGTGGCCTTCCTTTTTGCCACTTTTCCTAAGTGTTGGGTTCCGATCCGATCGAATTCCTTGCTCAGTTCAACATATCCGATCCGATCCGAAACCTGCACTGTTTTCTGAAACTGTTCCAGCAAGTGTTTACGCCATTCGACGGCGTTTTCGACCATTCTAACTATTGAAATCAATCACAAAACATTTCATACAGTCATAGCAACATGCATAACCAACCACAAACATCAAAACATCAATATGATAGGTTAAAATGGATCAAATATACCCAAAATCCCACATTTTCCCCTTAAGCATGTTTAGGTGAAACTAATGATAGGATTAGCAAAACTTAACCAAATTAACCCAAATTCATATCAGAGGTCTAAAACATCATTTAAGAATTTATGAACATTTTCCCAGAATTTTATCATGCTTAAATTCGTTAATTAACACTAATTACCCTTAACTAGCCATAATTAGTGTAAAACTATGCAAATCACTCACCTTAGCCACAAATAAACTAAGATCTGAAATAAATCTCTGATTTGATGTGAATCCAAATGCTAAACAGCAGCTCCAATATTGGTTTGGTGTAGATCTCCCTTGATTAGAGGTTGCTAAGCCAAATCCTTGACCAAAAGAAGATTCGGAGGTGATTTAGAGGTTTGAGGCCATTTTTAGGGTTCTTTGGTGATAAGTGGAGGCTAGAAAACTGAAATGGAATGATTCTCTATCTCATTTCAGCCTTCCCATAACCCTAATCCCGAAATGGGTTATGGGCCTACTCACTAATCATCCGATTTGGCCCGGTTAAGCAGTTTTTCACCCTCCAAACCTTATTTCAGCCATATCTTCCAAACGGTAAGTCCGTTTGGCTATTATGACCACTCTACGGAAAGGTAAACCATCAAACAAATCTAGTAGAAGTGGTTTCAGGTCAAAATTCCTTTCCAATCAAAAGTTATGGCCAAAACAGTACCAACTAGGGGCAAAATGGTCATTTAAAAATCGACAAAAATCATGAACATGGGAAATGACTCTAATAGATGTTTCCCAAAGTTACATGACCATACAACTTCATACGGGAAAAAAATAAATATTCTACAATCCTATGATGTGTAGAATACGGGTCGTTACACTCCAAATTCTACCAAACTAGCTCCATGTCGTTAAGAATTTTGACATGAACCCAATGGAATAAATCGTGCGTCAATCTAAGTTCGTACGAAAAAGTCATATGCGTTTGAACACATGAATTTTTAAATATATAAATTAATTAACAATCATTCTCACCCAACACTAATAAGCCACGTCACCATCCCTTCCTTTTCTTATACACCATGGAAATGCAACCTGAACATGTCGCAACCATTCCCACCGTGCAACTCAAATGATAATACAAAGCTAGGGACCTCCGTTTGACGAACCAATTTCACCGTTGCTTTTCTCCTCTTGAAGTCGTCTTGCCTAACACCAAAACCTTAAACTCAGTCCACCCTCACAATTTCTGACCTCGACCTGTACGTGTACCTGTAGATACAGGGTGTGAATCCTTTTTTAAGGAAATTCAACAAAAATCTGAGACAAGATGCTACCCTCCCCGACAAACTCGAATACGATCCCCAATTCGTGAATTGATCCCTGTACTAACCCCAAATCCGAGTCCTAGATCGCTGTAGGGAAAATGTCAAGCTCCAAACATTTCTACTGCACCTATTGATATATACGTTTCCACAAAGCTTTCACTTACACAAGTTCAAGGAATCTAAAATCGCTTGATTTCGTTGAGAATTGAATTTTTATTTAATCGATGACAAGAGGACATAACAGCTATATATATTTGCAGTTACAGGAAGAGAGGTGGATTAGGGTTAGAGAGAGGAAGAGGTATTTATAAAGAGGATATTATAATTTTTTAATTCAAATATATTCACATATATCATTTTACCCTCATACGACCAATAAAGGCTCCGTTAGCCACGAAATTTAATATCCTGCTAAATTTTAATATTCCGATATCGTTCATAAAATTGCTATTTTAACAGGTTAATTAATATACAATATTTTCAATTATTCACTTTTAATCCGATTCAAAGTTTATTAATTTTATTCAACCAAAACAGAATTTTTAAAATAACTTTATATGTCAAATTATAATTTACAAATTCCTGTTTTGATTATTTCTCAAATTCATTAGAGTTTCAAATATAAATTAACCAAATCAATTTCATTCAAATATTTTCATATCAAATTTCAACTTTCAATGTTTATCAATATAAACTAAATCGTAATGTTATTTGCAGTTAGTACAAGTTAGTATTAATCATAATAAGTTGAAGTTCATTATTTAAACAATTATATAAAGTTCACACCATATATTTCCACAATTAAATAGTTAAATTTTAATTATAACCGTAATAATGAATAAAAACGAATTAAATTCAAAATTTTAAATGGTCGAAAAATACAGGTTGTTATGTTCTTTGATATTGCCAATACTAAACCTTTAGGTTATCTACATTTGGCTCTCAGGGAATTTGTGCTAGATCTTCCGGTCATCTGCTTTAAGCACCATATTTGCTGATTAGTATTTGGTAGGCTTTGGTCACCTATGATATGCATGTGCGATGTAGTTGTGCTTGCCATCTTTGATTTGAATCAACTTTTAAATTATTTTCTAGATTTCATTATTTTTTCAATTCTAAAATCTGTGATTTCTAAATGCTTTCACCATTATGTTGATGATTGTTATATATCTTTATAGCCTTAGAGAGCTATCTGTAGATTTGTATTTGGTGACTACATTTCTATGCTCTGAATCGTAATCGAGTTCCATGTATTGTAATTTTTGTGGTTTCCATCCTATGCTCTATGTGATTTAAAATCTTATAGACCTTAGTCTTAGAGTTCGGGTAATTCGTGTTGGTGGAAACCTATGTGTTTTGTGTTCCTACCTTACGTGAGTAATTTATATGTGGATTCCGTGAACCTATCACATGTATTATATGTTGATCGGTGTCTTTGTTACAACTTCTCCAATGAAAAGGAATTATCTCTCATGTGACACTATGTTTTACTTATCATATTCTAACCAATATGTTTAACTTGGATCTTGGACCGACCCGTGTATTTTATATACTTGGGTCAAACCGAGTTATTTCAAGTTAAATAGCTTGAAGTAGATTCTTGTTTTGCTTAGCTACCATCTTGAACTATTTTATTTGATGCTAGTTCTTGAGTTGAGTAGTCGAGTGTTCATATCTTATGTATGTATATTCATTTTGGGACATGTTGTATTGCATATAGTTTTATGAATTATTTGAGTATTTAGTACATGTAATGTTGCATTTCTGCTGTTTGTATATATATACATATATATATATACATATATATACATATATATATAGTTATATTGTTATATTGTTATATGTATTTATGTTTGTACTCTGTTCTTAATCGATCCTTATTCACCGCAATTTTATATTAAACACGAATTGAGTACGTTGGTACATTTTATGCAAGGAATGCTTTTATACCTTAGCATTCCTTAGTAGGTACACACCTTACGACAATATCACGCTGTCTTGACAATCATTTGATGTTTTATACCTTAGCATGGTCATAAACTTAGTTCTTCTGGTATCAAAAACAGATTATCAAAGGCAAATAAAAATTTCATGTTGTCCACTTCAAATTTTCAGCGGTACAGTACGTCGAAGCTATTGAAAATGAGCCATCTTCTACAGTGTATCAGCTACCTATACCCAGCTTTGATAGGAGAAGCATGTACTTGCATTGTAAAGTAACCAGTCCAATAGAGACTACGTTTTCATCATAAGTACTTGGATTTAGTCGATTGCGTCAGGGTCATGTGGGTTTAAATGATGAAGAGTACGACATGGAGTTGTTAGTTGAGAAGAGCAAATGAATGCATCCTGCATGTCAAATATGAATAGTAAATATGTCGCTGCAGCTGTTAAATTAAAGGTGAATTTATTGACCTTAGTTGGACTATTTATCATATATTGTACATGTGGGGCTTAGGAAAGTAAATATTGTATCAATGGACCTGTCCATACGTCGATTATTTGATCAAACATTATTGTAAGTATATGCATTTTTCCTTCCAATTTCGTAGCTAGCACTAAAGTTAACATTTCTCCTGCCATTGCTTGTGTTTTAGTCTTCAAAGTCTCCTTTTTGTAGAGACGCAAAGACCATTTCAATGCATAAGCTACCTTGTGTGTTGAGATGAGCATATTGTTGCTTTGACTTAGCAATATAATTTGTCATATTTATGTTCAAAAAATTATATGCTAGCATGCATTATCCAGACAACTTTGATTCCTTTAGGGAATGAAACCCAAAGTTAGTGCATATTCCTTTTCTATCCTCTACAGATTTTTCAACTTTAAAAAGAGGAAAATGATGACAGTAGAGGGTCAAGAACACTTGTTTGGTGCAGATTTTGCATACGTCTTTTTCAACTTTTCAGCGTGTTGGCCGGTGTGCTTTGATATTTAGATGAACACATGTAGTATATATGTCACGTTGTGATTCCTACCCCCTCCACTCACACTCAACTTATGTCTCTCTTTTCTTATTTTTAGAGGTGAACTACTTTGTCACTCATGACCAAACATTACTTGCCTCAAAGTCATAATATCTAGTATTACTTATTGCCACCTTTATATGTTAATAATAGTGGAATTATTGTGATTAATTACAACTGTACAAAGGTTATTTATAAAGAAAGTTTGAGCTTAACATTAGACTAGCTAGATTCACTAATCACTATGCACATAGGATGATGATTACATTAATATAGTTTGTATATACCCTAAACGGCACACACAATGCAAAGTACTGTTCACTCAATCATTTCTTCTACTCACCACTCTACTATCAGTATCACTATCGCATCTTGAAAAATATCTGAACCTCTCTCTCTATTTAATCCCACCCTGCAAAAAATACACTCAACCAAAACAAAACAGTAGAAAACCATGAAAACCAAACTCATTTCCATCGCAGCTTCCCTCCTCATTTTATCAGCCATGACATCCAGCACCCGAACACCAAACTGGAGCCCGGATAACGGGCCGGATCCTTACAGTTTTCTTCCACCTGGTACGGACCTGAACATCCCCGGTTGGGGAAATATGGGCGGCGGATACGGGTCGGGTTACAGTGGGCCAGGTGGTGGGTATACACGCGGTGGTATAATACAGCCAAGCACGGTTTGCATGGAAAAGGGGCCTTGCTATAGGAAGAAGCTGATGTGTCCTGCAAAGTGCTTTACTTCGTATAGTAGGGCAGGTAGGAATTACGGAGGAGGTGGTGGAGGTGGTGGATGCACTATGGATTGCAAGAAGAAATGTGTTGCCTTTTGTTAACCGCTTTGTTGGATTGCGAGTGTGGTGTTTGGTATTTTAGTAGCTCTCTTTGACATTATGTGGTAGTAGTAAGCAGCATTGAAAGTGTAGTGAGTGAGTTGTGTTATGTATGTGTGCTTGACTCTTTGTTGCGAGTGCTTTCCTTGTATCATATTTTGGTTTATAGATGGTGTGAGATTGTATTATCCTCTTCAAGGATGAAGTTCCATACTTGTTGACTTTAAAATTCTTTCATTGTGTTTGTTTCTCGCCAACCGTCGTCTTACTGCATTCAGTTTCATTTATTTCGGTATTAAAGGGACGTCTCCTTTTAACATATAATGAAGGCCGATCCGGAGGGTAGGTATAGGCACCTAAATTAATTCAACATCCCAAGTTGACTATCCAGAGAATAAAGTGAATATGAGTAACACAGACATGTTTTATAATGGTTCGGCTTAGGTTAAAAAGTGAAAATGACCTTAAAATAAAAGATAAAAAATGTTAAAAAGTTGTCAAAGAGCCAAAGATACTTCTTTCATCAAAGAGTCTTCAATTTGTAGGAGTCTTCAATTTGTAGGGTGTCGATCGACCTGAGATCGGCCTCAGATCGTGGAGAGAAAGCAGGTAATGTAGGGAGACCACTTCTATAAAGTTGCACATCGAACGTCAAAAATAGGATTTCAGGTGGATGCCGAGTTGCCGACCCAGGACAGTAAAGGAAATCTGAACTTGTATTGATGTAAAATGATCAAATAATTGTTGTACATATGATTGGCACTATTTATAATAGCATAGGCCGGTGTAAACAACGAAAAACATTAAACAAAAGTGTATTGGGCTAAAGCCCAGCCCATGTACATAAAACCTTATGTAAAGAGATAAACCGATGTCTTCAGTATTCTTATTAGCCACCCTCAAAAACATCTTGGGTTTTCGCTTTCCTCCTTATGCCGCCACCATCTTCAATTCTTAAATCCTCTCTAAATTTGACGAAGTTCTTCACCGAGAGGTGCTTCGTAAGAGCGTCTGCTTTCTGAAATTGAGCTGGCACATGATTTACGTCCAACTTTCCGGTTGTAGTTAGCTCTCGTACAAAATACAAATCGATTTCGATGTGTTTTGTATGAGCATGCGGCAGAGAGAGATACTGTGCTTAAATTATTACACCATACAGTGGGTCTCTTGCTAGGACGAAACCCTAGCTCTCCGAGTAAGGAATTTATCCACATGACTTCGGCTGTGGCACTTGCCACTGATCTGTATTCCGCTTCAGTGCTGGAACGTGAGATGGTTTGTTGTTTCTTCGAGCACCAAGAGATTGGATTAGATCCCATGAATACACAGTCCTGACGTCGATCTACGATCATCTGGGTCCGATGCCCAATCAGAATCACTGCAAACTTGTATATTTAATTCTTTGCTAGTTTTTAAAGTGATTCCATAGTCAATAGTACCCTTTAAGTACCGTAGGATACGTTTAACAACAGTCCAATGTTCGTTGAGGGGTGTCTGCATAAACTGACAGACCTTATTCACACTATAACAGATGTCTGGTCTGGTTACAGTTAAATATTGTAATGCACCTACAATTCTTCGATATTCTTTGATGTTATGAATCACTTCCCCTTTGTGTTTGGATAACATTAGGTTGCTCGTCATAGGGGTTGGCATAGGTTTAGCATTGTCCAACTTGGCTCTTACAAGTAATTCTGATATATATTTGCTTTGTGATGGCAGAATTTCAGTTTTAGACCTCTGAATGACTTGTATCCCTAAGAAATAATTCAAATTTCCCAAATTCTTGATAGAGAAAGCTTGATTTAAAAACTGTATTATTTTGTCAACTTCACCCTAATTGCTGCCAGTTATTAAGATATCATAAACATACACAAGTATGTATGTGACTTCTGTTCCATTTCTTTTGATGTGCAAAGAACTGTCCGACTTAACTGTAGTGAACCCCAATTTCATAAATGTGCCTTTAAGCTTGTCATACCATACCCTAGAGGCTTGTTTTAGCCCATAAATTGTATTATGTAATTTGCAGACTAAATGTCCATTTTGGTCACTCTTGTATCCCTCTGGCTGCTCCATGTATACATCTTCTTGTAGTTCTCCATTCAAAAAGGCATTACAAACATCAAGTTGTCTTATACACCAATGCTTATGTAGGGCAATACTAATAATTATTCTCACAGTTGTATGCTTGACCACAGGGGAAAAAATTTCTTTAAAATCAAACTCATACTCTTGTGTTGACCCCTTAGCCACTAATCCGGCCTTGTGCTTTTGAATGCTACCATCCGCTGCCCTCTTTAATCTGTAGGTCCACTTACAATCTATAATGTTCTTATGACTTGGTGCTGCAACTAAACTCCATGTTTTATTTTTGATTAGGGCACCATATTCCTCATTCATAGCATTTTTCCATTTTTCACACTTCATAGCTTCATTGAAGTTAATTGGCTCTCTATCACTGATAGATGTAGTGTATGTTTTAGGCTTAAATATCCCATGCTTAGCCCTGGTCATCATATGATGTTTATTTTGATCATGTTGTTCATCTTCACGGCTTAAGTTGCTTGTAGTGTTGTTGTTGTCATCAGTAGGTTGTACATCTACATTTTCTACATCATCAGTGTTATGATTTGTGCCTTCATCTCCAATTAGTGAACTTGCTGGACTGTAGTCTGTTCTGGTACTGGGCACACTTTCTGCATCACCATCTTCATGTTGTGTTTGCTGTTTGTAGTTGCACACCATATCTTCAATTAATTCAGGCAATGCTACAATTTTTCTTTCATTATTAACAATCCTCTCAGTGGTTTTAATACCCTTTTCTGCAAAAGGAAAAACCTGCTCATCAAACATAACATGCCTTGAAACATATAACCTCCCACTATCATTTAAACACTTGTATCCTTTCTGGTTTTCTGCATAACCAAGAAAGGTACAAGTAGTTGACCTCATACTTAGTTTATGTTTATTGTAAGGTCTGAGATAAGGAAAACATAGGCAACCAAATGTTTTCAACCTAGAATAATCTGGTTTAACACCATACATCATCTCATATGGACTTTTATACTGTAAAGCTTTAGTAGGCATTCTATTAATCAAATAAACTGATGTCACAAAAGCTTCTGACCAAAATTTTAATGGTAGATAGAACTGTGACATTATTGTAAGCCCTATTTCAACAATGTGCCTATGTTTTCTCTTGACAAGGCCATTTTGTTCTGATGTGTGCGGGCAGGTTATTCTATGTAATATACCCTTATCATTAAAGAACTTCTTTAATGGCTTAAATTCACCACCACTATCTGTTTGCATAATTTTAACAATGCAGTTTGTTTGCTTCTCAGCAGGAATGACAAACTGTATTGTTGTATTATATGCATCTGATTTACTTTTGAGCAGATATATCCTTGTATATCTAGTAAATGCATCCACAAAAGAGAGGTAATACCTGTATTCATGATCTGTCGTAACTGGAGAGGGACCCCATAGATCTGCAACTATGAGTTCAAGTGGTTTGCTGTACTTTGTGTCAGACTCGGTGAAGGGCAATTTATGACTTTTGCCTATTTGGCAATGTTTGCACATATAATGATCAGGTATATTTTTACAGTCAATTTTATTTTCATTCAAGACATGCTTAACATTTTTAAAATTTGGATGTCCCAATTTACAATGCCAATCATTAAAAATTTTGTACATGTCATCATTAAAAGTCACAGATTCAACATTGTAACAGTAATTTCCATTATCTGTAGCATGTCTTGACTTCAATTTCTTGAACTTGTACAACCCCTTATCCAAAGTACCCTGTAATAATACATCTTTATTCAGTAAATCTCTAATTAGGCAATATTTTGGGTGAAACTCAAAGTATACATGGTTGTCATTAGCAAATTGTGGTAGACTAATTAAGTTTTTCTTAATCTTGGGTACTCTAAGTAAATTGTTCAAATAGAGTTCCCTTTTTCCATTAATGTAACCATGTCCTATATGTGATACACTAATAGTTTCACCATTATCCATTGAGACAGAACACATACCTGAGTAGCTTTTATTTCCCAGATTTAAATTCTGCAAATTGTTAGTCACATGATTCGTTGCTCCAGAACCTGGGTACCAATCATCAAGATTTATCTCCTCTGACTTGCTTAACTCATCGCTGCTTGAATTTTGTGTTTGCATCCTTGATCCTTCAACATTTATCCTTTGTTGCGCCATTTGTGTCACATTAACATTTGGTGCTCTCTGATTTCCCCGACCTTGCTGATTAACATTGTATTCAGTGTTAAATCTGAAGTAGCACCTACTTGCAACATGTCCAATTTTTTCATAAATTTGATATTTCACCCTATTATTGTTATTGAATCTACCTCCTGTGCCTCTAACACTTTGGTTAGAATTACCTCTGGAAAACAGATTTTCTTGTTTGTTGTTTTGACCAGTATTACCTTTCTACTGACTTTTATTTCTTGATGTGGAGGCATAGTTGACAGAAAGTTCTGATTGAGATAGTCTTTTTTGTTCAACTCTTCCTTCATGTGCAAGAAGAGATGAATGCACATACTGCAAATCAGGTACAGTCTTTTGTGAGGCTATAAACGTTACAATTGATTCATAGTCTTCGTCTAAACCTCCTGTAATGTAGAGAACCTGTTCACTTGCACTGATAATATGTCCAGTAGAATTCAATTTGTTACATAGGGTCTTTATTTTGGTAAGGTAGTCATGCATGGACATCTCATCCTTCCTCATGCATTGCAATTTTCTTCTATATAGCATAACTCTCACAGCAAATTGTGCACTGAATATTTGTTCTATGGTGTTCCATACAGCAAAGGATGTATTGCATCCTATCACTCTTGATAACATGTTTGCACTAATTGATGATATCAGCCATGAAACAAGAAGACTATCTTGTTTTTGAAATCTCAAATAATCCTGATTACTGACTAAATTTCCATCTGTGTCATGAATCATAACAAGTGGGATAATAACAGTACCTTTGATGAAGTCAAGAAGTCCATATCCTCTCAGTGCTGCTTCCACCTAAAACTTCCATAGCATGTAATTATCCTCATCGAGTGGGATGGTAATTATCTGACTTTTGGGTTTTATCAGGGAAAAGTCTGGCGGTGGAGGCATGGATGTGGAATCCCTGAACTGGCAGAGCTGAGGGCTTCATTGTTTCCAGTTCCTGCCATTGTGATCAAGAAAAGCAACAGGAAGGTGTACTTGATGAAGCCGAAGGTTCTTCGACGGCTAAAAACACTGAAAGGTGTTTTTAGCAACTGGATCATCAGTGGAAAGAATGTCCAACAGATGAAAAATGAGACTCTAGGACGGCAAAATCACCAAATGATGATGATTTATGCAACCAGGTCTCGGCCAGATGATGACAGAAACGTCAGATGGCCAAAAATTGCAGCCAAGATGGAAGAAAATGATGAAATCTCTCTGATTCTTTCTCTTGGCGAGGGAATTTCAATCAGGTATGACTGATGCGAATAGAAATCAGATCAGAGAAGGGTGTATTCTTCAGTGATGAAGATTGTCTGAGAAGAAATAACAAAGTATTCTCTTCTCTCGATTTGGAATGAAGAAATATGATTTTGTAATCTTGTATTTGTGCCGTTTGGCTTATAGCTCTGACACCATAAAGGAAATCTGAACTTGTATTAATGTAAAATGATCGAATAATTGTTGCACATATGACTGGCACTATTTATAATAACATAAGCCAGTGTAAACAACGAAAATCATTAAACAAAAGTGTATTGGGCTACAGCCCAGCCCATGTACATAAAACCTTATGTAAAGAGAAAAACATTAAACAAAAGCTTTGTTGCTGGATTGTGGAGAGCACATGTAAGCCGATCCAGAATGCTTCGTCATGTTGTATTGAGTCGTGTCATCTTCAAGTTGTAGTGGAGTCACCAAGTTTTGAGTACATCCCATAAGGCTTAACTGGAGTAGAACAAGTTAGTCGATCCAAGGCAAAGCTAGTTGACCGGTTGGATCGCAAGAGGAAGGCCGATCCAGAATAATATAGCATGTTATCATGACGAAATGGGTGAAGGCAGCCTTTTATGCCAATCTGGGGCAAAAGAGTATGCCGACCTGGATGTTGAAGCCGTCCAATACCCCGTGAGTATGTGAAGCATGTTGCATTGACCATGTTTTTCCGAGTTCAGTTAAATCCATGCTTGAGTCTTGAATAGTCCCACGATGGGAAGCCTAAAGCACAATGAAATTGTAAAAAGGTAGGTCAATCCTTACCTTCCAAAATATATCGCGTTCTAGACGAGATGTGTTTTGAGCCAATTAATTCGTCTGCCCCCGTCAGTGTCATTTTTTGAGGTAATGTTGATTTTGTATGAAGTAAACACTTCAAAATGTAATCGAACACAAAGTTAAGAATGAATAAGGCGGGGAAAAGTAAAGTGCAAGCGATTTTAGAGTGGTTCGGTCTTATATTTGACCTACATCCACTATAGGAACACATTTTATTATGATCACGGAGACTACAAAATACATGCTTCTCTCAATTTTATACATTTCTCTCTAATCACTTTGATCTCTCGAATTTGATAGAAAATCCTCTTAGACTTCTGGAGCTAGTGAGATTAATGAGAAGAATCTTCGCTACTTTGCATTTGAATGATCCTTGTCGGTTTAATGTTGGAGGAGAATGTAGATCGAGGCTTGAATGATCTCTAATGGAGGTTAGAATGGCTTATAATAGTTGAGAGAACAAATGAAAACACTCCGTGGAGCTTGAATCGGTCCCCATTAATGTGGAAGTCATGGTCTATTTATAAGTATGGGGAGAATGAAGTGAAGGAGCTGAAATATGGTGTATAGGAATCAGATCGCCCATAAACCTATTTACGAAAATGCGACTGATCGGTCCAACCAGCTGTATCCAGTTGCATTTGTTGCTAACCGAACAGAAGATGTCGACTGACCAGAATAAGTCGATCGATCCTACTATTGAAGGAGCCAACCAATCCTTATGCTCTGATGATTGACCGACCCTTATGCTTTGAGGATGACCGACCAACCCCTATGAAGCATACCGACCGACCCAGAATTAATGAGGCCGACTGACCCCTTGTTTTTGACATCGATCGATCATTACGAAATAGCTTCTGGCCGACCCATAGTCTCTTCTCATGTCTGACCCACCAATGTATATATGATTTTAGTGAGTGAACATTTTACCCTTCGGAGTTTGTATTTTTTGTTTGTAAAAATTGTGAGCTTCAAAATGAACGTTTTTAATACACATACAATGATGGATCATACATGTTGTATCATATTCTCAAACGTACAGGTTGCTTGCAAATTAATTTACATGGATCAGCTGCATCTCATGTTATGGACCGAATGTGCTTTTTCTTAGTGGATCGGCTTGGGCTAGTTAGGATGGATCGGCTCGGCCCACCACGCATAGCCTTTATTTTCTTTTTTGGCCTTCTTGTTCCTTCGTTTTATCTCCTCAAATTTGAAACATTTTAATGGCAGCCGCTTCTCATTGAGGAATCTCGCATCACAACCAACTTCCCTTTAACAAATCTTCTTCAATCTCGATTAGACCTGCCTCGAGAACTCGAGTTCACCAACAAATCCAACCATCGCAGCGACTGTAAATCGATTTAAGGTACTCTCTTTAAATTCACAACAATGCTGAGTGATTTAAAGTGGTTTCCATTTTTTATTGTGGATTAAAACTTGGCTTCAAAACTAAAATGAATTGGAAAAGGCTTGCAATTGGGATGGTTTTGGGTTGTAATGACGTGAGTCTGAATTTCTGTGATGAAATCAACTATGTTGGTCCAATAATGCATGCTTAAAAGCATTGTCTGTGTGGCTGTTGAATGAACGAGGAATTCGAATTGCATTGACCTTCTTAAATCTTTGTTTTGAAAATATGCCCGCAATTTGTTCATTGAAATGCCAAGGTTAAGGAACTTTGTATGTTCTTCATTCCGCACCCCGTAACAATTTTCAATATTATCGTTAAAACTAGATTTGAAACCATACTCGAGCAACTCGAGACTTTGATTTTATGTGTTGGAACATATGCACCTTTGTGAGTTTTCTCTTGCTAATAAAATGAAGCACGACTTTGCTTGTTAACAAGCTGTAGTTAATCTTGCTTATGAATCCATATATTTTGAGAAGCTTGAGCTTTGAAATCTTGGCAATGTCACAGGATTGTTGCAGAAAGCCTTCAAGTATTGATGGACCGGCTACCAACCCAATGTGGGTCGGCTTGTGCTAACCTTTTTTGGATCGGTCTATACCAATCCATTTTGGCTCAGTCTGTGCCGATCCATCTTGGATCGGTCTGTGCAGACCCATTTTGGATCGATCTGTGCCACTCCATTTTGGGTCGATCTATGCCGATCTATTTTGCTTTATACCTGCATATTATTCCAGCGACTTTCTTTTATTATTGACCTTCCTCACAATTATACTAAGTGTAGAACCAGTAAAAAACCTTTTATTTCCACCTATTCTGTAACAAAAACACTTGTATATTTTGGGACAATATACTCTGTTGTCGATTACCCATACAGACAACAAGTTAGGCAAATATTTATAAAACTTTTGCAATGAACTATATGACCTGCCTTTAGATGATATTCCTGTACTAGATTGATTTATCGACCATTTATAGTCTGGTGACACATTTCTTGTACAAATATATCTATTGCATTACAAGTTCACAGTGAAGTTTGGAATCGATTCATAATGCTCCTGGATCCCAAACTTTGCTCTCACATATAGTTATGCGCATTACCATATTTATATCGTATACCTGTAGTTTGTTTTCAAGTACGATTATTTGTGTAGAAATGGAAACTTGACATCGATCATGCCAACAACATGAAAAGGCAACAGGGTCTGCACAAATTGAGACTTCCATCCAAGCTTCAGATACTGTAGTGATGAATTCCCCTGGATCGAATGTTAATCGAGAATTCCCTTTACCTCAACCTCTTACTAATGTACCCAGTGAGAGAAAATCGACCAAACTTTCTGAGTGTTCATATAAGAGCTAATGTGCTCATTTTAGGATTTCGGAGACTGAGGCGAAGTTTTCGGGGGAAAATGAATATGCTGACCTTCCACCCCCTGGTTACGTTGTAGTAAACCTTCATATGTTAGTAAATGGGGGTATTCCTCACTTTAATCCATGTCGAACATCCAAGAACCGAAAACACCGGATAGTCCATGAAAGAAAATAGAGGGTAAGAATAGATAAGATAGAAAATTAGAATTGAAGAAGAAGAACATCACAACATCAGAGTAAACACGAATCTCACAGCGGAACGAATAAATATATTTCATAACATAACTTTGAAATAAACAGTATCTGTATACAATATCATTATTAGAGTATAACACTTACAACACAGCGGAAATAACAATAGCTATATAATCCTGAAGCCTCCTACTCCAGCTCTTCAAGTATCTGTAAAATCCCGACAACTTGACTGCCCGTACAAAATTGGGCACCCAAGAGTTTAGGAAAAACAAAACAAAATAAACTCTGGGTCAGTCATGTGACTGGTGTGAGTAAACTCCAGTCATTTGTTAAACTTTTAAAATCCTTTCTAGAAATGATAATCGTAAGACCGATCCACACATAAACACGGATGGCTTTTACCTTACGATAACCCAAAAAATTTCTTAAAAATCAATACTCTTCTGATATTATAATAATGTCTAAATCAAATAACTAGCAATCTAGTGGAAACGCTTTCATCTCACGTTCCACATATATTATATACAATCAAACACCGCGGGAGCTTATTGGGTAATGGATTTCCAACTATGACAAGGCATGGAACCACATTTCGATCAGTGTACTCTAGAAGCGATACACTGGAGTTCAACAAGAACTTCTTGTAACTCGGCCACACATGACCGGCCATTCATTTCACTTGAATGTTCTGAATATATTACCACCTTATGGTTGGTATACCAACATAACCATTCCCGGGAGACACAAAATTGAAAGAAGTAATAAATATGAATATTCTCTATATGGTGACAATATACCCTACTTGGGTGCGATCCACTTAGCCATGTTGTCTGCCCGATTTCTGTCATTTCCCAGTTGATGAGGCTTGAGGTCATAACGTATCTTTTACCAGATCACTCCTTAATTCACTTTGAATACCACATCGTCATACCCATCAAATCACAAATTGATTCCCCCAAAAATACTACGGGTATAAGCTTAGAGAAACGAATTCCTCCACCACCAACGTAAATATGTTTGAAACGATCAACTTACGCGATCTACCAAATATACTCTATCAGACATTCATCCATTCAAGTTATCCTGGGACTGGACAAACCAAAGGTACTATTCTGTAAACAGGACAGCCCTTGCATAACTTCGTCTTCGATTATCTTCATCATATTTGATCGCAACGCTAACGTCATTACAGAGTGGTCTTCAGATAATGAATCTGATCCCAGTCTCTCCGTATTGACGATAGAAAAATGGTCAAAAACTTTGATAGTTGGTGATTTAACTATCAAAGGAAAACACGTGTGCAAACAACGATATTATTTCCAGATGGAAATTCTATAGATCAATCATCAATCATCATTTATCTATTAAATTAATTTATCGTTAATTTATTCATTTACCCATTTCCTATTTCCATATATATACAGAAATTCTTATTTTCTAAATTTAGAAAATATACCTTATTAATATTGGAAAACGCTTCCATTTTTATTCTCATCTCTATCTTCTCACATATATCAGTCTCTAAATGTAAACTAGTAAGAGAACAACCCCCTACGAATTAACCCCGAAGGCCGAAACCAACATCAGATCGATACCCAGAAAGCTATACAACTCAACTAATTTCTAGTCAGTTTCTAATTCCAGTAATTCCCTTTAAATTCCTAATTCAAACCCCAAATTCCTTTATGATATTTTATTTGAAAGATATTTACTTTAATCTTATCTTTCACATAGAATGTGAATAATATTTCTTTATATAATTCTATTTGTTTTCCAAACAATTTCTTTTATAATTCTATTTATTTCCTATAAATATTTTCCTTTTTAACATCCTATTTTTTTCATATGAATATTTCCTTTTTCAATATGATTTTTATTCTATACAAATCCTTTCATATAATTCTATTCATTTTATATAAATCCTTTTATATAATTCTATTCATTTTCTAACTAATAATCCTATTATTTTCCAAGTAAATATTTCCTTTTATAATTATATCTTCCAATATTTGTTTTCCAAATATTACCTTTTATAATATCCTAATTATTTCATATATATATATATATATATTTCATTTCAATATTCACTTTGAAAATTTCCTTTTACATTACAGTATTTCATACGGTATTTAAAATACCAATTAACCAGACTAGTGTCATCATAGTCAATCACAGATTATATATCACATCATATATCACAATATATGAAAACAAACAGTATTATAAATATTGAGGATTTCAGTTGGACCCTCCAGCCTGTTTCCCTGCATCACAGATGTTAAACAATATAAATAACACCGATTTCATTTCAATATGAAATATTCTGATAAACAGAATCAATATTTGATTAACGATTTATGTATATGTATATATATATATATCATTATCTATAATTTCAACCAATACATCAGCAATTCAATCAAACAATCAACACACGGCAATCAATCATCATTTGTCAGTACCAGATTATATTTATAAAAATATAAACTGTACAGAGTTAGTTATATTTACTCACATTGGACGATCATCGTTAAATAACGATAATTCTCGCTTGATTCAGACGAACAATTTATTTCGCTATAAATTGTAACGAGCTTCGATTCGCTCCCCGTCAATTCCATTGTGTGGCCCTCGTCCATACGATCCCAACGGATCTTATTTCATCTGATTCTGACATCGTATGCAATAGTTATGATATTAGGAAGTTAATATACAATTATATTAAATAAAAACTTAGAAATTAAATTCTGTTGGGCCTCACCCATTCTTTTCCGACCCAATTACCCTTCCGATACCTAGACCTGCACTCAACCCTTTCTCTCCTTCTCCCCCAAAATAAGTCTGACTCCAACACTTTTTCATAGCAGATTTCGAAGCTTGAATCCCACCTCGCTTCTTCATTTCAGCACATTAAAATTTGAACTAATTATACCGGCTTCACCCTCTTCGAATCCTCTCTAACTTCATCACAACAACCGTACACTCGCACGTCTTCTCCTCTTGGCGACTTCAGCCATCTCATCGATGCCACAGTGCGAAGATCAACATCAAACAGCACCGAATCTCACCAAAAATCGTATAGCTCTGCGGTTTGATCTCCTAAACCCAAAAATAACAACGAATATACCAATCACTGCTTGTATTGATCCAAAAATAGGAGCCCTAGCTCACACAGTATACAGAACATCGAACGAACTTGTGTTTGAACACCACACAAATCATATCAGAACAGAGCAAATGATTTGAGGAGTGTAGAAATATAGGTTTTGAGATTTATCTATTTTATTTTGATTTTCTAGGAATTTTTGAAGACAGATATTTTTCTCGTTTTCATTCTCTGTGGGCGGCTAGGAGAAATTGACCAGAGAAAGTAGAAGACTAGGGTTAGAAATGTTTAAGGATTATTTATAGTAAGCTTAAAGGGTAAGCTACTATTTTTATTTTAATTAATTATTACTCGGTTATCATTTAAAAATTCCTGAGGTCACATGACATATCCAAATTCAACGAAAATGGACATGCCGATGCAGTTTAACATTACGGACCTAACGAAACTTGTGTCGTCGAATTCCAAATCTGTTTGCTTACACAGCGTATTTTTAACAATCAAAATAATGACTGTTTTTCACATTAAAAATTCGTACGACCACATACTGCCTCTAAAAATTACAGAAATTGAAATCTAGTAATGATTTAATACTGTAGATCCAACAAAATTAGTTTCGTCGAAAACGGAGGTTGTTTGCAAAAGTGGCTATTTTTAAAGCTCTAAATAAATCCTTTTAAATATTTATATATTTAAAATAATTAAATTAAATATAAATAAAATTATATTGTCGTATATATTCACAATAAAATACCATATAGCTCCAATTGGATTTACAACACAATATTTCATCATCAGAGTTATATCGATATTCGATTTATATTTAAATCCTTTTATAAATCATTATAAATTATAAAGGAATTCCATAGCAACTTATCGAAAATTTGCTTTGGGCATAAATCAAAATCTACACAATGAAATCCCGACTTTTCTCTTTCACTAGAAAAATATACTTTACCAGCTCCAAATGTTTGTTGTTTCACAGCAATCCGATTTAAACGGATTCTGTATATTCATTTAAAGTTCGAATCGCCAAATAGCGAACTGTCGCGCCATTTCGATCTCGATTATAATTATAATATAATTTATACGTTCAACCATTGTTAATTAAATATAATTGTTATCGTAATTCAAATTTTAAACTGAATCATATATTTTGAATTGTCCAATTCACACAATATTGCCAATTCTACTATTTTCGACTATTTCACAAATTAAATATATTATTCTATTATTTAAATTAATTAAATATTCAATATTATTTAATTAAACAACCCTTTGATTCTCTAAATCACTAATTAAATAATTAAATTAATTAATTATAATATCGTAAAAATACGGGACATTACATTCTTCCCCTCTTAAAATAATTTCATCCTCGAAATTGTTAAGGTATAAAACAAACTCTATTAACTGGGTAAAAATTATTTGTTTATTTATTAACTTCAGTTTGAACTAAAACAATTTAATTTCAACTAAAATATTACTTTATTTCAATTAATGAAAATTTTCAAAAATTCTGAAAATATTCCAACACCCGAAATTTTTGAAAAATTTCGCCAGCACCTCCTTTGTACGGCTCAATCGGTACAACTTCAACTCGCCTCTCTGGGCCATCTCCAACCCAAAAGAAAATCAAACAGCCAAGTGGCTTGCCAATTCGGCTCATAAAAACCTCATACCCAATATAAATATAAACCGGTACCTTTTTGTTGGGCATATCATTATATCCTTTCCATCTATTACCAATTCTACATATACCAATGTCTTCCCAATCAAACTGCAATCAGTTCAACCTCAATACAATTTTTTTTGTTTAAACCAAAGTCAAATTCCATTCAAACTCCAATCTCAAATTCTAAACTCTTAACTTATCAACTCACTTCCATTCCAAATTATTCTCCAACCAAATCCAGTTTTATTTAACTTGGTTCAAGTTAAATTCTAATTTACTTATTTATCTTTACCATCTCGCTTTATTTAACTTAATAAGTTAAATTTAAATTTCAAGATTTAAATTATTGGGTTTTATTCCATTTTGAAATCATAATAACAATTCAAAACATTTGAATTTCTTAAACAACTTGTTTTCTCAAAACAATTTAAAAACAAAATCTTTGGTAGTAATCCGTCACTTAGCAACTTGAAAATGAACACCGACGATGCAGCTGTCATCATCGGAATCTATTTTCCAGCGATCGAAGTGAGTTCAATACTATATCACTTTTAAAACCATTTCTAAACACTTTCATTTTGAAATCGATTTCAAAATATCCTTTTCAATGCTTGTAACAAATTTAAAATCTTCCAGGATTTTAAAATTCACATATGTTTAACCTAGATTCATTTACAAACACTTTTATAACCTTCTAGGGTTTTAATTCCAATTCTGATTTAAATTCAGATTTAATTCATCTCATTTCACATATTTCACTTATATGAATTCTGATTGGCTATTTACATAACCATTTCACATTTTATAATCTTATCCGATAATAATCACAACCAACACATCTAATATACTATAATATTTTAAATGTTAATATTTCCTTTCATATCGAAATATATTTTGGGTAAATTATATCATCTACCCTCTTTCAAAAGATATCATGTCGGTCCATCGTACTCGAGTGTTTATAAACCCCTTCCGATACAGTGGATCAAACTGATCGACCGAAATCCATAAATTACTCAACCAATGAATCTACACAATATAAAATCATTTTTAAAAAATCTACAAATACGTTCACTCGTATATATACACTCAAATCAATCTGGAGTATTACTTACCCTATCTCTACTGAGTTATGCCACAGAGCCAAGGTAATTACTTAACCTTCAGCTCTGGTACCACTGTAACGACCCAGGGAATTTTCGAACTTGGATATCGGCATACAACACCATGTCGAACATCTAAGAACCGAAAACACCGGATAGTCCATAAAAGAAAATAGAGGGTGAGAATAGATAAGATAGAAAATTAGAATAGAAGAAGAAGAAGAACATCACAACATCAGAGTAAACACGAGTCTCACAGCGGAACGAATAAATATATTTCATAACATAACTTTGAAATAAAATAGTATCTGTATACAATATCATTATTAGAGTATAACACTAACAACACAACGGAAATAACAATAGCTATATAATCCGGAAGCCTCCTACTCCAGCTCTTCAAGAATCTGTAAAATCCCGACTACTTGACTGCGCGTACAAAATTGGGCACCCAAGAGTTTAGGGAAAACAAAACAAAATAAACTCTGGGTCAGTCATATGACTGGTGTGAGTAAACTCCAATCATTTGTTTAACTTTTAAAATACTTTCTAAAGAAATGATAATCGTAAGACCGATCCACACATAAACACGGATGGTTTTTACCTTACGATAGCCCAAAACATTGCTTGAAAATCAATACTCTTCTGATATTATAATAATGTCTAAATCAAATAACTAGCAATCTAGTGGAAACGCTTTCATCTCACGTTCCACATATATTATATACAATCAAACACCTTGGGCGCTTACTGGGTAATGGATTTCCAACTACGACAAGGTATGGAACCACCTTTCGATCAGTGCACTCTAGAAGCGATACACTGGAGTTCAACAAGAACATCTTGTAACTCGGCCGCACATGACTGGCCATTCACTTCGCTTGAATGTTCCGAATATATTATCACCTTATGGTTGGTATACCAACATAACCATTCTCGGGAGATACAGAATTGAAAGAAGTAACAAATATGAATATTCTCTAGATGGTGACAATATACCCTACTTGGGTGCGACCCACTTAGCCATGTTGTCTGCCCGATTTCTGTCATTTCCCAGTTGATGAGACTTGAGGTCATAACGTATCTTTTACCAGATCACTCCTTCATTCACTTGAATGCCACATCATCATACCCATAAAATCACAAATTGATTCCCTAAAAAATACCACGGGTATAAGCTAAGAGAAACAAATTCCTCCGACACCAACGTAAATACGTTTGAAATGATCAACTTACGCGATCTACCAGATATACTCTGTTAGACATTCGTCCATTCAAGTTGTCCTGGGACTGGACAAACCAAAGGTACTATTTTGCAAACAGGAAAGCCCTTGCATAACTTCGTCTTCGATTATCTTCATCATATTGGATTGCAACGCTAACGTCCATCCAGAGTGGTCTTCAGATAATGAATCTGATCCCGGTCTCTCCGTATTGACGATGGAAAAATGGTCAAAAACTTAGATAGTTGGTGATTTAACTATCAAAGGAAAACACGTGTGCAAACAACGATATTATTTCCAGATGGAAATTCTATCGATTAATCATCAATCATCATTTCTCTCTTAAATTAATTTATTCAGTTACCCATTTCCTATTTCCATATATATACAAAAATTCTTATTTTCTAAATTTAGAAAATATACCTTATTAATATTGGAAAACGTTTCCATTTTTATTCTCATCTCTATCTTCTCACATATATTAGTCTCTATCTGTAAACTAGTAAGAGAACAACCTCCTACGTAATAACCCCAAAGGCTGAAACCAACATCAGATCGATACACAGAAAGTTATTCAACTCAACAAATTTCCAGTCAGTTTCTAATTCCAGTACGTCCCTTTAAATTCCTGTTCAAACCCCAAATTCCTTTATGATATTTTATTTGCAAGATATTTACTTTAATTTAATCTTTCACATAGAATGTGAATAATATTTCTTTATATAATTCTATTTGTTTTCCAAATAATTTCTTTTATAATTCTATTTATTTATTATAAATATTTCCCTTTTTAACATTCTATTTATTTCATATAAATATTCCCTTTTCAATATCATTTTTATTCTATACAAATCCTTTCCTATAATTCTATTCATTTTATATAAATCCTTTTATATAATTCTATTCATTTTCTAACTAATAATTCTATTAATTTTCCAAATAAATATTTCCTTTTATAATTATATCTTCCAATATTTGTTTTCAAATATTACCTTTTATAATATCCTATTTATTACATATATATATATATATTTCATTTCAATATTCACTTTGAAATTTTCCATTTACATTACACTATTTCGTACGGTATTTAAAATATCAATTAACCAGACTAGTGTCATCATAGTCAATCACAGATTATATATCACATCATATATCACTATATATATATATATATATATATATATATATATGAAAATAAACAGTATTATAAATATTAAGGAATCCAGTTGGACCCTCCAGCTTGTTTCCCTGCATCACAGATGTTAAACAATATAAATAACACCGATTTCATTTCAATATGAAATATTCTAATAAACAGAATCAATATTTGATTAACGATTTATGTATATGTATATATATATCATTATCTATAATTTCAACCAATACATCAGCAATTCAACCAAACAATCAACACACAGTAATCAATCATCATTTATCAATGCCAGATTATATTTATAAAAATATAAACTGTACAGAGTTAGTGAGATTTACTCACATTCGACGATCATCGTCAAATAACGATAATTGTCGCTCGATTCAAACGAACAATTTATTTCGCTATAAATTGTAACGAGCTTCGATTCTCTCCCCGTTAGTTCCATTGTGTGGCCCTCGTCCATACGATCCCAACGGATCTTATTTCATCTGATTCTGACGTCATATGTAGTAGTTATGATATTAGAAAGTTAATATACAATTATGTTAAATAAAAACTTAGAAATTAAATTCTGTTGGGCCTCACCCATTCTTTTCCGGCATAATTACCCTTCCTATACCCAGACCCGCACTCAACCCTTTCTCTCCTTCTCCCCCAAAATAAGTCCGACTCCAACCCTTTTTCACAGCAGATTTCGAAGCTTGAATCCCACCTCGCTTCTTCATTTCAGCACATTAAAATTTAAACTAATTATACCAGCTTCACCCTCTTTGAATCCTCTCTAACTTCATCACAACAACCATACTCGCACGTCTTCTCCTCTTGGAGACTTCAGCCATCTCATCGATGCCACAGTGCAAAGATCGACATCAAACAACACCGAAATTCACCAAAAATTGTATACCTCTGCAGTTCGATCTCCTAAACCCAAAAAAAAAATATACCAATCGCTGCTTGTATCGATCCAAAAATAGGAGCCCTAGCTAACACAGTATATAAAACATCGAACGAACTTGTGTTTGAACACCACACAAATCATATCAGAACGAGGCAAATGATTCGAGGAGTGCAGAAATATAGGTTTTGAGATTTATCTATTTTATTTTGATTTTCTAGGAATTTTTGAAGACAGATATTTTTCACGTTTTCATTTTTTGTAAGCGGCTAGGAGAAATTGACCAGAGAAAGTAGAAGGCTAGGGTTAAAAATGTTTAAGGGTTATTTATAGGAAATATGTTAGCTTAAAGGGTAAGCTGCTATTTTTATTTTAATTAATTATTACTCAGTTTATCATTTAAAAATTCCCGAGGTCACATAACATATCCGAATTCAACGAAAATGCACATGCCGATACAGTTTGACATTACGGACCTAACGAAACTTGTTTCGTCGAATTCTGAATCTGTTTGCTCACACAGAGTATTTTTAACAGTCAAAACACTGACTATTTTTCACATTAAAAATCCGTACGGCCACATACTGCCTCTAAAAATTACAAAAATTAAAATGTAGCAATAATTTAATACTGCGGATCCAACAAAATTAGTTTTGTCGAAAACGGAGGTCGTTTGCAAAAGTGGCTATTTTTAAAGCTCTAAATAAATCCTTTTAAATATTTATATATGTAAAAATAATTAAATTGAATATAAATAAATTTATATTATCGTATATATTCACAATAGAATACCATACAGCTCCAATTGGATTTACAACTCGATATTGCGTCATTAGAGTTATATCGATATTCGATTTATATTTAAATCCTTTTATAAATCGTTATAAATTATAAAGGAATTCCACTGCGACTTTTCAAAAATTTGATTTGGGCATAAATCAAAATCTACACAATGAAATCCCGACTTTTCTCTTTCACTAGAAAAATATACTTCGCCTGCTCCGAACGTTTCTTGTTTCACATAAATCCGATATAAAACGGATTTTGTACATTCATTTAAAGTTCGAATCGCCAAATAGCAAACTGCTGCGCCATTTCGAGCTCGATTATAATTATAATATAATTTATACATTCAACCATCATTAATTAAATATAATTGTTATCATAATTCAAATTTTAAACTGAATCATATATTTTGAATTGTCCAATTCACGCAATATTGACAATTCTACTTTTTCGACTATTTCACAGATTAAATATATTATTCTATTATTTAAACTAATTAAATATTAAATATTATTTAATTAAAAAACCCTTTAATTCTCTAAATCACTAATTAAATAATTAAATTAATTAATTGTAATATCGTAAAAAAATGGGACATTACAAAATGATCCTCCGGCGCTTAGCAATTGCCCTATTCGAGCTACATCCGAGTGGCTATGCCATTTTAAATGGACTTTATGTGCTCTTTATGAAGATAAAACAATGTGCGCATACTTTCGAAGATATTTGTTCTTTATATGTGTTCGAGAGGAGGAAAGAGAGGCAGTCAATCATCATTGTTGAAGGACTCTCTAAGATTATGACGGAACCGTCGGAAAGTGTTAAGGGATTCATAGATCAATATTTCTTTGTCCGATGTCCTGACAGCTTTTATGAAAGGTCGATGGAAGGAGATGAATATTTACTCATAGTTTTGTCATTTTATTTTCTGTCTAAATCTTGGGTTTTAAATCCTTTGTATGTTTTTTGGCAGAAATTCCACCCTCTAACCCAGATGTCACAGTCAATCAAGATCTATTCGACACTTTGAAAGTTGTTACTGAGAAAGAGAAAAGTAGAAAATTCTTAATCAAAAAACAGTTTGTTCGTCAATACCATCTACTTGACCCTTCTCGTGCTCTTGTATTAGACCCAGCTACTAAGGAAGGCACCGCTGGTAACTCCCATGCTAAGAAAGCCCATCTAAATAAATGCTCAGACCCCGCGGGTTGTAGTAAGATACCACCTACATCTAAGCTGGCTCCTATTAAAGAGGAAGAATTCCAACAACGTGAGGGTAAGAGTCTTATGATTTCGTCTAGACAGATTAAGAAGGAAGATATTACCATGGATTCTATGATGGAAACTGAGCGGGTTGAGGAGGATAAAACTACTTCAGAAACCATTTCGGACCCGATGAAGGGGATCAAGCAATCTAGAGATGCTGAAGCAACTCCTAAGGATAATTTAGATACTGAGATTTTTCAAGTTACTCAAGGGAAGAACTCCACAGACGCTTATGAGAATTTGAGTGATCTTATCTCAGCTAGAGATCTCATCCAGGGTGATATTATTATCCAACCACTTAAACCCCAAGCTACAAACACAGGAACTAATACATCCGAGGCTCCCACTTCTTCATCAAGAAAAACGCTTGCGGATATAGGGATTGACTTAGAATCAACTACGAAAATTGGTTTTTTATTAGATACACATTAGAAAATGTTTTACGTATGCTACAAGCCTATGATTCATTATATTAGGTTTTGAACTTGTCTCAATACTTTTCAATGTGAGTACTGAACTTCTGCCTTGCCCCTTTTTCCCGAGTCCAGATATGAGTCACTCAATTATGAAGAGCTTCAATGAAAAGTCAAGCCAGTACAATCCAAAACATCTCCTAAACACTCGTCATTCACAACATTCCCAGCGATCCCATTATTCTTAATGTCCACAGCCTTCCCATCAATCTCGACCAACCTCTGAACTTCCTGAAACTGGTAAGAAAAGGCAATGGAGGCATGATCATGAAGATATGCTAGAAGCATAGAAGAGAAAGGAAGAGGAAAAATAGAAAAGGAAAGGAGGGAAGAAGAGAGATAAGGGTGATCGAGGCAAGGATGACTCTCGGAAGCATCATAAGTCGGACAAACTTCCAATGCCTTATATTCAGGCTGCTTCCGATCAACTGTCCCTGGCTTCTCCTTCCGTCACTCCAACTCTTGCTGACCTTCAGGCGATTATAAACAGGCATCGTTATATTCCCTGACCAGATGACTTCGGTCTCGCTGACCAGTTAGATATAGACCCTTCTGACAAGCGAGATATTCTTGAAGCAATCGATACTGTGAAGTGTCGTATACACATAGTTTGATGTTGCTAAGAGTCAACTAGAGATACAATTAGATGCGATTAGCAACCATGCTGAGAAGCAACTGGGTTTATGGTGCACTTTTGCTTACGATCTCCAAAACCATAACGGAGATAGCATTGATCGAATTTCCACTCTATAGAACGACAAGATCAAGCTAATCAAGGTCCTTAAATCCTGGGATTATACCATTGCTTCTTTCTCATAAAGAAATACAAAGCTGGTGGGTTTAGAAGCTGAAAATAAGAGGCTCAAAGAAGAGCTTGCCGCTGTAAAACAGAAAGAGAATACGCTAGCTGAACGAGTTCAAGAGGCTCAATCTGCGCGACAACTTGCAAAGACTCAATTAGCTATAGAAAAGAATGCTTTCACTACTCATCAGCAAGAAAATACTATTCTTTAGGAAAATATCACCTCTCAATGTACGGCTCTTTTCGTGATGCTGGCCAATAATGAAATTCTTAAGGAAGATAAACTTAAAGCTGTGACTGCCCTCAAAAAAGCTAAGGCGGATGCCGATGCTTCCCTGTTTAATTTTTACGTCTATAACATCATGAGTCTAGGGAGTTTACATTATCTGGGAGATGCCTTTGCAATTACTTTGGCTCTTGTCTGGGAACGGGTACTTGAGATTGATGAAGGCGATCACAATGAAGATGTTCTTACTCAAGATCTTTTATATGAAGAATCCCGCGAAGCCTTAGCTGAGGGGAAGATTCGGTTGAAAAAAGTGCGACGATTGCAAGCGATGGGGCCAGACCTTCTAAGGAGCACGCTCAGGACACTACCAATATTGATGCCTCTTCTAATCCTGCTAACGTTGAAGCCTCTAGTTCTAAAACCCCTGTTGATCCTCCTACTTCTTTCAAAGAGAAAGACACAACTGCTGAGGAGCATACCACCATGAAAAATGTTGTCGAGGAGCATAACGAAGATGGGGAAGGTGGGGAGCATACCTGGATAAGGGTTGGTTCGGGACTTCTATCAATACCAAAAGGGAGTTGTAGGTCTTCAATCCTTAAACTACCTGAAAAAAGGTTGGTTTAGGTCTCTCATATTAATACCCGAATTTGGGTTGGATTAGTTTCTCACAAATACCGGAAGCGGACCTCCAGTCTCTTATTCTTATAACCCGAATCTAGGTTGGAGCTGATTTTTACAGATACCGGGAGGGGAACCCCGGTCTTATCTCAGTACCTAATTTAGGTTGATTCGATTCTCAACAAAAGACAAAAGCAGGCCTTCCATCTTAATTCCCAAATCTGGGTCGACTCAGGTGTGAACCATAACCAGATAGAGGGTTCTGATCTCATTGAAAATGTCCTGATCTAGATATCTTCAAATTGTCAAAGATGAATAAGAAAGAGCTAGTCAACCCTCTCGCCATTACTAGGTGTAAGCTCATGGCCTTCTCACTCACTCAGGGAAGTGTCTTTAACTTACGCTTTCGTCAATTCATTACCCAAGTATATCAAATGTTTGCACTAGCATGCACCGCACAATTAAGCAGCATAGATATTCTGTACCTTTTGCATCTCATTATTATTAACCCTACTGAAAGCAAATGGCACTCTAAGAAAGTCTATAATACAAACTCTTAACGAAGTATATCGAAGACATGCACCCTGTCATGATAATGATGAAAGAAAAAATGTTTACGTTAAAATGCGTCATCACGCAGTAAGTAATATCATTGTAAGTCTTGCCTCTGTTCTTAAACACCGTCATCATAAAATATTACATGCGACCGATGATATACTAGGCACTTCATATCTTACATAGTTATTTACAAAAAAAGGTAGTGAGACAAACGTACCTCCTTCGGAAACGACACCCATATCCCGATACTAAAGCTTCGGCATAAACAGTAGCCTAGGTCCCAATGAAAAGTTTCTTATTCGTTAGATAAGGAAGAAGTTGCAGAATGATGAATCACAGTATGTAAAAGTCCATCAACCTTTCACATCTTTTCTATAACCACGCATGAATCATCTAAGGGTTTAGGCTGCCACTTTAAAGCTCGGTTGAAAGCCTTGCCTATTTCACATAGATTTTTGTTTTCCTTCTCCAAGTCAAAAGCATCTTTGTGTAAAGATTGTTTCTCCTTTTGTAATTGCTTAATCTTGGAAGTGTAAAAATTAGTACGATGAAAGTTGTCCTCAACGCTTTTCCTATCATAAAAACCTTTCATGTTGACCTTAACCTATCTATGCCACCTAGGGCAAGGGAATGATACATTCCAGAGGGAAAGTCCCTTATCTCAAGCCCGAAAGATTCATACCCCATTGAAAACAGTAAGACACCAAGAGTGGAAGTTTCAAGAGCATCTCCAAAAACAGATTCCCATTCTTTACATTTTGTCAATACGTCGTCACGTCCTACCTCTAAGTCAATGGCTTGGCGTTGGAGTTCATCCTTTTCTCCATAGAAATCAATTAAAGGATTGTCTTTATATTCCTCTTCACTTCAAGGTAGTTTTTGTCCTTTGGCTTTATCTGAGCCTCCAATATACCTATTTTCTCCTTCAAGCGTTGTGCAAGTAGCTCCTCGGATGGGGCAAACCTATATTTAGTATCGCTAAGAAAGTTCCCCAGAAAATCTCCAGGGCGTGGAGTAATTTGAACACCCTCATCGATGAAGAAGGAAATGTCTTCAAGCAAACACTCTTATTTGTGTAAAAAAATAAGCTACCATTATAGGATCAATTTTCAGATAATGAACATCAATGTTCAAACCATAGAACGACCTACGAAATAAAGAAAAATAACACATGCACAATTCATATTCGTGCAAATTAACATCAACTACAAGGGGTGTAACAAATTAATTTTTCTCTCCAATACTCCTTTCCTTCATATTACATATTAATTTAGTATGGTGGGCCCTAAGATTCTTTTATATCACCTCTCTATCATTCCCCAAAAAATTGAAAGATACCTGAGGGTACTTCATATAAATATGCTTAAGCTCTCTCAAAAAACGTTCTCTGCCGGATTTATAAGAATGTTTTGTGAGGAATTTCCTCCTCAACCTAGAGAGAGTGCAAATCATCCTTGGAAACAAAATAATTAATGGAAATAAAATCTTTGTCACTATAAGGATTAGTCATTAAGGGTCGAGGCCCACAAGTAAAGAAGAAATTCAAGGATAAAGGTTCATATCTGAGGGATAGGTAAACTATACGTATTGTCTGATCTTTCTCACCAGGTCTTGGGAAATCAACCTTTCGCCAAACCCACTATCTCCACGTGGAGTAACTAAAACATGAGATGAATTAGCACTTGAGAAGCCCACGTAGTCACCCATAAACACAGAGAACATACCTTCCTTCCTGCCATCCTTGTCAAGCTCACATTGGGAGTTAAATTCACTATTGCGACTGCCTATGTCATCACTACCGATAAGTGAAGTAGAATTCTCACCATTTCCGGGTGTTGGATAATTAGGCAGCCCCTCAACAAATAAAAAATCCACAACCCTCTCCTTGTTCCCTTTAGAGAATTCGACAGGATGTCCGGACATCCTATTCGCCACAAGATCTTGCTTTGAAGATATGGAGGGAGAGAAGGAAAATCCATATTCGGAAACTTGCCACAATTATCACGGTAAACCAAAGAGTGGGACTTTTCGTAATATTCAGCCGTTATATCTGTAAGATATACCCTTAGAAATGAGGAAATTTTGTCCTGAGTTCATAAATTATCCGTTTAGCATTGGAAAAGGTTGCCTCCTTTACTCTCAGTTCTCTGGCATGCTCTGCCGACATATCCGACAGCTTGCACATAAGGGTCGAAACTTTGGCGGCTAAGTTCTGGTTACCAGTCTTTTCCCTTTCAAGAAACACTCTCAGCTGACTACAAGCTTCCTCATTGTGGCTCTTTGCTGAAGTTAAATCATGAATTTTAGACTCTAGCATGGAATTCTCTTCCTACTGCTCTCTTGTGACACGAGATAACGAAGTCGTTGTCCCTGCGGTGTACCAACCACCAAATATTTAGAAAGAAATGATGTGGTGTTAATACATGCATAAGTAAACAAATAAAGAATTTAGGAGAAAGAGAGTATGAACCAAGAGTTGCCGTTTAATAAGATGAAGACAAAAACTAGACCAATATGTAAAAGAGAACCCTGAAATATCGGACCCATCAACACAAGGTAAGACAGATCTGACGATACTATCGAAGTATGGATTTGGTGAAAGAGGATTTACAGGATCGCATTGTCAGTGAGAAGGGGAAGGTGGTTCACATCCTCTTAAATTCGAAATTCCTTGAGAATCAGATCTTAGAAGGCCATCTACAAAACTACTTCCTGCGGTATCCACTGAAGAAGGACACATATTGGGAGAGTCTCCGAGAAAGGGGATGAGGGGGCTAGACCTAGGCGACTCGACGATCTCATCACGAAAAAGATGAGAGACTGATTTTTTTTCACTTATGTCTCTTGGTAGAACCACTTCTGGAAGCCGAGGCCGTTCTCTTCTTAGATTAAAACCTAAGATGGGGAGAGGCAGTGGTAGACAAACGTGAATCATCCCTGAGAAATGTTGAATGCGAGAGAAGCGGAACTTCACCCACTACATCAACAGCTTGAAGCTCCTTCGCTCCGAGCTTCCTCTTTTTTGAACAAAACCTAGAAGACTTGCTCAACCTAGAGTCGCATGGTTATGGAATCTCAGACATAGTCCTGCCAGGTGATGCCATAACATAAACATGTGTTTTAATCTAATTTCTATTTGATAATTTCACACAAATGAAACATAAGCAGACATGCGACATAGAATTTTGTTATCCCATTGGACAACGATCATGATTGCAAAGATCAATGTCAGCAGGTTAAATTGCCCTCTATTACGAGTTATTTATTTCTACAAATCTTGTTTCTTAGAACTCTGATGATGAACAGGGATGGGTACAACTTATTAAAGGTCGCCATTAATCGTCATCTCGGACGATTGTTGAGGGTTAATCTACACTAGGACCATCGATCCCCAATTCAAAGCATAATCCAAACTCGTGATTGAGGTTTGAATAAGAAAACTTACGACTTGTTAGATCTGAAATCCGGGAAATAGTGTGAAATATTTCGATGAAGTAATCTTGCTGGAGTAAAATGTTATGCAGGAAAAAGGAGGAAAGAGAAAAAGAAGTTTCATTTTTCAAAAAAAAAGACCCGCTTTTCCCCTCAGTCGTACATATAAAATCAGATTAATGAACAAGATGTATGCTGAGAAAGCATAAATGTTTAACAGAGGTAAAAAGTAAAAAAGAAGAATTTGCATTCAGAATTCAGGGTCAATCTAGACCGCATAAAGACAGACCAATCAATGCTCCTGATTGAGGGAGATCAAAAGACACAGAAATGACACTTCACAAAAGACAAATAGATTGACTTGAAAAGTCGAAAACACCCCTTCACTAGGGGAGGGGTAAATGTTACTACCAAAATTAACTACAAAACCAGCTGATGGTGAAGGGGTATTGGAAGAATACAAGTACAGAAGAACCTTCCGAGAACAGAAAGCCAAATAATAGAAAGAACCGAAAGCCGGAAAGAACGATCTAAGAGCAGCATAAACTGGCACCTTCCCGGAAGGAAAAAGCTCAGAGTCTACAGAATGCCAACAAAGCTCATCTGGCAGGGTTCATCCAGCAGCGTCCGTCCAACAAGGCCCATCAACAGGGCCTATTCGGCATGGAGTTCTGTAGAGAAAGTTCATCTACGTCAGAAATTAAGAAAGATAAAAGCTCCGCTCATCAAAACCCGGAAATACTATCGATATTAACTTACTTAATACCTATACATTGGGAGGTGAAAAAATCGAAAGTATCAAGCCAAAAGTATATAGAGATCATCCGGAATCAGCTTCCAAAGCATATGCCATTTAAAAGCCGAAAGGTCACACTGATAGGCAATAACACATCATCGCGGGCTACCTTCCGAAGGACCAGAAAATTCAAAAAACTCCACCGGGAGGCCGATCGGAACCCTAACAGAGATACAGGCTATTCATACTAATCTACTTAGTATGGACACCGACAATGGTTTCGAACATGCAGCTATCCAAGTACATCAAGAGGACAAGCTCCTCTATGTATACACAAGAAAGACGGAAGCTCACATCTGGAAACTTACGTCCGAGAACCTACACCCGGGAGCCACTATCGGAAGTTCAAATGCCATCCGAAAGTCACCACATCAACAAGCTCATATCAATCTCAAAGAAACCCTGATCGACCAGGACCCTCGCATCAGAGGCCATAATCAGCACCATAAAAGCGGCCGGAAGCCAAACATCCGAGACCAAGGAGAAAAGCGGCCGACAAAGGCACCTGCAGGCCCAATAGCCCAATAGCGGAAGGAGCCGTGATTTCTCTATAAATAAGACCCCATGAGTCACATTTCGACGGGATGCTCTCTTTCTAATTTTTGTTCTCCCTCTCTCTACACGCTAAGACTTGGATCAACTAAAGGATTTCCTCTATTCTGTTCATGTATTCTAAATCAAAGATTAATAAAGAGCACGTCTATACTTAGAGTATTTTCTTGTGAGTTTATGATATTATTTCTTATTATAGTTGTTACGATTTGTTGTTTGCTTCCTGTGTATGCGTGGATTCTTGTCCAAACCTTTCCACGGATTGGATGAAACACCTCTTTCCATATGTTTAAAGCCATCCTGTAGGCCCAGGTCCTCCTTATGAGTTTAGGTCTTTCCACGAGCTTGGTGTGGAATCCCTTTCTAACATCCGTTGAGTCCTTTGCAAATAGTGACATTTAGGGAACTTCTCCTCAAGGCCTTGACCCCTAGGAGTAGTAATCTGACCAAAACTCGCAAAGGCTAAACAACCCATTTTCCCCTTAGGTCCATTCCCATTGGCCTATCTCCAGTGTTGACGAAAAATATCGTTAACATTTTGGTGCTAGAAGAAGGGCTTGAACCTCCGACCATATTGTTAAGACAACATATCTACTTGTGTTGTTCCGTCTCGGATTGGACTAAGGCTTTGAAGAAGCAAAGTGTCCCGACGAAAGTCTTCGGGATCTCGAATGGATAAGTCGGAAATCACTGACCCTGGAGTGATAGAAGAGCAAAGGTTGAGAGCGGAAGCCTTACGATAATAAAGAGGAAAAGAGAAATAGAACAAATATGCTTCCGACACCGAGGATTATCACCTTTTCCACATAAGACAAGCATCAACACCTCCTCCAAATGGTTCTACATCAGAGGATACTAGCATTTTCTCTCACCTAAAGAAAACTCTCTTCCAGTAGATCAGAGGAACGGCGTTTGAATAAGAAATAATGAATGATTTTGACCACTTCACCAACAAATGGTTCGAAGAGATAACATCTCAATCTCAGTGTGCCTTGGGAAATAGGAATGAAGATGTAGGTAAAACAATAGGGTTGGATCGCAAGAGGGTTAAGTCCCAGCGACAAGAGAAGAAGTTCACGACGGGACTACTCAAGGGATATTACTTTACTACGTCGATGGAGAATATATATTTCCTAACCAAACACGTACTCAACTATTGGTCGTCCACAAAGGAAAAGCCCAAATACGAAAGGAAGGAAGGAGGACCCTACTGTCATTACCACATGAGGAATGAAAATGACACTAATCATTGCAGAATCCTTGAGGAGATGGTCATCAAATTCATCAGCTAAGGTCAATTACGAGAGTTTATAACAAGATCAGTTTAAGTTCAGTAAAAATTCTTAGGAAAAGGATTATCAGACACAGCCAAGCATATGGAAAACCCTTCATTCTAAGCTTAAAGAAACCCAAAAGTGGTCAAGCCGTAAGTGGATCAAATCCCTTGTCAGCACCAAAACGGTCAAGGAAAGGCATTCCCTGGAGGGGGATGGTGTGTTGGTCTTTCTCCATGCCCAAATCAGAGGGGGATAGGTTAAAGCATAAAAAGCGTAAGCCTCCGTTTCATACCAGAAATGGTCATGGTGGTGCATATAATATTAGCACACACTGTCTCTGCTCGTAGAAGAGTACGCCCTGCCTCTGCTTGAACCAAGCATGTCCTACCTCTGCTCGCAGAAGAACACGTCCTACCTATGCTTATGTTCCACGTTACAGGTAAAAGGGAACGCCAACCCCTATCATCACCTACGATGGTCAGGATAGGGTACCCCTCGGAGGGGGAGTAGTGTGTAAGCCTCTATCAGTACATATAGTAGTCCATATGGAGCATCGAAAGAGTAAGCCTTAGCTCTGTGTCTACAATGGCCCCGTCTAAGTTTCTAAGACCTTATTATCACCTACAATGGTCAGGATAAGGCGCCTCCCGGAGGGAGGTCGGGTATGTCCTTGGGCCCTTCTTGTGGATAAGCTAGCCAAGAGCACCGGACGCACAGGCCCAGAGAGTGGTCAACAAAGCACATACATTCTATGCTTTGACATCGAAAGCCCAGAGAGTGGCTCAGGAAGCACATACAACCTATGCTTCACAAATCCAATCCAAGGGGGGATACCAAAACATTAATACTGGAAGGGAGTTCCCGGTCTTCAATCATAAATTACCTGGATAAGGGTTGGTTCGGGACTTCTATCAATACCGAAAGGGAGTTGTCGTTCTTCAATCCTTAAACTACCTGAACAAGGGTTGGTTCAGTCTCTCATATTAATACCCAAATCTGGATTAGATTAGTTTCTCACAAATATCAGAAACAGGCCTCTAGTCTCTTATTCTTATAACCCGAATCTGGGTTTGAGATGATTTTTACAGATACCGGGAGGGGAACCCCGGTCTTATCTCAATAACCGAATTAAGGTTGATTTAGTTCTCAACAAAAATCCAAAAGCGAGCCCTTGGCCTTCCATCTTAATTCCCAAATCTTAGCCGACTCAGTTATGAACCACAACCGGATAGAGGGTTCCAGTCTCATTGCAAAATGTCCTGATCTGGATATCTTCAAATTATCAAAGCTGAATAAGAAGGGGCTAATCAATCCTCTTGCCAACTTGAACCTTGCTTGGAATCACATTTTCACCATTACTAGGTGTAAGAGGATTTACAAGATCGCATTGTCGGTGAGAAGGGGAAGGTGGTTCGCATTCTTTCAAATCCGAAATTCCTTGAGAACCGGATCTTAGAAGGCCAGCAACAAAACTACTTCCTACGGTATCAACCGAAGAAGGACATATTGGGAGGGTGTCCAAGAATACGGGCAATGGGTCTAGATTTCGACCAATACTCAGGCGACTCGACGATCTCATCACCAAAAATGCAAGAGACTGAATTTTCCCTCTTATGTCTCTTGGTGAAACCACTGCTGGTTGTCGAGGCCGTTCTCTTCTTAGATAAAAACCTAAGATGGGGAGAGGTAGTGGGAGACGAACGTGAATCATCATCAAGAAATGTTGAACATGAGAAAAGACGAACTTCACCCACTGCATCAACAGCTTGAAGCTCCCTTGCTCCGAGCTTCTCCTTTTTTGAACAAAACCTAGAAGATTTGCTCAACCTAGAGTCGCCCAATTGCGAAATCTTAGACATAGTCCTGCCAGGTGATGCCATAAAATAAACATGTGTTTTAATCTAATTTCTATTTGATAATTGCACACAAACGACACACGGGCAGACAGGTGACATAAAATTTTGTTATCCCATTGGACAACGATCTTGACTGCAAAGATCGATGTCAACAGGTTAAATTACCTCTATTATGAGTTATTTGTTTGTACAAATCTTGTTTCTCAGACCCCTGATAATGAACGGGGATAGGTACAACTTATTAAAGGTCACCATTAATCGTCATCTCGGATAATTGTTGAGGGTTTAATATACATTAGGACCATCAATCCCCAATTCAAAGAATAATCCAAATTAGTGATTGAGGTTTGAACAAGAAAACTTACGACTTGTTAGATCTGAAATCCTCGGAAATAGTATGACAAATTTTGATGAACAGTAATTTTGCTTGAGTAAAATGTTATGTAGGAAAAAGGAGGAAAGAGAAAAAGAAGATTCCTTTTTAGGAAAAAAAGATTCGCTTCTCCTTTCATCCGTGCATCTAAAATTGGATTAATGAACATGATTTATGCTGAGAAAGCAGAAATGTTTGCCCGAGGTAAATAGTGAAAAAGAAAAAGTTTCATTCGGAATTTAGGGTCAATCTGGAGCGGACAAAGAGAGACCAATCAACGAACCTGATTGAGGGAGATTAAAAGACACATAAATGACACTTCGGAAAAGGAAAAAAATTGACTTGAAAAGTCGAAAACACCCCTTCATTAGGGGGGACAAATGTTACTACTAAATTCAACTCCAAAACCAGCTAATGGTGAAGGGGTATTGGAAGAAAACAACTACAAAAGAACCTTCCGAGAACAGAAAGCCATATAATAGAAGGAATCGAAAGCCAAAAAGAATGATCTAAGAGCAATATAAACTGGCACCTTCCTGGAAGGAAGAAGCACAAAGTCTACAGAATGCCAATAAAGTTCATCCGACAGGGTTCATCCAGCTCGGTCCATCCGACAGGGCCCATCCGACAGGGCCTATTCGGCAGGGAGCTCTGTAGCGAAAGTCATCTAAGTCATAAATTAAGAAAGAGTAAGACAAAAGCTCCGCTCATCGAAACCCGGAAGGTCTATCGATATTAACTTGTTTAAAACCGATACATCGGGAAGCGAAGACATTGAAAGTATCACGCCAAAAGTATATAGAGATCATCTAAAATCAGCTTCCGAAGCATTTGCCGCATAAAAGCTAAAAGGTCACATTGGTAGGCAATAACATCATTGGGGGTTACCTTCCGGAGGACTAGAAAATCCAAAAGCTCCACCAGGAGGCCAACCGGAACCCTAGCGGAGATACAGGCTATCCATACTAATCTACTTAGTATGAACACCGACAGTGGTTACGAACCAGCAGCTATCCACATACATCAGGAGGACAAGCTCCTCTAAGTATACACGAGAAAGCCTACATCTGGAAACTTACGTCTGAGAGCCTACACTCGGGGCCACTACCTTAAGTTCAAATGGCGTCCGAAAGTCACCACATCAACAAGCTCATCTCAATCTCAAAGAAGCCCCAATCGACCAGGACCCTCGCTTTAGAGGCCATAATCAGCACCATAAAAGCGGCCGAAAGCCAAACAATCGAGACCTAGGAGAAAAGCGGCCGACAAAGGCACCTACAGGCCCAATAGCCCAACCGCAGAAGGATACCGGAGTTCTCTATAAATAAGACCCCATGAGCCACATTTCGAGGGGATGCTCGCATTCTAATTTTTGTTCTCCGTCTCTCTAAACCCTAAGACTGGGATCAGCTGGAGGATTTCCTCTATTATGTTCATGTATTCTAAATCATAGATTAATGAAGAGCACACTATACTTAGAGTATTTTTCTGTGGGTTTATCATATTATTTCTTAGTTATTGTTGTCACAATTTGTTGTTTGCTTCCTGCAAATGCATGGATTCTTGTTCAAACCTTTCCTCGGATTGGGTGAAACACCTCTTTCCATAGGTTTAAACCCATCCTGCAGGCCTAGGTCCTCCTTATGAGCTTAGATCGTTCCACGAGCTTAGTGTGGAATCCCTTTCTAACATCCATTGAGTCCTTTGTCAAGAGCGGCGTTTAGCGATCCTTCTCCTCAAGGCCTTGACACCTAAGAGCAGTAATATAACCAAAACTCGCAAAGGCTAAACAACCCATTTTCCCTTAGGTCCATTCCCATTGGCCTATCTCTGGTGTTGATGAAAAATATCGTTAACAGGGTTTGATGAGCGTTATTGATTTGTCTCAATGTTGTGGTAATGCCCCCATGGAAAAGGTTGTCACAAGCAGTTTGGAACCTACACGATCAACTCTGTTGAACTCCTTTTTATTTTGACTATGGCACTTGATACTTCTATTTTGTGGGTAACAATTTTTGCGTTCACCACCGTTTTAAACTTTCCATGCTTACCTTAGCATATTTCAAGAGATTCAGCATTGTTGACTGGTGTTGTACTTGCAATTGCTGAAAGTTTTTGGTTTGTGCTCCCGCTTGGGAAGGTTTTCATGTTTAAAAGGCATTCAATCATCTAACTCACTGACCTGGAAGTCTAGGCCCTTCGGAGATTAGATTGAATACATGCCCCCATAGAGGTCGTGGGTATGATTTTAATCCAATGTTTGACTTATCTGGCCTGCTTAATCCAGACTTCGAAAGACTACATTGGATACCCCCTTTTAGGTTGGGATTTCTGTTTTTTCCTGGTCCTTCCAACTTGGATTTACTGGTCTTTCGGTATTAGGTTCGCTATTTGTTTCTCCTCCCGTTGGATAAATCCAACATCATACAAACTAAATCGTACACCTCTATTCAACGGATCTAGAGTTAGCTTCCCTTCGACCTACTAAGACAAGAACTAGCCTGGAAATCGCTTACTGGTTAGCATTTTTGTATGTGCTTGTCCTTCCAGCTTGAGCCCAAGGCCAACTTTCTGTTTAACGAACTACCCTGAACACTCCCGTTCAACGATTCCAAACTTAACTTTCCTCCGACCTGTTAAACCAGGCTTCGAAGGAACTGGCCTGGAAATCGCCTACCAGCTAGGATTTCTGTATGTGCTTGTCCTTCCAGCTTGAGCCCAGGGTCAGCTTTCCATTGAAATAACTACCTTGGACACCCCCATCCAACGATTCCAAACTCAGCTTTCCTGCGACTGTTAAACTAGGCCTCGAAGGAACTGGTCTGGAAATCGCCTACCGGCAAAGATTTCTGTATGTGTTGGTCCTTCCAACTTGAGTTGAAGGTGAACTTTCCTCCGACCTGCTTAATCCAGGTCTTAAAGGAACTTCCTTTAACACCCCTGTCCGGCTAGAACCCTGATGTTTGCTGTATTTTATGCCAATTGAATTTTGCATTGGTGGTGCTAAACCTGATTCCTCCTTTAGGTTAGATTTTCTTGTTGTATTGCATCATTCCGTGGGGAGGACATCAGATTTTCTGTCAGATGCTTTGACTTGGCAAGCTATCATGGTCAAAGAACCAATGTCCTGGACCTTGAAGGAACCTCTTCTATGGAACTCACAATCTTTTATTTATTGATTTGGTTGAACTGCTTCCACCTTTGCATCATTTTATGAGTTTGACGCCAATCCTTCTGCTAGACGCTTATCTTGACAAGCGATCGTAGCTAGGGATTTGGTGTCTCTAGCTTCCCGCTTAAGGAAGTACTTTTCTGATGAAAGGTGCAACTTTCTGACTTCATGCCCATTTATTGCGCTTTTCATTGCTCGACTCCGGATAGCTTTTTCCTTTCTGATTTGCAAGGCGGTGCACCACATTATCTTTTTAATTTCTATGATACTTTTGGCACTCAATGCTTAAGTTGTCCCAATCGGGATATGCTTAGAATGCTTCCAAGTCTTATCGGATTGTGAATGAGTTGCTCTTATATTGTCTGCATTTAAAAAATCAATTTTAGCGCGCTTTGTATTTTTAAACAAAAGTTTGCAAATATATGATTCAGGCAAGCAAACAGACTTTCTCATTCATGACTTTTCATATGTACATAGGTCACATATAACGTTTGCAAACATTTACAACTTTATACAACAAGTTTGAACAATGTATCATAGAAAGTAGAGGCGGAGATGCTCGCTATTCCAGGCTCTAAGAATCTGGATTCCATCTGTGGTGGATAACTTCAAGGCGCCATCTTGGAGCTTCTGGCTCATAACATAAGCTCCTTCCTAATTTGTCCAAAAACCCTGGTTGTAGTAATTACTTTCTTCAGCACAAGGTCTTTGATCTCGAAAATCCTATGTCTGACTTTTGAATTGAAATATCTGGCTACCCTTCTTTGGTGTGCAGCAGCTCTAAGATCTGCCTCTTCTCTCTTTTTTTCAAGCTGATCGAGGGCCTTAAGCTGCAACCTTTCGTTTTTCCTCTTGGTTGAAGTGAATCCTTCTTTGAGTGGGGACTTCCAGTTCTACGGGAATCATGGCTTCGGAACCAAAAGCCAAGGAAAAGGGAGTATGCCCAGTCGTAGTTTTATGAGTTGTGCGGTATGCCCGTGGTGCAAGTAGATGCTCATCTACCCAACCACATTTGGATTTCTCTAAGCGCTTCTTAAAGGTTGACTTTATGATTTTGTTTATTGCTTCTACTTTCCTGTTTGCCTGCGGATGGGACACTGCTGCGAAGCTTTTCTTGATCTTATACTTAGCACAGAATCTCTGGAATTCTTCACTTTCAAACTGGGTTCAATTTTCCATGATTATCTTCTATGACACACTAAACCTGCAAATGATGTTTCTCAAGACGAAGTTGGTAACTTTCTTTGAGGTTATGGTGGCCAATGGTTCTGCTTCACCCCATTTGGTGAAGTAATTGACGGCTACAATGGCGTACTTGAAGCTGGACTTTGCTATGGGTAGTGCTCAAATAAGATTGACGCCCCAGACAGCAAATTGCCATGGACTGACCATCGAGTTATCACTATGGATGGCGCCCTCTGGAATCTTTGCAAACCTCTGACACATGTCGCCCTTTCTGGTGTATGTCGTGGAGTCTTGATTTACATCTGGACAGAAATAACCATATCATAGAATTTTCTTGTCCGTTGTCTGACCACCAGTATGGCCTCTGCATTCTCCTTCATGCAATTCCATCATGATTGCTTTTGATTCCTCCTTTGTGATACACCGAAGTAGATGCATGGAGAATCCTTGCCTGTATAGCCGACCATCCTGAATGAGATACATGGGGGCCTTCCATAGTATCTTTCTTCGCTTTTTAGAATTTTTGGGGAGCACACCACTGAGGAGATATTCTCTGATTAGAGTCATCCATGATTCTGGTTCTTTGGTCATTGCAGAAGATAAACGTCTTGAGTTCGTTCCTCTTTCAAGGATCACATCGAGAAGTCTATAAACTCGTATTTTTTCTGGCTAGATTTCACACATCAATCTGCCCTGTACTAGGGTTGGAAAGGACTTCAACTGGGACTAACCTAGTAATTGTGCATCTCCCGTGCTTGCATACTTTGTCATTGAATCGCCCTTCATGTTCTTTTCTCTAGAAATGTGGGATATGGTGTAAAAGTTGAAGTTGTCGAGTAGTTCTGATGCCTTAGGTAGATAAGCTAGAAGATTTCCTCTTTTGGCTTGGAACTCCTTTCAGACTTAACACACCACCAACTGTGAATCACTGTATATATGCAAAATCTTCAATTGTAACTCCTTTGCTGGCCTCAACCCAGCAATGAGGGTTTCATATTTAGCTACATTATTGGTCGATGGGAATTACGATCTTAGTGCATAGCAAATTGATCTTCCTTCAGGAGTTTCCAGAATCACTCCTGCCCTAGAACAATAATCGTTTGATGCCCCCATCAATGAACAACTTCCGTTGAATTAACATTCTGACGGGTTCCTCCTTCTCCTCTCCTCGGTCTGTGAACTCTGCAATAAAATCCGCAAGTGCCTGTCCATTGATTGATCTTCGGGTGTGATATGTAGTGTCATACTGATTGGGCTCAATATTCCATTTCAACAATCTCCCTAAGGTCTCTGGACGGAGCAGAACTTGCTTTAATGGCTTATCGGTAAGGACTTTGACTCAGTGAGCCTGAAAGTATGGCCCAAGCTTCTTCGAGGCTACGACTATGCAATAAGCGAGCTTCTCTAGCTTTGAGTAGTTCAATTTTGCCCCAATCAACCTCTTGCTAATATAATATACCGACCTTTGAACTTTCGTATTTTCCCTTACCAAAGCAACATTTAGCGCATGAGCAGACACTGCCAAATATAAGGACAAGTCTTCCCCATCATTGGGCTTGGACAACATCGGTGGTGTTGCCATGTGCTGGATTATATCTTCAAATGCTTTTTGACATTCGAAATTCAACTGAAAGTCATTCTTTCCTTTTCTCAGCGCATCGAAGATAGGAATACTTCTGTCTATGGCTCTTGATATGAAGCGGTTTAGAGCAGTAATTTATCCGTTCAAGCATTGAAGCTCCCTTTTGGTTCTTGGAGCGTGCATCTCTCTTAGGGCTATAATTTGGGCTAGATTGGCCTCTATTCCCCTGACATTGACCATGAACCTCAATAACTTCCCGGAGGCAACTCCAAATGAATATTTCAATGGATTCAACTTCATACCAAACTTGCGTAATATATCGAACATCTCGGCCAAATTTTCTAAATGATCAATGGCCCTTCTGGACTTTACCAGCATATCATCAACATATACTTCCATTATCTCACTGATTTGATCTTTGAATATAGCATTAGCCAACCGCTGGTAAGTCGTTCCTGCGTTCTTCAAACCAAATGGCATCACTTTATAACAGTACAAGCCTACAATTGTGACGAAGCTTGTATTTTCCTGATTTGGGGCATACATCATAATCCGATTGTAGCCTAAATAAGCGTCCATAAACAAAAGAAATTCATGTCCAACTGTAGAATCCACAAGTTGAACTATTCTGGGGAGAGGAAAACTATCTTTGGGACAGGCTTTGTTGAGATCCGAGTAATCTATACAAACTCGCCATTTTCCATTCAATTTCTTTACGAGCACGCGGTTGGAGACCCTGTCTGGATAAATGGATTCTCTGATGAAGTTATTTTCCATTAACCTGTCAACTTCTTCTTTCAGAGCCCTCGACCTTTTCGGGCCTCGTATTCTCCTCTTCTACTTTATGGATGGGACACATGGATCAATGTTGGGCTTATGGACGACAACTTCTGGAGATATACCGCACATGTCTGAACGACTCCACGCGTACGCATCCAAATTCGCTTTCAGAAAAAAATCGTTTCACTCTGTAACTTGTAACACAGCAGAGATCCTATGTTTAGTACTCGATCAGGATCTTTAGGATAAACAGCAATATGAATTGTGATCTCACCTGGACACGCTCTTCCTTCCCCTGCAATGGCTTTCCTTGGATCCATCTCTTTCTGTGCTCCACTATGCTCGCCAGTATAGGGGCCTCACTTTAGTTACTATAAGGCAGCGTCATGAATGCGGAGGGGAACCTCCACATTCACATTCTTGCCTGAGTCTTTCTTCTTAGCCTCATGCAATTCCATCATGTAGAACTCCCTTTCTATCTCTTGGTCACCTTTAACTACACCAACTCCATTTTCAGTTGGAAACTTCATGTTCATACACCATGGAGCTAGTACAATCTTAAATGCTGCTAGGGTTGGCCTTCCTAGCAATGCGTTATAAGATGAGATCTCGTCAACCAAGACAAAAGTCTGCATCATGGCTACATTCTGATCTCCATCTCCGAGCTCCACTAACAAATCAATCACACCGATAGGCTGCTTTGGTTCACAAGTGTACCCATGTATTTTATCTTGACATGCCCGCACACTAGACATGGACAACTTCATCTTGTTGAATGTATTTCTGAATAGTACATTAACAGAAGTATCATTGTCAACCAATACCCTCTTTACTGTTGTCGGGCCAATGCCAACTGTAACAACCATAGGATCAACTGTCCGTCAGAATAACTATCTTTGAATACCACGTCTTCATATGAAGTCTTTAGCATCTTTGTCGGAAATGTGTTATCAGAATGAAGCATTTCTCTTCCTTTGATGCGTTTTTCAACTTGCTAGCATATCTCTCGATGTCTCCCCATTTCTTCCTAACCGGGTGAGGTCATCCTGAGATAGTATTGATAACCGACCTCGGGTTGACACGTGCTGGAGCTTTCTCTCCCGATCCAGACTGATTGGCAGACACATTCTGCCTATAGGTGGCTTAGGTATTTCGCTGATTTCTTACGTACCGTTGAAGCTTATTCTTTCTAATGATCTCCTCATCAAACACTTCAAGTGCCGGCATTTGATGGTATTGTGCCCTAGTTGATTGTGGAAGCAACAGATTTTACCAGAATTAGCTTACTGCACTGTGATTTTCTGTGGCTTTATTTCAGGAAAGATGCCTGAGTCCTTTGTAGCAAGATAAATCTTTTCTGGGGTTCATTTATAGGGGTCAACTCCAATTGCTTAAAGAACCGCATCTTCTTATAAGATTTGTTGTCCTTCCCCTCGTTCTCTCTTTTCTGCCCAGAATTATTCTTCAGCTCAGCTTGGACCTCATTAATTTTCTCTTCATTAGCAGCACTGCTTTCCACAACATTTCGAACAATTGGAGAATCATCCTCCACACTCATTTATTCCTCTGCTTTTTTTGTAAAATTTCTTTTGAGTTTTGGGTTTCTTCATCTTGTGAGCCACGTCCCGAACTCTATCTTCTTATCAATAGCACGCTTTAACACAGCCAACACAAAATAAGGATCTGGATCTATAACCTCTACTGCCATAGCGTGAAATTTTATGAGAAAAGCCTTGAAAATTTCTCCAGGATTTTGCTCCATATCGTTGAGTGACATAACATCTCTCACTTTCGTAGATTGTAACCGAAACTATTCTTGAAAATCTCTTCGCCAAATCTGCAAACTGATCCACAGACCTAGGTAGTAGTCTAGTGAACCACAAAGAGGCTACACCCTCTAGGCATACAGGGAAGTACAAGCACTTTATTTCATCAGTGGCTCTAGCTCCGTTCATATGTTGATCGTACTTGAATAAAAAGATGTTCGAATCTCTAGTCCCCCCATAAGCTGCTATCGTCGGAGGTGTAAATTTCTTAGGGAATTTTGCTTGATGAATTCTTTCTATGAACATATTCTCACTGGGCAAAAATTACCATTCTCTTTCATCACCTTTACGAGCCACGCTCTCTTTCATTATTCACTCGACCATGTCTAAGATTTACTTCTCGTCTTTGGTTCGTTCCATGGAGCAGGCGCCAGTCCTCTTATCGGAATGATTACGGTTTGAGTCCCGGTGTCTTAGACCTCTCTTGGGAGGTGCCCCTTTGGTGGGACTAGCAATGCTCCGAGCAGTACATTTCTCGACATTCTGTTTTGCTTTGACTTTGGAGTCCTCAACGCCGGCCTCTCCCTCGTCATTCCCTTCATCCTTGACTTCCACTTCAAAGTGAGAACGAATAGGGTCCGAGGCAGAAGAGCCCTGCTTTTCGTCAATACGAACTACAACCTTTGGAGGTAGGGGATTGGCTTGAGCATTAAGCAAAGCATCAAGCTTCTCCATCAACATCTTGGTTGTAGCATCCATTCTTTCATTTAAGCCAGTTATTACCATGTTAAGTTCTTCTCGAGTTACTGTCGATCTTGAGGATTCGCCAACCTTTTGGTTCAATGTTTGTGGTGTAACCGCATCGTTATCAGCACTTGTAGTAGCTCTAAAGAACTTGCTATTCTTCTTCGAAGCAACCATGATTTTTGACAACTTTTTGAACTTTGAAGCAAATTCTTCAACGGGCCCACTCTTTAGACTTTGAGAGCCTATCGTAGCAAGCAAGCTTTCACAAACACTTTAGCGAACCCCCACCGAGGCTCTTAAGCTTGTGGTTGTGGGTTCGAGCCCCACAGTGAGTGCCAAAAATGTTAATGAAAAAAGTGACACTAAAACCCCAAAATTCCTATCAACACTTCAAAATGTAATCAAACACAAAGCTAAGAATGAATAAGGCAGGGAAAAGTAAAGTGCAAGCGATTTTAGAGTGGTTCAGTCTTATATTTGACTAACATCCACTATAGGAACACATTTTATTACAGTCGCGGAGATTACAAAATACATGCTTCTCTCAACTTTATATATTTCTCTCTAATCACTTTGATCTCTCGAATTTGATAGGAAAATCCTATTAGACTTCCGAAGCTAGTGAGACCAATGAGATGAATCTTCCTACTTTGCATTTGAATGATCCTTGTCGATTTCATGTTGGTAAAGAATGTAGATCGAGGCTTGAATGATTTCTAATGGAGGTTAGAATGGCTTAGAATAGTTAAGAGAACAAATGAGCGGCACTTTGTGGAGCTTCGAATCGATCTCCATTAATGTGGAAGTCATGGTTTATTATAGGTGTGGGGAGAATGAAGTGAAGGAGCTGAAATATGGTGTACAGAAATCAGATTGGCCATAAACCTATTTACAAAAATGCCACTAACCGGTACATCCAGCTGTACGTAGCCGTATCTAGTTGTCATCTGCTACTGACCGACCAGAAGATGCCGACCGACCCTACTACTGAAGGAATCAACCAATCCTCATGATCTGATGATTGACCAACCCTTATGCTCTGGGGATGACCGACCAACCCCTATGAAGCATACCGACCAACCAGAAATTAATAAGGTCGACCGATCCCTTGTTTTTACACCGACCAATCACAATGAAATAACATCTGGCTGACCCATAGGCTTCACACGGCTAGGCCTTCGCTTGGTTTCGTTATATCGAAGTCCCTTATTCTCAGATCCTTGACGATCACATGTGATTATTTGAATCTCATCGAGAAAGGAGGTTAAATTCATCTCTTCGTTCAATCTTGCATATCAAGTCATCGGTTCCCCTGTTCGCTCACGCATCAGTAGGTTCTTTTTTTCCTTTTTACCAAAAATGTGTAATCTTCTAAGAGAAGGAAGATCACACACACAAACACACACACACACACAGATATATATATATATATATATATATATACATAAATGATCAAAAAGTCCACAAAACTGCCAACATGTATGGTAGGTAACCTAAAGTATTATTGACTTAGAATATGACCATTTGTACGTATAGAAGGTTAGATAGATGCGCTCTGGATAGACCACCGCCCATCATACTCCAAAATCGAATTTCGGTAAGACCATCAGCCGATAGTGAAATATATCTAATCCTACACAATATAATAGTGACTCCAAAAATATACAACACAAAAAATACATGTGTACATAACATCTCAAAGAGAGTAATGACTCTCCATATCTGCACTCTAATAAGCTCCCTAACATGTATCAACTACCTATACCCTGAAAAAGACTACAAGCGCTTTGATGAAGTAACGAAAACTGCTCAAAAGACGGCCTAAAGAACCATGACAGGGTCGGTGGCATCCTCTAGAGCACCAATCGGGCTGTAATCCCCATCTCTTCACAGTCTAATAGGCCAGTCTGAATGGTAGCTACTCCCTTAGTTAATAGGTAGATGGCCCTAGCAACCTAAAAACCCAGGCCCTGCAACACTAGCAAACAACATAAGATCTGAAAAGGGGGGTGATATGAGAGAAGTTAGCATGGAACAACCCATGATCAAGGATCTTAACCAATTCCCACCCTAGGAGAGGTTGGCACAGTGGTAACGTCGAAGGTACCTGCCAATCTCCTAGAGCGGGAGCCTATTACACCCTTGAAAGGCCTATCCAGAATGCAATGAAAGCGTCGTTCCTTACCATCTTAATAATGGTAGGGGGATCCATTGGCACTTCGTCAAATATCGCCTTATTCCGCAAGCACCAGATATGCCAACAGATTAAACAAGGGATAAGACGAAAGAGTATGGATCAGACAGATTTACTAGAGATGCCTGACCACAAGATTTTCAATAAATCTACCAACGAATTGGCTGTACAACGACAACCGTTCAAGTTCTCGAAGTAATTCCATATAGAAATGGCACAAAAGCCATGGAAGAAGAGATGAATAGCGGATTCCAACGAACTCGACCCATAGCATCGACAACAGGAAACAAATGGGATGCCTATCTTTTGGAGGTTCTCGTCTAGTAGCAATCCATCATGGATGGTTTTCCATATAAATAGAGAGACCTTTGGAGGAAGACGGAAATCCCAGATGAAAGAGAAAAGGTGTAGGCGTGGAGTTCGTGTTTTCGCTGAATTCAACGTCGCCTTAATCGAAAAAGGACTATCGTCCCATTTGGTCCCACCTCCATGTCAATCCGATAAAGCCTTCAAGGATTGCATCCGCTTCCACGTCTCACTAGCGTAGGACGGGACACCGGAGTAATTCATGCTTGATAAACTACGGTACTTAGCATGGAGGAACGTCTCCCAAAAGGAGTCGTTCACTCCAAATCTCGCCTACAACTTGCAAGCAAAGGTAGTGAAAATGTCCTTTGGGTTATGGAGGCCCAAACCTCCCTCACTTTTGGACGACAAATGGTTTTCCACGAGATCCAGTGGTGCTGATTAGCATTGTCCTTGTTTCCCCAGAAAAATACAATGCTAATGATTTGTAAGAACGAAAGAAGGAAGAAGTGGTAGCAAAGACATTAGATGTAGTAGAATAAAGAACATATCTCATAAGAACTAGTCTTCCTTCCAGAGGCAGAAGAGTAGTATTCCAGCGAATGATCTTACCCCTAGCTTTGTCGGTCAAGGGTACGAAGATGGTGTTAAGCTTTCTGCCCTGGTAAAGAACAATACTGAGCTACGGTAAGGGGAGAGATGCAGCCTTGAAACTAGTGAAGGTTCCGATCCAAGAAGACCTAGCAGGCGATAGTTCTTTTACAGGGGCGAAGCAGCTTTTATTAGTGTTGATAAGTTGACCTGAGCAACTTTCGTACCGCTGAATAAGACTAACTAGGCAACGGATAGAGTTGCAACAACCATCAGTGATGATAATGATATCGTTAGCGAACGATAAGGAAGAGATTAGGGGAATCCACTAGGAATGCCAAACCTATGAATCTGCCCCGTTACCGTAAGTGACTGCAGATTACGTACGAAAGCCTCGGGAGTGATGACGAAAAGTGATGGGGACATAGGGTCTCCCGGACAAATACCCTCACCTACCTTGAAAAAACCGTTGGCTAATCCGTTAATAAGAATGGAGAACCAACGGTTCGAGATAAGCTTCCAAACAAGATCGATAAGGGCCTCCGGAAAACTGAAAGCCCTTGGAACCTTGATAATGAAGAACCAAGACACGCGATCATACGCCTTTGCCATATACAGCTTTACGACCACATTAGAACCACAGACCTTCCTCTTGATCTGAGAAATCAGCTCCTGGGCTAGCAGGACATTGTATGTGATCAAATGTCCTTTAACAAACCCAGCCTGAGAACAAGAAATAATACACTCAAGAAACGGTGCTAGTCGTGAAACTAGTACCTTAGAGATGACCTTGTTCGAAAAATTGCAAAAGCTGATTTGTCGAAAATCCACGTAGGAACAAGGATTTTCACAGTTGGGAATAAGAATCAGGTTGGTGGAGGTCCAACCCCTAGGTAGATCTCTACTGGAATAGAAGTATTGAAAAGGGAGGCAGAAGTCAGCTTGAATAACAGGCCACATGCTTTGGTAAAAAAACCATTGTGGCCATCAGGCCCACTAGCATTATCCTTACTTAGAGCAAATACACAAGCTCATATTTTCTCTAAAGAAAGGGGTGCTGCGAGGTCATAACATTCTGAGGGAAGGACCAATCTAGGAATGAAAGCTAGAAAAGAAGGGTCAGAGACCAACACAAAGGAAGCACCAAGGTAGGCTTGGAAATGGGAGTGGATGGCTTCTTTGACTTCACTAAGACAGGAAGACGTGGAAAGATCAAGATGCTAGATTTGATGAATCGTAGGAAGATTATTCTTCTTATAGATAAAATAATGGAAAACTTGGAGTTTGTGTCCCCTTCGACAATCCACATAATACTTGCCTTCTGGCGTAGTTAGTCATGCTCAACACGAAGCTCTGAAGAGAAGGCCATTTGGGCTGTCACCCAAGCCTCCTTGTTATCTACCGAGGGAAACTCATCGAAGGATGATTCGACTAAAACAAGAATATCTACCAAGGCAAGCCTTAAGACGCTTCAACTTGCGACAGAACCTAACACATGGGCTACCAAGAACAGGGAAACTCTAGGATTCTTCCACAACACTATGGAAGGAGTGGTGATATCTGCATGTACTCTGGAACCGGAAGGATGAAGGACTAGAGAGGGAAAAGGGGAGCAGCAGAGGACATAGGAGCATGGTCCAAAAAGGTACGATGCGAATGGGAGACATAAAAGGTGAACTGGAGGTTAAAACAACCATCCGATCCAAATATTCTGTCAAGCCTAGAGAGGATCCGGTTAGGCCCTTCTTGGTTGTTACTCCAAGTAAATGCCGGACCAACAAAGGAAACATCGAAAAGACGCAAGCTAACGATGAAGGCATTGAAGTCAGCGACTGCTAAGCAGTTAACGACACTGCCTCCCCGCTTTTCTGCTTGACAGGCGACAACATTGAAGTCGCCTCGTAACACCGAAATTGGGGAACCCAAATCTGAGAGAGGGAGGGTGTTTGACCAAAGGGTCATTCGCTCAATCCTATCATATTTCGCGTAGACCGTCGAGAAAGAAAAGAAGAAGAGAACAAGGTGGAAGAGCAGACTACCGAAAGTAGCTGCTCAGAGTCAAAGAGGGGATGGATGACGACTTCATTGGACTAAAGGATCCAAATCTTATCAGACACATTGGCTAAGACCCCGCCAAAGCCTAGTGACAAGACTGATTTCGTAAGTGCCTCCAGTCCCACAACGGTTTTAGGAGTGCAAGCAGGCATGTAGAATGCTTGCTAATAATGCGCTTGAGCCTAGCCACCGATGCATCATTACCAATGCCACGAACGTTCATGGAAAAGGAAATTCACTATCATACTAGAAAAGAAAGAAGAAGCCACGACATAGGGAAAAAAAGACCACCCACCAATGCCAAGAAGAACAAACGATCGCACACCTCAGACCTTAGATAAGATATAGCTTGTGTCAAGTAGATCTAACGATCTGCTAGGATGCTATTGTAGAGCATGTGCGAATGGTGCGGGGAAGGGGGGTACGAGGGGTTGTTCGCAAACCCTAGCACGAGGACTTAGTAGACAATTGAACGATTGTCTCACTAGTCATCGAAAACAACAAACCCTTCTCATCCAGACTATGAGACGATGAACCAAACCACATAGGATACGAGTTCCTAGTAAGTCGAGATAGACGACCATTAATGGTCATTATCTCTTCCTTACTAAGAAGAGGAAACGGGATAGAGGCAGAAGACACTGACTGACACAAAGAATAAGGAGAACACTCAGGGCTCACCGAGACAAAATCAATAAGAGAGTATGTGGAGTTGCTTACTAAAGACAACACCAGTTGTTGTCTAAACTTTACCAGAGCCGAACCATCATCACATTGACCATTCAGCATAATCGGTAAAGCTCCAAAGTCAACACCCAAAGAGCCCAAGTAAGTAATGGTAAACATGGGAGGCCACCTCCATGGTAGGCCATATAGGGGATCAAGAATGAATCCGCTATACGTCTACTGCATGGAGACTACCCATCCTATGTATACTATACCCAACGAAGCAGCCAACAAAACCCACAGAACCTGGAGAACCACACGCCCAACACACAAATCATATACGATACGAATAAGGCCTCGCTATGACTCATACTGGATAACCCAGCCGACCAACTAACAAACCGAATGATCAAGACTATGAGGCAGCATCGACATGATGCCAACCAAAATACCAAGCCAAAGGGGAAACGGCCAAGCAAATAGCACAACCATAGCCAAATAACAAAAGCAGAACGGGAGGCCACACTCAAGAAACAAAGGAGACCAAGACCACAAGGAAAACAAGGCCATCAACAAGAGGGGTAACACACACAAACTTGCATTAAAACCAGACACAAGCCTGTTGATCAAAAACCGCATCCATGCAAGTAGGAATACATACAAGACCCAACACGAAATCTACATTAACGGGCATTTCCGTGTTGGGGATCACACACTCACGTGTGTTAAGGATCACAAAATCACAAACCACACAATCCAACAACTATCCAGTCCCCAAACATTCCCAAGAAACAAAAAAAAAGCAAGAGAACAATGAAGATGGCCAAACCTGAAACCTAAGGAGGATAGACCGCCAATAGACCAACAGAGAGCCAACTAAATCCGTTGCCACACCGTCCAATAAAGTCACCTTCGGATTGGACCTTTGCCTAAAACCGGCAACTGAGACAAGCATTGATTGCTGCTCTAATGGGACATCCGATGCACAAACTAACAAGATGTTCGAAGGGGTGCTTGCTACCGATGAAGCTGAAACAACAAATTCATTGATAGACAATCCACCACCTAAAACATCAAAAGCATTCGCCAGTCTGAGAGGCGGATTAACCTTCACACCTGCAAAGCCATTGTAAATAGGAGGAGAGGGAGTTGTATATGCGGTATTGGATTTCTTAGAACGATGAGCACGACATCGTTGTTTATGAGCTCCAACCCGACGCTTACAACTCGCAGCCCTCAACCATTCACTAAGAAACACCTGATGCTCGACATGGGATGAGATGATCAACTCCCCTTCACCAATTGAAGCAGCAACAACAACAACCTTACCAAACCCGGTTCTGAAAACCCTACCATAGGACAGAGTGCCAACCAAAAACCCTTGAACAACCACTATTGGCGAGGTTTGCGAGCAGCTAAAACTCGAGCAAGCCTCAAAGCAGGCGGTGAAATCTTGTTTGACTCGACTGGTTTTAGGATTTCAGTGAGCACCCAATACTTCCAAGACTGGTGAGCAACTAGATCTGCCACGAGGGGAGAGTTTGCTGACCAACTTAGATGAGAACACAGGGGACAGATCCATGAACAACCCATCAACGTCCAAATACCTAAATCGTGGTAGCTCCACAAAGGAAGATAGCGAGTAAACTCAAATTTCAATCTCTGTCGAACCAGTAACGACTACAGAAAGGGGACTCTCAGCAATAACTAAAACCGATGAAGCAATCACATTGAAGAGGGGGGATGCCTCAGAAAGGTCCCACAAAGAACAAACTCCTCAATTTCGGTAATCGAAACCCTCGACATAAAATTAGGGCTAACTACAAACGAGAGAGAAGCCGCGAGCCCACAATGACCATAAGGTAAAGAAAAATCAGGCAGTGCTAATAAGAAACAGTAGAGATGAGAGAAGAAGCAAGTTGCTGAAGCTCACAAAAAAGCCATTAGATTGACCATTGCTTAAAGCATCAACAGGTTGTCGATGTACAACATCGTTATTCTTACTAGTCAAGCACGTCACCAAGTCGAGTCAAATTCGTCATGTGTATCCATGCGCATGCATTACGTGGTTTCTCTATTCCAGTACCATTGTCATTTTATTCATATATATTTCCTTCTTCCATTTTTTAAGATAGGGTCGGTATCTGACTCAGAACCATCGTGTCTGCCTCGGACAAGTAGTGATCTCGTTACAAAAATGGGCCTACTCCCATGTTTTTCCCACTTGCCTTCTCCTTTGTTTTACATAGACAAGTCAAATTCTCCCTCTCTCATAAATTCAAACCCTAGTACCAGCCACTGCCCATACCCCGTCTATCCTCATATATCTTCGCAGCTATGACAATCTATCTTCGATCACAGTTTACAAGGTGTGTTCCATGGATTTTGTTGTTTGTTTGTCATGTTAAAGTCGGGCGTCCAAAGCCAAATTGTAACAACCCGCATATCCTACTATTTTTTTTAAATATAATATCATTAACCGAGTATTGATCCAAAAAGTCACTTCTTGCATACAGATGAATTTGGACTCTGGACCAATTCCAATGAGTTGAAAATGTCATTTATGATTTTTAAAACTATAAACATTGATATGTTTGGAGTAAGTGAATTCTAAGACTTTTCTTAGGGATTGGTTTAGCTCATTTTCCTTAAGTAGGCAAGTCGTACTTAACTACTCCATATACCTTCCCTTTTATTAACTCTTCATCGTTTCCTATAACTTCCAACCCTTAAGGAAGAGGAAATTAGTATTCCTAAGCTCCAATCTTAAAAATTCTAATGATAGCTTGGAAAAATTCAATGAGAATCTTAAGTAAGTCATCTCTATCTTCTCTAACTTGACTCCTCTCCAATTTTTGAGGATTTTCCAATACCTAATTCTTGGAATTACTATATATTTGAGTATAGGTTGAAGATTAGTGGGTTATATCTGAAAAGAGTTGATTTGGCTAAGTTTTGATTCATCTCTTTGTTGCAACAATCAAACGTGAGTTCTTGTAGAACTCACATCTATGCGTCAAGCTATATGCTTGTCTAGTGTTCCTTTAGCATGTTTGTATCATGTATTTATTATGTGAATTGGATGGACTGGTGTGAACATTATGTTCCATGAATTTGATTATATATGAATACTACTGCAAATCTTTATGCGTATTTATATTTGTGTTTTCATGTTGTTTCAGCAAGCTTTGAAGCCTCATTTTCCCCTCGAATAGTGCTATATGCCATCAAGTGTCATCTGAAATCGATATGAGCTCGGTGCCTAGGCAAACAAGTGCCCAGGACAATATTTAGACGTTAGAATATACAATTCAAACATCTGACGTGCTATTGATATTATATAAATTGCGCATCTGTATTTCTGAAGTGACCTACCATTTACCTCTATTTTTATCATAAATAATTACCCTGATTTAATATAAGATATTGTCTGGATCACTTTACTTAATAGGTTTTCCCCTATTAAGCCCCCAAGGTCACTTACACACCAATATAAAAATATTAGTTCAGTTGGTATATAAACTTCTTTATTCACATGAATAATAAATCTCAGTAGCACTTTGTACTAGCATATATTTATTTGCAAAAAAGATTTCATAGGTTATTTAAACCATAACCATTACTGGTGCCATATATATAATAAATCATTTAGTATAATTTTTGAATTTGATTATGCAATAAGACCTTCAACAAATTCTTGTATTTTATGCAAAAATTATTACAAAATGAGAGAGGAAGTCTGGACATTGGGAGCTTAGGGTATGTGTACATGCATAGTGTGCACACTTGCATAGGCACAATGAAATTTGCTTCCAGGAAACTCCAGTTTCTGTTATACGTGCTAATAGTAAAACTGAGTAACTTTATAGGAAATATAAAGCTATAGTGTAGAAAATATAGTTTAAAATCCCGTAGAGACATTTCCTCAAACACTTGACAAAGTGTATGATGAAATGACTCATCAAGCATGGTTAACCATTTTTCTATTAAGAGGTATTTTTGCATTATTCAATAAAGAATTATCTTTACAATATATACACATTGCCTTTAAAAATACATATTCACTATAGTTGGTATCATCTCCATACCTGTGCTTTATAATCTTTAGCATACTCAGATACAAATTACCAAAGATAAGTAAAATTATTTAACCTTTCAAATATGATGGCAAAAAGAGATTTCAGTGGCATAATGTACACATTTTAGCTGTGTAATCCACCACCTTAACCTATGCCTTACCAAAAACCATATATACAGAAAATAAGTAGTGAAAATACCCATGTACATATATCAAGTTCAGTTGCCTATTGCCATAACTATATAAGTAAATATATTAGCTTGCAAATTATACTACTATTTAGCTCATTCATGTCATCCATTTTTCATAAAAATAAGGCATAAAGTACTTCTTCTACTATTAGTTTCATAGTACTTATAAATTACATTTGATCCATTTAAAGAGAAAGCAACATACTAGTTATTTGCAAATACTTTCCATACATTTTAAGCGTTAAAACTACTCAAACTTTAAGCTACTATACTAGTTCTCCTTGCTAAAGCATCTCAAACGGCATCTTCATAACATCCTACTTAAGCACCCTTCCCTGAGTTAACACTTTAAGCTACCCCATCATAAATGAGATGCCCCAAAAATTGAATTAACAACCAAATAGGGTCAGACAAACAGTCTGGTATGATCATAAATCAGTGTTTAAACATCATATTAAAGGGTTTATATCAGCAGTACTTTGTGTATATTCACATTGTTTAGCAAATGTAGACCTCAGTACATATCATATAACTGACATATATGTTTTCCCAGTCCCCATTTAACATGTTATTACTCCCTATAATAGAATGATTTCTATTTGCTTGAAATGAATCAAATTATACTAGTGGGTGACAAACCTAGAGTACCATGTACTGAACACTTGTCACATTGTGTTTCCCAAACACACAGAGGGCTATGTTGGATGTAGAATAACCTTAGGGGGGTGAATAGGGGGTTTCACAGTTTTTCGCTGAGTTAAAAATCTGACAGGATATTAAATAAAAAACAGATCACAAAATAAAGCAGAATTAAAAAGCAGAAAGGAAATAACACACAGAGATACACATCTTCGACAAAATCCTGCCTACTGTTGCATTCCTAAGGTTTCTACTAGGAGTTAATAACAGATCCCGCTCATAGACACTGTAAACTCGCACTCCCTGCTCCTGTACTAACCCAACGCTCAAAACCATAGACTGATCTAATCCCTAGATCAAATTTCCCCTGATTACAACCTCATAACTAATAAATCCTAGATTTTACAGACTCTAGCAACTGCCAGTCAACACCCTGCCTGGATCCCCCCAGTATTTTACAGACACTAGAAACTGTTCGAATACAAGATGAATTTTAAAAATAATACAAAATCAAACAACTAAAAACTCTAGATTTTGAAAGAAAAATAAATTCCCTTTTAAAAATACTTGAACTAGGCTAAGCCAAAGGGAAACATGACCGGCCCGTTTGTAGTTCATTTTTTCCCCGATCACTTTTCTTTCTGGAATTGAAAATGGCAGCCAATCTCTTAGAATTAGGGTTTTTAACAAATCCCAAATCGAGATGCTTGATTGAATCAATTCTGTTCTTCTGATGCTCGAATCTTCGTGGCTTCCTGATGCTGCGATTTGGAATACTTCTGATTGAAAACTTTGTGAGTTATTTGAATTGATTTTCAATGTTTTCTCTTTGAATTGTTGGATTCGCTTTCGATCACTGTCGATGATGATATGGGTGTGTGTTTGTAGGATTTAGAATCCCTAAAACATCTCTGATTTCAATTATTGACTTGAATTGATTTTGCATGTGATTCCCTTTTTGGTTTCCATGGCATGAATGAGAATTGGCTTTGTCTGATTTGCTTGATTGCTACGTGATTGAATACCTATGAATGTTGATGAATTTAGACATGTTCTTGGCTTCTATGAATCCTTGCACGATTTTCTACAATTAAAAGAATTACCGAAAATTGTTTTGTGAAAATTGGAAATACTTTTCCATTTTGAACACTGATTTTCTGGAATTGATTCTTGCCGATTTTGATTTTAGGAAACATTAGACACTCTTGCCATATATTTATTTGCACACCTTTGAATTGATATTTGATTCAAAAACTGGAAACAAATGAATTTTAAAATGTTGCCTCGACTAAAATGGCTTTCCACATATTGAATGACATTGCTGAATTTCCGAGAATGTTTTAAAACAGAAATTGGTTGCAAAATATTGATAGGCTACCTTGAACATAGAAATTGGTACATGCCCAAAATAGTATCAAAATTTCTGGAATTTTTTTCATGCCTTAGAAGTATTGAAAAAAGACTTGATTTGTTCCCTTATTTTGTTATGTAAATTTGCCGTAAATTTTTGGAATAAATTCTGGAAAGGTTGTTTCCCATTATAAATTTGCTGCCAAGTTGACTGCGTGATATTTATAAGTTTTGCACAACTTTGATTTGTATTCATTTTCTGGAAAAAACATTTCATGCCAAAACTGCTGTGCATAGGTTTGGATAATTCGACCTTGACTATTTTGCTAAGCCATTTGCTAAGAACATATACTATCTTAAACTTGGTCTTTGTCGAAAAATAAGGACTGATGCTACACTTGTGATTTTAACTCCTTGCCCATATATTCTTCTGCATTAACCGTATTTGCTGTTTTGACCTACACGCTTGACCATGTACCATTCCACATGTGTATATGCAGAGCTGACACTTGAAACATGATTTGTGCTCTTCTTGTACATGCTACTATCTCCCATTGTGATTACTTGGTCATGATTCATTTGATTTATACCTTGTGCTTGTCTTTGTATGTTTCCAAACTTGATTTAGTTCATGCTCACTTGAAAGAAGAAGAAAAAACTTCATGTACATGCTGTCATGAATGAGTTCATATATGCTGCACATCATGTTGATTGTTCGGGCTGACTTGAACATATATGGATCGTTTGCTGTTTGATTTGCTTGGCTTGATACTCGGCTTGATAATGTTGGTCCATGTATTCGACCATGTTGCATCATTTGCTGACTTGAGTTGATCACTTGTAACTGATGGTTCTCCACCTTGGCACTTGTACTTTCACCACCGATGTGTAAATGTGACTTTGCTTGACCACTCAACCACTTTTGTTTGTCCATGTACTTGAGTTGAAAGATGTATTTCACTTGTGCCATGTAAACTGTGCATTCTTGAAACCGTACCATGCTGGCTCGACCACTCTTGTAGTATCCATTTGCTCTATTTCACTACTATGTTGAACATGTTGTTGATCTGTTTGTATACATATATGTATATATACTCGTATGTGTGTATATATATATATATGTGTGTATATATATGTGTCTATTCGAATATATATTAGCAGACCACTCCACAGTGTTATGGCTGTTCAGAATCAACTGGTTCTGATCAACAAACCGGTGTAGTGTGTTGAGGCTGATCAGTGGGTACTATAAATACATACATATTAGATCAAGACATGGAAAAATGATGAGAAACACACTAAAATTCTGAGGCAATAAATTTAAAAATAAAATAATATTTGCTAGAATATGAAATTATTTCTATTCAAGATTACTGTGTGTTTATGTTTGCGACAGGTAAGCAGGTGATGACTGGACTGACAGTGAATATGTTGTGAAGACAGAAGATAGAAAACAAGAGTAGAGTGTCAGTGTGTGTCTGTATATGAAATGTGAATTGTATAACTGAGTGACAGTGTTGTAGTGAGGAGCTGAGTACGAATGTATACTGAGAGAATTGTACTGGCATTTGTAATAAACAAATTTGATTAAAATAAAATATTGTTTTATTGTGTTCAAACAAACTTGTCTATTATATTCAGTTTATTTACAAGTACAACATTCTGGGAATGTATATGAAATGTGATGTGTTCGAATAGTGGAGTTATAAATAGTTGTACTGTTTGAATATGTGAAATAAAATATTTATATTTAAACAAAATACTGTGTAAATATCTGAATGTCTATACGGTCATACTTTATTTAAATATAAATATTATATTCCTATCCGTGATGTATATATGAAATAGTACAGTAACAAACACATTTATAATAAACTATATTTGGTTCTTATCATCAAATAATAATCATATAATTGTGTATACAACACCGTTATATACAACAATCTCCACCTTTTGATAATGACAAACAAATAAAAGATTTTGAGCAGAATAAATATGTTTGACAGTGAATATTGAACTCCCCCTATTTTTTAGCTCCCCTTATAACTGCGCATGAGTGAAATAAATGAACTTAACATATAGATGAGCGAAATAAATGAATTTTCAAAGTTAAAAATATTTATAAAATATTCACTAATAAATCAAAATCTGAACTCATTCTCCCCCTTTTGTTATCATCAAAAGAATTCAGAACTTAAAATATAGATGAAAAATGACTATAATGTAATATCGGCTTAAAAGGAAGAACAGTCATCATAAATCTCAATCATTCAAACAAAAATCATAATAAACCGAGAACTAGTAGCATATTTGACATTGTAGAAAATGATGTATTTACGATGAATTTTATATAGAATGGAGAGAGTTACAAAAAATATGATTTCCAATTAATTTCAAAAGATTTTTGTAAAATTGAGCATAAAAATAGTGATGGATTTGGACTATAATTAATAATTCAATTTAAGTGACAAAATCAAATATTCTCAAATCCCAATAGCTATAATTAAAAAATCATAATATTCCATAAAATAGTAACACATTTCACAAATTAGAACATGGATGGATAGACTAGTTTTTACACACCAAGGAGAATTTCATATTTATAGCACAATATTTCCTTTTTCTTTTTATTTTGTTTGAGAGCACACTAACCATGCATAACTAGAGCTTGGATTTTTATTTGAGGTCAGTCGCAGCTTAAATTATAAGTTGTCTCATAACCATGCATGACCAGAGCTTGGATTTTTAAATGAGATTAGAGACACACTTATGTATTAATTATATTTATTTATCGATTTCAGCTTCAGAAGAAAAAACTCCTCGGTATATAAAACCAATATGAATGATAGAAATGTGGTAGGTATAGAAATGGACTGTGAAATAAATTTCTAAATTAATTATATTATGAAATATGCTCGAATGTACCGGGATCATTGAAATTTTCTAATTATCACTAATTCTGAATAATAACGTAGTCCAATTTCTATCACAAATATTACCACTGTTTATTCAAGATGATTTTAAAAAGTATTAAACTCTCTACATAAATATAAAATCACGATGGATGGTAGAATGATGATAGATAATGAAGATGGTCGTGAAATAATTGCCAATTCAAAGATATTATAATAAATGTTCAACCATCATGAAAATCCAGACAGAATATCCACTTATTGTGAAATATACTGCAGTCACAATTCATCACAATTTCAAAATCTGATAATAATTTTAATGAATTATAAATACAATTCAATCTGGATATTAATTTCAATTTCTGAATTAATAATCAATAAATAAATTTAAATTTGAAAATCAGTTACAAGAGTGATTTGAATGATCTATACAAGGCAAGAGGAATTACAAAAAATATACACACAAAAAATATTCAGCACTTCTAAACTGATACCACTTGATGTCTCTATTAATTTAACATGACACTGGAGATGAACAAGGATATCTCGAACAATATAATTTTTATTCACAAAGCCCAAGCAGACAAGATTAACCAATCAAGCATATTTATCAGAGCAGCAAATAGGTTTCTCAAGACAAGAAGTTACCAGACAAATTATCAGAGCAGTACCAAAACCAGTTCACAGCAGACTTGTCTAGAAGATGTTTCATAGATATTCCCAAAGGTCACAAAAGATATTCCAAGATCCAAGATTATAGATTATAGTTTTATTTTAAATCATTTAAAGAGATGTGAAAATATCCGAATTCAATGAATCAGTCACACCATATTATAAATTTCAGATCCAAGATATGTATGTGACTCAATAAATCAAAATTTTCAAATGATTTTAAACAAGCAAATATTCAAATCAAATCATCATGAAATAACAGTGAGATTTAAGACCAGATATTCAAAGAATTTTCAAAATTATCTCTGACAAGTATAAGAGAAATTTTAGATCATTTACATCAAATTTGAGAGATATTCATAATCTAGAAAATATAAAATAATTTATTTGAAACCACTTGAATCAATATCATGTTTTGGGATATAATGAATCAGTCACACAATAATTTCAAATTTAAGAGGTACATGATATTCAAAATATCAAGAATATTAGACGATTTCAAACAAACCAATTTCAACCATGATTATCATGGATATAAGATGAATTTCTAGATTTATCACTGTAATTCAAGAAAAAAATCAATATATCCAAGCCAATCTGAAAAATAATGAAATTATCAAAATTGATAAATATTGGTGTGCTGTAATGAGTATATTATTTCAAGCCTTTCTAAAATGAATTAGAAGAAATTCAAAACAGCAGAAGTGTGTGAAATTTCATTAAATATTCAGATCTTCAAAAAAATTAGAATTCAAAATTTACAGTGTTCAAGATATGACACGAATACATCAACACTGTTAGGAATTCAGAAATCAGAAATAAACTTAAAATCAATTGCAGATACTTACAAGTTTAGATTCAAGATTTAGAAATGATCAAAACATAAGAGTTTCATTCGAATGAAGCAGATTATCAGAAAAAAAATATGAATTCTACAATTGGAAGTTTAAGGAAGCCCAGAATAAAAGAAAATAATATGACAGTGTCAAAACAAAAAAAAGGGTAAAAGAAGGAATAAACAAAGAAAATAAAAACAAGGAATATTTACAAAGATGAGTTCGGAGATCATACCTGAAATTGATGTAAACAAATGTGTTAGCCTACTTTGTGAACTAGGCTACACAAAGATAAAAAGATAAAAAGAATGAAAAATGTTTTTTAGTCAAGTCGGATCGGATTTCCTTGGTAGAGACAGCACAACATAAAGCAGAGAAGGAAGGAGCGCAGGCCAAATCAGATCGGCTCGGGTAAACCCGATCTGTTCCTCTAATTTGTAGTACTTCCGATCCGAACCCAGACAATTGAAGCAGCAGCGGTTACAGCCCGTATTTCCTTAAGAGTCGGAGCGGTTATACCCACTTACTCCCCCACGTTTACCGCTAACTTGATGTGCTGTTGCCACCATATTCCATCTGAACCCGACAATAATGGGATGAAGGCCACGTGTACTCGACCCGAAGCCACTTCAGAGGCATTTTCCACCTATAAATACACCTCCAAGGCTCATTTCAAAGGATCTTTTGGCATTTTTCAGAACTCAAATTCCTTTGCTATCCGAATTTCATCAACTTATTCAGATTACAATCATCTTTTGAATCGTATTGTGAAGGAAATTGAGTGAATCAATGTATTGTATAAGTGAAAATTGAGTGAGAATCATTATTGTATTTGCATTCAAGACATCAATTCAAAGAGTAGAAAGTTGACGTAGGCTATTTAATGCCGAACCACTATAAATTGTGTGTTTTCTTCGTTTTTGATTTCATTTCAGTAAAATAATTATTCGTTTGGGTGTTAGAGCCAATTTTGGATCTAAAATTTTGGTGCTTTCACTGAGAATTTTTGAATTCTCCGCTTTTTGGGATTATCATTCTACTATTTGGACCTTCAATTTCAAAGAAGTTAATCCTCTGTTTTCGATATCTTTAAGTACCTGTTGGTTAATCACTGAAGAATTGGAAATTATGGCCAAAGGAAAAGGCAAAGAAATCCAAAGTAATTGAGAGAATGAAGTTAACGAAGATCAACAAATAATGGTTGTGACGAGGTCGCGTGGTTAAGACTCTGGAGCAGGCCGCTCCGGTCAGGAAGGACCGATCCGAACAGAAGACACAGATCCGATCCGATCCAACAATGTTGAAGTCACCCACTCTCCCCATCCGAACCGGTCTGGTCGTACCATTATGCTGTGATCCGATCCAAATCAAAGTGAAGCTGGAACTTGTACTCGAGCTCCTACCAATGCTCCGATTCCACCCGTTATAACCAATGATTAGCCTGACCCATCTGCACCCATCACACAAGGAGATTTTTCACCCTTTCTTGAAATGCTCCAGAGTACTAAGGAGGCATTGGAAGCCCATAAGTGTGACAGTCTTCGCATGCAAGAGAACATGATCACCATGAGTAGGGAACTTAAGGAGCTCCGAAGGCAAAAGACCCCTTCCCCAACATGCCGCATTGCTGTAGATTATTCATCTTCTTCATATGAGGGACGTCCTCGTGAAAGAAAGGCGCTTGAGCGACCTCAGAATCTTGATCGGTTAACTTTTGGATCTTTAGGATCCCGCAAGGACGCCGCTCGTATATTAGGGCCTGATGACCTGAGCTTGAGAGAGCCTATGCTGTTGCCCATGTGTGGATTCCATGTTCTGCCCAAGGATCCTAATATTACTAATCCTACGCAACAACCAATTCTCTAGCCCCTTCCTCCTGAGATAGACCGGGAGCGTAGGGAGCAATGTAGAGCAGCCGCCGCTAGAAGCAGGAGGTTATCCCCTAATCAGGAAACTAGGGGTAATCCGAATATCAGACCTAGAGAACCTATGCAGACATTAACAAATGCCGATGTGTGGGCAATGGTGCGTCAGATTATGTCCGAAAGCCGACGATACACTAATGAGGACTGGGGCATTAAGCGAAGTCATACCCCCTTCACAGATGATATATTGGACTTCCAGTTTCCTCGGCGATTCAACATGCCACAAATGGATCGATATTGAGGGAGAATGGGCCCGGGACAGCATCTGATGAGGTACGCATGGTTCATGAATGCCGCAACAACTCCAGATACTATAAAATGCAAGGCCTTTCCAATTTAATTAGAAGATGTGGCATTAAGGTGGTTCACCCGACTCCATCCACGGTCAGTGTCAAACTTCATAGAATTAAGTGAGCGCTTTATGAACCAGTTTCGACTTCATGCCAAAAATCCAAAAGCGTCATAGAGTTGTCAAGGATTAAACAGGCTCCGGGCGAATCTCTGAAATCATATTTGGACTGCTTCAACCTGGCTGTCACCGAAGTTAGTGACCCTCATGAACCCACTATTCTGATGGCTTTATAGAAGGAGTTAACCCAGACGCAGAATTTGGGGATTATCTATCCGGGAAACCGCCTCCCACAAGGGAATTATTCTACGAAAAAGCTAATATTCGCTTAAGGTAAGAAGAAGCTCATGCAAATAGGAAGAGAAAGTCTGAAGGGGACTCAAGGGAAGGTGTCCAAAGTAATGTTGTTGTGAAACAATCTGGTGACAGTTTAGGGAAGGTTGAAGTGAACGTTGGCAACTAGAACGGAGGTAACAGCAACAAGAATGGAAATGACAATAGGAGGGATATGAACCGAGGGAACAATTCCAGTAAAAGACCTCGATTCCAAACTTTCGAAAACTATTTTCCATTGAATGATACCTTGGAAAACATTTATTTGGATACATGCAGCATATTGCAATACAAAAAACCACCACCCAGAGACTCCACTGAAAAAAAGATCGCAACAGGAAAGTTTTGTTTGTTCCATGGAACCCACGGACATTCCACCAACGAATGTCGTCATTTGAGAGATGTAGTTGAAAGATTGCTGCGGGAAGGGAAGTTAGACGAGTACAAGGTTGCCCCAAGGGACAGGGGACAAGCCCCGAACCAAAACCAGCCTACTACTAAACCCACAGCTCAGCATAAAGGTAAGGGGATCGTTATCAATACCAGTATAGGCAGACCCCACCTAACTAGCCGTAGTTTAAAAGCGATGGATCAGTACATCAATGCCGCCAAGCACTTTGAGGTAGGAGAATGCAATAACCTCGAAGACATTACTCCAGTAAAACAACAAAAGACGATGTCAGACGACGTCATATTCCGTAGCAGAGATGATTCCGGAATTCAATCACCAACTGAAGACCCACTGGTAATTACCATGGCCATCGGCCCTGCCTTAGTCCATAAAGTGTTGGTGGACAATGGGAGTTCGGTCTATATCCTCTTCAAGAAAGCTTTTGAACAAATGAGAGTTGAAGAAAAAGATCTAAAGCCCTGCGAAGGATGGATACAGGGCTTCAATGGGGCATCAACGACTCCGATGGGCTACGTAGAATTACCAGTAACATTAGGACAGGGAGATCACTAGAGAATGAGGATCCTTCCATTTGTAGTTTTGGATGTAGAGTCAACCTACAACGCTTTCCTAGGCCGACCGGCCCTTGCTCAGTTTAGGGCATATATTGCACATTGGTGCTCGCTGCTTAAATTCCCGACTGACGCAGGAATTGGGGTGATGAGAGGCGACCAAGCTACGGTACGAGCTTGTTACATGAAGGAGTTGAAGATGCTAATGAATGGGTTGAATATAGAATCTAAGGATGATTCTCCCCCTTCGAAGGAAAACTCAACATAGCAATTAAGGGGTTCAGCCCCAAGAGAGTCGCCCTTAGATTTGCTCGAGGATATAGATCCCAGAGAGGATAGAGAACCCGAGGATAGAAAGGCGACTCCCAACGAGACAACAATAGACATACCTATTGATGAGACAGATTCGACAAAATTACTAAAGATCGGATCGCAGCTAGATCCAATTCGAGTGAAAAAATTGGATGATTTCTTATGGGCAGATTTAGATGTGTTTGCCTGGACTCACGCTGACATGTGTGGGATTTCACTTGCCATTATGATCCACTTTTTATGCATTAATCCAAAGCACCCACCGGTCAAACAGAAGAGACGAATGTTAGGCCCAGGGCGGTTAGCAGCTTTGAAGGAAGAGGTAGAGAAGTTAAAGGGTAATGGATTCATTACGGATTCGAAATATTCTGACTGGATATCAAATCCTGTCCTGGTCGAAAAAATCTAACGGGAAATGGTGTACATGTATTGACTTCTCTGACTTGAACAAGGCTTGTCCGAAGGATAGCTTTCCTCTTCCCAGAATTGATTAGCTAGTAGACTCGATGGCTGGACACGAGCTTTTATCCTTTATGGATGCCTATTCGGGGTACAATCAAATTCCCATGCACATACTAGATCAGAAGCATACAAGTTTCATCACAGACTTGGGGTTATATTGCTATGTGGTAATGCCATTTGGATTAAAGAATGAAGGAGTCACGTATCAACATTTGGCCGACCGCATGTTCTATAATCAAATCGGAAAAACCATGGAGGTTTATGTGGATGACATTCTTGTGAAGTCTAAACAATCTTCCGACCATACAAGGGACTTAGCCGAAATGTTTGATATTCTTTGAAGGTATGGAATGAAGTTAAACGCCCTATAATGCTCATTTGGGGTCGCAACTGGGAAATTTCTCGTGTTTATCGTGAGTTCTCGAGGGATTGAGATAAATCCTAGTCAAATAGTAGCAATAAGGTATATTGAAGAACCACGAAACATTAAGGATGTTCAAAGCCTAGCCGAAAAAGTTGATGCATTGAGCAGGTTTATCTCCAAAGCCACAGATGAGTGCGTACCTTTCTTCGATCTGATAAAACGAGGAAAACAAAATTTTGAGTGGACCCCTGATTGTGTGGAGGCTTTCCAGAATTTATTAGACTTATTATCAAAACCCGTGGAACATGAGGATTTGTTTGTCTACCTAACGGTATCATCTCATGCCGTCCGTACAGCATTGGTATGTGAGGAGGATAAATTCCAGAGGCCTGTATACTACATCAGCAAGAAGCTAGCTGCTGCAGAACGTAATTATCCGAAGATAGAATAACTTGCTTATAGCCTCCTGATTTCTTCCCGCAAACTTTGTCATTACTTTCAGGCTTACCCGATAGTTGTATACACCGATCAACCTCTAAGACAAGTGTTACAAAAACCCGAAGCATCGGGGCGGTTACTTAAATAAAACATCGAGTTGAGTCAATTCAATTTAAATTTTCTGCCACGGAGATCAATAAGGGGGCAGGCATTGGCCGACTTTATAGCCGAATTCACAATTCTCGAAGAGGAAACGGTGGGTGACAAGGTGGTTACTTTGGACCAAGAGTTAGAGCTTAGTCCATGGAAGCTATATACGGACGGAGCCAAAAATGATCGAAGGTCCGGCGCTGAAGTTGTTTTAGTAACTCCTGAAGGACGATCTATTTACTATGCATTGCGATTAGAGTTTGCTACTACCAATAACGATTCCGAGTATGAAGCCCTGATTACCGGGCTGAAACTCGCCAAAAAACTAGGGGTGAAGACACCGGATATATGATGTGATTCCAAGATAGTTGTATGCCAGGTACGGGAGGAATTTGTTGCTAAAGGGCCTCGACTCTTTACTTGTCTCAAAAAGGTAAAGGAGTTGCTGGGTAGTTTGGAGCATAACGCATATTCCAAAAACAAAAAATCAGAAAGAAGATCGGTTGGCAAAACAAGCAAGTTTTGATAATCCCGGAGAAACTGAAATGGTTTAAATAGATGTTTTGGAATCACCGAGTTTCGACCTGATGGAGGTGGAACTAGCCTTGGAAGTTGATCCAGAAAGAGAATCATGGATGACACCGATCAAGAATTGAACCCTCCCGTTGAAGAAAAGCGAAAGATGAGCTGTAAGGCGTAAGGCTGTAGAATACGTTTTACAGGACGACGTCCTTTATCACCAAGGGTTTTTAATGCCCCTACTACAGTGTATCGCACATGACGACATCAAACGTGTACAACAAGAAGTACATGAAGGTGAGTGTGGGGACCACACCGGGGGCAAAACCCTAGCAAAGAAAGTATTATGATATGGATATTTTTGGCCTACCGTGAATAAAGACGTGGCTAATTATTTACGACGCTGCGACATATGTCAAAGTTTCGCCAAAATTCCTAGAGCACCTCCGACTCAGCTAAAGTCGATGATAATCCCTTGGCCGTTTGCCATGTGGGGAATTGATATTATTGGAGTGTTACCTATTGCCAAAGGGGGAACAAAGTAAGCGATCGTCGTCGTGGACTATTTCACGAAATGGGTGGAAGTTGAACCTTTAACAACGATCACGACAAGAAAGGTGATTAGTTTTGTGGTCAGAAACATTATCTGTCAATTTGGGATACCGAATACCATCATAACTGATAATGGGACACAGTTCGACAGCGTCGAATTCAAAAATTTCTACCAGAAGTACAAGATTGATAAACGATACACCGCTGTAGATCACCCGTAGTCAAATGGCCAAGTTGAAGCAATAAACAAGGTCATTAAATCTATTCTCAAGAAGCGGTTGAAGAGGGCCAAAGCCAAGTGGGTGGATGAGTCACCACTAGCTTTGTGGGCCTACAGGACAACCTTTAAGACGGCCACTTGCCATACTCCCTTTTCACTTTCCTTTGGGTCAGAAGTAGTTTTCCCGGTAGAACTAGAAGTCCCTTCTCATTGTGTCTCATACTATGACCCGATGACGAATAGAACACTCCTCCTAAAGTCTCTTGATATGGTTGAAGAAAAAAGAGACGAAGCAAACTTGCATGCCTCAAGACATCGACATCAAGTAGCACGTTATTATGACTGGAAAGTTCGCTTCAAAACCTTTGAACCAAGAGATTTAGTATTGAAACGAGTCTTCCCGCATTCAACCCAATTGGGTCCGAAATGGGAAGGTCCATACACCATCCAACGAAAGCTTGATACAAGAGCATTCAAGCTAACGACCGTGGACGGTGAAGAGATTCCCAGAGCTTGGAATGCTCAGCACTTGCGACGATACCTGAGCTAAATATGAAATGTCTTCCTTTTGTTTTTATAAGCTATGTAAAAAGGCACGACTTGCCTTAAAAAGTTTGTTTATGTGAACAAAGGATTATGAAGTGGATGTATGGCTACGACTTAGCTGAACCACTATAAAAATATCGTGTGTCATTTACTTTCCTGGATTATTTATATCTTCAGCCATTATTCTGTCATAACAATGAAACACAAAACATTAAATTAAATTTCAAAAATTGGAGATAACCTATGTGCAGGAGCAAACAAAATGACCGCTTGCATGATAAGATGCAAAGAATGGGAAGACGACATTCCTCACTCTAACTCTCATGAAACGAGAGAGAGTATAAAGGACGGGAAGACGACGTCCCTTGAGGTGTGAAGGTGCACCCCGATAAGAGACCGCCTCAGTAATACTCTAACCAAGTTATGAGACAGGAGAGTATAAAGATGCTAAAAAGAATAAGCATCAATGACGAAAAGAATACGGCCCCGTCAGAGAATCGGGGGCAGCTGAATTTTGAATTTAATCAATCTTGAATAAGTCTTAATCAGTTATCCAAGATTGATTGGGGGCATATATATGTACACATGTTCCCCTTAATAATGACTTTATTATATAACTATGATATGACATGTTGTTCATTTGCATTTTTATTTAAATGTTAAATTTACGAATATCAGACATTGTAGGGAACAAACTACTTTATTCACAAACATGTGAGTTTATACAGGAAGGCTAAGCAAAAGGTGCGAGGGCTGCACTCACTACGACTATAGCAGACCAGTGGAATGTCAAAATAAAAAAACAAAGCGCATTGTCACTTGAGCTTTGGAGTATATTTGGACTTCTTGGCAGCCTTAAGAGCATTTCTAGCTTCTTTTTCAGCATCAGACATGAGACGCTTTGGTTTCTTCTTCTCTGTAATTGAGGTACCAGAATCAGTAGATTTCTTCCCAGGAGTCGGAGCACTGGAATCAAGAGAATATTTTTTAGCAAGCTCTTCTATAATTGACCTAGTTGAAAGCTTAACAACCAACCTCGATCCAGCATCCACCACAGGAAGGGGCTTAAGGCTTTCGGTGTTTAATTCCTCGACTTTTAGCTGCATGCACTTGTCTTGTTCGACTTTCATTTCAGCCAAAGTCATGTCATCAACATTTTTCGAATCCCCAGTTATAGCAACATCAGGATCTTCTTCATTCCCATCATTACCATCGTCGTCTTTCAAAGTGTCTATCATTTCATCATCATGGGAAACGTCGACCTTAGGCGGTTCAGCTCCCCCTCCGGATTCAACGATGGTAGCCTTATCCTGTCGTCCCCGAGCCTTTTCCACGGATTTTTCCCCAATGGTGGTTCCCCGAGGCTCGTCAGTCTTCTGGGCTAGTTCAGCACCTACAGAATGAGAAGCAACGGTTATCAACTCAGGAGAAAATAAAGAATCCACGATCGATTGCCCAATGATGTGATGAAAGGTGGAGACTTCCTTGACGAATTGGGGTGAAAAGGTGGAAATACCTTCTGATGATTTCTCAGTTGGGGTAGCTACCGTCTCTAATGTTGATTCAGGTATAGGAGATAAAAGAGACGCTTAGGAATTCCCGTATTCTCGGGATCATATCCCTCGACTCCAGTAGCTTCGGCGGTAGCAGAAGAAGAACCAACTTCAAGGATATCCTTTTCTTTGGCCAGGCGTTTCTCCTCCTCCATGGCAGCAGCAGTAAGGCGACGCCCCTCGGCCAGACGTGTCGGTTCATCATCTCTCAGATACTTCTCTATGAGTTTATCTTCATCAACGAAGTCTACCTTAGGTTCCTCTTTTTCCCATTCGATGATTTGACTCCATACATGAACTAAGGTAGTCGGATAGTCTTCGATCCAAGAGATGTTTCAGGGACGGATTATGTGTGCAAAGATTTCAATCATTAGTTCGCCAAAGCCGTGCAATTCTTCTTGAGCCTCTAATAGTTGTTTGTGAGTTTCTTCAGCAGACTTAATAGCGCTATCCACATTCCCCTCAGCTAAGGAAGCCCTAGTCTCGGCTTCCATTAACTTGGACTCAAATTCAGCATTTCGTTTCTCCAGCTCGGCGTTCGTCCTCGCTAACTCGGCCTTTTTTTGCTCAAGAGTATTGTAAGCCAGTTGCATTTTTACCCTGTCTAACTTAGCGTCTTCCGCTTGTTTCTTCAACTCCAAACGCTCTTGACTGTGAGATTCCAGCAAGTCATGAAAACGCTTTTGTAATTCCTCAAATTGCTTTTTGAAGTTGTTGGCATCTCCTTGAGCAATGACAAGTTGAGCCTGTGTATCTTAAGTACTTCTCCAGATTTTTCAAAACATTCTCATTGGAATCTGAAGCCTTCTTCATTGCATCAACGTTTGTAATTAAGGCCCGAATGATTCTGGAGAGATTGCGTGAATACTTGTACATCTCCGAGTACTGTTACTCTACTGCGTCAATCTTTGCCTTAGCCTCATTTGCCCACTTTTAAGAAATAGGCTCGAGCGCAGGTAAAAAAGTTAAATTCTCAAAGTAGTGATCTGGGAACTGCTTCTCCGGATATGCCAGTTTAGTTTTGGAATCAGCTTCCAGTGGTGGGGGTTTGCAGTATGATAGTTCTGTGTGTTTCCGCTTAGCAGGGATGATGGCTGCTTCGCCTTTTTCAGATCGCTTCTCATAAGCTTTGTGCTTGTCTCGCGAATCAGTGTGTTTTGGTGGACTTTTTTCTTGATTATATTTGTCTTGGGGAGAAATACGGTCTTTGGATTGTGATGTATCTTCCACACGACGACTTTGGTGGCTCTTATGCCTGTCTAGATCCGACCGAATAGGAGAGCGAGAGCATGAAGTGTGAGGTCGATGAGAATCATGAGGCCTTCTGTCATCTCTGCCCCGGCTTTCACGGCAATCATGCTTAGTGTCAGAAGGAGGTCTAGACATGCTACGACGAATTTTCCTGACATCATAGTAAGGGAGTGACATTGCACCTGCACAACGATATAAGTGGAGTTCAGAATCAATGTTCACATAAGACATGAGTGTTGTGACGTGCGGTGCTAATGTGTTATGTGCATCCTAAGTGATGTTCCCCACTAGAAACCCTAGCCTGAAGCCAGACTAGCATGAGTGGGCTCTTTGGTCTTCACAGGAGTAGTCTCCTCTGAAGAAGTGAAGGTTAAAGGATTTGTTCCGAAGTCCTCTGAAGTATAGATAGTTTCGGGCAGGGGAAGATTTCCTAAACCTTTAAATGTGGAATCGTCGGTAGCAGGAGCATCTCCTTGGGAAGCATTTAGTGGCAGCTCTTAGGAGATGTTGACTTTTCGGGAGAAATGGCGTCATCGGGAATGGTATACCCTTCTCTGTTCTTTCCAGCTATGTTGGCTAATTCATCGTCTTGAGTTGAGGATGGAGAAGGAGGAGTCCTAAGAGGAATCATTGGACCTTTCGATCCCTCGCCCGTCTCAGGAATAATGTCGACCGAGGGTATGTACACATATGGACCTATCCCATGACCTATACTACGGGTAATAGATAGTAACCCGTGATGATGGAGATACTCATCCTTAAGAACTTCGTTGATGGTCAAGAATTTTTGATCGCCATTGAGCAGCTGATGCAAATGGTCAAAGTATGATTGACCTGATACTTGCTTTGGGTTATCAACTGCGAACGAAAAAGAAAGAAAATTAATGTGTTGGCATGAGCATTTAAAATTGAAATCTAGAAAGTCGGTGCTTTACTTGGTTTGGTCCATCTCCTGGCGCACCCCGCTGTTGTTTGATATAAAACCATTCAAGTTTAGAGTCACTAGCTTTGTTGCTATATGGAACAATAATAATTTTCCTTTTTGGGACTGATTCAAAGTAAGAAAAGGAAGGAGTTTCTAGAGTCTGATGTTTGAAATTATAAAAGAAGTGGACATCATCGAAGGTAGGCTCTATACCTAAAATTTCTTGGTATGCTATATACAAGGTGTATAAATAAGCATAAGAGTTGGGATGTAATTACATGGGGGCAATCTGCATCTGTCTCAGAAAATCGACGACAAAAGGCGGAAACGGTGGAATAGCCCCAACCAGACACATCAATAGGGTAATTGCCATAAATCCTTCCGGTGGATTATGGGGGCGATCTGTTTTCGATGGCACCAAAGTATCTCTTTTTAATATCCCATGCTTTAGACATACTCGGACGAGTCCATCATCATCATCGATCGTCGACTCAACAAAATCTTTGGGTAACTCCAATATAGTGGCAGTTTCAAACTCGTTGAAAGCACGATCATCTCCTATCTCTCCTTCCTCTTTATCACCAAGAGAAACTTTACTATTGGAAGATATTTCACTATTGTGCACTTCCATTTCATAATCTAGGCCCTCATCATCCCATTCAGGGTCTAAGGGAGAAGATATGTCATCAAGAGTGAGTTTCTTGGAAGTTTCTGCGACTTCTCTCTTTTCTGCTAACCTAGATGAACGTCTCTCTGCCATGGTCTCTAAACTACTGAAGAAGTAATAACATAAGTTAAAGTAAAATAGCCCGTATCCCCCCGTGCACGTATGTAAACTAAAGTGTGTGCAATATGTGCAAGAGATGCAAAGTAAACACATAAGAGCATAATGCAAAAGTTTGGCGGAACAATAATGTTCAGAATAGTCTTAAATATTTGCTCATGTTCATAAGGCACTATCCTAACTGTTCATTAAGTTGTAAGTCAAGGCAAGCATTGATTGAGAAAGTCAGACATTTCTTGTGCACTAAATTGGATGGTTTCAGTTCGGTTTGGATATATATATTTTAGGGTTCGGATCGGGCACCCACAAAGGAAAGGCGGGGGCAGGACCATGTGTGGCCCAAAGCAGAAGTTAATGTATCTCGAGCATATCGGTTTAGTTCAGAGATTGGTACTTTATGTGATCCGGTTCGGTCTGAGTGCCCATATATTTCCATAACCATGTCTATCACTCCGACCCGACCCGGTTGGGCACATCTCGTTTTTATCCTTCTCTTTAGTTCTTACTCCGACCCGATCCGGTCAAATGGAGCCCCCTCTCCTCTTCATTCTTATACCTCTTCACCCGAACCGATTCCAGACCTTTCCCTCTTCTTCTTCTTCTTCTTCATCCTCATTCTTCCTTAACCAACACCGAACCCAATCTCATGCCCAAAATTGAAACAAAGTCAAGCACTTAAGTGCTGACGCGTTCAACCTTAGATCCTAAATCCCCTCCGTTACTATCTCGAAATGGCGATGAGGTCATTAACAGCGATGGCGAGGGGGAGGGAAGAGGATCATGACATTAAGGCCAGCTAAGAACCATACGCAAATCGTCCAAATTACCCACGAATTGGAATCGAAATCAATTAAGAGGGAATTAACTGAAGCTTTACAACCTACCTATGTGATTATTTCGAGAATCGAAGGGAATTTTGATTTTTCAGAAATTAGGGTTTTTCTCTTTTGCAGAAGTTAGAAGACGGTGATTGTGAAGGAAAGAAGAAGGAAGAAGATGAAAAGTGAATTTATATAGATTTGGAACGGCTCTTAGTATTCCTAACACGTCATTCCTATCGGACCGGAGTACTAGCCCATACGAGAATTCATCCCATTCGTTCAATGATAATGAAGTGTGAGAAAAACCATTCGGATCAGAGACCGAATCCAGATGGAATCACGCACATTGACTTGGCATATGAATTGAATTTAAAGGAAAATAAAATTAAACAAAGAGTTTACTTGGAGGAATCACTGGACATCGATCAGAGTTCTCAAAGCTGTTTGAAACAAAGAAGGAAATCCGAACTTTTTGGTGTATTTATAGGTTGCAAGATACATGACTTCATGACACAACGCATCCCTACGAATGAATGGAAGCGGCTATTCAACAGTTCAAATTCAGAGACTAGTGAGCCGATAATGTCAAAGCACGCTCCATCTTCCATAGAAGCGTCCTTTGAGGGGAAAAAATGTTAGCCTACTTTGTGAAATAGGCTACACAAAGATTAAAAGGTAAAAAGAATGAAGAATGTTTTTTAGTCAAGTCAGATCGGATTTCCTTGGTAAAGACAGCACAACGTAGAGCAGAGAAGGAAGAAGCGCAAGCCAAATCGGATCGATTCGGGTAAACCCGATCCGTTCCCCTAATTTGTAATACTTCTGATCCGAACAAAGACAATTGAAGCAGCAGCTGTTATAGCCCGTATGTCCTTAAGACCCGGAGCGGTTCTCCCCACGTTTTCCACTAACTTGACGCGCTGTTGCCACCATATTCCATCTGAACCCGACAATAATGGGATGGAGGCCACGTGTACCCGACCCGGAGCCACTTCAGAGGCATTTTCCACCTATAAATACACCTCCAAGGCTCATTTCAAATGATCTTTTGGCATTTTTCAGAACTCAAATTCTTTTGCTATCCGAATTTCATCAACTTATTCAGATTACAATCATCTTTTGAATCATATTGTGAAGGAAATTGAGTGAATCAATTTGTTGTATAAGTGAAAATTGAGTGAGAATCGTTGTTGTACTTGCATTCAAGACATCAATTCAACGAGTAGAAAGTGGACGTAGGCTATTTAATGCCGAACCACTATAAATTGTGTGTTTTCTTCTTTTTTTGATTTCATTTTAGTAAAATCATTATTCGTTTGGGTGTTAGAGCCAATTTTGGATCTAACAAAATGAATCTCTGACAAAGCAAATCTTGGCCAAGGAACAGTAAGGAATACAGAAATATAGAATAGCTTGAAACCAAATTCTTTTTAGCACAGCAGTTCCTCAGCCTTCTTTGGTACCTAACAATTGAGAGCATCGAGTGGTCTAACAAAATTACAAAACCACTCACGGTTGTACTTGTTCGTTTTGGTACCCAAATCTGTTTGTATAACAATCCATCTGAATTTACCTTTGTACCCTTTGGAACTCAAATTTATTTGAATTTAACAGAGTTTGTCTTATTTCTTTTTGGAACCCAAACCAATTTTGCCAAAACCAAGACCACGTTTATTTCCGGCAGAAAATTGGTTTTTCAGCAGCATATTCAAATATTTTTCTCCACCAGAAAATTTACTCAAAATTGTTTCAAGTTGTTGAATTTCAGTTTTAAGATCACCATTTTCTTTCGTCAAATCTAAACACTGATTTTTTGTGATCTTACATCTTTCAAACTCAGATTTCAAAACCAAATTTTCATCATTAAGCAATTTAATTTTGGTTTGGGACTCAGCCATTTCAAAATCAAAATGTTTTTGACTCTCATATTCAAGTTTCTTCAATTTTTCAATTTCGATTTCAAGCTCTTTCAAAATCAGATCTATTTTCAACAAACTATTATTTTCAGCAATATCATGTTTGGAATTTTCGGTATCCTTAAAATTTATAAATTCCTTTTGTAAACAATTGTCTGCATTTTTCAGCTCAATCTCGTTATCTTTTAAAATTAGAATTTCTTCTTCAAGCCTTTGAATGTTATTATTGAGATGAGCGAGATCTGTTTTTAATTTCAAATAATTTTTACAATCAGAATTTTCAAATTTCGTGACATTTTCAAATTTTAATTCCAAACATTGATTTTTTCTAGTCAACTAAAGATTCATAATTAGATTTCAAGGATTTATTTTTCAGCTGGAGTTTATCAACAGATTTAGTTAAATCAGCACAAAAATAAACCAAATCTTCATAAGAGAAATTTTCTATTTCATTGTCTGTTGAGTCTCCATCAGCTGATCCATCTGAGTTATCTTCTGTAAAACCTGTCAAGCATGGATCTGAATTTGAGTTGCCATTATTGGGTTTTGAGCAGTCATCAGACTTTCCATACAGCGTGTTGAGAGTTTTCTAGATATCCTACGCAGTTAAACAATGAGAGATAAATTTTAATTGATCAATACCAAGAAAAGAATAAATAATATGCATAACACGAGCATTTGAAACTTTATTCCTCTTATCTAATATATCTCCCAAATTTTCAATAATATTCCAATATTCAAAATTAACAGATTTTAAATATAATTCAAATTTTGATCTCTATATTAAAAAATCTGTCCCATTGAAATTAATTGGAATATCCCTGGACTGACTCTCTGAGGACTGACAACTAGGATGACCCATGACTCTAGAGTTAAAAATTACCTACTCTGATAGCACTTGTTGGATCTATAATAACCCTAGAGGGGGTGAATAGGGTTTTTCATAGATTATCGCTGAGTTAAAAATTTGACAGGATATTAAATAATAAACAGATCACAGAATATAGCAGAAATAAAAAGCAGAAAGAAAATAACACACATAGATACCCAGCTTCGGCAAAATCCTGCTTACTGCTACATTCTTAAGGTTTCTACTAGGAGTTAATAACAGATCCCGCTTACAGACATTGTAAACTCGCACTTCCTGCTCCTGTACTAACCCTACGCTCAAAACCCTAGACTAATCTAATCCCATAGATCATATTTCCCCTGATTACAACCCCGTAACTAGTAAATCCTAGATTTTACAGACTCTAGCAACTGTCAGTCAACACCCTGACTGGATCCCCTAGTATTTTACAGATACTAGAAACTTTTCGAATACAAGATGAATTTTAAAAACAATACAAAATAAAACTAAAAACCCTAGATTTTGAAAGAAAAATAAATTCCCTTTTAAAAATACTTGAACTAGGCTAAGCCAAAGGGAAACATGACCGGCCCATTTGTAGTTTATTTTCCCCGATCACTTTTCTTTCTGGAATTGAAAATGGCGGCCGATCTCTTGGAATTAGGATTTTAAACAAACCCCAAATCGAGATGCTTGATTGAATCAAATCTATTCTTCTGATGCTCGAATCTTTGTGGCTTCCTGATGCTGCAATTTGGAACACTTCTGATCGGAAACTTTGTGAGTTATTTGAATTGATTTTCAATGTTTTCTCTATGAATTATTGGATTGTCTTTCGATCACTGTCGATGATGTTATGGATGTGTGATTATAGGATTTAGAATTCCTAAAACATCTCTGATTTCAATTATTGAATTGATTTTGCATGTGATTCCCCTTTTGGTTTCCATGGCATGAATGAGAATTGGCTTTGTCTGATTTGCTTGATTACTGCGTGATTGAATACTAGTGAATGTTGATGAATTTAGACGTGTTCTTGGCTTCAATGAATATCCTTGCGTGATTTTCTGCAATCAAAAGAACTGTAGAAAATTGTTTTGTGAAAACTGGGAATACTTTTCCATTTTGAACACTGATTTTATGGAATTGATTCTTGTCGATTTTGATTTCAGGAAACATTGGACACTCTCGCCATATTTTTTTTGCACACCTTTGAATTGATATTTGATTCAAAAACTTGATACCAATGAATTTTAAAATGTTGCCTCAACTAAAATGGCTTTCCACATATTGAATGACATTAATGATTTTTGAGAATGTTTTAAAACTGAAATTGGTTGCCAAATATTGAAAGGCTGCCTTGAATGTAGAAATTAGGACATGCCCAAAATAGTATCAAGATTTCTGGAAATGTTTTCTCGCCTTAGAAGTATTGAATACAGACTTGATTTGTTCCCTTATTTTGTTCTGTAAATTTGCCATGAATTTTTGGAAGAATAAATTCCGGAAAGGTTCTTTCCCATTACCAATTTGCTGCCAAGTTGATTGCGTGATATTTATAAGTTTTGAACCACTTTGATTTGTTTTCAATTTTATAGAAAAAACATTTCATGCCAAAACTGTTGTGCATGGGTTTGGATAATTTGACCTTGACCATTTTGTTAAGCCATTTGCTAAGAACAGATACTATCTTAAACTTGGTCTTTGCCAAAAAAATAAGGATTGGTGCTACACTTGTGATTTTAACTCCTTGCCCATATGTTCTTCTGCATTAACCATATTTGTTGTTTTGACCTACATGCTTGATCATGTACCATTCAACATGTGTATATGCAGAGCTGACACTTGAAACATGATTTGTGCTCTTCCTGTACATGCCACTATCTCCCATTGTGATTACTTAGTCATGATTCATTTTATTTGTACCTTGTGCTTGTCTTTGTATGTTTCCAAACTTGATTTAGTTCATGCTCACTTGAAAGAAAAAAAACTTCATGTACATGTTGTCATGAATGAGTTCATATATGCTGCACATCATGTTGATTGTTTGGGATGACTTGAACATGTATGGATCATTTGCTGTTTGATTTGCTTGGCTTGATACTTGGCTTGATAATGTTGGTCCATGTATTCGACTATGTTGCATCATTTGCTGACTTGAGTTGATCACTTGTAACTGATGGTGCTCCACCTTGACACTTGTACTTTCACCACTGATGCGTAAATGTGACTTCGCTTGACCACTCGACCACTTTTGTTTGTCCATGTACTTGAGTTGAAGGATGTATTTCACTTGTGCCATGTTAACTGTGCATTCTTGACACTGTACCATGTTGGCTCGACCACTCTTGCAAGTATCCATTTGCTCTATTTCACTGCTATGTTGAACATGTTGTTGACCTGTATGTATACATATATGTATATATACACGTATGTGTGTGTATATATGTGTATATATATGTGTCTGTTTGAATATATATCATCAGACCGCTATACAGTGTTGTGGTTGTTCAGAATCAACTGATTCTGATCGACAAACCGGTGTAGTGTGTTGAGGCTGATCAGTGGGTACTATAAATATATACATATCAGATCATGTCATGAAAAATGATGAGAAACACACCAAAATTCTGAGGCAAATAAATTTAAAAATAAAATAATATTTGCTAGAATATGAAATTATTTCTGTTCAAGATTACCGTGTGTTTAAGTTTGTGATAGGTAAGCAGGTGGTGACTGGACTGACAGTGAAGATGCTGTGAAGACAGAAGATAGAAGACAATAACAGAGTGCCAGTGTATGTCTGTATGTGAAATGTGAATTGTATAACTGAGTGACAGTGTTGTGGTGAGGAGCTGAGTATGAATGCATAATGAGAGAATTGTACTGGCATTTGTAACAAACAAATTTTATTGAAGTAAAATATTATTTTGTTGTGTTCAAACTAACTTGTCTATTATATTCAGTTTATTTATTAGTACAATATTCTGGGAATGTATATGAAATGTGATGTGTTCAAATAGTGGAGTTATAAATACCTGTACTGTTTGAATATGTGAAATAAAATATTTATATTTAAACAAAATACTGTGTAAATATCTGAATGTATATACAGTCGTATTTTATTTGAATATAAATATTATATTCCTATCTGTGATGTATATATGAAACAGTACAATAACAAACACATTTATAATAAACTATATTTGGTTGTTATCATCAAACAAAAATCATATAATTGTGTATACAACACCGTTATATACAACAGGCTACAGGGCATGCATTAAGCCATATGCATACCTAGCATCCTAACTTGATGTTAGAAGATAGATTAATACAAGAGGTAACCAGCACCATAACCTGACCCACTATTTTGTTTTTAATTATGTTTTAAACTAAATTAACCCAATCACCTCATACACCTTACTTGATGCATGAAACCCCCATCTTAAAATGATGATAAACTTGCACATGTTTGTGCGCTAAATATGCCTAATTTGAACTGATGTAAACAACCATCCATTAGCACATCACATGAAATCAGATCATTAATTGTTTGGTATTTAAATAAGCATAACCAAATTAACTTTTATCTATTTCCGTGAATATAAAATAGAGATAATAATGGTATCTCCAATCCTAATGGTTTCTCCCCATCAAATATTAAAATTTGATTGAAAGGAATCACATGGTGAATAGATCGGCACATGTAATCACCATTTATTAGAATAATACCCCAACTATACCGTAGGGGTTTTCCCTTAGATAGAATCCCTATATTTTCCTTGAGTTCTTCCCCATTTATCATAACTGAATACACCATGTAATACCTTCTGCGTACCAATTCAAATTTTCTTACCTGTTGAAGGCTATTTTAGAGATTTTTATCTATCATACTATTTATGTGAATGCTTATTCAACTGGTTCCTGCCTTTATCCTATTAGAAAGTGGATGGCACTAACCATATATTAAAAATGCACAACTTAACCATTGTTTTTACCTGATTATTACATAAAACCCTAAGGACCTTATACTACCTTATTTCATGCAGATTTTATTAACTATAAGGCTATGAGGCATTTTATTTTCTATCATTAAGAATTTTGATTTATGCTTCTAAATTACCAATCTCCTATTTTCTTGCATATATCACTTACATGGATTTCATTTCATAATCTTTGTGTATTAAGAATTTTTTCCATTATACATTCCTTAGTCTGGTTAAGAATTTGGGGTTTTCACAATTTCAAATGACAAAATGAATATTTCAAACATCTGAATGCAGATTCAGACGATTGATCTATTCCATTCAGGCGTGTAAAACTCAAAACAGAAACATGGTTTCTGTTATTTCAATTCAGATGTTTAAACTATATTTTCAGATGGCTGAATTGTTATAAAACGCATACCTTGCATTTTTCTTATGATTTTTCGAGTTTTATTGATTCCTTTTTCTCCAGATGAATTTCTATTGCTATTTTTGAGTTAACAATCTCTTTCCTGGATTTTTATTTTATTTATCATGAACGGATTTCTATAATCGATAATCTTGAGATTTAATTTACATGTTATAATGTGAATTTTGAGCTCGATCGTTATTACAATGAATATTATATGAGAATTACCACTTCAAACTATAAAGGGTTTTTATATTATTAGCAGATATCAAACCTTTTACCAAAACGATTTACAATCCTACTTCATTATACGAAGTTATTTTATAAAACCTCTTTTGATCTACTAGTATATATTTATATAACTCTTTTCTATCACTCGTATGAGAAATCCAATTAAACATATTAATAAAAACAAAGACTATGGACCTTGCATTTGTTTCAACTATTAGTTCTTGGACTCGTTCGATTGAAAACTATAGTAATGATCGTCTTACATTCTTTTTAATGAATTATACAACTCGTTCGTTCGAGTACAACAAGTGGTTATGGGATATGCAACTCAACTCTTATAATTACTAGCTTTGAGTAATGTAACTAGTAATTTACACTACCTCGGATCAATTGTGATCTTTTCATGATTTTATGCATTTTGATGATCTTTGGGTCATCTTGAGGAACTTTGGTCGCAACCTGCGGTCTTTAGACCATCCGAGGATGTTTGGCTCAATATTATAGGCTAGCTACCTAGAGATCGTGTCCCATTTTAAATACGTGTATTATGAATCTTCTGCTCCCGTCTTATAATAGGCCTCCCCCTCTTTATGGTTTTCTGGATATCTAATTTATTGATTTTGGAATTTCATTTTATTGATACTGTGTTATCAATCTGAGTTTTATTGATATCTTGTTATCAATTTAAGAGTTGATTTGATATGATTCACCATTTCTTGTAAGTAGATATACACTCTTGAATGAGATATTCTTTTATAGCTCTAATATAGATTTTTGAGATATACTGTAGGCTTTTCCAACCTCACCCTTATGTGCAACATTCTTATTATGGCTTACGGCACTATATTTATTTATATCTCTTGTTTTATCCCAATTTATAAGATAAGTACAACCAGGCTGATCTGTTTATTGTTTTTTTTTACTTATAAATAATATTCGGGTTAGACCGAGGTGTTGTAGGTTCTTTCATATGACTTCTAACATGATCCAGTCCTTGAATTTTAGCTTACCACATGAGAGTTGTAGTTATTTTGATATGTATATGAGATAGTGACTCCTTGTGTACAATATTCCTTTAGATAGCATTTGTATCTATTCTTATGGTGCATAATGGATCTCGTTGACCACTATCTTTGTGTACACACTTATGTGATATATTCATGTCTATTTCTGCCTTAGTGATGTGGATATCTATGTCTGACTCTGATTATATTGTTATGTATTTTATATTGCTTTTGAATTATATATAGCCACTGTGTAGTGGATTTGAACTTGAATTAGACGTGTGCCAGATTTCCGCATGAGAATTGTAAAGTAAAGCCACATTGCCCGACATATTTAACACTGTTCGATGCTAATACACAAACAGTGGCTCCTCAACAACCTTATTCTTTGGGGTAGTTGACGTCATTACTTGTAATGACCTTGGCTAACATGAGAACAGAGGTGGGGAATTACACCTGGTATCATAGCCGAATTTGGAACAATATAAGATATTATGGTAAGGGTTATTGTCCTAAGTCACTGTTAGGAAATCTTGTTTAGGATTTAAATCAAGTCTTAGGACCCATCATATCCTATCTTATATTATGATTCCTTGCATGTTGACTTGAATTTATTTGAAATTCTTCTAAGAATAACATTTTTCTTCCTTCCTTTCTTAAAGAAAAATGTTGATGAATGCTTGCTCGAACATCGCTCAACCCAGTGCCACTCCCGTTAGAGGAGTGTATATGACAATTCAATAACTTCTTAATTTTTTGACAAATGCCCAAGCGGTAGGAACCACTTCTACGCCTACGCATCCCGAATCTGGTTTGCTTGCTTATGTAACGATTACACTAAGACCGGTGGAAATCCTTTCAAGGGTTTCGAAAGCGTTGTGCAAGTCCAATCTTGAATTAGGTCGTGAAGTCGCATCTTTTCTCGCATAAATCTAGTGGACTTACATCGGGTTCTGGTAGCATCTAGTATGCTTCAAGATAAAGCACTTGAGTGGTATGCACTCCTGATTTTTGAGATTTAAGAGGACTTAACTTGGAAGAAATTCAAAGAATGGTTCGAGTCAATATTTGTACCTGAGGACAAGAGAATAGTATTAGATCGACGATTTGAAGATCTTATCCAAGATAATTCTACCATTGCGGATTATGTCGCATCTTTCAACTCTCTCTCTCTAAATACGAACTCAAGCATGTTAATACCCCTAAGAAGAACAGTGAGAGATTTGTGTATGGGCTTATTAAAACGCTCAAGAAGGCCTTACATGGAAAGTTAGCCAAGCCTTTTGATGTGCTCATGGATATCGCACTTCATCTAAAAGAAGCCGATGTTGAAGTTGTGAGCTATAAAAATAGCTTTAACAAGAAGAGCAATCCCGATAATAAATCCAAATCCTACCCAAACAAGAATGGGAAACAAGTGGCTTCGGGAGAAAGGACTTCGAGCCTTGGTCAAGGAGAATGTTACAATTGCGGAGCAAAAGATCATTATGTCAACAAGTATCCTAATCCATGTGCTTGTAACAAATGCAAGACTCTGGGTCACTCAATATCTTTGTGTCCCAAACTTCAAAATAAGAAGGAGGGAAGGCTAAATGTCGTGCATTCCCTTAGCTACACTTCTTCTAGTCAAGGTAATTTTCATTCTATCCGTGATGGAATTATTGAGCTTTATGGACATCCTACACGAGTTTTTTTATACGGGTGCATCTCATTCTTTTATATCCCAAAAACTTGTTGATGCTTATTCTTTGGATGCCTTATGTTCGATGATTTCACAAAGGATTGCGAATCTGATCGGTGGGTCCGCAACACTTAGTTTTTTATGTGAAGATGTCAAGATTATTTTGTGTGATTATTCTTTTCGAGCCGATTCGTATGTGATACGCTATTTAGGCTTTAGAATTATATTGGGGATGTATTTGCATCATCATTATGAGGCTCATATTGAATGTCCTGAAAGGATTGTTCATCTACGACATCCTCAATCTATCGATCGAATTTTGGTCCTACTTACAGATTTTATTTTGGATTCAATGGACTCTTTGTGACACCACACATCCGTTCAGAAAGCGTTATAGGTAGACAGAAACAGAAACATCACATGACAGATATAAAATAACAGCGGAATTAAAAACTTATAAAATAGAATAGCTTCGTGGTCCAAACCCAATTACATTATAAGTATGAAATAATGAAAACTCGTTACATCAACTTAAAACTTCTATCTTGTACCAAAACCATCATCAGAGTACAATAATGCATAAAAATAGCATAATCCCCAAAATATAGGCATGGAAGAGAAGATATGAAATCAGGCAATACATCTAAGAAGCTCCAAGCAGAGTGAAAGAAGAATCCTGATCAAGTTTGAGTATTCCCACCCTGAGAACCTGGGGGGAAACAGAAGAGAGAGAAGAGGAAATAAAATGGATCAGACATAAAGTCTGGCGAGTCCAATTACTTTTAGCATACAAATAAGTAAAAAGCATCATGAAAGGCATATAAACTGGAGAGTGAGATAATAGTGTTATAAGACAGGTATAACAAGGTAAGCAGGATGAACATAATATGTTTTTCTTAACTAATACTTTTCTCTGCATCAATACTAGTATCACAGAACAAGATGATCCCAACAAGTACAAGATGGTAGACTTAGGTGTACTTCTAGTAAGAGGTTTTACCCCATATTATATCATGTAGCCCAACAGAATTGACGGGAGTTACCCATAACGATAATAACAGGTTCCTAAACAAGCAAGACTAGACGTACCCTAATTACTACCCCCAATCGATCGGCTCCCTAACTCATAGATACCCTGTGCTGGCCCCACGGTAGGATGTATCACTTCCTACAGTGGCAACCCGTTGTTTATCATAAGTGCACAAACCGTATCTACAGGTGTCACGGCTTCTTAATCCTCCCTGGAATCCGGGCCATGCACGCACATGACCCAGTTGGAATGCGCCGCTCACACCGTCCCTTAGATGGACCTCTTACAACCAACTCAATAAGTGTGCCCTGAACCCGACCTAGTTCGGGGTACTCTGTTTGACACCAATATAGGTTACTGACTGATATGGGTCCCATACATCAAATAATACAAGCTTCCCTCCTAGGCTTGCATCCCCACTACTAGGATTTCAACAGGTTATGCCTACCAGTTTAATCAAGATTGCATAACCCCAACAAGTTAAGTTTGTCGGGTTTAAATGTATAACCCGTCCCCACACATTTAACAAGATTAACTTAACCCTCCCACTGATTCAAGCAAGTTTACATAAACCCTACTTAAGTTGACAGGTTCATGTAACCCTAATAGATTCAAATAGGTTAAGTATTACCATTCATTCATTTATGGTTATTAATGCGCTAGACCTCTCACATTAAGTCTACCACTTGTGGATGTTGGATATGCCGGTTGGGTCCGGGAAGACTTCTACCACAAGTCGGACTTAACCTCATGTCTTAGCATCATTATGTGTACGTTTATGCACTTAGACCCCTCACATTATATTTGCCACTTGTGGATGCTGGATATGCTGGGCGGTTTCGGGAAGGCTTCTACCACAAGTTTAATCAAACCTCATGTCTAAGCGCAGTTACAATTTCTAATTACTATAAATCTAGGCATGTTCATTACTAACCAATTTTCTTGTTTATTATGCCCCAAATCCCTGTTTGATCCACGGTACAAGTTAAGCCCCAATATTAAGGTTTAGATTAAGGTATAGATTATGCCCCCAAATCCCAAGTTTTAGCACAAGGAACAAATTATGCCCAAAATTCCCAATCATGTTTTACAATGTGAATTATGCCCCAATTTATCCTTCCTAACCATTCCGAATTTCATGTGTCTGCGTATTTCAACGATAGGCCTAGGATCCAAGGTAGCCTAGCTACAAAAACAAAAAGGGAAAGAGGGAGAGAAGAGAACAAGAATAGGCATAGTAAATAAAACTGGCATATAAGGATAGAATTGGTTATACTAACAGAATAAGCATACAGTGGCATGATTAGGAAAACTCACAAAATAGGCCTACGGTGACATGATTAGGCAAACTAACAGAATAGGGATATCATGAACATGCATATGAGATCTAAGCGGTAAACTAGGTATACAAGTTATGACAGATCTATTATGATTCAGATTACTAACATGCATAGGCTTAGATCCAAACTTATAAACATGTCAAGATTACATTTTAGGTATTTATATATAAAAGCAAATTAAACTCACTGTGAGTGGATCTAAAGGACAGAGGATTGATTGTAGATGTTGTAGCACAGATCCTTGAATACGTATAACTTTTTGAAGACATCTAAGCTAGTTCAAACTAGGTTGGGGCAGCACCTCATTGTCTCCATTGATTTTGGTGAATAAAAACAATGAGAATGAGGTCCTATTTATAGCCTAAGGTCAATGAATCATCCTCAGAATTGCGTTCAGGTGCAGGGCAGGAATCTGCCCAGATCTCGATGGGGTCAACCCAGGGGTCGACATAGGGGTCAACATCCCCGTTATGGGGTCGACACCCATGGGGAATGGGATCAACCCCTAACAGGCCAATTTCCCCCTTCCCTGCTTCGTTTGATTTTGAATTCTAGATATTATTTATTTATATATAAATGTCTTATATGTATATAAACTTCAAACTTTAATATCTTCTTCATATGATGTCTATTTTACGCAAACTTGGGGTCTAAGCAAAATTCCGAGACGAACACACTAAAGCAGTCCATTTTACTTTATTCCCAATATTTGATTAAATATTCTTAAGTTTATCATTATAGTGTTCTTTAAATTTACGGGGTGTTACATTCTCCCTAACTTATAGGATTTCGTCCCCGAAATCTCTACTTTAAGAAGAATGTGTATCCTAACATCCATCATCCATCTACTCATCCACCAATCATAGGCATCCGTTGTCCTTAAAAGATTTCTAATGTTTATATGAACATATGCAAAGGTGTGTGTATATGTCCTTACACTATTGCAAAAGATTAGGCGGTCTACGGATTCAGTTGACCTCCTTAATGTTAAGTATGTTAGTGCTATGAATCCAACATATATGCAAATAATCCTATTATAACATGTAAGTTCTACATGTGTGCACAATCATTCATTCAAATGCAATATCCACATAATGGTACACCCACTTTCATCCATTAAAAGAAGAAAAATATGCACATGCATTCATATGCAGTACGAGAGTGATTGAGTCGATCTAGTGCCTAATGTGTGTGTTTATGCATCCATGAGCAACCACTAGCAAACACTTGCATTCACTTGCATCCATCGAACATAACATTTCTCAAACACATTTTTTCATCCATGGGATTCCTACCTAAAGGTCGAAGATTCAATCGATAGGATGTAATTAAACGATAGAAACAAGCATGGACAAAAGCTTTGGAAAAGAAGTTAAGAACATACGCTTGAGAAGAAAAGGGTATGAAGTGCGGATCTTGTCTTCGGTTTCCCAAGTTGCATCCTCTTGGTCATCTCCCCACTGCACTTTCATCAACTTGACCTCTTAGTTTCGTAGCTTCTTAACCTCTGGTCCAAGAACATGGGTAGGAACTCATCTAACTGTCACCTCCCGTTCAACTTTTACTTCCTAAAGTATACTCGGCTCAACTACTTCTGCGGAACGCTGGACAGTGTCTCTGGTAGCTTTACCCTATAGGCCATTTGGCCAATCCTTTTTGTTATGGTAATTGGCCCTACAAATCTCGGTGCCAATTTCCCTACAGATCCAAAATGAACCACACTCCTCAAAGGTGATACCTTGGTGAAAACCATATCTCCTTCCTCAAACTTAATGTCAGTCCTTATCCTATCTGCGTAGGACTTTACCTGTCCTGAGTTGTCTTCATGTGCCTGCGAATAAGATCAATCTTCTCTTAAGTCTCCCTAATCATCTCAGGTCCAAGTAGAAGCCTTTCTGTAGATTCCCACCAACTAGTTGTTGTAGGCGAACTCTGCCAAAGTAAGATGCTATCCCCAAGTCCCTCCAAAGTCTAGGATACACAATCTTAAAAGATCCTCAAGAACTCTATTCACCCTCTCTGTCTGTTCATTGGTATGAGGATGATACGCGGTGCTCAAACACAACTGTGTACCTAATGCCTATTACAAGCTCCTCCAAAACTCACTGGTGAATATGGGGTCACGATCACTCATAATACTAGAAGGAACTCCATGTAGATTGACTATCTCATGAACATAAACTGCTGCTAACCATGCTGTCGTCCTCTTCCCTTAACATGGATGAAATGAGAGCTCTTACTAAGCCTTTCAACTACAACCCACATACTGATGTTTACATTCCTCGATCTAGGCAAACCATTAATGAAATCCATAGATACGCTCTCCCATTTCCACTGTGGGCCTTCCAGAGGATGAAGTTAACCACTGGGCTTCCTTTGCTCAGCCTTGACTTGCTGGCAAATCAGACATCAAGAAACAAATTATGCAATAGCTTTCTTCATCCCAGCCCAAAAGAAAACCCTCTTCACATCCTTATACATCTTATCACCACCAGTATGAATAGTCACCCTAGAAAGATGGCCTTCCTGAAGGACAGTCTTCAACAAACTTCCAACTTGGGGAATACAAAGCCTTCCATCTCATCGCAGCCACTCTCTATCTTCCATGGAATATCTACTGAGGTGACTTGAAGTCTCCCCTCCACTGAACCTATCCAGGATATCTGCTAGCTATGGATCATCTCGCTGCGAAGTTCCTATCTAGTCCAATAGAGTAGGTCGCACCTCTAATGATGCCAATAAACCAAGTACAAACTCGGTGGAGGGTCTAAAATCAAAAGTCGATATAAACTCCAAGCTTTTCCTCTCCACAAATAGAGGACTCAAAGTCATCCTTTGCCTGTTCAAAGCGTTTGCCACCACATTAATCTCAAAGTCATAGGACGCTAGGAACTCCATCCATCTTTGCTGCCTCAAATTGAGATCCTTCTACGAGAACAAGTACTTGAGAGATTTATGATTGGTGTACAACTCGAACTTCTCTCCTAGTAGATAATGGCGCCAAGTCTTAAGCATGAATACTATGGCAGCTAACTCTAAGTCATGGGTAGGGTAGATCTTCTCATGAACTCTTAACTATCTTCCTCCATAACATACTACCCTTCCCTCTTGCATTAGAACCGCACCAATCCCTATACAACATGCATCGGTGTATACCATGAACACTTTGTTCTCATTAAGCAAGGTTAAGACTGGGGATGTTGTCAGAGCCCTCTTCAATCACTGGAAAGCATCCTCACAGTCTATATTCCAAGAAAATGTTAGATTTTTCTTCATCAGTCTGGTGAGTGGGATTGATATCTTTGCTAAGTCCTTAATGAACTTCCTATAATAGCCCGCTAAACTATGAAAACTCCTCACGTCCATTGCATTCTTTGGGATCTGCCAATCTTGAACTACAACTACCTTCGCGGGATCTACTGCTATACCATCTTTAGAGACTACAAGCCCTAGAAATCTCACTTCTTTTCTCCAGAAATGACATTTGGAGAATTTTTCCTTAAGCGGGTGTGCACAGAGAGTTTTCAAAACCTCCCTTAAATACATGGCATGCTCTTCCTCGTTTTTCGAGAAAAATCAAGATGTCATCAACAAAGACCACAACGAACTTATTTAGAAACTCCCGAAACACCCTACTCATCATATCAACAAAATAGGCGGGTGCATTCATCAACCTAAAAGGCATGATGAGCCACTCAAAGAAACCATCTGAAGTTCTAAAAGCGGTTTTGTCTATACTATCCCGGCCACCCTCAACTGTTGAAACCCCGTGGCCAAGTCCAACTGAAAGAAAACAGATGCACCAACAAGCTAGTCAAACAGATCATCTATCCTCTGAAGTGGGTGCCTATTCTTCTTAGTGAGTTTATTCAACTCTCCATAATCCTCACATAAGCGAAGTGAACCATCCGCCTTAGTGTCAAATACTACTGGAGAACCCCATTCAGATTTTCTTTGCCTAATAAACCCTTTCTCAAGTAGCTCCCCTACTTGCTTGCCGAGCTTCCTTCTTTCTCTTGGAGCCATATGGCACATAGGCAATGCAACTAGCTTTGCATTGCCCACCAACTATATACGAAAATCATTCTTGCGCCTCGGAGGTAAGCCCGAACCTCCTAAAAAACATCAGGATGCTCGCAGACTACTGGTACAGATCATAGATCATCGTTAGATGCATTAAGCAACTCTAGGAAACTAAGTATGACAGGCCCTTTAAGATCACAAGAAATCTCAAGGGTCCTCCCATGGCAAGTCAAAAGTCTAACGATCCCCCTCTCACAATCCAAAATGGCATCATACATGGCTAGCCAATCCATCCCTTGAATCAAACCATAGCCCATGAAACCAAGCACATATGCGTCGCACTCAAACTCGACGCCCAACACAGATATTCCCAAACCTCGACAAATCATAGACCAATGAACCGTACCACCAATGGGGTTTGAGACAACAACAGGATCCAAAACCATACTAGTACTAAGGTGTAGAGATTCAATAATAGAATCAGATATAAAAGAATGCGAAGCGCCAGAATCAAAAAGAGTTCTAACAGGATGATTAGAAAGAGAAATCAAACTTTCAACGGAAACTTTCCTACCTCTATCTGGCGCACCAGCCATGAGAGCATGTATCTGCCCTCCAGAAGATCCTGCCCTTTGGCCTTGTCCGTGCTTCTTCGGCCTTAACAAGATGTCTGACCTCTCCATAATGGGAACACACGTTCTTTCTTTTCTTGCAATCCTTTATCAAATGACCCTCGCATCCGCAATTATGACATTTCTTTTTATCTCGAGCTTTACCATTCTTTCCGCCCTTCTTTTGTTGTTGTTGTTCTTTCTTGGGCCACATTTTCTTGTTTTGTGTTTCATCAACCTTAGCCTCTTTATTTTCACCTTTATCTTCTTCATGCATCAATGCCATATCAACGAGCTTCTCAAAAGTTGCTCCCATCAGAATATGAGACATAGCCAACCCATGGAGGGGTTCATTCAATCCTCTAGCAAACCTCAAAGCCTTCTTGTGTGGGGTATTTACTAGCTCCAAACCAAACCTCTCCAATTGATTAAACTTATTAAAATACTCTTTGGCAGACATGTCTCCTTGCTTAAGCACCAAAAACCTTTCCATTTGCATACTTTGCTCGGCTTGAGAAATAAACTTCATCTCGATTCTCTATCGGAAATCATCCCAAGTTTCGACTAGACATCCCGCCTATGTCACTTCCCACCAAAACAAGGCCTTATCCTTCAGTTGCCAAACGGCTAACTAATCTTCCTACGATCGTCAATTTCGAAAATTCCAAACAAATCCTTCATCTATTTAAGCCAATTCCTTGCTTCTACGAAAGTCTCAGTTCCTTAGAATGGCTTTCAGCCTATAGCATAGAAATCCTTGCATATTTTGGAGAAATTATCAGCATGCGGAGGAGGAGGAGGAACAACGGCTGCAGCTGAGGGAGGGCGTGTGCTTGGCCTTCGGTAGGTGCCGTAGCCTCCAGATACCTACGAAACCAAGCTTGTTCTGCACGCCCTCAGGAATATTAGGTTCCCCAGACATGCCGGAAAGAAAAGGAAAAAGGGATCCAAACACAGAATCGAAAGATATTTCATATGGATTTGGGGATTATGTTTTTCAAAACAGTCTTTTCTTTTGAAAATGCTTTCTTTTAAAAAAAATTGAAAAAAAAATCAAAATCTTTTATCTGATATGGTAACCTTAATCGCTGATACCAAATGTGACACCCGGCGTCTGTCAATGTCACTCTTTATCGGAATGCATTTAGTATCGTGAAGCGTTATAGGTAAACAGAAATAGAACCATCACAAGATATATATAAAATAACAGCAGAATTAAAAATGTTATTAAATAGAAAAGCTTCGTGGTCCAAACTTAATTACATAATAAGTCTGAAATACTGAAAACTCGTTACATCAAAATAAAACTTCCATCTTGTACCAAAACCATCATCAAAGTACAATAATACATAAAAAGAGCATAATCCCTAAAATATAGCCATATAAGAGAAGATAGGAAATCAGGCAATACATCCAAGCAACTCCAAGCATAATAGAAGAAGAATCCTGATCATGTTTCAGTATTCCCACCCTGAGAACTTGGGGGGGGGGGGAGGGGAAACAAAATGGGTCAGACATAATGTTTGGAGAGTCCAGTTACTTTTAGCATATAAATAAGTAAAAGCATCATGACAGGCATATAAACTGGAGAGTGAGATAACAGTGTCATAAGGCGGGTATAACAAGGTAAACAGGATAAACATAATATATTTCTCTTCTCTAATACTTTCCTATACACCAATACTGGTATCACAGAACAAGATGATTCCAAGAAGTACAAGATGGTAGACATAGGTGTACTTCTAGTAAGCGGGTTTACCCCATACAATATCAGGTAGTCCAACAAAACTGACAGGTTTTACCCCCAACGACAATAACGGGCTCCTGAACAAGCAAGAGTAGACGTAACCTAATTAATACCCCCAATCGATCGACTCTCTAACTCATAGACACCATGTGATGGCGCCACAGTAGGATGTATCACTTCCTATAGTGGAAACTTGTTGTTTACAAGAGTTGCAAAAACCATATCTACAAGTGTTATGTTGTCTTAATCCTCCCTAGAATCCGGGACCATGCATGCAAATGACTCCGTCGGAATGCGCCGCCCACATCGTCCCTTAAACCGTCTTACAACCAACTTAGTAAGCGTGCCCTGACCCAACCTAGTTCGGGGTACTCCGTTTGATACCAATATAGGTTACTGACTGATACGGGCCCCACATACCGGATAATACAAGCTTCCCTTAGGCTTGCATCCCCACTACTAGGATTTCAACAGGTTATGCCTACTAGTTTAATCAAGATTGCATAACCCCAACAGGTTAAGTTTGTCGGGTTTAAATGTATAAACCGTCCCCACACATTTAACAAGATTAACTTATCCCTCAAGTTTATACCCCCTACTTAAGTTGACAGGTTCATGTAGCCCTCACATATTCAAACATGTTAAGTATTACCATTCATTCATTTATGGTTATTAATGCTCTAGACCTCTCACATTAAGTTTAACACTTGTGGATGACGGATATGCCAGTTGGGTCCGGGCAGACTTTTACCACAAGTCAGACTTAACTTCGTGTCTTAGCACCATTATGTGTAAGTTAATGCACTTAGACCCCTCACATTATATTTACCACTTGTGGACGCTGGATATGCCAGGTGGTTCCGGGCAGGCTTCTACCACAAGTGTAATCTAACCTTGTGTCTAAGCGCGTTTACAGTTCCTAGTTACTGTAAATCTAGGCATGTTCATTACTAACCAATTTTCATGTTTATTATGCCCCAAATCGCCGTTTGATCAACGGTACAAGTTATGCCCCAGATTAAGGTTTAGATTTAGATATAGATTATGCCCCCAAATCCTATGTTTTGGCTCAACATAGAAATTATGCCCAGAATTCCCAATCATGTTTTACAATGTGAGTTATGCCCCAGTTTACCCTTCCCAACCATTCCCAATTTTGTGCGCCTGTGTATTTCAACGATAGGCCTAGGCTTGAAGGTGGCCTAGCTATAAAATCAAAAAGGGAAAGAGGGAAAGAAGAGAACAGGAGTAGGCATATTAAATAAAACTGGCATATAAGGATAGAATTGGTTATACTAACAGAATAGGCATACAGTGAGATGATTAAGAAAAATAACAGAATATGCATACGGTGACATGATTAGGAAAACTAACAAAATAGGGATATCATGAACATGCAAATGAGATCTAAGCAGTAAATTAGGCATACAAGTAATGGCAGATATGTTATGATTCAGATTACTTACAAGCATAGGCATACATCCAAACTCATAGATATGTCAAGATTACATTTTAGGTGTTTATATTTGAATGAAACATAAAATCAATGTGACTGGATCTAAATAACGGAGGATTAATTATAGATGTTGTAGCACAGATCCTTGAATACGTATAACTTTTTATCGAAGAAGAATCGGCTAGTTCAAACTGAGTTGGTGTAGCACCTCGTTGTCTCCATTGTTTTTGGTGAATAAAAATAATGAGAATGAGGTACTATTTATATCTTAAGGTCAATGAATCTCACTCAAAATTGATTCCTAGTGCCGGGCAGGAATCTGCCCAGATCTCGATGAGGTCAACCCCGGGGTCGACATAGGAGTCAACACCCCCGTTATGGGGTCGACCCATGGGTCGACACTTGTGGGGAACATGGTCGACCACTAATGGGCTGATTTCCCCCTTCCCCGCGTCATTTAATTTTGAATTCTGGATATTATTTATTTATATATAAATGGCTTATATGTATATAAACTTCAAACCTTAATATCTTCTTCATACGATGTCTGTTTCATGCAAACTTTGGGTCTATCTTAAGTAGAATTCCAAGACTAATGCACTAGCGCAGTCCGTTTTACTTACTTCCTAATATTTAATTAAGTATTCTTAAGTTTGTCATTATTGTGTCCTTTAAATTTACAGGATGTTACACTCTTTATATACTTTAAACTCTAAAGATGACGATATGACGATGAGGTTATTTCTTGAATCCGTGTTGTTCGAGAATTTCTCGACATATTTGAGCCCATCTTAGGAATACCACCTAATTGAGCCATCGAGTTCTAAATCAATCTAACCCCCGGAGATCTACTTGTTATTTTTCCTCCTTATCAATTTTCTAACAAGGAATATGAAGAGATGCAAAAGTAATTATCCAAATTAAAAGGGAAGCATTTTATTCACTTTAGTTCCTCTACTTAGTGAGCTTCCATGATCTTTGTGTAGAAGTCAAATGTTGCACTTAGGATTTTCGTTGATTACTACAAGCTCAATGACCTCACCATTAGGAATAAATATCCTCTACCGTAGATTGATGATATATTCGATCAACTTAGTGGTGCTAAGGTATTTTCTCAATTGGACTTAGCTACTAGATTCCATCAACTACGCATTGTAGAGGATGGTATTCCATGACATCATTCAATACCTAGAATGGATTTTATGAATGTCTAGTAATGCCGTTTGGCTTGACAAAAGCTCCGTCTGATTTCTTCCATCTTATGAATCATGTTTTCAAGGACTTTCTCGATCGATCTATGCTCGTCTTCATTGATGATATTCTTGTGTATTCTAAAACCAACGAGGAACAGGAAAACCATCTTCGTATTGTGTGGGACACTCTTAGCAGCAATCTGTTAGATCAAAATTTGGACCTAACACCCAAATTGTTCTGAAGCTTATAGAGTTTCAACTGAAGAATGAGAAAAAAGGAAATAACACGCAGAATTTATAGTGGTTCGGCGTTAACGAGCCTACGTCCACTTTATATATTATTGATTATACTTTGAAAGCTAATACAATCAAGGATTTCTCTCAATATTTCAGTAGTTTGACAACAATGGCGGATTCAGTACTCAATATTGCCAAAAGATCCCAAAAAATGCCAAACTCTGGGCTATTTATAGCTGATTTCGTCAGGCGGGTCATGATAACACGTGGCACAAATCCCGAAAACATCGGATCGCATCGCCTCCGTTGAAGAAATAGTCAAATTAGCCGTTGCGGACAGGTGTCGCGATCTCCCTGAAAATCGGATCGTGCAGGGAGGAGAATCAGTCAGAATGACGGTTAGGGACACGTGTCGCTAGATCCGTGCGTCTCGGATCGCTGAAGACTTGCTCACGCTTGAATGGGTCAGAGGATTCGCCACGCATCAGGGAATCAGATCGATCAACACTGGGCAACAACAGATGCACGGATCGGATCGCCTGGATGCGTCGTTTCGCTGATGACATGGGGGCGATCCGTCGAGTCGCGATCCTCCGTGGGCGATCCGTCGAGACGCGATCCTCCGTGGGCGATCCGATAGCGTGCGATCTGTTCCTTCATATTCTTGGAGAACGTGGTTTCGTGCTTTCTTCTTATGAATGATCCTGGATGGCTTGGTCAAAAAGCGAGCCAACATTTTGCCCCCTCGAAGTATGTTTTATCAATGATGGAACATGCTTCGAAGCTATTAAATCGTATCTTCCCATCGAATCGCGGGTCACAAACTCTTCTCTTTCTGGGATTTTCTCAGAATCCTCATTTCTGAATTTATCGATTCGTATCGCGGGCTCGAGTCGCGATCTGTCAGCGAGACGTTCGTTCCGTTCTTGGGTGTGCACTTGGACCTCGGAACGAAGCGGGCTCCCCCACGAGTCGTGGTGGGCTTTTGGTTCGCGGCCCATTGGTCTTTCGTGGATCGAATAGGACAAAGAAGGGGAGACAAACGGTCGCCCTCTTTTCCTATATAAGCCGACCCTCCCCTCTTCACTTTCCTTCTTCTTTCCTTCTGCCGTATCGTTTCGCCTGCACCATCGAAGAACGAACCCAAATTTTCCAACTCTCGAAAATCCAAGCATTCCCTCAATTTTTAGAAAGGTAACTCCACAAAAAGCATTCTTATTTGCGAACGTCGCTCTTTCATGAATTTTCTTGACTGATTTGAGGGAGAAACGATGGAAATTTGCGCTTTTCTGAAGAAAACATCAAAACGCCATGGCTAACTAACGTAGAGTTCGGAGTTCGAGGATGGAAGGGAGAGGAGGAAAATGAAGGAGGAAGAAGAAGAGGGAAGGCCGGTTCGGATCGTGGGCAAGGAGAGGAGAAGATGAAGGCGAGACGAAAGATCGTGGTGGCAGCAAAGGCGCGTATCGTGGTGGTTGCAATGGTTCGTAAAGGAGCGATCCCTTTGGCCTACGATCCGATGGGGGCGATCCCTCTGCCTTGCGATCCAAAAAGGGGCGATCCCTCTGCCTTGCGATCCAAGAGGGGCGATCCCTCTACCTTGCGATCCGACTCATAGCTGACGATGCAGAGAAATTTCAAACTTTAATCAACGCCTTGTCACCATAAAATTCTGAACAGTTAGGATAGAGCCTTGACGTTGGACTTTCTGGACTAAATGACCACACAATTTGACTGCATATGACGACTAATTTTTTTGATGATCTTGATTGCTTTCACGCTTTATTTTTAATGCGCACACACAAGCACACACACCGGCACTTGCACACACGGGGGACGGGTAGTGTTAATCTTATTGTTCATATTTTCTCGTCCTAGCAGCAATGTCGAATGATCACTCTTCTTCAAGATCCGTAGCAGAAGCGGAATCCGAGATTCCTGAGCAATACAACCCGGAAATTCCTCCCATTAATCCTGGAGGTGAAGATACTGGATCTGAGTACGAGGCCACAGAATCAGATCCGGCCGAAAGTACTTCATCTAGCAATGATTCTGAGATAGATGGGCGAGCTCCCGACGAGATTCCTGGCGCTCTCGGGATAGATAAATTCTCTGATTCTTTAGCATCTAAGCTCGACGATATAAAGCTTAAGAGAATCTGCTTGAGACACGGAATTCCTTAGGATGACGTCTTGACACCCGGAAGCGAAGATAGACCCCACCTAGCTCCAGAAGGATATATGGCGATTAGCCGAACCATGTGCTTGGTAGGAGCTATTCCTCCGTTCCCTCCAATTGCCATTGAAACTTTAATAAGACTGGGTATTGCTCCGATGCAACTTCATCCGAATGCCTAAGGATCTTTATACACCCTATACGTTGCATATGCGGAGATCCTACATGCCGAACTTAAATTCAGAGATTTGACATTCTTCTTTCTTTTCAAGCACCGTTCTTCGGCAACTCCAAATTTCTCTTTCTTTGAATCAGTGGTGAATAGGAAGGTTCTGTACGATGGGTACAGCAATATAGAGGACCCTAAATCTGATTGGTTTTATATAAGGAAACAGGCCGGATGCTCACGAAGATGGCTCAAATCAAGTAAACTTTTAAGCTTCTAATCGAATATCTTGTTCAAGAAGTTTAGGCGTTAACATTCTCCCCCCTTTTTCTTTGTTTCAAACAGATCATGTCTTCCCGAAAACAGAGGGTCCACTATACAACAACGGGTTGTCCATTCTTTTACAAAGCAGATCCGACTTTCTAAGGATCAAAAAATGCGTTACGGACGACAATCTTCATAATCATCGTCTTCTGGATAGAAGATTTGGACTTGGTACTGGCGGCAGACCTTATAAGTATGTGTCCCCAACGGAGGGAGAGGGAACTTCGCAAGCAATAGAAACAACTAAATTCCGTAAGAGTCCTTCTCCAATAGTCATCCAAGACGATGAGGACATGAACATATACAGAGGGGATGAGGTCCGCGGTGACATGTCCAAGGAAACTCCTGCATCTGCTCCAATTGAAACCGTTGCTCTCGGTGATTTGACAGAAGAACAGCTATTTGACGAGCTGAATAAAATCCCTCTACCCGATGATGTATATACGGAGAAGGACTTCGGAGAGGGGCCTTTCTTCCCTGCTTCTGAAGAGGCGATCGCTCCAACTAGAGGACGAGAAACTGGTCAGATGAACCTGTCTTCAGGCCCGGGTCTGTTAGGGGGAATTATATGGGATGCACACATCACACACACTATCTGACCCTGCACTTTTATATCGTGGGTATTCAAAGTTTTAATATGCTCTTCTCTTTTTTTTTTGTGCAGGAACGATGTCCTGCAGGAAATCTTACTCGTATCGTTCTCTTCGCGAGGGCACACCCAGCCTTCGTCCGGATACTGAGCGCTCTCGTGGTCCTTCTTATAGGCCGAGTTCCTCGCAACCTCGATCTCCACCAAAATCAACCTCTACCAGGCCTTCAAGTCATCCGACAATTCCGACAGGGGGAAAGAAACTTCCAAAAGAGTTAACTCCTCCAAAGAGTGCACCTTCCCACAGCCGGTCGTCCAAAAGGCATCACGAATCTAAAGATAGGGACAAAGATTCATCCAAAGAGACTGAGAAGGAGAGAAGTGACATTGTCCCCACCAGCCAACCAGAGTTAGCTGCCCCCGGGTCACGGGATTACGTCCATGGTCCCGAGATCCAAGGTAGGCTGGAAAAGCTGCGGGAACAATTTCCAGGCATATTCTTTGGTAGGATGGTGTTTGTTCCTGCCTTGGAACCGGTCCCTAAAAATTGGGATAATGAAGTTATCGAGCACATCCAACATGCAGCCAGGCAATATGAGATGATGAAAAAACACGCAGTTAACCTTTCGGAAGTCATCCGAACACTCGAAATAGAAGCACACAGATCTAAAGCGAAACTTGAAAATAACGAAAGGGCTAGGACAAAATTGGAGAAGGACTTGGAAGATGCTCAGTCCCAGCTTGCTTTAGCACGGAGGGATGTTGAAAATTATAAGACTGAATTAGAGAATGCCAAGCAGCGCTTTCATTCAGAACTGGACTCCAATAGCCAAGAGAAAATGGCCTTAAAGAAGGAGGTTGAAGATCTCAAAATGGCCAACATCGAGTTGAAAACAGCACAAGGCCATTTTGAAGTTGAGAAGGCTGCTTGGGAGGCAGAAAAAGCGAGTTTAAAAGAAAGTTTAGCTCTGGCTAAAGCAGAAAAGGTGATTTTGAATGACCAGGTCTCGGATGCAGAGAGAAGGGCAGCCCTCGCCGAAAAGAACGTTGAAAGTGCCATTGAATTGGCCACTGCTTCTAACAACAAGCTCCTCGAAAGAGAGAAAGAGATTGAGGGGTTTGAAGAGATGATTTTCGATTTCCTTGGTCAGGTTCTCAAGACTCGCAACATCTCATGGATCCCGGATTACCATGTTACTTTGGCCAATTTATGGGATGCCATTGTGGAGGGCAAAAAACATAGATTGGGGGTTGAAGAAATCGATGAGGATGAATTGATGAAGAGCATCCTAAGAGACAATGAGCCTGAGGACCTGGCAGAGGGTCGTCGCCTGATTCTGGCGGAGATGGAGAAGGAGAGAGCCCTGGCTAAGGGTAAAGGCAAAGCTGATGAGGGCTCGAGTTCGGCTGTGGAGCCCAAGACCTCCGGGGTTGAGGAATTCCATCCCGATGATCCATTAATCCCTTTGGGTCGAACTCCCTTGATCATCGGAGCCTCTGCAACTACTCAAGAGGGAGCATCTGCTGAAGGTATCTCTCTCTTTTCCCCACAATTTGTCAAAGTAATTGTGAATTATCGTCGTCTGGTAGAACAACCAATTGAATTAGTAATGTGTGTTCCTCCTGATACAGGTGGCGAGCCCGTGGACAGGGGTGTTGAAAAAGAAAAGGAAGTGGAGAAAGAGGCTGTCTTGCCAGGTGCTGGTATTGATGTATCAAAACAGGCCGAGGTCACAATAACAGAAAGAAGCATCCTGGCACCTAGCACTGATGTACCCAAAGATGCTGAGACCATCGAAGCCTTGAAAGACATGGATGGTCGCCATGTAGATGACGAAGAGGACATTATCAGCGCCAAAAAGGTCGACGATGATGACGAGAAAACCTTGGCCAACCGAAAAGCCAGACAGGAGAAAGAGTTGTCTTCGAAGAAGGTGGGAGATGAGGCTTTGGACGTAGTCCCTCTTGCAGAATTCGATCCCAAAACTGAGATGATTGTGAAGATTCATCCCAAATCTATTAGCCGACAGCTTCATTTTGCAAATCCCGATGACTTCCCGGCTTCCCTTTCCGATAGAAGGAAAAGAAAAGAGGCGGAAGAGGAATCTTCAGAAGAATCGGATGTTCCTCTTATTGACAAAAGGAAGAGGAAGCAAGGGGATCCGTCTGATTCCAACAAGGCGAAGCTGGAGAGGCAGAAGCAAGAGAAGAGGCCAAAGCGTAAATAGGATATTCGTTGTTTGTTGATATTTTGTCTTTAGGTTTTCCACTGGCCAGGAAGTGTAATTATGAGACTGGTCCTCACTTTTGTTTCTAGGTTGTTTTTCACTTTGTTGATTCACAGTATATAAATAAAAGTTTATCTCTCCTTGCATCATTGTGTACCTGAGTGCATGTGCCCCCCAATCAGTTGTTACTGTAGCATCTGACCGGGGTTTACTAAGGATTGATTAGTACTGTCGGCAAGTTGCCCCATATTTCTAAATATGGGGACATAGGAGATTTCATGGGATAGCAGTAGTTCAGTCGGCCCTTGTTCCTTTAGCAGGGAATAAGTTCTTTCTCAGCGCTCAATCGGAGACACTTTTATACTCTCTCTCTCTCTGGAGAGTTAGAGTTTGCGCTCGGCGATTCATTCGCTCCCCGATCCTTCAGCGGGGAAGGAGCTATTTCTCAGCGCTCAACCGGAGACGCTTTTATACTCTCTCTCTCTCTCTCTCTGGAGAGTTAGAGTTCGTGCTCAGCGACTCATTCGCTCCCCGATCCTTCAGCGGGGAAGGAGCTATTTCTCAGCGCTCAATCAGAGACGCTTTTATACTCTCTCTCTCTCTCTCTGGAGAGTTAGAGTTCGTGCTCAGCGACTCATTCGCTCCCCGATCCTTCAGCGGGGAAGGAGCTATTTCTCAGCGCTCAATCAGAGATGCTTTTATACTCTCTCTCTCTGGAGAGTTAGAGTTGGGACTCAGCCGTTCCATCGCTCCCCGATCCTTCAGCGGGGTAAGAGTCCTTTCTCAGCGCCAAGTCATGGACGCTTTTATATTCCCCTGGCGGTCGCCAAGGTTAGACTTTTGCTCAGGCGGCTCCGATCATGGTACACCGCCCTACCTTGTCATCTTCGCGTCCTTTATACTCTCTCTCAGCTTTGGAGAGTTAGAGTCATGGATCAAGCGATCTGCAATCATGCACGCTCATCAAACTCGTTCTAGGTTAACATTTTAACCCAAGCTCCGAGGATTAAAACCAGTCGGACAAGCAGTTAGAGCATTTGCCAAGGCTTTGAGTACCTCCGAAAAGTATACGGGAGGAATGGTTGGCAACAGACTTCGGGTGCCTGCATCATTCTATTGATTTTCACAAAAATAAATAGGCAGATAAATAAAGATGCAATAAAGGTAAACGACACACAATATTTTATAGTGGTTCGGTCGAATCATGACCTACGTCCACTTTATAATCTCTTGCTTTAAGGAATCAGACTATTCTAGGCAAGTCATGCCCTGTGCATAGTTTTTTAACAAAGCAAAAGAATAAATTTGAAACTTTCATGTTAAATATGGCCGTAAATGTTGGGCATTCCACACTCTGGGGATTTCCTTTCCATCTACGGTTGCTAGCTTGAAGGTTCCATTATCAAGCTTGCTCAGAATGGAGTACGGTCCTTCCCACTTTGCTCCCATATGAGTTGGGGGTGGGAAGACACGTTTCAGAACCAAGTCTCCGGGTTCCCATGTTCGGGCTCGAACCTTTTTGTTGTAATATCGGGCGACCTGTTGTTTGCATCTCAAGGCACGCAGGTCTGTTTCATCCCTCTTTTCTTCAATCATATCCAGGGACTCAAGGAGCAATTCATTATTGGTCATTGGATCATAATAAGTCACCCGATGAGAAGGTACCTTTATCTCAACCGGGATGACTGCTTCCGTTCCAAAAGCAAGGGAGAACGGGGTGTGTCCTGTTGCCGATTTATATGTTGTCCTGTAGGCCCATAGTGCCAAGGGCAATTCATCAGCCCACATGGCTCTAGCCCGCTTCATTCTTCTTTTCAGAATGGACTTAATTACTTTATTGGCCGCTTCGACTTGTCCGTTCGATTGTGGGTGCGCCACAAAGGTGTATCGATTCTCGATGTGGTATTTTTGGCAGAAGTTTCTAAATTCAGCACTATCGAACTGAGTTCCGTTGTCTGTTATTACAATCTTTGGAATCCCAAATCGACAGATGATGTTTCTCACGATAAAGTTGATCACTCGTTTGGTTGTGATTGTAGTTAGTGGTTCAGCCTCGACCCACTTAGTGAAATAATCTACGGCCACAATAGCGAACTTTGCTCCGCCCCTTGCTATGGGGAGACTTCCAATGATATCAATTCCCCACATAGCGAAAGGCCATGGACTCATCATTGTTTTTAACTGACTAGGAGGCGCTCTAGGTATCTTTGAAAATCTCTGGCACGCATCACACCGTCGTGCATATCTTGCTGCATCCTTGTTTATGGTAGGGCAGAAATAACCATGCCGCAACACCTTTTTTGCCAAAGTTTGCCCTCCAGTGTGGTCGCCACATTCGCCTTCGTGGACTTCTTGCAGCACACGTTCGATGTCATCGTGGGCTACACACCGAAGGAGGGGCATTGAAAACCCTTGTCTGTAAAGAACTCCACCTTGCAGAATGTATCGGGTGGCTTTACGAATCACTTTACGCCTCTCGCTTTTCTTGGTCGGAAGCGTTCCATCCATCAGGAAATTCTTTAGAGGAGTCATCTAGGACTCTCTTTCTGGTTTCGTCTCTAGTACAAGGTCAATTTCCATCTGATCTATGCTAGGGAACCGAAGTACTTCAACGGGGGCTAGCCCAGTCACTTCAGGATCGTCAGAACTAGCCATCTTTGCCAACTTGTCGGCCTGCTGATTCTCTGACCGCGGAATATGAGATATGCTGTAGTGATCAAAATCATTCAGCAGTTCTTTCACTTTCTTTAAGTATAAAATCAATCTTGCACTTTTAGCTTGGAATCTTCCAGTGACTTGATTCACAACTAACTTGGAGTCGCAAAAGATGTTCAGCTTTGTGACTTCTAGTTCCTTTGCAATCTTTAACCCGGCTATCAGAGCTTCATATTCGGAATCGTTGTTAGTGGCATGAAACTCCATTCGGATTGCATAGGTTATCAATCGTTTCTCGGGGGTTTCAAGCACTATTCCAGCGCCGGATCTTTCGTCGTTCCTAGCGCCATCAGTATACAATCTCCAGGCATTGGGATCGAAAAGTAACTTTGAAGGATCAACTTCCTCGTTTGCAATATCTTCTTCAGGGACAGTGAACTCTGCTATGAAGTCGGCTATCACTTGCCCCCGAATTGACCGTCTGGGCTGAAAGTTCAAATCAAATTGACTTAGCTCAATATTCCATTTGAGTAACCTTCCAGATGCCTCTGGTCTCTGTAGAACTTGCTTGAGTGGATGATCGGTGTATATGGTGATAGGATGTGCCTGAAAATAATGCCGAAGCTTTCTAGAGGCGATCAGTAAACTATACGCCAACTTCTCTATCCGTGGATAATTACACTCTGCTGCTGTCAATTTTTTGCTCACATAATACATAGGTCTTTGGACCTTATCCTCTTCCCTTACCAATGCTGAGCTGATCACATGGGATGACACTGCCAAATACATGAATAAATCCTCGTGATCTATTGGCTTAGATAAAATCGGAGGTTTCTCCAAGTGCCTGAGAAAATTCTGAAACGCTTCTACGTAGTGGGTGTCCATTTGAAGTGGCGTTTTCCTCGCTTTATTAATTCGAAGAATGGGATGCACTTATCCGTAGCCCTGGAGATAAATCTGCTCAATGCGGCCACTTTTCCGGCAAGGCTTTGCACATCCCTAATTTGCCTAGGTTCCTGAATGTCTCTGATTGCCGCGATCTGATCTAGATTAATCTCAATACCGCGGGAACTGACAATGAATCCCAAGAATTTTCCAAAAGCAACACCGAACGAACATTTGGTTGGGTTGAGTTTCATTCCGTACTTTCGAAGAATGCCGAACATCTCTGCCAAGTCAGTAGTGTGTTGAGAAGATTGCCTGGACTTAACCAACATATCGTCGACGTATACTTCCATTGTTTTCCTGATCTGGTTATAAAACATCCTGTTGACCAAACGTTGATATGTGGCGCCTGCATTCTTCAAACCAAAGGGCATCACCACATAACAATATAATCCCGGATCCATGATAAAACTAGTGTGCTCTTGATCTGGAGCATGCATCGGAATCTGGTTGTATCCTGAATAAGCATCCATAAATGAGAGAAGCTCGTGACATACCGTCGAGTCTACCAACTGGTCAATCCGAGGTAACGGGAAACTATCTTTTGGACAGGCTTTGTTCAAATCCGAGAAGTCGATACACGTTCGCCACTTCCCGTTGGCCTTCTTTACCAGGACTGGATTCGAAATTCAGTCTGGGTAGGTCGAGTCTCTGATAAATCCATTACTCTTTAGCTTTCCAACTTCTTCTTTCAAGGCAGCGGACCTCTCTAGGCCCAGCACTCGCCTTTTTTGCTTTACTGGAGGATGTTTAGGGTCAATGCTCAAGGAATGGCTCATGATTGATGGGGATATCCCACACATGTCCGCGTGGGTCCAAGCAAATACATCCAAATTGTTTTTTAAGAAATCCGTCAATTCTTTAGCAAGATTCGTACTTAACTGGGATCCAATCTTAAGGACCTTCTCCGGGTCACTGTCATCGATCGGTACATCCACAGTTGTCTCGTTAGGAGTCGCCATTCTGCCCCCGGGTTCTTGATCCTCTCTGGGATCTATATCCTCGGGCATCTCTCTGGGCGACTCTCCAACGACTATCCTCTTTGGTTGCTATAAGGTCTCCGCCCCCGAAGGGGGAGAGGTGCCTTTAGTTTCAATATCCCCTCCATTACGAAGTAACTTTAGTTCGGCAACATAACACGCTCGCGCAGCAACTTGATCCCCTCTGACGATACCAATGCCAGCTTCTGTGGGGAATTTCAATAACAAGCACCAGGGGGCTATACAGGCTCTGAACTTTGCGAGGGCCGGTCGGCCCAAGAAGGCATTGTAGGGCGATTCAACATCCAAAACCACAAAGGGAAGGATTCTCACTCTCTGGCGTTCTCCTTCCCCAAGTGTAACTGGTAACTCTACATAACCCATTGGAGCGGTGGATGCTCCGTTGAATCCACGGATCCATCCTTGGCAGGGCTTCAAGTCTTTTATTTCGAGATTCATCTGGTCAAAGGTCTTTTTGAAAAGAATATTGACGGAACTCCCGTTGTCTACTAGAACCTTATGAACAGTGGCTGGTCCAATGGGTACTGTAATTACAAATGGATCTTCAGTTGGAGCATGGACTCCGATGCTTTCTCGTTCTTGGAAAACAACATCATCGGTCATCATCTTTTGCTGCTTCACCGGGATACTGTCCTCGGGGTTGCTACACTCCCCTACCTCGAGGTGTTGTTTGGCTGCATTGACGTATTGATCCAACGCCTTGGAACTATGCCCGGCGAGAAAAAGTCCTCCGATTACGGTATTGATAACAATGTTCTTTCCCTTTTGCTGGGCAGTCGGCCTAGCAGCAAGTTGATTCTGGTTCTGATTCGAGGCCTGCACTGCTTGCCCCCTGTCCCTGGGCGTTACTCTGTATTCATCTAACTTTCCTTCTCGAAGCAGCCTTTCGACTACATCCCTTAGGTGACGACATTCATTCGTCGAATGGCCGTGAATCTGATGAAAGAGACAAAACTTCCCTGTTTCACGCTCTTTCTCTGTCGACTCTCTGGGAGGTGGCCTCTTATTCTGGAGGACTTCATACGCATCCATGAAGATGTTTTACAGAGTATCATTTATTGGTGTATAACTTTCAAAGGCCCTGGGACGAGTCCTCCTTTGGGAGTCGTTCCCTCGGTTCCTCTTCCGGTTGTTACCGTTACCATTATTATTGTTGTTACCTGGCTGACGACCACCCTGATTCTGATTTCCGACGTTTACTTCAACTTTCCCCGAGCTGTCTCCTGTCTGCTTAATGGCGACATTGCTCTGAATTTCCTCCTTATTGGCTGTTTTTGCTTTTCGGTTAACATATACCTCTTCCCGGCGTAAATGTACGTTAGCTTTCTCGTAGAATAACTCTCTAGTGTGGGCGGTTTGCCTGCCAGGTACCTCCCGAATTTAGTGTCCTTATCTACTCCATCAATCAGTGCTGCGACAACGGTCGGTTCATGGGGATCTTTAACCTCAGTAGCGGCCAAATTGAAACGATCCAGGTACACCCTTAAACTCTCGCCTGGTCGCTGCTTGACAAGGAACAAATCGATCACACTTTTTGTCTTCTGTGCGTAGATACGGAATTGTTCCACGAACTTCTCACTCAACTCCCTGAAGCTAGAAATCGATCTCGCCGGCAAACGAGTAAACCATAACAAAGCCACATCCTCCAGGAATATGGGAAACGCTTTGCACTTAACAGCGTCAGAGGCTGCGGCAGCGGTCATTGACCAAGAGTATCTCATCAGATGCTGGACAGGATCAGATCTTCCCGCGTATCGGTTCATTTGTGGCATGTTGAAACGCCTTGGAAAAGTCGCATCCAAAATATCATTAGTGAAAGGGGTGTGACTGCGGTCGATCCCCCAATCTTCATTTCGTTGTCCACGGCTATCTGCCAGAATCTGGTGGACCATGGCTGCGACATTTGCACTGGTCAAAGGAGGTTCAGGGTCAGTGCCTCTGGCCCGGCGGGGTTCTCTGATCTCTCTTCGGGGAGCCGTCGCAAAATCCGGGGCTCGAATAGGGCTTCGTTGCCCCCTATTATCATGAGTATGTGCGCAGCGACGGGGCTGAGGTAGTCTGTTATGCACAGGACTGTCCATATCTCGAGCCTTGGGAGCTGTAGCTTGATCATTCACATTACGGTTTGAGGGCCCCGCCCCAGCACTTCTTCTTCCTGTGATGGCAGGGTTCCGAACCGAAGCTGTTCTATGTTTTCGGCTCTCTCATACGGTCGTCGCGGAGGTCTCGGCGATTCTTCAGACGAAGAAGAATATAATGGGGGTGAGTGGACGAACCGGCGATGTTCTTTGCCTTGCTAGCTCATCAAGTCTTCTATCCATAGCAGTCAGATTTTGTCGCAGGACGGAGCTTTCCTGCCTTTGGGCAGCCAATTCATCAAACAACCTCTCCCACATTTCAGAAAAGCGAGAGAGATCCCCCTCAGTAACAGGGGCAGCAGGATCATATTGATCGTCATCACCTTCTCTTATGCGCAAAGAACTTGAGCCGGGTCGAGCAGAGGGGCCAGGACGATAGGAGCGAGCCATAGGCTCCTTTCCAGGTCGAGTTATGGTCTGATCATCAATTCGGATCGCTGCGGTTCGTGGGTGGCGGCTCGCAGTGCCCCCTTGAGGTCGACTCGCGGTCGAAGTGTGCGGAGGGTGCGAGACGTTCCCTCGGGATCGAGTAACAACCCCTTCAGCGGCCCGGATCGTCTCGTTATCATCGACTCGGAGCGTGGTGTCTTCATTGGATCGGTTCGCCCCCTGCGCTCCGCGATCCAGAGTTTCTTCATTGCCCAGCTCGTGCACACTCTCTTTAATCGTTTCGTTGGTCTGCGAAGCTTTAGATCTTTTTCCAGCCATGATATCTGAATCGCTGGAATCTTCAAAGAAGTCAATAGTGAAACTTTAGGATCGTTCTCTCAGTGAAAGCACCAAAATGTTAGATCAAAATTTGGACCTAACACCCAAATTGTTCTGAAGCTTATAGAGTTTCAACTGAAGAATGAGAAAAAAGGAAATAACACACAGAATTTATAGTGGTTCGGCGTTAACGAGCCTACGTCCACTTTATATATTATTAATTATACTTTGAAAGCTAATAAAATCAAGGATTTCTCTCAATATTTCAGTAGTTTGACAACAATGGCGGATTCAGTACTCAACATTGCCAAAAGATCCCAAAAAATGCCAAACTCAGGGCTATTTATAGCTGATTTTGTCAGGCGGGTCGTGATAACACGTGGCACAAATTCCGAGAACATCGGATTGCATCGCCTCCGTTGAAGAAATAGTCAAATTAGCCGTTGCGGACAGGTGTCGCGATCTCCCTGAAAATCGGATCGTGCAGGTGAGGAGAATCGGTCAGAATGACGGTTAGGGACACGTGTCGCTAGATCCGTGCGTCTCGGATCGCTGAAGACTTGCTCACGCTTGAATGGGTCAGAGGATTCGCCACGCATCAGGGAATCGGATCGATCAACACTGGGCAACAACAGATGCACGGATCGGATCGCCTGGATGCGTCGTTTCGCTGATGACATGGGGGCGATCCGTCGAGTCGCGATCCTACGTGGGTGATCCGTCGAGACGCGATCCTCCGTGGACGATCCGATAGCGTGCGATCCGTTCCTTCATATTCTTGGAGAACGTGGTTTCGTGCTTTCTTCTTATGAATGATCCTGGATGGCTTGGTCAAAAAGCGAGCCAACACAATCAATCAAAAATTAAATTTCACATGTGCCATTTTTGGCGATCTAATGTGAAATTCTTGGGTCATATTATTCTTGAAACTAGAATTTCTGTGGATCCTTCATAGATCGAAGTGATTGAAAATTGTAAGAGACTCTAGAATGTAACATAAATGCGTTGTTTCCATGGATTAAGGGCTACTACCGTTAGTTCATAAAAGTCTTTTTCAAAAATTTGCCTACCTCTCACATGTTTAACTAAAAAGAGAGTCAAGTAAATTTGGTCAGACAAGTGTGAAACCACTTTTCAAACATTAAAAGAACTCCTTTCCGATGCCCTCATTCTTGTGATTCCCAAAGGAACCAAGACTTGTTTGTTTACACCGACGCTAGCCGTGTTGGTTTGGGTGTCATTTCGTGCAAAAAGAGTCTGTTATTGCTTATGCTTCTAGGCAACTAAAGCCGATCGAAACTCAATATGCCACTTATGATTTAGAGCTCGCAGCTATCATTTTGCACTTTTTGTTTGGCATCGTTATCTTTTAGGATACAAGTTCGTTCTCAATACCAATCATAAGTCAATGAAATATTTGTTATCGCAAAAGGAACTTAACTTGAGATAACAACACTGGCTTGAGTTTTTAGCTTCTTATGATCTTGGTATTCTATATACTCCTGAAAAAGGAAATCGTGTTGCTGAAGCTCTTAGCCGAAAGCATCAAGTGATTGTATCTATGATGATTATGAGTGGAAAGATCTCGAAACTTTATCCACTTGCAAGATACAAAGCGGTGACTCCAATCCATGTCCCACTTCTGTGTTAGGAAGACTTAAGGCACATCCCTCTCTTTTAAATCGCGTACGTAAAGCTCAAAAGCTTGGTCCCGAATTGACTCGCATAAGTCAAAGTATTAGGGATAAGTCTTGTGTTGATGATTTAAAAAATTTTGATATTGATTCTCGTCGACGCATTCAAAAATTCGAACAACTTATTGTGCCAAGCCTTAGTGATATCTACATATATATATTTAGAGGATTCTCATTTTTCAATATTTTCAATTCATCCGGGCAGTGGAAAAATGTATGCGGACATGAAACGACTTTATTATTGGGAAGGGATGAAATATATAGCTAACTTTGTCAAACATTGCATTACATGCCAACTCGTTAAGGCTGAACACCAAAATCCCCATGAATTATTGCAACCTCTTGACATCCCCGTATGGAAGTGGGATCATGAGTCCATGGATTTTATTGACGGACTCCCTTGTTCTCTATTTGTCCACGATAGTTTATGGGTGAATGTGGATAGACTTACTAAATTCGCACTTCATTCGTATTCGATCTAATCGAACCGTGCTTCTCTTAGCCAAACTATATGTTAAAGAAATTGTTAAATTACATCTGGTCCCCGCTTTAATAGTTAGTGGTCGTGATCTATTATTTATTAATGGATTTTGGAAGAGTCTTTAAAAATTCTTTGGAATCGAAGCTTAATTTTAGTACCGCTTATCAACCTCGGTCCCATGGACAAACGAAGTTTGTGAATCAAATTCTTGAAGATCTTCTTTGTGCATGTGTGCTTGAGTTTGATGGAAGTTAGAAAAATCATATTTTCCTTGTTGAATTATCATGCAACAATAGCTTATAATTGAGTATTGGTATAGCGCTTTTCGAATCTCTTTATGGAAGGTCGTGCCATTCTACCTTGTTTTGGCTTGAAGCCAAAGAGAGACTTGATCTACGTCCAAATTTTATTCATGATTCCATAGAAAAGATTGATCTCAATCGCCATTGAATGAAAGTGGCTCAAAATCGGAAAAAATCCTATGCCAATAAACTAAGAAGGAAACTAAATTTTTCTTTGGGAGATCTTGTGTTTGTCCATATTTCACCCATGAAGGGTATTATAGATTTAGTCAATCAAAAAAATTAGCACCGAGGTACATTGGTCCTTTTCCAATTACTGAACGTGTCAGGCCATAGCTTACTGTCCTTCATTAATGGCTCAATTTTCCGCTACCCATGATGTGTTTAATCTTTCTTAACACCGAAAGTGGCTTAGTGATTCTAAATCTATTCTTAAGACGAATATAATTGAAGAAATCGAGATTTCACTGAATTTGACCTATGAGCAACTACTGTAACAACCCGAGATTCCAACAGACAGATTTTTTTTTTCAAAAATCCAATCTATCGAAACCCTAGTTGGGTGCTTTGGTATCCTGCAGAAAAAGACAAAGATAAAGAAATATGTCAGACCTCGTAAAGCATCTCACAGCAGAAGGAAATAAAGTATAATATTCAAATATTTCTTTACCTTATTAACAATACTGCTAAACCAGTATCCAAAGCTATACCATCTCCGCCATGAACCTAACCTGGAAGTATGTAATGAGGAGGGGGTAAGAACATAAGTTCTGTGTGACTGGACTTAGAATAAACTTCTGTATAATCCTACATATACCGTTCAGTTATATTTTCTTGCTTATTAGTTTATTCGCCATATTAGCTCTCTAGGCTATACTCATGTCCCACTAGTAGGTTAACCTATACAACTTATATGTAGATACCCCCAACTCGTCTAATCCTTTCCATGTATATATGCAGTCTCTTGTCGTATGTCGTACGGACTTCATCATGTAAATCTATACTACTTTAGTGTAGTGCCACCATTTTCGAAATCGTTTGGACTGCTACTCTCGATATTGCTAGATTCCATGTATCATCTAGATCTAATCTAAGGTTTACTATCGAGCGCTTCCTAGATTCAACCAGGGTTTACGCTACCCAGGGCCACTGGGGTTTATGCTACCTATTGAACGCTTCTCGGATTCAGGGTTTACGCGACCTAGGTCCAACTAGGGATTATGCTACCTATCGAATGATGCCCCCTAGTCAAGGACATGCTACCCAGAGCGATATGTGTTCCTAGACTTTCCCCACGTGCGTGTCGTGAATCGTTATTGATGTCTAGTTGCACAAGTCCTCTATATGTGCGGCCCGAGTCCCGTGGCAGCGCTAATCAAGAAACACGGAACTCAGTTGGGAGCTTTAAGTTATCTTCCGATGCAGATGCTAAGGCCTGTTTTTATCTATGTGTGGCTATGGTCCCACTTGACCCCTCCCTCAACTAATGAAAGGCACCCAAGAAAATCAAGAATGAGAACTATATGCAAGCCCCCTATGCCCCCACAAACCTATTGGCCAAATCTCACCCATAAATAGATAGCAAGTATATGGTCTGTTGGAGTTCTCCGCCTTTCCGCTTCACGTACTCGATTGACTCAAGATGGTAGGTAGATGACGACATGCTATCACAGGGCCAAACAAGTTATCGCCGCCTCACGCTGGTCCATCCTAGTCTTAAGGTTTCTTATACTGCAACCAAGGCATACTCTTGGTTCTTCTAATGCAGACCTTAACCTTTGTGAGCTCAGGAGGATCATCTGCAACCTCACAAAGGGATACCAAGAGTACCCTCACGTCCCCTCGAAGCCGCGTGCTTCGTAACCCAGACCGTTGGATCCTTCTTCATGATCAGATGGATGTTCACTCCTCCCCATGTTCTACTTGGTTTTCTGTTTACTACTTAGTTCTCTTAACTAAGGTTTACTACTTAGTTTCCTGAATTGTTCGTTTTCTTAACTAAGGTTTACTACTTAGTCCTTTTAACTAAGGTTTACTACTTAGTTTCTCTTAATCGTTCGTTTTCTTAACTAAGATTTACAACTTAGTCCTCTTAACTAAGGTTTACTACTTAGTTCCCTTTCGTTATTAACTTAGTTCTCTTAACTAAGGTTTATTACTTGGTTCTCTTAACCAAGGTTTGATACTTAGTTTCTGTTACATAGCTCTCTTAACTAAGGTTTATTACTTGGTTTTCTTAACCAAAGTTTGATACTTAGTTTCTATTACTTAGTTCTTTTTTAACTAGGGTTTACCTATGAATTCAAGCATGACTTAAATTATCTTTATCAAATGATAGTGTGTGGGTGTTCTCCCACATTTCCAGCTTAGATTAACTTATTTCATGGTATAAGTCGTCCTACCCTTCGAGTCTTGTATTACATCTTAAGTCATGTTCATTTCTTATCACTAGGATAAGTTTATCTATTATTTAATCTTATCATTCCCCACTTTTCCTTGCTTTGATACTATTATATTGGTTAAGTTTTCCCATGTGTCCAAGTTGACTTAACCCCTAATCACATATTCAATTCAACCCATGCGTAATGTCAAATTGGTCAAGTGTTATCCAGCAGTTCACGTTGACTTAACCCACCCATATATCGAGTCAAATTGGTTAATTGTTATCTAGCGGTTCACGTCGACTTAACCCACCCATATATCATGTCAAATTGGTTAAGTGTTATCTATCTGTTCGTGTTAACTTAACCTACCTATATATCATCTCAAATTAGTTAAGTGTTATCTAGCGGTTCACGTTGACTTAATCCACCCATATATCGAGTCAAATTGGTTAAGTATTGTCTAGTATTTCATTTTGAATTAATCTTACCATACTAGCATGTGTCATTCATAAATTATTAATGCCCAACCTCTTACATTAGACCTATTGTTGCAGTCACTGGATGTGTCGGTTGGTTCCGGGTAGGATTACACCACAACTCAATCTAACCTCGGGTTTCAAGCACGTTATGACTAACTTCTCACATTAGAACCTATTGTTTGCAGTCACTGGATGTGCTGGGCGGTTCCGGGCAGGATTACACCGCAAACTCATTCTAACCTCGAGTTAGCCACGTTTCATCTTTAGCATATTAACGAATTCACAAATATGTTCAAGTTCTTGTTATGCCACTAGTGTCAATTTTCATGTTATATTTCTAAACTTCAAATTTCTTTAACCAATCAAACCCAAATTTAATTAAAACACTCATGCCTCAAATTTTAGGTTTTTGAATTAGATTTCACAATTACATGAGACAAATTAAACTCAAACTTATCCAATTCCGATTAGGTTTCTAGTTTACCTATTTCTTCACCAAATTAGGATTTTTATCTTTAAATCATTTTTCCCCAAATCCCCTATTCAAACTTTATTTACCTTTCGCGTAAGTTACTCCAAATTACCAATTTCATGATCCTTTCCCCTTATTTCCTTGAATAATATAAATATATACTTTTCCAATTACCCCAATATTTGCAATAATAATCATTATGCCACAAACCCCAAATTACAGATTATACTCCTCGACTGCATAAATAGAATATCCCAATATTTCCATATTCCAACCATACGTATGTATAATAAGATTTCGTCTAGGTTCGAGATAACCTAGATCCAAAAATAAAAAGAGGAAGGAGAATAAAAGAACAATTATTATAACATGAATCTTGAATTGAATTTATAACTGGGGAATGATGAACGATAATAATACTATTATACAACAAGTTTATTATAATTCCACTCACCTTGGCTGGATTGGGAAAAATAAACGATTTGTTGATATAGAATGCTGATTTAATCTTCTTGTTTGATTTTTGGAGAAGAGCATGAATTGTTGATGAAGAACTTTGCTACTTGATTTGATTAAAATCCAAAGTTGATGAAGAACTTGCAATTTAATTTAGAGTTTTGGGGCGACGGCCATGTTTGGTTGAAGTTTCGTGGCATGGAGGCGTCCTAAGGAATTGTTATGAATTAGGGTTAGGTCTTGCTATGTATTTATAGGTGTAGAGAGTGTTTTAGAGCCCTTAGATTGACCTAGAAGCCATCATATTCGTACAACACATTAAAACATGTCACAGGAACGAAACTGCTTAGATCTGGGGAGGGGGGCAGGTCAACCCCCTGGTCGACCTGACCCCCAGGTCTACCTGCATGGTTGTTGGCGGGAAATTTCCCACCCAGTTGCCTAGGTCGAATTTCAAACTGTTTTGAATTTTAGCTGAATCTTCTAAAGGCCATAACTCTTTCCTACGAAGTCCGATTTATGCAAACTTGGACTCTATTCCAAGCAGAATTCCGATACGAACGCAATGGTGATGTCCGTTTTACTTAATTCATGATATTTAAATTAAGTACCCTTATATTATTGACTTTTCGGTTACACACACTGGTATTGAATTATTCTTTCCTTTTTCTTTCATGTATTAATTAATTTCCATTGTATATCACCATATTTGCCTATCTATGCATATATATATATACATTTTTAATTATATTAAAAATGCAGGGTGTTACATTCTCCCACCCTTAAAGAATGTTGTCCCCGAAATTCGATAAGAGTAAAATAGATAATCCCTCGCAACATCCAATTAGTGTTCATCCAATTCTTGCACCATTGTGCACATGTGCAAAGTGAATTACATCATAGCAAATCATGTATGCCTAATTTGGATCCACCTATATGCATGCAAACTTTAAAAACTTTTTTTTTCTTTTTTTTTCAAAACATGATGCTCACATCCTAAATATACTTGTAGTTCTATACGAATGCAATATTCTTGAAAAATCAAAATATTTTTCATCCAAGTCTTCCCATACTCTTATAGAATAAGAGCATAGTTCACCCAATTGTCGTATCCAAAACCCTACCTTCCATCGTTAAATTCGAAATTTAGAAAAATCTAATTTTCTAAATTCGATTTCCTTATGTTACGAAAAGATATAAAATGGAAAAATTCACATCCTCCATTTTTCTTTTCTAATGGTACTTGGATTTTTATATGACTATTCTATGAAGATTTCCTATTTTCCTATCCAAGCACAACCACACAAGAAAATTTTCTTCTCTTTTTCAACTTATCTTGGAAAAATTTCATATTTATTCATCTTTTTCTTAAGATTTTCATTTTCTTTTCCCGTCACATTTGTTGCCTTACTTAATTTATTGTTTCTTGTTAGTTAGGCTTTTCTCTTTCTTAGCTTATTTGACTTAATCCAATTACTAAAGTTTATTATTTCAAATAAGCTTTTTCTATTTTCAACTCAAACAGCATCCTACACAGCTACTACTATGGGCCAAGAATCTTAGGACTTTGTCATCTCAGACAATTGCGAGTCCACACAACAGGACCTACCCACTAACTTGCCCTTTACTACTTAGTAGTCACTACTAGTCCTTGTTGTGTATTACTAGCCTATCGTTTTTCTTTTTCTCTAGCAACAAACCTTGGTTTCTCAATGTTTATGCATTCTACGGGAAATTTTCCATTAGTTTAATATTAACTAATCCCTGACTGTAAATTGACAAGAGAGTAACTCCCTAAGTATTAACCCCGAAGACCGAAATCAACATCAGATTGACACTCAGAGAATTACTCAACTCAACCAATCCCCAGTTGGTTCTAATAGCTTTAACTTTATCTCATTCTTTCTAGGCCATAATCCTTAACTACTCCATTTTTAAAACATGGTTTGGCTTTCTTTCTTTTTATTACATTCTTCTTCCAAAAACTAAAAATGGTAAAACTTTTATTCTTTTCTCAAAAACTTGATTTTGCTAAACCATAAAAAAACATGTCACAAAATAAAATGCAAAACATTTTCTTCAAATCACAAAACTGGAGTAGACAAGGACAACTATCGAGGTTACATTGCTCCTATTTACAATGTTAGCTTTGGCTGCTAAGGTGCAAGCATCTACTCTATTCTTACACTCTACCGCTTATTTTGTTCACCCAACAAAAATTTCTTTTTAAAAAAATAATCAAAATTTATTGTTAACAGAATAGAGATTTCAAAACTTCTTTTCAATCCTTTCATACATGAAAACTAGCGAGCTATACATGCTCTATGATATTTACCTTTTCATGAGAGAATTCTTTTAAAACAAGAAATCATTGTTTTACCAAAATATACACCACTTTACTTTAAAAACCCAACATGCATTTACCAAAATACTTTTAAGATTAAATCTTGGAAAAATACCACAAACTCTTTTACAGATTCAAGTTCTTAAAAGCTTATCATTGGGTTAGACTCAAAGCGGGTCTTCAACTCACTAGGCTTTCCCAGGCACTTTCGCGAATTCAATTCTCTCGACTATACATATTCCTAATCCATTTTTCATTTTTCAATCTTTTCTAGTTTCTAAGGTTACACTTCTAAACCCACTACTCTGAAATACTAACATTTCAGTTTCCATCCTATGGGATATTTTCTTTCTCTAACATCAAGTCATATTGTACACTTTCCATCCAAACCACCTAAGGGTCTTAAAATTTCAAGGTCCATTCCTTTACTGCACAAGATAGCTATTCCAACTCTTTCCATAACTAGTGGGCTACTCTATGGATTTAGGTTTATATATATAATATTTGTATTTTAGAAAATACAAATACGTTCACTAATTATCTCCCTAAGATCACTAAACCAAAGCTCTGATACCAGATGTAACAACCCGAGATTCCGACAGACCGATTTTTTTTTCAAAAATCCAATCTATCAAAACCCGAGTTGGGTGCTCTGGTATCCTACAAAAAAGACAGAGATAAAGAAACATGTCAGAACTCGTAAAACATCTCACAACGGAAGGAAATAAAGTATAATATTCAAATATTGTTTTACCTTATTAACAATACTGCTAAACCATTATCCAAAGCTATACCATCTCCGGCATGAACCTAAACTGGAAGTATGTAATGAGGAGGTGGTCAGAACATAAGTTCTGTGTGACTGGACATTGAATAAACTTTTGTATAATCCTACATATACCGTTCAGTTATATTTTCTTGCTTATTAGGTTATTCGCAATATTAGCTCTCTAGGCTATACTCATGTCCCACTAGTGGGTTAACCTAATACAATGTATATGTAGATAACCCCAACTCGTCTAATCCTTTCCATGTATATATACAGTCCCTTGCCATATGTCGTACGGGCTTCATCATGTAAATTTATACTACTTTAGTGTAGTGCCACCATTCTCGAAATCGTTTGGACTGCTACTCTCGATCTTGCTAGATTTCGTGTATCATCTAGATCTAATCTAAAGTTTACTATCGAGTGCTTCCTAGATTCAACCAGGGCTTACGCTACCCAGGGCCACTGGGGTTTATGCTACCTATTGAACGCTTCTCGGATTCAAGGTTTACGCGACCTAGGTCCAACTAGGGATTATGCTACCTATCGAACGATGCCCCCTAGTCTAGGACACACTACCCAGAGTGATATATGTTCCTAGACTTTCCCCACGTACGTGTCGTGAATCGTTATCGATGTCCAGTTGTACATGTCCTCTATATGTGCGGCCCGAATCCCGTGGCAGGGCTAATCAAGAAACACGGAACTGGGCCGGGAGCTTTGAGTTATCTGCCGACGCAGATGCTAAGGTCTGTTTTTATCTGTGTGTGGCTATGGTCCAACTTGACCCCTCCCTTAACTAATGAAAGGCACCCAAGAAAATCAAGAATGTGAACTATACTCAGGCCCCCTATGACCCACAAACCTATTGGCCAAACCTCACCCATAACTAGATAGCAAGTATATGGTCTGTTGGAGTTCTCCACCTTTCCGCTTCACGTACTCGATTGACTCAAGATGGTAGGTAGACGACAACGTGCTATCACAGGGCTAAACAAGATATCGCCGCCTCACGCTGGTCCATCCTAGTCTTTAGGTTGCTTATATTGCAACCAAGACATACTCTTGGTTCTTCTAATGCAGACCTTAACCTCTGTGAGCCCAAGAGGATCATCTGCAACCTCACCGAGGGATACAAAGAGTACCCTCACGTCCCCTCGAAGCCGCGTGCTTCGTAACCCAGACCGCTGGAGCCTTCTTCATGATCAGATGGATGTTCGCTCCTCCTCGTGTTCTACTTGGTTTTTCTGACTAAGGTTTACTACTTAGTTCTCTTAACTAAGGTTTACTACTTAGTCTTTAGGTAGACGACAACGTGCTCGATTGACTCAAGATGGTAGGTAGACGACAACGTGCTATCACAGGGCTAAACAAGATATCGCCGCCTCACGCTGGTCCATCCTAGTCTTTAGGTTGCTTATATTGCAACCAAGACATACTCTTGGTTCTTCTAATGCAGACCTTAACCTCTGTGAGCCCAAGAGGATCATCTGCAACCTCACCGAGGGATACAAAGAGTACCCTCACGTCCCCTCGAAGCCGCGTGCTTCGTAACCCAGACCGCTGGAGCCTTCTTCATGATCAGATGGATGTTCGCTCCTCCTCGTGTTCTACTTGGTTTTCTTGACTAAGGTTTACTACTTAGTTCTCTTAACTAAGGTTTACTACTTAGTTTACTGAATCGTTCGTTTTCTTAACTAAGGTTTACTACTTAGTCCTCTTAACTAAGGTTTACTACTTAGTTTCTCTTAATCGTTCGTTTTCTTAACTAAGGTTTACAACTTAGTCCTCTTAACTAAGGTTTACTACTTTGTTCTCTTTCTCATTATTTACTTAGTTCTCTTAACTAAGGTTTATTACTTGGTTCTCTTAACCAAGTTTTGATACTTAGTTTCTGTTACTTAGCTCTCTTAACTAAGGTTTATTACTTGGTTCTCTTAACCAAGGTTTGATACTTAGTTTTTGTTACTTAGTTCTCTTTTAACTGGGGTTTACCTAAGAATTCAAGCATGACTTAAATTCTCTTTATCAAATGATAGCGTGTGGGTGTTCTCCCACATTTTCAGCTTAGATTAACTTATTTCATGGTATAAGTCATCCTACCCTTCGAGTCTTGTATTACATCTTAAGTCATATTCATTTCTTATCCCTAGGATAAGTTTATCTATTATTTAATCTTATCATTCCCTTATTTTTCTTGTTTTGATACTGTTATATTGGTTAAGTTTGCCCATGTGTCCAAGTTGACTTAACCCCCAATCACGTATTCAATTCAACCCACGCTCATGTCAAACTGGTTAAGTGTTATCCAGTACTTCACGTTGACTTAACCCACCCATATATCGAGTCAAATTGGTTAAGTGTTATATAGCGGTTCACGTTGACTTAACCCACCCATATATCATGTCAAATTGGTTAAGTGTTATCTTTCAGTTCTTGTTAACTTAACCTACCTATATATCATGCCAAATTGGTTAAGTGTTATCTAACGGTTCACGTTGACTTAACCTACCCATATATCGAGTCAAATTGGTTAAGTGTTGTTTAGTATTTCATGTTGACTTAACCTTACCATACTAGCATGTGTCATTAATTAATTATTAATGCCCAACCTCTCACATTAGACCTATTGTTGTGGTCACTGGATGTGCCGGTTGGTTCCGGGCAGGATTATACCACAACTCAATCCAACCTCGGGTTTCAAGCACGTTATAACTAACTTCTCACATTAGAACCTATTGTTTGCGGTCACTGGATGTGCCGGGCAATTCCGGGCAGGATTACACTGCAAACTCATTCTAACCTCGAGTTAGCCATGTTTCATCTTCAGCCTATTAACGAATTCACAAATATGTTCATGTTCTTGTTATGCCACTAGTGTCAATTTTCATGTTATATTTTTAAACTTCCCATTTCTTTAACCAATCAAACCCAAATTTAATTAAAACACTCATGCCTTAAATTTTAGGTTTTTGAATTAGATTTCACAATTGCATGAGACATATTAAACCCAAACTTGTCAAATTCCGATTAGGTTTCTAGTTTACCTATTTCTTCAACAAATTAGAATTTTTATCTTTAAATCATTTTTCCCCAAATCCCCTAGTCAAACTTTATTTACCTTTTGCATAAATTACTCCAAATTACCAATTTCACAATCCTTTCCCCTTATTTCCTTGAATAATATCAATATATACTTTGCAATTACCCCAATATTTACAATAATAATCATTATGCCACAGACCCCAAATTACAGATTATATTCCTCAACTGCATAAAATAGATTGTGCCCAATATTCTCATATTCCAACCATACGTATGTATAATTAGATTTCGTCTAGGTTCGAGATAACCTAGATCCAAAAATAAAAGGAGGAAGGAGAATAAAAGAACAATTATTATAACATGAATCTTGAATTGAATTTATAACTTGGGAATGATGAACGATAATAATACTATTATACAACAAGTTTATTATAATTCCACTCACCTTGACTGGATTAGGGAAAATAAATGATTTGTTGATGTAGAATGTTGATTTAATCTTCTTATTTGATTGTTGGAGAAGAGCATGAATTGTTAATGAAGAACTTTGCTACTTGATTTGATTAAAATCCAAAGTTGATGAAGAACTTGCAATTTAATTTAGAGTTTTGGGGCGGCGGCCATGTTTGGTTGAAGTTTGGTGGCATGGAGTCGTCTTAAGGAATTGTTATGAATTCGGGTTAAGTCTTGCTATGTATTTATAGGTGTAGACAGTGTTTTAGAGCCCTTAGATTGACCTAGAAGCCATCAGATCCGTACAACACATTAAAACGCGTCACAGGAACGAAACTGCCCAGATCTGGGGGGGGGAGGTGTAGGTCGACCCCCTGGTTGTCCTGACCCCTAGGTCGACCTGCCTGGTTGATGGCGGGAAATTTCCCGCCCAGCTTCCTGGGTCGAATTTCGAATTGTTTTGAATTTTAGCTGAATCTTCTAAAGGCCATAACTCTTTCATACGGAGTCCGATTTACACAAACTTGGACTCTATTCCAAGTATAATTCAGAGACGAACGCAATGGTGATGTCTGTTTTACTTAATTCCTGATATTTAAATTAAGTGCCCTTATTTTATTGTCTTTTCCGTTACACACACTGGTATTGAATTAATCTTTCCTTTTTCTTTCATGTATTAAGTAATTTCCATTGTACATCACCATATTTACCTATCTATGCATATATATATATATACATTTTTAATTATATTAAAAATGCGGGGTGTTACACAACCCATCTGTGTTGTTGCAATGGAAGTTAAATGCCTTTGCAACAAATACGTTCATCTTGTGAAAGTCCAATGGTCTTTTAATCCTAAGGATTGTTCTTGTGAATCTAGGGAATCTATCGAGCAAATCTATCTGGACTTACTCTCTGTACTTCCAGAGGTGAATCTCTCGATTTAATCTAAATTATGTCGATTTATAATGAGTTTATAACTTATAAACTTATTAGACATTAAACGAATTAGTTAAATTTAAAACGAGCTCGCCACAAAGCGGCAATTCGTAATTTTGAGATTTGGTATTCAAATGAGTATAAATTATCCAATACATGTCAGATTTCTTTGAAATAAGAATCATCTGAATATACTGGATTGTAGTTTTCTTATGAAAGAGAAAGATCTCAAATCCATTGTATGGATTTTGACGTATGTCCAAATCAAATTTTCAAAAAAATCACAGAGTGGTAGTTGGCGATTTAAATTTTTATTTAATTAATATTGTGGAAGTTCTGAACGTTGAAATGAATTCTAACTTCTTACGCGGTTGTTGCTTTTGAGTTCGTTCTTAAATGATTGTCAAAATGCAATTTTTTAAGTGGGAAGTCTGTAACAACCCGCGTATTTTATGAAAATATATTTAAATATTTTGTTTAAATGTAATATAGTTAACTGAGTATTAGTCCTAAAAGTCACTTCTTGCATACACATGAATTTGGACTCGGCAATGAGTTGAAAATGTTGTTTATGATTTTTAAAAGTATAAACATCGATATGTTTGGATTAAGTGAATTTTGGGGCTTTGCTTAGGGATTGGTTTAGGCCATTATCCTTATGTTCACAATTCCTACTTAACTACTCCACCTACCTCCCCTTTCATTAACTCTTCATTCATTCTTAAACTTCCAAACCCTTAAGGAAGAGGAAATTAATATTCTAAGCTCCAACCTTATAAATTATAGTGATATCTTAGCAACTCCAAGGAGAAACTTAAGCAAGTCATCTCTATCTTCTCCACCTTGATTCCCTTCTAATTTTTTTGGGATTTTAACCTGATTCTTGGAATTACTATATATTTGAGTATAGGTTAAAGATTAGTGGGTTATATCCATGGAGAGCTTGATTTGGCTAAGTCTTGATTCATCTCTTTGCTTGCAACAATCAAAGGTCAGTTCTTAGAGAAATAACATCTATGCCTCAATATATATGCTTGTCTAGTGTGCATTTAACACGTTTGTATCGTGTATATATTATGTGAATTAAGTGGATGGGTGTGAACATTCCATTTCATGAGTTTTGAATTCGATTATATATGAATATTAGTGTATATCTTTGTGTGTATGTATGCTTATGTTTTCATATTGTTTCGGCAAGCTTTAAAGCCTCGTTTTCCCTCAGTTAGTGCTATAAGCCTTTAAGTGTCATCCGAAATCAACATGAGCTCGATGCCTAGGCAAACAAGTGCCAGGCCAATATTCAGAAGTTTGAATACATAATTCAGACGTTTGACCTACTACTGATATTATAAAAATTGTGCATCTGTATTTCAGACAGCTGAATGAATATTTCAAACTTCTGAATACAGATTCAGATAGCTGATTTATTCCATTCAGATGTCTGAAACTCATAGCAAGAAAATGGTTTCTGCTATTTTAATTCAGACGTCTGAATTATAATTTCAGACAGCTAAATTGTTATAAAATGTATATCTAGCCCTTTTTAACAATATTTCGAGTTTTATCGATTACTTTTTCTCTAGATGGACTTCTATTGCAAATTTAGAGTTAATGACCTATTTCCTTGATTTTTAAATTGTTCGTCATGAACGATTTTCTATAATCGATATTCTTGAGATTTAATTTACGTGTCATAACATGAATTTTGAACTTGATCGTTATTGCGATCAAGAAAAATGCCACTTCAAACAATAACGTATTTTTATATTATTAGTAGATACCAAACTTTTTACAATAACAATTTCCATTCCTACTTAATTCTATGAAGTTATTTTATAAACTGTCGATAAATTTATTTGTACGCATTTATATAACTCTTTTCTCTCAATCGTATGAGAAATCCAATTAAACATCTTAGTAAAAACAGGGACTATGAACCCTTTCATTTGTTTCGACGGTTAGTCCTTGGACTCGTTCGATTGAAAACTGTGGCAGTGATCGTGTTATGTTCTTTTTAGTGATTATAAAAATCATTCTTAACTATTCTAGTAGAGCAAGTGGTTATAGGAAATGTAGCCCAACTCTTATAATTACTAGCTTGGAGTAATTTACACTACTTGGGATCAATTGCGATCTTTTCATGATTTTTTGTATTTTGATGATCTTTGGGTCATCCTGAGGAATTTTGGTTCAATTTAATGAGTTTATGACCCGCGGTCTTCAGACCCTCTGTGGAGCTTCAGTTCAATACTATTGGCTAGCTACCTAGAGATCGCATCTCATTTTATATACATGTATTGGTGAGTCTTTGGGCTCTTGTCTTATGATAGGTTTCCCCATATTGTGGTTTTATAGATTTCTAATTTATTTATTTCTGGAATTTGAGTTTATTAATATTGTGCAATTAATCTGAGTTTTATTGATAATGTGTTATCAATTTTAGAGTTGATTCAATATGAGTTATCATTTCTTTTGAGTAGCTACATAGTTTTGAATGAGGTATTTTATATCTCTGATATAGAGTCTTGAGATATACTGTAGGTTTTTCTGAGCCTCACCCCTGTGTATGCCATTGTTATTATTACTTATATATGTACATTTATCTATATCTCTTGTTTAATCCCATTTTATGAGATAAGTACAACTAAACTGATTCATTTATTATTTATTTTCTTATAAATAATACTCAGATCCGACCGATGTGTTGCAAGTGCTTCCACATGACTTCTAGTAGAACCCAGTTCTTGACCTTCGGCTTACTACTCTAAAGTTGTAGTTATGATGATATGTATATGAGATAGAGACTCATTATGTAAATATTCTTTTTGATAGCACCTGCATCTATTCTTATGGTGCACAATAGATCTCATTGACCATTATCTTTGTGTACACACTTATGTGAGATATTCATGTCCATTTAATCCTTAGTGATGTGGATATCTGTGTCTGATTCTAATTATATTGTTATGTATTTTATATTGCTTCCCAATTATATATAGTCACTTTATAGTGGATTTGAACTTGAATTAGACGTGTCGGATTTCCCCGTGAGAGTTGAAAAGTAAGACTGGATTATCCGATAGGTTTAACACCTGTTCGAAGCTAATATATTGATGGTCGTTCCTCAATAACCTTATTCTTCAGTTTTGTTGACATCACTACTTGTAATGACCTTGGCTAATGCATATATAGAGGTAGGGCGTTACACAAATCATAGCCAAGTCCAATGGTGGTGTAGACGGTGCTAGGAGGAGAGGATGGTTTGGTGGATAACGGCTTCATGGATGTTGCGTGGAGATAAGATGGAGTGGAAGCAAATAAATAGAGGAGTAGCATAGGGTAGAGCTACTGAAGTGGAGGAGACTGAGGAAAAAGATTGGGCATGGATCGAGTAGGACAAGTTGATGAAACGGAAAGGTGGAAGCATAGAAATGGTGATGAGGAAGAGATTTGAGAAAAGTGAGAAGGGAGGTAGGAGGCCAATCCAGATCAGTGCGATCTTCATCAATGAACTTCTTGGTCGATCCAGATTGGTAGAGTGGTTAGCCAATTCGAATAGCTGATTTAAATCGGTGTAGTGACCACCACCCTTTTGCAAGCTCATTCATGAGATGTCATTTAGACCTGGTTAGTTTGCCAAGAATGATGAGTCCTTCGCACATGAACTGCATATTTAAACTCTGAACTTTGACATTTAGGATTAGAGCATATCTGTACTAACATATGAGCATGACAAAGGACCTGCACATGACTATGGATTGCCCTAATGACTGAGTGTCATTCCCTGTGAAATATCCGGTATTCAAGTACTAGTGATTAGTACTCGATGAGACAGTCAGAAATTATGGTTAATCCAGTTGGTGCTCAGAGAATGTCTTAAATATTTGTCTTTGTAAACATTGTTGTACATGTCTTTGCACTACACTGAACACACCGCACTAGTGAATGCACCGTTTATAAATGTTGATCACTCTAATTGGTGATATTTATTAAGCAGTATTGCAAGATGAGAAAGAGATATCACATGAGATCAAATAATGTAGAAGCAAAGAAAGATGTCATGTACAAATCAGGATCTAGCTAGGCTACCGGTTAAACAACGATGCATCAAGATACCAAATGTAGATATATGAAGAGTAGCAAGTGGTCTCGCCAAATGAGGAGCTCGTTTTCAATGGTGGCGCTAGTGAAGATGAAGTAGCCATAGTTGCTTCCGCCCTTGGCACTCACACATGATTGATTTTCTTGGACAATCTTACTGATTTGTGGCCTTTTGTAATAGATGAATCAAAATTCAAAAGTGTAACAACCCGGAAAATCTGGGCCAGTTTAAAATTTTTATTTTGGCAATTTTAGCGAATTTAGATTATTTAAAATGAATTATTTTAAATAAAAACGACGAGAAATTTATTTTGAATATAAATCGATCGCATATATTATATACGTCGTCGTTAGAATATAAATAATTATATATAATTATAAATAGAATTGAAAATGGCGCGGTAGTTCGATAATTCGATTTCAAACTTCAATTGAATGTACCGGGTGCAAAACAATCCGGATTTTAGTGAAACAAAAAATAATGGAATCTAATAGTGAATATCTTTCCAACGAATCCGAAAAATCAAGATTTCATATCGGGAAGCAAAAGATATGTCCAGTTGAAAATTCTGAATAGTCGCTATGGAATTCAGGCCCTTAAAAATGGACATTTTGCAAACGACCTCGGATTTCGACGAAACCAGTTTTGTTGGGTCCGCAGTGTCAAGTTATTGCTAGGTTTCAAATTTCGTAATTTTTCGAATCAATATGTGAGCGTGGCAAAGGAAAACGCGTTTGACCAGTTTCAGTTGATTTTAATCGACTGGAAATTGGCCATTTTTCTAACGGTCTCAGAATTCGACGAAACTAGTTTTGTTAGGACCGTATCGTCAATACGAAGCTAGAAAATATTTTTCCGGAATTTTTCTAGTTCGCATGTGACCCCGGTAATTTGAAATGTACGTTTAAAATTCAATATAGTGATTTAAATGAAAATTCAAAAGGAAACCGATTGTAACGATCAAACCAGCTTGCGATACATATCCCATTGTGTTCGGAATGGGGGTTAAACGCTATGGACGACAGGCGGTGGGCCTCGTTTAGGGGTCGTACGTAAAAGGTCAACTCTTTGCTAAATATAATAATTAAATAATAAATAAAAAAAAAAAAAAAAGAAAAGAAACTCTTCCCTTCCCTCCTTATCTCCCGCTTGGCCCCCCCTTTTTTTTTTATTTCTATTCAGACAAGAGAAAAGAAAAAAAAAAAAAAACAACAAAACCTAAATCGCCAGCCCCCCCCCGCGCACGAACTCCGACGAAGCCCCCCCTGGAGCGCCGCCGCCCCCCTCAAGACCGCACCACCGATCGAAGACCCAAGCCGCCTCCATCGCTCGAAGCATCGCCTCCCAGTTCGACGCTGAAGCCGCCGCCCTCGAGAAGCCTTGCCGCCGCCGATCTGCGAGAAACCCCCCCCCCCTCGGTACGTTTTCTTTCATTTTATTTTTTTAGTTTATTTTTGTTTTAAATTTTGATTTTAAAACATTTAAGAACTGATTTTGAAAATGATTTTTAAACTGTTTTTATAAAAGAACTTTAAAACTGAATTTTTAAAAGTATTTTAAAACTGAACTGAATTTTCTAAAAGAATAAAACTGCATTTTCTAAAAGAATAAAACTGCATTTTCTAAAAGAATAAAACTGTTTTTGAAATAAAAAAATAGAAAACTGATTTTATAAGCAAATAATAAACTGATTTTAAAAGCATAATAAAAACTGATTTTTATATGAAATTAAAACTGGGTTTTCTTATTAGGGAAAAAAAAGAAAAAAACTGATTTTATTTTGAACTTTAAAATAGGAAAAAGGTTTAATCTTTTAGTAGAAAAAGATTTGAACTTGCACAAATAAAAATCATATTTTTATATGTTGAAAGTCGAAATAAAAATCATATTTTTATATGTTGAAAAATCATATTTTTATATGTTGAAAGCAAAAGTAAAAATCATATTTTTATATATTGAAAGCAAAAGTAAAAATCATATTTTTATATATTGAAAGCGAAGTCAAAATCATATTTTTATATATTGAAAGCGAAGTCAAAATCATATTTTTATATATTGAAAGCGAAGTCAAAATTCGATTTTTATATATTGAAAGCGAAGTCAAAATTCGATTTTTATATATTGAATAGCGACGTCAAAATTCAATTTTTATATATTGAATAACATAGTAAAAATTCGATTTTTACGTATGTAGTGAAAGCAGCAACGAAGGTGACAAAGAGGCGAAACGACGAAGACTTCTGCAAATGAAGAGCCGTGGAGCTAGGATAGCTATATGTGAGAATTTCTCACCTTTCAATTTATTTTCTAGTTATATATATATACTAGGATGCAGACGGTGCTTAGTAGCACCCGACACCCGTCCACAGACCATGGACTTGTTTGTTTGGCTGTTTGGTTATTGATTGTGATATTGGTTTGAATGTGGTTTGTGGTGTGGAAAATCGAATCGATAAATTGGTTAGGAGTAGACGTGCGCCGTTATAAGGCGAAGGAGTAAGGCTAGGTTAGACCCTTACTCCAAATTTTGTGGTTTGCAAAATGAAATTGATTTGATTGATGAGTGAATGGCGTGGGCCTTCACTAGACCGGGGATAAGGCTAGGCCTTGTCCCGTTTCTAGTATCGTGCCGTTATGCCGCCGAAATTTTCTAAAATAAGTTAGAAAAATAAAAATAGCATTTTATTTAAAGAATGAATTGAATAGAAATTCATAGGTTGAAATAAAATGTTTTATCGTTAAAAATATAATTTTTAACGTGAAGTGAATAAAATAAATATTCATTTACAAACCAGACGGTTTGTTTATGTACACCTATTTGAATGACATTGATTGGGACGATAAATTTTACACATCGCCTAACTGCACAAATAAAAATCAGTGTTTGATTGTTTGAAACCCCACACGGGTGTTAGGATGAAATTTGAAGTTCACTCATCCTGATTGATTAAACATGTCGATCGATTGATTGACAGGCTGTTATAAGCGTTGAATATCTATATTTGATGCTTATACAGTGTAGTGCACTTTGGTTGATGGTTGATTATTTTCAATGCTATTATATACATGTGTTGTATGAAAATCCATATAATTAATTTTATATGGTAATTGATTGGGCCTCATTCCAGTTTTGAAAAAGAAATATTTGAAAAAGAAATATTCGAAATAGAATATTTGAAAATAAAGGAATATATGAAGCCGTGTTGATTAGATTGACGCCATTTTGACGTGAACGATATTTATATCGATTTTAGAAAACGAATTCAAAATGAATTGAAAACGAATTCAAAATGAATTGAAAACGATTTCGAAATGAATTGAATTGAAAACGAATTCAAAATGAATTGAAAACGATTTCGAAATGAATTGAATTGAAAACGAATTCAAAATGAATTGAAAACGATTCCGAAATGAATTGAATTGAAAACGATTTCGAAATGAATTGAATTGAAAACGATTTCGAAATGAATTGAATTGAAAACGATTTCGAAATGAATTGAATTGAAAACGATTTCGAAATGAATTGAATTGAAAACGATTTCGAAATGAATTGAATTGAAAACGATTTCGAAATGAATTGAATTGAAAACGAATTCGAATTGAATTGAAAGCGAAGTGAAATAAATTCAAATTGAATTGAAATTTGAATTGAATAGAAATGGATTTTAAAACGAATTTATAAAGAAGAATTCAATTTTGATTTGAATTGAAATGGAAGTTGAAAATGTTTTTGAAACGAATTCAAAACTATTTATATAATTCGTTTTAAATAGAAATCGACGATATATATATTATATATATTATATATAATATAATGGCCTGAATAGAACGCGCCGCGCCGCGGCAGTTCGCGAATTTCGACCATTTATTTCAAACGGGCATTACGGGAGATCCGACCGTCGGATTCTCCTAAAACCGGAACCGTTGGGTTCGTATCGAAAAGAGCTTTCTAACGAATGTGAGAAATTTGAAATCTAACGGTTGGATTTGGAGACACGTCCAAATCAAATTCGAAAAAGGTCGCTGTAAGTGCAGTTCGATGGCCATTGATGGAAATCGACTGTACGGGCCTTGATAAAATTATTAAAAATAGTAATAATTTGTGTAAAATCATAAGAAATGATTTGTGAAAGTTTGGGATGAAAAACTCCATATTTGAAAAGATAAAAATAGATTTTTATCGAAATGAACTAGTTTTGAACTAGAATTATAATTCTATTTATTTTTAAATAAATAAATTGAATTTGAAATGGTTTTGAAAATAACCAAAATTTCCAATGATTGCATTGGAGTGGATTTGAATCGAAATTGTCTTCGGAATATTTCGATGATTGGAATTCGTGATTATACAGGTGTTGTTATGGAAATTTGAAAGATATCTATATTTATATCGTTATTTCCAATACGACATTTGTTAGTCGTAGAATTCGATATTGAATATAAGCCGATATATTTTCTATTCAGAGCCTTGTATTGAATATCGAATGTGATTTGGGTTTGTCGTGAATGGTGTCTTCACTAACACTGTTCTTGAACCCAGTTGAGAAAAGATTAAATCTTTTTATTTAGATTTAATGAAGTGTACCAATTAAATGATATTTAATTGGAATTGAATTGGTATTGATTTTTGGGTTTATCGTGAACAGTGTTTTAAATAACACTTGTTCTTTAACCCGATAATTAATCGAATGTGATTTGGGTTTGTCGTGAATGGTGTCTTCACTAACACTGTTCTTGAACCCAGTTGAGAAAAGATTAAATCTTTTTATTTAGATTTAATGAAGTGTACCAATTAAATGATATTTAATTGGAATTGAATTGGTATTGATTTTTGGGTTTATCGTGAACAGTGTTTTAAATAACACTTGTTCTTTAACCCGATAATTAATCGAATGTGATTTGGGTTTGTCGTGAATGGTGTCTTCACTAACACTGTTCTTGAACCCAGTTGAGAAAAGATTAAATCTTTTTATTTAGATTTAATGAAGTGTACCAATTAAATGATATTTAATTGGAATTGAATTGGAATTGATTTTTGGGTTTATCGTGAACAGTGTTTTAAATAACACTTGTTCTTTAACCCGATAATTAATCGAATGTGATTTGGGTTTGTCGTGAATGGTGTCTTCACTAACACTGTTCTTGAACCCAGTTGAGAAAAGATTAAATCTTTTTATTTAGATTTAATGAAGTGTACCAATTAAATGATATTTAATTGGAATTGAATTGGTATTGATTTTTGGGTTTATCGTGAACAGTGTTTTTAAATAACACTTGTTCTTTAACCCGATAATTAATGGAATGAGATTTTGGGTTTATCGTGGATCGTGTTTTAAATGACACTGATTCTTTAACCCAGATAATGATTAAAACTAAGTGGAGTTTTAATGAATCTTTAATTAGATTGAAAAGATCGAGAATGGAGTATCACCAGTTTTGCTCCAGGCGATAGTTAAATCTTTAATTAGATTTGAATGTGAAATTTAGAAACTAACTGGCGGTTAGCCAAGCAGAATGGTTTTCTGGATATTGATCTGATGTTGGTTTCGGCCTTCGGGGTTAATATTTGGGGAGTTATTCTCTTGATTAATTTACGGTTAGTGACTAATGAATTGGAATGAGGCGTATGTTGTGTTTGTGTAACACTTACTTAAAATATACGCGAGTTATTCGGAAAGACCGGGTTTATCCCATTCTGAATAACTGATACGACGATAAGTCGAAGATGAAGACGATGGTCGAAGACCGGAAGTCTTCACGTCGTTTGGGTGATAACTGATGATCTTGATTGGGCTGTACACCCAAGAAGATGGAAACAGTTAGTGATCGTCCAGACGTACTTGGAGATCGATGGATATGCGGGGTACTAGGTGCCTCCGGTTTCGTTCAGACCCAGAACGGACTTGTAAATGGACTGTGTGTCTGACATCGGATTTCATTCTGTGTGACTGATATCGGTTGCATAGGATGGTTTGCCTGTGTGGCATGCTAAGATGCAAATGATCAAGGCTTCTGTTGAAAAGCAAAGTCTTGTGGTGATGATCAAAGCACGGCCTTTGTGGCGTAGCTTTGTGTAACGTTTACCTCGCGTGTTTCACACCAGGTATGAACCAAAAACGGGAGACGGACCTCAGGGAGGACTTGCGTTTCTTTCTAGCTAGAAGTGGCGTCAGTGGTTTTACACGCCCTGACGAGTTTGACTTATGTGGTTGTTGCTGTTGCGAGGCGCCTCGGTTATATCGGTTTCGGCCGAATGCATTCTGGTCGGCTGACGGACCAGACTTACACCCCATAGGGTGGGGAGACGTATTGTTCAGGCATAATAATCCACTCCGTGTGGACCGGCCCTGACGATCCAAGGCTTGCCTGCGCGCTTGCCTGAGACATGGGCTAGATTGTCTCGAATCGGTTGAGGACTATCTTTTGCCTCGGTTCATAGATGGAAACCCAATTTCCAAATACGAGACTTTGCGGTTTTGATTGTATATCCTATATATGGCGACATAGTGGGATGGGGCGCTCATGCCGCCTATGATTGATACTTATGATTTGAAGTGTTTTATATACTATGCACTTATAATAGTATCAAATGATTTGTTTTAAACGTATCAAGCATTCTTTGGCTGTTATAAGGGAAAACCCTATCCTCGACTGCGTTGCATTGTGTGATGGGACCTGGGTCTTATAACAGCTTCATTTTTCTTTATTTAGCATTGCGCTGTTGGTTTTATGCACTGGTATTCTTGGGAGGAAACCCGTTCCGTGTTATACGGCGTGGTCCCTTGATTTACCTAATGATTTGAAATAAAGATTAATAACTGTTTTAGTTCTCACACCAGTCACATGACTGACCTGGAGTTTATTGTTTTAACCTAAACTCTGGGTGCCCCTATTTTCGACACGGGCAGCTAGTAGTTTTGGTTTTGCAGATTTATATTCACAGGATCCTGGTTTACAGCTGGAACGATATCCGGAAAGCTTTGTATCCGTATATCTCATTCTAGTTGTGTATTGTATTATTTTCCGCTGCTATGTATTTAAATGTAATTTAAATCTCTGATATTTCTGTGTAATATTCATTTATACTCTGTATATTCTTGTAATCTGATGCATTGTTGTAATATACAATGAAATGTTCTTCTGTATGCGTTCTGTTTTGTCGTGTTCTCAAACGATAGGGCGTTTCGAACGGTCTGGGTCGGTTTAGCGACTGGTTCGGACCGAGCGAAGTTCCTTGCCGTCACATTTGGTATCAGAGCTTTGGTTTACAAAGCTCAGAGAACAAGGCACATTAGAACCATACGAAAGAATTCATCAGATATTGGATTAGCAATATCCAATGGAATGACTCGTTAGAGATAGGATCAGTAGTATCCTAGAACGGGTGTGAAGAGTATATTTTTCAAATGAAAACATTTTGTTTTGAAAATTTAAATCAACTATTCGTATTTGATTATTTGTTTATATTGATTTTGGGCAATTCAGTATATAAAGAATTTGCATATACGCCTTGCAAACGTATATTCAAAGTTTTAATATACTGGATAGATATGGAATCACATTCTAGTCGCCCGGAGATGGTACTGATGATTGTCATGACATCATCCGTATTTATATTCGTGTTTCGAATGTGTGATTTTCTATATATTTCCATTGGACTGGTGTGAGAACCAAAATTAGATAGGGCTTATTGTTGTGATTTGGCATCAAAAATCTGATTTTTGTATATGTATCAAAATTATGAATTTGATAATCTAATTCACTAATTGATTGATGTTTGGGTTGTTTGTTTATTTGGTTGCTAAATTTTAACCATTTTGCCTAATTCAACCAAATATTGAATTGTATTGGAATTTGGTCGCATCTACTTGCATATACATGTATATCATTGAACAGGTCATAGCAAGGAGGCTAGAGCCAGAGAATAAAATTTGTTTGCCCGACAAATAGGTACATGTTTACTACATAATTTCCTGTTTTGTTTGGGTGATGATGATTTTGTGAGCCTATTGGCTAGCCGTTTGGCTTTTTCTTTTTCTTTTTGAGATCTGAAGGACCGGGGAAGCTATTTGAAATTCCCCGATGCTCCCGGTGCAGGGGAGGTTATGGCGAAATTTTTCAAAAATTTAGGGTGTTAGCCAAATTTTTGAAATTTTGAAAATTCTCAGAAACTGAAAAGTTGGAGAATGGAAGCCAGATCGAGCGTAGAGTTGAATTATCAAACCACTTTCGACTTTGTTCCTTTTCGGGGACGAAAAGTTTTAAGTGGGGGAGATTGTAACAACCCGGAAAATCTGGGCCAGTTTAAAATTTTTATTTTGGCAATTTTAGCGAATTTAGATTATTTAAAATGAATTATTTTAAATAAAAACGACGAGAAATTTATTTTGAATATAAATCGATCGCATATATTATATACGTCGTCGTTAGAATATAAATAATTATATATAATTATAAATAGAATTGAAAATGGCGCGGTAGTTCGATAATTCGATTTCAAACTTCAATTGAATGTACCGGGTGCAAAACAATCCGGATTTTAGTGAAACAAAAAATAATGGAATCTAATAGTGAATATCTTTCCAACGAATCCGAAAAATCAAGATTTCATATCGGGAAGCAAAAGATATGTCCAGTTGAAAATTCTGAATAGTCGCTATGGAATTCAGGCCCTTAAAAATGGACATTTTGCAAACGACCTCGGATTTCGACGAAACCAGTTTTGTTGGGTCCGCAGTGTCAAGTTATTGCTAGGTTTCAAATTTCGTAATTTTTCGAATCAATATGTGAGCGTGGCAAAGGAAAACGCGTTTGACCAGTTTCAGTTGATTTTAATCGACTGGAAATTGGCCATTTTTCTAACGGTCTCAGAATTCGACGAAACTAGTTTTGTTAGGACCGTATCGTCAATACGAAGCTAGAAAATATTTTTCCGGAATTTTTCTAGTTCGCATGTGACCCCGGTAATTTGAAATGTACGTTTAAAATTCAATATAGTGATTTAAATGAAAATTCAAAAGGAAACCGATTGTAACGATCAAACCAGCTTGCGATACATATCCCATTGTGTTCGGAATGGGGGTTAAACGCTATGGACGACAGGCGGTGGGCCTCGTTTAGGGGTCGTACGTAAAAGGTCAACTCTTTGCTAAATATAATAATTAAATAATAAATAAAAAAAAAAAAAAAAGAAAAGAAACTCTTCCCTTCCCTCCTTATCTCCCGCTTGGCCCCCCCTTTTTTTTTTATTTCTATTCAGACAAGAGAAAAGAAAAAAAAAAAAAAACAACAAAACCTAAATCGCCAGCCCCCCCCCGCGCACGAACTCCGACGAAGCCCCCCCTGGAGCGCCGCCGCCCCCCTCAAGACCGCACCACCGATCGAAGACCCAAGCCGCCTCCATCGCTCGAAGCATCGCCTCCCAGTTCGACGCTGAAGCCGCCGCCCTCGAGAAGCCTTGCCGCCGCCGATCTGCGAGAAACCCCCCCCCCCTCGGTACGTTTTCTTTCATTTTATTTTTTTAGTTTATTTTTGTTTTAAATTTTGATTTTAAAACATTTAAGAACTGATTTTGAAAATGATTTTTAAACTGTTTTTATAAAAGAACTTTAAAACTGAATTTTTAAAAGTATTTTAAAACTGAACTGAATTTTCTAAAAGAATAAAACTGCATTTTCTAAAAGAATAAAACTGCATTTTCTAAAAGAATAAAACTGTTTTTGAAATAAAAAAATAGAAAACTGATTTTATAAGCAAATAATAAACTGATTTTAAAAGCATAATAAAAACTGATTTTTATATGAAATTAAAACTGGGTTTTCTTATTAGGGAAAAAAAAGAAAAAAACTGATTTTATTTTGAACTTTAAAATAGGAAAAAGGTTTAATCTTTTAGTAGAAAAAGATTTGAACTTGCACAAATAAAAATCATATTTTTATATGTTGAAAGTCGAAATAAAAATCATATTTTTATATGTTGAAAAATCATATTTTTATATGTTGAAAGCAAAAGTAAAAATCATATTTTTATATATTGAAAGCAAAAGTAAAAATCATATTTTTATATATTGAAAGCGAAGTCAAAATCATATTTTTATATATTGAAAGCGAAGTCAAAATCATATTTTTATATATTGAAAGCGAAGTCAAAATTCGATTTTTATATATTGAAAGCGAAGTCAAAATTCGATTTTTATATATTGAATAGCGACGTCAAAATTCAATTTTTATATATTGAATAACATAGTAAAAATTCGATTTTTACGTATGTAGTGAAAGCAGCAACGAAGGTGACAAAGAGGCGAAACGACGAAGACTTCTGCAAATGAAGAGCCGTGGAGCTAGGATAGCTATATGTGAGAATTTCTCACCTTTCAATTTATTTTCTAGTTATATATATATACTAGGATGCAGACGGTGCTTAGTAGCACCCGACACCCGTCCACAGACCATGGACTTGTTTGTTTGGCTGTTTGGTTATTGATTGTGATATTGGTTTGAATGTGGTTTGTGGTGTGGAAAATCGAATCGATAAATTGGTTAGGAGTAGACGTGCGCCGTTATAAGGCGAAGGAGTAAGGCTAGGTTAGACCCTTACTCCAAATTTTGTGGTTTGCAAAATGAAATTGATTTGATTGATGAGTGAATGGCGTGGGCCTTCACTAGACCGGGGATAAGGCTAGGCCTTGTCCCGTTTCTAGTATCGTGCCGTTATGCCGCCGAAATTTTCTAAAATAAGTTAGAAAAATAAAAATAGCATTTTATTTAAAGAATGAATTGAATAGAAATTCATAGGTTGAAATAAAATGTTTTATCGTTAAAAATATAATTTTTAACGTGAAGTGAATAAAATAAATATTCATTTACAAACCAGACGGTTTGTTTATGTACACCTATTTGAATGACATTGATTGGGACGATAAATTTTACACATCGCCTAACTGCACAAATAAAAATCAGTGTTTGATTGTTTGAAACCCCACACGGGTGTTAGGATGAAATTTGAAGTTCACTCATCCTGATTGATTAAACATGTCGATCGATTGATTGACAGGCTGTTATAAGCGTTGAATATCTATATTTGATGCTTATACAGTGTAGTGCACTTTGGTTGATGGTTGATTATTTTCAATGCTATTATATACATGTGTTGTATGAAAATCCATATAATTAATTTTATATGGTAATTGATTGGGCCTCATTCCAGTTTTGAAAAAGAAATATTTGAAAAAGAAATATTCGAAATAGAATATTTGAAAATAAAGGAATATATGAAGCCGTGTTGATTAGATTGACGCCATTTTGACGTGAACGATATTTATATCGATTTTAGAAAACGAATTCAAAATGAATTGAAAACGAATTCAAAATGAATTGAAAACGATTTCGAAATGAATTGAATTGAAAACGAATTCAAAATGAATTGAAAACGATTTCGAAATGAATTGAATTGAAAACGAATTCAAAATGAATTGAAAACGATTCCGAAATGAATTGAATTGAAAACGATTTCGAAATGAATTGAATTGAAAACGATTTCGAAATGAATTGAATTGAAAACGATTTCGAAATGAATTGAATTGAAAACGATTTCGAAATGAATTGAATTGAAAACGATTTCGAAATGAATTGAATTGAAAACGATTTCGAAATGAATTGAATTGAAAACGAATTCGAATTGAATTGAAAGCGAAGTGAAATAAATTCAAATTGAATTGAAATTTGAATTGAATAGAAATGGATTTTAAAACGAATTTATAAAGAAGAATTCAATTTTGATTTGAATTGAAATGGAAGTTGAAAATGTTTTTGAAACGAATTCAAAACTATTTATATAATTCGTTTTAAATAGAAATCGACGATATATATATTATATATATTATATATAATATAATGGCCTGAATAGAACGCGCCGCGCCGCGGCAGTTCGCGAATTTCGACCATTTATTTCAAACGGGCATTACGGGAGATCCGACCGTCGGATTCTCCTAAAACCGGAACCGTTGGGTTCGTATCGAAAAGAGCTTTCTAACGAATGTGAGAAATTTGAAATCTAACGGTTGGATTTGGAGACACGTCCAAATCAAATTCGAAAAAGGTCGCTGTAAGTGCAGTTCGATGGCCATTGATGGAAATCGACTGTACGGGCCTTGATAAAATTATTAAAAATAGTAATAATTTGTGTAAAATCATAAGAAATGATTTGTGAAAGTTTGGGATGAAAAACTCCATATTTGAAAAGATAAAAATAGATTTTTATCGAAATGAACTAGTTTTGAACTAGAATTATAATTCTATTTATTTTTAAATAAATAAATTGAATTTGAAATGGTTTTGAAAATAACCAAAATTTCCAATGATTGCATTGGAGTGGATTTGAATCGAAATTGTCTTCGGAATATTTCGATGATTGGAATTCGTGATTATACAGGTGTTGTTATGGAAATTTGAAAGATATCTATATTTATATCGTTATTTCCAATACGACATTTGTTAGTCGTAGAATTCGATATTGAATATAAGCCGATATATTTTCTATTCAGAGCCTTGTATTGAATATCGAATGTGATTTGGGTTTGTCGTGAATGGTGTCTTCACTAACACTGTTCTTGAACCCAGTTGAGAAAAGATTAAATCTTTTTATTTAGATTTAATGAAGTGTACCAATTAAATGATATTTAATTGGAATTGAATTGGTATTGATTTTTGGGTTTATCGTGAACAGTGTTTTAAATAACACTTGTTCTTTAACCCGATAATTAATCGAATGTGATTTGGGTTTGTCGTGAATGGTGTCTTCACTAACACTGTTCTTGAACCCAGTTGAGAAAAGATTAAATCTTTTTATTTAGATTTAATGAAGTGTACCAATTAAATGATATTTAATTGGAATTGAATTGGTATTGATTTTTGGGTTTATCGTGAACAGTGTTTTAAATAACACTTGTTCTTTAACCCGATAATTAATCGAATGTGATTTGGGTTTGTCGTGAATGGTGTCTTCACTAACACTGTTCTTGAACCCAGTTGAGAAAAGATTAAATCTTTTTATTTAGATTTAATGAAGTGTACCAATTAAATGATATTTAATTGGAATTGAATTGGAATTGATTTTTGGGTTTATCGTGAACAGTGTTTTAAATAACACTTGTTCTTTAACCCGATAATTAATCGAATGTGATTTGGGTTTGTCGTGAATGGTGTCTTCACTAACACTGTTCTTGAACCCAGTTGAGAAAAGATTAAATCTTTTTATTTAGATTTAATGAAGTGTACCAATTAAATGATATTTAATTGGAATTGAATTGGTATTGATTTTTGGGTTTATCGTGAACAGTGTTTTTAAATAACACTTGTTCTTTAACCCGATAATTAATGGAATGAGATTTTGGGTTTATCGTGGATCGTGTTTTAAATGACACTGATTCTTTAACCCAGATAATGATTAAAACTAAGTGGAGTTTTAATGAATCTTTAATTAGATTGAAAAGATCGAGAATGGAGTATCACCAGTTTTGCTCCAGGCGATAGTTAAATCTTTAATTAGATTTGAATGTGAAATTTAGAAACTAACTGGCGGTTAGCCAAGCAGAATGGTTTTCTGGATATTGATCTGATGTTGGTTTCGGCCTTCGGGGTTAATATTTGGGGAGTTATTCTCTTGATTAATTTACGGTTAGTGACTAATGAATTGGAATGAGGCGTATGTTGTGTTTGTGTAACACTTACTTAAAATATACGCGAGTTATTCGGAAAGACCGGGTTTATCCCATTCTGAATAACTGATACGACGATAAGTCGAAGATGAAGACGATGGTCGAAGACCGGAAGTCTTCACGTCGTTTGGGTGATAACTGATGATCTTGATTGGGCTGTACACCCAAGAAGATGGAAACAGTTAGTGATCGTCCAGACGTACTTGGAGATCGATGGATATGCGGGGTACTAGGTGCCTCCGGTTTCGTTCAGACCCAGAACGGACTTGTAAATGGACTGTGTGTCTGACATCGGATTTCATTCTGTGTGACTGATATCGGTTGCATAGGATGGTTTGCCTGTGTGGCATGCTAAGATGCAAATGATCAAGGCTTCTGTTGAAAAGCAAAGTCTTGTGGTGATGATCAAAGCACGGCCTTTGTGGCGTAGCTTTGTGTAACGTTTACCTCGCGTGTTTCACACCAGGTATGAACCAAAAACGGGAGACGGACCTCAGGGAGGACTTGCGTTTCTTTCTAGCTAGAAGTGGCGTCAGTGGTTTTACACGCCCTGACGAGTTTGACTTATGTGGTTGTTGCTGTTGCGAGGCGCCTCGGTTATATCGGTTTCGGCCGAATGCATTCTGGTCGGCTGACGGACCAGACTTACACCCCATAGGGTGGGGAGACGTATTGTTCAGGCATAATAATCCACTCCGTGTGGACCGGCCCTGACGATCCAAGGCTTGCCTGCGCGCTTGCCTGAGACATGGGCTAGATTGTCTCGAATCGGTTGAGGACTATCTTTTGCCTCGGTTCATAGATGGAAACCCAATTTCCAAATACGAGACTTTGCGGTTTTGATTGTATATCCTATATATGGCGACATAGTGGGATGGGGCGCTCATGCCGCCTATGATTGATACTTATGATTTGAAGTGTTTTATATACTATGCACTTATAATAGTATCAAATGATTTGTTTTAAACGTATCAAGCATTCTTTGGCTGTTATAAGGGAAAACCCTATCCTCGACTGCGTTGCATTGTGTGATGGGACCTGGGTCTTATAACAGCTTCATTTTTCTTTATTTAGCATTGCGCTGTTGGTTTTATGCACTGGTATTCTTGGGAGGAAACCCGTTCCGTGTTATACGGCGTGGTCCCTTGATTTACCTAATGATTTGAAATAAAGATTAATAACTGTTTTAGTTCTCACACCAGTCACATGACTGACCTGGAGTTTATTGTTTTAACCTAAACTCTGGGTGCCCCTATTTTCGACACGGGCAGCTAGTAGTTTTGGTTTTGCAGATTTATATTCACAGGATCCTGGTTTACAGCTGGAACGATATCCGGAAAGCTTTGTATCCGTATATCTCATTCTAGTTGTGTATTGTATTATTTTCCGCTGCTATGTATTTAAATGTAATTTAAATCTCTGATATTTCTGTGTAATATTCATTTATACTCTGTATATTCTTGTAATCTGATGCATTGTTGTAATATACAATGAAATGTTCTTCTGTATGCGTTCTGTTTTGTCGTGTTCTCAAACGATAGGGCGTTTCGAACGGTCTGGGTCGGTTTAGCGACTGGTTCGGACCGAGCGAAGTTCCTTGCCGTCACAAAAAGATTGTGTGCTAATCATGGGATTTCCTTTGACCAATTCTGAGTGTCGACTTCATTAGAACCAACTCACAATCCCCTTAATGGATATGCATCATGAACTTGACAAATGTGTACTATTGAATGCATTCCTCTCTTCAGTCCTAATTTCAGAGAGATTCTAAATCATATAAGGCTGACACTAATGTAACTACACACTACTTCTTATGTATATCTCTTAGCCATGCTTGTTTTATATTTTGAGCATGTCCATGGAGTGTCCACCATTGATGATGTTTGATGATTTTATAATTTCAAGAATTGAAAATATACTCCTCGTTCATCTACTTTGAGGTGACCACGAACAATCGGGTCATTGTAGGTGGATGGAAAAAACTGAGCGGAGTGAAATCCAAGCAAGGACTTGTGAGCCGATGACTAGAAGGAAGTAAGTATTTAGGGAATTCTCTTACTACTCAATCGAGTTTAACCTCCTTTAATACTTTGTTTTTTTTTCATGGTAGGAACTCTAACTACGCCTAATGTCAAGGGCATCGAGTCAGCGTTGCCAACCCTGCGGGAGGTCCTTAATAATCAAAGGTGTGTACAGAGATATATTACCAATCAAGGGTTGCATAATCTCGTCCTGCTAAACAGTAACAAGAGTACTAGTTTGGATGGTTCCTCAGTCAAGGGCGATGGCAGAGATGGATTAAAAGCTTAGGTTATCATGTCCGTAGTCAGAAAGCAGAAAGCACGTGAACCCTATGACCAAGTCGTAATCGAAAGTACAACTAACGGTCTTGGCACTAGGCCAAGTCAAATGCAGAAAGATAAGGATGCTTCACCTCCAATCATGGAGAAACCAATCACAAAAGACTTAGTCTTCGAACACATTCATCAACCTAAGTCTGCAGCCTGTGACAGAGGGTTTGTGATTACTGACAAACCTTTCATGGTTTTAAGTAATTTTCCATTGATCATAGAGCAATTTGATTTTTTAGACTTGGATCCCCATAATTTCTTTCCCATGTAAGAAGGGGAAAATGTTTGTATCAATACAGGAGAACTCACACATCGGGCAAGACTCGGGGATTAAGTCCATTGGGGATGGCTGGGACACACAAAGCACATGCACTACACATCATAACACTTACTCACTGTGTGATGGTCAAGTTCTAACACAATTTCATTTTGGTTTGCAGGTTCAATGCTTAGACAATTGTCAACACTTTGGTTCTAGTATCTCGAAAAACAAAGTGCATCCCATGTATTTTTCCGATTAAAAGCGCGATGGTTGGGAGTACCATGAGAGATAAGAGAGAAAGAGGCGCCATCATGATTACATCCATCACTCCAACTCTCGCTCTCCTGTTCGCAGAGACTCCTATAAAGATCTAAGCCATTAAGGAGAGTCTCATGTCAGTGCACAATCGATAGTCAACACCCCAATCCCTCTAAAGGGTCAGATAGGTTAACCTATCCCAAAAAAGATCATAGAGTCAAATGAGAAGGTGGTCGTCATCCCAAACAAATACAAGCAGAAAGCCTTTGAAGTTGTCGAACCCATAGAGTTAGATCCTATAATCCAGCTGTGGAAGAAGAAGTTTGAGACCTAATTCTAGCAATTCTACTTCTCAAAAATGAACTTCCGGCCTACAACCCATCCTGTTTCCTATAACCTTTATTGCCAATTCAAGTCGAGAGTGGAAGAGTTGTGTGAAAAATACTGCAAAATGGTCAAGTACGCTAAATAGCTATTAGAGATTATCATGCCATTGGAGCTTGACATTGAGATTATGAAATGGGAACGAGAATGCAACAAGAATGCCTTGGCTTCCCAGGACAAAGAGTTACAAGTCATAAGATGAAGTTGGTGGCAGTTGAGAAAAATCATTGAAACGTCTAAACAACAATATGAAGAATTTCAGCACCGATTACATAAGGAGCTTGACGCCTGAAGTTTAAAGACCAAGTCTATCGAAGAAGAATTAAAGGTGGTAACTCAGAAGAATACCAACTTAAAAATTAGCCATGGAGCTACGAAAATAGAGAGGGATTCCTTTGCGAAGGAAGTTAAAGATGTAAAAGCTAATCTGATCGAAGACGAGATAGGCAAGAAAAGGCCAGAAGAGATTGCCTACACATCCCTTGAATCTTCTACCAGTTCGAAATTCATTAAGGCATGGACATCAAGGAGGTTAAAATGAAATGGGAAGTGGAAAAGAAAGCGGATGAAGAGCTTAACCCCCTCACACTAAGCTCCTATGCTTAGATTATCAGACATTGGGATTTGTCTTAGGTCGAAGAATATCCTAAAACTCTCGTAGACAAATGGAATCCTTTCTTGAAGGAAAAGGGTTGTGCCTCCTAGGTTGGGTCTATCGACAACGTGGAGTTGATGAGGAGGTATCTAAAGGATAGTGAACTTGAAATTATAGAGGAGGGTACACGATTGTTGAAGGAGTATGTGGAATCCGAGCGACTCCAGGTGAAAGGCAAGGAATTTATAGAGGAGAGTTCCAATATGGTAAGAGATGATGTTGCATCCACGTTGTCAACCACTAAGAAATCCACTTCTAGCATCCTTACTTTATGCAAACAAATGTACAACTTTCCACTAGCCAGAGCTCTGAAGCCGTCGAGGAATATAATCTAGATAATCCAATTAATATATGGTCAAAGCCTCAGACCCCCATTCTTCAATTTGATACTCCTTGAGTCACAGGTGGTGACTCCTTGGAAGGTATCTTTTTGCTTTCTCCATAATTTGAGAAAGTTATTATCGCATGTCGACGAGCTATGGAGATGCAAGTCAAGACGCCCATTATCCCATGGGGACTGATGTGCACATAAATTTGCACATTTATTCTTATTTTAATTAAATAAATAAAATATTGGGCTATTTTTACATGTTTTAACCAAAAACTCAAAATTCTCAAATTATCATGCATTCATCTTCATATTGGGAGGAAAATGGTCATTTTGCATGTATTTATTTTTTAAATTTTACTTGTTCATTTTCATGTGTCTTGTAGGAATTTAGGAGCAAAAATGAAGAATGCACGTGAAGTTTACATAGAGATATACATTCACAAAGTGGAAAAAAAGAATTGGAGATGGAATTAATTCACTCACTACTTAGTGGAGGGCCCCCACCTACCCATTATCTCTCATTCCTTAATGGTACAATTATAGGCCAATATATTAGCAAATGGAGACAAAAGAAAACTTCATACAATTTCAATGAATCATTAGTAGCTAAAGACAAATGGAAGCTTCATGAAGGGGTATTTTTGGTAGTCTCCAACTAAAGTGATTAGGGTTTTAGGTTTAGAATATGTATAAATACTCCCTTTATGTTGATGTAAATATCCGCCTTTTTTAGTAAGTTGTTTGTAGGATTAAAATCAAAGTTCTCTTTTATTTCCTTGGCTACTTAGCCATTTCACTCTTATGTAATTTTAATTTTAATGCAGTTTAATTTCTTATTCTTCTAATTCTTGTTATTTACTTTATGCATTAGTAAAGTTTAATTTTATGCAAGTATTTTAGTTTGATTTTGTTTCTGTTAATTATTATCTCTTTTGTTTTGTTATGTTCCAATCACTTTTATTGTCATGATTACATATATTAGAGGCTAATCTCTTTTGACTTAGGGTAATGAAGCTCTCTTTCTTATGTAGATGCAACATAATTTGTTTATTCATGCTCTCTTTTTGTGCTTCATGTCATGTTGATGTTATTGGTTTTATGTGTTCATTATTGAATTTGATAGCCTATATTGTTGACATCAAATAGGCTACGCTTAGTCATATGTTCACTAATTACCTCTTCATCTACATATGATGATGGTGATTAAGTGGAGGTTGAAATAAAGTTTTTATGGTCTATAGTTCTGATTAATAGTTCATAGGTCATGCTTAAAGTGTATTTCACTTTCATCTTATTGTCATTTTTCATTAGAACTAATAGGGGTATTTAGTGGGTATGTTATAGTTTGATAGTTTATTTTGTGCTAATTAATAGCATGAATAAACTATACTTATAATAATCATATCAACTAAATTCACAAATGACCAAAAATGAGAGATCATGGTTTCATTTTATGCTTATTCATGTGATCTAGAGGTGAATTTATTCATAAGTTGTCAATTATCTCATAGTTTTTACCTATCTTAGTTTGTTAGTTCAGTTGTAGTTAAAATTTCACTCGAAATTGGTTTAATTTGATTGAATATAATTAAAATTATTTGTTTCTCCATGGATCGACCCCTACTCCACACGTATTACAAGTGTACGTCATGCATTTGCTATTTTATAGACTTGATGATGGATTTCTAATCGATAGAATATTGATCGTCGAACCAGTTTTTCGCGCCGTTGCCGGGGAAGAATTTAATTTTGATTTTATTCTTCGAATTAATTTTCTTGTTTGTGGTTCTTCTTTAAAGAACAAAAGTATGCTTGTTTTGTTTGTTCACTTGTGTTCATACTAGTTTTGTGTTTTATTCCATTTTTGTTCTCATGTTGTATTTTGTGTTTCTTGTGTGTGTTGCATTGTAGTCTTCATATTAAAAGAAATCTCTGTCTTCATTTTGCATGATCGTGTTTTGCTTTCTTATTATGTGAACTAGTAGGCGCACTTTCACTTTCATGTTTTGTTTTAGTAGTTTCATATCACTGTACATTCATCATTTACTTGTTCAGGTTCTGGTATTAGATCCTTCTTTTTCTCTCACATCTGTTGCAGCTTATAATTTTGTGATTTCTGTGCTTCTCTATTTCAGTTGATCAGTCTTTAAAAAAGTTGCTTCATTCTGTGCTTTCAACTTCTATGTTTCAATCCAATTGTATCAATTTTCGAGAAGCAGTGTTGTTACAACTTTGTTTATATTTAATCTATGCATTTAATTTCACTTCTGCTTTGAGAAACACTGTCTCATTTCTGTTTTAAATTAACAAAAAGACTTTCAATTACATTTTCTGATCGCTCTTTGGTACTTTGTGTTTATTTGTGTCCATCTATTGTTTACTGGACTTCAATCTGTGGTTCATAACGTTCTTAGTTTCAGTTTAACACTTTGTGTTTGTTTTCAACGTTCTGCGTTTGTCCAAAGGATCATGCTAGAACGATCGGGGGAAAGAACGGTGAAAAAATTAGGATCTAAGAATGAACAGGAATAAATTCAGGGGTCAATGCGAAATTTATGGGGGAATCTGTAATCCAACCGCTGTAATCAATTCGGTGAAAACGACTCCCACGTTTCCCGGCTGAAACAGTACAATCGCTATCCAAAACCATCTCATTTCCAAATTTCATTACAGTGCAATACATTTACAATAGTTACTGTAACTACATTTCAACACCATACATTAACTCCATGTCCACTGCTACACTTCAACTCAACATCCCTGATTGCTCCGTCAACCAAACTCCTTCATTCACTGATTCCCCTAGCAGAACTCCATGTTTCAATCAGCCTCACCGCAATCTTAAAGCCAAGCACGGGTGCAGTTCTTAAACCCCCCGCATGAAACAACTGTTGCCCCGAGAGCTCATCCACCAATCAAACCGTAAAGCCCCTGTTCCTTGCCAAAAAAATTCACCACAATCAACTTGAACTGCAAATCACTCCACCATAAAAACCATCAGCCTGCACTTTCCTTCACTAGACATAATACTTCCAACTTCACGTTACAGCTCTTGCTACCGATAACCACCAGACCACAAGCCACAAGTTCTTCATCAAAAACGGACACTACTGCAATTGCCGTCGACATTTACCACTTCAACTCCACTTTCATCCAAAAGTCAAACCATCCGCAATCATAAAGTTCAACTATCATCGCAGTCTCCTAACCCAAAAACTTCAATTACACCACCTATGACTAGCCTGCAAATCGAACGCGGCTTAAAACTAACCACCACCCCATCACACAACTCCAGAACTATCAACAAAAGCCATCCACTTAACCAACAATCTACTTTCCTTCAATCACTCCAACCACAAGAACGACCGAATACCCTCCTCACAACCTGCTACAAACTTCACAGCTTCAGAATCATCATCCATACACACAGGGCTGGCCCTGGTCTAACTTAGGCCCAAGTCTAAAATAAGGCCTAAAAAAAGATCGTGCATCAATTAAGTTGGAAAATGGTATGTGCCAGGAATCGAACTCTAGCGAATGGGAAGTAAACACAAAGCGCTTACCACTAGACCACACTCAGCTAATAACTTGTTCTTGTATTGTACTTATATATATAAAACTAGAAGATTCTGAGGCCCCAAAACTTATGAGGCCCTAGGCCACTGCCTCGGTGGCCTTGGGCCAGGGCCGGGCCTGCATACCCAATCATACCATCACCCACCTTCAACCTGACGTGCATCTTCCCTGCTACCAAAATGCGCTTACCATTTTCCATCAAACAACGCAAGCCTTGACAAAAGTACAATATCTCCAACTGCCTCACTCAACTCCTCTACAAACTTCATCAGCCACAAAGACAGAAAACCATAAATTCACTCAACCCTCTCCTTGACATTGATCAACCACTATCACTGTCAAACTCCTCACATGTTGTCAGTCACTGACCACTATCGCCTGAAATCGAAAACCCCCTAAACCCCGAACCTAATTCGCAACTTCTAATATCTCTAATCGATCAACCCTAAAGCAAAATCGTAACCCATCAAACAACCGAAATCAGCGAACTCCAAAATTACCTTCCATTAATAACTACTGCTCACAACCCAAAATTCACGCCTCAAAATCGCCACGAAATCCTATGAACCACCTTCACCCTTTTCAACTCTCTCATCAATTTCGGATTTGTGAACTGCTTCGTAATTTTATTTAATTTTCTTCTGCACTCATTCTGATTTTGCATTTCAACAAGAAAAGAGTGGTGCTAAGGGCACTCCAATATCCTTTTCCTAATACCATAATTAAAAAAATAAAACTCATAAAAAAATTTATGCTTCCTAATACCACATTACCTCTTCATTCTAATCTCTCACTCAACCAGTATTTGCCAAACGAATCACGTACTCGGCCCTAATCTAAAAATCCTAATCAACAACAATCGATGCCTACCTCATCTTTCCCATGAGAAAATTAATTTTTTACCGTTTTAAGCCCTAAACTTACTTGATTGAGTTGACTGACATTGCAACAATGATGTATCTGCAGCTTTCTTCTTTCTCGGCATTAATGCGGCATCGAACAATTTACTGCTGATTGATCGATTGAAGAACTAGGGTTTCAGAATGGGATCATAGAGGAACGAATAAGAGACGATAGTAAAATAAGGTAACGGTGGTGTAGTGGGCCCTATTTTTTAAGTGAGGTATTAAGAAGAGTGTAATGATAATACTTGTGGTATTTTTTAGTAGCAGTAATAAAAAGAGTAAATTGGGGTGCCCTTAGCACCACACTAAAAAAGGTCGGTTTCGAGGAGAAGGTTTTATCCAGGGAAATTGCCTTTTTGGGTTTGGACTGGATTTGGGCCCTTTTTTATTATTAACTTCACTTTTTTTTTAGATTTTTTTTTTAAGTTTCTTTACCTAACTTCACCCTTTTATTAGTTTCGTAGAGAAAAAAAATCAGCTTTGCTTTAAAATTAGTTTCTGTTTAGTTCTAATAAGAGTTGGCTTTTTTTTTCCTCAAGTGTGTGAACTTTGTGTAAGTTTACAAAACAAAAATATACTAAAAAAATATTGTTTTCTATTATGTTTTATCCTTGTATAAATTTCTTTTCAGGTTGTAGGAATTTAGAAAGAAACTAGCTTGCTTTGCTCTGCTAAAAAACCGTGCTTTCTTGCAAAATAAAAAAAATTGCTAATAATTCTACATGTTTAGGTATCGTGTTTTAACTCCTTGCATTGTTGTTCACTTGCATTAGAATTAAAAAATCCAAAAATAAAATAAAACTTCATTTGTAGTGGCATCGTTACTTCACGTTTAATTTCTGTTTTGTATTCATCTTGTTTTTGTTTTTATTTTTCTAAGGACATCGTTATATTTTGACAAATTGGTTTATTTCTAACGAACTATTTCTCGGTGTCTAGACTATGACAGCGTAATAACCATTTATAAATATTATGGTGACTCTTCGGCTGCATTGCTGGGGTGATTCTTGGTGCACCGATAACTCATGCCCGTTAACCGGCTAAGAAATCTTTTGTTGAAATTAATCTAACTGTCACTATATGTTTTTAGAGAATTTATAAATAGTAATTTGCATTCATATAGTTGCATTAGGTTCATGCATATAAAGAAAACCAAAAAACAAAATTGGAAAAGGGACAATTAACGACAAGGACAAAGGCACATTAAAAATTATCCATAAGGACAACCACCTAATATTTTATCCATAAGGACAATACACAGAAATTAAATCTTGGCCGATGCTTCCATCTTCTCCCTCTGTCGCGTATCTCGATTTCATCGTTTACCACGAAATCACAAAAATCACGAAATCATAAATCGATGAAAGCACAAATATCATAAGACATTAGAATTGAAATTCTCAATCGAAGACAAAAATCACGAAATAAAAATCACGACCAAAAATCAGCCGAAACAGAAACCCTAGAAAACAAAAAAATTGTCGAACAACAAAAATCCATTGGAAATCACAAGTGAATTGAATAAAAATATTTTTCAAACGATGGAAAACACAATTGAAGAAGTCGAAATTGTTGAAACAATTTTTTTAGGTTGGAAATGTTTTTTTCGTTAATAGTATAACAGTTCGTAGGTATCATTTTTCTATTTTTTTTGGGTATCATTTTTCCTATTTTAACTTTAAAACATAGTAGCAGTTTTTAGGCATCATTTTGCTATTTTTCTAGGTATCATTTTTCATGTTTTAACTTTAAAACATAGCAGCAGTTTTTAGGTATCAGTTTGCTATTTTTGTAGGTATCATTTTTACCGTTTTAATTGTGTTATATGTTTTTTTGATGAGATTTTGTTGCTGTGTTAATTTTGAAGTTATATTGTTGTATCAGCTTTGAAACTAAGTCGAACTTATTTCATTTTAATCAGTCAAACTGTGATTTTTTTTTTTTATCTTCAAAACATTGCATCAGTATTTAGGTATCAATTTTTCTAATATTTTAGGTATCATTTTTACTGTTTTAACTATGTTATGTGTTGTTTTCATGTGATTTTATTGCTGTTTTAATTTTGAAGTTATATTGTTGCATCAACTTTTTAACTCAGTCGAATTTATTTACTTTTATACAATCAAACTGTGATGTAAACATTTTTTCCATTAATTTTTCTTTAAAACATTGATGCAGTTTGTAGGTATCAGTTTTCTATTTTTTTAAGTGTCAGTTTTCATGTTTTAACTGTGTTATGTGTTTTTTCCATGTGATTTCGTTGTTGTGTTAATTTTGCAGCTGTACTGTTGCATCAACTTTGTAACTCAGTCGAACTAATTTCATTTTATTCAATCAAACTATGATGTAAACATTTTTTCCATTAGTTTTACTTCAAAACATTGAATCAGGTTTTACGTATCAGTTTCCTATTTTCTTAAGTATCAGTTTTACTATTTTAACCATGTTAATTGTTTTTCATGTGATTTTTTGTTCTGTTATCAGTTTTATAAGTTGGTAGGGCTAAGCTAAAGTTTTTCTCATATTCATAGTTCGTGGATATCAGTTTTTTAATATTGTAGGTAAAAAAAGATGTGTATAAACATAACACAGAAATTACACTAAAAATGATACGTTAAAAAATATAAAAATGATACCTTAAAACTGCTATGATGTTTAACATAACACATAAACTACAGTAAAAATGATACCTTAAAAAATATAAAAATGATACCTTAAAACTGCTGTGATGTTTAACATAACACATAAATTACATTAAAAATGAAACCTTAAAAAAAAATGATTCCTTTAAACCGCAGTAATGTTTAACATAATAGAGAAATTACAATAAAAATGATACCTTAAAAAATATAAAAATGATACCTTAAAACTGATGTGATGTTTAACATAATACATAAACTACAGTCAAAATGATACCTACAAAAATAGCAAAATGATACCTAAAAACTGTTGTTATATTTTAAAGTTAAAATAGGAAAAAATGATACCTAAAAAAATAGAAAAATGATACCTACGAACTGCTATACTATTAACGGGAAAAAAAAACATTTCCAATCAAGAAAAAATTATTTCAACAATTTCGACTTTTTCAATTGTGTTTTCCATCGTTTGAAAAATACTTTTATTCAATTCACTTGTGATTTCCAAGGGATTTTTGTTGTTCGACAATTTTTTTGTTTTCTAGGGTTTCTGTTTCGAGCGATTTATGAATTCGAATTTTTGGGTTCGATTGCAATTTCAAATGTGATGTCCTTTTGATTTTCATGATTTATGAATTGTTATGGATTCGAATTTTTGTGATTTTTGGGTTTGATTGTTTTAAAAATGGAGCGGACGTGAATCAGGAGTAGAGGAAGAAGAAATAAGCGCACGTGAAGAAGAAGAGAAACAGTGTATTGTCCTTCTGAGTAAAATTTTAATGGGCTATCCTTATGGATAAAAAGGCCTTCACTTTTGTCCTTGTAAATATTTTCTTGATTGGAAAAATAATTTCTTTCATAGATATCTATTTCCTTTTCTCTTTTAAAATCCAAAAAAAAACTCCATTTTCTTGAATATGCCTCAATTTCCTTATTTTCACGGATTTTACGATAGTTGTGAAAATCAATATAATCCATATAATTTTAAATCAAATTCATATGAATATTTTAATAACAACTATTGTACAAACAATTTGGATTTTACACCACTAACTTTTCACAATTTTCAAAATAATCCTGATTTTGCACCACAAAATTTTCAAAATGATGATCAACACTCAAGTCTAGAAACAAGTATTCAATCATTACTTGAATCAAGTCAAAGACTAAATGAAACCTAAAATTCATTAATGTGCAACAATTCAACTCAAAGTTTCCAAAATAATCAAAATTCAATTCCAAATTCAAACGATTTTGATTATAACCCTTGCCAATTCAATTTCGAACTCCAAAAAGAATATCAAATTAAAAATGAAAATGTCAATCACTTTTTTAAATGATTTTGGGAACGGGAATAATTTTAATTGTGGCGTAGCTAAAAACTTTTGTTCTCAACAAATCCAAATTGAAAATTCTCAAATAAATAATTATAAATTTGATTTTGTTGAGAAAATGAACGAAACTGATGATAATTACACGAATTTGTTGTATGAAACCTACTTAAATTTTCATGAGAAACATAATCAAATCCAAACGTGTGACGATTCTAATAATAATCCGCCTTTTGAAATTGAAAATAACGATCTTAATGAAGTTGTTAATAATACGGTAATTGATTTGGATTTCAATTCTTTTGAGAGGGTGGAACTAAATCTCAAATTTGATCTTCCTTTTTCTGAAAATTTGAAAATAACAACTTTCGACTTTGAAAATGACATAAGTAATGAAGTTGTTAATAATTCAAAGGAAGATGAACTAAATAAAAGGGAATTTTTTTGGACTTTTCGATAAGGATTTGAATCTTAATGAGATAGATTTGAATCACCTTTTGGATTTTAAAATCAATATTTTTGAACAAATTTTCAATGATAATTTAGAAATTCAAATTGGTGAAATTAAACATGAAATTCAATCCATCATTCAATCTACCCTAAAAATCATCAAAAATAATTCAATTCATTCGACATTTATTAAAACGACATTCTTTTGTCCGAATCTACATTCAACTTTGAAATTTTTTACGATTTATTTTTTTGAGCTTAAGCTGTGTCTCTCATACTTGAAGAGACAAATGAATCGATCTTTGGAAGACCGTTTCGTTTACTTCTTGTCAATATATTTTTTGATATACTGCAAATATATTTTTCTTTTCTCTTGTAAATATTGGACATATTTTTAAAATTTTCCTTTCTTTTTTGCTTCCACTTGGGTTGCCTGTGGGGACACAATCGAAATCAAGTGTGGGGGGAGTTTCATATTTATTTTGGTTTTGCATTATATTTTTTTTCCTTTCTTTTTGTTCAAAAAGAAAATTGAAAAAAGCATTTTAATCTACTTTTAATGGGCACGATGAAGTAAATACAATTTTGGTCGTACAATTAAAATGTTTGGAAAATCACTTTTCTTAATGGGTAACGAAAGGAAAGTTTGAATTATGGGCATATTTAGTGTAATTTGTATATAGGGAGATTCATAAGTGATGAGTCTGAAATGTTTTCTAAATTTAATCCGATTAAATGAATGGTTGATTGAGACTACTTGCGATAGCATTTTAGATCTTTTAAGTGAAGTTGTGCTAAGATATTTTTGCTCAACTCTCTCTCTTATGTAAAAAAATAGAGAAAAAAGGATATATATATATATAATCCAAGGATATCCAACATTGCTAGTACATCTAGCATTGGTGTGAAAACTCGCCAAACTATATCTCAACTCCCATGTAAGTCATAATGCAGTGCGTTGGTTATATCTTGGTCTTATTTCATGAGTTGGACACCTAAGGATTCCCGACCCTCACGTAATTTGTAATGTAGTGTAGGGGTGGTATACCTAGGTGTTTTTAAATAATAATAATAATGTAAATATTTTTCATAACAAAGTGAGAGTAAGCACTTGAAATCAAGCACATTCTTCACTTGTTTGACCTAACTTGTTAGCTAAAAGGAAATTGAGATGCCATTTTACGATTGTTGATATCGTTTTTAGAATTGATTTCATATTTGCACTATGTTTTCAATCGAAACGACTAGCCAAGCTGAAGGAGTTTGTAACGAAAACCTAATTTTTGTTTGAAATTTTGATTAGTAACAGACTTAAATTTCATAGTGATAACCCAAACTTGTGCTTAACTCATTCGTGTCAAATTTAAAAGTAAATTACCCATTTGTAAATATTATTTTGAAAATTTGCATTCATCTTGTAAATATTTTCAAATCTTGCATTTTGTAAATATTTTTTGCGTTTAACATTTGCATTTTGTGGGTGTATCCATTGAAAACCCTCACGAGACAACGCTCTTCCTACTAGGGGCACCCAAAGGTTTAACGACTTGTTGCATACGCTCAATGCAATCATGCTCCCTACGAAAATGGATTTATTTTAGTTTTTCATTTTATTCGAGGGCAAATAAAAAGATAAGTGTGGGGGTATTTGATGTGAACGTAAATTTGCACATTTATATTCACACATTTATTCTTGTTTTAATTAGATAAATAACATATTGGGCTATTTTTACATGTTTTAACCAAAAACCCAAAATTCTCAAATTATCATGTATTTATCTTCATATCGGGGGAAAATGATCATTTGTGCATGTATTCATGTTTTAAATTTTAGTTGTTCATTTTCATATGTCTTGTAGGAATTTAGGAGCAAAAATGAAGAATGCACGTGAAGCTTACATAGAGATATACATGAACAAAGTGGATGCAAAGAATTGGAGATGGAATTAATTCACTCACTACTTAGTGGAGGACCCACCTACTCATTATCTCCCCTTCCTTAATGGTACAATTAGAACCTAATATAATAACAAGTAGAGATAAAAGAAAGCTTCATACAATTTTAATAAATCACCAGTAGCTAAAGGCAAATGGAAGCTTCATAAAGGGGTATTTTTAGTAGTCCACAACAAAAGTTATTAGAGTTTTAGGGTTTAGAACATGTATAAAAAAACCATTTATGTTGATGTAAATATCTTCCCTTTTTTAGTTAGTTTGTAGGATCAAAATCAAAGCTCTCTTTTATTCCATGGCTACTTAGCTATTTCCCTCTTATGTAATTTTAATTTTAATGCATTAAATTTCTTATTTGTCTAATTTTTGTTATTTACTTTATGCATTAGTGTAGTTTAATTTTATGCAAGTAGTTTAGTTTGATTTTTATTTTGTTTTTGCTAACTAATTCTCTTTTTTTTATGTTTATGTTCCAATCACTTTTGTGGTCATGATTACATATATTAGAGGCTAATCCCTTCCAACTTAGGGGTAATGAAGATCTCTAGATTATGTAGAAGCAACATAATTTGTTTATTTATGCTCTCCTTTTGTGGTCCATGTCATGTTGATGTTATTGGTTTTATGTGTTTAATATTGAATTTGATAGCCTATATTGTTGATACCAAATAGGCTATGCTTTCATTGGTTCACTAATTACCTCTTCATCTACATATGATGATAGTGATTAAGTGCAGGTTGAAATAAAAATTTGATGGTCTATAGTTCTAATTAATAGTTCATAGGCCATGCTTACAGTATATATCACTTTCAACTTGTTGTCATTTTTAATTCGAACTAGTAGGGTGATTTAGTGGGTATGTTATAGTTTGATAGTTTATTTTGTGCTAATTAATAGCATGAATAATCTATACTTATAATAATTATATCAACTAATTTACAAATGACCAAAAAAGAGAGATAATTGTTATATTTTATGTTGATTCATGTGATCTTGAGAGTGGATTTATTCATAAGTTGTCATTTAATCTCATAGTTTTTACCGATCTTAGTTTGTTAGTTTATTTTAATTTAGTTGCAGTTAAAATTTCACTCGAATTTGGCTTAATTTGATTGAATATAATTAAAATTATTTCTTTCTCTATGGATCAACCCGTAGTCGCCATTTACTACAAGTGTACGTCGTGCGCCTGCGATTTTATACACTTCGGGACGGATTTCTAATCGATAGAATATTCATCATCTAATAGGGGCTAACTATTGTCACTCTTGTTGTTATAGGTATAAATCAACCCAAGACGTCTACCGAGGCGTAATTCAAAGCAGCCAAGGATCCCTAAGTGCCTCTTATCGACCCTTATGGAAAAGATAAGCATATGATCGAAACCTTGAGAGGTTTAAATGGTAAGGGGTCACGCTTTAAGGGTGAGAAAGATGAAGTGTATCATGGGGAAGCCTGAAAAATCAGAATGTCGAGTATGAAGGAGCCGGTGAAGCGGAAACAACACCAGATCGTCATTAAGCCAGAGTCTGCATAGTAACGCCAAACCCTATACAAGTGATGTTTCCTTCTCCAAATAGAAGCAAAGAGTCCCTGAGCATCCATCGGATGTTACTAGTGGAGATGCTAAGTCATCCAGGAATAAGGGTGCAAAAAAAGAAGATTAAGGAAAGAAATCCCCAGGAAACATGGGTGACAGGTTGAGCTGTGACAAGACCACCAATAGTAAGCAGGTGGGGAGTCAGGTTCGGTGAAGTCAAAGAAGAAATACAATAAGGATGAATAGAAATCATCAATGGTTAGGAACTTTTTTCTTGCTTGGAAATCGAGCCTTGTGCAAGCACGACCCTCGCCTTTTTCTTTGTGACATGTATTTACTCTTCACGTGTAAATAAGATTGTATTTTTTGGTTTTTACTCCAAATTTAGCTTATTCATTGTTCGTTCAATGTACTCACCAATTTGTAGGTTATACTCAACCCACAAGCAGCCTGACGATATTCTGGTGTTTTTCCCTCAATTAAAAGTGAGTCCCAAACCATATCGAGGGCATGCTCGAAGTTAATTCCTATGTCAACTTTATTACGTTTATACTCATAACCTTGGTCTCGGAAAGGCTGAGTTGGCGAGTGTTGAAATATCATCCTTTATAATCTCTTACCCAAATTCGGGTTAGAGTCGTTGGACGCTAAGTATTCTTCTATTATACTATCATGTTGTTATTCAAATTGTAGTTGTATGTTAAGTAGTCTTAATTCTTTTTATGTCGTTCACACATAAATATTTGTTTATACTCTTTCTCAAGTCAATAAGATTAGAGTTAGCTATGTGAATGGTCATATCGCATCTGTGTTAGCGTCATTCCTCCGCTTTTAGTCCCAGGCGAGGATTGCTACTCAAGTGCTTCGATCGTACTTGAGTTCGATCAACCCTTTCCTATCTAGTAATGGGACCGAGTTTAAGAAGTCTATGAGATAGTCAATTGGTTCATGGTTATTCCCAAATCTTGCATACCTTGAATATTGAATCATGAGAAAGGGAACGTTGGTTGGTGATTAGTCATACCTTACGTCCGACCATTGGCATTTACTGGTCGGATCACAACATTTGTCCATATAACTGTATCATGTTATAGAGCATAGGATAAGACCAAGAGTTAAAAAAAAAAGAAAATTGGTTAGTCATAAATTATTTCATTGTTTGAAAGAAAATTGATATTTATAAGAATAACTAAAAAAATAAAAGTTAATGAAATAATATCAGATTCTCGACATTCCATCTCTTGGTAATTGTTTACCATTAACAGTCGTTAACCTAAAAGTGTTGTTTTTAAGTTTATTTTGAATGACATAAGGTCCTTCCCACTTCGGGCCCATACAGAGGGGGCCAAGAAAGGCTCATTTTAAAATGAGGTCGCCAAGTTCAAAGGAACTAGGTCGAATTTTTACGTTGTCATATAGAGTGACCGGTACTGATGCGCAATCGCTCACAAGCGAGTTTCTCATTTCATCAATCATATCGATATACTCTAAAAGGAGATTTTATTGGTCAATGGTTCGTAATAAGCAGTTCAGCGAGAGGAGATGCAACAACCCGGAATCTTAGCAATAATTAATTTAGTTATTAAATTAGAATTCCAAAAAATAATTTATGCAAATGATGGAATTTTACCATGAAACTTGCGTCGCTTTGTTCGTGAAGGAATTCTGGTTAACTTTCATGTTTAGGACTTCGCGAACGGAGTTCGTATGAAAAAGTTACGAATGAAATACGAAAATGGATGAAAAATAAATAAACTGAATACATATTATATTTATTTTTGTTTAACCTGCCATCACTAGGGCAGGTCGATCAAGGGCGGTCGACTTAGGTATTGACTAGCTGGTCGCCTGCAGCCCAGTGACGGCTAGGGTTTGTTTATATAATTTATTATATTAACGGGTGATGTGGGAACCTACAACAAAACGAGCAGTGAAACGACCCAAACTCGCCTGTAAGGGAATGCCCGGATTGAGTTGAGAACACGACAAATCAGAACGCAAATAGAAGAACATTTCATTGCTATTACAACAATTTACATTAGAGTACAAGATATCAGAGTTTTATTGAAAACAAAAATGTGTGATCTTCCAAAAAGAAGAGAGCACACATATAAATAAAAACAAAAAAGGATACAATATCCGAAAACAGACCCAAACGAGTAGAAGATATTAGAGTAAGAACAAATAATATACAGTAGAAAAATATTAGAGATTTAAATTAGGAAGCAGCGGAAAAATAATACATAACACAACTGAAAGAGAAACATGGATACAAAGCTTTCCGAATATAGCTCCAGCTGTAGATCCAGGATCCTGTAAAATGAAATCTGCAAAGACCAAAACTACTAGCTGCCCATGCAGAAAATATGGGCACCTAGAGTTTAGTCAAAACAATAAACTCCAGGTCAGTCATAGGACTGGTGTGAGAACTAAAGCAGTTATTTAAAACTTTACTTTAAAAATAAAATAAATCAAGGGACCACGCCGTATAACACAGACCGGGTTTTCTCCTAAGAATACCAGTTCATAAAACAAATAGCGCAATGCTTTTTGGAAAAAATGAAGCAATTATAAGACTTAGGTCCCATCACACAATGCAACGCAAGCCGGAGGATAGAGTTTTACCTTATAATAGCCAAAAATGCTTAGTATGTTTTAAAACAAATCATTTTGATATAAATATAAGTGTATAGTGTCAAAATCACTTCAAATATAAATGTATCAATCATAGATGGCATAGTATCCTATGCTACTATGTTGCCATGCTAGTTCTGCAATTAAAACCAAAATGTCACGTATTGGAAATTGGATTTCCGTCTATGAGTCGAGGCAAGGGATTATCCTCACCGGCTTCGAGACACTCTAGCAAATTCCTCAGGATTCTCCACAGTGAACCCTGGTTAACAGCAAGGACAGTCCACCCTTACTTTTGTGGATTAATATTCCTGAACACACGTTTCCCGGTCCTATAGGACTATCAATTGGCCACTAGGGACCAATATCTGAGGCGCCTCGAAATCCATCATCCACATAGGTAAAAATAAATAAATGTCTGGACTCTATACCATGACACCACCCATAGCTAGAAAGAAACGTCGTGTCCTCCCAGCCGTCCTCATCCCATTTTTGACTCATACCGAGGTGTAAGGCTCGCGAATTAACGATATACATAAAGCTATGCTATTTAAAGTTGTGCTTTGATCATCGGTCAAAAGACTCTGCTTTTCACCAAAAGCTTTGATCATTTGCATCTCAGCATGCCACACTGACAATTCACGCCATACAATTGATGTCTATCAATGTATAACCTCTAAGCTTGTACGCCTCACAGAAGGGTGTTAAGCAAGAGAATAAATTCTCTGCCACCAAATAGATATATATTTAATAGAAATCAATCAATATAGAACGAAATCCAATGTCAGACACACATCCATTTACAAGTCCGTTTTGGGTCTGAACGAAACCGGAGGCACCTTATTCCTCATCCTATATGTCCAATATAGGAGAGATGTCCTCGCATATCCGGTCGATCTCCAAGTACTTCTGGACAATCACCACTTATTACCTTTTCCTGGGTTTACAGCCCAATCAAGACATCAGTAATCATCCAAACGATGTGAAGATCTCCAGTCTTCAATCACCATCTTCATCGTCGAATCAGTTATTCAGAATGGGCATAAACCCGTTCTTTTCGAATAACTCGCTTATCTCATAAATAAGTGTTATAAAAACACAACATACGCCTCATTCAAATCCAGAATATTCTTTTATTCAGATATTCTTTTCACAATTTAAACCAAATTAAGGTTTTCCAAACTAGTCGGGATTAGCGAATCTTACCGAAGTAATCATTTATTTTATTTTTCAATCCCAACCTATTCATACCATGGAGAAAAAATGGTAGCACTCCATAACTAACCCACGGTGTTATCGGTAAAACTAATTACCATTTCACATTCAAATCTAATCAAAGGTTTAACTATCGCTTGGAGCAAAACTGGTGATACTCTATTCTCGATCGTTTCACAAATTTGATAATTTAAATTATCACCACCTTTCAATCTAATTAAAGATTTATTAAAACTTCACTTAGTTTTAATCTTCCAACAATCATTATTTAATGATTATATAATTTTGGAACCCAAACACGCCACATCGACAATCTACACCGTACCACTGATTTCTACCAATATATAACCTATAAGCTCATACGTCTCAGAGAGGGGTGTTAAGCAAGTGAATTAATTCTCCGCCACCAAACAGATATATATTTAGCAGAGATCAATAATATAGTTCGGAATACAATGTTAGAGCTATAATCCTAACTTTAACCGGGTTAAAGAACTAATGTCATTTATAACATAGTTCACGATAAACCCAAAATCACATTCCATTAATTATGGAATCTTCACGGAAAACAGATCAATATATAATCGATATCAATTTTCGTATCCGACTAATAATATAAATGGAACAACGACAAAGCCTTTTAAATTCCATATATAGTAACAGTCTTCCTCCATAGAAGCTCACTTCGATTATTACCAAATCGAATTCCATTCAATAAAAGTTCTATATATTCCAAATAACATTTCACTATTAATCGGGTTAAAGAATAAACGTCGTTAAAAACACAGTTCACAATAAACCCAATTCATATTCCGTTTATTCCAATTACTAAATATAATTGGAAACTCTAATAATATTAATTAAAAGATTTATTCTTTTCACACGGGGTTTAAAAACATTGCTATTTAAAACATTATTCACGACCAACCCAAAATCCAATTCAATATTAAATATAAGGTTCTAAACAAAAATTATTTCGGCTTACAATCCATATCAAATTTTGAAAACAACACATATCGTATGGGGATTAACGATATATATGTCTTCCAAATTCCTCCATAATATCCGTATAGTCACGGAATCCAACATCGAAATCCCCCGAAGATGATTTCCATTCAAATCCGTTTCAATTCATATATTGGAAAATTCTGGTTAGATTAAAACCATTCACAAACCTAATTTATTTATTTAAAAAAGTTGGATTATCTTTCTAGTTATTAACTAGTTCATTTTGATAAAAATATACTTTTATCTTTACAAATGTGGAATTTTTCATCCAAATCATTTATTATGATTTTACACAAATTATTATTTTTTTTAATAATTTTATCAAGGCCCGTACAGTCGGTTTCCAACAACGACCACTGTATCCATAGCGACCTTTTCCAAATTTGATTTGGACATAATTCCAAATCCAACTGTTAGATTTTAAATCGCTTATATTCATCGGAAAGCTCTTTCCGATATGAACCCAACGGTTCTGGTTTTAGGACAATCCGACAGTCGGATATCCCATTACGTCAATTTAAAATCAATGTTTGAAATTCGCGAACAGTCGCTGCATGGCGTGTTCTATTCAAGCCATTAATATATATATATAATATGTTTCATTCAAAACATATTTTATAAATTCTTTTTAAAATTGATTCCCACTTTCATTTCAATTTTAAATCAAAATTGAATACTCCTTATCATTATAATATTTAAATGATAATATTTTCAAAATATCAGATTTTGAAATATTTCCTTTTAGATATTCATTATAAAATGAATAAAATCGATATAAATATCGTTCGCGTTAAAATAGCGCATATTTAATCAACACGACTTCACGTATTTCAATATTTTCGTGTCCATCCAAAATCGGACATCAAATTCACATTTTAATCCTTTACCGAATATTATTTTAAAATATTCGTTATTTTAAAATATTTCCTTATTCTTGAATTGGAATCAGACATAGTCAATTACCATATAATGTTATTTATATGGATTTCATACATCACATGTATACAACAAAAATGATAAACAATCATCCATCATCCAGAGTGCATTACACAACTGCATAAGCATTAAATGTAAATAATTAACGCTCACAACAGTCTGTCAACCCATCAATTGACATACAAATAAACAATTGGGATTAGTGTACGTCAGATAGAATACCCATGTGGGGTTTCTGAAACACCCCATGTCCATTAATGTCATTCACAAAGGGAATGCATTAACTTCCATGAAGCATTATAAGTAAACAGAACAGGATATTACAAGACAGATACGTAAAGTAGTACTTGAAAATTTTGTAACTTTATTACAGCAGAAACAGAAATAAGTTTGGTTACATCCTTCGAAATCACAATACCAAAACCCAAGTACACAAGTATCAGTCTTATACCAAAATCCTTCAGAATGCATAATTTTAAAACCATAATCCCCAACATAAATTGCCACAAGAAGGTAGAGTCAAGGCCAAGCAATACTTCAAGCACTTCAAGCAGAGAGAATATGAATCAAGCTCCTATGTTTCCACCCTAAGCACCTGGGGGGGGAATGGAAAGAAAAAGAGGAGAAAACAAACGAGGTCAGACATAAAGTCTGGCGAATGCAGTAACTTTCAACATATAAACAGATAGTAGTGTCATGACATGTAAATAAAACTGAATGAGAGATTACAGCAACAGGAGTAGCAGGTATGCGTAAGTTAAACAGAAGAAACAGAATGATATAGACCAAGATATGCTTCTTACCTATATCTTACTTCTCTGCACTAATACTTAGTATAACAGGATTAGGTGTTACTCTAATGTCTAAACTAAAACAGAATAATCTCTATAGAAACAGAGTACTAGTAATGGGCTTTTACCACCCCAACAGAGATAGAAGGTACAAAAACAGAATGCTAATAATGGGCCTTTACCACCCCAACTAATGGGCCTTTACCACCCCAACAGAGACTGAAGGTACAGAAACAGAATGCTAATAATAGGTCTTTACCACCCCAACTAATGGGCCTTTACCACCCCAACAGAGACAGAAGGTACACCAACAGAAACAGACAGAACTAGGTGTACCCTAAATTCTACCCCAAGCGATCGGCTCCCTAATACATAAATACCTTGTGCTGGCCCCATAGAGTGGTGTATCATTCGCTAAAGCAGAAACCTATAGACATATACCTATTTACAGATGTCACAGTGTCTTACATCCTCAGAACAGACCGGATCCATGCATGCACATGACCCGGTTGGAATGCGCCATCAACAACCCTCGCCATTATTAGAGTGATCCTCTTACAATTAGTTCAGTAAGCATGCCCGGACCCCTCCTAGTGTTGGGTCATAGTTTTGATACCAGAAAAGGGTTACTAACTAATATGGGTTCCACACAACAGATGACACAAGTAATTACCCCTCCTAACCTTGTGTCCCTAGACTAACAGATTTTCAGATTAACTTGCTTACATATTTCAGATGTACAAAGTTCAGATTAACTATTTATCAGATCAGACATATAGGTTAACAAGTTTTCAGACTAACGGATCAAATATACAGATTAATAGACTTACAGATTGTTTCACCTAACCTTGTATCGGGCCTACAGATTTACGAAATGGGTTTATTAGATTCATCCGCCCAGTTAATTTAAACTTATCCACTTAACACGTTTTAGGCATCATATTTATCATAGATTTGCATTAATTAATTACAAATGCACAGACCTCTCACATTAGGTCGGTAGCTTGTGGCCGCTGGATGTGCCGGGCGATTCCATGCAGACTTCTGCCACAAGCCAGACCTAACCTCGTGTCTAAGCATCTTTTAGCTATGCCTATAACCTCTCACATTAGACTGACTGTTTGTGGTTGCTAGTTAAGCCGGTTGGATCCGGGCAGGCTTCTACCGCAAAAAGAGTCTAACCTCGTGTCTCAGCATTCTTATTTTTAGCTAAAGTATTCATTCACAGATTATGCCAATATCAGACTAATTATGCCAATTCAACAAATTAAACTTCTTTACAAGTTACAGCGGATTATTCAAAGTTCTATTAACTTATTTTGCTCAATTTTAGATCGAGCCTACAGATTTTCATACCCCAAATTACCGTATTCAGTTTCAACAGATTTTGCAGATTAGGCAATTTAACAGATTTAATCATCCCCTAAAATTCCATTGACATACCTTGCCTAATCATAAAATTAAGCCTCATTTTACATGCCCAAATTATGGTCATAATTCACAATATAACATATGCCCCAAATTTTAGTTAAATTTACATAGTACAGAATATTCTCTGAAAACCCCAAATAATGATATAAAATATGAATTATGCCAAATTATAGCCTTTGATTTCAACGTATGCCAAATATCCAAATCCCCATTTAGGCATATTCACATTTAATAGTTATCCTATTATAATATAGATCTTTGCGCCTATGTCATATACACAATAATTCTCCTTCTTCCAATCACAGACTATTATATATAGTATGCCCAGATCCAGATCTTAAATTACAACATATGTTCTTTCCTCAAATCAGTCATGTCTAATTATGCATCATTCACTATTTTTCCCAAATTTATGGTTCGTGCGTCAATCCCTTATGATATTTGGCTCAGGCTCGTGGTAGCCTGACTATAGAACAGAAGGAAGGAAGAGATACAGAATAGTTACTATAATATTAATAAGATAGATCTACACAGAAAAACAGATCTGATAAATATAAATATGCATAATCTCTTCAGATTTATAGCCATGTCAAGATCATAATTAAATTTCATATCTGAAAATAACTGTACTCACCTTGGTTGGATTCTAAAAGAAAAAGGGTTGTAGTTGTTCTCTTTTAATCCTATTTAGACTGGAAGAAGAAGAAGCACTAGTTCTAGCTTAGGTTTCAGCAGAGTAGAGACGACATTGATTTATTTTAATTAGCATTGAGACAGCATAGCATTACAATGGTTTGGTGTGGAGAGAAAGTGGGGTTTGGGGGTGTTTAAATAGCATAGGGATCAACGAATTTGGTCAGAACAGGAGTCCAAATGCAGAAAAACGAACCAGTCCTCGGATCTGGAAATAGGGGGAGGTCGACCCCCAAGTCGACCCCCTGGTCGATCTATGTGACCCAAGTCGACCCCCTGGTCGACCTGAGTCTTATGCGGGAAATTTCCCGCCCAGCCTGGGTGTGTGATATGAATTTCAAACTTAAATCCGAGCTGTTTTAATTTATTAAAATTCCTGAAACTTCTGAGGGCCATAACTTCTTCATACGGAGTCCGATTTGCGAAAACTCGGACTCTATCTCAAGCAGAATTCCGATACGAACGCAACGGCATAACCCGTTCCCTTAATTCTTCTTTTAAAAATTAAGTATACTTTGTTTTGTTACTTTTATGTTCACAGAAAATACGGGGTGTTACATTCTCCCCCCCTTAAAGTATTTCGTCCAAGAAATCTTCAAGTTAAGAAGAATGTGTCCTACTATCCAATCACCCATCTACTCAACCATCATCCACAAGCATCCATTTTCCTTAGAAAACTTCAAATATTGTATGAACATATGCAAAAGTGTGTATATGTCTCTTATCTAATGCAAAGATCAGGCGGTCTACTGATTCAGTTGACCTCCTCAATGCGAATTATGTTAGTGCCATGAGTCCAATTATGTATGCAAGAAATCCTATTTGATATACATCATTTCTATATGAGTGCATAACAATTCATCCAAATGCAACATCCATGTGATCAGTCAATCATTTTGCATCAACAAAAAATTGAAAAATGCGCACACATCCATATGCAGTATGAGAGTGCTTTTGAGCCGATCTAGTGCCTAGTGTGTGTATATGCATCCACGAGCAACGACTAGCAACCACTTGCAACCATCAAACATAACATGTCTCAAACACATGTTTACACCCATTAGTTTCTAACTAAAAGTCGAAGACTCGATCGATAGGATACAGCCGAGTGATAGAAGCAAGTACAATTAAAACAAAAGTTCTGTTCCCATTAGACATCGGTTAAGAGAATAAATCTCTAAGTATCAACACCGAAGACCGAAATCAACATCAGATTGACACTCAGAGAATTACTCCTATTAAACAATGTCAAAACTGGAAATCTACTTCATACTTTGAGTAAAAACCCCTATTCTTAGGAAACTAAGCATAATAAAACCCCACCATATCCCATAAAACCCAGAATGTATGCGTCATGCTCAACTTAACGCCCAACATAGATACCCTCAAACCCCAACCTATCAGAAACAGATGAGTCGTAACCCTTATGCGGTTTAAGACTATTGCGGGATCAGAAACAAGACTAGTATTAAAGTGCAGAGTCTCAATTACAGAATCAAAATGCCAAAATCAAAAAGAGTTTTAACTCGATAATCAGATAAGGAAATTAGACCTTCTACAGAAATTTTCCTATCTCTATCCTATCCACCAACCACGTGAGCATTCACCTGCCCTTCAGAAGTAGGTCCTATCCTCTTCCCTTTCCCTCGTTTCTTCGGGCAGTCCCTAGTGAAGTGTCCCATCTCACCACAGTTGAAGCAAGTGCCTTTCCTCTTCATGCATCAATGCCATGTCAACCAATTTCTCGAAGGTAGCCCCCATAGGAATGTGGGTCATAGCCAACCCATGTAGCGGCTCATTCAAACCTTTAACGAATCTCAAGGCCTTCTTTTCAGTTCTGTTCACCAAGTCTAAGCCAAATCTCGCCAACTGATTGAACTTGTTAACGTACTCCTTTACTAATAAATTCTCCTAATTCAACACCAAGAACATCTCCATGTATAAATTCTCTTCTGCCCATAAGAGAAATTTCATCTCAAACCTATTCCTGAAATCCATCCATGTCTCCACTGCACGTTCTCTATTCGTGACCTCCCACAAAAACGAGGCTTCGTTCTTCGTTAACCAAGCAGCTAATTGGACCTTCCTTCCACCTTCTATCTTGAAGATACCAAACAAATCTTCCACCTCCTTAAGCCAATTTTGAGCTTCAACAAACGTCTCTGACCTGTGAAAAGGTTTCCTGCCCATTGCCCGAAAGTCTTTGCATATCTTCGAAAAACTATCAACGCGGGTAGGGGAGGAGCGGATGCAACTGGGGAAGGAGGAACGTCTGCTGGGCCTACGGCGGTGGCCCTAGCCTCCAGATACCTTCTGAACCAGGTTGGTATCGGTATGCTCTCGGGTATCTCGGGTACCCCAGACATGCTGAAAAGAAAAAGGAAGAGATTCAAAACGGAGAATCGAAAGACAGATATATGGCTTTTGGGGATTATGTCTTTTTTTCAAAATAAACTTTACTTTTGAAAATACTACATTTTTAAAACCTTTTTGAAAATAGTTTTCAAAAACTTTTTATCAAATCTAGTAACCTTCAGCTCTGATACCAAGTGAAACACCCCATGTCCGTTAATGTCATTCACAAAGGGAATGCATTAACATCCATGAAGCATTATAAGTAAACATAATAGAATATTACAAGACAGATACGTAAAGTAGTACTTGAAAAATTTATAACTTTATTACATCAGAAACAGAAATAAGTTTGGTTACATCCTTCAAAATCACAATACCAAAACTCAAGTACACAAGTATCAGTCTTATACCAAAATCCTTCAGAATGCATAATTTTAAAACCATAATCCCCAACATAAACTGCCATAAGAAGGTAGAGTCAAGTTCAAGCAATACTTCAAGCACTTCAAGCAGACAGAATATGAATCAAGCTCCTATGTTTCCATACTAAGCACCTGGGGGGGATGAAAAGAAAAAGAGGCGAAAAAAAACGAAGTCAGACATAAAGTCTGGCGAGTCCAGTAACTTTCAGCATATAAACAGATAGTAGTGTCATGACATGTAAATAAAACTGGATGAGAGATTACAGCAACAGAAGTAGCTGGTATGCTTAAGTTAAACAGAAGAAACAGAATGATATAGACCAAGATATGCTTCTTACCTATATCTTACTTCTTTGCACTAATACTTAGTATAACAGGATTATGTGTTACCCTAATGTCTAAACTAAAACAGAATAATCTCTACAGAAATAGAATGCTAGTAATGGGCTTTTACCACCCCAACAGAGAAAGAAATAACAGAAATAGAATGCTAATAATGGGCCTTTACCACCCCAACTAATGGGCCTTTACCACCCCAACAGAAACTGAAGGTATAGAAACAAAATGCTAATAACGGGCCTTTACCACCCCAACAGAGACAGAAGGTACACCAACAGAAACAGACAGAACTAGGTGTACCCTAAATTCTACCCCAAGCGATTGGCTCCCTAATACATAAATATCTTGTGCCAACTCCACAGAAGGGTGTATCATTCCCTAAAGTGTCAACCTATAGACACAGACCTATTTACAGATGTCACGGTGTCTTACATCCTCAGAGCAGACTGGATCCATGCACGCACATGACCCCGTTGGAATGCGCCATCAACAACCCTCGCCATTATTAGAGTGATCCTCTTACAATTAGTCCAGTAAGCGTGCCCGGACCCCTCCTAGTGTTGGGTCATAGTTTTGATACCAGAAAAGGGTTACTGACTAATATGGGTTCCACACAACAGATGACACAAGTAATTACCCCTCCTAACCTTGTGTCCCTAGACTAACAGATTTCCAGATTAACTTTCTTACATATTTCAGATGTACAAAGTTCAGATTAACTAGTTCTCAGATCAGACATATAGGTTAATAAGTTTTCAAACTAACGGATCAAATATACAGACTTACAGATTGTTTCACCTAACCTTGTATTGGGCCTATAGATTTACGAAACGGGTTTATTAGATTGATCCGCCCAGTTGATTTAACCTTATCCACCTAACACGTTTTAGCCATCATATTTGTCCTATATTTGCATTAATTACTAATGTTCAAACCTCTCACATTAGGTCGGTAGCTTGTGGTCGCTGGATGTGCCGGGCGGTTCCGGGCAGACTTCTGCCACAAGCCAGACCTAACCTCGTGTCTAAGCATCTTTTAGCTATGCCTTCGACCTCTCACATTAGACTGACAGTTTGCGATTGCTGGTTAAGCCAGTTGTGTCCGGGCAGGCTTCTACCACAAACAGAGTCTAACCTCGTGTCTCAGCATTCTTATTTTTAGCTAAAGTATTCATTCACAGATTATGCCAATATCAGACTAATTATGCCAATTCAACAAATTAAACTTCTTTACCAGTTACAGCAGATTATTCAAAGTTCTATTAACTTGTTTTGATCAATTTTAGATTGAGCCTACAGATTTTCATACCCTAAATTACCGTATTCGGTTTCAATAGATTTAGCAGATTAGGCAATTTAACAGATTTAATCATCCCTTAAAATTCCATTGACATACCTCGCCTAATCATAAAATTAAGCCTAATTTTACATGCCCAAATTATGGTCATAATTCACAATATAACATATGCCCCAAATTTTAGTTAAATTTACACAGTACAGAATATTCTCTAAAAACCCCAAATCATGATATAAAAAACGAATTATGCCAAATTATAGCCTTTGATTTCAGCGTATGCCAAATATCCAAAATCCCCATTTAGGTTTATTCACATTTAATAGTTATTCTATTATGATATAGATCTTTGCGCCTAAGTCATGTACACAATAATTCTCCTACTTCAAAATCACAGACTATTATATATAGTATGCCCAGATCCAGATCTTAAATTACAACATATGTTCTTTCCTCAAATCAATCACAAATCGGTCATGTCTAATTATGCATCATTCACTATTTTTCCCAAATTTAGCGTTCGTGCGTCAATCTCTTATGAGATTTGGCTCAGGCTCATGGTAGCCTGGCTATAGAACAGAAGGAAGGAAGAGATACAGAATAGTTACTATAACATTAATAAGATAGATCTACACAGAAAAACAGATCTGATAAACAAGAATATGCATAATCTCAAATTCAGATTTATAGCCAAGTCAAGATCATAATTAAATTTTATATCTAAAAATAACTGTACTCACCTTGGTTGGATTCTAAAAGAAAAAGGGTTGTAGTTGTTTTCTTTTAATCCTATTCAGATTGGAAGAAGAAGAAGCACTAGTTCTAGCTTAGGTTTCAGTAGATTAGGGACGCCATTGATTTATTTTAATTAGAATTGAGGCAGCATAGCGTTACAATGGTTTGGTGTGGAGAGAAAGTGGGGTTTGGGAGTGTTTAAATAGCATAGAGATCAACGAATCTGGTCAGAACGGGCGTCCAAATGCAGAAAAACGAACCGGACCTCGAATCTAAAAATAAGGGGGAAGTCGACCCCCTGGTCGACTTATGTGACCTAGGTCGACCACCAGGTCGACCACCTGGTCGACCTGGGTCCTAAGCGGGAAATTTCCTGCCCAACCCGGGTGTGTGATTTGAATTTCAAACTTAAATCTGAGCCGTTTTAATTTATTTAAATTCCTGAAATTTTTGAGGGCCATAACTTCTTCATACGGAGTCCGATTTACGCAAACTCGGACTCTATCTCAAGCAGAAGACGTAACCCGTATCCCTTAATTCTTATTTTAAAAATTAAATACACTTTGTTTTGTTACTCTTATGTTCACATAAAACACGGGGTGTTACAGTTTCAAACAACAAATACTGAATATTATTTGTGCAGTTGGGCGATGTATTAAATTTATCATCCCAATCAATGCAATTAAATGGGTGTATATAAACAAATCGTCCGTTTTGTAAATGAATATTTATTTTCATTCAGGAGAATGTTATGTTGTTCATATATACGTTAAAAATTATATTTTTAACGATAAAATGTTTATTTCTACAGTTGACTATTTTATATAGTTCATACATTCAATAAATAGTGATATTTTTATTATTTAAACATTTTATTCAACACATGAATATTTTATATAGTTTGTTTCAGAAATTTTCATATACATTTCAGTTTCAGAAAAATTCGGCATTATAACGGCGCGATATTAAAACCGGAGTAATGTCTAGCATTACCCCTCTCCTGATACTGGCTTGCGCCATGCACAATCATTAATCACATTCAATACACCATAATACAATCAATAACCACAATACAGACAATTTCACCATAATTCAATTCAAACAAACATCCATGGTTTGAACAATAAAATAGTGTCAGGAGCTACTAAGCCTCGTCTACAACCTAGGATATATTTAACTGTAAAATAGTTTGAATGAGAAGGTATTCTCACCTTGAGATCCACTCCATCAGTCTTTAACTGGCGATTCTGGTACCGTTCAGGTTTGCATTTACCCAAAATTGCAACTTGCTCCAAATTGGACCCAGTTAGTCTTGTTGTGAAGTTGTCAACTCCACGATCACAAGAGATCCAGTTTCATGCAAATTAGAGTCTGTTACAAAAAGTTATTTACGTATAAACTTTAAATACAAAAATTAAAATAAATATTTTCAATTTACACACCTCACCTGTGCTTCCACCTCCACCTCCACCACCGCTAGAACCACCGCTGTAGGGCCACCTACGGCCAGATCGCCACCACCAGTGGCTGCGTCGTTGACTGGCACACCTCCAGCCGTCCTTGGACCTTAGCGCCTCCGATGATCGGAAAATCGATTTAGACTCAAAATTCGTTTGTGCGCCCTAGCTCCACTGTTATGCCACCATCCGGTCGTGCTCTAACTGGGTTGGACGCGCCTCACCACTGCCGACCGATCTCCTTTTGGACCCATCACCAGAAACCGCTTGTAGCGCCGCCTAGAAGCCAAAATCCAATTCGAGCCTCGCCTGGAAACACAGCGCTGTTGAACCCCATTTTCCAACCACTACAGGCACTTTTTGACCAATCACCCTAAAGCAATGCTGTAGCCCTTCCTCTCCTCTATAAGCTTCTCTTTGGTTCCACTCTCAAATACCCAACATATTGATCACAATTTAGCCAAAACCAAACTTGTTTTCTGGATTTAATTGTCGATTTCTCCCAATCCGTGCAACGGTAGGTGTTGAGATTTTTGTGGTAGGTAGAGGCCATCTTGATCTCCTGCGGCTACATACTAGCTCCAAAATTATGAAAATTGGAAGCTAGCAATAATTTGATGTTCCGGATCCAACAAAAGTGGTTTCATCGAAAACGGAGGTCATTTGCAAAATATCTATTTTAGGTGCCTTATATATATTTAAAATACATATAAATTTCATTGCGGCTATTTTAAAATTTAATCTAGGCATAACTTTCAATTTATATTATGAAATCTCAAATTTTCACATTCATTAGAAAGATATAATCAAACAGATTCTGGCGTTTTTGGTTTTACTGAAATTTGATTTATATTGAATTTTATTTATTCAATTGAAATTTAAAATCGAATTTTCAAACTACCGCACCATTTCAGGCTCGTTTTATAATTAAAATACATTTATTCTTTCTAACTTCGATTTAAATAAATTTTTATTTGTTATTATTTAAAATAAATCATTTTAAGTAATCAAAATCCATTAGAATAGCTAAAATAAAAAATATAAATTGGTTCTGAAAATCCGGGTTGTTACAAGCGGTATCTACAACACGAGATTGAACATTTATCTATCATGATATGACCCCCTCCAGCCATGAAATAATATGTTTTGGTTCTTATGGGCAATATTTTGGAGTTTCGGTAGTGTTGTCTTTGTTATTTTTCTCTTTCCAGCATTTGTTTCTTGACTTTTCCGTAGTTGTCTGTAGCAACTGTTAGTATCAGGTATCCTTATTTAATCATATGATGATACTATGAGATTTCTACCTTTTGGAAAGGTTGTGTATGTCATTCACGCTTATTCGAATCAGAAGTGAAATCGTATATCCTTTATCTAACTAACGGTTATTCTAGAGCTAGAAAGTATATATTTCTATGGTATTAAATTTTAGTGAAGGACATAATTTTACGTTGTTTCATCACAAATATCATTTTCATTTTTCACATGTTCCTTATAAGATAACATTTATCTTTAGGTTTGAGAATTTTCTGTAAATGTCAAATTAGCGAGTTATATATGTGGTTTCGGTTTTTGCATTTTTCTACATAACCGACTTTCATATATATTGAAACGTGAATTGAGTTATTTAAATTTCCATGAAATAATTTTTGAAACTTTTTTGTTAATGTCATTAGGAAAAAAAATAAAAAGATTCAAAATTTCAAATCTAAGTTCTTATTGTAAAGAATGCGTGTTTGTGCAGCAAACTTTTACAAAATTAACATCAATTTTAAGAAGAGGAAATTTATTTTTATGAAAATTACGATTTTGTGGTTACAAGCGTAAGGAAAATTTTGAATAGTTAGATTTGCGGTTTTAGCGATGCACTAGGAGCGATGATGCATCAAAAACGAAATGGTAAAGAGGGAAAAGTTGTTTTGGCCTTCGAAACATTGTTTCCATACCTTGTTATGATGTCACACGAGTTATTATTTCAATCATTTACGTTTTAGAGCATGTTTGAAGCCTCATATGAAGTCTACATTTGGGATTTTTTAGAGCATTTTGTGGAAACGAGGTAGAAATTTCACTATAGGACGGAAACTAGAAAATTAATAAGCGGAAAGAACGTTGAATTCTACGCTTTATTTTCCTTTTTTCCAATATAGGAGAAACTAATAGGAAGAGATTTTAGATGCGTTGACGTATTGCATGTTAGAAGTTGGATACAAAATTGATTGCTTCACACTTCTATTCTTAGACGTATGAGGTTTTGGATGAAAAATGCTTTTAAAAAAAATGATGCATTCATATAGAACTGCCAATATATTTTAGGATATTAGCATCATGTTTTCAAAAATGTTTTCAAAATAAAATGCATAAATATAGAACGATCCGATTCAGAATCATCATGCTACATATTTTGTGGTTGTAACTCCTTGTGTACATTATGCACATGCGCACATTTGATTACAAAATTGGATGTACACAAATTGGTTGAGTAGTATAGGATAATTCGGTGCCGCCAACATGACCTAATCAAAAGAAAAAATTCTGCGTGAATTTTCTTTTAAGGAGGGAAGAATATAACAAACTAGAATTTGGTGTTAGTTGAATTAATTATTTAGTTAGATACTGGAAATGAAATTTAAGAAAATATGGAATTTGTCCGTAAAACATGCACCATTTCTTTTGTGACAGAAGTCTTGTCAGTTTTCATGTTTGGAACTTCAAAATGGTGTAACACCCCGTAGTTCTAACAACACTATAATGATAGATCTAAAGAATTTTTAATCAAATATTTGGAATTAAGTAAAATAGACTGTGTCATTGCGTTCATCTCGGAATTCTGCTTAAGATAGACAACAAATTTGCATAAAACGGACATCGTATGATGAAGTTACTAAGGTTAGAAGTTTGTATACGCACAAGTGAATTATATATTTACAAAACCAATCAAAACATTCAAAATATTTCGAAATTAGAGTGGGAAGATTTAGGGGAAATTAGTCCGTTAGGGGTCGACCCCACCCTAGGATGTCCACCCATGGGTCGACACCATAACAGGGGTGTTGACACCCATGTCGACCCCCCTAGATCTGGGAAGAATTCAGTTCCTGAACATAAACTCGTTTCTTGACTAGATTCGTTGACCCTAGGCTATAAATAAGACATTAATCCCATTGTTTTATTCATCTAAATCAGTGGCGACAAAGAGGTGCTGCCCTGATTCAGAGTAAAATATCCTATTCCCTTCAACATCAAGTCATACATAATTGGATATCTGTGCTACAACATCTGCAATCAAATTCTCTGTTCTTTAGATCTAATCACAGTGAGTCTATGTTATTCTTAGATATAAAACACCTAAATGTAATTTTGACATGTTTATAAGTTTGGATCTAAGCTTATGCCTGTTAGAAATCTGAATCACAACAGATCAACCATTTCTTGTATATTTACTACTTAGATCTTATATGCCTATTCATAATGTTCCTATTCTGCTAGTAGCCTAATCAGGTCACCTTATGCCTATTATGTTAGTTTTGCTAATTATGTCATCTTATGCCAGTTTTATTTACTATGCCTATTCTTGTTTTTTTCTCTCCCTTTCTTCCTTTTTTTTTATAGCCAGGCTACCTTCGAGTCTAGGCCTATCGCTGAAATATGTGAACGCACGAGTTTGGGAATGATTAATTTGGGGAATAATTCACATTGTAAACATGATTGGGAAATTTGTATCTTTAGCTAAAACTTGGGAATTTGGGGGCATAATTTATGCCTTGATCTAAAATCATAATCTGGGGCATAACTTGTATTATAGATCAGACAGGGATTTGAGGCATAATAAACATGATAATTTATTAGTAATAAAATTGCCTAGATTTACAGTAATTAGAAACTGTAACCGCGCTTAGACACGAGGTTAGATTACACTTGTGGTAGAAGTCTTCCCAGAATCACCCGGCAAATACAGCAACCACAAGTGGTGAATCTAATGTGAGGGGTCTAAGTGCATAAACGTACACGTGACGGTGCTAAGAAACGAGGTTAATTCTGACTTATGGAAGAAGTCTGCCCGTACCCAACCAGCATATCCAGCATCCACAAGTGGCAGACTTAATGTGGGAGGTCTACCGCAAGTAATAACCATAAATGAATGAATGGTAACGAACTTGTAATACTTAACAAGTTTGAATCCATAAGGATTACATGATCCTGTTAACTTGAGTATGGGTTAAGTTAACTTGCTTGAATCAGTGGGAGGATTAAGTAAATATTGTGATGATGGGTAATATTAAATATTTATATATATAGGCCCACAAACTTAACCTGTAGGGTTATGCAATCTTGTTAAACTAGTAGGCATAACCTGTTGAAATTCTAGTAGTGGGGATGCAAGCCTAGAGGGAAGCTTGTATCATCTGGTGTTGGACCCGTTTTCGTCAGTAACCCATCTTGGTATCAAAAGGGGAACCCCGAACTAAGTTGAGGTCTGGGCACGCTTACTAAGTTGATTATAAGAGGTCACTTGAGGGACGGTGTGGGCGGTGCATTCCGACGGGGCCATGCGTGTGCATGGGTTCGGCCCAGGAAGGTTAAGACGCCGTGGCACCTGTAGATATGGTTTGTGCATATCTTGTAAACAAAGGGCCCTAGGGTATCTATGAGTTAGGGAGCTGATCGATTAGGGGTAATAATTAGGGTACATCTAGTCTTGCTTGTTTAGGAGCCCATTAATGTCGCTGGGGGTTAACACCTGTTAGTTCTGTTGAGCTACATGTTCCTGTATGGGGTAAAACCTCTCACTAGAAGTACACTGTAACGACCCGCACTATATGCATCGAAGGATCGTAGAGTATTTATTTCTTTCACATGCGAAGTCGTATGGTCATGTAACTTTGGGAGACGACTATTGGGGTCATTTCCCATGTTCATGATTTTTGCCGATTTTTTAATGATCGTTTTTCCCCTAGCTGATCTTGTATCGGCCATAACTTTTGATTGGTAAGGAGTTTTGACCTGAAACCACTTCCATTAGATCTGGATGATGGTTTACCTTTCCGTAAAATGGTCACATTAGCCAAACGGACTCACCGTTTGGGAGATATGGCTGAAACAAGTTTCAGATGGTTAAAAAAAGCTTAACCGGGCCTAATTTGGGTGATTAGTGAATGGGCCCATAACTCATTTTGGCATTAGGGTTATGAGAAGGCTGATAGGGTTAGGAAATTTAGTTTTTATCATTTTCCAGCCACCACTTTTTGTTCCTTCAAGTTTAGACACAGCCTCCACTTTCTAAAACACCCCAAATCACCTTCTAATCGCTAATTAAGCCAAATCCACATCAAATCAAGGAAGATATTCACCAAATCAATATTAGAACTGTTGTATTGCCTTGGAATTCGCGCCCAAACAGAGATAATTTCAGATTTGGTAATTTATTTGTGGCTAAGGTGAGTGATTTGCATAGTTCCTCACTAATTATGGCTAATTAAGGGTAATTAGTGATAGTTAGCGAATTTATACATATTAAAATCTAGAAAAATATTTATAAATTTTGAAATATTGTTTTATGCCTCTGTTAGAAAATTTGGTTAAGTTTTACTAGTTCTATCATTAGTTTTTCTTAAACATGCTTAAGGGAAAATATGGGATTTTGGCTATGTTTGATCCATTTTAACATATCAAATTGTTGTTTTAGTGTTTGTGGTCAATTATACATGTTGCTATGACTGTTTGGAATGATTTGTGATTGTTTAGAAATGTTAGATTGGTCGAAAACGCCATCGAATGGCGTAAAACAGTCGTTGGAAAGAAGTGCTGGAAATTAGCCGAACCGGATCGGATCGGAGGAGGAGAGCACAACACGACCCGATCGTGGAGCACTACCCTATCCGAACCGCTCGTGGATGGTGACACCGAACTGATCCCTTGCATTTGAAGCTTCGATTCCACCCTTTCACCTGCCCACGACCCGAACTGAAGGACCTTCCACGAACCAATCCGACCGGAAGGGGCTTGTCACGAACTGATAAGTTAAGTACGAGCTGAAGGCGATCCGAACTGAACCGACTTGGATGGGGGAATCCGACCCGACCCGATGTGGATGATCACAGACATGACTACTTCGAGAAGCACGATCCGAAGCATAGTAAAGAGGAGCATGCCGAACCGATCCGGAGATGAAGACCAAAACCCGAGATGCAAAGGTAGTCCAAGTGGGAAGTTTGTACTCAGGATCCAGTTGGGAACCAACGAGTCAACTTCATGAGTTGGGCTTTGCTGCGGGACGTGTGCTAAGGGATTATCGACGTCTATAGCTTTGATTCACCACCAAGACGGATGTTAGGTTACGTATTAGTGCAGTGGGGTAGTTCTTGCTCCATGGGACAGAGTGTTCGTGGCATGGCTATGAGCCAGTGCGGTGGAGTTGTTATGACTTCATGGGGCAGAGTGGACATAGCAAAGACTAGTGGCTATGGATCAGTGCAGTGATCTCATCATGACTCCATGGGGCTGAGTGATCATAGCAAGGAATAGGGTGATCAACGTGGTGGATGTCGTATGTTTTACGCACTGAGTGAGAGATGTGAGGACGGTTACTATGTTTGATTGTTTGATTTCACTATGACATGCACACCCTCACCCCCGTATTCTTTACACCATATATTAGTGGCACCTTAGAGTATTGAGCGGTATGTTGTGCTAACTCTTTGGTTGTAGGTCCACGTTTAGGTATGGTTTAGTATACCAGTTATTGTTCTGTTTTGATGCTTATCGCTCATACCATACTTTTGTCTGACCCAGATATTTATGTCTCTTCTTATCACTCTGGGTGCTCTTGAACGGGCAGATTAGAGATAGGTTAGGTGGTATGCACGGGTAGCTATACCGGAGACGAGCAGGAGGCTTCCACGTATGATATATATATAGATATTCTCCCTGTGTCGATGTTGGTCACTACTTCGGGCATTAGTAGTGTACTTTTCCTTTCTTTTTCTTTAGAGACAGTTTCAAAAGTTGTAATAATAACGATGTGGAACATAAGCTGTATTTGGATTTTCTTCTGCTATGATGTTTAGTTTCAGCTTATGCACTGTCTCACCTGTTTTATGTCAAGTATGTTATTATTATATTTTATCCTTGCGCTGTGAGACATTCTACAAGTTCTTTGTTAGTTCACCAGTAAGTCCTCTTCTTTTCCCTTTCTTTGGCGACCGTCCCGTGCTGGTTAGACATCGGCACAGCGCACTTTCATGGGAAATGTCGGCTGGTGTGGGGCGGGCCTTCACACTTGGTATCAGAGCTCTAGGTTGCGTAGTTAACTTATGGAAAGACACCATGGAGAGATAATACGTATATAAGAGCGTGTATTTGTGATTATTTTGGTTTTCAAAAGCTATATATGTATACTATTAGTATTGCTAAGGATGAAGTCGCACTGCACTGACACCACAAAGAGGATGGTTAATCGTTTCTCTTTACAGATAGAACGATGAGCCGATATACGAGGGGTGCTGGTAGAGGAGCCAACAATGGGAATGCTCCTGACATGAGGGCTATGTTTACTGACTTCATGAGTGAGATGCTTAGAAACGTGCAAGGAGCAGCTCCCAATGCTGCAAATGGTGATGGTGTAGCGGTGCAGGCGCCTAAGGCCGATTTCGCCAAGCTCTGTAAGGACTAAACTAGTCTTGGTGGAAAGCCGTTCCATGGAACGGAATCGGCTACAGAAGTTCAGGATTGGTTGGATAGTTGTGAACGTATCTTTGAAGATTTGGGTATTGAGGGTGCGATGAAAAGAAAGCTAGCATCCCGTCAGCTGCAAGGACGGGCAATGAATTGGTGGAATGCTATTAAGGCAGCTACTCCAGAGGATCAAGTTACATGGAATCAGTTTAAGGCCCGATTTGGTGAAAAATTTATCCCAGCTGCCCAGAAGTCAGAATTGTTTAGGAAATTTCTGGAGCTTAAGCAGAATGGTAGGGCAGTCTCGGAGTACATTGCAGAATTCGATACTTTATCGAAGTATGGGTTGTCCCTCATTGACACTCCTGAGAAGAAGAATGAGAAGTTTATAACAGGATTAGATCAGTACTTGGGGGAAAGGCTTATTAACCACATCGATGAGACATTTGAATCGATTGTGGGGAAAGCTTTGAGATCGGAGAGTCTATACCCAAAGTCAAAGACTGAAGTTGCATCTGCAGAAGAGCCAAAGCCTCAAGCAAGCGGTGGAGGCAAGAATGGTTCCCAGAATAAGAGAAAGCAGAATCATACCAAGGATGGCTAGAAGAAAAAGAATAAGAAAGATGTTGAGTGCTTCAGCTGTGGTAAGAAGGGCCACTATGCCAAAGAATGTCGGGCCAAACCAGCGGATAGGAAGTGCTTCAATTGTGGCCAAGTGGGACATCACAAGGACAAGTGTCCGCAACCCCCTAAGGAAAAGCAGATTGTGAAAGCATACGCTCTTAATGCTATTCCTTCTTCGTCGAATGCCCCAACTGCGGCGGAGAAGGGAAAGAATGTCGTTATCCAAGGTATGCTTTCTGTTTATGATGTTCCTGTTCGAATATTGTTTGATACCAGAGCTTCCAGTTCCTTCATACCTAGTGACCTGGTAGATAGGTTGGGATTGGAGCCCGAGATTGTCGATAGACCATTAGTAGTGACGAACCCGATTGGTGGTTCAACTAGCCTTAGCATGATTTGTCGTAATGTGGTCTTATCGAGTCATGGATGCATGTTTATTTGTGATTGCTTTGTTTTGGGCTTTAGTGGGTTTGGCATTATTTTGGGAGTCGATTGGCTCCAAAGATACGGGGTGGTGGTAGACTGTGAGGGATTTTTGGTGACAGTAAGAGCGGATGATGGGCGGAGGGTAGTGTTTGGTGGTCTACCTAATGATGGGGTAATGGCTAGTTTTCTAAATTTCCTCGACATCTTGCATGATGAGTTGTCAGATGTGCCCGTGGCTGGCCAGTACCTGGACGACTTCGAGGAAGTGACCGGACTTCCACCACACCAAGATATTGAGTTCCGTATTGATTTAGTGAAAGATGCCAGACTTATAGTGATGCCACTTCGTCGTATGGCGCCAAGGGAGCAGCGAGAGCTCGGGGTGCAAGTAAGCGATCTGTTGAAGAAGGGGTTTATCAAAAGAAGTGTTTCTGAGTGGGGGAGCACCAGTTGTGTTTGCTACCAAGGCAGATGGTTCCCTTCGATTGTGTGTGGACTACCGCGAATTGAATAAAGTGACGAGGAAGAATAAGTACCCTGTACCATGGATAGATGATTTGTTTGATCAGTTACGTGGCGCGAGAGTATTCTCCCAGTTGGATCTCGCGACAGATTTTCATCAGCTTAGAGTAGAAGCTGAGAGTATAGCTAAAACAGCCTTTCGAATGCCGTCTGGATTTTATGAGTGGTTGGTCATGCCATTCGGGTTGATCAATGCACCAGCATATTTTGTGGATCTTATGAATAGAGTATTCAAGGATCAATTGAATAAGTTTGTTCTTGTGTTCGTGGACGATATACTTGTTTATTCGAGGACAGAGGAAGAACACAAGGAACACTTGAGGATAGTGATGGAGGTGTTGAGAAAACACCAATTGAAAGCAAAGTTTTCTAAGTGTCACTTCTGGAGAAGGGAAGTGAGATTCTTAGGGCCATGTTGTTTCAGAAATGGTATCGTCGTGGACACTGCGAAGGTGGCTACGGTACAAGATTTGTCTACGCCCAAGAATGCAATGGACATAAGAAGTTTCTTGGGATTAGCTGGATATTATCGTAAGTTTATCCAAGACTTCTCCAAGATAGCAGCACCGTTGACTCAGTTGACTAAGAAAAATCAAGCTTTCGTCTGGGACGAAAAGTGCGAGGATGCATTCAAGATTCTAAAGGAAAAGTTGACATGTGCACCAGTGTTAGTCATTCCTAAGGGGAATGAAGAGATGACAGTATATACAAATGCATGTGGTACCGGACTAGGTGTTGTACTGATGCAAGAAGGTAGGGTTGTAGCTTATTCAAGTCGGCAACTGAAACCGCATGAGAAAAGATACCTGACCCATGATTTAGAATTAGCAGCGATCGTATTCGCATTGAAGATATGGAGACATCTCTTGGGAGAAAGATTTGAGTTGTTTACTGATCATAAATCGTTGAAGTATCTTTTCTCTCAGAAGGATCTAAATCTCCGACAACAAAGATGGTTAGAATTCTTGGCTTCCTATGATTTCGACATCGCATATACACCAGGAAAGGACAATGCGGTGGCTGATACATTGAGTAGAAGACATGCTAGTTTAGGGGCTATGTTTCTAGAATGGAAGCAACTAGAGTACATCGCTGGGTATGATTTCAGACCAAAGTGCGAATTGGATTCAGAAATGTTAGCAAGGTTGACGATCAGACCCACTTTGATTGAGCGGATTGCTCCAGTTAGAGGAACAATCCTAACCTATTGGAAATCATCTCCAAGTTAGAGATGGGAATTGATGAGGAGATGAACAAGTATGGGCTTGATCGAGATGGATGACTTAGAAAGAATGGAAGACTAGTTGTGCCCAATGTCAACGGATTGAGAGATGAAGTGCTTAGAGAATGTCATCACTCAAAACTGACTATACATCCCGGTGGTAATAAAATGTATCGAGACATGAAGCAAACCTACTACTAGGAAGGGATGAAAAGAGACGTTGGGGAGTTTATATCCAAATGCATGAATTGCCAACTAGTTAAAGCTGAGTAAAAGAAGCCTAGTGGTTTTTTACAACTATTAGAAGTTCCAGAATGGAAATAGGAACAAGTCTCAATGGATTTCATTGATGGGTTACCAAGGACTAGATCGGGCCATGATAGCAATGGGGTGATTGTGGACCGATCGACTAAGAGTGCAAGGTTTATACCCATCAAGTCAAATAGGACGGCAGCTAAGTTAGCGGAACTATATATAAAGTGGGTAGTGAGATTTCATGGGATACCCAAAGGAATTGTGGGCGACCGAGATCCGTTATTTACTAGTGGATTTTGGAAGAGCTTACAAGAGGCGTTAGGATCAGAATTACATCTCAGTACCGCGTATCATCCTCAAACTGACGAACAGACAGAGAGGGTGAATCGAGTATTAGAAGACCTCTTGAGAGCTTGTATATTAGACTTTGGTGGATGATGGGATGACCATTTGCATCTAGTAGAGTTTGCATATAATAACAGTTACAATCCAGTATCGGTATGGCTCCATTTGAAGCTTTGTACGAAGACCGTGTAACTCACCGTCATGTTGGTTAGAAACTGGTGAGAAGTTTTTATTTGGACCAGATGTGATAAGAGAAACCTCAGACAAGATAAAGATTATCCGATAGCGAATGAAGGCTGCCCAATATAGGCAGAAAAGTTATGCTGATAAGAGGAGAAGAGAATTAAAGTTCTCCATTGGCGACTTGGTGTTTATCAAGATTTCTCTGTTGAATAGCGTGATACGATTTGGCAGGAGAGGCAAGTTAGCACCAAGACTTGTTGGACCATTCCCAGTTCTCGAGCAAATTGGGAATTTGGCATATAAAGTTGAATTACCAGAGAAGATGGCAGGAGTTCACAACGTATTTCATGTTTCCCAGTTAAGGAAGTTCGTACACGACACCGATGTGACTGTTTCACCAGATCAGTTGGATGATATCGTGGTTGAACTCAAGGCGGTTGGGAACCGCAAGCCTATGCGCATTGTTGGGAATGATACGAAGCAATTTCGAAGGAAGGCGGTGAAATTAGTCGAAGTTCAGTGGGGCGAGAACGAGAATGACTGTACTCGGGAGACAGAGGAGAACATTAGGAAGACGTATCCAGAAATCTTCGCCTGGTAAGAATTCAGTTTCCATTTAGTCTTTCCGCATGCTAGGATAGGCTTGTTTTGTTTGTTTTGCATATTTAATTGTTGTATGTGGCTGGAAGGCATGCGGGATCCTTTGTATGTTTTGGGTTAAGGAATTTCGGGGACGAAATTTCCTAAGGGGGGAGAATGTAACGACCCGCACTCTACACATCGAAGGATCATAGAATAATTATTTCTTTCACATGCGAATTCGTATGGTCATGTAACTTTGGGAGACGACTATTGGGGTCATTTCTCATGCTCATGATTTTTGACGATTTTTAAATGACCGTTTTCCCCCAAGCTGATTTTGTCTCGGCCATAACTTTTGATTGGAAAGGAGTTTTGACCTGAAACCACTTCCATTAGATCCGGATGATGGTTTACCTTTTCGTAAAATGGTCACATTAGCCAAACGGACTCACTGTTTGGGAGATATGGCTGAAACAAGTTTCAGATGGTTAAAAAAAGCTTAATCGGGCCTAATTTGAGTGATTAGTGAATGGGCCCATAACCCATTTCGGCATTAGGGTTATGAGAAGGCTGATAGGGTTAGGAAATTCAGTTTTTATCATTTTCCAGCCACCACTTTTTGTTCCTTCAAGTTTAGACACGGCCTCCACTTTCTAAAACACCCTAAATCACCTTCTAATCGCTAATTAAGCCAAATCCACATCAAATCAAGGAAGATCTTCACCAAATCAAATCAAGGAAGATCTTCACCAAATCAATATTAGAGCTGCTGTATTGCCTTGGAATTCGCGCCCAAACAGAGATAATTTCAGATTTGGTAATTTATTTGTGGCTAAGATGAGTGATTTGCATAGTTTCTCACTAATATGGCTAATTAAGGGTAATTAGTGATAGTTAGTGAATTTATACATGTTAAAATCTGGAAATATATTTATAAATTTCGAAATATTGTTTTAGGTCTCTGTTAGAAAATTTGGTTAATTTGGTTAAGTTTTACTAATCCTATCGTTAGTTTTGCTTAAACATGCTTAAGGGAAAATATGGGATTTTGGCTATGTTTGATCCATTTTAACATATCAAATTGTTGTTTTAGTGTTTGTGGTCAATTATACATGTTGCTATGGCTGTTTGGAATGATTTGTGATTGTTTAGAAAAGTTAGATTGGTCGAAAACGCCATCGAATGGCGTAAAACAGTCGCTGAAAAGAAGTGCAGGAAATTAGCCGAACCGGATCAGATCAAAGGAGGGGAGCATGACACGACCCGATCATGGAGCACTATCCGATCCGAACCACTCGTGGATGGTGGCACCGAACCGATCCCTTGCATTTGAAGCTTCAATTCTACCCGCTCACCTGGAGAGCCATCCGACCCGAACCGCTTGAGGACCCCGATCCGAAGAGGCCCACGACCCGAACTGAAGGACCTTCCACGATCCGATCTGACCCGAAGGGGCTTGTCACGAACCGAGATGTTGAGCACGAGCTGAAGGCGGTCCAAACCGAACCGACTTGAATGGGGGAATCCGACCCGACCCGATGTGGATGATCATAGACAACACTACTTCGAGAAGCACGATCCGAAGCATAGTAAAGAGGAGCATGCCGAACCGATCCGAAGATGAAGACCAAAACCCGAGATGCAAAGGTAGTCCAAGTGGGAAGTTTGTACTCAGGATCCAGTTGGGAACCAACGAGTCAACTTCATGAATTGGGCTTTGCTGCAGGACGTGTTCTAAGGGGTTATCAACGTCTATAGCTTTGATTCACCACCAAGACGGATGTTAGGTTACGTATCAGTGCAGTGGGGTAGTTCTTACTTCATGGAGCAGAGTGATCGTGGCATGGCTATGAGCCAGTGCAGTGGAGTTGTTATGACTTCATGGGGCAGAGTTGACATAGCAAAGACTAGTGACTATGGATCAGTGCAGTGGCGTCATCATGTCTCCATGGGGCAGAGTTATCATAGCAAGGAATAGGGTGATCAAAGTGGTGAATATCGTATGCTTTACGCACTGTGTGAGAGATGTGAGGATGGTTGCCATGTTTGATTGTTTGCTTTCACTATAACATGCACACCCCCACCCCCGTATTCTTTACGCCATATGTTAGTGGCACCTTAGAGTATTGAGCGGTATGTTGTGTTAACTCTTTGGTTGCAGGTTCAGGTGTGGTTTAGTATACCTGCTATTGTTCTGTTTTGATGTTTATCGCTCATACCAGACTTTTGTCTAACCCAGAGTTTTATGTCTCTTCTTATTACTCTGGGTGCTCTTAAACGGGAAGACTAGAGATAGGTTAGGTGGTATGCACGGGTAGCTGTACCGGAGATGAGCAGGAGGCTTCCACGTATGATATATATAGATATTCTCCCTGTGTCGCTGCTGGTCACTACTTTGGGCATTAGTAGTGTACCTTTCCTTTCTTTAGCTTTAGAGACAGTTTCAAAAGTTGTAATTATAACGATGTGGAACATAAGCTGTATTTGGATTTTCCGCTGCTATGATGTTTAGTTTCAGCTTATGCACTGTGTCACCTGTTTTATGTCAAGTATGTTATTATTATATTTTATTCCTTGCGCTGTGAGACATTCTACAGGTTCTTTGTCAGTTCACCAGTAAGTCCTTTTCTTTTTCCTTTCTTTGGCGACCGTCCCATGCTGGTTGGACATCGGCACAACGCACTTTCATGGGAAATGTCAGCTGGTGCAGGGCGGGCCGTCACATACAACTAAGTCTGCCAGCTTGTACTTGTTGGGATCATCTTGTTCTTGTTATACTAGTATTGGTGCAGAGAGAAAAGTATTATACAAGCGCAACGCATGTTTTGTTCTTTTTATTCTGTTTACCTTGTTATACATGTCTTATGACGCTGTTATCTCTCTCCAATTTATATACATGTCATGATGCTTTTACTTATTTATATGCTAAAAGTATCTGTACTCACCAGACATATGTCTAGCCCATTTTATTTCCTCTTCTTTCTCTTCCGTCCCCTCCCCCCCCCCCCCCCCACCTCAGAGGTTATAAGGGTGGAAAAACTCAAGCTTGATCCAGATTCTTCTTTCCTTCTGGCTGGAGCTGCTTAGATGTACTGATTTTGTATCTTCTCTACCATGGCTGTATTTTTAGGATTATTCTCTTTTTATATATTATTGTACTCCGATGATGATTTATGTACAAGGTAGAAGTTTTATGTTTTCAATATTCTAGACTTATTATGTAATTGGGTTTGAACCATGAAGCTTTTCTATTAAATAAAGTTTTAATTCCGCTGTTATTTTATATATGTCTTGTAATGTTCCTGTTTTTGTTTACCAATAACGCTCTTAATGCATTCTGATAAAGAGTGACATTAACGGATGTGGGGTATCACATTTGGTATCAGAGCCGAAGGTTACCACACCAGATAAAAGATTTTGAAAATTGTTTTCAAAAGGGTTTTAAAAGAAAGCATTTTCAAAGGAAGAGTGTTTTGAAAAACATATTCCCCAAAGCTATATGAATTATCTTTCGATTCTCTGTTTGGATCCATTTTTCCTTTTCTTTTCAGCATATCTAGGGAACCTAATATTCCTGAGGGCGTTATGATACCTGATTGCTTCCATAGGTATCTTGAGGCTATTGCGCCTGCCGAAGGCGCAGCAGACGCCCCTCCCCCAGCTGCAGTTGTCTCTCCTCCTCTGCGTACTGGTAATTTCTCTAAGATATGTAGAGATTTATGTGCTATGGGAGGAAAGCTAATCCGAGGGACTGAGACTTTTGTTGAAGCAAGGAATTGGCTTAAAGAGACGGAGGATTTGTTTGGAATTTTCGAAGTTAATGACCGTAGGACGATTCAGTTGGCCGTTTGGCAGCTGAAAGTTGAGGCTTCATTCAGGTGGGAAATGACGCAAGCAGGCGTCCAGTGGAGACTTGGGATGATTTCCGACAGAGATTCGAAATGAAGTTTCTTTTTCAAGCCTAGCAAAGCATCAAATGTAATGGCTTTTGGCAATTAAGCAAGGAGCCATGTCTGTGAAAGAGTATGTTAATAATTTTAACCAATTGACGAGGTCTGGTTTGGAGCTAGTGAATACCCCACACACAAGAAAGCTTTGAGATTTGCTAGAGGATTAAATGAACCCCTTCATGTGTTGGTTGTCTTATATTCCGATGGGAGCAACTTTTGACAAACACGTTGATATGGCATTAATGCATGAGGAAGATAAGAGAGAAAAGAAAGAGGCCAAGGTTGTGGAAACAAAAAACAAGAAAGTATGGCCCAAGAAAGAACAACAACAACAACAAAAGAAGGGCGGTAAGAATGGCAAAGCTCGAGATAAGAGGAAATGTCGTCATTGCAGACGCGAGGGTCATGTGATCAAGGATTGCAAGGAAAGAAAGAAGGTCTGTTTCTATTGTGGAGAGGTCGGACATCTTGTTAAGGATTGCCCAAAGAGGGAAGGACAAGGCCAAAGGGCATGATCTTCTGGAGGGTAGGTGCATGCTCTCGTGTCCGGTGTACCAAATAGAGGTAGGAAAGTTTCCATTGAAGTTTTGATTTCTCTTTCCAATCATCTAGTAAGAACTCTTTTTGATTCTGGCACTTCGCATTCTTTTATATCTGATTCTATGGTTGGATCCCATTGTTGTCTCAAACCTCATTGGTGGTACAGCTCATTTGTTTATGATATGTCTGGATTTGAGAATATATGTGTTAGGCGTCGAGTTTGAGTGCGACGCATATGTGCTTGGTTTCGTGGGCTATGGCTTGATTCTAGAGATAGATTGGCTAGTCATGTATGGCGCCACTCTGGATTGTGAGAGGATGGTCGTTAGACTTTTGACTTTCCATGGGAGGACCCTTGAGATTTCTTGTTCCCCTAAAGGGTCTGTCGTGCTTAGTTTCCTAGAGTCGTTTGAAGCATCTATCAATGATCTATGATCTGTACTAGCAGTCTGTGAGTATCCTGATGTTTTTGAGGAGGTTCGAGGCTTACCTCTGAGGCGTAAGATTGATTTCCGTATATACTTGCTGGACAATGCAAAGCCAGTTGCATTGCCTGTGCGCCATATGGCTCCAAGAGAAAGGAGAAAGCTCAGCAAGCAAGTAGGGGAGCTACTTGAGAAAGGGTTTATTAGGCGAAGCATATCCGAATGGGGTGCTCCAGTAGTATTTGCCACTAAGGCGGATGGTTCGCTTCACTTATGTGTGGATTATAGAGAGTTGAATAGGCTCACGAAGAAGAATATGACATTTTCTTGGGATATAGATTGTGACGATGCTTTTCAGCGATTGAAGAGGGCACTGACAACAGCTCCAGTATTGACCTTGCCCAACGAGAAAAAAATGTTCATAGTATACATTGATGCATGTGGTACAGGGCTTGGTACGGTTCTGATGCAAGAGAGAAGGGTAGTATGTTATGGAGGTAGACAGCTGATAGTCTATGAGAAGAACTACCCTACCAATGACTTAGAGTTAGCTACCATAGTATTAAGACTTGGTGCCATTATCTACTTGGAGGGAAGTTTGAATTGTACACCGATCATAAATCTCTCAAGTACTTATTCTCGTAGAAGGATCTAAATTTAAGGCAACAAAGGTGGATGGAGTTCCCAGCATCCAATGATTTTGATATTGCTTATACCCCAGGCAAGGGTAATGTAGTGGTAGACGCATTGAGTAGGTAGATGATGACTGTGAGTCCTGAGAGGAAAAGCTTGTAGTTTGTATCGACTTTTGATTTTAGATCCTCCACCGAGTTTATACCTAGTTTATTGGCATTATTAGAGGTGCGACCTACTCTATTGGACCAAGTAGGGAGTTCGCAGCGAGAGAACCCACAGCTAGCAGAAATCTTGGATAGGCCAAGCAGAGGGGAGACTTCTAGTCACCTCAGTAGATATTCCATGGACAATAGAGGGTGGTTGCGACGAAATGGAAGGCTTTGTGTTCCTCGAGTTGGGAGTCCTTTGAAGACAGTACTCGAGGAAGCCATTATTCTTGGATGACTATTCATCCAGGCGGTGATAAGATGTATAGATATATGAAGAGAGTTTTCTTTTGGGCTTGGGTGAAGAAAGATGTGGCGGAGTTTGTTTCTCGATGTTTTATTTGCCAACAAGTCAAAGCTAAACAAAAGAAGCCCGGTGGTTTACTTCATCCTTTGGAAGTCCCATAATGGAAGTGGGAGAGTGCCTCAATGTATTTCGTAGATGGTTTGCCTAAATCAAGGAAAGGCAACACCAGTATTTGGGTTGTAGTTGACAGGCTTACTAAGAGCGCTCACTTCATCCCTATTAAGAGTAAGAGGACAACCGCATGGTTGGAAGCAGTTTATCTTCGTGAGATAGTCCATCTGCATGGAGTACCTTCTAGTATTGTGAGTGACCGTGACCCTATTTTCACTAGTGAGTTTTGAAGGAGCTTGTAAAGGGCATTAGGTACATAGTTTTGTTTGAGCACCGCTTATCACCTACAGACCGATGGACAGATAGAAATGATGAATAAAGTTCTTGAGAATCTTTTAAGGCTGTGTATCCTAGACTTCGGATGGACTTGGGAAGAGCATCTTCCTTTAGTAGAGTTTGCACTAGGCTAGTATTGGCATGACACCCTTCGAAGCATTGTACGAACGACCCTGTAGATCACCTGACTTGTTAGTGGGAATCTAGAGAAAGACTTCTTCTTGGACGTAAGATGATTAGGGAAACTCCAGAAAAGGTTGATCTGATCTGCAAGTGCATGAAGAAAGCTCAAGATAGGCAAATGTCTTACGCAGATAGAAGAAGGACGGACATTGTTCTTGTAGTTCATTTTGGATCTGTAGGGAAATTGGCACCAAGGCTTGTAGGCCATTTCCCATAACATAAAGGATTGGCAAAATGGCCTATAGAGTAAAGCTACCAGAGAGACTGTCTGACGTTCATGACGTTTTCCACATTTCTCACTTAAGGGAGTGCTTGCATGATACCACAGAAGTAGTTAAGACGAGTACGCTTGAGGAAGTAGAAATGGAACGGAAGGCGACAGTTAGACGAGTTCCTACCCATATTCTTGGATCAGAGGTTAAGAGGTCAAGTTGATGAAAGTCAGTGGGGAGATGACCAAGAGGATGCAACTTGGGTGGCTGAAGACAAGATTCGCGCTTCGTACCATTTTCTTTTCAAGGGTATGTTCTTAACCTCCTTTTCAAAACATTTATTCATGCTTGTTTCTATCGTTTAAATGTATCATATCGATCGATCCTTCGACCTTTAGGTAGGAAACCCATGGATGTAAACATGTGTTTGAGACATGTTATGTTTGATGGATGCAGTTGTTGCTAGTGGTTTCTCGTGGATGCATATACACACACATTAGGTACTAGATCGGCTCAATCACTCTCATATTGCATATGTATGTTTGTGCATTTTTCCTCTTTTATGGATGAAAACTAGTGCGAGACCCGCGCTATGCATACAAGCAGCTTGATAAACACAGGTCTGCAATACATATATTATTGTAAAAATATTTTTGCAATGTAATATTTAAATGTAAGTGAAGAAATAAGTTGTAAAAGGCTATGTGAAAGTGTTGTAATAGGAGTGACATTTGTACTGGTACATCGTAAAAGTTTAAGGTAGCAAGTAATTTTTCCATGAGTGATGGAAGTAGGAGTGATAAGTAATTATATTATCGAAGTGGACACGGTCGTAAGGCTGACATATTTCCAAAAATTGAATGTAGGTATAAAACTATCATTGAAAATTATTTGTATTCTTACAATTGCTGATGGAATGATGGGCGTGCTATTTATAACAATGCATCCAAGCCAGCATGAACGAAGAAACAAAAAATGAAAAATTTAACGGTTATGATATTATGATGACAAACAGGTATCGATGTAGAAATGCAAGTCAAAAACCAAACAGTTATCAACAATAGACCTTATTTCATGTATTGTTAAAAACTGGTAAGCACGAATGATAGAAGGTAAATTTAAAAAATAATAATCATTTAAAAACAATACGCAATTTTACGGAGAAAAGTTATAAATGTTAAAAATAGTATTTTCAATTGTTTGAAAATTAAAAGAAGTAATCTGTCTGCATAACAGATAAATAAATAATCGTGTTAATATCTATACAAATTGTTTGCCAATTTATATTGATTGTAAGTTATATAAGATCATAAACTCTGTAACATTGTTGATGTACAAAAGCAGATGAAAATACGTAATCAACAGCATACCAGAAGGCAATATAAGTCGCATATATCGGTTACAGTTGGAAGTAAATAGGTGGAGAATTTTTTCGCACCATATACATTAGTAGTGCTTAATAGTTCATATACAATGAAGGTAACCATGTATCATATTATATGATTTTGCCTATTAACATGTTTATCCTTTTCGAACAGCTCAGCATGCAGGAAAATGAGGAATATTGTACAGTAGTTTGTAACTAGCAGTAACAAAAAAAATCACACCAGACATAGATGATGTCAAGGATAAGTAATATTTCACAAAAGATGTAAAATAAATTAACTTTAAGTGTTATAAAAGGATAATTACAGAAAGAAAGACCAGCTAAAACATAGTAATCCAAAGAAATACATCGAAAATACACACATAATTATAGTGGGTGCAGATAGAGTTGGATCAGTGGAAGGATGGACGAAAAGCGAATGAATGTTTGACGTCAGCTCATTTTCCAAGTTTCTTTCGTTTTTGTTCATCTGTTTCAGAAGCCTGCAGACATAAGCATAAACAATCAGTACAAAATTTGCAATATTGATGGATGGAAACAAAGGTTATCAGTCACATTAAAAAAAGTAGCATCTCACACCGTGATTTATTGGCAGTGGACTCGGTTGTTAGCTGAGAGGACGTGTTATTGTCAATGGTGCACAGATATTTGTCTCCATCGGAAAAACTAGGGCGTTTGGCATATGGTAAATGGATGTGTCTGATACGGCAATATTGATAAAGATCCATTAATATGGGCTGCTCTCCTTCATTATTAGCTGTTACTAGGCAAAGATGTTTAGCTTGCAAATAAAATGCACACATCCAGGCTACAGTGCTTTTTGGTAGAAAATATTACGGTTGCAAATATGTAACTTTTTTTTTTTTTTTTTTTTTTGCTTTTAGTATCCATTCTGTTACAATCGAATGGCCAAGATTCAGTGCAAAATGTATTGGCTGATCTATTGCCATCTTTTATTAATTAGTTGCAAGAATCCTGCTGTATTTGCTATATAATAGCTATGGTGGAACGATGTAGCTTGTAAGGCAGGCTGAAATTAAATGAAATCTTTCTTTCTTTTACTGTTCCTCTGTCTTTTTCCTACTATGCTCTAGTTCTTCCCCTCTAGTTCCTCAAATCTTCCTCTCTCTAAATGAGCTCCCTATCAGTGTCCAATTTTGTTAGCTGTCAACATTGTTCCACGATTGATGATATCATAGCAAATTGGTTGAAAATCCAATTTTGTTTCTGCACCAATAAGCTTGTTAATCAGGTTTTTGATCACATGTAACCCATTCTCCTGTGAAAGGCTTAACTTTATTAGTTATTAAATATAAGTTAATTGGAGTAGGATTCCAGAAAATGTAAAACTCTGCATCATTTTGGGGTGCATATATGATGTCACCAATTTTTCAACAGCAATCAGCTCATCCATAGATTTTTGTAACAAATTGGTTGCATCTCCATCAAAAGCTACAATGGATGTAGAGGACATATATTGTTATGAAAACTGCGCCTTTGCGGAAGCGACCAGGATCTTCTTCACCCAATTACTTAAAGATGATTTCTATGGAAACAAACACAGAAATGAAAACACATGCACAAACACAAGATATTCCACCCAACCACCCTCTTTATTGATTCACAAAAAACAAATTTATTTACACTCACTGGTTCAACAACCAACAATAAACAAATTACAAGAATCAATAATCTTATTGAGAAAGGGAAAGAATATCTAGATGACTGAAACTTTTGTTGGAGAAGGAGAACAGTGAAGAACGACGACAAACCTTTGGATTAGTTAATTCGGTCTCAATCTCATGCTTTTAATCCAACCATAGATGCTGCTTTTATAGGAGAATAGAAGGCCTAGGCAAATACCCAATTTGCCCCTTTATTACTTGCTGAATAAGTCACAGAAAGACCAAGTCAAAATCGCAGAAAACCCGCTCAGACGTTTGACCAATATATGTCAAACGTTTGTCCATGCTCTCGGGTTCCAAAACCCTGACAAGTCAGACGTCTGATCCAGATTGGTAGAACGTCTGTCCACACTCTCGGATTTCAAAACCCTGTAGGCACAGACGTTTGACCAAGATCCCTCAGATGTCTGTGCTGAAACATAGCACAAAACTGCTCCTCCTTGCCTTCTTTCTGCCCCTGCTCCATCTCTACTATCGCCAAGGACATCCACGTCTCGTCTCCATCAACATATGTGATTTCATGTGACAAATCACAACACTCCACCTTGATATGAAATCGCACCACATCAAACGATCTTCCAACACACAAGTCATCTAGCTCTTTCAACGACAGCTACTCTCAATTAAATCATTACAAACACAACCCGCCGCCTGCCAAAGATGCATCTTTCCCTCGAGATGCACCACGCAACGCTAACGGACTAAAAATGCTTGTAATACCACAAGGATCTCCACCTTGTGGATTTTCTGCGTCGACACCCGTCTACCACTTGATCTGAGCTCCTTCCTTGATCAACTCGGATCCTTCGAGCATCATCAACATGAAGACCCATGTCTAACACATCAGCAGTGACCAAATTAACCTCTCCACCTTGCTGTGGATTAGGTTCTTCAACCGTCACTCGCCTTCCACTGTCGACCACAAAACCAACCAATCTATACAGGTTTCCCGCCTCCAAGATACCTCTCATCACAACATGACCACCCTTCTTCACTCTCAAAATTCCACCTCGAGTATCATAAGTGCAACCACGGCAATCCAACTGACCAAGAGAAATGAGGTTATGCGAACTAGCAGGTATATGTCTAACTCCAGAGACTTCCCTCACCACGCCATCATGCATACGAAACCGGATATCCGATACCACAAACTGGTAGCTCTACTTCATTGGTTGTGCTAATCACGTAGGCATTCTTCTCATAAGAAGAGAAACACTTCACATCCTTACAAATGTGAAAACTGACTCCTGAATCCATCTTTCAAGAATTAACTTCGCTAAACAGGACATTACTAGAAGTATCGCTAATGGAACTTGTAGCAATATCTGTCTGTGCCTCATTACTTCCATCACCATCCGCAAGCTTCTTCTTATCCCTCTGATAAGCATAAAAATTCTTGCGTATGTGACCTTCCTTACCACAATAATAACAAGCACCTTTACTATTAGCCCTTTTCTTCTTTTTTCTTGTATCTTTCCCCGAGTTCTTTGCTACCATGACCTCACCTTGAACTGATTTAAACCCAACCCTTTTCTCCTTAGTTCATCATTCAAAAGGCTGCTTCAAACAGTTTCCAAAGAGATGGCTCCACCAGCATTGGAGTTACTCAATGAAACAACCAAAGTCTCCCAACTTTCTGAAAGCGAACTCATCAGCAAAAGAGCCTGCAACTCATCATCAAAATTGACCTTCAGATTTGCCAATTGATTGATCACATCTTGAAACTCATTCAGGTGCTCTGCAACAGACTTCTCCTCTCCCAATCTCAGCTGAACAAGCTTTCGAACCAGAAAAGCCTTACTTGTAGCAGTCCTTGACTCATACAAAGATACCAACTTGTCCCATAAATCCTTCGTAGATTCACAATTGGCCACATGATGGAATACCGAATCATCAAGGTACTGCCGAATCAAGGCAATAGTCTTCTTATCCATCTTCTTCCACGTTCCCTCATTCACACCTGAGGGCTTCTCCGCATCTCCGACAATCGGATCATGAAGATCATTGAGGTAAAGCACATCCTCCATCTTAGGCTTCCAAATCCCCCAATTTCTTCCATCAAAAACATTCATCTTCGGAAATGCCATCATATCCGACATAAAAAAAATCCAATTCAAAATCACTCTAAGCTTTGCGATGATCTAGCTCTGATACCAACTGTTATGAAAATTGCGCCTTTGCGGAAGCGACTAGGATCTTTTTCATCCAATTACTTAAAGATGATTTCTATGGAAACAAACACAGATATGAAAACACACGCACAAACACAAGATATGTCACCCAACCACCCTCTTTATTGATTCACAAAAAACAAATTTTGTTTACACTCACTAGTTCAACAACCAACAATAAACAAATTACAAGAATCAATAACCTTATTGAGAAAGGGAAAGAATATCTAGATGACTGACACTTTTGTTGGAGAAGGAGAACAATGAAGAACGACGACAAACCCTTAGATTAATTAATTCGGTCTCAATCCCATGTTTTTAATCCAACCCTAGATGCTGCTTTTATAGGAGAATAGAAGACCTAGGCAAATACCCAATTTGCCCCTTCATTACTTGCAGAATAAGTCACAGAAAGACCAAGTCATAACCGTAGAAAACTCGCTCAGACATCTGACCAATATAAGTTAGACGTCTGTCCATGCTCTCTCGGGTTCCAAACCCTAACAAGTTCGACGTCTGACCCATATTGGTCAGACGTTTGTCCACACTCTCAGGTTTCAAAACCATGTAGACACAGATGTCTGACCAAGATCCCTCAAATGTCTATGCTGAAACATAGCACAAAACTGCTCCTCATTGTCTTCTTTCTGCCCCTGCTCCATCTTCACTATCGCCAAGCATATCCACGCCTCGTCTCCATCAACATATGTGATTTCATGTCACAAATTACAACATATATATGGCCGAAGACCTCAACCGTGAGACGATATCTGTAAATTGTTGGTTAAGTCAATTTAAGAGTACTAACAGAGTGCAAGCAGTACCGCAATAATACCTGGGAATAGGTTGTTCAACAGTTCTAATGACTTTGGGCATTTGAAAACGTAGGTCTTCCTTTCTTTCAATCTTTTTGCATAAAGGACACAAAAGATTATACCATCCAGAGGCAGTGTTAATCTTCATAATAGTCACAGGAATGATATATCATTTGCCTACAGGAATAAAAATAAGAATATAAACATATAAACAAATGGAAGCATTTGTTTGTTTGACATATAACAAAAGTGTATTTTAGGTTGACAAAGGGAAAAATGTACTGGTAGGCGTTTAAAATAGTTAGCACCCTTGTATAGTTTTACTAACAATGATGTTATTACTACCACATGTAGATGTTTCAGTCAGTGGAGACGTCAGCCAATTTTGTTTTCTCCGCTTATGGAGTAACAAAAGATGTCTTCCCACTAATTTTTAACAACCATTTGTCCAAAAAAGACCAAGTAATATTGAAAACAGAAGAAATAATTCGTGGTTACCTATTGTTTTTAACATGTAGCTCTCTTTTTACAGTTTGACACCCAGTTCTTCATGTGATGGGGGTGACTGCAGAAATGAACGTCAGTACTCACAATATCTATGCATGTAGAGCAATTATTAAACATACAGTTAAAAACTGAAGGGCATAAATTTGAAAGAAAAAAACAATATTTGTATTAAAGGTTTGGACCAACCAGTGAATTGTTGCAGTTTGTTGATTCGTGTAACCAACACGTCATCGTCAACGAAACCGAAATCATGAGTAGGAATACCGTGCGATATACCCTTTGGTTTCCTTAATGTCGTGTCTCTATGGAGTAAAATCGTTAACTTTTAATCGATAACATGGTAAGTGTTTTCAGAAGGTATGACACTGGAGTTTTGCATCTCATAAATAGATTGATTGGCAAAAGTATTGTCAAACTTCTCAAGTAATCCTTTTGGGATAATTAACTTGCTTTTGTCTGCCCTAAGGAGATAATGATGAAAATAAAAAACTTGATATGTTTGCATAACTGAAAATTACGTAACTCATTTAAAAAAAAAAAAAAAAAAGGATGCACAACCTTTATGTCTAGCAGCTATAAGTTGAAAGAGTACACATCTTTTTCTTTGCAATGAAAGTCCACATTCTAGCAACCCGAACTTGGATTCGAATCCAATGAGCACCATATTTTAATTCAGACAACAGCGGGCAACTGTCAACCATTTGTGTATCTGCAACAATAGTCATAAACAGTTAGATCAATATAGTAAAGAAGAATCTTGAAGAAGGGCTAATGGTTGTTAGGTTGACTCCAAAAGAAGAACAGAGTGAAGAAGGAAAAGGTGGCAATTGGATACCACTGACATAATGGAAGTAAAAGTAAATTCCCTAGGGTGAAATTATGTATGGAGAGGAATAGATGCTTGTTGACTGCCTCATATATATATATATATATATATATATATATATATATATATATATATATATGTGTGTGTGTGTGTGTGTGTATGTACACATATATCGGTTCGTCTATTTGAACACAAAAGTAGACCTATAATGGAAGACACAAAATCTGAATCGTTGAATTAGTCTTTATGCGAGAGCTGGAAATCACGGATAAATCTGACGTTGGAGATATATATATATATATATATATATATATATATATATATATATATATATATATATATATATCAAGAGCACCTCAAACAGTACAAAAACTTTGTAGCTTCATGATTTCCACCACATATATTTATTTCTCTCTCCTTCCATTAACTCCATCTTCTTCGCATAACTTATTTTACTAAATTGAGTGGTAGAAATACGGAGGCAAAAGAGAGTTATATGACATTCCTCTTTCGTGGCACCCCTTTTGCACCTCAATACCAGCCACAAATTTATAATTAAATAAGTTAGTGAGAGGAGGAGAGAATTAGTGGGAAGAGAGAAACGACATTATGCGGTGAAAATCAGGGTTTAAATGACAAACTTAAAGAAAATTTTGTAAAAAGAATACAAAGTTTGGTTTTAGATAGAAGGACATATTTTAGTGCAAAAGATGAATTTAGAGGACATATTATCATTTTCCCGTTTACACTCAAATGTGTCATTTTGGTTAAATTCCAAACTTTGTATATTTTTAACCAAATTTTTGGCTAAGTTTGTCCTTCAACCTATTTTCCACACACATGCACGTACATACTTTTTTTTTAATTGCAACGAAGACATTACATAAAAAGATCATATGACGAAAACTTCAGTCTACCATTTATAAACACACTTAAAATATAAGAACGAAGAAATCTCCCTTTTTTCATCTCCCTAGGCTTAAATCGACCATGCTACTGCATGGAAAACCAAAGGAAAAAAAAGGTCCATTCGTCCAGCTTTCAGTGAATCCACACTGTTGTAGATGCTCTAACAGCTGTAGGTAATGCTACAAGTTCGATTGTGATAGAATCTTACCTTAAATACTTAGATTATAGGGAATCGAAATAGCTACAGTAGAATACTTGTAAATTTCTAGCAATGTTCTCCTATAGATGACAGAAGCATAAGGAAAGAAAATTAAAGAACTACAGCTAAGAAGCTTCAGGGTGCGTTCGCAGCCTTTATTTGCCACGTTCAGAATTTTTGTGGCGTCTGACGCGTTCGACGCGTCGAACGCAAGCACCTTTACCGTTGTCAAATAGAACGTTCGTTGGAAATTGAAAATCAAGTCGTTCGCATCGGACGCGTCCGACGCCAACGGCTTGATTTTCAACTTCCCTTTCTCCCTATAAATCACCAACTCTATCCTTAACATCTTTCACAATACTACTTCAACAATTTCTTCAACTCTTTCTGCTTATTCGATTAATGTCTAACTTTGATTCATCCTCCAATTACGACGATTTGATGGAGCTCTACGGGGTTTATCTGGTTCAGAATGAAAGGAGAAATCATATGACGCGGATTAATACTTCGGAGTTCACTGGCTTATCTTGGATCAACGAAATTTTGAACGGTCATCAAAGTCGTTGTCAAAATAATTTTCGAATGAAAAGACTATGTTTCCACGCGTTATGCGAAAAACTGCAACATCATGGTCTCGCTTCCAGACCAGAAATCTATGTCGTCGAAATGGTTGGAATTTTCATTTATACAATGGCTACTAGGCTTTCAAATAGACAACTTCAAGAAAGATTTCAACGATCAGGTAGCACAATTTCCGTTTGTTTTCATGATGTCCTAAACGCTTTTCAATTACTCGCTGCGGATGTAATAAAGCCAGAAGAACAACAATTTAATACTGTTCCACATCACATCAGAAATTCAACCCGGTATTATCCGTATTTCAGAAACTGTATTGGCGCTATAGATGGTACACACGTATCTGCACATTTACCCGCTGATCAAATTATCCCTTATATCGGACGAAAAGGTTTTGCAACTCAAAATATATTAGCGGTTTGTGATTTCGATTTACAGTTTACGTATGTTATAGCTGGTTGGGAAGGGACTGCACATGATAGTAGAATTTTTAATGGTGTTACAAACGATAGAAACTCTAACTTTCCTAGCCCTCCAGCTGGACAGTATTATTTGGTTGATTCAGACTATCCACTTCAGACTGAATATTTACCGCCATATCGAAATATGAGGTACCATATTCCGCATTTCCCTGATACCATGAATCAACCAAAGTCGGCCAATGAAGTGTTTAATTATTACCATTCGAGTTTACGTATGGCCGTCGAAAGAACATTTGGCATTTGAAAAAAAAAATGTCATTCTCAACAAGATGCCTACATTTCGGTTCAACACTCAAGTGAAAGTTGTCGTATCTACAATGGCCTTACACAATTTCATACGCAAATATAATAGCGATGACCCTGATTTCATGGTTTTTGATGATGATTCTGAACTAATCCCCGATCAGTACGTGGCGGAATATTATAGTATGAGAAATACGACGAATAGAGGCACTGAACGTGTACACCTAGGCGGATACCTAGAAATGTCATTAGTTCGAGATAACATTAGAGATGAGTTGGTTGCTGCCGGTCTGCGCTAATTTGTCTTTGTATCTGTAACTGCATTTGTACTTGTATCTGTATTAGAAACTGTATCTGTATTTGTATTTTTATTCGTATTTGTCAAATCATATTTATTTATATGTTATTTTAAAAATACCACGTTCAGATACCATGCTCAAATATCTCGTTCGCAGCTAAAAAAAAAATTCCCCGTTCGCTACAGTACCACGCTCAAATGTCACGCTCGCGTTGGTTAAAAACGCACCCTCGGTCTCAACTTGCACAACAACCACAACCACCACGAACACATTTTATAACTTTTTCCTCCCTGAGATGTTTAGGAACTCTGCAGCCGCAAGTTGTTCCAAAATTGTGATCTCGTGGCTGCATGCATCTAAGGCAGCAAAGCAGCTCATACCCTGCCTTTTTCCACTTAGCAATTAAATTGCGATCAGCATAACCTTGATCCAGACAAAATTCATGCAGCTCCTTTGAGATCTCTTTCCTACGTTAAAATAAATCGTATATATAGCGGCCCATCTGATGTGAAATTTTAAATATAGGCAATAGTGCTTCACAGTTTCTCTTCCCATCATTCGGATCATTTTCCGCTTCTCTCTTTTTTTTCTCTAGCTCACGGAGAGAAGGCTCGATAAGCTCCCACCCCTGTGGATACTTGATGCAGCTGGTCATTACTCTAGGCCTGTTGATTTCTTAACCAACCTTTTGGATCAAAATTAGCGTATGTTTTGGAAAGTACCTCTAGTTGGAAGACACCAGGTAGTGTTTGATTTTGACATGCACGCACACACATGGAGTAGCATTCAGTAACACTTCTAATTGCAACACTCCAAAAGCCCACTGAATGTAAACTTTCATTTATATTAAAATATTTTTCTCTCTTCCTCCACTAACCATCCATTAACATATTTTAATATAAATAAGTGGTTGAATTAAGAGAGCTTATCATAACTGTAACCTGTTTATTTATCTGTGGATGGATAGTATGTTGGTGACTGCCACGTTCATGTTCCCGTATATCTCATCACGCCACTGAAAACTTTTTTCCTTTTTGCACCTTTACCTTTCTTGCACGAATGTACATATAGTTTTCTTTTATTTCTAGCAACAGTACTGTCATAATTTTCCATACTGCTACTGGGAAAATATATAACAGATGTTAACTACAATATTAATGCTAATAATGACATGGAATGAAACATATAAACAACATCAACTGATAAATATATGAAGTTAATGATCATGAAAATGATATGGTATTTGTAACCATACGTATAAATGAATTGACATTCAGAGTGAGCAAAAGCAGGAAAGTATGATGACGGTGATATCTGAGCAACTGTTTACACCTTTATTTGATAGGTATATATGAGCTAAAAAAAGGCAAATTACTTATACCTGACTGTATAATCCAATTCATGATTCTATTCTATCAGGTAAAAATAAATAAAAAATAAAAAATAAATAAAAATGTTTGATTGCAAAGTTTAACATTTACTGTAATGTTAGTAAAACAACAAATATAAGTGTGAGTTAAGGAAGAAGAAAGAAACAGAGTTTCGCAACCAATAAGGGAACCAAAGTGCGTTGACACATAAGCAAGAGAGTGAACTCCTTTCGAGCCTGCGTATGCTTGCACATAATAGTGGGCAATTGCAACAATGGATTCAGTAAGCAGGGAGAGCCTTTAAGACCTATCTGTCTTACGCCCAAATGCATATCACGCACAGTGCAGGATTTTGGTTATGTAGAATAAACAACGGTAAACGGTTAAGCACCAATGTTTTTTACAAAGCCAGTTTATAAACTAAGTTGATAAGCATATAGGTTGCACAATAAACAACAAATTGGCATGAGTTTAAAAAAATTGATATATGAAAAAAAAAAACATTATTTCAGAAAGAAATATGAGTTTCCATGTATGAAAGTATTAGCATACTCATTTTACAATCCGGATTTAATACGTTGCACCCGCATATTGCAAAGCACTGAAAGGTGTATAAGTATAGAAAAAAAATGTTAATTTTAACTGTTCCTTTGTCACATTTACAAATAATGTCCTTAATATAAATAGAAATAACGGAAAAACAGCTTGCTCATTACAGTTAAACTAACAGAACGATCCAAGTTAACTTATTTGAATATGAAAATGTCTGCCACATGTAGACATAAAAAGCGTAAATGTTTGAATGCATCAGGATTCTCAGATGTGGCTATTTGCGTTCAGGTTTTATTCATCCAAACCTGTATATTAAAAAAGAAACAATAGAATCAGATCCTAGGTTCAATTGAAGGCCACATCAAATGCTTTTAATGTGCTGCATGGTCGGCGCATGCTTCCTTTTGGACATGAACTTGGAAATTTTAGCAGATTTAATTCACTGTTGTTTGAGCAGGCAGTTTGGAAAATTTCTAACGCTCATGTAGTCAATGACAGGTTACCCTTCCAAAATGATCCGAAAAACTAAATTGTATTTGGAAACAATATTTGTAAACATGTTTACATTTGTAACATTCATGGTAAACAATGTTGGTGTACAAAATGAATAGTGCAGCTGATCTAACTAAGAAGTTGGTTTACCTTAATTAGTGTACTTCAATGAAACAAATAGACGAGTATCGGAAATTTGTACGGATGGAGAATTTTAAAGTAAAGAATATTTATTATGTTTACTGTAATATTGTAAAAAATCTACTCTATATCGTATGTTTGAACTTTAAGTACGTGTTTCAATGATCAATACAACATCACAAGTTGAAGCATGACAAATTGTTAATTCCCAATAAAGTTTTTGTTTTTGTTCGAATCTTCATGTTTTCTAAAACTATATGTAAAAATTGGCGCATATGTGAAATTAACTGCTTTGTGGCCTTTACTTCTAATGTAACCGACCTTAATATTCACAATCAGTTTAAAAATGAATTGAAGACAAAAGGGCAAATAGTACCAAAGATAATGACTTACTGTCCATAATACAATATCAATGATTCAATAGTATTTCTATTTTTCGTAATATCAATACTTTATTACCGTCACTGAATATCAATATAAATATTTGATGAGCATGTTTGATTTGAACCCAGTAGTTCATGGGAGACAGTTAATGATAATTTGACTTATTTAACAACAGTGTTTTCGAGTAGCAACACATTTTCTTTTCAACATGTTGCATTAAATAAATAAGCCGTGAACGGAGAGGAGAATATGTCAAACAAATATTTGTTAACCTTTGAAAGATGATTTCGAATTTTAGCTCCAATCAATAAGTTGATTATTTCTATTTTATAACTATGGCCCTATTTACACAAAAACAAATGTAGTACAATATACGTAGCAGTATAGGAACATCGTATTACAGTTTCAATCAAATTAACTGTACTAAACTGAAAATATAGTTGAATCAAAGTGAAAAACAATACAGGTCGGTATACCAGACAGGATAGGTACTCAGAATTAGCCATTGGTTTTTAACAATAACGAAATATAGGTGGTATAATATAGAAAATGTACTTCAAGCACTGTAGTATATGTAAATCGGAGTGAGCGTGAACAAAATGATGAGATGTACAAACAAACGTACCTTTAAGAACCTGGATGTTTGACAATAAAGCAACAGAAGAGGTAGGCAAACAAATCGGAGTATGGCAATAAAGAAACAGTTACAGCGTTCAAATTACGTATGGATGGGAAGGCGATTGAGGAGAGCGTAACAAAAGTTCGTCGGACTTCGTTGAACTGTACGACACCGAAAGATCTGGGAAATTGGTGAAGGAAGGAATAGGTGGTGATATAAATTCAGGTAGCGCGTGGACGTGTTATTGGCATATCGGAAAACATCAGTCGACGGGGAGGAGGTCTTATTGGTGGATAGATTGATTGAACCGAAGGGGTGAGTGGGTGGAAAAATTGAATGGGAAAAGGGAAAAGGGAAAAGTGGAAAAAGTAAGCGGGGAGCATTGGGGAAAAAGTGGGAAAAGGGAGGAAAAAGGAACGGAAAATGTTGAGAGAACAAAGGCAAACGGGTGGATGTTCTGGAGACCTATGGAAGTCACACGTGTGTTATGGTTCTTAATAGATGGGTGAATCATCATAAGATGCTGCATTTGGATGGATGATTGTGCATACATATAAAACTTACATGTTATACTAAGATTACTTGCATACATGTTGGATTCACGGCGCTAACATACATTACATTAAGGGGGTTAACTGAATCAGTGGACCGTCTAATCTTTCGCATCAGTATAGGGACATTTACACACACATTTTCATATGTTCGTATGAGTATTAGAAATCTTTTAAGAACAATGAATGCTTGTGATTGGTGAATGAGTAGATGGACGATAGATGTTAGGATATACATTCTCTTAACTTGGAGATTTCAGAGACGAAATCCTTTAAGTAGGGGAAAATGTAACACCCCGTAATTCTAACAACACTATAATGATAAATCTATAGAATACTTAATTAAATATTTGGAATTAAGTAAAATATACTGCGCCATTGCGTTCATCTCAAAATTCTGCTTAAAATAGACACCAAGTTTGTGTAAAACGGACATTGTATGAAGAAGTTATTAAGGTTAGAAGTTTGTATATGCACAAGAGAATTATATATATACAAAACCAATCAAAACATTCAAAATATTTCGAAATCAGAGGCGAGAAGATTAGGGGGAAATCGGCTCATTAGGGGTCAACCCCACCCTAGGGGTGTCGACCCATGGGTCGACACCATAACAAGGGTGTCGATACCCATGTCGGCCCCCACGTCGACCCCCCGAGATCTGGGCAGAATTCAGTTCCTGAACGTAGACTCGTTTCTGGACTAGATTTGTTGACTGTAGGCTATAAATACGACCTTAATTCCATTGTTTTATTCATCTAAATCCATGGAGAGAACGAGGTGCTTCCCCGACTCAGAGTAAAATAGTCTATTCTCCTTTAACAACAAGTCATACGTAGTCAGAGATCTGTGCTACAACGTCTGCAATCAAATTTTCTGTTCTTTACATCCAATCATAGTGAGTCTATGTTATTTTTAGATATAAAGAACTAGATGTAATCTTGATATGTTTATAAGTTTGGATCTAAGTCTACGCCTGTTAGAAATATGAATCACAACAGATCGGCCATTTCTTGTATATTTACTACTTAGATCTCATATGCCTATTCATGATGTCCGTATTCTATTAGTTGCCTAATCAGGTCACCTTATGTTTATTATGTTAGTTTGTCAAATTATGTCATCTTATGCCATTTTCATTTACTATGCTTATTCTTGTTTTCTTCTCTCCCTTTCTTCCCTTTTTGATTTTATAGCCAGGCTACCTTCGAGCCAAGGCTTATTCCTGAAATATGCGAACGCACGGGTTTTGGAATGATTAATTTAGGGCATAATTCACATTGTAAACATGGTTGGAAAATTTTGGCATAATTTGTATCTTTAACCAAAACTAAGGGGATTTGGGGGCAAAATCTATACCTTGATCTAAAACCATAATCTGGGGCATAACTTGTATCATAGATTAGATGGGGATTTGGGCCATAATAAACATGATAATTTATTAGTAATGAAATTGCCTAGATTTACAGTAATTAGAAATTGTAACCGCGCTTAGACACGAGGTTAAATTAAACTTGTAGTAGAAGTCTTCCCGGAACCTCCCGACAAATCAAGCAACCACAAGTGGTGAATCTAATGTGAGGGGTCTAAGTGCATAAACGACATGTGATGGTGCTAAGACACGAGGTTAATTTCGACTTGTGGAAGAAGTCTGCCCATACCCAACCGGTATATCCAGCATCCACAAGTAGCAGACTTAATATGGGAGGTCTAGCGCAAGTAATAACCATAAATGAATGAATGGTAATGAACTTGTAATACTTAACATGTTTGAATCCATAAGGATTACATGAACCTGTTAACTTGAGTAGGGGTTAAGTAAATCTTATGACAATGGGTAATATTAAATACTTATATATATAAGCCCACAAACTTAACCTGTAGGGTTATGCAATATTGTTAAACTAGTAGGCATAACCTGTTAAATTCCTAGTAGTGGGGATGCAAGCCTAGGGGTAGGCTTGTATCATCTGGTGTTGGACCCGTTTCCGTCAGTAACCCATCTTGGCCATAATAAACATGATAAATTATTAGTAATGAAATTGCCTAGATTTACAGTAATTAGAAACTGTAACCGCGCTTAGACACGAGGTTAGATTACACTTGTGGTAGAAGTTTTCACGGAACCGCCCGGCAAATCTAGCAACCACAAGTGGTGAATCTGGTGTGAGGGGTCTAACTGCATAAACGCACACGTGACGGTGCTAAGACACGAGGTTAAGTCTAACTTGTGTAAGTAGTCTGCCCGAACCCAGCTGGCATATCCAGCATCCACAAGTGGCAGACTTAATATGGGAGGTCTAGCGTAAGTAATAACCATAAATTAATAAATAGTGATGAACTTGTAATACTTAACCTGTTTTAATCCATAAGGATTACATAAACCTGTTAACTTGAGTAGGGGTTAAGTAAACTTGCTAGAATCAGTGGGAGGGTTAAGTAAATCTTGTGGCGGTGGGTAATATTTATATATATAGGCCCACAAACTTAACCTATGGGGTTATGCAATCTTGTTAAACTAGTAGGCATAACCTGTTGAAATCCTAGTAGTAGGGATGCAAGCCTAGGGGGAGCTTGTATCATCTGGTGTGGGACCCATTCCAGTCAGTAACCCATCTTGGTATCAAACGGGGAACCCCGAACTAGGTCGGGGACTGGGCACGCTTACTGAGCTGATTATAAAAGGTCACTTGAGGCATGATGTGGGGCGGTGCATTCCGACGGGGTCATATGCGTGCATGGGTCCGGTCGAGGGAGGTTAAGACGCCGTGACACCTGTGGATATGATTTGTGCACATCTTGTAAACAAAGGGTTGTCACTTTAGGAAGTGATACATCTTGCTGTGGGGCCAGCATAGGGTATGAGCCAATCGATTGGGGGTAATAATTAGGGTACATCTAGTCTTGCTTGTTTAGGGGCACATTCTTGTCGTTGGGGGTTAACACTTGTTAGTTCTGTTGGGCTACCTATTATTGTATGAGGTAAAACCTCTCACTAGAAGTACACCTAAATCTACCATCTTGTACTTGTTGGGATCATCTTGTTCTTGTTATACTAGTATTGGTGCAGAGAGAAAAGTATTATAGAAGCGCAATGCATATTCTGTTTTATATATCCTGTTTACCTTGCTATACCTGCCTTATGACGTTGTTATCTCTCTCCAACTTATATGCTTGTCACGATGCTTTTACTTATTTATATGCTAAAAGTAACTGGATTCGCCAGAGTTTATGTCTGACCCACTTTGTTTCCTCTTCTTTCTCTTCCATTCCTCCCCCCCCCCCTCCCAAGGTTCTCTGGGTGGGAGTACTCAAGCTTGATCAGGATTCTTCTTTCCTTCTACTTGGAGCTGGTTAAATGTACTGATTTCGTATCTTCTCTACTTTTGCTATATTTTGGGGATTTGCTATTTTTATGTATTATTGTACTCTGATGATGATTTATGTACAAGGCATAAGTTTTAAGTTTTCAGTATTCCAGACTTATTATTTAATTGGGTTTGAACCACGAAGCTTTTCTATTAAATAAAGTTTTAATTCCGCTGTTATTTTATATCTGTCTTGTAATGTTTTTGTTTCAGTTTACCTATAACGTTTTACGAACCTTAATGCATTCTGATAAAGAGTGACATTAATGTACGTGTAGTGTCACAAATGGACTCCTTATAAAAAAAATATGGATGAAGAATGAAAACGGACAGAAAATAATTAATTAGGATATATATAATTAAGGCAATAAATATTTCCATTTATTACCCTACCTTCCACAAGGGGATGTTTGATCTGGGGTTAACTGGGAGGTCGATTGCCCCTGCAATCTGCAGATCACTGCTTCTGTGGTGTCTAAGGTTTTATATAATATAATTTTTTTGTAAACAAACAGACTTTTGAGAAATAAAATCTAATGTCTCAGGGTTATTTATGCGCCTATAAATAAAGATCTAGACCCTCACTCTTTTGTTCATATTTTTAGAGGCAGCAACGAAGCTTTGCCATTTCCATTTCATCAGTCTCTTCAAAAATTCATATATATATATATGTGTGTGTGTGTGTGTGTGTGTGTGTGTGTGTGTGTGTGTGTGTGTGTGTGTGTGTGTGTATGTATCTTCAAATCAAACAAACAAGGATTGAAGATAATGAGTCTAGAATTGTGGGTAAGGATTAGTTCTACGCTTATGTAATTTATCTGATTAGTTTTCTCTCTTCTACCAATTCTTTTCTCATATCTGCAAATTAATGTGCATAATCCCTTTTTATGCATATTATTGATCTGTATGTATTTTATAAGTGAGACCATAAGTGGCTATTTTCATAACTCACCCCTTTTATTAGTAGGGTATTAAATACTTGAAAAGCCCGCCTTTTAGTGTGGTATCATTATTTATGGTGTTTAAAGGCATCATACTTACGCCTAAAAGGGTTATCTCAATATTACAACAATCTAACTTTGGGAAGTGCTACCTTGGATATGATACTTAATCATCATGCGTAATCATTACAAGGTTAGGTTTGAATCATTAGCCTCGTTATACATATGATTTGGGTGAAACAAATGGGATGTATTTCTATATTGTGGATAGCGCTATACATTTTCTACTCCATGACTTGTTGTTCTGACTCCTTCTTCATAACTTCTCTCAGGTTTATCTTAGGGAAGACAAGTCTTTGCAAAGTATTCAAGTTTGGTTTTCTGATCTTGTTCTCTCATGCTCGATATTGATGTGGCGATTCACTATTTAAGATAGTTTCCTTAGTCGATACTTATTATCCTATCTTGTTTTTCTATGAGTTGGTTTTATCGTACTCTAATTAACCTCATGTTCATTGTTTGCAAATACCAGTTTCACACTATCTATGCTATGATGTGTTTGAATTATGATTTTTACTCAGAAAAGTATGGAGTGTTATGTAAAGCATCATATAGAAGCGTATAACAAAGAAATTAGCATTTTAATCCAATCCAAAATATATATGTTAAACTGACCATATGTTCAAACAATTAAACATTCAATCTAATCACATGTCGTAAAAAATTATGTCCAAATTTTAAATGATATTATTTTGAATAAACAAATATAAATATTACGAGGCACTTCAACCCAATTATTTTTCTCAAAGATGATATCTACCTTGTTGCATTCCAGTCATCATTATCCTTGGTATCGCTGCACTCTGACTTTGTTGTGGGTTCATCTCTAATAAGAGTAGATATTACCCCTGAATTACATCATAGTGCCTCCCTTCATCTTCATTTCACATAAATATGAATGCCTCTGATTTCGAAGAATGAATGAGAGTACATTCTTGAAGGATTCAAGTTTTGCTTTAGTTTTCGGTTAGATTATGAATCAAAGTATCCATTACTTTATTTTTTGGTCGAAGAGTGTAAAGGGGAGAAGGTATTGGTAGCTAAATTCGTTACTGATCTAAATTGGTATTTATAAGGGCAGAAGATTATTTGAAATGAATAGACATAAGTTAGTTATTTGAAATTTGAATTTAGCTTTTATACGTCGGTGTAGGTTCTTGGTGTATGTCAAAAAATGTCTTTTAGATTTTGAAACTTGAGTTATTTTTGAGTTATGTTCAATTACAGAAATTTGACAGAGAAAACAAGGATTTTCATTCGTACTAAACTTTGATTACAAACACTACTAGATATTTAAGTAATACATTATTAATAAGCTAATACAACATATATAAGGATAAATAAGCTAGAAAGAAAAGGATGACAATGATAATCCAAGTTTCTGACCAGTCTTTCGAAAAAACATTTCCATTTTACTTGAAATCTTGTCAAATTTCTTACTCAATAATCTCTTAAGCGTATTTTGATTTTCAACGATTTTCTTTTGGTGTATAAGAAGATTGTTGTTTACCAAATGGGCCAGAATATCAATACTCACTAAAGAAGTTTCCTCCTCTTCCTTTTATATTCTTCCTCAATTTCCATCCCTTCTCCATCTCCATCTTTTTTTCTTCCATTTGTTTCTCATGATCAAGCCTTTGTTCCTTTTTTGTAAGTGTCTCATATGGCTCAAAAGTCATAGAAATTTACGTATAATGAATATTGGCTTGGTTGAATTTTTTTTCAAGAAATAAATTCCTCTCCTTCAAAATCGACACCGAAATAGGTAAAGATACAAGTAAGATAAATACCATGAAAGAAAGTGTGTTCATGTTTAGAAACATTGTTGAGATAAAATTCAGCATGAAGGATTTGTTCCCAATTTAAGTTATCATGGTCAAAAAGAGTAAAAAAGAGCTTTACAAACTTTTAAGAGCCGGGTTGTTAAAATTTTCCAATCTAGGAGTGATAGTTTATTGCAAAAGAAGATTTACAATTCTCGCCATTGGATGAAAATTGCAATTTTTAATTAAAAGTCATTACCCCATCCGAAAAGAAAATTTACAATTTTCGCCTTTAGATGAAAATTGCATTTTTTTTAATTCAAGGTCATCTCCCCCTTCGAAAATATGATAGAACTTCTCTCTATCATATTCGTTAATTTGAAATGTAAAAAAAATTCCAGTAAGTTTACAACAAAAACAGTTTCCCGAAAGTTAGCAATCTAAAATAATTTGTTTCCTTTAATGCTACTCCTACCTTGACCTTCATTTCCTTCATAAAATTTCTCATTCAAATTGGCATCATAAAAAGAACATCAACTTCATATGTATGAAAATCATTAATGATAGCAAATTTCCGGGATGAACTTTGCCTTAGTTCATGTAAGTTATAATGCCCTACCCCGAGACTCACCATTATAAAGAGCATTACTCAGTAACACTGTCTATTAGAGCAAAGAATGGGGTTGTTCAAGAGCGACCATCCATACTCTACACTAAATGAGTATCAAATAAGTCAATAGCTTATATAAGATTTTTCCTAACTCAGGCAGATTGACGTACTCTACTCATCGAATATAAAGATGCGATGGCTAAGGATCGTATCCAAAAAAAATACAACACATCACAAATAACATATCATAGAATAGAATACTTACAGATATGGTTGCAGAATGCAACATATACATGTGCTACATACTCCAATGTTTTTGCATGAACCATATAGATATACAACATTTACCAAAAGAACAAATATACATATGACATGAATACACAATTACACAAATTAGGTAATAACTTTTAGAAAGTTTGTCCAAGTAGAAAATACTAAACACGAATCAATAGCAAGCTATAAACCTAAAAAAACTTGACCTGACCAGAATATAGAATGCACGGGACAGCCTAGCATAAACATATCAGCTATCACATGATTAATGGAAGATAATATCTTGTAAGGAGTAATCCATCACAGTAAATGTGGAATAAAATGAATAAACAAGCGACATAAAATACATGTGATAGGATCACTAACTCATAATCAAGGATCTCATATAAGGAAGTACACACACAGAACAACACAACTATTCCAACGATCTGTTTGACAAAAGCCTAAGGCTATGATTCCCATAAAAAATCTCAATCAAGTCAAAGCATACGATAGAAATCATATAGTACTCCACTAAGAGTCCGCCACATAGTGGTATAATTGCCATGAAATAAACATCAAATAACACACGGTTATGTATAAAACTAAGCATACATAAAATGGTGAAACATCATAAAATTATAGGAATCAAAGAATACTTGTAATCTAGTAAATATAGCACCACATAATCGTCATATCACACAATACTCAAGGAAATTACTGAACATTGAACCGCACAGTTCTCAGGGAAATTAGAGAACATTGAACCACAAAGTTTAAATCCAATAAGGCAATGCACAACACAGTCGGTCCAAGCCATCCAGTAATATCGCACAGTTTTGGAGCACTACTGCACAGTTCTATTGTTCTATGACATAGTTTTGGCACTCTGCAAAGCTACTTACTACACAGTTACTCCAAATAAGTAGACCCTGGTCTACCTATGTTAGACTCGTAGGTATAACATAATTGGCCCATCTTGGGCTAATACTGGTGAACGTCAAACATCTAGAATTGAGCCGAAGGTCCAATATATTTCTCTGAGTATGTGCTACAAACTTCCCAATGGTATCCTGAATAGTGGTAATGATATGTCTGATACTGTACGCTCTCACTTTATAAATTTTTTATTGTTTAAGAACACACACACGCACACGCACGCGCACACACACACACACACACACACACACATATATATATATATATATATATATAACATGAAAATATTTATTCTAAAATGATATATTTTTATATCAAAAATCTCTTTGAAAACAGTTTATAATTACATGCACAAGTGCAACAATACACATGAAAAATTAAATGGAACCATCATCTAATAATTTACAAAAAAAACTACAAAATATGCGGTTTGGATTCGTCAAAATATTGGCTTGTGCATATACGTATCAAGCCCATCAAAGTTCACAAGAATTCAACACTAATTCTCAAGCATTAAGAGAACAAAATCATCAAGAACAAGCCCTGAAACTCAAAAGTAGAAAGCTAAATCATCCAAGCAACAAGCTTGACCTGACCTAGTTTAACACTGGCTAGGTCAACTCTAACTGAACCCAGGTCGATATGGGGATGCAAAGTCCCCTGGTTGCAATCCTGCTTCAATTGCAACTTTGTGCGTCGATTACCTTAACTTAGCAAGCTCAGATTACCCTAAAAGTTTGTGTGCATAAATTACAATATGCAAGCTATAATCTGGAAAAAGAATCATACCAAATAAATATTAACCGAGGGAGACATGAAGTCTCAAAGATCGAATCAAACAAGGTTTGGGAACTATGAATTTACTAAAACTAATTCTTGTTAGAATAAATAATCCTCAACAACAAACTCGAGAAAATACAACAATAAACATAGAAAACAATTTAATCTGGAAAGAGTGAGTGTAACAACTCATCGTGGCTTTTATTATATGACTCTTAACCCGAATTAGTTGCATGAGAGCTTGAGGCACCTGAAACTTGTATGTATAGGAATATTGACATGTACAAAGATCAACTCTTACAGTAACTTCCATTTCTAGGGATTGGTGTTAGATTTCTATTTCAGTCTTTAATTAGCTATAGAGAGGGGAGATTAGAGCACTCTCTTTTTATTTATAATGCAGATGACAGAATTTAGGCATTACGAGTTGAAAAGAAGCCATAGTTTCCTCAATTTTTGTTTTTAGGAAGAAGTGAAGAATGAGTTATAATAAAATAGCGTACTTATTAAAATTTACCACCAGAAATTCTTTTGGGCTTTGGGTTTAGATCCCCTCTATCCACTAATGCAAAGCTTAAATGTTACAAAGTGGCGGTTATTTACTCTTATCAATACAACACATAATAATACAAATTAACCCATTTTCATGATGTAACAACTCATCCGGAATAGGCCTAAATCCCAACCCAAAAAAGGCCTATCGAAACTTAAATGAATCGTTGGGTCCTATAAGGAAGTACTTGAAACTAATATCATAGACAGTTTAAACGAAATCAGAATCTCACACAGCGGAAGGAATAAATATAATATATCAAAATAGATGTACCATAAGTAAAATCTTCATAAATGTCAAATACAATAAGTCTGAATAATAATAATAGATAAAGATACATCAATAACTATCCCAATAGAACATGATAATAATATTAATACTACCATAGAATCAGTAAATCCTACGTCATAGGGATCCATCTCTAAGACATCACTACTCATCACTGATCCATGTGTCCTCACCTACTAACTTGTTTATGTTAAGAGGAGGGAGGTTAGAACATAAAGCTATGGTGAATGAAAATCATATAAGTTTAGGAATGACTATTTCCTATATTTGGTAGCGTAAAGTCTTCATGCTATGTCTATGCAAACCAAAACACACACGATCAATCATGTGAGGCGGACATCTTTACAGTCACTTTAGGCAAACATATTTATCCAAGGGTGGACATCATTACAGTCACTTAATACTCCACGGGGCAGGCTCTGTTTGGCTACTTAAGATCTCATCCTTAACGTCATTGTTAACATATACACTCTTTTTATTGGACGAGAGACAGTAACATCCACTTAATACTAGGTCTAGGTAGGAACACAACTTTACTTAGGACCCTCCTGGCGGACCATTTTGTTACTATCTAGTTATTCCTATAGGTGAACTCCTAGCCACTCAGTACTTCTCTAGGACGGTGGTTCCTTTTAGGTTATTTAAAGAAACCATCGCTAGGTTGACCCTCACTAAGCCCCTCGATAAGAAAAATACATTACTTGAAGGACCACCCTATTCATACGCTATCGACTATTAGGACCATTTAATACCATATAGGAGAAAGGTGGACCCAACGACTACTTAAGATCTTTGTAAGGGAGAGTCCCATGACTTGGAGTCCAAAATCAAGGAGTGAACCTTAAGAATGAACCTAATCCTAACTACATAATACCCAAACAAGTTAGGTCAGCCGCTTAATACCTTTTGCAAAGCAGACCTCCTCTACACACAAACACACACACACACACACACACACACCCCAGACCTCTCACATTAAACCTACCACCTGTAGATGTTGGATTTGCCAAGAAATTCTAAGCAGGTTTCTACTAAAAGTTTTACCTAACCTCTTGTCTTAATGTGTTAATTAAAATTTCCCATGACACCTAGACCTCTTAGATTAACCAGTGTTACTTATAGATGCTGGATTTCGCAGTCGGTTCCGGGAAGACATCCTCTACAAGTAATGGTTAGCCTCATGCCTATGTGTCAATGATTATAACTTAAAGCCATTAACATACATACGTACAAACATTCATTCAAATTACTATGGGGGCATTTAAATATTATTATCTAATTAAAATGCATTTGATACGCAATCTAATGCATGTTATTAATACATAATAGATAATGGGACATAAATTAAGCATTCGTATAGAAATGACCTAATTCATTTGAAATGTCAATCCTAACATAATAAAGGTGTGCAAGTTTGTTTCTCTATATTCTTCAATGATGGCATGAATATGTAATTTCGATAAGAGGGAAATAACAACAATTTCGTACAACTTAGAGAAAATAGCGAACTTATGTTATTTAACGTTATACTATTATAACAAAATCTTGTTGTATAATACAACAAGATAGAAAATCATACCACAAGAACCATGTTTTTCTGTTATTAGTATTATAACAACCAAAACCACAAATATAACTTGATTGATCATTTCTTCATAAAATATAGGAATTTGGAAAGTTTAATATTATATTTTCGTTTAGATCCAAAATCCCTTAGGCATATAGATCCAGATCCATACTACAAAATAGAGAAAATAGCGAACTAATGTCATTTCCATTCGCAATGCTAAGAAGGATAAAATAGTGGAAATCTGAATAGTGTTTGTTTTAGGATCCAATCCTTCGTACAAAACAATCTCCAATTATTGTTAATTTATATATAAGAATCAAGTGGTTAGAGTCGTATATAAAAATCTTTGAATTCCAGAATACAAATCTATATCTAATCCTAAATCAGAATAGAGAAAAAAGAAATATGGAACAAGCATTTAGAAGAAAACCTAAACTTTCCTATTGAATTCTAATGGCAGAATGAAGGCATGAAGAAGAAAATAGATTAGGGTTTGGGAGAGGCTAGGTGGGTAGTATATATAGTTCCAAGTGTGTACACAAACCGTTAGATTAATTAAATTTAATATATATGGTTTATTTTTTGCAACTATATATATGCCACTATAAAGACAAGCCATCTCCACCAAAATACCTTAAGGGTGATCGACCCCTTCTACAGAAGGTAGGTCGACCCCCTTTCTAGAGGCAGTCAACCGCCCTTCAGGGGCCGAGCCCGAGAATTCGTTTTTCTGAACGTTTCCATTATATTAATTATAATATTAAATTAGATTGATTATTCTTGTCCCATTCTATATGGATATATACACACACAATTCAAATTACCATGGAATATTCTTTTCGTGCCAATTAATATATAATTATATTCCATATATTTATTTATCCAGTTTGAATTCAAATATTTGTGATAACTTGTTTTAATCATAACTTCTTTATACGGCCTTCATTTTCAGTAAATAAAATATGTAAATGGATTAGAATCTTGCTAGGAACGTAATAACAATACTTTCGTGGTCCAATACTCAGTTTTCTAAAATTCTTATTTTCAGTCCATTAATATTTTATTAATTTATTATTGTTTATACTTAATTTAATTATCTATGTCTATTTAGGGTATAATTTTATGGGTTGTTACATTCTTCCCCTCTTAAAAGAGATTTCGTACCGAAATCTTTTCGAGGGAGCAAAAACACAACTCGCTCTAAACAATCATGTTATGTACCCACATTATTTTATAAACATCCATAACTCATATTGATTATTCACTACAAACTTACTAAAGTGAGCTCGGTCTTAGCGTGTATGTGTAATAAGTGATGTCGGATCGATGTGAAACTTCCTAACATGCATATACTTTACAAGTTTATTTCATCTTAACACAATATAATATTATATTATTACTCTATAAATTTATTTAACCATTTATAAATATGGTTTTTAAACACAACTTTTATTTTATAATTTCTACAACTTACATGTTTCATATACAAATTTACAAATTATTAATTATCTCATTAAAACAACTTAACACTTCAAACTGAAAATATATTTTCACTTATATTGATTGTAAATCAATATTTTATATTTTTAATATTCATTTGAAATGCCAAAATATTATTTAGCAATACTTTCACAATGTTATTTCATTTGGAAAAATTATTCAATAAACATATATATTATAAGATTTCACTAACGATATTATTTTCAACATAGATTGAAATAAAGTTTCTTATTACACTATTTGAATTCCATTTATTTCAATCTACACAATTTCTTGTATCTTTAATTACTCGGCTTTTATAGTTATTTGGGTTTGGATTTTATAATCATATTTTATTCTTTTCAAATTTAAAATTAAAAAACTTGTTAAAATATGTTAACCCTAGATTCTCAAAATCTTGGGCTGTGCATAAGTGATATAGGCTTTGATACCCTCTTGATGACTGAAAAGATAGTTTTTGATGTTTTTAGAGCGTCTTATAGTGGAATTAGCACTTGATGAGGAAGCCACTGAATTGTATAGAGAGAAATTTTTGTAATGAAAGTTTGAACTTGACATGAGAGATGATATGAATAAATGGATATAGATAATATAAAGACACATTCAATAAGTGCATTCTCTTATCAAAAGGTACCTCTGTATGACACAGGAACTAGTGAAAAGATAGGGGAAAATTCAAACTCTAAATTTTCATTTGAATTTCAAATACTGGTTGTATATCAATATATGTCTAATGTGTATGTCAATATACTTGTACATATTTGTCCACTTTTGCTCTTTATCAATAACTTGTTTGTTTATGTGATTGTAAATGTGTATATGTATATATATATATATATTCATATATGTATGTATGTATGTATATATACACACTATTTTTAGATTTCTCAAAAATTAAAAACTATTTTTATTTTATGAAAATGCTATTTTAAACAATTTAAAAGGTTAAATTTTAAACCATTTTAAAATAAAATTAACAATTTTTTTTAGAAAATCAAAGCAATCAAAATAAACATCAAATGCGACCGAAGAAATCAAACAATTAAAAAATAAATTAAACGTTAATGTAAACACGTACCTATTTTAGATCCAATTACCATTTTACTCTGGACTGTGTACCGCTGCAGTTTGTCGCTTCGGATTTTTCTGTTGCTTTGACATCCATCGCGTGAACGTCAAAATAATAACCACTAGTACAGGTGTACAATTTTAGTACGTAGCGAGTATGGGTCGTTCCGTATGGAAAGAATTAATTTTAAGTTCACCCAATCAAATTAAGCCAAAGTCGAAAGAGTGCTTATGAACAAATTAAAAATTAACAATTACAAAAGCGAATGGAAACCATGAAATAAAAATGAAAATTTAGAAGCAAATCCACTCTCTAGATCACTGTAACACCCCACATTTTTAACTCAAGATAATAAAATAATAATAACTTAATTAAATATTCTGAATTAAGTAAAATACAATGCGGCATTATGTCCGTCTCGAAATTCTGGTCAAGATAGACCCCTGGTTTGCATAAAACGGACATCGTATAAAGAAGTTATTAAGGTTTGAAGTTTGTATATGCGCAGGATGAATATATATGTGCATGTGTATGTATATTAGGATCAAAAATTCAAAAATAGGTTCGGAAATTCAGAAATCGGTTCAAAATTCGAATTTTGGGAAGGCGGCATATTTCCCGCCCGGGGGTGTCGACCCTTAGGTCGACCTCGTAAGGGTAGGTCGACCCATGGGTCGACCCCCTAAAGGGGGGTCGACCCCCCTGTCAGATCCGAGGCAGAATACATTTTTCTGAACATGGACACCTTTCTTGACCAAATTCGTTGGTTTTAGGCTATAAATAGGACCCTAGACCCATTATTTTATTCATCTAATTCAATGGCGATGACATGGTGTTGCTCCAACACAGTTTGATCTAGCCTTTTTCTTCTTCAACAATCAAGAGTTAGACAGATTCAGAGATCTGTGATTCGACCTCTGCAATTACTCTTCTGTTTCTTAGATCCAATCAAAGTAAGGTAACTTTTTAGATTTGATCTATTCAATTTTCCTCCTCTTTCTTTTTCTTAATTCTATTTTAGTAAAAAAAATAGTCAATCCATGGTTGTTAGGTTTTGAATCCTATTAGGGGAAAACCATGGAAGATTAGATCTAGACCAGATCGAGGATTTGGAAAGCTTACAAGGGGAGTGGATTTAAGTTATAGCCTTTAGATAATAATTTGTTATCGTTTAGCATTCCCTTCTTTATTAATTATGAAATTACCAAATTAATTATAAATTATTGTTATAACAAGTTGAGATGTTAATATGAATAATTCATACGTTGAATCAGTTAAAGTGTTGGAATGATTACATGTTGAATAAACTTGTTAGAATATGGGCAATGACTACTGTTGTTATAGTTATATGATTCACTTGTGGCGTATTATTGAGTAAACGACATGTTTAACTTGTTGGATTTGAACAATTACCTGATTAAATGTTTACATGTCAAAATAGAATTAAACACATGTTAGAAAGGACATGCGACAAAATATAGGCATAATTTTGCGACATGTAAATTGGATTATAGTAACATATGAAAAGGACAATATGCCTAAAAATTTACATGAAGTAGGAATAATTGTTAAGGAACAAACATGCCTAGATTCACAGTAATTTGACACTGTAACGCTCTTAGACATGAGATTAGATTGCACTTGTGATAGAAGTCTGCCCGGAACCGCCCGACATATCCAGCATTCACAAGTGGTAAATCTAATGTGAGGGATCTAAGTGCATAATTAAAACATGCAATGATACTAAGACATGAGGTAAAGTAAACCAGTGGTAGAAGTGTGCCCGGACCCGCTCGGCAAATTCAACGTCCACAAGTGTAGGCTTAATGTGAGAGGTCTAGTGCGCATATATGTATATATATATATATATATATAACAAGATATGAAAAATTGGTATTGATGGTAGTTAAATGTCTAACTCAGAAAATAAGAAAGGAAGGGATGAAATGGGCTGAATTAGAATGATGCGAAGGAAAAGTGATGTATTTTCCTAAATGACCTATTTTTGAGAACGTGGTTGCAAGTAAGCCATAGTGAATAAAGTAAGAAAAAGGAAAGAAATTACTTGCCACCACGAATTTAGATGGGAATACGTAATGAAAATAAATCACGGATTCCTTTTATAAATCAAACTAATTAGGTGCATGAAGTGTTTTCCTTAATAAAATAAGGAATAGATTACAACGAATGAAGAATAATGGATTACAATAGTAAATGGTTCAAACGGGGAATGATAATAACCTATTATAATTAAATAATATTAATGAAAATGTTGTATAATAGGTAGACTTGTCCTAGGGACAAGTGAAGATTATAACTTAGGTTGTAATAAACTAATACGGAAATGGAATAACTGTTGAAATGAGATAAGGGACACTTAATTGTAAAATTAAGTAATCCATAAGGGGGAAAATCTAAAACCAGTTGAGAAAAGGAGGGAAAATTTGTGAAATATAAGAAGTTGTACTTAATTATAAATTAAATTATCTGTAAACTTGGAAGTCTGAAACCCGCCGATAAGAGTAACATGTTTAAACTTGCCCTAGGGACAAGAGGAAATTATAACATAGGTTATAATAAATGGGTAGGGAAACTTATTAGTGGGCCTTAGCTAAGAGAATCAAGTTAATAAGTAAACAACGACAATTTGTAGTAATGATGTAAAATGGGATTATGATTAAATGAGAAAGAATGAGGAAAACTTATGAAATAAATTACATTTAATCATACATAATGACTGACATGTTAACCTAAAAACATGTGAATTGAGATATACTTAATTACATATTAAGTAGAACAAGTTATTGTAATGATGAAATCAAGCTGGAATATAAAAGAGATTGTGGATTACAGACCTTGGGCCACAATCTAGAGAATAACATGTTGTGGGCTTATTAACGAACTTAAATGGGTTGAGTTATATAACTAAAATTAATAAGCAAGAGGAACTTGGTAACTTGATTAAGAATTCAATATGAATGAGAATAACCAAGTTAAGTGGAAACCTGATGAGGTAAGGCAAGCGCGTAAAACAATGTTTAGACATAGGGTCTAAATACATAATAAAGTGAGGCGCCTGGACCAGTCCGCACGTTTGAGGGTGAATAACCCAATGGGGTAGATCATCGTGGTGTTATAAGGCACGAGCGGAGCGCACATTCATCTGATTATTCTGTCGGCTCCGAAGAACTGGAAGGGGAAGCACGTGGCTTCCTGAGATACGTAAGGTGCTCCTAGTAGTCCTCTGTGCAGTGGCAGATGTTTAGGTTGTGCTTGCAGAGGTTGGGTCTGCATGTAACTACTAGGTGGGTGGTCCTTGACAACAAAAGTAGCTATACAGTCAGAATGCTATGACGCGGTGATACCATGGTTGTAACAACCCGGATTTTTTTCGACTATTTGAATTAGAATATTTAAATTAGTTTTAAATATTTTATTTGAAATATTAATTGATTATTAATATCGTATTCATTATTAAACGATGATTGAACGTTTATATTTAATATAAATGAGCTCGTAATGTCACGGTAGTTTGTAATATTGAGTTTTGAACTTCAATTGAGTATACAGGATCCGTTTAAAGCTGGAATTCTATGAAACAAGAAACATTAGAATCAAATGGATTATAATTTTCTAACGAAAGAGAAAAATCGAGATTTCATCTTGTAAATTGTAAGTTATGTGCGAATCAAATTTTGAAATAGTCGCTATGGAAATAGTTTATAATTATAACGTTTATTTAATATTTCAAATAGGAATTTAAATATAATTTGGATATTGTTTAATTCAAAAATATTAATATTGAGTTGTAATCTTATATTGGGTGAATCTGAGGTGATATATTATTTTCTTTGGAGATATTCGATAATAGTGATTTATTTTTAATTGTTTTGGATTTTATTTATTATATTATATCAATAGTATATAAGCATTGAAAATATTTGTTTTCCAAACAACCTCTGTTTTCGACGAAACGAATTTTATTGGGATACGTATAGCTAGGTATTGCTATATTTCCAGTTTGGAGCCAATTAGAGTTATTTTGTCGGTAAACGGAATTTAAATGTGAACCGATAAGTTAAAATAACACCGTTGTTCAAACGGAGTCCGTTTTTAATGAAATTTATTTCATTAGAACCGAAACGTCAAGACGTAGCGGTGCGTTCATTTTCATCGCGTTTGAAGATCATATATGGCAACACTAATATTAAGGTTAAATTTAAATGACGGTAGAATATCGGTGGTATAAAAACAAAAGGGCAAACCAAGCTAAACCAATAAAATAAATTGTTTTACATTTCTTCCTATTGAAGGAAGCAAAAGAAAAACCAACCCCAAGAAAGTACAAAACGTACAAAATATTCAGCCTAGCCTTAAGTAGCAAATATAAAAGAAAGTACAATCTTGTTGCAGAATTCTCCTTTTCACATGCCAACTCTTTTGCCTTTATTACATATTTTCTGAAGCCTACGCCTACGTACATGCAAGGATTTCATCCCCATACAATTCGAAGATGCAGTATACCAATGCCTATGCCATACATGAAACGAAAACACACCTCATGCATGTACAGCACACTTCATCCTTAGTTAATAAATGAATACATCAACAGTGTATAAATAAGTCCACCCCTATATTTTATGTGCAGCTACCCTAGTGGAATAGTTGAGACAACATAAACAAATATCATCACTACACCAAATTCAATGGAAACAATCACAAATCATATATATAAAACACAACTTTCCATGTCAACTGATTAGAATGGATCTCACTAGTTTTGCACTATCAAGAAGAGTTAACCACTGCGAAAACAGAAACCCGCAATCTTTGAGTACCTTTCAAAGCAATTAAGAAAAACATCTTGAAGATTCAGCAAATCTAGATCGAAAGCTGTGAAATATTTCAAAATTTCCAGATCACTTCTCTTTGGAAATCAAAATACCATGAGCCTACATAACCTATTGCTTACCTACCATCACCGAGGATAGCTATTGTACACAACTTATACTAATGAAATGACAATCTATATGGATCTACCCTGCCTTTCCTTCACGCCTATGCTATCGTTTCCTTTTCTTCGCGTGACTAGACAATTGCATGCAAACAACAACCCTATTGTTCGGAAAATACACCTACCCTCGATGTAAGGATATGACATTGTTCTCATCCATTTATGTTGCGCCTATATATATCAACATATCTCATTTCTCGCCCAGTACCCAGTAATGAAAGCAAATACACTCGTTCTAAATTGAAATAGCAAACCGCTTTTCAATACAAAACAAACTTTCCTCACCATTTACTATGCAAGCTCCTCATCGCTGACAAATTAAAACATCACAATAGAGTGACCCATTGGCCTTAACTGAAAAATGAAGTGAAAAAAAAATAGAAAAAGCTTGGGAAAGGCTGTTGTGACTTGGCATGCCCATGTTTTCATGCGAGAGGAAAGGAGTGGGAATGGAAGTAGCAGAGACGTCTATAGGGTAGCTTTCTGATGGGGACAAAGGGAGCAGTGACCAACGACGGAGAATTGTAGAAGGATGTCGAGTTATTGTTGTTTTTTTTGTGGTGAGTTTTGTTTTCGTGGAACTCCAGGAAGAAGAGTCGTGAGCTTTCTGCATAGCGCGGCTTTGGTTTGCTAAACAAAAAAGGGAAGGTGACTGTTTGTCATGAAGTTCTTTACTGAAAGGAGTTGCCAGTGGGAAGGAGAAGCTCGTGCATGGGTACAGGGGCAGTTATCTCAATGAAAGGCAGTGGACATTACAACAAAATGACCCTATTACAACGGTGGAACACTGTTGTAATATACATTTTACAACGGTGGGCAAACCGTCGTGTATTAAGAAGTTGTAATAGACTCATATCTTTTACAACATTTTTGCACTATTGCAACACTATTGTAATATGTATATTTTACAACTTTTTCCACTGTTGTAATAAACTTTATTACAACAGTTATGCACCATTGTAATAAAATCTACTACAACTGTTATGCACCATTGTGATTGACATTAGGGTTTTTAAAAAATAAACATCTTTTGCAACTGAAAAGAACAATACACTAAATATAGCAATACTCCATAAGCAAACCCGATATTATAGTTATTTGCAAACTAATTTATTAAAGTACTCAAATATTCAGTATTACAAATAATAAGTTTTAGAAAACATTTCGTACATTATTAGATACTTGACCGTTACAAAGCAACTTAGTACAAGCACAAGTTATCCACAAAAAATTGCATATCCTACGGGAGTACACTAGTCGTAGACAAGGAAATCTTTACCCCATTTATCTTTTTGGTGCAAGTTCACTGCAGTGATCAAATCTATTGCATATGAATATGTTTGTTATTAGAAAAAAGAACAAAAAGTGTTTTTTAAGCCAACAATACCAAAACTTAATAATAATGCTTAACGTACCTGATAGCATGAACTGCATGTGGTCCAAAGCCCCTTTTTAAAATCTGACAATTTCAATGAAATGCAATTTTTTTTAAAGTCACATGGAACCAAATGCCGACTTATGCATGTGGATACTCGTGCTGAGATATGTACCCAGTGCCTAAACATCAGACACGTCAACAATCCAAAAACAGAGGGATATCTTCCAACAAGTCACTTCCAGGAAGGAATTAACAAGAGACCAGACTATGTAAAAGAATGTCCATATAGACAAAATGTTATAAATTAATTAACATGTATACACAAACATAAGGCATTTAATTTATGTCTATTGAAATTACATACAAAATCAAATTTTAATACAATAAGATATGTTTGTTTACATGCATGTTTACCGCACATAACAAAGATCTCTTCTCAATAACCGTTCTACAAATTGTGCATTTTATATGCCACCCAGAAAATATAGAATAGGTTGTTGTAAAATGTTACAGAAGACTGCTAATTAATATTTACGAAACTGAGAGTGACTCAATACATGTTCGAATGATCATATTGAGTTCGGATCTATGTAAGAAAACCATATACACAGGAACAGTGGTATGATATTTAACATTTAATAAGAAAGCTACAAATCCAATGTGAATAGGTAATACAAGGTAGATGCATACCTTTTTGAAGGGTTCGTTGTCAATGCTTGGTTGCTCACCTTCACATGTCCTATGTGTTTCCTTTTAAAAATACATCCACAAATTGTTAAAGATTTTGAATCAATACTTGTTTACATTAACATCTAAGTTATCAGACATTGTAAGAGGAATCAAAATCTCCAACTATAGAAAGGGGATTTTTTTGAATAAGCATTTGTTCAAACACCTCTTATGCAACCAACATAAACATCTAAGCCACATGAAATCTTGACAGCTTCATTACATCCAACCGCCCGGACGTTATCATAGCCCTTACCATTATAATTCAACACATCCAATAGATCACTATGATGTATTCTTAAAAAGAAAACAAAAGGAAACAACGAAATGTAATTCATAAAAGAACCAAATGGAAAGAAGAAGAAAAAACAGCAGCAATGTTATTCTGAAAAGCCACAAGCTTTTACACAAACACACCCAACGTAATGTATTTTTGAAAAGAAGCACAGTAAAAGCTGCTTATCTCCACTATAATACAGATGCGATAAAAGGACTCACCTTCAAATCCTCAAGCAAGTAGCCAAAACCTTTCTACATCGATTTGGAGCTAGACTTAGATGCGATAAAGGATTCACCTTCAAATCCTCAACGGCAAGCACAACATCTCCTCTTTTCACAAGGAAAACAGGTGAGGAAAGTAGAGGGTCAGAGATACAAGAGGAAGGAGAGTGGATTTGAAGGCGAAAATAGATGATGGGAAGACAAGATAAAGAAACTTAAATCCAGATCTCATTTTTCTTCATAGGCGCAAGTTTTTCCGAGGAAGGAGGAAATAGGAATCAACTCAAACATACGAAAGAGAATAGGGTAGGTCGGCCCCACAGAAGGCACTATAAATACGAAATGTGAATTACTTGGGAGCCAATTTTTCAACTTACGGCCTTCATTTTCATCGTTTTGAATTACCGCGCCAGTTTTCTGTGGGGTCACAATTAAAGTTTCACTAAATTTTAAAGAAATAAAAAAATAAGTAAGAATTAATAAGTTAAACTTTATTTTAAATATAATATGAATTTATCAATGCTAACAGAAAAAATAGTTGTTAAAAATACACATTTATTACAATTAAAAAAAAGATTGTAATAGCAACTATTACAATTGGTAAAAAATATGATTGTAGTGCCACATTTCATTATTGTTTTCTAATAATGTACGTAACATTAGTTATTGTAGCGATCGGTTGAACACTTTCGACATTTGGATCATTATATTATAATAAGTCACGTTGTAATATATATGTAATAGAATATTATATAAATTGCTTGAAATTTTTATTAAAATATTTAAAAGTAATTATTTAATTATTACTTCTTAATTAGTGATTCTTACTTCTTAATTATTGATTACTAAAATTAATTATTCATTACTAAAAACTAATTTTTATTTATTTATTTTTAATTTCTAATAATAATACATAATTATTATTTATTAATTATTATATAGCGAAAAGACATTATTAAAATTAGTTATTACATATTTTCAAATAAACTATTTATTATTATTATTATTAAACAATAGTTATTGAGTATTAATATTTTTTATTAATTATCGAAATTTTTTTAATTATTAATATGGTATTTTTGTTGTAGTGTAGTCATATATTACAACAGTCAAAAAATAAAAATTGTGATAGGCTTTTATTACAACTGTCACAATAACATAGCTGTTAAAAATAAGTTTATTACAACTTTTCTGGAAAAAAGTTGTAAAAAAACATTTATTACAACGGTGATTTCACCACCGTTGTAAATTTAAAGTTGTAATATGGTGTTTTTGTTGTAGTGGGATTTCAAATGGGAATAGTGTGCACGAAAAGAGAAGGAGACGTGAGTGTTTCTCGTGAATGAGGAAATATCATACTGGAAGAAGCATTTAGTAAGTGGGTATTTTTTTTGATCAGGAGGGGAGAAACCAGTTCCACATGGGTTTGATTGGTTGGGACATGAGTTAATTGGTGAGCCCATTTCCTTTAAAAAAAATGTTGGCCCAGTAATTTTGGGCGGTTAGAGATCAAAGCAGCCCCATTGTGTGGTTTGAAGAAGAAGTGGAAGCTTATATTTCAAACGGGAAGATGGAGTTTTAGCATGCGGTCATAGGTTGGTGTGGGCCGAGTATTAGTTGGGTAAGAGCCAATTTAAATAAAATTTAAGTTTAAATTTTTATGCTTTTATAATGAAATATCTACGTACATATATTATCAGAATGAGGTGCAATTGGTTCCGTTGGAACCCTGTTGACGGAGGCTACGAGATGAAACTGGTTTGGATCAAGATTGGATGCAACCGAGATTTTAATTAAATTGAATGCTTGTTTAATTTAATTAAAACAAGTTCTCAAATCAACCGAACTAAAATTAAGGTGAGTTAAGCTCACTCAGTTCTCCCACTTATATTTATATAAGTCGGGTTTTAATATTTGTGTGCTATGTTTGCTATTTATTGACTGATTGATGATTGTTTGGTTAGTTGCTGAATATTTTTATTATTTAAATTAAACGGTTGTTTAATTTAAATGAAATGAAATAGTTATTTTTAACGATTATTCCCAATAAAGGTAAATTACCTAGTTGGGTACGTTTATAATAATGTAAACATATTTAAATTGGATGTTTGAATGATTATTATTGGTTGATCGCTATCAGTTGAATTGATTTTTATCTGCATACAATCATTATATGAACTGTTTAACCTATGTGATTGGATTATTGATTTGGGTACCGATTGTTGAATTCAAATTCGACGTTGTGATATCAACCAATGGCTGATATTGGTTGAGAAATTTATTGCAGATGGCCAAAATACAAACTGTTTTATAAAGATTGATTTACCATCAGGTGAATCGATACAAACGAAGTTATGAAAATTATTTTATAACTAAATATAGATTTTTTTTAATATATTATTTTAAATGAAGTTTATATAAAAGAAATAAACCAGTCACATATATATTGATTGTTTTAACCACTAATCACCATTTTTGTACCAAAAATCTACCCGTGTGCGAAGCACGTGTTTCATCTTAATTATTAAATGATTTATAAAGCTAATTCCTATATTACCAAGATGGGTGAGTAAGTGAACAAGGGTTAATGTAATGATTAATAACTTTAATTGTTTTTAAGAAAGAATTAAAAAGAGATTATTTTGAAATAGATTATAATTTATTTAATAATAAACGAAGTAAAAGAGGTTATATAAATTAATAGTATTATTTATTAATTTAAATGAAAAGAGAGTTAGAGTTGATCTACGAGTTAATCATGTTTTAAATAGACCAAGCCAACTGTTTTAACAGAAATTGATTATTAAATTAATTTTTGCCGATTAATCTAATGGAATATTTGGCGAATGGTGTTTAACTTAACAAGAATTAAAAAGGGAATTGGACATTTATTCAGGATAATGATAAAGTAAATTAACAATAACTTAAAGAAATTTATTCTTAAATGAAGTTCATTTAAGCAAGTAATCAAGGTTAGAAATGAAATATAATTGAATTTTCAAAGTGATTTTATAAACGGGTTTATATTTAAACCAAGTTTGGTAAAGGAAGTTATAAAAGTGATTTTAAGCCAATACGATATATATTACTTAAGTAAAGGAAATCGAGGTGGAAAAGAGTTTTATATTGAACCAGAGTTGTATAAACGAGTTTATAAAAAGAAATGGAAAGTTAAAGCGTTAATTTTAAATATTCGTTACTAAATAATGGCATTAAGTAAAATGGATGGATTTTGAAATAAGATTTACTAGAGGAAATGATTGAAAGGGTTAGAAAAATGATGCTCGTAATTGAATTTGGTAAAAGATCGAGTAATAGGATTTGTAATAAAATCCGGATAATGAAACAAACAGTTTAAAGAAGTTGAGGTTTAAAAGATGATATTTTATTTATCAATTACTAAATCAATGAATTTAGTAATGATAGTATATTTAAGATGGAGATTTCAAAAGTAAAACCGTATTATAAATGAAATAGTGAAATGGTAATGGTTGGTATGAAAATGAATATAGGTTTTTGAATTACAATTCATATTTATCTTAAGATAAGAACGTTGTTGATCAAGGCCTGAGAGGTAATTAAAATACCCCAACTTGAACGATTTCAGGATTATCGAAAGATGATATTAGTTGTAATAGTGGAGATGTTTGAAGTAATTCATTATAGGGAATAATAACACAATGTTATTTGAAGAATTTGGAAATATATAAAATGGGGTTCTGGAAATAAAAGGAATTAAAAAGGTGGCTTGAGAATATGATGTGATATTTCCATAATAAAAGAAATAAAAAGGGGATTAGTGAAAATATAACGACATTTTCAAAATAAGGAGATGGGATTTGAAATGAGTTTATTCTGAAAGGGAAAGTGGCGACTATGGTGTTCAAATAATGAAACAAAGGAGAAATTGTAACGATTGTTTGAAATGATAAATTGAATTGGTTACCTAATTTTAAATAATAAGAAATGTTATAGCAAATGGTTTGAAATGATAGTTTACGAGAAAATTGAATATGATTTTAAGATATTTTTCTAAGTATTTAAATAAAGTGATTTGAGAATATTAATATATTAAAACTAATATATTATCTTCGGTATTACAACTGACATATTATTTTAAAGGCCAAGAGACGCTGTGTTCTGAACCAATGGATCTATTTTATTTTTATGGTTGTTTATTTTGATAGTTCAATAACCGACTATCAAAATCATGCCTAATGCGCTGTTGGCATAGAAAGACCGGGATCGAATTTATATTCAAAAACCATTCCGAACCAGCCAATACGTGAAAGATGCTTATTGAAGATGGAGCAATTGAAGACCGTAAATCTTCATGAGCGGAACAACCATTATTAAATATGTATGGCTGATCTCTGGAGTTAACAACGATTCTGCCGTGATTGGAATCTATGGATTTCAAGGACTACTCACTACTGATCTTTAGGGTGATTCCTAGGATGTAGTAGGAGGGTGACTTTGGTTCATCCTGTTCCTGGATGACTTGTATGGACGACTGTCTGACAGAGTATTTCCAACGGGGTCACATAAGTTGATTTCTTCCAACGTATCATAGTTGGGTAGCTCCCAACTAGGGTATTCTTGTGGACATCAATCAGTGATATCTGGCGGATCTGATGAGGTGGCATTCAAAGTACATGGGGGCCAAATGTTCTAAAGGTAAATTCTAACGTCAAACCTCATCTACCATGACAAAAATCGGGCAGGCAGCATGGCTATGTGGGTCGCTCCCATTAGGGTGTATTATCACATATCTAGATAAATTCCTTTTGCTTCTTTATTCTATTTCGATATTGTCCCTTTCGGGAAACAGTGGTTTGAGCCCAACCGTTGGTGATATACATTCGATGCACTCAAGCAAAATGAGTGGTCGGTCATGTGTGGGCCAGGTTCCAAGACGTTCTTGTTGAACCCAGCGTATTCCCCTGTAGAGATACACTATCGGCAGGTGGTTCCATACCTTGTCATAGTCGGAATCCAATCTCTAATAAGCGCCCGTGGTTTTGTTTTTATACAATATATGTAGAGCGTGAGATGCAAGCGTTCTACTAGATTCTATTTATTTGTATTTAGACACTATTATAATATCAGAACATATATACGATTTCAAAATGTTTTGGGTTATCTTAAGGTAAAGACCGTCCGTATTTATGTGTGGATTTGGTCTTATGATTATCTTTTTCTTTCAAAAGGATTTTAACTTTAAAATCAAGTTGGACGATACTCTTAAGCAATAGTGTGTTTTTTCTCACTTTGGTTCACCAGACTAACCCGGTGTTTGTAATTGCTCGGGTTAGACCAGGTTGTACAGGTTTAGGCTATCAGATGCTGTGAAATCCAAAGACGAGCTGAAGGAGTTCAAACGTATGATGTTATACTGTATTATTCTGCTGTGTGATATATATATATATATATATATATATGGATATATGAGGACAGACTATTATAATTGTCTAGATTTATTGATGCGCTCTGATATTGTAAGTATTACTTCAAGCTCTAAATAAAAATTATTTATATATTATATTTTGTTCCACTGCGATGTGAGACTCTGATTCTGTGTTGATTCTTCTTCTTAATCTTATATTCTAATATTCTTTCTTTCTTATCTCACCCTCTAATATTCTTTCTATTAGCTTTCTAGGTTTTTGATACTTGAGTTAGGACAAGGGATGTGTTTGTGTCTAGATTCGAGTGTCGAAATTTCCGGGTCGCTACAAGGGTGATTCGACGGTCGCCTCAACGGGGAGGCGAAGGGTCACGACCAATAAGGATAGTAGATCATCAGATATTTGAGGGAAGACTCCAAATGGATGTTTAGATTATTTTTTAGGGGCATTCGTTTAGCTCTTGTAGTCTTTACTAGTTGAGGGTGGGGCCAAGGTGGGGCCATAATCACCGTGAAAACAAACCCTAGGATTATCTGTATATAAAGGCTCTTAAAGACGGGCCTGTACAGATATGGAAAAGCTCCCGACCGAGTTCCATGTTTCTTGTATCGCCCTATCGCGGAACTCGGTGCACATTAGAGGACGCGCAGTTAAGGCTTCAAGCTACAATTGATGATACGTATGTAGGACAATCTACATGCATGTCGGCTCTGGGTGGTGTATCGTAGACTTGAGGGCATTAATCCGGTATGAAATCTGATTCGATCGATGACGATAGTCCATCCGCTTACGTAGCGTAGTAATGACAGATATATGCGGAATGTAACATTGTAATGTAGAGATCCATACGTCACTCCAGCGTAGGATGAGGGACTACATTCATTTCTATGGCATTACGTGGAAACCGTGCGAGTGGATTACCATGGGGTGTACCTCAGCATTGAGGGGAAGCTACATATATACTATATTATGTTAATCCACTGGGATGTAAATGGGTACGACGTGTGTGTAAGCCTTGAGTGTTGTTAACCAAATTAACCTAATACATTAGAAAATGTGATTGAACGGTATATGTAGGATTGTTCAAAGTATATAATTTAAATCCAGTCACCAGAACTTGTGTTCTGACCCCCTCCTCATCACATACTCACAGGTTATATTTGTGGCAGAGACATGATAGCCTTGGATACTGGTTAGGCAGTATTATTAATATGGCAAGGCTATATTTTGATTATATTATATTATATCCATTCCGCTGTGAGATATTTTCTGAGCTCTGACATATTTTATGTCTCTGTCTTTTCTGTAGGATACCATAGCACATTAACTTGAGTTTCGATAGACCAGAATTTTGAAGAAAAAAAATCAGTCTATCGGAATTCGGGAGTTACATCTGGTATCAGAGCTTTGGTTTATGATTCTTGTATAAATAATAAGTGAATGTATTTGTATTTTTAAAAATATAAATATTATATATATATATATACCTAGATCCATAGAGAAACCCACTAAATAGAAAGAGTATAATATGGTAAGAAATAGGTTGTTTGTTTTGTACACTAAAGGAGTGACTATGGAAACCTGAGACCCTTAGGTAATTTGGGTGGAGAGTGTACAATGTACTTTGTAAGGAAGGAAAGTGAATCCCATATGATTAGTATTTTGGGTTAGTGGGCTTCAAAACCTTATAAATTGGAAAAGGTTGAAAAGAGGAAAATGGATTAGGAATATATATAGTTGAGAAAATTGACCTTGGAAGTGTATAGGAAAGCCTAGAAAAATTGGAAACCTGCTTTGAGTCTAACCCCATCGTTAACTTTTAAGAACTTAAAATTATAAATTTTTTGAGAAAATGGTTTATGGTGTTTTCAAGTTTTAATCTTAGAAGTTATAATTTAAAAATATGTAAAGAAATACATATTGGGTTTTAAAGTAAATGGGGTATATTTTGTAAATAGTGATTTCTTGTGAAAACTTTGTCTAAAATAAAATTCTCTCAGTAAAAGGCGCATATTATGGAGCATGTATGGCTCATTAGTTTTCTTGTTATATTTCATACAAGAATTTTTAATATAGAAAGTTTTGAAGTCTCTATTCTTTTGACAATCATTTTTGATAAATTGTTTAACAGAGAATTTTGTTGGGTGGACAAAATAAGTGTAGAAATTAAGAATAGAGTGGATGTTTGCACCTTGCAGTAAGAGACTGAACTGACCTTATAGGTAAGAACAAGTCATAAAGCCGATTGAGAAAATAGTTGTCCTTATCTACTCCAGTTTTTGTGATTTAAAAAAAATGATGATTTACATTTTTTTAAGATGACATGTTTTTTTTATGGTTTGGCAAAAGCAAGTTTTGAAGAGGAAAATAAAGTTTTTACACTTTTAAACTTCTGGAAGAAAAATTAAATAAAAAGGCCAAATCATGTTTTAAAGTATGGAGTAGGTGAGGATTTGTGCCTAGGGAAGAGGGAAAAGTTTTAAGGCTATAAAGCAGATAGCGAGAATTATCTTGGAATAATAGTAAGTTCCCGTAGAATGCGTAAGCATTGAAAAGCCTGGGGTGTTGCTTGAAATAATTATTGGTACACAGTCAGGACTAGTAGTGACTACTAGATAGTAAAAAGGGCAAGTAAGTGTTTAGATCCTGTTGCTAATTTTCATGTTAGGGGTAAAACCCGTTCCTACATTTCAGTTGGGATCATTCCATTATTTTGTTCTTATTGGGTAGTTATGGTAACACCTAAACCTGTTGTGGATACCATAGTTTGGACTTTCTGTTTGAGGGGGACATAGTCCTGAGATTCTTGGCCCTAGGTAGTAGCTGTGTAGGGTGTTTGTTCTCCTGTTTTAGTTGAAAGACCAGAAGGCTTATTTAAATTTAAACTAAAATCAGCTAATTAAATAAGCTAAGAAAAGAGAAAAGGTACAACTAAAAAGGAAGCAACAAATTCAGTAAAGCAACAAACATGTTAAATTACGAGAAAAGATGGGTAAAGATAAAAGTATCCAGGATAGGATGAAAAATAAAATGTAACAACCAGGAAATTCTAAGCCAATTAAAATTTTTATTTTGGCAATTTCGATGAATTTTGAATATTTAAAATGAATTATTTTAAATAATAGCAACAAGAAATTTAATTTGAATAGAATTCGAATGTATATATTTATATAGATCGTCGTTAGAATATAAATAATTTATTTATAATTACAAAAGGAATTGAAAATGGTGCGATAGTTCGATAATTCGATTTCAAAGTTCAAATGAATGTACGGGATTCAAAATAAACCGGATTTTGGCGAAACCAAAAATATTTGAATCTAATTGAGAATATCTTTCCAACGAATCCTAAAAATTGAAATTTCATAGCGGGAATCAAAATTTATGCCCAGTTGAAATTCAGAATAGTCGCTATGGGATTCTGGCCCTTAAAAATGGAAATTTTGCAAACGACCTCGGTTTTCGACGAAACCACTTTTGTTGGATCCGTGATGTCAAGTTATTGCTAGATTCCAAAATTCGTAATTTTTCGATTCAATATGTGAGCGTGGAGAAGTAAAACGCATTTGGCCAGTTTCAGTTGGTTTTAATCGACTGGAAAATGGCCATTTTTCAAACGGTCTCAGAATACGACGAAATTAGTTTTGTTAGGACCGTATCGTCCATACGAAGCTAGAAAATATTTTTCAGGAATTTTTAGAGTTCGTATGTGACCCAAGTAAATTGAAATGCACGTTCAAATTCAATATATAGAGTTATATTTTGATTTTGACGAAACTGATCGAAACGATCGAATCAACTTACGATACATATCCCATTGTGTTCGGAATGAGGGTAATTAGCTATGGACGACAGTCGGTGGGTTTGATTTTGAGGTCAAAATAAAAAGGTACCTTTTTGAAATAATTAAATAATATATAATAAAACACCTCACTCCTCTCTATACTCTCAGCCCCCCCGTTCCAAATCAATTCAGATTCAGATAAAAAAAATAGGAGGAGGACGGAGGCGGAAGAACCGCCATCGCGCCCCCCCCCCCAGGCGGCGCCGCCCACCGCCGGGCTCCCCCACCTGACGCGACCCCCCTGCTTCTCCCCTCCTCTCTCCTCGCGCAACTCCAGCCCCTCTCTTCTCCACCCGCGAGCCCCAGAAACTCAACCCCGCTGAAAACCCTCAACCACCAAGCCCCCTTCCATTCGAACACCGCACGCCTCCAGGTGAACTAACGCCACCGCCACTGGCCTGCAGCTCGCCGGCCGACTTCTGCCTTGCCCACCCTCTTCCAATTCAACTGTAAGCTTTTATTTTGCTTAGTTTAATTAGTTTTTTTTGAAAACAAAAATGTGTGATCTTCTGAAGAGAAGAGAGCACACATATATATAATAAAAACAAAGATACAGAGTCCGACTATAGTACAAAAGAATACATGATAACACCCAACATGACTCTAGGAATGGAGAGGATCGTAGATAGATGAGCTCCGGATAAACCACCGCCCATCTACTCCAATATCGAATTCCGGCAAGGCCACCACCCGATATTGAAGTATATCTACTCCACTACAATATTCCAAACTCACTGTGTATAAGCAAGGACAATGGAGTACAACATCAAAAACTCTCTCACAATAAGCCCAAAAGACTACAAATGAAATACAAATCTTCAATCCAAACAACACTCTTCTAAGCTTCACGATTCCATCCGCTAAGTGGTTACTCTTAATCAACAACCTGAATCTGCAATAAGCTCAACAAACTATTAGTAATTTAACGCACATATATATATGGAAGAGTATGTGTATAAATATATGTGTATATATAGTATAAACATATATATATATATATATATATACATGTTCATACATATATATATAAACGATCGAATTAGCTTAGTTTAATTAGTTAAAAATCTGATTTTTAGTGTAATAAATAGTTAGATTTTTAAAATCATAAAGAAGAAATTTTTATGTACATAAAGTTAGGATTTTTAGTCGGGTAAAAATAGAATTTTTGACAGTGTAAAGATTTGATTTTTATCGATATAAGAATAGATTTTCATTTGTATGAAGTATAGATTTTTAGTTAGGAAAATTTTATATTTTTAATAATAAAAATTTGATCTTTTTATAGTAGAGATTATAAAAATATGAATTTTATATCATAGGAAGAATAAAAATATGATTTTATATAATGTAGAGTAATAAAGATGTGATCTTTATAGAAGTAGCAATGTAAAAATATGATTTTTATATTATAGAAGTATTAAAAATTCGATCTTTATATTAGAAGTAGATATAAAAATATAATTTTTATATAGGAAGGAGCATTATAAAAATATAATCTTTATTGGAAGAAGAGCGATATAAAAAATATAATTTTTATGTAGAGAATGGCGAGGGAAAAATATAATCTTTATTGTATAAACACTGGTATAAAAATAGAATTTTTATCTATATAGTAGCGGTGTAAAAATAGAATTTTTATTTATATAGTAGCGGTGTAAGAATGTGATTTTTATCCATATAGAGTGAATATAAAAATGTGATTTTTATATACATAGCCACAATATAAAAATGTGATTTTTATATACATAGCCACAATATAAAAATGTGATTTTTATATACATACCAACAATATAAAAATGTGATTTATATATATATGTAGTGGCTACGGACAATGAAATTGACAAAAGGCGAGCACGATGAAGATTTCTACATATGAAGAGTCGTGGCGTTTGGTTTAGCTAGTCGGTGAGAACTTCTCACTCTAACTCTTGTTTTTCTAGTTAAAATTATATACTAGGATGCAGACGGTGCTTAGCAGCACCCGACACCCGTCGTCCACAGACCATGGACGACTTGTTTGCTTGTTTGATGTGTTGAGAAGTTTGTTTGTGATGTTGATGTGAAATGGATAATAAAAATTCACGTGTTGAAATAAATTGATTATCATTAAAAATATAATTTTTAACGTGAATGTGAATAAATAAATATTCATTTACAAACCGGACGGTTTGTTTATGTACACCCATTTGAAGGATATTTATTGGGACAATAAATTTTACACGTCGCCCAACTGCACAGATAATATTCAGTGTTTGTTGATTTGAAACCCCACATGGGTGTTGGGATGATATTGGACGTACACTAATCCCAATTGTTTAGTGGCATGTCGATCGTTTGATTAACAGACTGTATGAGCGTTAATTATTTATATTTAATACTTATGCAGTTGTGTGGTGCACTTTGGATGATGATTGATTACTTATTGTCGCTATTATATACAAGTGTTGTATGGAATCCATATAATTAACATTATATGGTAGTTGATTGAGCCTCATTCCAACTGGGAAAATAAAGAATAACAAAAATAGTCATGTGTTGACGATGCTCATGTGTTGAGAATATTCATGTGTTGAAACTTATCATGTGTTGAGTAAAATATTTTAATAATAAAAATTTACATCTTTATTGTAATTTTATAAAATATATTAAATAACAAAAATAGTCATGTGTTGACGATGCTCATGTGTTGAGAATATTCATGTTTTGAAAGGAATATAGATTCATGTGTTGAATAGAATAAATATTTATTTGTTGAATAGAATAACGAAGTTATTGAAATATATAAAGTCGTGTTGATTAGAGATGCGCCATTTTGATGCGAACGATATTTATATCGATTATATTTGTTTTTATAATGATTATAGAAAAGGAAGTGATTTCAAAATATAATGTTTTGAAAATATTATCATTTGTATACCGATGATGTGGAATATTCAATTTTGATTCGAAATTGAATATGAAGTTGAAATCTTTTCGAAAACGAATTTAAAACGATTTACAAAATATGTTTTAAAAGGAAATCGACGAAGTGTAATATATATATATATATTATATATAATGGTCTGAATAGAACGCGACGCGCTGCGGCAGTTCGTGAATTTCGACCATTGACTACGAATGGACATTACGGGAGATCCGACCATCGGATTCTCCTTAAACCAGAACCGGTGGGTTTGTATCGAAAAGAGCTTTCTAACGAATATTAAAAATTTGAAATCTAACGGTTGGATTTGGAATTATGTCCAAATCAAATTTGGAAAAGGTCGTTGTAAGTGCAGTTCGGTGGCTGTTATTGAAAACCGACTGTACGGGCCTTGATAAAATTATTAAAAATATCAATAATTTGTGTAAAATCATAAGAAATGATTTGTAAAGAATTGGGATGAAAAATTCCACATTTGAAAGGATAAAAGTAGATTTTTATTGAAATGAACTAGTTTTGAACTAGAATTAGAAATCCAATTATTTTTAAATAAATAAAGTGAATTTGAAATGGTTTTGAAAATAACCAGAATTTCCAATATATAAAGTGGAAATGGATTTGAATCGAAATTGTCTTTGGAATATTTCGATGTTGGATTTCGTGATTATACAGATATTGTTATGGGGATTTGAAAGATATATTTATATCGTTATTTCCAATACGATATTTGTTGGTCGTAGAATTTGATATTGAATATAAGCCGATATATTTTCTATTCAGAGCCTTGTATTTAATATCAAATGTGATTTGGGTTTGTCGTGAATGGTGTCTTCATTAACACTGTTCTTAAGCCCAGTTGAGAAAAAGATTAAATCTTTCTATTTAGATTTAATGAAGTGTACCAATTAAATATTATTTAATTGGAATTGAATTTAAATTGATTTTTGGGGTTTATCGTGAGCGGTGTTTTGAATAACACCTGTTCTTTAACCCGATTAACAATAGAATGTGATTTTGGGTTTATCGTGAACCGTGTTTTAGATGACATTGATTCTTTAACCCAGTTAAAGACAGGACATTGATTTTTGGGAAGATTAAAACTAAGTGAAGTTTTAATGAATCTTTAATTAGATTAAAATAAATGAGGATGGAGTATCACCAGTTTTTCTCCAAAGCGATAGTTAAAATCTTTAATTAGATTTGAACGTGAAATGGTAATTAATATTTACCGATAACGTCGTGGTGTTAGATATGGAGTATTGCCAGTTTTGCTCCATGGGATGAATAGGTTAGGATTCAGAAATAAAATAAATAAGTACTTAGGTGTGGTTCGCTAATCCCGACTAGTTTGGAAAACCATAATATGGTTTGAAATGATATCCAAAGGAAGATTAAAGAATAAATTTAGAAGAATTTATCTTTGATAAAATTAATGGGAACCTTTCCCTAAGAACGTGAAAATTTGAATAAAAGAATATTCTGAATTGCAATGACGTGTATGTTGGGTTTGTGTAACACTTGTTTATTATATACGCGGGTTATTCGGAAAGGCCGGGTTTATACCCATTCTGAATAACCGATTCGACGATAAGTCGAAGATGAAGACGGTGGTTGAAGACCGGAAGTCTTCACATCGTTTGGATGATTATTGATGATCTTGATTGGGTTGTACACCCAAGAGGAGGGAATCAGTTGGTGATCATCCAGACGTACTTGGAGATCGATGGATATGCGAGGAAAGTGCCTCCGGTTTCGTTCAGACCCAGAACGAATTTGTAAATGGACTGTGTGTCTGACATTGGATTTTATTCTGTGTTGATTGATCTCTATTAAATATACATCTGTTTGGCGGCGGAGAATTTATTCTCTTGCTTAACGCCCTTCTCTGAGACGTACGAGCTCAGAGGTTGTATATCGATGGACATCAGTCACATGGAGTGAATTTCCTGTGTGGCATGCCCAAGTGGCAGATGATCAAGGCTTCTGTTGAAAAGCAAAGTCTTGTGGTTAATGATTAAAGCACGACCTGTGTGGCGCAGCTTTGTGTATAACGTTAATTCGCGAGCCTCACACCTCGGTATCAGTCAAAAACGGGATAGTGACTGCAGGGAGAGCACGACGTTTCTTTCTAGCTAGTGGTGGTGTTAGTGCTTAAACTGGTTGACATTCATATACTTTTCACCTGTGTGGTTGTTGGAATGCGAGGCGCCTCGAATATATGGTCGATAACTGGCACTATTTGAGCCGATGTACAGACCATTATATAAGTCCTATAGGACCGGGAAACGTGTGTTCAGGAATAACTAATCCTCAAAAGTAAGATAGGACCGGCCCTGAAGATCCAAGGATCGCTGTGTGTGGTCCTGAGACATTTGCTAGAGTGTCTCGAACGGAGAGGAGCTTGCCCCTTGCCTCGACTCATGACGGAAATCCAATTTCCAATACGTGACATTTCGGTTTTATTTGTAGAACCTAGTATGGCGACATGATAGATGGTACCCATGCCGCCTAGGATTGATATTTATGATTGAAATTGTTTTGACACTATACACTTATAATAGTATCAAATGATTTGTTTTAAATGTACCAAGCATGTTTGTCTATTATAAGGGAAAACCCTATCCTCCAGCTTGCGTTGCATTGTGCGATGGGACCTGGGTCTTATAATAGTTTCATTTTTCAAAAAGCATTGCGTTGTTTTGTTGTATGCACTAGTTTGCTTGGGAGGAAACCCATTCCGTGTTATACGGCGTGGTCCCTTGATATATCTGATTTAAAGTAAAGTTTTAAATAACTGTTTTAGTTCTCACACCAGTCACATGACTGACCTGGAGTTTATTGTTTTAACCTAAACTCTGGGTGCCCTTATTTTGACACGGGCAACTAGTAGTTTTGGTTTTGCAGATTTATATTCACAGGATCCTGATTTACAGCTGGAACGATACTCGGAAAGCTCTGTATCCGTGTATTACTTTCAGTTGTGTATTGTATTATTTTTCCGCTGCTATGTAATGTAATTTAAATCTCTGATATTTTCTGTGTTATATTTATTCATACTCTGTATATTCTTGTACTCTGATGGAATTGTTGTAATTAACAATGAAATGTTCTTCTGTTTGTGTTCCGATGTGTGTTGTTCTCAAAGCAATCCGTGCTTTCCTTACAGGGGAAGTTACGGCTTATCACAGTGGTATCAGAGCTTTGGTTTACAGAGCTCGAGAACAAGACATATTAGAACCAAACGAGAGAATTCATCAGATATTGGATTAGTAATATCCAATTAGAATAACTCGTTAGAGATGGGATCAGTAGTATCCTAGAACGAGTGTGAAGAGTATATTTTTAAAACAAAAACGAAAACAAGTTTTGTTTTGAATATTTAAACCATTTGGTACATATTTGAATATTTATTTGTATTGAATTTGGATAATCGAGTATATAAAGATTTTGCATATACGCGTCATGAACGTATATTCGAAGTTTTAATATACTGGATAGAAATAGAATCACACTCTAGTTTCCCGGGGATGATTCTGATAATCCTACAGCGTTATCAGTATTTGTTTTCGAGTATCGAAAGTGAGATGTCTATATATTTCCATTAGACTGATGTGAGAACTAAAACTAGATAGGTTTATTGTTGTGATTTGGCATCAAAAACATGATTTTCTGTATATATATCAAAATTATGAATTTGAAATGATAATTCACTAATTGATTGATGGTTGTGTTGTTTGATTATTGGTTTGAAATTTTGAACCATTTAGCCTAATTGAACCGAGTATTGAACTGTATTAAAAATTGTTTGAAAATGCATGCATATACATGTACTTACATTGAACAGGTCATAGCAAGGAGGCTAGAGCAGAAGAATAAAATTGTTTTCCTGACAAATAGGTACATGTTTACAAATTTATTGGGTTTGGATGATTTTATAAGCCGATTGGCTAGCCGCTTGGCTGTTTCTTTTTCTTTTTGGATTGATGAGGGCCATGGGAGGCTATTTGAAATATCCCGAAGTCCCCGGTGCAGGGGAGGTTATAGCGAAATTTTTCGAAAATTTAGGGTGTTAGCCAAATTTTTGAAGAATTTGAAAAGTTCTTAGAAACTGAAAAGTTGAAGAACTTAAGCCGTAAAGAAAATATTGGAAGTTAAGTTGGTTTGTTAAACAACTTTCAGCTTCGTTCCTTTTCGGGGACGAAAAGTTTTAAGTGGGGTAGATTGTAACAACCCGGAAATTCTGAGCCAATTTAAAAATTTTATTTTGGCAATTTCGATGAATTTTGAATATTTAAAATGAATTATTTTAAATAATAGCAATAAGAAATTTAATTTGAATAGAATTCGAACGTATATATTTATATAGATCGTCGTTAGAATATAAATAATTTATTTATAATTATAAAAGGAATTGAAAATGGCGCGGTAGTTCGATAATTCGATTTCAAAGTTCAAATGAATGTACAGGATTCAAAATAAACCGGATTTTGGCGAAACCAAAAATATTTGAATCTAATTGATAATATATTTCCAGCAAATTCGAAAAATTGAAATTTCATAGCGGGAATCAAAAGTTATGCCCAGTTGAAAATTCAGAATAGTCGCTATGGGATTTTGGCCCTTAAAAATGGAAATTTTGCAAATGACCTCGGTTTTCGACGAAACCACTTTTGTTGGATCCGTGATGTCAAGTTATTGCGAGATTCCAAAATTCGTAATTTTTTGAATCAATATGTGAGCGTGGCGAAGTAAAACGCGTTTGACCAGTTTTAGTTGGTTTTAATCGACTAGAAAATGGCCATTTTTCAAACGGTCTCAGAATACGATGAAATTAATTTTGTTAGGACCATATGATTAATACGAAGCTAGAAAATATTTTTCAGGAATTTTTAGAGTTCGTATGTGATCCCAGTAAATTGAAATGCGCGTTCAAATTCAATATAAAGAGTTATATTGATTTTGACGAAACTGATCGAAACGATCGAATCAGCTTACGATACATATCCCATTGTGTTCAGAATGGGGGTAATTAGCTATGGACGACAGTCGATGGATTTGATTTTGAGGTCAAAATAAAAAGGTACCTTTTTGAAATAATTAAATAATATATAATAAAACACCTCACTCCTCTCTATACTCTCAGGCCCCCCCGTTCCAAATCAATTCAGATTCAGATAAAATAAAAAAAATAAAAAAATAGGAGGAGGACGGAGGCGGAAGAACCGACATAGCGCCCCCCCTAGGCGGCGCCGCCCACCGCCGGCTCTTCCACCCGACGCGACCCCCTTGTTTCTCCCCTCCTATCTCCTCGTGCGACTCCAGCCCCCCTCTTCTCCACACGCGAACCCCAGAAACCCAACCCCGCTGAAAACCCTTTACCGCCAAACCCCCTTCCATCCGAACACCGCACGTCCCCAGGATCAACTGACGCCACCGCCACCGGCCTGCAGCTCGCCGGCCGACTTCCGCCTTGCCCCTCCCCCCCCCCTCTTCCAATTCAACTGTAAGCTTTTATTTTGCAGTTTAATTAGTTAAAAATCTGATTTTTAGTGTAATAAAAAGTTAGATTTTTAAAACCATAAAGAAGAGATTTTTATGTACATAAAGTTAGGATTTTTAGTCGGGTAAAAATAGAATTTTTGACGGTGTAAAGATTTGATTTTTATCGATATAAGAATAGATTTTCATTTGTATGAAGTATAGATTTTTAGTTAGGAAAAGTTTGTATTTTTAATAATAAAAATGACATTTTTATATAGTAGAGATTATAAAAATATGATTTTTATATCATAGGAAGAATAAAAATATGATTTTATATAATGTAGAGTAATAAAGATGTGATCTTTTTAGAAGTAGCAATGTAAAAATATGATTTTTATATTATAGAAGTATTAAAAATTCGATCTTTATATTAGAAGTAGATATAAAAATATAATTTTTATATAGGAAGGAGCGTTATAAAAATATAATCTTTATTGGAAGAAGAGCGATATAAAAATATAATTTTTATGTAGAGAATGGCGAGGGAAAAATATAATCTTTATTATATGAACACCGATATAAAAATAGAATTTTTATCTATATAGTGGTGGTGTAAAAATAGAATTTTTATCTATATAGTAGCGGTGTAAGAATGTGATTTTTATCCATATAGATTGAATACAAAAATGTGATTTTTATATACATAGCAACAATATAAAAATGTGATTTTTATATACATAGCAACAATATAAAAATGTGATATATATATATATATGTGTGTGTGTGTGTGTGTGTGTGTAGTGGCTACGGACAATGAAATTGACAAAAGGCGAGCACGAGGAAGATTTCTACATATGAAGAGTCGTGGCGTTTGGTTTAGCTAGTCGGTGAGAACTTCTCACTCTAACTCTTGTTTTTCTAGTTAAAATTATATACTAGGATGCTGACGGTGCTTAGCAGCACCCGACACCCGTCGTCCACAGACCATGGTTGACTTGTATGCTTGTTTGATATGTTGAGAAGTTTGTTTGTGATATTGATGTGAAACGGATAATAAAACTTCACGTGTTGAAATAAATTGATTATCTTTAAAAATATAATTTTTAACGTGAGTGTGAATAAATAAATATTCATTTACAAAGCAGACGGTTTGTTTATGTACACCCATTTGAAGGATATTTATTGGGACGATAAATTTTACACGTCGCCCAACTGCACAGATAATATTTAGTGTTTGTTGATTTGAAACCCCACATGGGTGTTGGGATGATATTGGATGTACACTTATCCTAATTGTTTAGTGGTATGTCGATCGTTTGATTGACAGACTGTATGAGCGTTAATTATTTATATTTAATGCTTATGCAGTTGTGTGGTGTACTTTGGATGATGATTGATTATTTATCGTCGCTATTATATACATGTGTTGTATGGAATCCATATAATTAACATTATATGGTAATTGATTGGGCCTCATTCCAATTGGGAAAATAAAGAATAACAAAAATAGTCATGTGTTGACGATGCTCATGTGTTGAGAATATTCATGTGTTGAAACTTATCATGTGTTGAGTAAAATATTTTAACAATAAAAATTTACATCTTTATTGTAATTTTATAAAATATATTAAATAACAAAAATAGTCATGTGTTGACGATGCTCATGTGTTGAGAATATTCATGTGTTGAAAGGAATATAGATTCATGTGTTGAATAGAATAAATATTTATTTGTTGAATAGAATAACGAAGTTATTGAAATATATAAAGCCGTGTTGATTAGAGATGCGCCATTTTGACGCAAAGGTTATTTATATCGATTATATTCGTTTTTATAATAAATATAGAAAAGGAAGTGATTTCAAAATATAATGTTTTGAAAATATTATCATTTGTATATCGATGATGTGGAATATTCAATTTTGATTCGAAATTGAATATAAAGTTGAAATCGTCTCGAAAACGAATTTAAAACGATTTATAAAATACGTTTTAAAAGGAAATCGATGAAATATATATAATATATATATTATATATATAATGATCTGAATAGAACGCGCCACACTGCGGTTGTTCGTGAATTTCGACCATTGACTTCAAATGGACATTACGGGAGATCCGACCGTCGGATTCTCCTAAAACCAGAACACGTGGGTTCGTATCGAAAAGAGCTTTCTAACGAATATTAGAAATTTGAAATCTGACAGTTGGATTTGGAATTATGTCCAAATCAAATTTGGAAAAGGCCGCTGTAAGTGCAGTTCGGTGGCCGTTATTGAAAACCGACTGTACGGGCCTTGATAAAATTATTAAAAATATCAATAATTTGTGTAAAATCATAAGAAATGATTTATGAAGAATTGTGATGAAAAATTCCACATTTGAAAGGATAAAAATAGATTTTTATCGAAATGAACTAGTTTTGAACTAGAATTAGAAATCCAATTATTTTTTAATAAATAAAGTGAATTTGAAATAGTTTTGAAAATAACCAGAATTTCCAATATATAATGTGGAAATGGATTTGAATCGAAATTGTCTTTGGAATATTTCGATATTGGATTTCGTGATTATACATATATTGTTATGGGGATTTGAAAGATATATTTATATCGTTATTTCCAATATGATATTTGTTGGTCGTAGAATTTGATATTGAATATAAGCCGATATATTTTCTATTCAGAGCCTTGTATTTAATATCAAATGTGATTTGGGTTTGTCGTGAATGGTGTCTTCATTAACACTGTTCTTAAGCCCAGTTGAGAAAAAGATTAAATCTTTCTATTTAGATTTAATGAAGTGTACCAATTAAATATTATTTAATTGGAATTGAATTTGAATTGATTTTTGGGGTTTATCGTGAGCGGTGTTTTGAATAACACCTGTTCTTTAACCTGATTAACAATAGAATGTGATTTTGGGTTTATCGTGAACCGTGTTTTAGATGACATTGGTTCTTTAACCCAATTAAAGACAGGACATTGATTTTTGTGAAGATTAAAACTAAGTGAAGTTTTAATGAATCTTTAATTAGATTAAAATGAACGAGGATGGAGTATCACCAGTTTTGCTCCAAAGCGATATAAAATCTTTAATTAGATTTGAACGTGAAATGGTAATTAATATTTACCGATCACACCATGGTGTTAGATATGGAGTATTGCCAGTTTTGCTCCATGGGATGAATAGGTTGGGATTGGGAAATAAAATAAATAATTACTTCGGTGTGGTTCGCTAATCGCGACTAGTTTGGAAAACCATAATATGGTTTGAATTGATATCCAAAGGAAGATTAAAGAATAAATTTAGAAGAATTTATCGTTGATAAAATTAATGGGAACCTTTCCCTAAGAATGTGAAAATTTGAATAAAAGAATATTCTGAATTGGAATGAGGCATATGTTGGGTTTGTGTAACACTTGTTTATTATATACGCGGGTTATTCAGAAAGGCCGGGTTTATACCCATTCTGAATAACCGATTCGACGATAAGTCGAAGATGAAGACGGTGGTTGAAGACCGGAAGTCTTCACATCGTTTGGATGATTATTGATGATCTTGATTGGGCTGTACACCCAAGAGGAGGGAATCAGTTGGTGATCGTCCAGACGTACTTAGAGATCGATGGATATGTGAGGAAAGTGCCTCCGGTTTCGTTCAGACCCAGAACGAACTTGTAAATGGACTGTGTGTCTGACATTGGAATTTATTCTGTGTTGATTGATCTCTATTAAATATACATCTGTTTGGCAGCAGAGAATTTATTCTCTTGCTTAACGCCCTTCTCCGAGGCGTACGAGCTCAGAGGTTGTATATCGATGGACATCAGTCGTATGGAGTGAATTGCCTGTGTGGCATGCCTAAGTGGCAGATGATCAAGGCTTCTATTGAAAAGCAAAGTCTTGTGGTTGATGATCAAAGCACGGCCTGTGTGGCGCAGCTTTGTGTATAACGTTAATTCGCGAGCCTCACACCTCGGTATGAGTCAAAAACGAGATAGTGACTGCAGGGAGAGCACGACGTTTCTTTCTAGCTAGTGGTGGTGTCAGTGCTTAAACTGGCTGACATTTATATACTTTTCACCTGTGTGGTTGTTGGAATGCGAGGCGCCTCGAATATATGGTCGATAACTGGCACTATGTGAGCCGACGTACAGACCATTATATAGGTCGTATAGGACCAGGAAACGTGTGTTCAGGAAAAACTAATCCTCAAAAGTAAGAGAGGACCGGCCCTGAAGATCCAAGGATCGTTGTGTGTGGTCCTGAGACATTTGCTAGAGTGTCTCGAACGGAGAGGAGCTTGCCCCTTGCCTAGACTCATGACGGAAATCCAATTTCTAATACGTGACATTTCGGTTTTATTTGTAGAACCTAGTATGGCGACATGATAGATGGTAACCATGCCGCCTAGGATTGATATTTATGATTGAAATTGTTTTGACACTATACACTTATAATAGTATCAAATGATTTGTTTTAAACGTACCAAGCATGTTTGTCTATTATAAGGGAAAACCCTATCCTCCGGCTTGCGTTGCATTGTGTGATTTGACATGGGTCTTATAATAGTTTCATTTTTCCAAAAAGCATTGCGCTGTTTTGTTGTATGCACTAGTGTTCTTGGGAGGAAACCCGTTCTGTGTTATACGGCGTGGTCCCTTGATATATCTGATTTAAAGTAAAGTTTTAAATAACTGTTTTAGTTCTCACACCAGTCACATGACTGACCTGGAGTTTATTGTTTTAACCTAAACTCTGGGTGCCCTTATTTTGACTCGGGCAGCTAGTAGTTTTGGTTTTGCAGATTTATATTCACAGGATCCTGATTTACAGCTGGAACGATACTCGGAAATCTCTGTATTCGTGTATTACTTTCAGTTGTGTATTGTATCATTTTTCCGCTGCTATGTAATGTAATTTAAATCTCTGATATTTTCTATGTAATATTTATCCATACTCTGTATATTCTTGTATTCTGATGGAATTGTTGTAATTAACAATGAAATGTTCTTCTGTTTGTGTTTCGATGTGTGTTGTTCTCAAAGCAATCTGTGCTTTCCTTACAGAGGAGGTTACGGCTTATCACATAAGATAGTAACAAAGAAAATTTTCTTATGTGGGCTGTGCTTGGATAGGAAAAATTAGGGAATCTTTATAAATAGTTACATAAAATCCAAGTACGGTTAGAAAAAGGTTGAAAAAGAAATACAGAAGATGCGAAGTTTTCCGTTTTTCCATATTTTTATAACATAAGAAGTCGAATTTAGAAAATTGGATTTTTTGAAATCCAAAAAATAAAATTGGTTGGTAGGATTGTGGATGCAACAATTGGATGAACTATGTTCTTACTTAGTAAAAGTGTGGGAAGTTTGGAAGAAAAATCATCTTGATTTTCAAAATATTGCATTCATGTAGAACTGCCAGTATATTTAGGATGTGAGCATCATGTTTTAAAATGATTTTTCAAAAATTTGCATACACATAAAAGGTACCTCTTAGGCATACATGCATTATTATGTTGTATTTCACTTTGCACAAATGCATGATGTTTGCAAAAATTGGATGCACACATGATGGATGTATATTATGCGAGGGGTTAATTGATTTTACCTTTATCAAATTTCGGGGACGAAATTTCCTAAGGGTGGGGGAATGTAACACCCCGCATTTTTAACTCAAGGTAATAAAATAAGAATAACTTAATCAAATATTCAGAATTAAGTAAAACGCACTGCGCCATTGCGTCTATCTCGAAATTCTAGTCAAGATAGACACCTGGTTTGCATAAAACGGACATCGTATGAAGAAGTTATTAAGGTTTGAAGTTTGTATACGCGTAGGAAGAATATATATACATGTACATACATACATACATACATACATATATATATATATATATATATATATTAGGATCATAAATTCAAAAATAGGTTAAGAAATTTAGAAATCGGTTCAAAATTCGAATGATGGGAAGGCGGCAGATTTCCCACCCAAGGGTGTCGACCCCCTAAGGGGAGGGTCGACTCATGGGTCGATCCCCTAGGGGGGGTCGACCCACTATCAGATCCGAGGCAGAATACATTTTTTTGAACGTGGACACCTTTCTTGACCAAATTCGTTGATTCTAGGCTATAAATAGGACCTAAACCCAATGTTTTACTCATCTAATTTAATGGCGATGACGAGGTGCTGCTTCAACGTTGTTTGATCTAGCCTTTTCCTACTTCAACAATCAAGAGTTAGACTAATTCAGAGATCTATGATTCGACCTCTGCAATTACTCTTCTATTTCTTAGACCAATCAAAGTAAGGTAACTTTCTAGATCCGATCTATTTAATTTTCCTCCTCTTTCTTTTTCTTTCTATTTTAGTAAAAAAATAGTCAATCCATGGTTGTTAGGTATCGAATCCTATTAGGGGAAAACCATGAAAGATTAGATCAGGACCAGATCGAGGATTTGGAAAGCTTACAAGGTGAGTGGATTTAAGCAATAGCCTTTAGATAATAATATGTTATCGTTTAGCATTCCCCTCTTTAGTAATTGTGAAATTGCCAGACTAATTATAAATTATTGTTATAACAATTTGAGATGTTAATATGAATAATTCATACGTTGAATCAGTTAAAGTGTTGGAATGATTACATGTTGAATAAAATTGTTAGAATATGGACAATGATTACTATTGTAATAGTTATATGATTCACTTGTGGCATATTATTGAGTAAACGACATGTTTAACTTGTTGGATTTGAACAATTACCCGATTGAATGTTTACATGTCAAAATAAAATTAAGCACGTGTTAAAAAGGACATGCGACAAAATATAGGCATAATTTGGCGACATGTAAATTGGATTACAGTAACATATGAAATGGACAACATGCCTAAAAATTTACATGAAGTAGGAATAATTGTTAAGGAACGAATATGCCTAGGTGCACAGTAATTTGACACTGTAATGCTCTTAGACATGAGGTTAGATTGCACTTGTGACAGAAGTCTGCCCGGAACCGTCCGGCATATCCAGCATTCACAAGTGGTAAATCTAATGTGAGGGGTCTAAGTGCATAATTAAAACATGCAATGGTACTAAGACACGAGATTAAGTAAACTAGCGGTAGAAGTGTGCCCGGACCCGCCCGGCAAATTCAGCGTCCACAAGTGCAGGCTTAATGTGAGAGGTCTAGTGTGCATATATATATATATATATATATATATACACGTATATATAACAAGATATGAATAAATGGCACTGATGGTAATTAAATGTATAAATCAGAAAATAAGAAAGGAAGGGATGAAATGGGCTGAGTTAGTGTGATGCGAAGGAAAAGTGATGTATTTCCCTAAATGACCTATTTCTGAGAACATGGTTGCAAGTAAGCCATAGTGAATAAAGTAAGAAAAAGGAAAGAAATTACTTACCACCACGAATTTAGATGGGAATACGTTATGAAAATAAATCACCAATTCCTTCTATAAATCAAACTGATAAGGTGCTTGAAGTGTTTTCCTTAATAAAATAAGGAATAAATATTACAGTGAATGAAGAATAATGGATTACAACAGAAAATGGTTCAAACGGGGAATGATAATAACCTATTATAAATAAATAACATTAATGAAAATGTTGTATAATAGGTAGACTTGTCCTAGGGACAAGTAAAGATTATAACTTAAGTTATAATAAACTAATATGGAAATGGGATAACTGGTGAAAGAGATAAGCGATACTTAATTGTAAAATTAAGTAATCTGTAAAGGGGTAAAACCTAAAACCAGTTGAGAAAAGGGGTGAAAATTTGTGAAATATAAGAAGTTGTACTTAATTTAAATCAAGTAATATGTAAACTTGGAAGTCTAAAACCCGCCGATAAGAATAACATGTTTAGACTTGTCTTAGGGACGAGAGGAAATTATAACATAGGTTATAATAAATTGGTAGAGAAACTTATTAGTGGGCCTTAGTTAAGAGAACTAAGTTAATAAGTAAAAAACAATAAGTTGTAGTAATGGTGTGAAATGGAATTATGATTAAATGAGAAAGAATGAGGTAAACTTATGAAAGAAGTTATATTTAATCAATAATAATGACTGACATGTTAACCAGAAAACATGTGAATTGAGATATGCTTAATTACATATTAAGTAGAACATGTTATTGTAATGACGAAATCAAGCAGGAATATATAAGAGATTGTGGATTACAGACCTTGGGCCCCAATCTAGAGAATAACATGTTGTGGGCCTATTAATGAACTTAAATGGGTTGAGTTATATAACTAAAATTAATAAGCAAGAGGAACTTGGTAACTTGATTAAGAATTCAATATGGATGAGAATAACCAAGTTAATTGGAAACCTGATGTGGTAAGGCAAACACGTAAAAGAATGTTTAGACATAGTGTCGAACAACATATTAAAGTGAGGCGCTTGGACCAGTCCGCACGTTTGAGGGTGAATAACCCAACAAGGTAATAGTGTTATAAGGCACGAGGGGATCGCACGATCATCTGATTATTCTGTCGGCTCTGAAGGACTGGAAGGGTAAGCACGCGGCTTCCGGAGATACGTAAGTTGCTCCTAGTAGTCCTCTGTGTGATGGCTGATGTTTAGGCTGTGCACGCAGAGGTTGGGTCTGCGCGTAACTACTATGTTGGTGGGTCTTGACTGCAAAAGTAGCTATGCAGTTAGAATGCCGTGACGCGGTGACACCAGGGTGATTCGGCGGTCGGCTCAATGGGAAGGCGAAGGGTCACGGCCAACAAGGATAGTAGATCATCGGATACTGTCATCGGCAGCCAGTGGGATGCGAAAAGACTAGAGCTAAAACCAATAGACTATTCACCTTTCACTATCGGGGTACGGTGGTTGAGGGAAGACTCCAAATGGATGTTTAGATTGATTTTTTGGGGCATTTGTTTAGCTCTTGTAGTCTTTACTAGTTGAGGGAGGGGCTGAGGTGGGGCCATAGCCACCGTGAAATCAAACCCTAGGAATATCTGTATATAGAGGCTCTTAAATACGAGCCTGTACAGATACAGAAAAGCTCCCGACCGAGTTCTGTGTTTCTTGTATCGCCCTGCCGCGGAACTTGGTGCACATTAGAGGACATGCGGTTAAGGCATCGAGCTATAATTGACGATACGTATGTGGGACAGTCTAGATACATCCATGTCGGCTCTGGGTGGTGTATCCTAGACTTGAGGGCATTACTCCGATATGAAATCTGATTCGATCGAGGACGGCAGTCCGTACGCTTACGTAGCGTAGTAATGACAGATATATGCGGAACGTAACATTGTTACGTAGAGACCCGTACGTCACTCCGGCGTAGGATGAGGGATTGCCTTCATTTCTGTGGCATTACGGTGAAGACTGTGCGAGTGAGGTACCATGGGGTGTACCTCAACATTGAGGGGAAGCTACACATATACTATATTAGGTTAATCCATTGGGAAGTAAATGGATACGACGTGTGTGTAAGCCTTGAGTGCTGTTAACCCAAGTAACCTAATATATTAGAAAATGTGATTGAATGGTGTATGTAGGATTATCTAAAGTGTATAATTTAAATCCAGTCACCAGAACTTGTATTCTGACTCCCTCCTCATCATATACTCGCAGGGTTAGATTTGTGGCAGAGACATGATAGCCTTGCATACTGGTTAGGCAGTATTATTAATACCGTAGGACTTTATTTTGATTATATTATATTTTATCCATTCCGCTGTGAGATATTTTCTTAGCTCTGACATATTTCCTGTCTTTGTCTTTTCTGCAGGATACTAGAGCACAACAACTTGAGTTTCGATAGACTGGAATTTTGAAAAAAATTCGATCTGTTAGAATTTGGGTAGTTACAATCACATCAATCAATAAACATGATATTATCATCTATGTTTTGTCATTAGTGAATTTCATTGATATGTTTATCATAATTAGGATTTATTTGTGTTATTAATTATCTCTAAATAAACCATTAAATTTTAACACACTCGTTAAACCACTTATCAACTTTCATGAAACTTGACAAAGACATATAAATAAGATCTATTCTAAGCATGATCTATTAACTATTGATTAGAAACATAGAACATCAAATTTTGATTTTAAATCACTTCATTACAAACATCATATATATTTGAAAATGTAATTTGTGTTTTGTTTGTCTAAGCATATCCTATTTGGTATCAACAACATAGGATGTCAAATTCAAAGCTAAACAACAAATGTTTAACCACTTCAAACATTCCCATTAAACATAAAAAGAGATCAAAAATTATCATAAAGTTGAATATACATAATAAAGAGAGTTTCATTACCCCTAAACTATTACCCCTAAACTGTAAGGATTTTGCCTCTCAGGTTTGTTTTCATTTTAACAAATGTAGCATTCAACATCAAACAAAAATTAGAAGAAAATTGCAAGCTAACTAAAGTAAAATGAGAGTTAAACTACTTTCAATAATTAATCTAAGCTACTGATATAAAGAAAAAAGCATGAAATTAAATAGCACAAAAAATGAGAATTGCATAAGAGGAAATGTGGCAGCATAGCCATAGAAGAGAGCTATATTTTTGTCCTCTAAACTAAACTAACTATAGAGAGTCTCCTTCATTATGTGAAAATATAAAAAAAAGACCATTTTGCCCTTAAATCAAGATGAATATACGACGATATGAAAATATTTTAAATTGTAGTTTAAACATGTTAAAAACCGTATGTGCCTATTTACTAAAACAAGATTGAATATATGAGTAAAAATATGCATATTTACGTGCACATTAAATACGCCCACATTTATCTTTTTATTTGTCCTTGAGTAAAAAAACTAAGATAAATCCCCTTTCATAGGGAGCACGATTGCATTGAGCGTATGCAGCAAGCGGTTAAAGCTCTGGGTGTTTTCGGTAGGACGAGTGTTGCCTCATGAGGGTTTTCAGGGGATACTATACACAAAATCCAAAATCAATGCAAAAAGATCCTAAATGCTAGTTTATTTAAAAAAGGAATGCAATTTTTCGATAAAAATATTTACAAATTGAGAATTCACTTCTAAATTTGACAAGAATAAGTTAGATACAAGTTTGTTATTGTCGCTATGAAATTTTAGTCACTTACTATTCAAAACTTCAAACGAAACTAGGTTATCGTTACAATCTCCTCTAGCTTGGCTAGCTGTTTCAATTGAAAATATAATGCAATTATGAAAAAAATCTATAATTGATTATCAATGTTTTCAAAGTAGTATTTTTATTTCTTTTTGAATAGCAAGTTCGATTAAATATGTAAAGACAGTGTTTGGATTCAAATTGCTTACTCTCTCATTATTATTTTTATTGATATTAACATTGTATATACATGCCTAACTCTGGTAAACTAAGGAAATTGTCTAGTATTTTATAACCACACATAACCATAAGGACTTTGAATGAGATTAGAAAAATACTTAGAATTTTATTCTTCTCTAAAATGAGTTCCATCCATGCATAACCATGAGGACTTTGAAAGAGAATGAAAGCACATATAAGAGAGGTTAGTGTTCTTCGCTCATGCATAACAGTGAGGACTCTTAAATAAGAGTGAAATCGTTACCAAGAGGACTCTAGGCTTTATTATTTTCAAAAATTTATATGCATGTATACAACAAAAATTATTTTGAAAGAGAAAGAGTTAAACGATAATATATTAGCACCACTTTAACTAGAAAACCGAAAATGTTATGGCAAGTAATTTAAATCAACCAGTCATTTAAATGAAGATTTTAATTTAGAATAAATTTCATAACCATAACATATGTCATTTTATATATTTGTTATACTAAAGTTAATTATAATTCAAACTTTTAAATTTATTATTCGTTAAGATAAGTAATTTCTTTAAAATTTCAATTCAGTGACCAAACACCATATGTTTACTTCATCGTGTTCATTCAAAAGTAAATTAACATGCAGATTTTTTTAATTTTTTTTGGAATGAAAAATAAAAGAAAGATTCATGCAAAAACAAAGTAAATATGGAACTCCTTCCACATCTGATTTTGATTGTGCCCCTACGGCTAACCCAAGTGAAAGGAAAAAAGGAAAAAAGAAAAATATAAAAATATGGCTTATATTTACAAGAACAATTATTATTTATGCTATATTAGAAAACAACATATTGACAAGAAGTAAATGAAACTATCTTTCAAAGACTGATTCATTTGTCTCTTCAAGTAAGAGGGACGCAGTTAAAGCTCAGACGAACAAAACCATATAAATTTCAAAGTTTAATGCTAATTGGGAAAAACGAATGATGTTTTATTGAATTTCATAAGATTTGTTTCATTTTCGAATATTTTTTGGGTTGACTGAATAAATGTTGAAGTTCATGTTCAATTTCACCAATTTGAATTTCAAATTTATCATTGAATTTTTTTTAGAAATATTGATTTTAAAATCCAAATGATGATCTAAGTCTGCTTCATGATTCAACAACTCATCTTTGAAAAGGCCAGAAAATTCATGTTAATTTAATTCATCTTCCTTAGTGACTTGTCAAAAATTTCTATGTACGTAACATTTTCAAAATCAAAAGCGGTTATTTTCAAAATTTTGAAATCGGGACAAGGAAGATTGAATTCTTAATTTGGTTACAAACACTCAAACGAAGTAAAATCAGACTCTATTATCGTATTTTTAACAACTTCACTAAAATCGTCATTTTTCGTTTCAAAAGTTGCTATTTGAAAATTGTCAATCGTGGTAAAAGATGGATTATTATTTGAATTATCAAACGTTGGGATTTGATTTTGTATTTGGCGAAAATTAAAGTAGGTTTCAAACAACAAATTTGTTGTGATCATCGTAAATTTCGTCCATTTTCTCAATAAAATCAAATTTATAACTACTTATTTGAGAATTATCAATTTTAAATTATTGAGAAAAAATGTCAGTTGCACCACAATTGAATTATTCCCATTGCCAAAATCATTTGAAAAGTTATTCACATTTCCATTTTGAGTTTGAAACTCATATTGGAGTTTGAAATTGAATTGGCATGGGTTATAATCAAAATTATTTGAATTTTAAAGTGAATTCAGATATTGATTATTTTGAATACTTTGACTCGAGTTATTACACAAATGTGAATCACACTATTCATTTATCCTTTGTTTTGTTGTGTGACAAGTTCAAACAAAGATTCCATACTTATTCCAAAAGTTAAGGGTTGATCATTATATTTAAAGCTGGTATGAAATCTGAATTATTTGTATAATACTTTGTATTAAAACATCCACATGAATTTGATGTGAAATTATATGGATTATATTTATTTTCACAACAATCATAAAATTCCAATGAATAAGGAAATTGAGACATTTTTGTGAAATTTCGTCTTCAGTTTATGATTTTTTTTCTAAAAAAGAAAAGGAAATAAATATTTACAAAAAAGAATGTTTTTTTATTTCGGTTTTTTTTTTTTTTGGATTTTTGAGTGGCTTTTTGAAAAAAATACTTAAACAAAACTAGAAAGAGATTATTTACAAATTAAATTTATTTTTTCTTTGAAAGTTTTTTTAAAGAAAAAGGAAAAGCTGCAAATTTTACAAAAAGAAAATGTGGTTTTTTAAGATGTTGAATTTTTTTGTTTCTTTTATATATGCATGAACATAATGCAACCATATGATGCAAATGACCATTTACAAATTTTATAAAATTATATAGTGATACGTAGACTGATTTCAAAAAAAGATTTCTTAGCCAGGTAACAGACATGTGTTATTGGTGCATTAGGTTTCAACCTAGCAATACAACCGAAGTTTTAAGTACCTTCAGAGAAAGAACTGCTATAATATTTACGAATCACGATAATATTTATAAACGATTATTTCTCCGCCGCAGCTTAGGCACCAAAAATAATGCATTGGAAAGAAATCAACTTGTAAAAATGTATTAATGCCCTTAGAAAATAAAAGAAAAATGAGTTTAATGCGAAATAGAAACTAAACGTGAATTTTAATGTAATTACGAATGAATTTTTATTTTATTTTTGGATTTTTTTAATAACTTGTTTTAAAAATGAAAATGCAAACAACTAACAATACAATGAAATAAAACCGAGTTAAAACACAGTACTTGTGCATGCAGAATTATATAGCAATTTATTTTAGCGGCAAGTTTTTTAAGCGTGAAGCAAAGCAAGCAAGTTCACATTCTCCTAATTTTCTATAACAATTTTAGAAACCAATGTGTAAGACAGCTACAAAATGAAACTAAAGGAAGTTCTCATGTATTTCTTAATTAAGAAATCAAAAAAAAAAAAACTCAAACGCAAACAAACGGAAGCCTAGACTCGACCACTTGGAGCTCACAAGCACAATACCCGACGAAATGATATACCAGTGTAAAGACCCGTAACTTCCCCGGTAAGGAAAGCGCGGATAGTTCGAGAACAACACAGAGAAGAACGCAGACAGAAGAACATTTCATTTCTAATTACAACAATTCATCAGAATACAAGAATATACAGAGTATAAACAAATAATATACATCAGAAAAATACCAGAGATTACAATACATTACATAGCAGCGGAAAATAATACAATACACAACTAGAAGTAATACGTGGATACAAAGCTTTCCGAGTATCATTCCAGCTGTAAATCAGGATCCTGTGAATATAAATCTGCAAAACCAAAACTACTAGCTGCCTGTGTCAAAATAAAGGCACCCAGAGTTTAGGTTAAAACAATAAACTCCAGGTCAGTCATCTGACCGGTGTGAGAACTAAAACAGTTATTTAAAACTTTACTTTAAAGTTAGGTAAATCAAGGGACCACGCCGTATAACACGGAACGGGTTTCCTCCCAAGAACACCGGTGCATAAAACAAACAGCGCAATGCTAAATAAAGAACAATGAAGCTATTATAAGACCCAAGTCCCATCACATAATGCAACCAAAGCCAGAGGATAGGGTTTTTACCTTATAATAGCCAAGAATGCTTGGTACGTGAAATTTCATCTTTTATTATTACTATAAGTGTATAGTGTCAAAACAATTTCAAATCATAAGTACCAATCATAGACGGCATAAGCGCCCCATCCCACTATGTCGCCATACTAGGCTCTATAAATAAAACCGCAAAGTCACGTATTGGAAATTGGATTTCCATCTGTGAACGAGGCAAAAGATAGTCCTCTACCGATTCGAGACGCTCTTGCCCATGTATCAGGAACAACCGCAACTGCCCCTTGGATCGTCAGGGCCGGTCCACCGATGTGGATTATTATGCCTGAACACTATGTTTCCTCACCCTATGGGATGTCAATGAGTCCAATGACTCCGTCGGTCCCGGATCGACCGATATATCCGAGGCGCCTCGCAATAGCAACAACCACATAAGTCAAACTCGTCAGGGCGTGTAAAACCACTGACGCCACTTCTAACTAAAAGGAAACGCATGCCCTCCCTGATGTCCTCTCCCGTTTCTGGTTCACAACCGGGGTGTGAGGCTCGCGAATCAACGTTACACAAAGCTATGCCACACAGGCGGTGCTTTGATCATCACCATAGGACTTTGCTTTTCAACAAAAGCCTTGATCACTTGCCACTTAGGCATGCCACACAGGCAATTCACTCCATGCGTTTGATATCCATCAATATATAACCCCTGAGCTCGTACGTCTCAAAGAAGGGCGTTAAGCAAGAGAATAAATTCTCCACCGCCAAACATATATATATATTTAATAGAAATCAATCACACAGACTAAAATCCAATGTCAGACACACAGTCCATTTACAAGTTCGTTCTGGGTCTGAACGAAACCGGAGGCACCTAGTACCCCGCATATCCATCGATCTCCAAGTACGTCTGGACGATCACTAACTGATTCCCTCCTCTTGGGTGTACGGCCCAATCAAGATCATCAGTAATCACCCAGACGACGTGAAGACCTCCGGTCTTCGACCACCGTCTTCATCCTTGACACCACGTCGAATCAGTTACTCAGAATGGGATAAACCCGGTCTTTCTGAATAACTCGCGTATATAATAAACAAGTGTTACACAAACACAACATACGCCTCATTACAATTCAGAATATTCTTTTATTCAAATATTCGTATACTTTGGGAAAGGTTCCCATTAATTTTATCAAAGATAAATTCTTTAAATTTATTATTTAATCTTCTTTGAATATCAATTCAAACTAGTCGGGATTAGCGAACAACACCGAAGTAATCATTTATTTTATTTCCCAATCCCAACCTATTCATCCCATGAAGTAAAACTGGTCATACATCATATCTAACACCACGGTGTTATCGGTAAATTCAATTACCATTTCACGTTCAAATCTAATTAAAGATTTAACTATCGCCTGGAGCAAAACTGGTGATACTCTATTCTCGATCATTTCAATCTAATTAAAGATTCATTTAAACTCCACTTAGTTTTAATCTTTACAGAAATCAATATCCTGTCTTTAACTGGGTTGAAGAACCAATGTCATTTAAAACATGGTTCACTATAGACCCAAAATCACATTCAATTCATTATCGGGTTAAAGAACAAGTGTTATTTAAAACACCGTTCACGATAAACCCAAAAATCAATTCAATTCCAATTAAATACCATTTGATTGGTACACTTCATTAAATCTAAATAAAAAGATTTAATCTTTTTCTCAATTGGGTTTAAGAACAGTGTTAATGAAGTCACCATTCACGACAAACCCAAATCACATTTGATATTAAATACAAGGCTCTGAATAGAAAATATATCGGCTTATATTCAATATCAAATTCTACGACCAACAAATATCGTATTGGAAATAACGATATAAATATATCTTTCAAATTTCCATAACAATATCTGTATGATCACGAAATCCAACATCGAAATATTTCAAAGACAATTTCGATTCAAATCCATTCCAATTCAATTATTGGAAATTCTGGTTATTTTCAAAACCATTTCAAATCCACTTTATTTATTTTAAAAATAAATAGAATTATAATTCTAGTTCAAAACTAGTTCATTTCGATAAAAAACTATTTTTATCTTTTCAAATATGGAGTTTTCATCCCAATTCTTCCCAAATCATTTCTTATGATTTTACAAAAATTATTACTATTTTTAATAATTTTATCAAGGCCCGTACAGTCGATTTCCATCAACGGCCATCGAACTGCACTTACAACGACCTTTTCCAAATTTGATTTGGACATAATTCCAAATCCAACCGTTAGATTTCAAATTTCTAATATTCGTTAGAAAGCTAATTTCGATATGAACCCAACGGTTCTGGTTTCAGGAGAATCCGACGGTCGGATCTCCCGCAATATCCATTCGAAGTCAATGGTCGAAATTAACGAACTGCCGCGGCGCGGCGCGTTCTATTCAGACCATTTTATATATAATATATATATATATCATCGATTTCCTTTCAAAACGTATTTTAAAAACCATTTTAAATTCGTTTTCGAAACGATTTCAACTTCATTTCAAATTCAAATCAAAGTTGAATTTTTCCTTATAAATTCGTTTTAAATTCATTTCAAATTGATTTCAATTCAAATCGATTTTTAATTCAATTTCAATTCTATTCAATTTCAATTCGAATTCAATTCAATTCGAATTCAATTCCTTTCAATTTAACTTGAATTTCGATTATTTTCAATATAATTCAAATTTTGAATTCACTTTCAATATAATTCAAATTTTGAAATCACTTTCAATATACATTGAAAATTGAATAAAATCGATATAAATATCGTTCACATCAAAATGGCGTCAATCTAATCAACACGACTTCATATATTTCTTATTTCAAATATTCTATTTCAAATATTTCTTTTTCAAATATGGAATGAGGTTCAATCAATTACCATATAATGTTAATTATATGGATTTTCTACAACACATGTAAATAATAACAACGATAAATAATCAACCATCATCCAGAGTGCACCACACAACTGCATAAGCATTAAATATAAATAATTAACGCTTACACATTCTGTCAATCTATCGATTGACATACAACTAAACAATCGGGATTAGTGTACGTCGAATCTCATCCCAATACCCGTGTGGGGTTTCAAACAATCAAACACAGATTTTATTTGTGTAGTTGGGCGATGTGTAAAATTTATCGTCCCAATCAATATCAATCAAATCAGTGTACATAAACAAATCTCCGATTTGTTTATAAATATTTATTTTATATACACGTTAAAAATCCTATTTCCAACTATATAAATATTTTATTTCATTTCACATCACATCACACAATCAACTACACATCAAAATCAAACAAACAAGCATACAAGCCGTCCATGGTCTGTGGACGACGGGTGTTAGGTGCTACTAAACACCGTCTGCATCCTAGTATATATTTTAACTAGAAAACAAAATTAAAAGGTGAGAAGTTCTCACCGATAGCTAAACCAACGCCACGACTCTTCTAATGTAGAAGTCTTTGCCGTTCCTTCTTTCATCACTTTCGTCATCCGTATTCACTACATATAAAAATCGAATTTTTACTTCGCTATTCAATAAAATCGAATTTTTACTTCGATATTCAATATATAAAAATTGAATTTTTACTTCGCTATTCAATATATAAAAATCGAATTTTTACTTCTCTATTCAATATATAAAAATTAAAATTTTACTTCGCTATTCAACATATAAAAATCATATTTTTATAATCTCTATTACATGAAAATCATATTTTTATTATCTCTCCTATATAAAAATCATATTTTTATTACTCTACTTTAACAAAAACCATATTTTTAATACTCTACCTAAGTAAAAATTATATTTTTATTATCTACATTATATAAAAATCACACCTTTATGATTTCTACTATATAAAAATCACATTTTTATTTTACCATCGTCTTGTCTACATAAAAAATCTTCTCTTTTCTTATGTTAACCATACGATAAAAATAGCTCCTTTGTTATGATAAAAATCAGAATTTTTACATATTAAAATCACTACTTTTATAAACTGAAAATCCTTGAATAATTAAATAAAAGAAATAAATAATTTAAAAACTTACAGTTAGTTAGAAAAGGGGAGGAAAACTGTGCGCTTCGGTCGGCAAAGGAGGAGGAGGGGAATCGGGTGCAGGCGGGTGGCTGCGCGGCTGAGGGGGGGGGGGGGGTTCGTCGGCTAACTGAGGAGGGAAAGGGGGGCGTCGGCTACCGAGGAGGGGGGCGCGTCGGCTACTGAGGAGGGGGGCGCGTCGGCTACTAAGGAGGGGGGGCGCAGAAGGCGGAGGCGGTGGGGAGGTGAGGCGGTAGCTAGGTGGTGGGCGCGCCACCTGGGGGGCGCGATGGGCGGCGGCGGTGGTTCCCTCCCCCCGTCGATCTCCTCTTTGTTTTTTTTCTATTTCTAAATCGATTCTGAAGAAAGAAAAAGGGGGGCAGGGGGTTTTATTTTAGTTTTTTATTATTATTTAATTTCAAAAAGGTACCATTTTATTTCGACATCGAAACGAGACCCACCGCTTGTCGCCCATAGCTAATTACCCCCATTCCGAACACAATGGGATATGTATCGTAGGCTGATTCGACTGTTTCGATCAGTTTTCGTCAAAATCAAAATATAACTCTATATATTGAATTTGAACGCGCATTTCAATTTACCGGACCCGCATACTAACTCTAACAATTCCCAAAAAATATTTTCTAGCTTCGTATTGACGATACGGTCCTAACAAAACTAGTTTCGTCAAATTCTGAGACCGTTTGAAAAATGGCCATTTTCCAGTTGATTAAAATCAACTGAAACTGGTCAAACGCGTTTTCCTTTGCCACGCTCACATATTGATTCAAAAAATTACGAATTTCGAAACCTAGCAATAACTTGACATCGCGGATCCAACAAAAGTGGTTTCATCGAAAACCGAGGTCGTTTGCAAAATTTCCATTTTTAAGGGCCAGAATTCCATAGCGACTATTCTGAATTTTCAGCTGGGTATAACTTTTGATTCCCGCTATGAAATTTTGATTTTTCGGATTCGTTGGAAAGATATTCTCAAATAGATTCTAATATTTTTGGTTTCACTAAAATCCGATTTATTTTGCACCTGGTACATTCATTTGAAATCGAATTATCGAACTACCGCGCCATTTTCAATTCCTTTTATAATTATAAATAAACTAACGACGACGAATATAAATATTTACGTTCTATTTTTATTTAAAATAAATTTCTCGTCAATTTTATTTAAAATATTCATTTTAAATATTCAGAATTCGCTAAAATTGCCAAAATAAAAAATTTAAATTGCCTCGCATTTCCGGGTTATTACAATCTCCCCCACTTAAAACTTTTCGTCCCCGAAAAGGAACGAAGCTGAAAGTTGTTTAACTAATCAACTCAACTTTCATTATTTTCACTACGGCTTTAGTTCTTCAACTTTTCAGTTTCTAAGAACTTTTCAAATTTTTTTCAAAAATTTGGCTAACACCCTAAATTTTCGAGAAATTTCGCCCTAACCTCCCCTGCACCGGGGACTTCGGGATATTTCAAATAGCCTCCCATGGCCTTCTTCAATCCAAAAGAAAAAGGAAAAGCCAATCGGCTCACAAAATCATCATCACCCAAACAAAACAGTAAATTATGGTAAACATGTACCTATTTGTCGGGCAAACAATTTTATTCTTCTGCTCTAGCCTCCTTGCTATGACCTGTTCAATGTAAGTACATGTATATGCATGCAAATGCGACTAATTTTCAATACAATTCACTATTTGATTCAATTTGGCTAAAGGTTCAACATTAAATTAACCAAATTATAATCAAACAACACAACCAACAATCAATTAGTGAATTAACGTTTCAAATTCATAACTTTGATATATAGTCAAAAAAACAGATTTTTGTTGCCAAATCACAACAATAGGCCCTATCTAATTTTGGTTCTCACACCAGTCAATTGGAAATATATAGAAATCTCACTTTCGTCACTCGAAAATAAATACTGGTGATGGTATACTTCATCATCAGGACCATGCCCAGGCGACTAGAGTATGATTCTATATCTACCCAATATATTAAAACTTCGAATACACGCGGATCAGACGTATATGCAAAGTCTTTATATACTGGATAGTCCAAATAAATATAAATAAATATTCAAATACGAATAATTGAATTAAATTTTCAAAACAAAACTTGTTTTCAATTTTATTTTTCAATACACTACTCTTCACACTCGTTCTAGGATACTATTGATCCCATCTCTAACGAGTCATTCTCATTGGATATTACTAATCCAATATCTGATGAATTCTTTCATATGGTTCTAATGTGTCTTGTTCTCTGAGCCTTGTGAACCAAATCTCTGATACCACTGTAAAGACCCATTACTTCCCCGGTAAGGAAAGCGCGGATAGTTCGAGAACAACACAGAAGAACGCAGACGGAAGAACATTACATTGCTAATTACAACAATTCATCAGAATACAAGAACATACAGAGTATAAACAAATAATATACATCAGAAAAATACCAGAGATTACAATACATTACATAGCAGCGGAAAATAATACAATACACAACTAGAAGTAATACGCGGATAGAAAGCTTTCTGAGTATCGTTCCAGCTGTAAATCAGGATCCTGTGAATATAAATCTGCAAAACCAAAACTACTAGCTGCCCGTGTCAAAATAAGGGCACCCAGAGTTTATGTTAAAACAATAAACTCCAGGTCAGTCATGGGACTGGTGTGAGAACTAAAACAGTTATTTAAAACTTTACTTTAAAGTTAGGTAAATCAAGGGACCACGCCGTATAACACGGAACGGGTTTCCTCCCAAGAACACCGGTGCATAAAACAAACAGTGCAATGCTAAATAAAGAACAATGAAGCTATTATAAGACCCATGTCCCATCACACAATGCAACGCGAGCCGAAGGATAGGGTTTTTACCTTATAATAGCCAAGAATGCTTGGTACGTGAAATTTCATCTTTTATTATTACTATAAGTGTATAGTGTCAAAACAATTTCAAATCATAAGTATCAATCATATACGGCATAAGCGCCCCATCCCACTATGTCGCCATACTAGGCTCTACAAATAAAACCGCAAAGTCACGTATTGGAAGTTGGATTTCCATCTGTGAACCGAGGCAAAAAGATAGTCCTCTACCGATTCGAGACGCTTTAGCCCGTGTCTCAGGAACAGCCGCAACTGCCCCCTTGGATCGTCAGGGCCGGTCCACCGATGTGGATTATTATGCCTGAACACTACGTTTCCCCACCCTATGGGGTGTCAATGAGTCCAATGACTCCATCGGTCCCGGATCGACCGATATATCCGAGGCGCCTCACAACAGCAACAATCACATAAGTCAAACTCGTCAGGGCGTGTAAAACCACCGACGCCGCTTCTAACTAGAAGGAAACGCATGCCCACCCTGATGTCCTCTCCCGTTTCTGGTTCACAACCGAGGTGTGAGGCTCGCGAATCAACGTTACACAAAGCTATGCCACACAGGCGGTGCTTTGATCATCACCATAGGACTTTGCTTTTCAACAAAAGCCTTGATCACTTGCCACTTAGGCATGCCCCACAGGCAATTCACTCCATGCGTTTGATATCCATCAATATATAACCCCTGAGCTCGTACGTCACAGAGAAGGGCGTTAAGCAAGAGAATAAATTCTCCGCCGCCAAACAGATATATACTTAATAGAAATCAATCACACAGACTAAAATCCAATGTCAGACACACAGTCCATTTACAAGTTCGTTCTGGGTCTAAACGAAACCGGAGGCACCTAGTACCCCGCATATCCATCGATCTCCAAGTACGTCTGGACGATCACTAACCGATTCCCTCCTCTTGGGTGTACGGCCCAATCAAGATCATCAGTAATCACCCAGACGACGTGAAGACCTCCGGTCTTCGACCACCGTCTTCATCCTCGACACCACGTCGAATCAGTTACTCAGAATGGGATAAACCCGGTCTTTCTGAATAACTCGCGTATATAATAAACAAGTGTTACACAAACACAACGTACGCCTCATTCCAATTCAGAATATTCTTTTATTCAAATATTCGTATACTTTAGGAAAGGTTCCCATTAATTTTATCAAAGATAAATTCTTTAAATTTATTCTTTAATCTTCTTTGAATATCAATTCAAACTAGTCGGGATTAGCGAACAACACCGAAGTAATCATTTATTTTATTTCCCAATCCCAACCTATTCATCCCATGAAGTAAAACTGGTCATACTTCATATCTAACACCATGGTGTTATCGGTAAATTCAATTACCATTTCACGTTCAAATCTAATTAAAGATTTAACTATCGCCTGGAGCAAAACCGGTGATACTCTATTCTCGATCATTTCAATCTAATTAAAGATTCATTTAAACTCCACTTAGTTTTAATCTTTACAGAAATCAATATCCTGTCTTTAACTGGGTTGAAGAACCAATGTCATTTAAAACATGGTTCACTATAAACCCAAAATCACATTCAATTCATTATCGGGTTAAAGAACAAGTGTTATTTAAAACACCGTTCACGATAAACCCAAAAATCAATTCAAATTCAATTCCAATTAAATACCATTTGATTGGTACACTTCATTAAATCTAAATAAAAAGATTTAATCTTTTTCTCAATTGGGTTTAAGAACAGTGTTAATGAAGACACCATTCACGACAAACCCAAATCACATTTGATATTAAATACAAGGCTCTGAATAGAAAATATATCGGCTTATATTCAATATCAAATTCTACGACCAACAAATATCGTATTGGAAATAACGATATAAATATATCTTTCAAATTTCCATAACAATATCTGTATGATCACGAAATCCAACATCGAAATATTTCAAAGACAATTTCGATTCAAATCCATTCCAATTCAATTATTGGAAATTCTGGTTATTTTCAAAACCATTTCAGATCCACTTTATTTATTTTAAAAATAAATAGAATTATAATTCTAGTTCAAAACTAGTTCATTTCGATAAAAAACTATTTTTATCTATTCAAATATGGAGTTTTCATCCCAATTCTTCCCAAAACATTTCTTATGATTCTACACAAATAATTACTATTTTTAATAATTTTATCAAGGCCCTTACAGTCGATTTCCATCAACGGCCATCGAACTGCACTTACAGCGACCTTTTCCAAATTTGATTTGGACATAATTCCAAATCCAACCGTTAGATTTCAAATTTCTAATATTCGTTAGAAAGCTCTTTTCGATATGAACCCAACAGTTCCGGTTTCAGGAGAATCCGACGGTCGGATCTCCCGCAATATCCATTCGAAGTCAATGGTCAAAATTAACGAACTGCCGCGGCGCGGCGCGTTCTATTCAGGCCATTTTATATATAATATATGTATTATATATATATCGTCGATTTCCTTACAAAACGTATTTTAAAAATCATTTTAAATTCATTTTCGAAACGATTTCAACTTCATTTCAAATTCAAATCAAAAATGAAATTTTCCTTATAAATTCGTTTTAAATTCATTTCAAATTGATTTCAATTCAAATCAATTTTTAATTCAATTTCAATTCTATTCAATTTCAATTCGAATTCAATTCGAATTCAATTCAATTCGAATTCAATCCAATTCGAATTCAATTTCAATTCGAATTCAATTCCTTTCAATTTAATTTGAATTTCGATTATTTTCAGTATAATTCAAATTTCGAAATCACTTTCAATATAATTCAAATTTCGAAATCACTTTCAATATACATTGAAAATTGAATAAAATTGATATAAATATCGTTCACGTCAAAATGGCGTCAATCTAATCAACACGGCTTCATATATTTCTAATTTCAAATATTCTATTTCAAACATTTCTTTTTCAAATATTTCTTTTTCAAATATGGAATGAGGCTCAATCAATTACCATATAATGTTAATTATATGGATTTTCTACAACACATGTAAATAATTACAACGATAAATAATCAACCATCATCCAGAGTGCACCACACAACTGCATAAGCATTAAATATAAATAATTAACGCTTACACAGTCTGTCAATCTATCGATTGACATACAACTAAACAATCGGGATTAGTGTACGTCAAATCTCATCCCAATACCCGTGTGGGGTTTCAAACAATCAAACACAGATTTTATTTGTGTAGTTGGGCGATGTGTAAAATTTATCGTCCTAATCAATATCAATCAAATCAGTGTATATAAACAAATCTCCGATTTGTTTATAAATATTTATTTTATATACACGTTAAAAATCCTATTTCCAACTATAAAATATTTTTAACTATATAAATATTTTATTTTATTTCACATCACATCACACAATCAACTACACATCAAAATCAAACAAGCAAGCATACAAGCTGTCCATGGTCTGTGGACGACGGGTGTCAGGTGCTACTAAACACCGTCTGCATCCTAGTATATATTTTAACTAGAAAACAAAATTAAAAGGTGAGAAGTTCTCACCGATAGCTAAACCAACGCCACGACTCTTCTAATGTAGAAGTCTTTGCCGTTCCTTCTTTCATCACTTTCGTCTTCCGTATTCACTACATATAAAAATCGAATTTTTACTTCACTATTCAATATATAAAAATCGAATTTTTACTTCGCTATTCAATATATAAAAATCGAATTTTTGCTTCGCTGTTAAATATATAAAAATCGAATTTTTACTTTGCTATTCAACATATAAAAATCATATTTTTACTTCGCTATTCAACATATAAAAATCATATTTTTATAATCTCTATTGTATGAAAATCATATTCTTATTATCTCTCCTATATAAAAATCATATTCTTATTACTCTACTTTAAAAAGAACCATATTTTTAATACTCTACCTAAGTAAAAATTATATTTTTATTATCTACATTATATAAAAATCACACCTTTATGATTTCTACTATATAAAAATCACAATTTTATGATTTCCACTATATAAAAATCACATTTGTATTTTATCATCGTCTTGTCTACATAAAAATCTTCTCTTTTCTTATGTTAACCATACGATAAAAATAGCTCCTTTGTTATGATAAAAATCAGAATTTTTATATATTAAAATCACTACTTTTATAAACTGAAAATCCTTGAATAATTAAATAAAAGGAATAAATAATTTAAAAACTTACAGTTAGTTAGAAAGGGGGGGGGGAAGCTGTGCGCGTCGGTCTACAAAGGAGGAGGAGGGCTATCGGTTGTAGGCGGGTGGCTGCGCGGCTGGGGGGGAGGGGGGGTTCGTCGGCTAACTGAAGAGGGGAAGGGTGCGTCGGCTACCGAGGAGGGTAGGTGTCGGCTACCGAGGAGGGGGGCGCGTCGGCTACTGAGGAGGGGGAGGGGGGCGCGTCGGCTACTGAGGAGGGAGGGGCGCAGAAGGTGGAGGCGGTGGGGAGGTGAGGCGGTGGCTTGGTGGTGTGCGCGCCACCTGGGGGGAGGGGGGGCGCGATGGGCGGCGGCGACGGTTCCCTCCCCCCGTCGATCTCCTCTTTGTTTTTTTTCTATTTCTAAATCGATTCTGAAGAAAGAAAAGGGGGGCCAGGGGGTTTTATTTTAGTTTTTTTATTATTTAATTTCAAAAAGGTACCATTTTATTTCGACCTCGAAACGAGACCCACCGCCTGTCGCCCATAGCTAATTACCCCCATTCCGAACACAATGGGATATGTATCACAGGCTGATTTGACTGTTTCGATCAGATTTCGTCAAAATCAAAATATAACTCTATATATTGAATTTGAACGCGCATTTCAATTTATTGGGCCCAATACTAACTCTAACAATTCCCGAAAAATATTTTCTATCTTCGTATTGACGATACGGTCCTAAGAAAACTAGTTTCGTCAAATTCTGAGACCGTTTGAAAAATGGCCATTTTCCAGTTGATTAAAATCAACTGAAACTGGTCAAACGCGTTTTCCTTTGCCACGCTCACATATTGATTCGAAAAATTACGAATTTCGAAACCTAGCAATAACTTGACATCGCGGATCCAACAAAAGTGGTTTCGTCAAAACCGAGGTCGTTTGCAAAATTTCCATTTTTAAGGGCCAGAATTCCATAGCGACTATTCTGAATTTTCAGTTGGGCATAACTTTTGATTCCCGCTATGAAATTTTGATTTTTTGGATTCGTTGGAAAGATATTCTCAAATAGATTCTAATATTTTTGGTTTCATTAAAATCCGATTTATTTTGCACCTGGTACATTCATTTGAAATTTGAAATCGAATTATCGAACTACCGCGCCATTTTCAATTCCTTTTATAATTATTAATAAATATTTATATTCTAACGACGATGAATATAAATATATACGTTTTGTTTTTATTTAAAATAAATTTCTCGTCGTTTTTATTTAAAATATTCGTTTTAAATATTCAGAATTCGCTAAAATTGCCAAAATAAAAATTTTAAATTGGCTCGGATTTCCGGGTTATTACAACCAGTTTTCCCATATACCCAAATGTCAATTTTCTACAAATCAACACATGCGAAACCCCAAAAAAGGAGAAAAAGGGTGTAATCTTAATTAGTGATGATTGGTGACTCCGAATTCGACCAATTTGGTACTCTATTTGAGATTGGTTGGACGACGAATTAAGGTGATTTAAGTAAAATTTGGTTCGCTTATTTGGCGAGAGATTCATTTGATGAAGGTAATTTGAGGCTCGGCGAATCGAGGAGGAAGTGAAGATGTTGCGTGATGTTTATGTGCGGTGATGTGTGGTTGTTTTGATTTTCAGATCTATTGATGGGTTGGTGAACGTGGTATTTGGTAATCCTGTGTACGGTGATGGTGATTACCAGGAAGGTTGAAGTGACGCAAGGGGTAGGTTGCTATGATTAGTGTTACTGTTGTTTGAGTGGAGGTGACTGAAGGGGACCGGTTTATGGTGAAAGTAGGCTGTTGGTTTTTGTACTGTGTTGATGGGTGATCAAATTAGCGACTGTGTTTGTGGGTGAGGAAGATTGAAGGAAGGCTAGTGGTTGTTTTTTTTATGGTGAGTTAGGATGCTCGATAAGGCATAAGTTCCAATATAATAAGTGTTTCTTCATAAGAACGCCCGCGAATCTAATCAATTACCCTTTGCTCTTTGAAAACAGACATACATCGACTTCTAGGAGAGACATAATTAACTGCATTGATCTCGGTAGCTACACCACCTACAGAATTTAAAGAAAAAGAATCGACACAATACACCCAGTCGATTAGACTTGAGAAAGTTTCTCGTTATTGTCGCAAACATACGATTCATGGGGAAATAAAGAAATAGATCGAATGGTATAGCAATGAGATTCCCCAATATCATGCTAAGAATAGCTAGGATTTCCAAATAACTCGTCAACCCGGAGTTCCCGCTGAAGAAGCAGGGGCTGTGGTAGCCGCTGAATCTTCTACTGGTACCTCCCCAATTGGTAGAAAAAAAATCCATAACTCCTTGAATGACATACAAGTATAGTGATGTGAGGTAATAAATGTTGCTTGGTGAAGTGCCATCTTTAGGTGGATGTGACCTCTTCGTCTGTTAATGTCACTCATTAAGGGAATGCATTAAGTTTCGCGAAGTGCAATAGACAAACAGGAACAGAAATACACAAGATAGGTATAAAATAAGCAACAGAATTATAACATTTTATTTCAAGGTAGTCAAAATACTGTTTCCTATTGGTTACATCAAATAATAACAATATCATAAAATCAAGTACATCAAAAGTTATCTGCCTCATAACATAAATAACCATAATCAATTAGTATAAAGCCATGTCCCTCAAAGTAAGCCATGCAAGAGTAGATAAGTAGTCAAAGCTGCAAATCAGAGATAATCCAAGTCCAAAGCTAGAAAGAGAGAGAAAGTCCTATCACTGCCGAACACTATCACCTCAAGGACCTGAAGGGTGGAAGGAAGATAAAGAGGAGAAACAAAAAAGGTCAGACATAAAGTTTGGCGAGGCCAGTGACTTTCAGCATATGAAGAAATAAAAGCATCATTGTAAATAAGACTGGATGAGAGAATATATAACAACAGTAGGATAACATGAATAAACAGGATAAAGTAGAGCTTCTCATTTATATACCTAACTCAAGATTATTTTAACATGGACTTTGCACCAATACTAGTATAATAGGATGACTGGATAAGGTGTTCAAGCTAATTACTTAGCAACAATATTACTTATCAGCGGGATTACAACATGAATATAGCAGGATTACATAACGACAGGATTCGGTGTACCCTAATTACATAATAGGATCACATAATAACAAGATTTGGTGCAACCTAATTACTACCCAAGCAATCGGCTCTTTATTACGTAAATATCATGTGCCAGCGCCACAGTAGGGTGTATCACTCCCTAAAGCAGCCACTTAAGGCATAGACCTGTTTACTGGTGTCAGAGCGTCTTATCTTCCATAGTCAGACCCATGCATGCTCATGACTCAGCCGGAACGTGCTCGTACCCACCCTCCATTTTAACCTCTTATTATCTAGATCAGTAAAGCGTGCCCTGACCTTTACCTAGTGCGAGGCCCTTTAACAAATACCAATAGGGATACTGACTGATATGGGTTCCATACAGCAAGATAGACACAAGCCAACCCCCCTAAGCTTATGACACCTAGTAAACTAGGATTTTAAGAGTCTCAAAAACCGGATACAAACAGTAGGACATGAGACCTCTTAGCTGATTAATACTCAGGTTCTAACTTTGCAAGTTTAAGTTCGTTAATAAGCACGGTTGTAGTGTTATTCTATGTGTACAACCCCTTCCCTAAACACCTGCCCAGATTTATACATATATATGTTATCCGTGTTCATATTACTTATCTACATCCGGTACTTACAATTCATAACATGTTCTACTTAATCTTTCAAATTAAGCCTATAAGGGTTAACATGTTCATATACACCAAATTTACAGTCATAAGTCCTCAATATATGATATGCTGCAAATTCCCTTTTTTTCATTATCATGTCAGGTTATTCCCAATTATAAGCAAACTCATATCGGAAATGGCCTAGGCTCTCGATGGCCTAGGCTCAACATAAGGGAAAAAGATAAGGAGAAGAGAAGAACCAAATCAAATTGTATACATAGGCATATAATCAAGACTGTAAATGAAACTGAACAGCGGGATAGTTATAGCATGATATACATGTAATAACTGGAAAACTATATAGATGGAGATCAGGTGTATAAACAGGCATAGTCTCAAACTCAGGTTATTCACATGTCAGAATTACTGTTTAATTTTCAGATCATAAAATAACTGTACTCACAGAGATTGGATTTGTATACAAGAAATGTCTCTTATATGCTGATGTTGTAGAAGATAGTCTATTAGTTGTAAAAGAATTGTCCGATTCAATCTGATTTGTGCATCATTCCATTATCTCCATTATTTTATTTAGAATAGGGGTTTAGAGGAAGAAGAATGAAGAAGAGTTTAGGTGTGGAAACAATAAAAATGCATTCCCTTTATATAGACTATCAACCAAACGAACCTTGAACTAAAAACATATCAGGTGCAGCAGAATTCACCCGACCAGATCGGGTATGGGTCGACCCACCTACCACCGGGGTCGACCCATGGTTCAATCCATCTACCCTTGGATCGACAAATAGGTTGACCCAGGCCGGTCTATGTTGTCTCACAATAGGTTTGGTTCCCGCTCCAAACTCCTGCTTCGTCTCGTTCTGAATATTTGAATCTGTTTAAATTATATTTACATATATGACTCCTTACATGTATACAAATTTCTAAGGTTTATAACTTCCTCATACATTATTCATTTTACGCAAACTAAGAGTCTATCTGAACCAGAATTCCTAGAAGAATTTAATGGTAAGGTCAGTTTTACTTAATTCTAAATAATTAATTAAGTATTACCTATTTTATTATCCTTACCTTATAATTAGTGTGTATAAAATTATGGGGTGTTACATTCCCATACTTAAAGGATTTCATCCCGGAAATCTCAAGTCTGGAAGAATGTTAGAACCTACACAACCATCTACTCATCCACTAATCACCGACATCCATTGTTCTTAAGAATTCTAATGCTTGTATGAACATATGCAAATGTATGTGCATATATGTCCCTATACTAATGCGAAAATCAGGCAACCTACTGATTCATTTGACCTCCTTAATGCAAATTATGTATGTGCCACGTATCCAATATGTATGCAAAAGAGTCCAAGTATAGCATACAAGTTCTATATGTGTGTATAAACATTCACCAAAATGCGACATCCATATGATGGTACATCCATTTTCACCCATTGGAAATAAAATGAACACACATCCATATGCAGTATGAAAGTGCTTTGAGTTGATCTAGTGCCTAATGTGTGTATATGCATCCATGAGCAACCACTGGCAAACACTTGCATCCACTTGCAACCATCAATTATAACATGTTTCAAACAAATGTTTACACCCATTGGTTTTCTTACTTAAGGATTGAAGGTTTGAACGATAGGATAAACATACTCGAATGGTAGAAGCGAAGCGAATAAAAGCTCGAAAATAAATTAAAAACGTACTCTCAAAAAGAAAAGGGTAAGAAGCATGAATCTTGTCTTTGGGTTCCCACATTCATCTTTGCGGTATTCTCCCTACCGTACTTTTACTAGTCTGACATCTTTGTTACGTAGCTTCTTTATCTCTGATCTGAGAATATGAGTAGGAACTCTCCTCACTGTCGCTTCCTATACCACCTCTACATCTTCAAGTATGCTCGGCTCCACTACCTCTGACGTGTCATGAAGACATTTCCTCAAATGGGAAATGTGAAAAACATTGTGTATGTCCACCAGTTTGTCTGATATTTTGATCTTATAGGCCATCTGACCTATCCTCTTCACTATGGGGAATGGTCCTACAAACCTAGGTGCTAGCTTCCCCATTGAACCAAAGCGAACTACATTCCTTAGAGGTGATACTTTAATGAAAACCATGTCCCCCATTTCAAATTCCAAGTCAGTCTTCCTCTTGTTGGTATATGATTTCTGTCGTTCTTGTGTTGCCTTCATACGTCGGTGAATGAGATCAATCTTCTACGAAGTCTTTCTAATCATGTTTGGCCCAAGTAGAAGTCTATCCGTAGACTACCACCAACAAGTCAGTAATCGACATGGTCATCCATACAATGCCTCAAAAGGTGTCATGTCTATACTGGACTGATGACTGTTGTTGTAGGTAAACTCAACCAATGGGAGATGCTCCTTCCAAGACCCTCCAAAATCTAGAATACACAGTCTCAAAAGATCCTCAAGAACCCTATTTACCCTCTCAGTCTATCCATCTGTCAGAGGGTGGTATGCTGTGCTCAAACGTAATTATGTACCTAGTGAAGATGGGGTCACGGTCACTCACTATGCTAAAAGGAACCCCATGTATCAGACAATCTCTTGAATATACACTGATGCAAGCCAAGCTGCTGTCCTCTTACTCTTGACAGGAATAGAATGAACGCTCTTTGTTAGTCGGTCTACTATCACCCAAATAGTGGTATTGCCCTATCTCGACCTAGGAAAACTGCCAATGAAATCCATAGAGACGCTTCCTCACTTCCATTATGGTACATCTAAAGGTTGAAGTAATCTACCAAGCTTCTTTTGCTCAGACTTTACTCCCTGACAATTCATACATCGGGACACAAACTTTGCTACACCCTTCTTCATCCCAGCCTAACTAAAAACTCGCTTCATACCTCAATACATTTTATTGCCGCCCGGATGGATAGTCATCCGAGAATGATGAGCCTCCTCAAGGACTGTCCTCAATAAATCCTTATCAGGGGTGAAACAGAGCTTTCCATCCCGTCTTACCCACCCTTTATCATCCACAAAATACCTACTAAGGTGACTAGAAGTCTCTCCTCTGCTGAGCCTGTCCAAAATCTCAACTATCTGCGAATCATCCCTTTGAGTAGACCTAATACGCTCCACAAGAGTAGGTTATACCGTCAACTATGCTAACAAACCAGACATGAGATCTATAGAAGGCCTAAAATTGAAAGTCGATATAGCTCTAAGCTCCGCCTCTCTACGAATAGAGGACTCAAAGTCATCCTTGGCTTACTTAACGCGTCCGCCACTACATTACCCTTGCCAAGGGTATAAGCTGTCACAAAGTCATAGGACGCTAGGAACTCCATCCACTGTTGCTGGCTTAGATTGAGATCCTTTCGTGAAACAAATACTTGAGCGAGTTATGATCCATGTACTGCTCAAATCGCTCTCCAAGAAGATAATTCTGCCAAGCCTTCAACGCGAACACTATAGCAGACAACTCTAGGTCATGGGTAGGGTAGTTCTTCTCATGAACTCTCAACTGTCTACTACCATAGCAAACTACCCTTCCCTCTTGCATCAATACAACACCTAGCCCTATGCCATAAGAATCTGGGTAAACTATGAATACCTTGCTTCCGTCAGGTAAAGTCAGAACTAGGGCTGTTGACATAGCCATCTTCAATCTCTGAAAGGCTTCTTCGCAATCAATACTCCAAGAAAAAGCCAAGTTCTTCTTTGCTAGTCTGGTTAGTTGGGCTGATATTCTTGCAAATTCATTGATAAACTTTCCATAGTAGCCCGCCAACTCAAGAAAACTCCTTACCTCCATTGCATTTTTTTGGAGCCTTCCAATCTTGAACTACAACGACCTTAGCGGGATCCACCGCTATCCCATCCTTGGAGACTACATGCCCTAAGAATCTTACTTCCTTCCTCCAAAAGTGACACTTGGAGAATTTTGCCTTGAACTAATGGGATCTGAGAGTTCATAAAAATTCTCCTATGTGTAGGGTATGTTCTTCCTCGCTCTTTGAAAAGATCAAGATGTCATCCACGAAGACCATCACAGACTTGTTCAGAAACTCCCTATACACCCTACTCATCAAGTCTACAAAGTATGTGAGCGCATTAATCAACCCAAAAGGTATGACTAGCCACTCAAAGAAACCGTCTGGTGTTCTGAAGTGGTCTTATCTATATTGTCCTCTTCCACTCTCAACTAATGAAAGCCCGTGGCCAAGTCCATCTGCGAGAAAACTGATGCGCATACTAGCTGATCAAACAAGTCGTCAATCCACGGGAGTGGGTGCCTATTCTTCTTAATGTGCTTATTCAACTCCCTATAATCCATGCACATACATAGTGAGCCGTTTGCCTTCGTCGCAAAGATGACTAGAGCCCCTATTCTGATATTCTTCGTCTAGTGAACCCCTTCTCAAGTAGATCCCTACTTGCTTGCTAAGCTTCTTCCTTTCCCTAGGATCCATGTGGCGCATAGGCAATGCGACTGGCTTCGCATTATCCACCAAATAGATCCAGAAGTCTATCTCTCATTTTGGAGGTAATCCCGTAACCTCATCAAACACATTCGGAAAGTCTCTAACTCCGGGCACTAATCGCATATCGTTAACAAAAGTATCAAGCGAGTCTAGGAAACTGAGCACAACTGATCCCTTTGGTTCACACGAAACCTTGAGAGTTCTCCCTTGGCACGTCAAGATCATTACAACTCTCCTCTCACAGTCTAGGATGGTACCATGCATGGCTAGCCAATCCACTCCTAGAATCGGACTGTAGCCCATGAAGCCCAAAACATATGCATCACACTCAAACTCGACGCCCAAAAGAGAAATTCTCAATCGCCGACATATCATAAAAAGATGAGTTGTACCCCCTATGGGTTTAGAGACTACTACGGGATCCGAAACAATACTAGTATTAAGATGCAGAGTATCAACTGCAGAATTTAATATAAACGAATGAAAAGCACCAGAATCAAAGAGAGTCCTAACAGGATAGTCATAAAGGGAGATCAAACCTTCGATTGTGACTTTCTTACCTCTATCTGGTCTAGTAGCCACGAGAGCATGCACTTATCTTTCATCAGAAGATCTTATGCCTTGCCCTTGTGCTTGCTTCCTAGGGTATTTCTTAGTAAAGTGTCCCACTTAACCACAATTGAAGCATGCTTTCTTTGTCTTCCTACATTTTCTCACGAAATCACCCAAAGCTCCACATCCTTGACACTTGACCTTTTCTTGATATGAGCCTTGTCAGGCTTTCCTCCTTTCTTTTGTTGCTTTCCTTTCTTGGGCCACCACTTTGTTTTCTCATCCTTAGCCTGTGTCCCTTCAGTATTGCCCTCTTTCTTCCCATCCTTGTCATCCTCATTTATCAGAGCCATGTCAACAAGCCTCTCAAAAGTCGCCCCCATCGGTATATGTGATAATGAAAGTCCTTAGAGAGGTTGATTCAACCCTCTCATAAACATGAGATCCTTCTTATGGGGAGTATTCACCAATTCCAAGCTAAATCTCTCCAGCTGATTAAATTTGTTAACATATTCCATAGCAGACATCTCTCCTTGCTTCAAAGCCAAGAATATCTCCATCTGCATACCCTCTTCTGCCTTGATAAAATCCGCATATCAAATCTCTGTCTGAAATCATCTCAAGTAGCTACTGGCCGTTCTTCCTGTGTCACTACCCACCAGTAGAAAGCCTTATCCTTTAGTTGCAATGCGACCAACTATACCCACCTCATATTGTCGAGCTCAAAAAGACCGAACACACTATTTGTATCTCGTAGCCAATTGCGCACCTCAACAAAACTTTCAGAACTATAAAACTGCTTGCCGCCCATTGCAAAAAAATCTTTGCAAAGCTTAGAAAGGTTGACTATGCGAGGAGGTTGAGCTACTTCACCTGTAGCTAGTGGTGGAGCTTTTCCTTGAACTCCGGCAGGTACCATAGCCTCTATATACCTACGAAACCATGTTGGTATCGGAGTGCCCTCGGGAAGATCGGGTGCTTAGACATGCTGAAAAGAGAGGAAATAAGGATTCAAAAAGAGATTGATAGGATATCGAATATGGCTTGAGGGGATATGATTTTCAAAAAGAGGTTTGTACTTGAAAATACTTTGCTTTTGAAAACAACATTCCAAAACTTTTTCTCTGATCTTGTAATTTTCAACTCTGATACCAAGTGTGACACCACACGTCTGTTAGTGTCACTCATTAAGGGAATGCATTAAATTTTGTGAAGCGTAATAGGTAAATAGGAACAGAAATATACAAGACAGATATAAATAACCAGCGGAATTAAAACATTTTATTTCAAGATAGTCAAAATACTATTTCCAATTGGTTACATCAAATACCAATTATACCGGAGAACCAAGTACATCAAAATCTATCTTCCTGCCTCATAACATAAATAACTGTAATGCTATAGTACAAAGCCATATCCCTAAAAATAAGTCATGCAAGAGTAGATAAGTAGTCAAAGCGGTATATTAGAGATAATCCAAGTCCAAAGCTGGAAAAAAGTCCTATCACTGTGGAACACTATAACTTCGAGGACTTGGGGGGGGGGGGGGGGGAGAAAGAGGCAAAACCAAAAGGGTTAGACATAAAGTCTGGCGAGTCAAGTGACTTTTAGCATATGAAGAAATAAAAGCATTATGATAGGTAAATAAGATCGGATGAGACAATGTACAACAACAACAGGATAAAGCTTCTCATTTATATCCGTAACTCAAGATCATCTTAATATGGACTCTGCACCAATAATTGTATATCAGGATAATAGGATTAGGTGCTCAACCTAATTACCTAACAATAGGATTACTTATCAACAGGTTTACGTCAGGATTACATAACAATATGATTAGGTGTACTCTGATTACATAAAAGGATCACATAACAACAAGATAGGTGTACCCTAATTAATACCCAAGCGATCGGCTTCCTATTACGTAAATATCTTGTGCCATCCCCGCAGTAGGGAATATCACTCCCTAAAGCAGCCACTTAGGACACATACATATTTACTTGTGTTACAGCGTCTTATCTTCCCTAGTCGGACCCCATGCAAGCTCATGACTTCGCTGGAACGTGCCCGTAACCACCCCTCATTTGAAACTCTTACTATCCAGTTCAGTAAAGCGTGTCCTGGCCTCTACCTAGTGCGAGGCCCTCTAACAAATACCAACAGAGATACTGACTGATATGGGTTCCACACAACAAGACTGACATAAGCCAAATCCCCTAAGATTGTTCCCCTAAGTGAACTAGGATTTTTAGAGTCTCAAAAACCAAATACAAACAACAGGACGTGAGACCTCTTAGCTTATTAGTAATCAAGTTCTAACTTAGCAGGTTTAAGTTCATTAATAAGCATGGTTGTAGTATTATTCTATGTGTACAACCCCTTCCCCAAACACCTGCCCGGACGTATACATATATATGTTATCAGTGTTCATAGTACTTATCTACATTTGGTACTTACAATTCATAATATGTTCTACTTAATCTTTCAAATTAAGCCTATCAGGTTTAACATGTTCATATACTCCAAATTTACAGTGATAAGTCCTCAATATATGATATGCCCCAAATTCCCCTTTTTCTTTATCATGTCAGGTTATTCCCAATTATACGCAAACTCATATCGGAAATAGACTAGGCTGTCGATGGCCTAGGCTCAGCGTAAAATAAAAAGGGAAAAAGAGAAGGAAAAGAGAAGAACCAAATCGAATTGTATACATAGGCATATAATCAAGACTGTAAATAAAACTGAACAACAGGATATGTATTGCATGATATACATGTAATAACTGGAAAACTATACAGATCTAGATCAGGTGTATAAACAGGCATAGTCTCAAATTCGGGTTATTCACATGTCAGGACTACTGTTTAAGTTTCAGATATGAAAATAAATGCACTTACAGAGATTGGATTTGTATACAGGAAATGTCTCTTATATGCTGGTGTTGCAGAATATAGTCTATTAATTGTAGAAGAATTGTCCGATTCAATCTATATTTGGGCAGCATTCCGTTATCTCCATTATTTTATTTAAAAGGGGTTTAAAGGAAGAAGCATGAAGAAGAGTTTAGGTGTGGAAAACAATAGAAATGCATGCCCTTTATATAGACTATCAACCCAACGAACCTTGATAAAAAAACAGACCATGTGCAGCAGAATTCACCAAACTAGATCGGGTTTGGGTCGACCCACCTACCATCGGGGTTTACCCACCTAGAGTTGGGTCGACCTATTGTTCGACTCAAGCCTGTGTGGGTCTTTCCACAATGGGGCTGGTTCCCGCTCCAAACTCCTGCTTTGTCTCATTCTGAGTATTTGAATCTGTTTAAATTATACTTATATATATGACTCCTTACATGTATATAAACTTCTAAGGTTCATAACTTCCTCATACAGTATCCGTTGTACACAAACTTGGAGTCTATTTGAATCAGAATTCTGAGACGAACGCAATGGTAAGGTCGGTTTAATTAATTCTGAACATTTAATTATGTATTATCTATTTTATTATCCTTACCTTGTAATTAGTGTGTATAAAATTACAGGGTGTTATAGTGGAGGAAGTGCAGTGATTGGTTGTAGCTAGATGATGCAGGGAATGCACAATGTGTTGGTGTTTGAGTTGTTGAAAACGGTGTGTTTGTGAGTTTGGCTTTGTAGTTGGTTGCTTGGTGGGTGTTTAAGTGTTGTTCTATCTGTACGGTGTGGGGTTTGTGATTGTTTGTTGAGTTCAGGTTGCACAAGAATTTGTGGTTGTTTGTTGAAGTTGTTTAGGAAGCTGGCTCGAGGTTAGTAAAGTGGTAGTTGTTTAGAGACAAGCAGTTGTGATGTGCTATGGATAGTCAAAGTTTGAGTAGTTGAAGGGATGATGGCAGTATGTAAGCGTAAGTTTGAGTTGAACTTAAGAGGACGGTGATGGTGACAGTATCGGTATGTGGTTTCTGTGAGTGGGGGTATTAATTTGAGATGAGCAGTGAACTACCGGAGGAGTTTCCATCGCAATTGTTAAACTGGATATTGGTATGTAACAGAAGTAAGTGGGCTGTCAAATGAAGGGAGGAAATGGTCAGTGATGCAGTTAGTTTTTGCGAGGCGGGAGATGGTTATGTGGATGGTTTGGTTTGCTGTAGTAAGGCTGGAGAGGATAAAGTGTGTATGTGAGAGGAAAATGCACAAAAATGATAAAATAGAGAAAAATGTAAGCACATTTTTTTTGGAAATTGTAGAGACAACGAAGAGCAAATGTAAAGGCACAAGTGGAATGTATGGGAAAATTGTAACAATTGAAATGCAAAATTGAAGTAAAAATGCTAATGTGTATTTTTTAAAATGAACTTAAAAATGGGAATGGAAAGGGAAAAAGTTGTTTAAGCATGATCAACTAACACGAAATAGTACCAACAAAAACAAATAGGAAAGAAAAGAAAAAATAATAGTTTGAATAGTAAATGAAATAAAAAATTATTGATAACCAAAGACAGTTCTTGCACATTTTTTTTGAATTGAAGTGGATCAAGAAACTCATTAATGCATAGAAATAGAAGAAAAAAATCTGAACAATGCACAACAGAGGTGAGACTCATTAAGAGAAACAAAATTGCATTTTTTTAATGGATAGACAATAAAATAAGAGTTTATTTAATAGAAATAATTTGCAACAAAGGTGGCGATATACACAGGTTTTACAACTGAAATGCACGAAGATTTTGAAAAAAAAAAAATACGAAGCAAATATTTTTTCTAAAGAAAGCTAATACAAAATGCAACACATGCACAACTCTTTTTCTATAAAGAAGATTACTACACAAAAACAGAAGAACAAACACATAAGCAAACCACACAAAACTAAATCAAGTGCAACAAAAACATAAGATGAAACACTAATGCATACAACTCTCTTCTTTTTTTAATGGAAAACTAACACACACAAAAAATAACTCGAAGAGTAAAATAAAAATTAACAAACATTCCCCGGCTACGGCGCCAAAAACTTGTTTGTCGCTACAAATTTTTCTATCATTTAGAAATCTATTGCGCGAATATCGAAATAAAAACCGCAAGTGCACAGTGTTCAATTTTGGTATGTGCAAGTATGAATCGATCCACAGGAAATGAATTAATTTTAATTACACTCAATCAAATTAAACAAAATTTGAAAGAGTGCTAATTAACTAATTAAAAATTAACAATTACAAAATTGAATGAAAACTATGAGAAAAATTGACAATTTAAAAGCAAATCCACTCTCTAGATCACATAAATCGATAAATATGATATTATGATCTCTCTTTTGGTCATTAATGAAATTAATTGATATGTTTATAATAAGTATAATTATTTGTGCTATTAATTATTTGTGTTATTAATTATCTCTAAATGAACCCATCAAACTTTAACATACCCTTAAACCACTTATCAGTTTTCATGAAAATTGACAATGACATGAAAATAAAATCCATTCTAAGCATGATCTATTAACAATTAATTAGAAAAACACTACAAGAAAACACTGATTTTGCAGCAGATGAATTCATCGCAAATCCATCGCTAAACATGTATTAGCGACGGATTTGTGACGGATAGCGCTGGTCGGTAAATTTCACGTCGGTATGTCAGTGACCATTTTACGAACGGAAGTTAACGTCAATTCTTCGACACTTTACCGTCATTTGTCATTTGTCAATATATTTAAATTTAATTTTAAAGAAATTTACTGATATTTTACTAACGGATATATTTTTCTTTAACATATATTTTAAAAAAATTCCGTCAGAGATCCCTTGCTAAACAACAAGGGATTTGAAATGGATAATTTCAACGTTTGCTTCACCTTAGATATCTGTCAGTAATTCGTCATAAATGCTAACATTTTAGAAAGGTTATTGTTGACAATTATTTTAATTTCCTTTGGCAATCGCACGCAGATTTGCAAAACCCACTCGTATTCCCTTTCTATTCCGTCGGTAAATGTTATATAATAAAATACCAATTTACAACTTACAGCTGACGGACGCTAATGTTAAGTAAGATACTTAGTTAATATGAACTCAAAAATTACACCATTCATAATCAAATAACGACATAAAACATCAATTAACATACAAGCATAATACATAATAAGTTGCTAAATTCAATACATAATCAATGCTTTCATAACAATTACGGAATAACAAAAGACAATGTATATTTCATAGTAAAATTATATAAATACTAAATATGAAACAAGAATAGCACACAGGAGCACCAGAATTTACTCGCCAAAGAACGCAAACAGGCAATGGAGATGGTTCCTAACCTGGATTTACATGGATACAAGCAATATCATATTACAGGATATCAATTATGATTAAACATTTTTTTACTTAAATAAGTGGAGTATACAACTATTGTAAGTATGAGCTCTTTTTCAATACATACAGCTCTAGTATTTCACTTAGAAATTACTACACATCTAAAATATGAGCTCCTTTTCAATACAGCTAAAATAGGCATGAACACTGATACTTTATTATGGAAAAATAGAACTTTTGATAAGTAGGTTCAAATGGTTGGACAAAATACCGATAGCTCTGGGCCTTTCTACAATCCTTCTACAGGGATGTCCCAACTTCTGCATAGCAGCTGCAATTCGACATATGGATAATTGGTTGCAAACCAAGATAGAAGGATTTAATTTAAGACCATTTGCATTCAAAATCGGTCAATGTCCGAAAAGATCGTCCTGTTTTGCCAAGATGAACTATCAATTTTGGATTTTTGTCTACTAAACCAATGTATATATGATACGATGAAACTAAGGGTAAAACTAATCAAAGGAATAGAATTAGATAGCTATTATTACATATCAACTAAATATAACTTCGTAAGAATTACTAAAAATTAAACCAGGCATCAAACAATAAGCGAAGTTTAATCAAATCGGGTAATTCACCAATAAGCATGAAATAATTGTCATTATTGGCCACTGAATAAAATAAAGAATGATAATAATAGCGAACATGTAACAATCAAGCTATGAAGCTATGGATTTGGATTACTGATTTTGTTTGGAAATCTTGAATTGTCTTGGGATGTATTGGATTCAGATTTTTTTAACATATCCTAACCGTATTTTATCTAAGCTGAACTGAAATATTACAAACTTCTATGCACAACATAATTTCAAAGCCATCAAAATCAAATAAAGCTAATTAATGCAAATCATATGAGCAAGGTGTAACCTAACAATATGATATCGTCTCGTTAATTAAAGCTAACCCAAAAACAATTTCAGATCCAACATTACACCTTTTTTTAGAGAAAAACAAAGAAATGATTATATGAAAATGGTAATAACACTTACCAACCAAACTGACCCTCCTCTATTACAAAGGAAATTGCCGAGAAGGCACAGTTCGGGGCAGAGAGATAGTACAAATCATTGTACTACACTCAAGTCCCAAGCAGACCCTAACCAGTTGCGTGAAAACAAGATACCAAAAGCCAGGAGTTGACATGATATGATGACCTATGGGATGCTAGGAAAAAGAAGAAGTAAAGCCATACAGAAATCAGTCGCCACTATTGTAGCAGGCGAAGTGCTTGAGCGCTGCCACCGAGCAACAGGAACCTCCAACGCAAACCCCACCAAACAGCATATAAGCCCAAAAGAAGATAAAAAATAAGAAACTCACCAAACAAGCCTAGTACGAGAACAGACCATCTCTCACAACCAACGAAACAAAACCGAAAATGAAGACTAACCACCAGCCCAAAAAAGGCACCCCAAAAATCACTAAATCCGCTAAGAATAGTTGCTTTCGGTAAGGGATTTAGGAGAATTCATGGAAACATGGTTGAGAGAGCAAATCTAGGTGTTTGATAGAGGCTCTGACAGTGTTGGTTCATCAGAGAAAACATTCATGGCTGTTAGAAAAAGTGGGAATTTTAGACCTGAGAAATTAAAAAGGGATTATGTGAGAAGCGAACAACATTAAAACAGTGGTAGGAAAAACTTGGGTTATTGATAAGGAGATCGCTGTGATAGAGAGCGAATGTGGAGAAAAGAAACGAAGAAGAAAGGAATGATGGCGTGAAAGGAACCCTAGTCCTCATTAATGCGTTAAAGCTGAAGCTTTTTGCTTTGAAATCGATAAAATTATTTTGAGATCCTACATTACACAAGATCATCCGACTTCCGAGAAAGGAGAATTATGGTAAAGATTTGCGTTGAGATGTATCAGATCTGGAGGCGAGGACGAATAAGGAGTTGTTGAGGTATTTGGTCTTGATTAAGAAGGTGAATTGCGGTTTTGCTAGGGAGTGAAATAAAAAAAAACGTACATGTGGATTGAAATCATAAAGGGAAAATATTTTGGATTGGAGCTAAATAATTCGACGTGGCGGGAAATATATTTTTTATTAAACTTTCTTCAACATGGGAACGAAAAGAAGACTGTAGTACAAAGTAACGTGAATGGATATTGCAAGGATGATAGTTCAAACGTATATCGTGACATAAGGAAGTTTGTCTGTACAGATATTCAATGGGCTAAATCTGAATTTGGCTTAGCAGGGTACTGTTTTGGTCAAAGAAAGAAAGAATTAATATGGTATGATGAATGGTTTAAGCACACTCGGTGGTTAAAAAGGTATGTTATCAAGTTGTAGTTTTCTTTTCTATATGTAAGCTAGTTATTGTTGAGCCTGTACTTTATAATTTAATATTAATAAAATTATAAGAAACTCATTTTCAATATCTATAAACGTATATGTATGTAGCGCATAATTATTTTTTAATTATGAATAAAAAATGAAAATTTGTAGCTTAATGCTTAATTTTCTGGAAACTTGAACTTTTTTAACATTTTAGGAATTTTATGAAATTACGAATATAATTATTAGAAATTAGTCTTAATTATTGATTATCACTTCTTAATTATCTAATAGTAATAATAAGATATTGAATAATAGATATTAATTATCAATTATTATAGCAAACTTTTAATAATAATCACATATTACTAATTATCAATTATTAAATAGTAATTATTTAATATTGTTTATTTATTAATATTAATATTAATATCTATCCTTTATTATAACAGTCTTTTAAAAATAATTACAAATTATTAAATAGTAATTATTCAATATCCGTCTTTTATTATTGATATTAATTTTTCAATATCAAAAATTAAGTTTGATTATTAATGATTAATTATCTGATAATGATGATGACTTATTATTTATTATTAAATAGTGGTTGTTAATATTTATTTTTTCATAATTCAAATTAATACTTTATATTTATTAATGACTATTTATTGAATAATAATTATTGACACTAATTATTAATAATATTTTTATTGACTATTTAATTAATAATTATTATTTAATTTTAATTATCAACTATAATTATAAAAAAAGTATCAACTATAATTATCAACTGTAATTATTAAATACAATTATTTAAAATTAATTATTGAATAGTAGATATCATTTCATAAGTATTAAATTTTATTTTTAATTATTAAATCATTATTAAAATAAACTGATATTTTCATCTTTTGCAAATATGTTGGAATTATGCTACAAAATAGCTTCGATAAATATTCGTCGGTATTCTGCCTGGATTTGCAGCGGAAAATAGCAGCAGAAATTTTCCATTAGTAATTTGACGAATTTGCAACGGCTTAGTAAGGGATCACAGAAGACGACGGTAATAAAAAGTTGAAAAAACAACCCCTTGCAGATCACATGGAAATCCGTCGCAAATTAACGACAGAAATGTCCGCTTCTAAATATATGACGCTAAATCAGTGTTTTCTTGTAGTGATACATATCATCAAATTTTGATTTTAAATCACTTCATTACCAACATTATGTGTAGATGAAGAGGTGATTTGTGTTTTGTTTCTCTAAGCACATTCTATTTGGTGTCAACAACATAAGATGACAAATTCAAAGCTAAAAACAAATGTTTAACCACTTCAAGTATTTCCATTAAGCATAAAAAGATATCAAAAATTATCATAAAGTTGAATCCACATAATTAAGTGAGCTTCGTTACCCTTAAATTGTAGGTATTTAGTCTCTTATATTTTTTACCGTTTTAACATTTTAACAAATGTAACATTCAACGTGAAACAAAAACAAAAACAAAAATGTTGTTTTATTTGTGTTATTAATTAGCTCTAAATAAACCATCAAACTTTAACATATTCTTAAACCACTTATCAACTTTCATGAAATTTGACAATGACATGAAAATAAAATCTATTCGAAGCATGATCTATTAACCATTGATTAGAAATATATATCATCAAATTTTGATTTTAAATCACTTCATTACCAACTTCATGTTTAGATGAAGAGGTATTTTTTGTTTGTTTAAGCACATCGTGTTCGGTGTCAGCAACATAAGGCAAATTCAAAGATAAACCACAAATGTTTAACCACTTCAAACATTTCCATTAAGCATAAAAAAGATCAAAACTTATCACAAAGTGGAATCTACATAACTAAAAGAGCTTCATTACCCTTAAATTGTAGGGATTTAGTCTTTTATATATGTTATCGTTTTAACAAATGTATCATTCAACATGAAACAAAAACAAGAAGAAAAATGCAAGTACGTTAGATTAAAATGAGAGCTAAACTACTTGCATTAATCTAATCAACTAACATAAAGAAAAGAGCATGAAATAAAATTGCATGATTTAAAGTAGGACAAAGAGAATTACATAAGAGGGAAAAGTGGCTATGTAGCCATTAAAGAGGGGTTAATTTGATTCTTTAAACTAAACTAACTAAATTGACCCTCATTCATTACATGAACATATGTGTATTTAAACAAGCCTGAAACCTAATCTTTTTTGGAACTATCCAAAATATCCTCTTCATGTAGCTTTCAAGTTGTCGTTAGCCACTAATCACTTGTTAAAAGTATATAAAGCTTTTTTGTCTCCTTTAACTACTGCATTATCTTGTAATTACAGCCTTAAAGAAAGTGGGATATATAGGTAGATGGGTTCTCCACTAACTTGTGTTTGAATTATTTTCATCTTCGTTTCTTTATATATGCACCTGTCCATGCATATTTTCCATGAAACCACTTGCGTTTGAATCCAAATTCCTACAATACAACATAAAGTATCCAAGTAAAATTAATATATGCTCAAATGATCATTTTTCCTCTAAATGAAGATGAATATACGATGCTTTGAAAATAACTAAATTATAGTTTAAGCATGTTAAAATCACTAGTGCTCATTTATTTAATTAAAACAAGATTAAACATGTGAGTAAAAATGTGTAAATTTATGTGCACATCAGCTGCGAAGTACATGTTAGCCAATTCAATGTTAGAACTATCGTTGTTCAAAGGCGCGTCTGAATATGGTTCGTCCCATATTGTGTGTTAGAATTTTCCTTTTTCTAGATGAATCAGCCTTTGACATAAAAAAATTCTTTTTGGATATTGGTAGAACCACCTTACATGTCATGGCTTATCATAGTTGTAGCACCTGACATCATTTTGGCTTTTGTTTCCATTTCCATAACTTCTACTATCGTTTCTTTTTGAATTATTCTTCATCCTATACTTCAGAAATTTTCTGAAGTTATTTTTCAATAGTGCAATCTCTGCATAATCGTTTTCAGAGTTAGATACATTTGCAATTGCTTTGAAGGTTACCGACTTCTTCTTCACTTCTTTGCTTTCTCTCCTCTCCTATATTTATGTTTCAAAAGACATTAAATTGCTAATCATCTCTTCAATTTTAAGTGTATTAATACCATTAGCATCTTCAATTGTTAGAGTCTTTTGATCTCAATTAAGAGCAAATGAATTTAACATTTTCCTAACTTGGTCTTCTTTAGAAAAGCCTTTACCTAATAAAATATGAAAATTTACTATATTTTGAAACCTACTATACGTATCAGATATTGATTCATTTGAATTTATTTTGAATAATAGAAACTGATAAGTTAGTATGGAAAGTTAGTTTGTTTAACTTTATTAGAGATTTCATGTGCAACTTGCAAAGTTCCCCAAATTATAGATGTAGACTTACAGACTGTTTATTAAACTCATTTCTATCTATTGATATGAACTATGACATCCCGCCCCGCACCAACCGACATTTACTCTGAAAGTGCGTTGTACATATAACACCCCACCTCCATTAAGGTCACTCGCAAAGGGAATGCCTTAACTTTAGTGGAGCGTTTTAGGTGAATATAGAACAGAAAATCACAACAAGACAGATATAAACAGTACTTGAAAATTTAAAACTTTGTTTCATTGCAGCGGATAAACCCATATGTTTGATTACATCATCAAAACCATAAACCAAAGTCAAGTACATCATATCCATCTTGATAAACAAAGTACAAAATCTAGAAGACATAATCCCCAACATTAAAATAGCCATAAATAAAGAGAAGCTAAACTTTACTTTAGCGATCCAAGAGATCTTCTAAAAGCAGTCCAAAATCAAGTTCCACTGGTGCTTGTTCCAACCTGAGCACCTGAGGGGGGGGGGGGAGGAAAGAGATGGAAAAGGGGGGTCAGACATAAAGTCTGGCGAGTGCGATAATTCTAACAATATAATTAACAAAGTAAATAGGCTAAGGCATAAGTTGGAAAATAAGGAAATGATCATGAACCATTGAGTATGGCAGAGTAAATAAGGAAACAGGATGATCAACGATATCGTTAAGCGCACCTAAACCACTAAGATAAATTTACTAAACTACACCAACACTATAGGATAATTGCTATACTGCACCGCCACTAGTATACAGCACCACCACTAGTCACCTTAAGGTTGATCCCGCCTACAGACTTAATAATGATATTGGTAGTTTCATGCACCCCTAGCTACCTTCATAGGTGCCGTCTGCCCCTATCTCCACTAGGTGTACCCACTACCCCCAAGCGATCGGCTCCCTAACTCGTAGATACCCGTGCTGGGCCCACAGTGGGGTGTATCACTCCCCAAAGTGGCTACCCGATACAACCAACAATGCACGGCTGATACCTACACGATGCAACAACGTCTTACCTACCATCCCGGGTCCACACACGCATATGAACCCGTTGGACTTGCGTTGCCACCACTAACCCGGTTTGGCCTCTTACAGTCAAGCCCAGTATGCGTGTCCCGTCCTCGACTTGGGTCGAGCCCACAAAGATACGTATGGGTTACTGGTTGGAACGGGCCCCCATTACTTGACACAAGCTATCCACCTAAGCTTGGTCCCCTCTAGTACATCCCACTTAACCCACCTCTTATTCATGTTTCAATTTTGGTTAATTGTTTCTAATCGTATTTCCAAATGCCACCCAAGGCACCCACTAGATTCCACATGCCACCCAAGGCACCCACTTAACCCCCTCATGTCCCACTACATGCTTATCTGGTTAAGTGTTTCTTAATTCATTAAGACCATAACCTCATAAAGACCTCTCACATTAGACTGACATTTGTGGCAGCTGGATTTGTCGGGCGGGTCCGGGCAGTCTTACACCACAAAAGAGCCTAACCTCATGTCTTTACAATTGTTACGTATTTAGTTTATGCCTAAGACCTCTCACATTAGACTGGCATTTGTGGCAGCTGGATTTGCCGGGCGGGTCCGGGCAGTCTTACACCACAAAAGAGTCTAACCTCGTGTCTTAGACGATTAATTACTCCTAATTAATCATTCCCCAATTTGAATTACTTTCCCTATTCAAATTATCAATCAATTCCAAATTTAACGATGTCCATAATTGATTCAATTATGTCCATCCATTTATGGTCTGTAAAATCATACCAATTTCACCGAAATTTTATTTTATGCCTTTTAAGGCATTTATGCCAATTAAATATTGATATTATCCCCTTTTTCCCCACGTAGTACGTTTGTTCGTTCAACGAAAAAATGTACGTTAGACTCGAATAGTCTAATTCATGAAAATAAAAGAAAACATCACAATATATACACATAATTAAAACATAGATCTAACATAGGGGTGAACTTGCATATGTGAATGATGTTCTACATCTAAAACTTGCAGAGGCCAAGATTACAACTTGCATAAACAACATATGTCATGGATCCAAATTTAAAGGTGTGAACTTGATGAGATAATGGCCACAAACTTGCATAAACATCATGTATAACATAGATCCAAATCTAAAGGTGTGAACTTGATGAAATAATGGCCACAAACTTGCATAGACAACATATGTCATAGACCTATATCTAAAGGGGTTAAACTTGCATAGGTAATAACATAACATGATTCATATCGAACTCATAAACTCACATATGTGATTTATACGTCGCAACAATGGTGTAGACTAGTATCTAACATGTAAAGTATCATGTAGAATTTAGCATATGTCATAGCCTAACTTTCAATTAAATTTCACATTAACTAGGTGCCATAGCCATGTAAGGTCACATATAATTCTACCCAAACTTATATATGGTTCATGTTTGAATCAACATCTAAACTTTCCTACATATGATTTACCATATGAATCAATATCACAAACTAGCATAAGAAACATGACGATTTGATTGTATATAAAATTACAACATGGTTGATAGCAACATAACTTTACATCGTAAATGATAGCATCATAACATAACATCATAGATATTTCAATCATAATCCTACAACATAATTACGACATGCAATCAATACTTCATATCACATCCATACATTCCGCGTTATAACTTAATCTAATTAAATTACTAATTATTTTGCTAAAACTATCGAATTCACAACTCAAAAGCAGTCTTGATTTCTGAATTATGGTTTTTGGAGTTGAATTAGCGCTCCTTTGATGAAGTTTCGCTGTTAGGGTTGAGTAGTTCTGGTTTGGTTGCTGTTCTTCCTCTTAATTTTGGTGGCGGCTGCTCTAGGGTTCAAGACAACAGCATGACGGCCATAGTTTTAGTTTTAATTCTAATTTAGGGTTTGAGTCTATGGGTCTTTTTATAGAGTTATGAATTAATTTAGGCCGTCGGATGTTCTTAGGGTGAATCAAAACCATTCAATCATGATAGAGTGATGAGTCGCCCTAATGACTCAGCAAGGAGTCAGAAAGGACTCAACAACACGGGTCAGCCTGAACCAAAAAGCTGTGCAGGCTAGCTGCCTCGGCCTGGGCGCACTTGGCAGGTGCGCCAGTGTAAATATGTACTGGCGCACTTCCCAAGTGCGCCAGTGCATTTTTTTTCTTTACTTTGCCACCAAACTTCGTTCGTCCATAACTCCTTCATCCGGTACTCGTTTTCCGCAAACTCGGACTCTATTTCAACCAGAATTCCGAGACGAACACAATGGCGCAACCCAATCCCCATAATTCTCACATCTGAGATTAATTATTCTTTAATTTAGTTAATTCGATTATTCAAAAATCCGGGGTGTTACATTCTCCCCTCCTTAAAGGATTTCGTCCCGAAATCTCCAAGTTAAGGAGAATGCATATCTTACCATCCGAACAACCATCTACTCAACCATCAAACACGGGCATCCATTATCCTTATAAAATTACTAATGCTGTATGAACATATGCAAGAAGTGTGTGTATATGTTCCTTATCTAATGCAAAATCAGGCGGTCTACTGATTCAGTTGACCTCCTTAATGCAAACCATGATAGTGCCATGCGTCCATTATGTATGCGAAAGAACCTTATCGATACATATTATTTCTACATGTGTTCACAACCATTCACAAAAATGCAACATCCATATGATGGTACAACCATTATACATCCATTACTTAAATATGTACACACATTTATATGCAATATGCAACATGAAGTGACTGAGCCGATCTAGTGCCTAAAGTGTGTGTATATGCATCCACGAGCAACCACGAGCAAACACTTGCATCCACCTGCATCCATCATACATAACATGTCTCAAACACATGTTTCAACCATAGGACTATCCTATCTAAAGGTCAAAGATACTAGCGAGAGGACATACTAAAGATAAGATAAGTACAAGGTAAGCGATAAAGGAGAAATTTAAAAGACATACCCTCGAAAAGAAAAGGGTATAATGAACGCATCTTCGCTTCCGTCTCCCAAGTAGCGTTGCCCTCATCATCTCCCCGTTGCACTTTGACTAGTTTGACCTCTCGATTCCTCAACTTCTTAATCTCCGACCCAAGAATGCGCGTAGGAGCTCGTCGAATCGTCGCATTGCGCTAGATCTCCAGCAAGCTCGGCTCTACCACATCCGCGGTCTCGTGCAAGCATTTTCTCAAATGTGATACATGGAATACGTCGTGTACACCACTAAGTCTCTCGGGCAACTCCACTCTATACGCCATCTGCCCAATCCTTTCCTTAATAGGAAACGGCCCTACGAATCTTGGTGCTAACTTCCCAATGGACCCAAAGCGAACGACATTCCGTAATGGAGACACCTTGACAAAGACTATGTCCCCAACATCAAACTCAAGATCTGTCCTCCTATTGTCCGCATAAGATTTCTATCTATCTTGCGCCGTCTTCATCCTCCTTCGAATCAAATCGATCTTTTCCGAAGTCTCTCTAATCATATCGGGCCCAAGCAAGATCTTATCTGTGGACTCCCACCAACATGTAGGCGAACGACACAGCCATCCATAAAGAGCCTCGAACGGTGCCATGCCAATACTAGACTGAAAGTTGTTATTATATGCGAACTCTACCAATGGAAGATGTTCCTCCCATGTACCTCCGAAGTCTAAGACACATAACCTCAATAGGTCCTCTAGAATATGATTCACCCTCTCGGTCTGGCCGTCCGTCTGAGGATGATATGTGGTGCTCAAACATAATTGAGTCTCTACCGCCTCTTGCAAGTTTTTCCAAAATTCGCTAGTAAAAATAGGATCGCGGTTGCTCACTATGCTAGATGGAACACCGTGCAAACGAACTATCTCTCGAATGTATACGGAGGCTAACCATGGAGCAATCCTCTTACTCTTTACGGGAATGAAATGGGCGCTCTTAGTAAGTTTGTCTACCACGACCCAAATCCCCGTATTACCCTTCCTCGATCTTGGTAATCCGTCAACAAAGTCCATCGAAACACTTTCCCACTTCCATTGTGGGACCTCCAATGGGTGTAGCAATCCACCGGGCTTCTTTTGCTCTGCTTTTACTTGTTGGCACACCAAGCATCTAGCGACATATTCGGCCATGTCCTTCTTCATACCGGCCCAAAAGTAAACTCGTCTCATGTCCATGTACATCTTGTCCCCGCCGGGATGGATGGTCATCTTCGAACGATGTGCATCATCAAGAATGGTCTTCCTTAGGTCATCGTCTTTTGGTAGACAAAATCTACCGTCCCTACGTAACCAACCCTTATCATCTAGGGTATACCTATGGAGATGGCTCGATGACTTCCCTCCTTTGAGCTTCTCTACTAACTCAACCAACTGTGGGTCGTCTCGTTGTGCCTCGCCAATCCGTCCCAAAAGCGTAGGTCTGACCTCTAAGGACGCTAGCAAACCGGGTACAAAGTGCAGATATTGGTAGTTTCGTGCACCCCTAGCTGCCTTCATAGGTGCCGTCTGCCCCTATCTTCACTAGGTGTACCCACTACCCCCAAGCGATCGGCTCCCTAACTCGTAGATACCCGTGCTGGCCCCACAGTGGGGTGTATCACTCCCCAAAGTGGCTACCCGATGCAATGTTTAAAGTCAAACGTAGAGATGAACTCTAAACTTCGCCGCTCAACAAAAAACGAACTCAAAGATAATGTTTTTCTGCTTAAGGCATCTGCCACTACGTTACCCTTGCCAGGGGTATATGCTATCTCGAAGTCGTAGGATGTTAAGAACTTCATCCACCTTAGCTGCCTTAAGTTCAAGTCCTTCTGAGAGAATAAGTATTTTAGCGATTTGTGGTCAGTGAATAATTCGAATTTTTCGCCAAGAAGATAATGACACCAAGACTTAAGCGCGAAGACAATAGCGGCTAACTCAAGGTCATGTGTAGAGTAATTTCTCTCATGTACTCTCAATTGCCTTCCACCATAGGCTATTACCCTTCCCTCTTGCATTAAGACTGCGCCTAGTCCTGTCCCAGAAGCATCGGTATAAACGGTAAATGGCTTACTCCCATCTGGAAACACTAAGACTGGGGCTGTGGTCAAAGCTCTCTTTAAACGTTGGAATGCATCATCACAATCAACGTCCCACGTGAAAACTAAGTTCTTCTTCGTCAAGCGTGTTAATGGAGCTGATATTTTTGCGAAGTCTTTAATGAACTTCCTATAGTAGCCAGCCAATCCTAAGAAACTCCTCACCTCGATCGCATTTTCAGGAACCTTCCAATCTTGGATGGCCACTATCTTCGCGGGATCCACGGCTATCCCTTCTTTGGAAACCACGTGCCCTAAGAATCGCACTTCTTTCCTCCAAAAGTGACATTTAGAAAATTTAGCTTTAAGGCTATGCGCTCGAAGAGTCTCCAACACTTCCCTAAGATGTTGGGCATGCTCTTCTTCGCTTTTAGAAAAGATCAAGATATCGTCCACAAAAACTACCACGAATTTATTAAGGTACTCCCTAAACACCCTACTCATCAAGTCAACAAAGTATGCAGGGGTGTTTGTCAAACCAAAGGGCATCACCAGCCACTCGAAGAAACTGTCTGGAGTCCTAAAGGCAGTCTTGTCTATGCTATCCTCAGCCACTCTCAACTGATGGAAACCCGTGGCTAAGTCCAACTGGGAAAACACTAAGGCACCAACTAACTGATCGAAGAGATCGTCAATCCTCGGCAGTGGGTGTCTATTCTTCTTAGTAAGCTTATTAAGTTCTCTATAGTCCACACAAAGTCTAAGGGACCCATCTGCCTTCGTGGCAAACACTACTGGAGCACCCCACTCCGATATACTACGTCTGATGAACCCCTTCTCAAGCAATTCTTTCACTTGCTTACTGAGTTCTCTTCTCTCTCTTGGAGCCATGTGGCGTACTGGCAATGCAACTGGCTTTGCATTGTCCACTAGATATATTCGAAAGTCTATCTCACGTTTTGGGGGTAAACCCCTCACCTCATCAAAGACATCAGCATATTCACGGACTATGGGAACAGAATGTAAATCATCATCGGATGCGTCAAGGGATTCTAGGTAACTAAGCATTACTGGACCTCTAGGGTCACAAGAAATATCAAGGGTCTTTCCAGAATGAGTCAACAATCTAACTACCCTTTTTTCACAATCTAGGTTGGCCCCATATCTAGTTAGCCAATCCATACCTAGAATTAAACCGTAGCCCATGAAGCCAAGAACAAAAGCGTTGGACTCAAACTCAACGCCCAAGATAAACACTCTCAAATCCCGACAAATCATAGAAAGATGAGCCGAACCACCAATAGCACTTGAGACTACTAAGGGATCAGTAACTAGACTAGTATCAAGGTGCAGTGTTTCAACTAATGATGTAGAAATAAACGAATACGATGCACCGGAATCGAATAAAGTACGGACAGGATGATCAAACAGAAAAACTAAACTTTCAACGAAAATTTCTCTACCTCGTTCTTGCAGCGGTGGGACCACGAGAGCCTGAACTTGTCCCCTTGCCTGCCCTAGTGCCATAAGAGCTTGCACCTGTCCTCCCGAGGTAGACCCCGCCCTCTGCCCTTTCTTTGGGCAGTCCTTAATAAGATGTCCCGCCTCGCCACAGTGGAAACAACCGGTCTTCTTCTTCTTCCTACAATCTTTGCTTAGATGGCCGGGTGTCCCACAGTTAAAGCATTTCTTCTTCCCCTTAGCATTGTTGCCTTTGCCACCTTTCTTGTTCTGTTGTTGCTGTTGCGGCTTCTTTTGATCCCCTTTCTTCTTGGGTGCCTTATTAGCATTGGTGCCCTTCTCCTCTTCATGCATGAGTGTCATGTCAACCAACCTCTCAAAGGTAGCCCCCATGGGAATGTGGGTCATAGCTAACCCATGAAGCGGCTCGTTTAAAACCTTAACAAATCTTAGAGCCTTCTTTTCTAGAGTGTTCACCAAGTCCAAGCCAAACCTTGCCAATTGGTTGAATTTGTTGACGTACTCTTTCACCGATAGGTTCCCTTGCTTCAGCGCCAAAAACCTTTCCATGTATAGATTCTCTTCTGCCCGCGAGAGAAACTTCGCCTCAAACCTCTGCCTAAAATCTGGCCATGTATTGACTGGACGTCCCCCGTTAGTGACCTCCCACCAAAACGAGGCCTCATCCTTCATTAGCCAGGCAGCCAACTGGACCTTTCTTCCATCATCCACTTCAAAGATTCCAAACAGTTCTTCCACCTCCTTTATCCAGTTACGAGCTTCAACAAATGTCTCTGTCCCGTGAAAAGGTTTTCCACCCATTGCTCTAAAGTCCTTACATATCTTTGCAAAATTATCGACGCGAGGAGGAGGGGGAGGAGGAGGAGGAGCATTAGCTGGACCTGCAGTGGCGGCCCTAGCCTCAAGATATTGACGAAACCAACCGGGCACATGAACACCCTCTGGTATCTCAGATGCTTCAGACATGCTGACACGAAAAAGGAAAGATTCAATATAAAAGAACCGAAGGCAAGATATATGGCTCTTGGGGTTATGCTTTCCAAAATATACTTTTCTCTTGAAAATACTTTCCTTAAAACATACTTTGAAGGTACTTCTTTATAAAAATTGTTTTTGAAAAATAGTTTTTCAAAATTCATATCTGTTCTGGTAACCTTCAGCTCTGATACTACGTGTAACACCCCACCTCCATTATGGTCACTCGCAAAGGGAATGCCTTAACTTCAGTGGAGCGTTTTAGGTGAATATAGAACAGAAAATCACAACAAGACAGATATAAACAGTACTTGAAAATTTAAAACTTTATTTCATTGCAGCGGATAAACCCATATGTTTGATTACATCATCAAAACCATAAACCAAAGTCAAGTACATCATATCCATCTTGATAAACAAAGTACAAAATCTGAAAGACATAATCCCCAACATTAAAATAGCTATAAATAAAGAGAAGCTGAACTTTACTTCAGCGATCCAAGAAATCTTCTAAAAGCCGTCCAAAATCAAGCTCCACTGGTGCTAGTTCCAACCTGAGCACCTGGGGGGGGGGGGGGGAAAGAGATGGAAAAAGGGGGGGTCAGACATAAAGTCTGGCGAGTGCGATAATTCTAACAATATAATTAACAAAGTAACTAGGCTAAGGCATAAGTTGGAAAATAAGGAAATGATCTTGAACCATTGAGTATTGCAGAGTAAATAAGGAAACAGGATGATCAACGATATCGTTAATCGCACCTAAACCACTAAGATAAATTTACTAAACTACACAAACACTATAGGATAATTGCTATACTGCACCGCCACTAGTATACTGCACCACCACTAGTCACCTTAAGGTTGATCCCGCCTACAGACTTAATAATGATATTGGTAGTTTCGTGCACCCCTAGCTGCCTTCATAGGTGACGTCTGCCCCTATCTCCACTAGGTGTACCCACTACCCCCAAGCGATCGGCTCCCTAACTCGTAGATACCCGTGCTGGCCCCAAAGTGGGGTGTATCACTCCCCAAAGTGGCTACCCGATACAACCAACAATTCACGGCTTATACCTACACGATGCAACAACGTCTTACCTACCAGCCTGGGTCCACACACGCATATGAACCCGTTGGACTTGCGTTGCCACCGCTAACCTGGTTTGGCCTCTTACAGTCAAGCCCAGTATGCGTGTGTCGTCCTTGACTTGGGTCGAGCCCACAAAGATACGTATGGGTTACTAGTTGAAACGGGCCCCCATTACTTGACACAAGCTATCCACCTAAGCTTGGTCCCCTCTAGTGCATCCCACTTAACCCACCTCTTAATCATGTTTCAATTTTGGTTAAGTGTTTCTAATCGTATTTCCAAATGCCACCCAAGGCACCCACTAGATTCCACATGCCACCCAAGGCACCCACTTAACCCCCTCATGTCCCACTACATGCTTATCTGGTTAAGTGTTTCTTAATTCATTAAGACCGTAATCTCATAAAGACCTCTCATATTAGACTGACATTTGTGGCAGCTGGATTTGCCGGGCGGGTCCGGGCAGTCTTACACCACAAAAGAGCCTAACCTCGTGTCTTTACAATTGTTACGTATTTAGTTTATGCCTAAGACCTCTCACATTAGACTGGCATTTGTGGCAGCTGGATTTGTCGGGCGGGTCCGGGCAGTCTTACACCACAAAAGAGTCTAACCTCGTGTCTTAGACGATTAATTACTCCTAATTAATCATTCCCCAATTTGAATTACTTTCCCTATTCAAATTATCAATCAATTCCAAATTTAACGATGTCCATACTTGACTCAATTATGTCCATCCATTTATGGTATGTAAAATCATACCAATTTCACCAAAATTTTATTTTATGCCTTTTAAGGCATTTATGCCAATTAAATATTGATATTATCCCCTTTTTCCCCATGTAGTACGTTTGTTCGTTCAACGTAAAAATATACGTTAGACTCGAATAGTCTAACTCATGAAACTAAAAGAAAACATCACAATATATACTCATAATTAAAACATAGATCTAACATAGGGGTGAACTTGCATATGTGAATGATGTTCTGCATCTAAAACTTGCATAGGCCAAGATTACAACTTACATAAACAACATATGTCATGGATCCAAATTTAAAGGTGTGAACTTGATGAGATAATGGCCACAAACTTGCATAAACATCATGTATAACATAGATCCAAATATAAAGGTGTGAACTTGATGAAATAATGGCCACAAACTTGCATAGACAACATATGTCATAGACCTATATCTAAAGGGGTTAAACTTGCATAGGTAATAACATAACATGATTCATATCCAACTCATAAACTCACATATGTGATTTATACTTCGCAACAATGGTGTAGACTAGTATCTAACATGTAAAGAATCATGTAGAATTTAGCATATGTCATAGCCTAACTTTCAATTAAATTTCACATTAACTAGGTGCCATAGCCATGTAAGGTCACTTATAATTCTACCCAAACTTATATATGGTTCATGTTTGAATCAACATCTAAACTTTCCTACATATGATTTACCATATGAATCAATATCACAAACTAGCATAAGAAACATGACGATTTGATTGTATATAAAATTACAACATGGTTGATAGCAACATAACTTTACATCGTAAATGATAGCATCATAACATAACATCATAGATATTTCAATCATAATCCTACAACATAATTACGACATGCAATCAATACTTCATATCACATCCATACATTCCGCGTTATAACTTAATCTAATTAAATTACTAATTATTTTGCTAAAACTATCGAACTCACAACTCAAAAGCAGTCTTGATTTCTGAATTATGGTTTTTGGAGTTGAATTAGCGCTCCTTTGATGAAGTTTCGCTGTTAGGGTTGAGTAGTTCTGGTTTGGTTGCTGTTCTTCCTCTTAATTTTGGTGGCGGCTGCTCTAGGGTTCAAGACAACAGCATGACGGCCATAGTTTTAGTTTTAATTCTGATTTAGGGTTTGAGTCTATGGGTCTTTTTATAGAGTTATGAATTAATTTAAGCCGTTGGATGTTCTTAGGGTTAATCAAAACCATTCAATCATTATAGGGTGATGAGTCAGCCCTAATGACTCAGCAAGGAGTCAGAAAGGACTCAACAACACGGGTCAGCCTGAACCAAAAAGCTGTGCAGGCAAGCTGCCTCGGCCTGGGTGCACTTGGCAGGTGCGCCAGTGAAAATATGTACTGGCGCACTTCCCAAGTGCGCCAGTGCATTTTTTTATTTACCTTGCCACCAAACTTCGTTCGTCCATAACTCCTTCATCCGGTACTCGTTTCCCGCAAACTCAGACTCTATTTCAACCAGAATTCCGAAACGAACACAATGGCGCAACCCAATCCCCATAATTCTCACGTCTGAGATTAATTATTCTTTAATTTAGTTAATTCGATAATTCAAAAATCCGGGGTGTTACAGTTCACATGTCCAGTTAGCACGGAACGGTCATCAGAAGAAAAGAAAGAAGACGAAGAGTCAACAAAGAACCTGTAGAATGTCTTACAGCGCATGGAACAAAATATAATAATAACATAATCTTGACATAAAACAAGCGAGACAGTGCATAAGCTGAAAACTAAACCAACATAGCAGCAGAAATCCAAATACAGCTTATTACAACTTTCCAAATTACTGTCTCTAAAATAAAGAAAGCTAAAGTAGAGGATGCACTACTAATGCCCAAGCAGTGATCTTCAATAACACAGGGAGAATACTATATATATCATACGTGGAAGCCTCCTGCTCGTCTCCGGATCAGCTACTCGTGCATACCCAGCTAACATGTCTCTAGTCTGCTCGTGAGAGCACCCAGAGTAATAAGAAGAGACATAAAACTCTGGGTCAGACAAAAAATCCGGTATGAGCGATAAGTAGCTAAACAGAACAATAACAGGTATACTAAACCATACCTGAACCTGGACCTGCAAGCAAAGAGTTAGCACTACATACTGTACAATACTCTAAGGTGTCACTGAACAGATGGTGTAAAGATAACGGGGGTGGGGGTGTGTATGTCATAATGAAGGCAAACAAATCAACCATAACAACCATCCTCACATCTCTCACTCAGTGCGTAAAGAATACGATGTCCACCACTATCAATCACTAGACCCATCGAAGTAGTGACGGAGTTCGACTTGTACAACTACTGCTACTACCTAGCTTACCTCATAGAGTCATGACCAAATCTTTACAAATGACCCCACTTCATTGGTCTATAGCACTTTAGTCGTACCTAGGCCATTGTGGCCCTGAATCCGTTCACGTACTCCCTACACATAGTGATTCAAAGTTACAGATATCAACAACCCCTTAGCACACGTCCCGCAGCAAAGCCCAATCATGAAGCCCACTCATTGGTTCCAACTGGATCCTGAGTCAAAGCTCCTCATTTGGACTTCCTTTGCATCTCGGGTTTTGATCGAATTGAGGTTGGTCTTCAAAATAGTCGTCGCGTGATAGTAGAAACATTTGGTCATTCGGTTCGGTTCGATGTATGGGGTCCTTCATGCTACATCGGTTCGGTTCGGTGTATGGGGTCCTTTATGCTACATCGGTTCGGTTCGGGTGTCCTCATCTGATTTGGTTCGGTGCTCATAGCTCTTGCCTAGGTTCGGTGGTTGCTCTCTCCTAGATGTCCCGATCCGATCCGGTGCTTCGCTCCGATCCTTGCTCCAAGCTTGGTCCTCCGATCCGATCCCAACACCCTTACTTCCGATCTGATCCTTATGCCGTTGCTTCCGATTCGATCCCCTGCGCCCTTACTTCCGATCTGATCCCTGCGCCCTTGCTTCCGATCCGATCCCCTGCCCAACTCCAATTCTAAGCAAGTGGCCTTCTTTCTCGCCAATTCTCCTTTAGTGCGAGGTTCCGATCCGGTTCGGTTTCTCTGCCTAGTCCACTATCCGATCCGAGCCCCTTATCCTGATCCGATCCGAAACCCTGCACATTTTCCTGCAACTTTTCCAGCGGCTGTTTTACGCCATACGACGGCGTTTTCGACTAATCTAACTCTTCTAATCAATCAAAAAGCATACCATACAGTCATAGCAACATGTGTAATCATCCACAAACAGCAAAACAACAATCATAGCATGTAAAATGGATCAAACATACCCAAAATCCCATATTTTCCCTTAAGCATGTTTAGGCAAAACTAATGATATGATTAGCAAAACTTAATAAAATTAAACCAAATTTCTAACAGATATCTAAAACATCATTTAAGAATTTATAAATATTTTTCCAGAATTTATTAGTGTATAAATTCGCTAATCAACACTAATTACCCTTAATTAACCGTAATTAGTGAGGAACTATGCAAATCACTCACCTTGGCCACAAATAAAATTTCCAGAATTGAAACCTCGCTGATTTCGGCGACAACTGATGTCTAACAGCAGCTCTAATACTGATTTGGTGCTATTTCTCCTTGATTTGATGTTGCTAAGCTTAATCCTTGATTAGAAAGTGATTTGGGGATGTTTCTAGATGTTGGCGGCCATTGTTAGGTTGAAGAGAGGGTTTGTGGCGGCTGGAAAATGTGTGAAAAACTGAAATCCTAACCCTAGCAGCCCTCAAATACCTCTAATCCCGAAATCCCCCATTGGGCCTAGCTGTTAACCACTCGGTTAAGCCCAATTAAGCTGTTTTTCACCATCTGAAACTTGTTTCAGCCATATCTCCCAAATGGTAAGTCAGTTTGGCTATTGTGACCACTCTACGGAATTGTAAACCATCATCCGGAGCCAATGGAAATAGTTTCAGATCAAAACTCCTTTTCAATCAAAAGTCATGGCCAAAACAGTATCGGTTAGGGTAAAAACTGTCATTTAAAAATCGGTAAAAATCATGAACATGGGAAATGACCCCAATAGTCGTCTCCCAAAGTTACATGACCATACGACTTCGTATGTGAAAGAAATAAATATTCTACGATCCTTCGATACGTAGAATGCGAGTCGTTACATTCTCCCCCCTCCCCCCTAAGAAATTTCATCCCCGAAATTCCTTAATCCAAAACATACAAAGGATCCCGCATGCCTACCAATCATATATAACAACCAAACATGCAAAACAGACAAAACAAACTTATCCTAGCATGCGGAAAGTCTAAATCGAAACTGAGATCTTACCAGGCGAAGAGTTCTGGATACGTCTTCCTAATGCTCTCCTCTGTCTCCCAAGTACAGTCATTCTCATTCTTGCCCCACTGAACTTTGACTAGATCCACCGCTTTCCTCCGAAGTTGCTTCGTATCGTTCCCAACAATACGCATAGGCTTGCGGTTCCCAACCGCCTCGGGTTCAACCTCGATATCATCCAACTGATCAGGTGAAATAGTCACATCTGGGTCGTGTACGAACTTCCTTAACTGGGAAACATGAAATACGTTGTGATCTCCTGCCATCTTCTCTGGTAACTCAACTTTGTATGCCAAATTCCCAATTTGCTCAAGAACTGGGAATGGACCAACAAATCTTGGTGCAAACTTGCCTCTCCTGCCAAATCGTATCACGCTCTTCAACGGAGAAATCTTGACAAACACCAAGTCGCCAATAGAGAACTTCAACTCTCTTCTCCTTTTATCAACATAACTTTTCTGCCTATCTTGGGCAGCCTTCATTCGTTGTTGGATAATCTTAATCTTAGCTGAAGTTTCTCTTATCATATCGGGTCCAAGCACAAACTTCTCACCAGTTTCTATCCAACATGACGGTGAGTTGCACGGTCTTCCGTACAAAGCATCAAATGGAGCCATACCGATACTGGATTGATAACTATTATTATATGCAAACTCTACTAGATGCAAATGGTCATCCCATGATCCACCAAAATCCAATACACAGGCTCTCAAGAGGTCTTCTAATATATGATTCACCCTCTCTGTTTGACCGTCGGTTTGAGGATAATACGCGGTACTGAGATGTAGTTCCGATCCTAACGCCTCTTGTAAGCTCTTCCAAAATCCACTAGTGAACAACGGATCTCGGTCACTCACAATGCCTTTGGGTATTCCATGAAATCTCACCACCCACTTTATATACAGTTCCGCTAACTTAGTTGCCGTCCTGTTTGACTTGACGGGTATAAACCTTGCACTCTTAGTCAATCGGTCCACAATCACCCAAATGCTATCATGGCCCGATCTAGTCCTTGGTAACCCTTCATTGAAATCCATTGACACTTGTTCCCATTTCCATTCTGGAATTTCTAATGGTTGCAACAAACCACTAGGCTTCTTTTGCTCAGCTTTAACTAGCTGGCAATTTATTCATTTGGATATAAATTTCCCAACGTCTCTTTTCATCCCTTCCCAGTAGTAGGTCCGCTTCATGTCTCGGTACATCTTGTTACCACCGGGGTGTATAGTCAGTTTTGAGTGATGACATTCTCTAAGCACTTCATCTCTTAATCCATTGACATTGGGTACAACTAGTCTTCCATTCTTCCTAAGCCATCCATCTCGATCAAGCCCATACTTATTCATCTCTTCGTCGATTCCCATCTCTAACTTTGAGATGATTTCCAATAAGTTAGAATCGTCCCTCTGACTGGAACCAATCCGCTCAATCAAAGTGGGTCTGATCGTCAAACTTGCTAACATTTCTGGATCCAATTCGCACTTTGGCCTGAAATCATACCCAGCGATGTACTCTAGTTGCTTCCATTCTAGAAACATAGCCCCTAAACTGGAATGTCTCCTACTTAATGCATCAGCCACCGCATTGCCCTTTCCCGGTGTATATGCGATGTCGAAATCATAGAAAGCTAAGAATTCTAACCACCTTTGCTGCCGGAGATTTAGATCTTTCTGAGAGAAGAGACACTTTAACGATTTATGATCGGTAAACAAATCGAATCTTTCTCCCAAGAGATAATGTCTCCACATCTTTAGTGCAAACACGATCGCTGCCAATTCCAAATCATGGGTAGGGTATCTTTTCTCATGCGGTTTCAGTTGCCGGCTTGCATAAGCTACAACCCTACGTCCTTGCATCAATACAACACCTAGCCATGTGCCACATGCATCTGCATATACTGTCATCTCTTCATTCCCCTCAGGAATGACTAACACTAGTGCACATGTCCACTTTTCCTTTAGGCTCTTGAATGCATTCTCGCACCTTTCGTCCCCGACGAAAGCTTGATTCTTCTTGGTCAACTGAGTCAACGGTGCTGCTATCTTGGAGAAGTCTTGGATAAACTTACGATAATACCCAGCTAACCCCAAGAAACTTCTTATGTCCGTTGCATTCTTGGGCGTAGACCAATCTTGTACCATAGCCACCTTCGCAGGATCCACGGCAATACCTTTCTCTGAGACAACATGGCCCAAGAATCTCACTTCCCTCCTCCAGAAGTGACACTTAGAGAATTTTGCTTTCAACTGGTGTTTTCTTAACACCTCCATCACTATCCTCAAATGTTCCTTGTGTTCTTCCTCTTTCCTCGAGTAGACCAAAATATCATCCACGAACACAAGGACAAACTTATTCAACTTATCTCTGAATACCCTATTCATAAGATCCACAAAATATGCTGGGGCATTGGTCAACCCGAATGGCATGACCAACCACTCATAAAATCCAGACGGCGTCCGGAATGTCGTTTTAGCTATACTCTCAGCTTCCACTCTAAGATGATGAAAACCTGTCACGAGATCAAACTGAGAAAATACTCTCGCACCACTCAACTGATCAAACAAATCATCTATCCATGGGAGAGGATACTTATTCTTCCTCGTCACTTTATTCAACTCGCGATAGTCTACACATAAATGAAGGGAACCATCGGCCTTGGTACCAAACACAACTGGTGCTCCCCATTCAGAAACACTCATTCTGATAAATCCCTTCTTCAAAAGATCGCTGACTTGCACCCCGAGCTCTCGCTGCTCCCTTGGTGCTATACGACGAAGTGGCATCACTATAGGTCTGGCATCTTTCACCAAATCAATACGGAACTCAATCTCTCGGTGTGGTGGAAGCCCGGTCACTTCCTCGAAGACATCCGGATACTGGCCAACCACAGGTAACCCTGACAACTCACTATGCGAGATGTCGAGGGAATTTTGAAAACTAGCCATTACCCCATTACCGGGTAGACCACCAAACACCACCCTCTGCCCATCATCCGCTCTAGCTGTCACCAAAAAGCCCTCATAGTCTACCACCACCCCGTATCTTCGGAGCCAATCGACTCCCAAAATAATACCAAACCCAGTAAAGCCCAAAACAAAGCAATCACAGACAAACATGCATCCATGACTCGATAAGACCACATTGCGACAAATCATGCTAAGGTTAGTCGAACCACCAATCGGGTTCGTCACTACTAAAGGTCTATCGACAATCTCCGGCTCCAATCCAAACCTATCTACCAGGTCACTAGATATGAAAGAACTGGAAGCTCCGGTATCAAACAAAACTCTAACAGGAACATCATAAACAGAGAGCATACCTTGAATAACGACATTCTTTCCCTTCTCCGCCGTAGTTGGGGCATTCGACGAAGAAGGAATAACATTAAGGGAATATGCTTTCACCATCTGCTTTTCTTTAGGGGTTGCGGACACTTGTCCTTGTGATGTCCCACTTGGCCACAGTTGAAGCACTTCCTATCCGCTGGCTTGGCCCGACAATTACTAGCATAATGGCCCTTCTTACCACAGCTGAAACACTCAACATCTTTCTTATTCTTTTTCTGGCCATCCTTATTATGGTTCTGCTTCCTCTTATTCTAAGAACTACTCTTGCCTCCACCACTTGCTTGCGGTTTTGGCTCCTTTGTAGATGCAACATTAGTCTTCGGCTTAGGGTAAAGACTCTCTGACCTCAATGCTTTCCCCACAATCGATTCAAAAGTCTCATCGATGTGGTTAATAAGCCTTTCCCCCAAGTACTGATCCAAACCAGTTATGAACTTCTCGTTCTTCTTCTCGGCAGTATCAATAAGAGATAACCCATACTTCGACAAAGTGTCGAATTCGGCAATATACTCCGAGACATCTCTGCCATTCTGCTTGATCTCCAAGAATCTCTTAAACAACACTGACTTCTGGGCAGCTGGAATGAACTTCTCGCTAAAGCGAACCTTAAACTGCTCCCAAGTAATCTGATCCTCGGGAGTGCCTGCTTTTATAGCATTCCACCAATTCATTGCCCGTCCTTGCAGCTGACGGGATGCTAGCCTTCTCTTCATCGCATCCTCGATACCCAAGTCTTCGAAGATACGCTCGCAGCTATCCAACCAGTCCTGAACATCTGTCTTCGCATCCTTGCAGCCGACTCCGTTTCGTGGAACGACTTCCCACCAAGACTAGTATAATCCTTTTTAGCTTGGTGAAATTGGCCCTAGGCGCCTGCACTATTGGACCACCACCATTACCACCATTGGGAGCTGCCCTCTGCACATCCCTAAGCATCTCCCTCATGAGGTCAGTAAACATCGTCCTCATGTCAGCAGCATTCCCATTATTGGCTCCCCTACCGGCACCTCTTGCTTATCGGCTCATCGTTCAATCTGTAAAGAGAAAACGATTAACCATCTCCATAGTGGTGCTAGTGCAGTGCGACTTCATCCTTAGCTATATTAATAGTGTGTATATATATAGCTTTTAAAAGTCAAAATAATCACAAATACGCGCTCTCATATACGTATACTATCTCTCCCTGATAACTTCCCTAGGTTAACTACGCAACCTAGAGCTCTGATACCAAATGTGACGGCCCTCCCCGCACCAACCAACATTTACTCCGAAAATGCGCTGTACACATGTCCAGTTAGCACGGAACGGTCGTCAGAAGAAAAGAAAGAAGACGAAGAGTCAACAAAGAATCTGTAGAATGTCTCACAACGCATGGAACAAAATATAATAATAACATAATCTTGACATAAAACAGGCGAGACAGTGCATAAGCTGAAAACTAAACCAACATAGCAGCGGAAATCCAAATACAACTTATTACAACTTTCCAAATTACTGTCTCTAAAACAAAAGAAAGCTAAAGTAGAGGATGCACTACTAATGCCTAAGCAGTGATCTTCAACAACATAGGGAGAATACTATATATATCATACATGGAAGCCTCTTGCTCGTCTCCGGATCAGCTACTCGTGCATACCCAGTTAACCTGTCTCTAGTCTGCTCGTGAGAGCACCCAGAGTAATAAGAAGAGACATAAAACTTTGGGTTAGACAAAAATTCTGGTATGAGCGATAAGCAGCTAAACAGAACAATAACAGGTATACTAAACCATACCTGAACCTGGACTTGCAACCAAAGAGTTAGCACTACATACTGTACAATACTCTAAGGTGTCACTGAACAGATGGTGTAAAGATAACGGGGGTGGGGGTGTGTATGTCATAATGAAGGCAAACAAATCAACCATAACAATCATCCTCACATCTCTCACTCAGTACGTAAAGCATACGATGTCCACCACTATCAATCACTAGACCCATCGAAGTAGTGACGGAGTTCGACTTGTACAACTACTGCTACTACCAAGCTTACCTCATGGAGTCATGACCAAATCTTTACAAATGACCCCACTTCATTGGTCTATAGCTCTTTAGTCGTACCTAGGCCACTGTGGCCCTGAATCCATTCACAAACTCCCTACACATAGTGATTCAAAGTTACAGACATCGACAACCCCTTAGCACACGTCCCGCAGCAAAGCCCAATCATGAAGCCCACTCATTAGTTCCCAACTGGATCCTAAGTCAAAGCTCCTCATTTGGACTTCCTTTGCATCTCGGGTTTTGATCGAATTGGAGTTGGTCTTCAAAAGAGTCGTAGCGTGATAGTAGAAACATATGGTCATTCGGTTCGGTTTGATGTATGGGGTCCTTCATGCTACATCGGTTCGGTTCGGTGTATGGCGTCCTTTATGCTACATCGGTTCGGTTCGGGTGTCCTCATCTGATTTGGTTCGGTGCTCATAGCTCATGCCTAGGTTCGGTGGTTTCTCTCTCCTAGATGTCCCGATCCGATCTGGTGCTTCATTCCGATCCCAGCTCCAAGCTTGGTCCTCCGATCCGATCCCTACACCCTTACTTCCGATCTGATCCCTACGCCCTTGCTTCCGATCTGATCCCCTGCGCCTTTGCTTCCGATCCAATCCCCTGCCCAACTCCAATTCTAAGCAAGTGACCTTCCTTCTCGCCAATTCTCCTTTAGTGCGAGGTTCCGATCCGATTCGGTTTCTCTGCCCAGTTCACCATCTGATCCGAGCCCCTTATCCCGATCCGATCCGAAACCCTACACATTTTCCTGCAACTTTTCCAACAGCTGTTTTACGTCATACGAAGGCATTTTCGACTAATCTAACTCTTCTAATCAATCATAAAGCATACCATACAGTCATAGCAATATGTATAATCATCCACAAACAGCAAAACAACAATCATAGCATGTAAAATGGATCAAACATACCCAAAATCCCATATTTTCCCTTAAGCATGTTTAGGCAAAACTAATGATATGATTAGCAATACTTAATCAAATTAAACCAAATTTCTAACAGAGGTCTAAAACATCATTTAAGAATTTATAAATATTTTTCCAGAATTTATTAGTGTATAAATTCGCTAATCAACACTAATTACCCTTAATTAACCGTAATTAGTGAGGAACTATGCAAATCACTCACCTTGCCCACAAATAAAATTTTCAGAACTGAAACCTCACTGATTTGGGTGAATACTGATGTCTAACAGCAGCTCTAATACTGATTTGGTGCTATTTCTCCTTGATTTGATGTTGCTAAGCTTAATCCTTGATTAGAAAGTGATTTGGGGATGTTTCTAGATGTTGGCGGCCATTGTTAGGTTGAAGAGAGGGTTTGTGGCGGTTGGAAAATGTGTGAAAAACTGAAATCCTAACCCTAGCAGCCCTCAAATACCTCTAATCCCGAAATCCCCCATTGGGCCTAGCTGTTAATCACCCGGTTAAGCTCAATTAAGCTGTTTTTCACCATCTGAAATTTATTTCAGCCATATCTCCCAAACGATAAGTCCGTTTGGCTATTGTGACCACTCTACGGAATTGTAAACCATCATCCGGAGCCAATGGAAGTGGTTTTAGGTCAAAACTCCTTTCCAATCAAAAGTTATGGCCAAAACAGTATCGTCTAGGGGCAAAACTGTCATTTAAAAATCGACAAAAATCATGAACATGGGAAATGACCGCAGTAGTCGTCTCCCAAAGTTACATGACCATACGACTTCGTATGTGAAAGAAATAAATATTCTACGATCCTTCGATACGTAGAATGTGGGTCGTTACATGAACAATATATTCATAGCCTCATAATTACTTTGTGTAACTGCCTTTTGATCAGCAGTCAACTGTGCGTAATTAATCTTGAGTTCAGTGTTCTCGATTTGTGTAGGATTCCAAATATTTGATCTTATTGATTATAAATAAATTTTTATCCAACATGCTCGATAAGTATAATTACTGCCATTAAAAAGTGATGGTCTCACAATATATTATCCCTCTAAAAATGAACTAGTGATAACGTTGACATTATTAATGTTGGTAGTCATTTAAAAAGATTTTCAAAAATTAGATTATGAAACTTCTGAAAAACAATGCTCTATTACCAAATGAATGTGATGCAGATTAAGAATCTTAAGCTTGATTAACACTAAGGTCAGATGAATAATGTTTAATTAAATTTATAAATGCTTTTAGAGGTCATTTTAGATTATGCTTTTGAGTTTATGTACAATGATCACAGAATCGACCAAAGAAAAAAGTAAATTAAATACAATAAATAAAAAGGAAACAACTCATCGGATTTTATATTGGTTCAGAGTTACCCTACATTCACTCCCGTATTTCGTATTGCCTTTAATTAATTATACTTCTTAACTTTAAGACTTTGGGATAACACCCTCCATAATATTAGACATATGCGTACAACCAAATTGATTTCTGAGCAAATAGGTCACTCTCAATCGCTTCTTACCAAGCACAATCAAATCAACTAGATTCAAGGCTACATAGTCGCACGGGCAAGGTTGTTTGATTTTTTTTCAAAGAATGTAGACTTGGATCTTTGGAACTTGATTACAGAGTCTCCTATGACTTAGATTTGATCTTGATAAAATGAAGAGAGTTTGATGAAGAATCAAATCGGAGTTAAGTTGACTTGATTCAGTTCAAAAAGCAGCAGAGTATATGTATAGAATTGTTAAATTGACTTGATTAAGTTCAAAAATCAGCAGAGTATATGTATAGGTTTGTTAGAAAATTAAAAAGGAGAGAAATAAGCGAATAAAATGAGAAAAGTTATTAATTTTCGTTTTTGTAAGAAAAATATATATCGAGCTGAAGAGAAGTGATAGTTGTTGAATGGTTATGGTGAGTAAACATTTCTGTTCAAATTTGAATTTTGAAAATATTGGCCACTATATCTACATAACCTTTTGAAAAATATTTTGTTAAATAATGTTTTGAAAATGTAAAACAGTATATAATGATTTGAAACTTTGTGAAACTATTTTAAGGTGTAAATGTATATTTTAAACATAATAAATTGTAAGACAACATATTAAAATAATCTGAAATAACTTTAGCTAAAATATCATATATATATATATATATATGTTAGATCAAAATTTGGACCTAACACCCAAATCGTTATAATATGCAGAGAATTATATGTAGAGAATAGAGAAAAATGAAGAAACACATAGGATTTATAGTGGTTCGGCGTTAACGAGCCTACGTCCACTTTATATGTTATTGATTAGACTTTGAATGCTAGTATAACCAATGATTTCTCTCAAACTCACTCTTACAATTATGATTTCTCTCAGTAATCTCGAAGTAAAACTGATAAGAAATAGTGGTATGACAGTAATGGTGGAATCAATACTCGATACTGCCAAAAGATCCCGAAAATGCCAAGCTCTGGGCTATTTATAGCTGATTTCTGGTGACGGATCGCGGTCATACGTGGCCCACATCCCGAAGATCTCGGACCGGTTCGTAGCTTGATGAAGAATTGGTCAATATGACAGTTGGTAACACGTGTCGCGAGATCCTGTATTCTCGGATCGTGGTGGACTTGGTCTTGGTCATCATCCATCAGCCTAGGGGATCGGATCAGATCGTGGTTTGATGAAGAGTCAGTCAAATTAGCCGTTGTGGACAGGTGTCTCGTGATCCGTCATACGCAGATCGAGGTAGACTTGGTCAGCAGCTTCGCCATGCCTTCGGGGATCGGATCGGATCGTGATGGAAAAGTGGGGATCGGGTCGCGACCCGCTTCAGCGATCCGATGGTGCGATCCGAATGGGGGCGATCCGCACGGACTATCCGATCTTCTGTGAACTTAAGGAGCGAAATCTCATACTTTCTTCTTGTGTGTGAACCTTGGTGGCTTGGTCAAAAAGCTAGCCAATAATATATAATATTAAACTTAAAATATAAATGTAAAAACTGTAAAATCAACCTATAATATCAAATCATAACTATTAAGACCCAAATCAAAATTTAAAGAATAATTAAAATCAAAGTTCAAAGAACAATTTAAATAGTGTAAAATCAAAGTATAAGTATAATCAAAATATAAATGTAAAAAACCAAAGTATAAGTATTAAAATTAAAGTATAGTATCAAAATTTAACTGAAGGTATAAATATTTGAAATTTAAAATCTAAATTGTAATAAGAATAAAATTATTTTAAAGTAAGGTTATCTAAACATTAAAATTCCTTTCGAAAATTCTTTGGAAAATCATTTTGTAAAGCTATGAATATTTGAAAACACTTTAAAAAGTTTTTGAAAGTAGGAATGCTTTGAAAATATTGTAACAATAGACGAAGAGAGATTGTATGAGTGCAACTTGAGACCTAACATTTAAATCTTAGCTCTTAATATCTTGAAATCTTAAAGTCTGCAATACTCATGAGTCATCATTCTTTAGGTTTTGAATCATCAATCTAGATCTTTTTATCTTAATGTTGTATAATCTTCATTATCAATACTTATCAATCATCGTGACTATATACAATATATATTGAGATAATTATTAGTATATGTGTAATTTAAAATATATCATTATCTAAAGTTGTTATTATCAAAACTTCCACCTGTGGTACTAACATATGAGAATTCAGTTTGGGTCGTAATCACAAGTGGGCATTATAGGGGGACAAGAACCCTCTTATCGGAATAACTAAATGTAACTATTAGCCCAATCATCAACTTTTTCTCAAATCTCGTTGTTTCATACACCGGGATGCCCTATGTTTTGGCTTTGTTGATGTACATTTTCTAACTCCTTTTACTTGACCCAGTAATATGATTCCTCCTAAGATGATATCAATAAAAAATTAAGATATTGGCACATGCCAAGATGCTTATGCTTAGGGTTATGTACCTTCATTTCCAACTAGAGTGATGGCTCTATTAGCATTTTTGATTTCACGTCTTGTCAGACTTTCCTTGCTTGACTAATCTATTAATGATGGGCTTTATAAACCGACACTCTTCTGATTGTGTCCAATTTGTCGGTGGTAGCTATTATGTCTCCCTCCTTGGTTGATTTTTGGTTCTCATCCTCTCCCCAGAGGGCACGGAATATGATCTTGTGACATTGCATAGATTTGAGCATATGAATGGGTTAGCAGATATACTCCCATCACCATAGGTCCTTAAAAATATCTTAGCCAAGAATAATGTTTTGTTGTTCTTATTTCATTTAGGATTGTTCCTTGGTATTCTCTTTGATTCCTTAATCTGAATCTCTCCTCCGGCTTAGTAGAAAATTGTGTTTAGAGATTTGCATTCTTTTCTTAATAGTTCATCCCAAAATGGTGTATTTTTTCACAACCCCGAAGTAATGACCATTATATTTGTTTCATCTATCATGTCGTTGCATCGGATGGTTGCATCTTTAAATCCTCTATAATAATCTTGGGGAGATTCTACTCTTCCTTTCCTAAAGCCAAAAAGTAAGATTAATCATGTCCTAGTGTCTTTAGAGCAACTCCAACAAATCTGGAGTGTGGAAATATGATTTTCGATTTTCCACACCCCGGAATATGGGGAAGCACAACAGTTTTTGGTCCAGGTGCTTATTCAACAAACGCCATGAACTAAGCGTTTGTTGTACAAGCGCCTATATTTTTTTTAAAACCGGCCCCAGAGAAAAAAAGCGTGCGTTTGTTGAACAAACGCCTATAGCCTAGGCGTTTATTCAACAATCGCCTAGATAATTTTGCCTATATCAGGCGCAATCTGCCAACATTTTCTTTTCTAAACTTAGCAAAATTCCTTTTTTTTATTTATTTCCACGTCGAAATGCCGCCACGTCAAGTTAAGACTGGTAGACGCATCAGCCGTCACCAGATGCCACCGTGACAGTAGAGAGCCTTCGAGTATTGCATGATCTGCCTGCGACATTTACACGTCGAGTGTCTGTTGCTGTTGCGAGGCCTTAGGTATAATTTTATAAATTTATTACGTATATTGGCAACCATTATACTACACATGGTAACTGTATAATATTAAATGTTTACAACAAATAATCATATTATTAGGTTCGATGTATTGCTATGCGAGGTAATTGGGCACGTTGTATGACACATTTTGCGCTGTTACCTCAGCCTATATCAGTTAGACTTCGTGATACACCACTTGGCGATTTTTTAGATTTACTTGTATTTGCTCATGTTGACCGATGCCTTGTACAGGATATTAGTGAGCGATGGTGGCCGACTACACACACATTTCACTTTGCTGATTATGAGTTAGGGCTTACTCCTTTAGATTTTTACGTGCTCACGGGCATCGAGGTTGGTTGTCCAGATCGTGTCCCCATCCCATTTGAGGAGTTTGATAGATTTTCAGAGAAGTTACCGGGTTTAAATCCTCATACCATTGTTTTAGGCGCCGTTAGCCTATCTACTTTGCAGGCCTATATAGTTGCACATCAGACCACGGCGGCTATGCACATCCCGGTTATCAGGGCCTTTTTATTATACCTTTTTGGTTCCACCTTTTTTAGCAACAACAGGGGGACTATTAGACTTAGGTTTTTGGCTAGCCTTGTAGACATAGAGCAGCTGCATTCGTCTGATTGGGGTACAACGATATTAGGCTATTTTTACGTAGCTTTGGATCTCTACGCCGTACAGTGCTGCAAGTAGTTGTACAGTTTCTGGTATATTCTTTCGTTCTGGTATTATGAGTACATGGCGAACATGCATCCCCGACTTATTGATGAGGCCATCACTACACCTGACATATACTTCCCGAGATTACGACCATGGGATCCTGCTATGCATCTTGCTCATTCTTCACAGGGTGTGCATAACGAGCTTATGGAGGAGCGCATGCAGATGGATCTGAGGAAGCGAGATGGCGTTATTCGGCGTCCATGGCAATAGTACATAGATTTTTTACCTCCTCAGCAGAACCACCTGCTCATTTTTCAGTCTAGTCTTTTGAGGCATAGGGTATGCTTTCAGGTGCCCACGTGCCCTTTCATTTGGTATTTGAGGGAGTCGAGTGGGCTATAGCTATACGGGATAGAGCGCAATCCTCCCGATCCGCTCCCATGGGATCAGATGTTCGGGGATATACAGATATGATCAGCATATATTGAGGGTATGAGGGCTATAGGCTGGGTGGATGGTGAGCCTTTTACAGTGCCCGGGCATTTTGCTACCTATTGGGTTCGAGTTGCGCAATGCGCTTATAACAGCCCGCATTTTACGTATCGAAAGATCATAAAATATTTTATTTCATTCTCTGAGGGTTGGATCATTCTCATCTTTTAATATGTTGTTTATGGGGATGTGAGACATGTCCATAATTTTTACCGATTTTGTTTGAGACCATTTTGCCCATGTCAGCCTTGTACAGGGAATAACTTTTGACTCAGGTCGAATCAGATGGTGATACATGTGCCATTGGAAAGAAATTGATGATTGCCTTTCCATAGAGTGGTTACATTAAGGATTTGGCTCAGCGGTTTGGGAGAAATCGTTGTTTTAAGGTTTTTCAGTTAGTTATTTATGTTTTGGAGCCTTAGTGGAATCCTATAAATAGGGGGTGAGAGTGGAGGGAAAAGGTTTACTTTTTCCCATTCTCTCATTTGAAGGCATTTGATCTCCTTCTTCCTCCTACACCTTTCCACCATTAAAAATCCAAATCTAAGAGAGGAAATCGAAGATCTCCACCATCCAAGGCAAGATCTACATCATTTCAAAGGCAAATTCATCGGATCGAGGGTTTTGATTCGGAGTGTTCTCTGTTCGGATTCTTATTTCTATTGTTTTAGATTGTTTCGGCAAATCGGTGAGTGATTTACATCTCTCACATGAATGCAATGAAGTATATGAGTGTTTGTGCATGTTTCTCATCAAATTGGGATGTTTACCATAGATTTACATCATTACAAGTTCATTTTCATATGCATCACCGTATGATCTAATCTAACAAGTTTTACTCGTTAATTTCATGTCATATTACATGTTTGTGTTAGTTAGATCTCTCATTTTGATCATATGTTCATTTTAATGGTTTTTGGGTGAGATTTACATCATTTTTGTGGTAATCGTCGTATTCATGTGGTCAGTAATGTTATGATGTGTTTATGATTTGTTGGATGATTTTGGTTGAGTTGGTTTCGTCGGATTCATCGTTTGGCGAAGTTTTGGTCAAAATCGGAGTTGAATTGCAATATGCAGGAATTGGCTTGGCCATAGATTGAATCGGCCAGAAATTGGCTCGATCAGGAGTTGGCTCGACCATAGGCTGAATCGTCCAGGAGTTGGCTCGGCCATAGGCTGAATCGTCCAGGAGTTGGCTCGACCATAGGTTGAATCGGCCAGAAGTTGGACCAAAACAAAGTTGGATCGGTCATCTTGGTTTGGATCGGTTATCTTGGTTCTGATCGAGCATTTAGGGGATTAGATCGGTCATCTTGGTTCGGATCGGCCTAGTTTGAGTCGGGTCGGTCTGAATGGGGGCGGATCGGTCATGTTTTAGCCGCAATTTTAAACGCTGTGGTTGATAGTGATGATGCTATGGTTTGTTTCCAACGGGGGTTATTTTCTGAAAAAGTACGTTTTTCAGGTACAACTCAGATTTGGAGAAAAGGTTTGAAAATTATATTTTTCGGGGGCAAACCCCCCGAACCCCAGCCGCAGCGCAGTGGTGTAATTGGCTCGGGGTTGATGTGACTTCGAAGTAAATTCAAGTTGGAATGTTCAAAGTGTTGAATGTGTTCGTTGATCAAGGTGGAACAACGAATGAGGTGGCAACCCAAAGGTTGTAAGTTGGTGGATAATGGTTGCTCGAGAAGTTTGCTTGAGCTATGAAATGTCATCAAGGTTGGATGACTAGAGATGCGAAGGCCGAGAAGTCATCGTTGTCGTAAGTTCTAGCAGGCTCAAAGCAGAGGTACAATGGGGGCACCCAATAGACTGGAAGGTTGTTGGTCGATTACGTTGGGTATCGTTGAAAGGCCTTGTTGTCATGGTTGGACATTGTCAAGGTTGGATATATGGAGTTTATGCTAGAACTGGGGTTACCATTAGCCCTTGACATATGGCAAAGTTGGCCATCATACAATTACGGTGGTTTCAAAGCAGGATTGGCGGTGATAACTAGAGTCAGTCAAGGATGATTGGTTGTTCTATTTGTACCATCTCACATAGATTATCCAAAGTTGAGGGAGATGTTCTCTGAGTGCTTAACTGATATTGGTTTAGGCCTCTGGGGAGAGTACTTGGGGAATGTTAAACTCGATTAGGGTTGCCTATGTGAGACTTATATAATCTGGATGTTATGAGTGTTTTCCATGATTAAATAAGTGTTCTGGTTTCTATGGATGAATGGTTGAATTGTTTATAGTAAAGGCTATCTCTGTCCGATGTGGGGAAGATAAGGTTGAGTTCTTTTCTGGTGTCGTGGGTAGATTAGTATGTTTATCTATCCTTTCTCATACACTTTATTGTTGAAGTTTGTTAGCTGTTTTATCGCTCACTAAGACTGTTGTCTGACTCAAGGTTTTATGTTTCCTCTTAGTACCTTGGGTTGTTCATCCGGTTGTGGATGGGCAGACTAAGTAGCAGGTGATAGTGATGCTTTAGTGAGGATGATGGTGCTGATCGGTGGCGAGGAGGCCCACGTACCAGTTTTACTACTATCTAATAATTGGGTTTCCGCTATTTGCTTTTCTGAATAATGTAGTGAGGCAACTTTGTATAAACACTATTTCAAAGTTTGTGGATATTACTTTCTGGTTGTATGAAAGTCTTGTATTTCTGCTTCACTATTACCACCTATTGTATATGTTCTATTATATTTTATCCTTGCGCTGTGAGTTTACGACAGGTTCCGCTTGTGTTTACCTACCCCGATGATCGTCCATGACTGCCTTGCAGACCTTTCAGCGCATTATTTCTTTTGTATAGTGCGGGGGTTATGGGTGGTCGTCACATTTAGTATCAGAGCTCTGGTCAACAATTTTTGGCCAAAGTTCAAGGACGTAATTGCCTATGAGATACGTACTTGTAGATTTCAGTTGGATGCTTACTATATATTAGCAGATATACTAGTAACGATAGCTTTCCTTTAGCAGATTTCTTGAAGGTGACTAATTATTCTACATTGCAGATTTATAATGAGTAGACGAGAAACAAGACGCGCTGTTAGGGGAGCCAATACTGGAGGGGGCAATGGTGGTGAACCTAATTACCCGGCCATGTTTGAAGCCATGGTAGAAGCAATTATGCGAAGGGTACCCGCTCCAATGGCGGCAACGGTAGATGTTGGTGTGCGAGTTCCTAGAGTGGTAGATTTTGCAAAGCTGTGCAAGGACTTTACGTCTCTAGGGGGACCATTCAAGGGAACTGAACCTGCTGAAGAGGACAGAGGTGGATGGATCCTTGTGTTCAAATCTTTGGAGACTTGGGTATCGAGGATGCAATAAAGAGAAAATTTGCATCAAGGCAACTGCAGAGTAGGGCCATGGAATGGTGGAATTCTATTACACTCGAGACTCCAGAGGAAGAAATTTCATGGGATCTATTCCAAGCTAAGTATGAAGCAATGTTTATCTCCACAGCTCAGAAATCTTCTATATTCAAGAAGTTCGTAGAGTTGAAACAGAATGGTCATTCTATGCTTGACTATATTTCTGATTTCGAAGCCTTATCTAGATATGCTCGTTCATACATTGATACACCATATCAGAAGAACGAGAAGTTTGTCTTGGGTTTGGATGCTCATATTGGAAAGCCACTAATGGACCATCTTGATGATTCATTTGATAAGATTTTGGAAAAAGCTATTCGTCATGAGAGCTTGTTTCCTAAGGAAGCAAATGTCGTCGCTGCGACCAAAGAGGTTCTGAAACCACAGCAGGGTGGTAATAATAAGAAGAGGAAGCATCAACAATAAAAGGGAAAAGATGGCCAAAAGAAACCCAAGAGTGAGTTGGTTTGCTTTGACTACCAATAGAAAGGTCATTTTGCTAATGAGTGCAAGAATCCCAAAGCTGAGAAGAAGTGCTTCAAATGTGGGAAGCCTGGGCATGAGAATAAGGATTTTCCGGAATCAGCTAAGGGCAAGCAGATTGTGAAGGCATATGCTTGGAAGCCATGCCATCTTCTTCGAGATCTCCTACTGCAGAGGAGAAGGGAAAGGGTGTCGTGGTGCAAGGTACTCTTTAAGTTAATAGTGTTTCAGTTCGTGTGCTTTTCGACACTGGAGCATCACATTCCTTCATTTGCAATGAGCTTATGTGTCTCTTGGGTTTGGAACATGAGATTTGTGATAGACCCTTCATAGTGACTAATCCAATTGGGGGTTTGTCAAATCTTTGCATGATATGTCGTGGTCTAGTGTTGTTGAGTCATGGTTGCTCTTTTGTGTGTGATTGCTTTGTTCTTAACTTCGTTGGGTTTGGGATCATCTTGGGCATGGATTGGCTCAAGAGGTATGCGGCAAGGGTAAATTGCGAGAAGCTAGAGGTAAGGGTCGGGGATGTGGAAGGGCGAAAGGTGTTGATTAGATGTAAGCGCGAAGACAGGGTCTTCGTGAGTTATCTATAATCGCTTGGGATTCCACAAGAAGACCTGTCATCAGTGCTGATCGCTAATGAGTATGTAGATGTCTTTGACAAGGTCAAAGGATTACCGTCGCATCGTGAGATCGAGTTTAGGATCGATTTGGTTGAGGATGCTAGACCAATTGTTATGCCACTTAGGCGGATGGCACCTAAGGTACAGCGAGAGTTAGAGGTGCAAGTTAGAGACCTTTTGGGAAAAGGATTCATTCGGAGGAGTGTATCCGAATGGGATGCACCGGTCGTATTTGCAACTAAGGCATATGGCTCGTTAAGATTGTGTGTGGACTATCGTGAGCTGAACAAGGTGAATAAGAAGAACAAGTATCCGTTGTCAAGGATTGATGACTTGTTCGATCAGCTTCACGAAGCCAAAGTGTTTTCTCAGATGGATTTGGCAACGGGATTTCACCAGTTGAGAGTGGCTAAGGATAGCATGCCAAAGACTGCTTTTAGGACACCATCTGGTTTCTTCGAATGGTTGGTGATGCCATTCGGGTTGACTAACGCACCAGCGTATTTTGTGGATCTTATGAATAGAGTGTTTAGAGATCAGTTGAACAAGTTTGCGCTTGTGTTCATGGATGATATTCTGGTTTACTCCAGAAATGAGGAAGAACAAAAGACGCACTTGAGAGTTATGTTAGAGATTTTGCGGAAGCATCAGCTTAAGGCTAAGTTTTCAAAGTGTCAATTTTGGAAGGATGAAGTGAGGTTCTTAGGTCATGTAGTTTCTGGAAAAGGCATAGCTGTTGACCCGCTAAAGTTGCAGTAATCCAGGACTGGGATCAACCTAAGAATGCGATGGATGTTCGGAGTTTCCGGGTTGGCAAGATATTACCGACGGTTTATCAAGGATTTCTCCAAAATAGCTGCACCATAGACAGGATTGACGAAGATGAACCAAGTATTCACATGGGATGCAAAGTGTGAACAAGCGTTCGGAATCCTGACGGAGAGATTAACGAGTGCACCCGTGTTGACCATTCCAAGTGGGAATGAAGAGATGGAGTTATATACCGATGCATGTGGTACTGTACTTGGAGCAGTGCTAATGCAGAAGGATAAGGTTGTGGTCTATACGAGTCGACAGCTAAAGCCGCATGAGAAGAATCACCCAACTCATGATTTGGAGGTGGCGGCGATTGTGTTTGCTCTGAAAATGTGGAGACATTGCATGTTGGGAGTTCGATTCGAGTTGTTTACGGATCACAAGTCGTTGAAGTATCTTTTCTCCCAAAAGGATTTGAATCTTCGGCAACAAAGATGGTTAGAGTTTCTGGCGTCATATGATTTTGGCATAGCCTATACTCCGGGCAAGGGTAACGCAGTTGCAGATGCGTTAAGTCGAAGACACGTAAGTTTGGGAGCGATGTTTTCAGAATGGAAGAACCTCGAGTACTTGGCAAGGTTCGATTTCAGGCCAAGGTATGAGTTGGAACCTGAAATGTTGGCGAGCTTGTTGATAAGACCTACTCTTATCGAAAGGATTGGCGAAAACCAAAAGAATGATGCGAAGCTTGTTGAGTTCATTTAGAAACGGGAACCAAAAGATAAAGAGTTCAAGGTCGATCGAGAAGGTTGGCTTCGAAAGCAAGGGCGATTAGTTGTTCCTGATATTGACGGATTGAGGGATAAGGTTCTGAGAGAATTTCATCACTCGAAGCTGATGATTCATCCCGGTGGAAATACGATGTATCAGGACATGAAGAGAGTCTACTAGTGGGAAGGGATGAATCGAGATATTGGAAAGTTCATTTCCAAGTGTATGAACTGTCAGTTGGTGAAAGCTGAACAGAAGAAGCTGAGCGGTTTACTTCAGCCATTAGAAGTTCCTACGTGGAAGTGGGAGCAGGTATCGATGGATTTTATCGATGGACTACCTAGAACCAGGGCAGGAAACGAAGGGATTTGGGTCATCGTGGATCGTTTGACCAAAAGTGCGAGATTCATTCCTGTCAAGTCGACTATGATGGCATCGAAATTGGCTGAACTTTATATGAAATGGATAGCTCGATTCCATGGTGCCCCAAAGAGTATAGTGGGTGACCGAGATCCATTATTCACGAGTGGATTTTGGAAAAGTTTCCAAGAAGCTTTGGGAACCGAGTTGTGTTTGAGTACGGCATATCATCCCCAAACTGATGGTCAGACCGAGAGAGTCAATCGAGTTTTGGAAGATCTCCTGAGGGCTTGTGTGTTAGACTTCGGAAGATCATGGGAAGACCATCTACATCTAGTTGAGTTTGCGTATAATAATAGCTACCAATCCATCATGGGGATGGCACCATACGAAGCATTGTATGGAAGGTCGTGCAATTCTCCAGCATGTTGGCTAGAAACTGGAGATAAGTTGGTACTTGGGCCTAAGATGATTAGAGAAACCTCGGATTGTGTCGAGATAGTTTGACAACAAATGAAGGCAGCCCAGGACCGTCAGAAGAGTTACGCCGACAAGCGTCGTAAGGACTTGGAATTCGACGTGGGCGATATGGTTTTCATGAAGGCTTCGTCGTTGAAGCACATGGTTAGATTTGGTAAGAAAGGAAAGTTAGCTTCAAGGTTTGTTGGACCATTTCCAATAGTCGAGCGAATTGGAAAGCTCGCATATAGATTGGAGTTACCCGAGAAGATGTCGAGTGTGCATAATGTGTTCCATGTGTTCTTTCTACAGAAATTCTTGCTTGGTTAGAATATAGTGGTATCTCTAGAACAATACGAAGACTTAGAGACCTAGTTTCGAGACCTCGTAAGCCACTTCGTGTTGTGGGGAATGACACGAAACCACTTAGAAGGAGGACGGATAAGCTAGTCAAGGTGCAATGGAGTGAGGATGGAGACGATTGTACATGGGAGACGGAAGAGAGCATGAGAGCGACTCATCCAGAACTCTTCGTTGGTAGGACCCTTTGATATCGTATCTTCGTTATATCGTTGTATCCTGTTGTTGATTGTTAGAATTCCGCGTGCTAGGATAAGGCTTTGGATGCATGGCTTGATGGACGCTAGTTTGGATGATAGAATTGGCTTTTCATGGATGATAGGCATGCAGAATCGTTGTGATTACTTGGGTTGTTTGAAATTTCGGGGTGAAATTCTTAAGGGGGCGATTTAACAGCCCGCATTTTACGTATCGAAAGATCGTAAAATATTTTTATTTCATTCTCTAAGGGTTGGATCATTCTCATCTTTTAATATGTTGTTTATGGGTATGTGAAACATGTCCATAATTTTTACCGATTTTGTTTGTGACCATTTTGCCCCTGTCAGCCTTGTACAGGGCATAACTTTTGACTCAGGTCGAATCAGAGAGTGAGACCTATGTCATTGGAAAGGAATTGATGATTGCCTTTCCGTAAAGTGGTTACAATAAGGAATTGGCTTAGCGGTTTGGGAGAAATCACTGTTTTAAGGTTTTTCAGTTGGCTATTCATGTTTTGGAGCCTTAGTGGAATCCTATAAATAGGGGGTGAGAGTGGAGGGAAAATGTTTACTTTTTCCCATTCTCTCATTTGAAGGCATTTGATCTCCTTCTTCCTCCTACACCTTTCCACCATTAAAAATCCAAATCCAAGGGAGGAAATCGAAGATCTACGCCATCCAAGGCAAGATCTACATCATTTCAAAGGCAAATTCATCAGATTGAGGGGTTTGATTCGGAGTGTTCGCTGTTCGGATTCTTATTTCTATTGTTTTAGATTGTTTCGGCAAATCGTTGAGTGATTTACATCTCTCACATGAATGCAATGAAGTATATGAGTGTTTGTGCATGTTTCTCATCAAATTGGGATGTTTACCATAGATTTACATCATAACATGTTCATTTTCATATGCATCACCGTATGATCTAATCTAACAAGTTTTACTCGTTAATTTCATGTCGTATTACATGTTTGTGTTAGTTAGATCTCTCATTTTGATCATATGTTCATTTTAATGGTTATTGGGTGAGATTTACATCATTTTTGTGGTAATCGTCATATTCATGTGGTTAGTAATGTTATGATGTGTTTATGATTGTGTTTGATGATTTTGGTTGAGTTGGTTTCATCGGATTCGTCGTTTGGCGAAGTTTTGGTCGAAATCGGAGTTGAATTGCAATATGCAGGAATTGGCTCAGCCATAGATTGAATCGGCCAGAAATTGGCTCGATCAGGAGTTGGCTCGGCCATAGGCTGAATCGTCTAGGATTTGGCTCGGCCATAGGTTGAACCGGCCAGAAGTTTGTAACACCCCATGATTTTAAATATTAAAATTAACGAATTAAAGAATGCTTAATATCAAGTGTGAGAATTAAGGGAAACGGGTTAAGCCATTGCGTTCATCTAGGAATTCTGCTTGAGATAGAGTCTGAGTTTGTGTGAATTGGACTTCGTATGAAGAAGTTATGGCCTTCCGAAGTTTCAGAATTCAAATAAATTAAAAACAATTCGAAATTCAAATTCAGACAGGGGAGCAGGCTGGACGGAAATTCTCCCGCCCAAGGGCCAGGTCGACCAGGGGGTCGACCTACTCATACAGGTCGACCAGGGGGTCGACCTACACCCCCCTCCCCCCCTGGGCAGATCTGAAAGATGACGCTGTTTCGACTCATTGCTGAGTCATTAGGGCTGAGGTGTTATTCTATCTTGACTAGATGGTCTTGATTGCTTCTAGGGTTAATCTGACGGCTCTAAATTAATTAAAATTCTATATAAGCAACCTAACTCTCAACCTAAAATCACACTAATTCATACCAAGAGCCGCAATGTCGTCAATGGAGAACCTAGAGTAGCCGCCATTCTCTTTCAACTCAAAAACAAGATAGAAGCAAGAATCAAAATCTAATCTAATCTAAATTAGGATAACAATTAGTCTACATCAAAGGCGAGCAATTCAGTTTCAGAATACAGATCCCAGAAAAACAAGACCGTTCTTTTGTTGTGAGTATAATTTCATTCACAAAATAATTAATTAATTTAATTGTGATAAGTTATAATTAGGATTATGAGAATATGACTTTGAATCATGTGATGTTATCATTGACAGTTTTGCTATTGTGGATCTATTTCATATGTTGAATTGTATATGTTTAACTTGATTCATTTGCTAGTTTATGAATCGTATGCAAGTCCATAGGTGGATTATACACAAGTTCGTATGTGAATCATGTAGATACATATGCTAGTTTATATGCAAACATGTGACATTAATTTACATGTTTAGATCCATATGCAAGTTCACATCTTTGTATTTAGATCTATATTTAGATCCATGGCAGTACATAGTTATGCAAATTTATGTTCTATATGCCCATTGCCTATGCTAGTTTTGTATGTGAATCATATGCTAGTTTGAATGAAATTCATATGCAAGTTATAGGAAAACCATATCCATATATGCAAGTTCATGATTACATGTTTAGATCTATATTTAGATCCATGATAGTTTATGCAAATTTATGTATATCATTTGCCTATGCAAGTTATTGGCTATGCAAACTTATGTCACGATTCTTAGATCTATTTTATGTGTAATGCAATTTGTGATGTTTCTTTTCTTTTTATAAGTTAGACTATTTGCGAGTCTAACATATGTCATATTAAAACATATGAATAGCGTGGGGACAATGGGAAAATATTAAATATACATAAGTGTGAATTGGCATAAAATGGCCTTAAAGGCATACAACTAATTTGAGACATTAATTGGTATAATTTTATATACCTAAAATTATGGACATAATTTAGGTGACAATTATGGACATAAATTAATTTGGAATTTATTGACAAATTTGAATAGGGATATTAATCTAATTTGGGGTTAAATAATTATGTGTAATAATTAACCGCCTAAGACACGAGGTTAGACTTGTTTGTGGTATAAGACTGCCCGGACCCGCCTGGCAAATCCAGCAACCACAAACGGTAGTCTAATGTGAGAGGTCAAAGGCACAAATTAAATGCGTAATGATTGTAAAGACACGAGGTTAGGCTTGTTTGTGGTATAAGACTGCCCGGACTCGCCTGGCAAATCCAGCAACCGCAAACAGTAATCTAATGTGGGAGGTCTTTACAAGGTTACGGTTCTAATGAATTAAGTAACACTTAACCAGATAAACTTGTGGTGGGATATGAGGGTTAAGTGGGTGGCCTGGGTGGCAGGCGAAAATACGATTAGAAACACTTAACCAAGTTGAAAACATGTAAGAAGACATGAATAAGAAGGGGTTAAGTGGGAAGTTCTAGTGGGGACCAAGCATAGGTGGAAAGCTTGTGTCAAACGTGGGGACCCTTTTCAAATCAGTAACCCATTAAATATCTTTGTGAGCTCGAGTTAGATCGAGGACGAGACACGCTTACTGGGTTTGATTGTAAGAGGTCAAAACGGGTTAGCGGTGGCAACGCAAGTCCAATGCGGTCATGTGCGTGCATGGCCCCGGGCTGGTAGGTAAGACGTTGTTGCATCGTGTAGATATAAGCCGTGCATCTTTAGTGGTATCGGGTTGCCACTTTGGGGAGTGATACACCCTACTGTGGGACCAGCACGGGTATCTACGAGTTAGGGAGCCGATCGCATGGGGATAGTGGGTACAACTAGTGGAGATAGGTGCAGGCGACACCTATGAAGGCAACTAGGGGTACACGAAACTACCATTATCATTATTAAGTTCTGTAGGAGGGATCAACTTTTAGGGTGACTAGTAATGGTGCAGTATAGTAATTATCCTATAGTGGTTAGGAATGAGATTAACGCCAAAATATTCCTTTTGTTTGCTTTCTCATGCCCACTTGTTTCATGATCATACCTTATTTTACCAATTTATGCCTTATCCTAATTACTTTAATAATTATATTGTTAAACTTATTATACTCGCCAGACTTTATTCTGACCCCTTGTTTTTGCCTCTTTTCTTCCTTTCCTCCCCAGGTTCTCAGGGTGGGACTAGTACTAGTGGATCTTGATCTTGGATCTCTTTCTCTCTCTTTTGGAAGTGCTTGGATTGCTGAAAGTAAAGTTCAGCTCATCTTTTTGATGGCTACTTGTGTTGGGGTTATGCTTTTTATTTTATGTACTCAGAAAACAATTTGTCAGGATGGTTACTAAGTGTACTTGGTTTTTCTGTTGGTTTATGAAGTTGTTGTAATCAAACTATTTCTCCACTGCAATAAATGTTGTTTTGAAAATTTTCAAGTACCAATATATGTATCTGTCTTGTTATATTCTGTTCTATTCACCAATAATACTCCATGAAAGTTAATGCATTCCCTTTGAGAGTGACATTAGTGGACGTGGGGTATTACAAAGTTGGACCAAAACGGAGTTGGATCGGCCATCTTGGTTCGGATCGGTTATCTTGGTTCAGATCGGTCATTTAGGGGATTGGATCGGTCATCTTGGTTCGGATCGGCCTAGTTTGAGTCGGGTCGGTCTGAAAGGGGGCAGATCGGTCATGTTTTAGCAGTGCTTTTAAACGCTGTGGTTGACAGTGATGATTCTATGGTTTGTTTCCAATGGGGTTATTTTCTAAAAAAGTACGTTTTTGGGTACGACTCAGATTTGGAGGAAAGGTCTGGAAAAAATATTTTTAGGGGGCAAACCCCCCGAACCCCAGCCGTAGAGCAGTGGTGTAATTGGCTCGGTGATGATGTGACTTCAAAATAAATTCAAGTAGGAACGTTCGAAGTGTTGAATGTGTTTGTTGATCAAGGTGGAACAACGAACGAGGTGGCAACTCAAAGGTTATAAGTTGGTGGATAATGGTTGCTCGAGAAGGTTGCTTGAGCTATGAAATGTCGTCAAGGTTGGATGACTAGAGATGCGAAGGCCGAGAAGTCATCGTTTTCGTAAGTTCTAGCAGGCTCAAAGCAGAGATACAATGGGGACACCCAATAGACTGGAAGGTTGTTGGTCGAGTACCTTGGGTATCGTTGAAAGGCCTAGTTGTCAAGATTGAACATATGGAGTTTATGCTAGAACTGGGGTTACCATTAGCCCTTGACATATGGCAAGGTTGGCCATCATACGATTGACGGTGGTTTCAAAGCAGGATTGGCGGTGATAGCTAGAGTCAGTCATGGATGATTGGTTGTTTTGTTTGTACCATCTCACATAGATTATCCAAAGTTGAGGGAGATGTTCTCTGAGTGCTTAACTGATATTGGTTTAGGCCTCTGGGGAGAGTACTTGGGGAATGTTAAACTCGATTAGGGTTGCCTATGTGAGACTTATATAATCTGGATGTTATGAGTGTTTTCCATGATTGAATGAGTGTTCTGGTTTCTATGGATGAATGGTTGAATTTTTTATAGCAAAGGCTATCACTGTCCGATGTGGGGAAGATAAGGTTAAGTTCTTCTCTGGTGTCATGGGTAGATTAGTATGTTTATCTATCCTTTCTCATACACTTTATTGTTGAAGTTTGTTAGCTGTTTTATCGCTCACTAAGACTGTTGTCTGACTCAAGGTTTTATGTTTCCTCTTATTACCTAGGGTTGTTCATCCGGTTGTGGATGGGCAGACTAAGTAGCAGGTGACAAGTGATGCTTTAGTGAGGATTATGATGCTAATCGATGGCGAGCAGGAGGCCCACGTACCATTTTTACTACTATCTAATAATTGGGTTTCCGCTGTTTGCTTTTCTGAATAATGTAGTGAGGCAACTTTGTATAAACACTATTTCCAAGTTTGTGGATATTACTTTCTGGTTGTATGAAAGTCTTGTGTTTCTGCTTCACTATTACTACCTATTGTATATATTCTATTATATTTTATCCTTGCGCTGTGAGTTTACGACAGGTTCCGCTTGTGTTTACCTACCCTGATGATCGTCCATGACTGCCTTGCACACATTTCAGTGCATTATTTCTTTTGTATAGTGCGTGGGTTATGGGCGGTCGTCACAGCGCTTATGCTTTACCAGACTATATTTGGGGTTCGAACTCCGACCATATTGGGCCATCTATAGTATCAGGCAGACTCCCGGTGCATCTCCCTACCTTTGCGCATGTATCGTATCAATTCACTTAGAGTGGTGTGTTGGACCCCCTGCCACACATTTTTAGGGTGTATGACGTACAAGGTCAGATAGTAGAGATTCTTTTGCAGTTTCCACCTGTTGACCCTCCCGATGTACCGTCAATCGGTTTTTATCATTCACATTATGTACGTAAGAGTTATACAATACGTTGGTATATGATTCCATTATAAAAACTACATTTTTGTAAAACATATTGTCACATTATCAGTACTCGCTATATATGGACCATGATAGACGAATATTGGCTACATTTGAGTGTATGACATTGGAGTATACACAGTTGATGTACCAGTGTTTACATACACCTTTGGCACAGCAGCAGTCTCAGTACGAGGCCCAGATTGCGACCCTACAAACCCAGATACAGCAGCAGGGTCCTGGTGATGGATCACCTATGGCCGATGATTTTGATGACGCTCATGATGACAGTTCCGATGGGGCAGGTAGCGATGCTATGCCTATTGACTGATGGTTCATACAACGACACGGTTGTATGTTTTTGTTATGGCTGGCATGTTTTATATTACATGTGTTGTTGTTGATGATATGGTTGTATGTTTTTGTTATGACTGACGGTATGTTGATGATGACATTGTTATATGTTTTTGTATTACATGTCCTGTGTCATGGTTTGTATTACGGTACGTTGTTATGTCTGCCATGTTTTACATTACACGTTTTTTCGCATGGTTTGTATAACGGTACGTTGTTATGACAATACTGCATCTGTGGTGTTCTACATTTTCTAGTTTAAACAAATGGTATCATTTAAATAAACGTTATTGTTAATTTATATGAAAATCTTTATTAATAAATTAATTTCCTGATATCGTTTAATAATGATTTCCATAGAGACTACATTAAAATTTTAATTGGACATAACTAACAATCTATAACACGACCAGCAATTTTTGAACCAATTAAAATTTTATTTGAGCAATTTTAATGGATTTTGAATATTTAAAATGATTTGTTTTGAGAATTTAAAATTTAAAATTATTTAAATCGAAGTTAGAACGTATATAATTATTTTAATTATAAAACGAGCCTAAAATGGCGTGGTAGTTTGAAAATTCGATTTTAAATTTCAATTGTATGTATAGGGTTCAAAATAAATCGGACTTCAGTAAAACAAGAAATATTAGAATCTTTTTAATTATATCTTTCTAACGAATGCAAGAAATTGGAAATTCACTTTATAAATTGTTAGTTATGTTCAGTTTAAAATTTAAAATAGTCGCTATGGAATTTATATATATATATATATATATTTTTAATATAATACAACGTCCTTAAAAATAGCCATTTTCCAAAAGGTCTCCAAATTCGACGAAACTAGTTTTGTTAGGACCGTATTGTCAAAACATAGCTAGATTTATTTTTATGTAATTTTTAGAGTTAGTATGTGTCCCCAGTAAATTTGATTTGTTACTTAAACATTATCGAAAAGGCGCGGTAGTTCGTAATTTATGATTTGAATTTCAATTGGCTACATAGGATCCAATATAACTCCGAATTCTGTGAAACAATAAACTTTTGGATTTTGTTGATTTTATTTTTCATATAAAAGAGAAAGATCCAGATTTCGTGTTATAGGTTGTTAGTTATGTCCAATTCAAAATTTAAAATATTCTCTATGGAAATCGTTATTAAACGATAACATTTAATTAATTTATTAATCAAGATTTTCACATAATTTGATTCGATATAATTTTACATCGATTTTCAAACTCCTTGCGTTTTCAAATTGCTTCCATTATAAATAACCTATTACATACGGCAAATATATAATCAACTTTTAACCATTTTCTACGATACATAGGCAAAATGCAACTTACACCAAACTAGCACATACAAAGCCAACTAAAGTTTACACCCAAGTCATCTACAATCACATACCTCCTTCTCTTCTTCGCCTCATATCTCAAATTTCCGAGACTCGGTATACTCGCGTTGCATATCATCCATTTACGAAATATCATTAAACATGACTTCTTCTTCCTCCTTTCATCGTTTTACCTCAACAAGTTGATGAATTGCGTCAATCCTTTCTTGATGGTGAATGCCTCTGCGCTCGAGTGCGCTCAAATATATATCGTTAGACTCCTTTAGTAGTTTTCTGATTTCGCCTTCATTTGCTCCTTCAACTTGTGTTTTCTTTGCCGCCTTGGATCCTTCATGCCTAACATATCGGTCATCATTAAGGTTTACATCTTCTTCTAAACCAATAGCAACTCTTGTCCTGCGAATCTCTCGGACTAGAACTATCTCCAAATCTAGGAGCTTTCCCACGACTACTTCTTGATTGGACATCTTGGACTGTTTTTTGAAGTGAAGATTTCCATTTCACATGATTAAACAGTAGGTCATACACATGCATGAACTGATAGAAATGGGGCCCTTATTTACTATCTGGTTCATATATTAGTTTGAATAACTTGTTTGCGGCAAGTCTCTGCATTAATAATATGAAGCTTTTACTACAACTCTAACACGTAGAGTACAAAAAATGAGATTTAAACAATTATTACCATATGAGTTTCACTTCCAAATCCGCTTGGGTTACTCTGCTTCAGCTTGAACATCAGTGAATCAAAACATGAGTTTGACGATTAATTTTACAATACGACCTTTGATGGAAACTACACTTCTATTCCGATCCATGTTCTTCCTGTTGTATGCATTAGTGATTCTACCCCCAAAATGTTTCACCACTTTGATCGGCACTACGGACAGGATCAAGCGAAAGTGAGCAGTATATGTAGCTAAGATCATAGTCTTTAGTAGCACTCCAACTTGAAGTAGTTAGCACTCCATCAAACGGTTGGCCTAGATCTTGTAAATCAAAAGATTCGAAGCAATTTTTGCGGCGTCGACATCAAAATCAGTAATCATTTTTTTAATAAGTTTAGATGTTGTAGAAGATGGATTGATGTGGAAGAAAGTAGAGGAGTGATGTATTTGTAGGGTTTGAAAAATATAACCATTACTAAATTAAGCCGTTGAAAATATAGCGGTTGACCTCCTGGCTTTTGTTCAACATGCGCTAGGAATAATAAAGTTGTTGGCCTTTACGCGCTTGTTGAACAAGTGCTTTACTCTATGTGCTTGTAAAACAAGCGCATTGGCAATTGACACATTCCGGAACTTTACACCTGGATTCCATAACATAGCGCAAATCCTACACGCCGTTGGAGGCGAAAACGAATATGGATATCAGATTTCCTGATATCCATTACTTTCATGGATTTTCCCTTAAAAGCAAAGAACTGCATGAAGAATTCTATGGTTAGATGTTCCCAAGATTTAACTAAGTTCGGTAGATAGCTCTCGAACCATTTTAAGGAAGGTTAACTGAAAGTAGCTGGTCTCATTTAAAGATCGAAAAGCTTGTATTGGAATATCAAATAAGGTAATGTGATCTTCAGGGTCAGATGTTTCGTCATGCGAAAGTTTCGAGATCCTAAACCCTAGAGGTATAGGGACACTTATGATTTCCTGAGAAAAAGGTTTAAAATTTTGAAGCTTCATTTCGGCCCCATGGCTAGAACGATCTTCCAAAGATTTTGTACTTGTTCCGATAGTTTCATTAATAGGGCCTCCATGTCTTGATCCGCTCCGAGTCATTAGGTATCAACTTCAATGTCGTGATTCTCCATAGTTAATTACCTCTCAAAAAGTTATATACCTGCAGCCTTTCACGGTATAGATACTTCCTTAGTCATTGTAAGCTTAGCGTTCTAGGCTTTGTTGCCTATTGGCAATTTCCCTGGGTTTCGACTTAGGATTAAAGGATTGTCGTCCTCCTTGAGTACTACTGAAATCTTCTTCTCTAACTAAATGAAGGTGTTCTTACCTTTAGTTTGATAGTTATCTAATATTTATGTCGTGTCAAAGATAAACTTTAGTATCATTTTCCGAAAACTCGCATTCAGAGAGAACTAGAGTAGTTATTTCTTCGATGATCATTTGATTAACTTAGTCTACTTGGTTTCCATCATTTATAGATAGATCTTTGATTCCTTGTCATAAATTGAAAAGCAAGGAGTTTTGCAAAAGGATGACTCTGGCTTCATTGTTAACCAAAGGCTATTAGTTGTTGGACCACTAAAAGAAAATAGAATAAAGTGAAGGTCCGAGCCGGTCCCCTTGCAACCCAAAAAATATTGGCAAGATTTTTCGTCTAATAAACATTGCAGGGCTTTCGAAAGGGAGTAAAGAAATTAAGAGAATGTTGAAAGTAAGGACATGGTGCTATAAGGTAAAATGACACAAGATTTATAGCAGTTTGAAACCGAGATCCGTACATCTGCTTTGAAGATTCTTGTTCTTATTTTATTCCTTAAGTCGAATTTCAAGTGCATCTTCCATTAGACCTGCATTAATGATCTTTTGATTAGCGCATTCTAAAACTAATATTAAACGATATTATGACATCATAAAATCTATGATAATCCCTTTTTCAGTAGTATGGTGCCCTATATTTGTAGCATATTTAAGGTTCTTTTACTCGTGTGAAGACTTCCTTTCGGATTGATGACTCGTCTTGCTATAAGTGGCATGGATTTAAACAACTACCTTCGTCATCTTGCTTCGATTTGATCCTTCAAATTTTGCTTTGTCTTAGATAAGTAAAGCTCTCGAACTTTATTGATGCTTCAACTCATGTTCTCATACTACCACATTTCAGATACTGCATCTAGTGTTTATGCTTTTACGGGAAACTAAATGACGGGTTTGGAATTACAAGCCGATGAACTTTTCTTCTCGAATATCTACAAGTGAAAATTTAGGATGCGTCCTTATTTTTAAATGTAAGTTTCCTCCTTCGAATTCAACACAAGAAATGTAGTCTTTATAATTTATATCATTTATTTTGTTCAAATGTATGTGGTAGGGAAAAATTAAATTGTAATATTAGAAACATAATATCTTTCAGTACACTTATAGGGTTTTAATTTCGTATTCAATATTAAATCACAAATTTTATAATCTTTCTATTAATAACCGTATGTCATGTATTTTTTTTTTCTTCTCGAAGATAAATATTTACCTATTAAATTTGCCCTACAAATCAAAATGTAATAACCTTACTTTTTAGCTCTCGAAAATCAACACTAATACATCTTCTGTATTCATATATCTTAAACCAAGTGCTAGAAAGACTGATAGTTAGGGGAAAAGAAAGGAAACAGAAGAATAGAAGATACGGAACAAAATCTCACAACGGAACGAAAAATCTATAATATAAACAAAACTCTTTACAAAAAGAGAAAACTTTTAATATACATACATCAATCAGAGTGCACAATGAATCAACCTGGACAGTTATAATAACCTATCCTTACAATTGCTGATACACTCAACAACACATACAGCGGAACAAATAAAATAATATAAGCATACGACTTTGCACCAACTCCTCTTTTGAAGGTACAAAGTAATCCAAGTCCAATTTGGAAAGTATATTCAGTTTGAGCCGAGCATTATAATAAAATAATACCTGGATCAAGCTCGGCAACCGCGTGAGATAACTCAACATATAAGTAACATATATCAATATAATTTGAGGCCATACGCATGTCCATATCTGTTATCCCATCAATAACATCCAACCATTTATTAAGAGAAATATAGTTGTATAATAGATAATCTCTAGGGTATAGAATATAAATTAAATCAAATAGATGGAAATTAAATCAAATAGATGGAATGGTTGCATATGATAATTATTAAGTATACAAACAAAAATGAGAACGCATGTTCTCTTATTGCATTTTTCCAGGGAGATCTCTCCATATGAATCTGAACTCCATGTATAAGGATCAGAAACCACCTTCCGAGCATTATATATCTCTAGATAAAATATACCATAAGGTAAACATGACTGACCCACGCAGGAAACGCCGATGTGCACTACATGGAACCAAACGTATAACAAACTCCCCTGCAACATCTATAAGCACTCTATACATGGAGTCAATATATCATGTCGTGGGTTAGCTAAACCTCATATCATTCATCCTAAACTGTCTTTTTCCATGTCCGATGTCGAGATTTCGTTCGGCATCTTTCATACGAGTCTCCATCACTCGAACAAGACAATAATTCATGGGTTGGATCACATAACTTAATAGATCTCGGAATCACACATAGATTCCTCAACAGATCTCATAATGACACATGGATTCCAATACATTAATAGATCTTAGAATCGCACATATATTTCTCAATAGATCTCAGAATAACTACATGTGTTTGAGCATCTGAATAAATATTGAATCACCACACAGACTTTAATTCACAACCGCTTCCAAAACATAGAACCCGTATACAAGTTTTGAAATGGTTTTTGAAAAGTATAACACTTACCAATCCCGGTCTCCTCAAAACCAATCGCTACATTTAAGTTCAAGTTCTATAGTCGATTAACCGACTACAATTCACACAATTGACTACTGTATATGAAAAACGGTCACACTTAATTTTCGTAACAGATGATTAAGCACCCAAAATACTATCAAGTAATGAAGCATGATTAGCAGTTCAATTACTATCAATCACATAGTGTAACGACCGCCCACAACGCCTACACTTTACGAGGAAAATAGTGCTCTGAAAGACATGCCAGGCAGCTGGGACAATGATCGGGGTAAGAGAACACAAGAGGAACCTGTCGTATAACTCACAATGCAAAGATAAAATATAGTAGAACATATACAACATGATATAATGGTGAAGCATATCCGAGCATAAACCTGAACTTTCACAACAACTAAAAAGAAAATCCATACACCCTTGAATTACAACATAAGTGTCTATACAAATTTGCCTCACTACAACACTCAGAGAAAACACCAATAATAACAGTGGAAACATCCAATACTAGATAGTAGAAAATAGTACACCAGCCTCCTTCTCGTCGTCGCACACAACATCGCCCTCACCAGGATATCGCCTGTCACCTGCTATTCAATATGCCCATCCACAACTGGATGAATAGCCCAAGTAAATAAGAGGGAAGCATAAAACCTTGATTTATACAACAGTCTTGGTGAACAATGAAAAAACTATCTAACATCATCAATAAAGTATATGAGAGTGGGCAGATTAACCATCCAACCTACCCAAAACACAAGAGAAAAACCCAAACCCATCTTCCCCACATCCGACAGTGATAGCCTTTACAAACAAGCATTTGAAAATGACAGTACATTCATGGCAATCAAAAGCAACCAGACAATGGCAATCATAGCAACTAGTTATATCTCATGTGAACCATCCTAATCGAGATCAACATCCCTCAAGCACAAGCCCCGGAGGCCTAAACCAACATCAGACAAGCACCCAAGAAACTTCTCCTTCGATGTCAGACAACTTACGTGAGATGGCACAAGCAAAACAACCAAAAATAATGACCTTGGCTTCCACCACTTATCCTGCTTCGAAACCATCGTTAATCGTATGACGACCAACCTTGCCATATGTCAAGGGCTAATGGTAACCCCATTTCTATCAAAAACTCCATACGCCTTTCCACGATATGTACCCAGGCTTTTCAACGATACCCAGGGTACTCGACTAGCAACCTTCTAGTCTTTTAGGTGCTCCTATTATACCCTTGCTTTGAGCCCGCTAGAACCTACGACAACGATAATCTCTCAGCCTTCAATATCTCTTAATCATCCAACCTGATGACTATTTATAGCTCAAACAACCTTCTCGAGCAACCATTATCCATGCACTCACCACCTTGAGTCATCTTCACAATCGCTATATTTCGACGATCAATGAACACATCACATCACTTCGAACATTCCCGTTTGAATTCACTTCGAAGTCACATCATAGTCGACCTAAAAATATACACTATTTGGTCGATATTCCTTTTAATAGCATTTCCAAATTTCACGCTACGAAAAACTAACCACAACGTTTAATCTCTATTCACAAGATTTACAAATAATGTCTGTTCTCTTTAGGTCGTTCTGCAACCTAACATCCTTGATCATTCCCCGATCTAACAACAACAATCCCACAGCCAACCTAACCCTGTGCCACGATCTAACCTCCTTAGGTCGTTCAACGGTCTAACTCCAGAACTAGCCTCCATGACCTAGCTCCCACAACCTTATCTACTCCTTGTCGACCCGCCTCCATCAGAGAATCCAATGACCTGGTGAACTTCCCCATCTAGCGACCTAACTAAGCTTCACTTGGATCTATGTTCTGCCATGTCACCACCTTACAACAACCTGAAGCTGCCAATGCTACCAACCACCTGATATCTTCTTGGACGATCCAATGTTAACCAAGCAAGAAAGACCCGAAGCTTTAACATCTCCATGATCGAATGGTCCAAGCAGCTCCAATGACCCCAAGCATCACCAACGACCTGAAAACATTTCTTGGAGAACAAGACATGGTCCGACCTATGAAAAATGACCCGACTCCAGATCTGACTAAAATAGCTCCAATCTTGACCAAATCATTATCGAACAACAATGTCGATGCAACCAATTCATTCAATTCAACCATAAACACTTTATGAAATCATCAACAACATCAAAATGACAATTATTCATAAAGAGTCATATAAAGTTCACCAAAATCATGATAAATGAAAGATTAAACTAACATAATGGATCTAACTTGCATAAACATGTGAATTATCATAGAAAATTACCAGTTTTAAGTTGCTAGATTAAATACTATGGTGATTCAAATGAAAATATATTTACCATGACACATATCTAGGTGAAACAACAAGTAAGAGCTGAAAACAAGTACAAACAACCCATATACTTGATTGAATCTGTGCGAGATATGGTTATCACTCACCAATTCTTCGAATTAACTCGAAATCACTCAATTCACAATTCGAACAGCAAAGAATGAACCTCAACCTCTCGATTAGATGAAATCCCTCTTCACTTGATGTATATCTAGCTTCAATTGAGGTAGATCTTCATTCCTCTTCCTTAGATCCAGATTTTAATGGTGGAAAGGTGTATTTGATTGAGCAAGGAGGATTACGAGCTCAACCAAATGAGACAATGAAGAAAGCAAACTATTCTCCATACCTCTAACCCCCTATTTATAGCCTCCAACCAGCCCACTAATGGGCCTCCTCAAATCATCCCATTAACGGCTCACAAAACCTGAACAGAAAATTGTAAAACCTTAAAACAACAATTCCTACTAAACCGCTGAACCAAATCTTTATTGTGACCACTCTACAGAATTGGCAACACCATTTCATTTCCAATAAAATCGATTTTATCACTTGATTCGATCCCGGTCAAAAGTTATGCCCTATACAAAACTGACAGGGGTAAAATGGTCATAAATAAAATTGGTAAAAATTATGGACATATCTCACATCCCCATAAACAACATATCAAAATATGAGTATGATCCAACCCTCAGGGAATTAAATAAAAATATTTTACGATCCTACGATACGTAAAATGTGGGATGTTACATTCTTTCCCCCTTTAGGAATTTCGCCCCCGGAATCCCAACAACCATAAGCAACCAAAACAATTCTGCATGCCTATCATCCATAAGCAGCCAATTTACTATGCAAACTATCATCCATCAAGTCATGTATCCATAGCCTTATCTTAGCACGCAGAATTCTAACAAAAACAACAACAGTATAAGTTACAACGGGATAAGAATGATACGACACTTATTGGTCATACCGACGAAGAGTTCTGGATGGGTCGTCTTCATACTCTCTTCTGTCTCCTACGTACAATCGTTGTCATCCTCACTCCATTGTACCTTGACCAACTTAACTATCCTCTTCCTAAGTTATATCGTGTCATTCCCCATGAAGCAGCTTACGAGGTTACGTAACTACGGTCTCGACTTCTTGGTCTTCATACTGTTCTAGAGATACCACCACATTCGAATCATGCACACCATTCCGTAGAAACGACACATGGAAAATATTATGGCACTTGATATCTTCTTGGGTAACTCCAACCTATTTGCGAGCTTTCCAATTCGCTCGATTATCAGAAACAGTCCAACAAACCTTGGAGCTACTTTCCTTTGCTTCTGAACCAAGCAACATGCTTCATTGAGCAATCTTTATGAAAACCATATCGCCAATGTTGAATTCCAAATCCTTTCGATATTTATCTGCATAACTCTTTTGATGATTGTGGGTTGCCTTCATTCATTTTCTAATGATCTCGATACCATTCGTTGTTTCACTAATCATCTCTAACCCAAGTATCAACTTATCTCCATTTTCTAACCAACAGGTCAGAGAATTACATAGTCTAATATACAAGCTTCATATGGTGCCATTCCAATGCTTGGCAGGTAACTATTATTATATTGAACTCAACTAGATGTAGATAGTCCTCTCATGATCCTCCGAAGTCAAATACACAAGCTCTTAAGAGATCTTCCAAAACCCGGTTAACTCTTTTGGTTTGACCATCTGTCTAGGGATGATAAGCCCTACTCTAACACAACTACGTTCCCAAAGTCTCTTGTAAACTCTTCCAAAATCCACTCGTGAACAATGGATCTCGATCACTCACTATGCTTTTCAGGATATCATGGAATCAACTATCCATTTTATATAAAGCTCAGCCAAGTTTGATGGTTGTCCTAGTCGATTTGACAGGAATAAATCTTGCACTTTTGGTCAAACGATCTACGATGACCCAAATTTCTACGTCTCCTACACTGGTTTTAGGTAGTCCGTCGATAAAATCCATCGATATCTGCTCCCACTTCCACGTAGGAACTTCCAATGGCTGAACCAATCCACTCGGCTTCTTCTGTTCAGCTTTCACCAACTAACAGTTTACACTTGGAAGCAAATTTTCCGACATCCCTCTTCATACCTTCCCAATAGTAAGATCGTTTCATGTCCTGATACATCCTATTACCACCAGGATAAATTGTCAACTTCGAGTGATGACATTCCCTTAGAACCTCATCTCTCAATCCATCAATAACAGGAACAACCAGTCGTCCTTGCTTTCGAAGCAAACCTTCTCGATCGACCTCGAACTCTTTATTCTTTGGTTCCAACATCTGGATAATCTCGACGAGCTTTGCATCATGCTTTTGGCTCTCAACAATCCTTTTGATGAGAGTAGGTCTTATCGATTAGCTTGCCAACATTTCAGGTTCTTACTCACACCGTTGTCTGAAATCAAATCCTGCCAAATACTCGAGGTGCTTCCGTCTCGAAAAAATTGCTCCCAAACGTGCATGTCTTCAAATAAACGCATCCGCCACTGCGTTACCTCTACTAGGAGTATAGGATATACCAAATCATACAATGCCAGAAACTCTAGCCACCTTTGTTGCCGATGATTCAAATCCTTTTGGGAGAAAAGGTACTTCAACGACTTGTGATCCGTAAACAACTCGAATCGAATTCCCAAAAGGTAATGTCTCCACATCTTCAGTGCAAGCACGATCGCTGCCAACTCTAAGTCATGAATTGGGTAATTCCTTTCATGCGGCTTCAGCTGTCAACTTGCGTCAGCAACAACCTTATCTTTCTGCATCAGCACTGCTCCAAGTCTAGTACCGCATGCATCGATATATACCATCATCTCTTCATTCCCACTCGGAATGGTCAAAACAGGAGCACTCGTCAGTCTCTCTTTCAGGATTCCAAAATCTTTCTCACACTTCACATCCCATGTGAACACTTGATTCCTCTTCGTCAATCATATTAATAATGCAGCTATCTTAGAGGAATCCTTTATAAGACGGTGATAATATCCCACCAAACCAAGGAAACTTCTCACGTCCGTCGCATTCTTGGGTCTATCCCAGTGCTGGATTGCTGCCACTTTAGCGGGGTCAATCGTTATCCCATATCCAGAAACAACATGGCCTAAGAACCTCATTTCGCTCTTCCAGAAGTGACACTTTGAAAACTTAGCTCTCAGCTGAAGCGTTATTAAGATTTCCAAAACAACTCGCAACTTCGTCGTATGCATTTCTTCATTCCTGAAGTAAACTAGAATATCATCCACGAACACAAGTACGAACTTGTTCAACTAATCTTTGAAAACCTTATTCATAAGATCTATAAAATATGTCGGTGCGTTAGTCAACCCAAATGGCTTCACCAACCATTCGAAGAAACCGGATGGTATCCTAAAAGCAATCTTTGGCACACTATCCTTTGCCACTCTCAAGTAGTGGAATCTCATTGCCAAATCCATATGAGAAAACACTTTGGCCTCGTGAAGATGATCGAAAAATATCATGTATTCTTGGCGATGAATACTTGTTCTTCTTAGTCACGTTGTTCATCTCACGATAGTCCACACACAATTTCAACGAGCCATCCTCCTTGGTTGCAAACACAACTGGTGCACCCCATTCGGACACAGTTCTCCGAATGAATCCTCTTCCCAAATGTCACGAATTTGCACTTTTAACTCTCGTTGTTCCTTAGGTGTCGTCCTCCTAAGAGGCATTACTATAGGTCTTGCACCATCGACCAAATCGATTTTGAACTCGGTCTCATGATGCGGCGGCAACACTTTGACCTCGTCAAAGACATCCTCAGACTCATTATTGATCAGCACTGATGACAAGTCTTCTTGTGGAATCACAAGCAAATAAAAAAAGCTCACGAACACACGATCTTCGGGCTTACATCGAATCAAAATCTTTCTCCCTCCCGCATCCCGGACTCTCACCTCAAGCTTCTCGCAATTTACTCTTGCCGCATACCTCTTGAGCCAGTCCACAACCAAGTTAATCCCAAATCTAGCGAAGTTCAAAACAAAGCAGTCACACACAAATGAGTAACTAAGACTCGATAACACAAGATTACGACAAAGCATAATTACGACAAAGCATACAAAGGCTGGATGAACCCTCAGCTGGATTTGTCACAACCAAAGGTCTATCACAAATCTCGGGTTCCTAACCCAAGTAGTACACAAGCTCATTACAAATGAAAGAATGCGATGCTCCAGTATCGAACAACACATGAACTGAAACACCTCTAACGGAAAGAATACCTTAGACGATGACACCCTTCCCCTTCTCCTCTGCAGTAGGAGGCCTCAAAGAAGATGGAACGGCTTCCATAGCATAAGCCTTCACTATCTGCTTCCCTTTCAATAGCTTCGGACAATCCTTCTTATGGTGCTCAGGTTTTCCACACTTGAAGCACTTCTTCTTAGCTTTAGGATTCTTACATTCGTTGGAGTAATGCCCCTTCTGTTGGCAGTTAAAGAAAACCACCTCACTCTTATGTTTATTCTTTCCATCCTTCCCTTTTTGTTGTTGCTGCTTTCTTTTCTTATGTTGTTACCACCCTTTTGTGGTTTCGTAGCTTCCTTGGCCGCAACAACAACAGCTTCTTTTTTAGGAAACAAGCTTTCATGTCTCATAGCTTTCTCCACTATTTTCTCATACGGTTATTCGAGATGATCAACCAATGGCCTCCCAATATAGGTATCCAAACCCATTACCGACTTCTTGTTCTTATGATAAGGAGAGTCAATATACGAATGAGCATACTTGGACAAGACCTCAAAATCAAAAACATATTCAGGCACTGATCGACCATTCTATTTCAGCTCCACAAACTTCTTGAACAAAACATACTTTTGAGCTATAAAGATAAAATTCGTCTCAAACTTAACCTGGAATGGATCCTATGTGATCTCATCTTCCGGAGTCTCCAAAATGACAGAGTTCCACCAATCCATGGCTCTGCTCTATAGCTGCTTTGATGGAAGCTTTCTTTTGGTTGCATCATCGATTCCCAAATCTCCAAAGATCCTAATGCAAGTATCAAGCCACCCTTGGATCTCTTCAATCGGTTTTGTCCCTTTAAACTACTTCCCTTTTAGAGTGGTGAAGTCTTTGCACAGCTTTGCGAAATCCACTGCCCAAAGAACCTGCACTCGAACTCCGACATCTACCACGACTGTCTCCTGAGCGGGTACCCTCCTCATGATCACTGCCATCATGGCCTCCAACAAAGTTGGGTAGTCTGGTATACCGCCATTACCCCATATAGGAACAATATCCTCCCTAACAGCATGTCTCGATGGTCGACGACACATTCTAAATCTATAAAATAGAATGATTGGCCAATTCCGAGAAAAACTACAAATGGAGTGTAAACGCTGTTATCTATACACTCATATACATCCATCAAAAAATCTACAAATACGTCTCTCTTACATAATTAAGTCCTTGAACTTTAGCTAAAATCGATAACCAGTGCTTTGATACCTAATGTGACGACCACCCACAACTCCTACACTTAACAAGGAAAATAGTGCGCTGAAAGACGTGCCAGGCAGTTGGGGACGATCATCGGGGTAAGATAACACAAGCGGAACATGTTGTATAACTCACAATGCAAGGATAAAATATAATAGAACATATACAACATGCTATAGTAGTGAAGCATATCTGAGCAGAAATTTGAACTTTCACAACAACTAGAAAGAATATCCATACACCCTTGGATTACAACATAAGTGTCTGTACAAATTTGCCTCACTACAACACTCAGAGAAAACACCAATCATAAAAGCGAAAACATCCAATACTAGATAGTAGAAAATAGTACGCCAGCCTCATGCTCATCATCGCACAACAACATCGTCCTTACCAAGATATCACCTGACACCTGCTACTCAGTCTGCCCATCCACAACCGGGTGAATAACCCAAGGTAATAAGAGGGAAACATAAAACCTTGAGTAAGACAACAGCCTTAGTGAACAATAAAACAACTATCTAACATCATCAATAAAGTATATGAGAGTAAGCTGATTAACAAACGAATCTACCTAAAACACCAGAGAAGAACCCAAACCCGTCTTCCCTACATCCGACAGTGACAGCCTTTACAAACAAGCATTTGAAAACAATAATACATTCATGGCAATCAAAAGAAACCAGACAATGGCAATCATAGCAACTAGTTATATCTCACGTAAACCATCCTAATCGAGATCAACATCCCTCAAGAACAAGCCCCAAATGCCAAAACCAACATTAGACAAACACCCAAGAAACATCTCCTTCAACGTCAGACAACTTACGTGAGACGGCGCAAGCAAAACAACCAAAAACAATGACCCTGGCTATCATTGCCTATCCTGCTTCGAAACAATCGCTAATCGTATGACGACCAACCTTGTCGTATGTCAAAGGGCTAATGGTAACCCCGGTTCTAGCAAAAATTCATACGCTTTTCCACAATACGTATCTGGGCCTTTCAACAGTACCCAGGTTAGTCGACCAGCAACCTTCTAGTCTTTTAGGTACCCCTATTATACCCTTACTATGAGCCCGCTAGAACCTATGACAACGATAATCTCTTTGCCTTCATTATCCTTTAGCCATCCAACCTGATGACTATTCATAGCTCAAACAACCTTCTCAAGCAACCATTATCCACGAACTCACCACCTTAAGTCGTCTTCACATTCGCTGCATTTCAACGAACAATGAACACATCACATCACTCCGAACATTCCCGCTTGAATTCACTTCGAAGTCAAATCATAATCGGCCCAAAAATATACACCATTTTGTCGATATTCCTTTGCATAGAATTCCCATAGTTCCTGCAATGAAAGACAAACCACAATGTTTAATCTCTATTCAAAACATTTACAAACGCTGTCTTTTCTCTTTAGGTCGTTCGGCGACCTACCCTACATTATTCCCCGACCTAACAACAACAATCCTAAAGTCAACCTAACATTAGATACGGCCTAACCCTCTGCCATGATTTGACCTCCTTAGGTCATTCAACAGTCTAACTCCAGAACTAGCCTCCACGAACTAGCTCCACAGCCCGATCTACTCCGTGTCGACCTGCCCCCATCAGAGAATCCAATGACCTGATGAACTTCCCCATCCAGCGACCTAACTAAGCTTCACTTGGATTTACTTTCTTCCCCGTCACCACCTTACCACGACCTGAAGCTGCCTATGCTACCAATGACCTGATATCTTCTTGGACGATCCAATGTCAACCAAGCATGAACGACTCGAAGCCTCAACATCTGCATGCTTGAAAGGTCCAAGCAGCTCCAACGACCCAAGCATCACCAACAACCTGAAGCCATTTCTTGGAGAACATGACAAGGCCCAACCTATGAAAAACGACCCGACTCCAGATCTGACCAAAAAGCTCCAATCTTGACCAAATCATTATCGAACAACAACGTCGATGCAACCAATTCATCTATAAACACTTTATGAAATCATCAACAACATCAAAATGACAATTATTCATAAATAGTCGTATAAAGTTCACCAAAATCATGATAAATGAAAGATTAAACTAACAGAATGGATCTAACTTGCATAAACATGTGAATTATCATAGAAATTACCGTTTTAAGTTGCTTGATTAAATACTATGGTGATTCAAAACATACTTACCATGATACATATCTAGATGAAAACAACATGTAAGTGATGAAAACAAGTACAAACAACCCATATACTATATTAAATATGTGTGAGAGATGCTTATCACTCACCAATTCTACGAAATAACTCGAAATCACTCAATTCTCAATCCAAACAGCTAAGAATGAACCTCAAACCTCTTGATTTAATGAAATATCTCTTCACTTGACATAGATCTAGCTTTGATTGATGTAGGTCTTCAATCTTCTTCCTTAGATCTAGATTTTAATGGAAGAAAGGTGTATTTGATTGAGCAAGGAGGATTACGTGCTCAGCCAAATGTGAGAATGAAGAAAGTAAACTATTCTCCATACCTCTAACCCCCTATTTATAGCCTCCCACCAGCCCACTAATGGGCCTCCTCAGATCATCCCATCAATGGCTCACAAAACCTGAACAGAAAATTGTGAAACCTTAAAACAACAATTCCTCCTAAACCGCTGAACCAAATCTTTATTGTGACCACTCTACGGAATTGGAAACATCATTTCATTTCCAATGAAATCGAATTTAGCACCTGATTCTATCCCAGTCAAAAGTTATTCCCTTTACAAAACTGACAGGGGAAAAATGATCACAAATAAAATTGGTAAAAGTTATGGACTTATCTCACATCCCCATAAACAACATATCAAATATGAGAATGATCCAACCCTCAGGGAATGAAATAAAAATATTTTACGATCCTCCGATACGTAAAACGCGGGATGTTCCATTCTTTCCCCCTTTAGGAATTTTTCCCCCAGAATCCCAACAACCATAAGCAACCAAAACAATTATGCATGCCTATAATCCATAAGCAGCCAATTTACTATCCAAACTAGCATCCATCAAGTCATGCATGCATAGCCTTATCCTAGCATGCAGAATTCTAATAACAACAATAGTACAAGTTACAATGGAATAAGAATGACACGACACTTATGGGTCATACCGACGAAGAGTTCTGGATGGGTCATCTTCATACTCTCTTCCATCTCCTACGTACAATCGTCATCATCCTAACTCCATTGTACCTTGATCTACTTAACCGACTTCTTCCTAAATTGTTCCGTGTCATTCCCCATAATGCGAAGCAGCTTACAAGGTTTTGTAACTACGGTCTCGACTTCTAGGTCTTCATACCGCCCTAGAGATACCACAACATTCGAATATGCACACACTTCCATAGAAATGACACATGGAAAACATTATGGCACTTGAAATCTTCTCGGGTAATTCCAACCTATATGCGAGCTTTCCAATTCGCTCGATTATCGAAAATGGTCCAACCAACCTTGGAGCTAACTTTACTTTGCTTCCGAACCGAACAACGTGTTCAATAGTGCAATCTTTATGAAAACCATATCGCCAATGTCGAATTCCAAATCCTTTCGACGTTTATCGGCATAACTCTTCTGACGATCTTGGGCTTCCTTCATTCGTTTCCAAATGATCTTGATATAATTCGAGGTTTCTCTAATCATCTCTGATCCAAGTATCAAATTGTCTCCAGTTTCTAACCAGCATGCCAGAGAATTACACAGTCTACCATACAACGCTTTATATGGTATCATCCCAATACTCGACTGGTTGCTATTGTTAAACACAAACCCAAATAGATGTAGATAGTCTTCTCATGATCCTCCGAAGTCCAATACACAAGCTCTTAGGGGATCTTCGAAAACTCGGTTAACTCTTTCGGTTTGACCATCAATCTGGGGATGATAATCCGTACTCTAACACAACTCGGTTCCCAAAGTCTCTTGCAAACTCTTTCAAAATCCACTCGTGAACAATGGATTTCGATCGCTCAATATTCTCATTGGGATACCATGGAATCAAACTATCTATTTTATATATAGCTCAGCCAACTTTGATGTTGTCCTAGTCGATTTAACAGGAATAAACCTTGCACTTTTGGTCAAACGATCTACGATGACTCAAATTTCTTCGTTTCCTACCCTGGTTCTAGGTAGTCCATCGATAAAATCCATCGATATCAGCTCCCACTTCCGTGTCGAAACTTCCACTGGTAAAAGCAATCCACTCGGCTTCTTCTATTCAGCTTTCATCAACTGATGGTTTATACACTTGGAAACAAATTTTCTAACATCCCTCTTCATACCTTCCCAGTAGTAAGATCGTTTCATGTCCTGATACATCTTATTACCATCAGGATGAATTGTCAACTTCAAGTGATGACATTCCTTTAGAACCTCATCCCTCAATTCATCAATATCAGGAACAACCAGTCGTTATTGCTTTCGAAGCCAACCTTCCTGATCGACCTCGAACTCTTTATTCTCTTGTTCTGACTTCTGGATAATCTCGACAAGTTTTGCATCATGCTTTTGGCACTCGCCAATCCTTTCAATGAAAGTAGGTCTTATCGATAAGCTTGCCAACATTTTAGGTTCCAACTCACACCATGGTTTGAAATCAAATCCTGCTAAATACTCGAGGTGCTTCCATTCCGAAAAAATCGCTCCTAAACTCGCATGTCTTTGAATCAACGCATCCGCCGCTGCGTTACCTTTACCAGGAGTATAGTCTATACAAAATCATACAATGCCAAAAAATCTAACCACCTTTGTTGCGGAAGATTCAAATACTTTGGGAGGAAGGTACTTCGACGATTTATGATCCATAAACAACTCGAATCGAACTCCTAATAGGTAATTTATCCACATCTTTAGAGCAAATGCGATCCCTGCCAACTCTAAGTCATGAGTTGAGTAATTCCTTTCATGCGGCTTCAGCTGTCGACTTGCGTCAGCCACAATCTTATCCTTCTGCATCAGCACTGCTCCAAGTCGAGTACCGCATGCATCAGTGTATACCGCCATTCTCTTCATTCCCACTCGGAATGGTCAAAATAGGAGCACTCGTCAGTCTCTCTTTAAGGATTCCAAAAGCTTGCTCACACTTCGCATCCCATGTGAACACTTGATTCCTCTTCGCCAATCGTGTTAATGATGCAGCTAACGAAACTTCTCACGTCCTTCACGTTCTTGGGTTTATCCTAGTCCTGGATTGCTACCACTTTAGTGGGGTCAACCGTCACCCCATTTCCAGAGACAACATGGCCTAAGAACCTCACTTCGCTCTTTCAGAAGTGACACTTCAAAAACTTAGCTCTCAATTGATGCTTTCGCAAGATTACCTAAACAACTCGCAAGAGCGTCTTATGCTCTTCCTGATTCCAGAAGTAAACCATAATATCATCCATGAACACAAGCACGAACTTGTTCAACTGATCTCTGAAAACCCTATTCATAAGATCCACAAAATATGTTGGTGCGTTAGTCAACCCAAATGGCATCACCAACCATTCGAAGAAACTAGATGGTGTCCTAAAAGCAGTCTTTGGCACACTATCCTTTGCCACTCCCAACTGGTGGAATCCCATTGCCAAATCCACCTTAGAAAACACTTTGGCCTCGTGAAGATGATCGAACAAATCATCTATTCTTGGCGATGGATACTTGTTCTTCTTAGTCACCTTTTTAAGCTCATGATAGTCCACACACAATCTCAACGAGCCATCCTCCTTTGTTGCAAACACAACTGGTCGACCCCATTCGGATACACTTCTCCGAATGAATCATTTTCCCAAAAGTCATGAATTTGCACTTCTAACTATAGTTGTTACTAAGGCGCCATCCGCCTAAGAGGCATTACTATAGGTCTAGCACCCTCGACCAAATTGATTTTGAACTCAATCTCACAATGCGGCAGCAACCCTTTGACCTCGTGAAAGAAATCCTCAAACTCATTATCGATTAGCACCGATGACAAGTCTTCCTGTGGAATCAGACGCGAATATAAAAAGCTCATGAACATAACATGCTATAATAGTAAAGCATATCCCACAAGAAACTTGAACTTTCACAACAACTAGAAAGAATATCCATACACCCTTGGATTACAACACAAGTGTCTGTACGAATTTGCTTCACTACAACACTCAAAGAAAACACCAATCATAACAGTAGAAACATCCAATACTAGATAGTAGAAAATAGTATGCCAACCTCCTGCTCGTCATCGCACAACAACATCGTCCTCAACAAGATATCACCCGTCACTGCTACTTAGTCTTCCCATCCACAACCGGATGAATATCACAAGGTAATAAGAGGAAAACATAAAACCTTGAGTTAGACGACAACCTTAGTGAACGATAAACAACTATCTTAACATCATCAATAAAGTATATGAGAGTAGGCAGATTAACAAACCAATCTACCCAAAACACTAGAAAAGAACCCAAATGTGTCTTCCCCACATCCGATAGGTATAGCCTTTACAAACAAGCATTTGAAAACAATAGTACATTCATGGCAGTCAAAAGCAACCAGACAATGACAATCATAGCAACTAGTTATATCTCACGTAAACCATCCTATTCGAGATCAACTTCCCTCAAGCACAAACCCCGAATGCTTGAACCAACATGAAAAAAGCACCCAAGAAACATCTCCTTCGACGTCAGACAACTTACGTGAGACAGCGCAAGCAAAACAACCAAAAACAATGACCCTGGCTATCACTGCCTATCCTGCTTCGAAACCATCGTTAATCATATGACGACCAACCTTGTCATATGTCAAGAGCTAATGGTAACCCCGGTTCTAGCAAAAACTCCATACGCCTTTCCATAATACGTATCTAGGCCTTTCAACGATACCCAGGGTACTCGACCAGCAACCTTCCAGTCTTTTAGGTACCTCTATTATACCCTTGCTTTGAGCCCTCTAAAACCTACGACAAAGAAAATCTCTCAGCCTTAAATATCTCTTAGCCATCCAACATGTTGAATATTTATATCTCAAGCAACCTTCTCGAGCAACCATTATCCACGAACTCACCTCCTTGAGTCGTCTTCACATTCGCTGCATTTCGACAATCAACGAACACATCACATCACTTCGAACATTCCCGCTTGAATTCACTTCGAAGTCACATCATAGTCGAACTAAAAATATACACCATTTGGTCGATATATACAAAAAAAATATGTTTGATCATACAAAAAGATATATACAAAAAGATACACAATTCATATACAAAAAGATACACAATTCCTATATAAAAAGATATATAGCATTTTTTATATATAAAAAGATATATAAAATGATATATATGTATATATATATAAGTATTGGTTTTGTTTTTATAACCAATAGAAGGCAGTGTGTTTTGTCAAGCTTGTATATATGGGCCTTATAGGATTTTCTATTGAAAAGAATAAAATTAAATGGTTTTCTGAGAAAAAGATAAAACATTTATCTTTTTTCTGTTAGAAGTATAAGTTATATGATTTTCTGAGAAAAAGATAAAATTGTTTATCTTTTTTATGATAAAAATGGCGTCCTAAAGTGTTTATTTACCATGGAATTTATGAAATGAATGGTCCAGTAATAATGAGGTTGGTTAGATGGTATGCTTACATATGTAAAAGGTGTTTGTTTAGTAAGCACATAATCTTTTTGTGTATGAATTGTGTATCTTTTTGTATATCTTTTTGTATGATCAAATATATATATATATATATATATATACAAGTTAAATTCAATCACCCAAACTTAAATTACAGCAAACTTCATTAAAGATTGGTTCATCTTCTATCATTTTATTATAGTATAATGATAAAAATGAGATATTGATGATATAATAATATAAACATTAAAAATATATAATCGTATATCCTTTTAATGTATATATCTTTTTATTATATATTATAGAATGGTTCATTTTCTGTTATAGTATAATGATATATAAATCTTCATTACAATATATCTTTTTAATCGGAAAATGAGATAATAATGTCACACAGTCGAAAATCCATTTTTGCGCATTTTTCAGAAAAAGATATAATCATATATCTTTTCCGGAATTCAAACTTTGGGAAAATAGTGCAACAACTTGAATTCATGTGTTTCATGAAAAAGATATGTAAAATTCATATACAAAAAGATACATAATTCATATACAAAAAGACATATAACATTTTGTATATATATAAAAAGATATATAAAATGATATATATGTATGTATATATATTAATACTGGTTTTGTTTTTATAACCAGTAGAAGGGCAATGTGTTTTGTCAAGGTTGTAGACATAGGCCTTATAGGATTTTCTATTAAAAAGAATAAAATTAAATGGTTTTCTGAGAAAAAGATAAAAACATTTATCTTTTTTCTGTTAAAAGTATAAGTTAAATGATTTTCTGAGAAAAAGATAAAATCATTTATCCTTTTTCTGATAAAAATGGTGTCCTGAAGTGTTTATTTACCATGGAATTTATGAAATGAATGGCCCAGTAGTATTGAGGTTGGTTAGATGGTAAACTTACATATGTAAAAGGTGTTTGTTTAGTAAGCACATAATCTTTTTGTATATGAATTGTATATCATTTGTATATATCTTCTTGTACATCTTTTTGTATGATCAAATATTAACAGTTATAAATTGTATTGATGTAAGAAAATTGAACCAAGGATCATGGTGCAAAACTTATTAAGAGTTTAACTGGAACCAATAAGCAAGTAATCAAAAAATTAATACTATTAAAACATTCCTTATATCTAAGAATTTCACAAAAGAAAAACCGCAAAAAAGACAATGCTAACGAACACAATGCAGATAACAAAAATTACACAAAACATGAATTATCTCTCTTCATAACTGCTCTATGTCTTCAGATAAGCAACATACTTGTAGAGCAGAGAATTTCAACACTTCAAAAATACCAAAAATCACCACTTGTGTCATACCCAAAGACAGACATCTGAAATGAATTCATTACATCATCGTCCCCACTTAAAGGATAGCAGTAGCTTCAACATCAAACAGCAATTTCAACATGAACAATCATATCACTCCAAACAGTAATCTCAACATCAACAATAGCTTCACAGTAATCTCAAAATGAATTCCATTACAGTAGCTTCCCTAGCTTCATAATAGCTTCACAACAATAAATCTGACAGGAACTCCATCATTTTTATCACAGTAATTACAATATCAATAGAAAAACCATTTCACTTGCTTCTCAGAAGTTACAACATCAAACAGTAAATCTTATATGCACATCAGGATTAATCACAGAAGTTGCACTTCAATAGCCACATCAGAATTTTCACAATATACGTAAAAACAGATACCACCATAGCAACTACATCATATTGAAATTGATATTTTGTAGAAGCAAATACTTATAGATTGAAATAGCATTAGAATTAGATTAGGATTTAGCAAAATGCCTAAGCTTAGCCGATTGAATCAAATTGCATCACATATTGAGATTTAGAAGAAGCAATTACATCTCCTAACTCTCACAGCATAACCATTTAGCATGCAAGTCATCATTACAAAGAGACATATACAAAAAGATACACAATTCATAGAAAAAAGATACACAATTCGTTAAAAAAGGTATATAGCATTTTGTATATATATAAAGATATTTATATATATAAAATGATACATATATATATATATGTGTGTGTGTGTGTGTGTGTGTGTGTGTGTATTAGTACTGGTTTTGTTTTTGTAACCAATAGAAGGGTAATGTGTTTTGTCAAGGTTGTATATATAGAACTTATAGGATTTTCTGTTAAAAAGAATAAGATTAAATGGTTTTATGATAAAAAGATAAAAACATTTACCTTTTTTCTGTTAAAAGTATACGCTATATGATTTTCTGAGAAAAAGACAAAATTGTTTATCTTTTTTCTGATAAAAATGGCATCTTGAAGTGTTTATTTACCATGGAGTTTATGAAATGAATGGTCCAGTAGTAATGAGGTTGGTTAGATGGTATGCTTATATATAAGTGACATAAAGTAAATGAAAACACAATAAAGCATGAAATTTAATGAAAAGATATTATGTTATATCTTTTTAAGTTCTTTTACACTTTTTTAGAATTTAGTTATTTTGTATTAAATAATGGTATTTGATTTTTGATTTAATGTATAATAATATTATGAATACAAATTTATAATGGAAAATTATAGTAAACATAATTGAAAAATTATAAATATGTTTAACATTTAATAGTAACTATGATATGTAAGTATGGCATAATATGTTATTTCATTCCTTATCTTAAAAGATAAATGCATATTTTTTTAACACCTGTATGCATTGAAATGCATTTATCAACGAAATCATTTACCATTTTCTGTCCCACTTATAATTTTCTATAAAGAATATCATCAGTTTATCATTTTTTGGCTTACTTTCTAAAAAAAGATAAAATCATTTATCTTTTACGGATTATAAATCACCAAGAACTAAAGAACAGGCGTCGTCAACTAATATTATTTAAGATCCAATTTAATAACTAAATACAAAAATCATAATCTAAATGGAATAATGCAACCAGGTTAAATACACATTACTTGTTTTATCAGAAAAATACCTTTTAGAATTCATTATTCCAACTACAGTAAGCGAAACCTTCCTCTAATAGATCAACAGGGTCGGCCCAATGCATTTGGGTGCCCTAGGCAAAGCCAAAGAGGGCAGGAAAAAATAATTCCCAGGAAAAACAAAAGAGGACAAGAAAAAATAACGACCATGCAAAACAAAAGAGAGGGGCAAAGGAAAAAAAACCAGTGTAACACTCAAAGCGAAGCAACCCGGTTTTGATCACGCGTCCGCATGCAATTTCTCACATGCTTTATCCTCCACTTCCGGCGGTGCTGCCCTAGGCAACCGCCTCGCCCGCCTACCCCTTGGACATGCCTGTAGATCAAAACTGCCTCTGTTGATAAGAAATATACAATAGCATCAACAATGACATAAAACATCGAATTGACAACGAAAATTACCAAATAAAATAGAGACTCACCAAAGAACAAGCAATCCAACAGAGAAAATCAATTAGCCAATCCAAATGAACAAATTTGCCTCACTATTTCCTATAATTAAAATCGAATTTGATTTCAAAACAAACTAAAGCCTAATTTTTCCCAAAAAATCAACGAGCGCTTTAATTGCATAAGAATCGATGGACTAATTTTGACCTAATTTCAGAAGATACGAATATTGTTTGAGAACATGAAGACGTCCGCTTTGATTTTTGTCCTGGAAAATAATAATTTAAAACCCGTGTCTTAGAAAATAATAGGACCCGAATAGTAAGCCCATAACGCAAATTTCCTATATTTTATTTGATTAGTGTGTAATACAGTAAATGAACCCTTATTTCACACTAATCCCTTTTTCCTTTCTTTTCTTGCGACTTCATTCTCGGTAGTTTTGCCATTATGGTTATGTATACAATTTTCCCAAATCCAACCAACTCGGTCCACTACCGATTTCCCCTTTTTAAATTTTTTCATATACTATTTCCAGTTACTGTAAATTCCTATATAAAATTAGGCATAGCAATTCAAATTCTTCTACAGTTATTTCCAAAACTCATTATAATCCCCTTTTTCAACTTATCAAATTTATTATTGAATAGCGACCTTAAGGACATATGCGTAATTATTGTCATATTCACCATTTCAATATTACAGTAGTTCTTAATCCAAGCAGAGAATTAATTGAATAAATTACAACAAAAATATTGTTAACGTACTTAGGGAATATATTATATTGCAATTACAACAAATTTCAATTATTTATCACATTAGGAATCACGATGAGTGTAAACAATAAATATACCATCACCAAAAGGTATAATTTAAATCCATTCACCTAACTTCTTTTCAATTCTTGAATCTGATCCAGATATGCTATTTCATGGTCTTTCTAATTGAATCTAGTACTGAGATAACCACGGATTTACAAATTTGATGCTAAAAAAAAATAAGAAAGAAAGAAAAAGAGAGAGAGAAACCATAATAATTCAGATTCACAGAATTTACCTCAGGTTGACAAGAAATTTGAACATCTATATTGTAGATCTACATTATTTACCGTCAAATCATGAATCAGAATATCTAAAAACTAATATTCTAATTTATGAAAGATTTGGAGAAGAAAGAAAATAGCAAACCCTTGGTATTATCTTAGAAAATATGAGTTGGAGGCTAGGTTCTGATAGTTTATTTATATGTACATGAGATACTGGTCTGTCGGATTAAATACAATAAAATCCAAAATGTACAAGTGGAAAAATATAACGTTAAATGACTCACTGTTGTGTTGACCTACATCTAAGGTGTGTTGACCCTTGTGTCGATCCACTTCTAAGGTGTACCGACCCCGGGGTCAACCCACCTATGGTATGAGGCATTAACATTAGTTTTTCCGATATTAATTTCTTGTTTAATGTTGCTGATAACTTTCTTTTCTTGCTAAATATTGCTATATACAATACATTCTTCCATTTATAACGTGTACTCAATATTTAAATTTCAAACTTATGCGCATATATACGCGTATAACTCTTCAAATCTTTGTCCGTTAATAGCTGCTCAATAAATGTCATTAATAACACTATCAATTCATTGTTTCCTTCCTTTTAATATATATTCAAATTTCAAAGAAGCTTTTCACTTGCTTATTTTTCATTCATTATACATTTATTGCTTTCCGCCATTAAATTGCACTTTAATTTCAATTTTTGAATTTATGTGTATATATTTACGCACAACTTAATTCTTTTCAAAATTCAAACGACATTATGCCGACATTTATTTCTTACTCGTTTTGATTGATTGCATATTACTTATACATTCCATATTCATATTCATATATTTTTCACACACATATACACATACATATACATTACGTGTGTATATACACACACACACACACCCTATATATATATAGTTTTTTTATATGTACATTCATACTATTTTTCTCCAAGAACATGCATTTTTATAGTTGTCCGTCTAAAATTAAAAATATGACATCAACAGGACTCGAACTCCTGACCTCCTCCTTGGGAAGTGCATGTCTTACCAACTCACCTATCTCAACTTTTGTTCACAAGACTAAAAACCTTGATAGTTATTGTGACGGCCCGCCCCGCACCAGCCGGCATTTCCTCCGAAAGTGCGTTGTACACATGCCCAACTAGCATGGAACGGTCGCCAAAGAAAGGAAAGAAGAGAATGAACTAATCGAAAACCTATAGAATGTCTCACAGCGCATGAAGCAAAATATAATAATAATGTACTTGACATAAAACAGGCGAGACAGTGCATAAGCTGATAACTAAAACCAACATCAACATCAGAGTAGCGGAAGTCTAAATACAGCTTATTACAACTTTTCAAGTTACTGTCTCTAAACAGAAGAAAAGAAAGGTACACCACTAATGCCCAAAGTAGTGACCGCAGCAACACAGGGAGAATGTCTATATATATCTATCATACGTGGAAGCCTCCTGCTCGTCTCCGGATCAGCTACTCGTGCATACCCAGCTAACCTGTCTCTAGTCTGCTCGTGAGAGCACCCAGAGTAATAAGAAGAGACATAAAACTCTGGGTCAGACAAAAAGTCCGGTATGAGCGATAAGCAGCGAAACAGAATAATAACAGGTATACTAAACCATACATGAACCTGGACCTGCAACCAAAGAGTTAGCACTACATACCGTACAATACTCTAAGGTGTCACTGAACAGATGATATAAAGATAACGGGAGTGGGGGTGTGCATGTCATAGTGATGGCAAAAAAAATCAAACATAGCAGCCATCCTCACATCTCTCACTCAGTGCGTAAAGCATACGATATCTACCGCTTCGATCACTAGACCCATAGAAGTAGTGACGGAGTTCAACCTGTACAACTACTGCTACTGCCAAGCTTACCACATGGAGTCTTGACCAAACCTTTACAAATGACCTCACTTCATTGGTCTGTAGCACTTTTAGTCGTACCTAGGCCACTGTGGCCCCGAATCCGTTCACGTACTCCCTACACATAGTGATCCAAAGTTATAGACATCGACAACCCCTTAGCACGCGTTCCGCAGCAAAGCCCAACTCATGAAGTTGACTCGTTGGTTCCCAACTGGATCCTGAGTACAAACTTCCCATTTGGACTACCTTTGCATCTCGGGTTATTGGTCTTCTCCGGATCGGTTCTTCACTTCAGTTTATACTTCAAATTCGGATCGTGATTCACGCCTCAAGTCCAAGCATCTCGGTTCGGATCGGTCGAGCCACCTCCATAGGATCGGGTCGGGGTCCACACCTCCTGACGGTTCGGTCCTCCTTCCCAAACACTCCGGATCGGGTCGAGTCTCTCAAGTCCATCCATGGTGCATCGGTTCAGATCGGGTGCCTCCGGGTCATGGCACCATGCTCAGGTCGGATCGTGGATCCTCAGATGCGAGCGGATCGGTCTTGGTCACCCCTGGCGGATCGGGTCGGAAGCTTCTGGTGTGAGCGGTTCGGTGCGTGCTTCTATCCGATCCGATCGGTTCAGGTACTTTTCCTGCACTTTGTCCAGCAAGCTGTTTACGCCATTCGACGGCGTTTTCGACCAATCTAACACTTTTAGACAATCACAAATCATGCCATACAGTCATAGCAACATGTACAATCAATCATAAACATCAAAACAATGAATCATAGCATGTAAAATGGATCAAACATAGCCAAAATCTCATATTTTCCCTTAATCATGTTTAAGAACAATTAATGATAAGATTAACAAAACTTAACCAAATCAACCCAAATTTCTAACAGAGGTCTAAAACAATATTTTAGAGTTTTTGAATATTTTTCCAGAATTTTATCATGTCTAATTTCGTTAATCTTCATTAATTACCCTTAATCAACCGTAATTAGTGCAAAACTATGCAAATCACTCACCTAGGCCACAAATAAAAATTTTCAGGACTGAAACCTCGCTGATTTAGCCGAATACTGATGTCTAACAGCAACTCTGATGCTGATTTGGTGAAGATCTTCTTTGATTTGATGTTGATTAAGCCAAAACTTGATTAGAAAGTGATTAGAAGTTGATTTGGGTGTTGGAGGCCATTGTTAGGGTTTCAAGAATGAAAGTGGCGGATGAAAAATGAAAATAAGATCGTTCTCTAACTGATTTCAGCCTCCTCATAACCCTAATCCCGAAATTCCCCATTGGGCCTAGCTGTTAATCACCCGGTTAAGCCCAATTAAGCTGTTTTTCACCATCTGAAACTTGTTTCAGCCATACCTCCCAAACGATAAGCCCGTTTGGCTAATGTGACCACTCTACGGAATTGTAAACCATCATCCGGAGCCAATGGAAATGGTTTCAGGTCAAAATTCCTTTCCAGTCAAAAGTTATGGCCAAAACAGTGTCGGCTAGGGGCAAAACGGTCATTTAAAAATCGACAAAAATCATGAACATGGGAAATGACCCCAATAGACGTCTCCCAAAGTTACATGACCATACGACTTCGTATGTGAAAGAAATAATTATTCTACGATCCTTCGATACGAAGAATGCGGGTCGTTACCCTCTTCCCCCCTTAAGAAATTTCGTCCCCGAAATTCCTTAACCCAAAACATACAAAGGATCCCGCATGCCTACCATCCACATACAACAATCAAACATGCAAAACAAACAAACAAGCCTATCCTAGCATGCGGAAAGACTAAATCGAAGTTAAAATCTTACCAGGCGAAGAGTTCTGGATACGTCTTCCTAATGCTCTCCTCTGTCTCCCAAGTACAGTCATTCTCATTCTCGCCCCACTGAACTTTGACTAGATTCACCGCTTTCTTTCGAAGTTGCTTCGTATCGTTCCCAACAATACGCATAGGCTTGTGGTTCCCAACCGCCTCGGGTTCAACTTCGATATCATCCAACTGATCAGGTGAAATAGTCACGGTTGGGTCGTGCACGAACTTCCTTAACTGGGAAACATGAAATACGTTGTGAACTCCTGGCATCTTCTCTGGTAATTCAACTTTGTATGCCAAATTCCCAATTTGCTCAAGAACAGGGAATGGACCAACAAATCTTGGTGCTAACTTGCCTCTCCTGCCAAATCGTATCACGCTCTTCAACGGAGAAATCTTGATAAACACCAAGTCGCCAATCGAAAACTTTAATTCTCTTCTCCTTTTATCAGCATAACTCTTCTGCCTATCTTGGGCAGCCTTCATTTGCTGTTGGATAACCTAAATCTTGTCTGAAGTTTCTCTTATCACGTCGGGTCCAAGCACAAACTTCTCACCAGTTTCTACCCAACATGACGGTGAGTTGCACGGTCTTCCGTACAAAGCTTCAAACGGAGCCATACCAATACTGGATTGATAACTATTATTATATGAAAACTCTACTAGATGCAAATGCTCATCCCATGATCCACCAAAATCCAATACACAGGCTCTCAAGAGGTCTTCTAATATACGATTCACCCTCTCTGTTTGACCATCAGTTTGAGGATGATACGCGGTACTGAGATGTAGTTCTGATCCTAACGCCTCTTGTAAGCTCTTCCAAAATCCACTAGTGAACAACGGATCTCGGTCACTCACAATGCCTTTGGGTATTCCATGAAATCTCACTACCCACTTTATATACAGTTCCGCTAACTTAGGTACCGTCCTGTTTGACTTGACGGGTATAAATCTCGCACTTTTGGTCAATCGGTCCACAATCACCCAAATGCTATCATGGCCCGATCTAGTCCTTGGTAACCCATCCGTGAAATCCATTGACACTTGTCCCCATTTCCATTCTGGGATTTCTAATGGTTGTAGCAAACCACTAGGCTTCTTTTGCTCAGCTTTAACTAGATGGCAATTCATGCATTTGGATATAAACTTCCCAATGTCTCTTTTCATCCCTTCCCAGTAGTAGGTCTGCTTCATGTCTCGATACATCTTGTTACCACCGGGATGTATGGTCAGTTTTGAGTGATGACATTCTCTAAGCACTTCATCTCTCAATCCGTTGACATTGGGCACAACAAGTCTTCCATTCTTTCTAAGCCATCCATCTCGATCAAGCGCATACTTGTTCATCTCTCCGTCGATTCCCATCTCAAACTTTGAGATGATTTCTAATAGGCTAGGATCGCTCCTCTGACTGGAACCAATCTGCTCAATCAAAGTGCGTCTGATCGTCAAATTTGCTAACATTTTTGGATCCAAGTCACACTTTGGTCTGAAATCATACCCAGCGATGTACACCGATTGCTTGCATTCTAGAAACATAGCCCCTAAACTGGCATGTCTTCTACTCAATGCATCAGCCACCGCATTGCCCTTTCCTGGTGTATATGCGATGTCGAAATCATAGGAAGCTAAGAATTTTAACCATCTTTGCTGCCGGAGATTTAGATCTTTCTGAGAGAAGAGATACTTTAATGATTTATGATCGGTAAACAACTCGAATCTTTCTCCCAAGAGATAATGTCTCCACATCTTCAATGCGAACACGATCGCTGCCAATTCCAAATCATGGGTAGGGTATCTTTTCTCATGCGGTTTCAGTTGCCGGCTTGCATAAGCTACAACCCTACCTTCTTGCATCAATACAACACCTAGCCCTGTGCCACATGCATCCGTATATACTGTCATCTATTCATTCCCCTTAGGAATGACTAACAATGGTGCACATGTCAACTTTTCCTTTAGGCTCTCGAATGCATTCTCGCACCTTTCGTCCCAGACGAAGGCTTGATTCTTCTTAGTCAACTGAGTCAACAGTGCTGCTATCTTGGAAAAGTCTTGGATAAACTTACGATAATACCCAGCTAACCCCAAGAAACTTCTTATGTCCGTTGCATTCTTGGGCGTAGACCAATCTTGTACCGTGGCCACCTTCGCAGGATCCATGGCAATACCATTCTCTGAAACAACATGGCCCAAGAATCTCACTTCCCTCCTCCAGAAGTGACACTTAGAAAACTTTGCTTTCAATTGGTGTTTTCTCAACACCTCCATCACTATCCTCAAATGTTCCTTGTGTTCTTCCTCTGTCCTCGAATAGACCAAAATGTCATCCACGAACACAAGGACAAACTTATTCAACTAATCTCTGAATACCCTATTCATAAGATCCACAAAATATGCTGGGGCATTGGTCAGCCCGAATGGCATGACCAACCACTCATAAAATCCAGACGGCGTCCGAAATGCCGTTTTAGCTATACTCTCAGCTTCCACTCTAAGCTGATGAAAACCTGTCGCGAGATCCAACTGAGAGAATACTCTCGCGCCACTCAACTGATCAAACAAATCATCTATCCGCGGTAGAGGATACTTATTCTTCCTCGTCACTTTATTCAACTCGTGGTAGTCTACACACAAACGAAGGGAACCATCGGCCTTGGTAGCAAACACAACTGGTGCTCCCCATTCAGAAACACTCCTTCTGATAAATCCCTTCTTCAAAAGATCGCTGACTTTCACCTCGAGCTCTCGCTGCTCCCTTGGTGACATACGATGAAGTGGCATCACTATAGGTCTGGCATCTTTCACTAAATCAATACAGAACTCAATCTCTCGGTGTGGTGGAAGCCCGGTCACTTCCTCGAAGACGTCCGGATACTGGCCAAACACGGGCAAACCTGACAACTCACTATGCGGGATGTCGAGGGAATTTAGTAAACTAGCCATTACCCCATCACCGGGTAGACCACCAAACACTACCCTCCGCCCATCATCCGCTTTAGCTGTCACCAAAAAGCCCTCACAGTTTACCACCACCCCGTACCTTTGGAGCCAATCGCCTCCCAAAATAATGCCAAACCCAGTAAAGCCCAAAACAAAGCAATCACAACCAAACACGTATCCATGACTCGATAAGACCACATTACGACAAATCATGCTAAGGTTAGTTGAACCACCAATTGGGTTCGTCACTACTAAAGGCCTATCGACAATCTCGGGCTCCAATCCCAATCTATCTACCAGGTCACTAGATATGAAAGAACTGGAAGCCCCGGTATCAAACAAAACTCTAACAGGAACATCATAAACAGAAAGCATACCTTGAATAACGACATTCTTTCCCTTCTCCACCGCAGTTGGGGCATTCGACGAAGAAGGAATAGCATTAAGGGCATATGCTTTCACCATCTGCTTTTCTTTAGGGGGTTGCGAACACTTGTCCTTGTGATGTCCAACTTGGCCACAGTTGAAGCACTTCCTATCCGCTGGCTTGGCCCGACACTCTTTGGCATAATGGCCCTTCTTACCACAGCTGAAGCACTCAACATCTTTCTTATTCCTTTTCTTCTGGCCATCCTTGGTTTGATTCTGCTTTCTCTTATTCTGAGAACCATTCTTGCCTCCACCGCTTGCTTGCGGCTTTGGCTCGTCTGCAGATGCAACCTCAGTCTTCGACATAGGGTAAAGACTCTCTGACCTTAATGCTTTCCGCATAATCGATTAAAACGTCTCATTGATGTGGTCAATAAGCCTCTCCTCCAAGTACCGATCCAAGCCGGTTATGAACTTCTCGTTCTTCTTCTTGGCAGTATCAATAAGAGATAACCCATACTTCAACAAAGTGTCGAATTCAGCAATATACTCCGAGACAGCTCTACCATTCTGCTTGAGCTCCAAAAAAATTCTTAAACAGCACTGACTTCTGAGCAACCAAAATGAACTTATCGCTAAAGCGAACCTTAAACTGCTCCCAAGTAATCTGATCATCGGGAGTAGCTGCCTTTATAGCATTCCGCCAATTCATTGCTCGTCCTTGCACCTGACAGGATGCTAGCCTTCTCTTCATCGCATCCTCGATACCCAAGTCTTCGAAGATACGCTCGCAGCTATCCAACCAATCTTGAACATCCATGGCCGACTCCGTTCCGTGGAACGACTTCCCACCAAGACTAGTATAATCCTTGTTCAGCTTGGCGAAATCGGCCGTAGGCGCCTGCTCTATTGGACCACCACCATTACCTCCATTGGGAGCTGCCCTCTGCACATCCCTCAGCATCTCTCTCATGAGGTCAGTAAACATCGTCCTCATGTCGGCAGCATTCCCGTTATTGGCTCCTCTACCGGCACCTCTTGCGTATCGGCTCATCGTTCAATCTGTAAAGAGGAAACGATTAAACATCTCCATAGTGGTGCTAGTGCAGTACGACTTCATCCTTAGCTATACTAATAGTATATACATATATAGCTTTTGAAAACTAAAATAATCACTAATACGTTCTCTCATATACGTGTACTATCTCTCCCTAATGACTTCCCTAGGTTATCTACGCAACCTAGAGCTCTGATACCAAGTGTGACGGCCCGCCCCGCACCAGCCGACATTTCCTCCGAAAGTGCGTTGTACACATGCCCAACTAACACAGAACGGTCGCCAAAGAAAGGAAAGAAGAGAATGAACTAATCGAAAACCTGTAGAATGTCTCACAGCGTATGGAGCAAAATATAATAATAATGTACTTGACATAAAAAAGGCGAGACAGTGCATAAGCTGATAACTAAAACCAACATCAACATCAGAGTAGCGGAAGTCTAAATACAGCTTATTACAACTTTTCAAGTTACTGTCTCTAAACAGAAGAAAAGAAAGGTACACCACTAATGCCCAAAGTAGTGACCGCATCAACACAGGGAGAATGTCTATATATATCTATCATACGTGGAAGCCTCCTGCTCGTCTCCGGATCAGCTACTCGTGCATACCCAGCTAACTTGTCTCTAGTCTGCTCGTGAGAGCACCCAGAGTAATAAGAAGAGGCATAAAACTCTGGGTTAGACAAAAAGTCTGGTATGAGCGATAAGCAGCTAAACAGAACAATAATAGGTATACTAAACCATACATGAACCTGGACCTGCAACCAAAGAGTTAGCACTACATACCGTACAATACTCTAAGGTGTCACTGAACAGATGATATAAAGATAACGAGAGTGGGGGTGTGCATGTCATAGTGATGGCAAAAAAAATCAAACATAGCAGCCATCCTCACATCTCTCACTCAGTGCGTAAAGCATACGATATCTACCGCTTCGATCACTAGACCCATAGAAGTAGTGACGGAGTTCAACCTGTACAACTACTGCTACTGCCAAGCTTACCACATGGAGTCATGACCAAACCATTACAAATGACCCCACTTCATTGGTCTGTAGCACTTTTAGTCGTACCTAGGCCACTGTGGCCCCGAATCCGTTCACGTACTCCCTACACATAGTGATCCAAAGTTATAGACATCGACAACCCCTTAGCACGCGTTCCGCAGCAAAGCCCAACTCATGAAGTTGACTCGTTGGTTCCCAACTGGATCCTGAGTACAAACTTCCCATTTGGACTACCTTTGCATCTCGGGTTATTGGTCTTCTCCGGATCGGTTCTTCACTTCAGTTTATACTTCAAATTCGGATCGTGATTCACGCCTCAAGTCCAAGCATCTCGGTTCGGATCGGTCGAGCCACCTCCATAGGATCGGGTCGGGGTCCACACCTCCTGACGGTTCGGTCCTCCTTCCCAAACACTCCGGATCGGGTCGAGTCTCTCAAGTCCATCCATGGTGCATCGGTTCGGATTGGGTGCCTCCGGGTCATGGCACCATGCTCAGGTCGGATCGTGGATCCTCAGATGCGAGCGGATCGGTCTTGGTCACCCCTGGCGGATCGGGTCGGAAGCTTCTGGTGTGAGCGGTTCGGTGCGTGCTTCTATCCGATCCGATCGGTTCGGGTAATTTTCCTGCACTTTGTCCAGCAAGCTGTTTACGCCATTCGACGGCGATTTCGACCAATCTAACACTTCTAGACAATCCCAAATCATGCCATACAGTCATAACAACATGTACAATCAATCATAAACACCAAAACAATGAATCATAGCATGTAAAATGGATCAAACATAGCCAAAATCCCATATTTTCCCTTAATCATGTTTAAGAACAATTAATGATAAGATTAACAAAACTTAACCAAATCAACCCAAATTTCTAACAGAAGTCTAAAACAATATTTTAGAGTTTTTGAATATTTTTCCAGAATTTTATCATGTCTAATTTCGTTAATCTTCACTAATTACCCTTAATCAACCGTAATTAGTGCAAAACTATGCAATTCACTCACCTAGGCCACAAATAAAATTTTCAAAACTAAAACCTCGCTGATTTGGCCGAATACTGATGTCTAACAGCAGCTTTAATACTGATTTGGTGAAGATCTTCTTTGATTTGATGTTGATTAAGCCAAAACTTGATTAGAAAGTGATTGGAAGTTGATTTGGGTGTTGGAGGACATTGTTAGGGTTTCAAGAATGAAAGTGGCGGCTGAAAAATGAAAATAAGATCGTTCTCTAACTGATTTCAGCCTCCTCATAACTCTAATCCCGAAATTCCCCATTGGGCCTAGCTGTTAATCACCCAGTTAAGCCCAATTAACCTATTTTTCACCATCTGAAACTTGTTTCAGCCATACCTCCCAAACGATAAGTCCGTTTGGCTAATGTGACCACTCTACGGAATTGTAAACCATCATCCGGAGCCAATGGAAATGGTTTTAGGTCAAAATTCCTTTCCAGTCAAAAGTTATAGCCAAAACAGTTTCGGCTAGGGGCAAAACGGTCATTTAAAAATCAACAAAAGTCATGAACATGGGGAATGACTCCAATAGACGTCTCCCAAAGTTACATGACCATACGACTTCGTATGTGAAAGAAATAAATATTCTACGATCCTTCGATACGTAGAATGCGGGTCGTTACAGTAATTATGCTTATTTGTGTTTCTCTTATATCTTCTTTCCCATGATTGTTCTAAAACTTCATTTGAAGATATCTTTTTTCATTTTTAATTTTTTTCTGCAAATCATAGTTCTAAAGTGATCAGTAAATCGCCATGGAGGCAATAACGTTGGTTCCATGACCAAATTCCGAAAATTATTCAAAATTTATTTTATTATCTAATTAGAAATGAGGGTTGATAAATTCTCCCACCCTTAGGAAATTTCATCCCCGAAATTTGGTAAGGGTAAAATAATGTAATTCCTCGCATAATTTACAACCATCGTGTGTACATCCAATTTATTGCAACCATTTGTGCACTTGTGCAAAGTTTAACACAACATGATAATATATAAATGCAATAAATGCCTAAGTAGTACCTCCTATATGAAATAATTTTTTTCTTGAAAACATGATGCACACATCCTAAATTTACTGGCAATTTCTATATGAATGGAATATTTTGAAAATCAAAATATTTTTTCATTCAATTTTTCGTACAATCTTACTGTAACGACCCGTATTTTAAGCAATATAATAATTTATTTATTTAATTATTTAAATAGCGATTTAGAGATTTAAATGGTCATTGAATTAAATAATAGTGAATATTTAATTAATATTAATAATAGAATAATATATTTAATTCTGAAATAGTCGGAAATAGTGAATTGACAATATTGTGTGAATTGGACAATTTAAAATATATAATCCAGTTTAGAAACGAATTATATTAACAAATTTATTTATAAATGTAAGTTGAACATATTAATTATATTATAATTATAATCGAGCTCGAAATGGTGCGGCAGCTCGTAATTTGGCGATTCTAACTTTAACCAGATATACAGAACCCATTTAAACTTGGATTTCTGTGAAACAAGAAACGTTCAGAGCTGGTGAACTATATTTTTCTAATGGAAGAAAAAATCGAGATCTCATTGTGTAGATTGTGAGTTGTGTCCAAATCAAATTTTTAAAAGTTGCTATGGAATTCCTCTATAATTTATAACGATTTATTTATAAAATAAAAAGATTTTTAATATAAATTGGATATCAATTTAACCCGGATTTGAAATATCAAGTTATAAATCCAGATATGTATATTTTGGAGCTGCATGATACTGTATGTGAATATATACGATAATATTAATTTATTAATATTAAATTAAATTGTTTTTAAATATATTAATATTTAAATGGGTTTATTTAGAGCTTTAAAAATAGCCACTTTTGCAAACGAGCTCCATTTTCGACGAAACTAACTTTGTTGGATCTAGAATATTAAATTATTGCTAGATTTCAAATTCGTGATTTTTGGAATCATTATGTGGTCATACGGAATTTAAATGTGAAAAATAGTTAATAATTTGACTTTAAAAATACGATGTGTGAGCAAACTGAGTCGGAATTCGACGAAACCAGTTTCGTTGGGTCCGTAATGTCAAACTGTAGTTGCATGCTCATTTTCATTATTTTTGGATATCATGTGTGATCGTACGGATTTTTAGATGACAAATACAATTAACAATATGATATAAAATAATAAATTAATATAGGAAGCTTTTCCTATAAGCTAACCAACCATTCTATAAATACGCCATCTTACTCTAAACCCTAGGACTATTTTTCCTAAGGTCAAATGTATGGGCCGCCATAAGTTAGTTCCTCCGGTAAAATAAATAAAGAAAATCCTCTTTGTTGAATATATGATTTTTGATGATAACAAATAGATTTTATTGATGTGTTTGATAGTGGAATAATAAGTATTATTGGTTAATAGTGCTTTACATAGAATACAGGAAATTTACACAAGCATTTGTTATTCAATAATATTTATTTTATTTCACAAAACAACTATATACAAATTTCTCTTGGAACACTCATTTATTTACATGACTTTTCAACTCACTTTACGAATGAACTCAATACAAATGACTTTACAATTCTCTTTACACTTCATACACAACTCTCTACTGGATAAACTCTGCTTTGCAGACTCTTACCGTCCCAAGCTTCTGTTGCATCATCCTGAAACCTGTCACACAAGAGAAGATACAGACAGTACACTGGAACTGAAATAAACACTTAACAAATAGAAGTTTATAGTTTTTTATTATCTATTTGTCTCCGTTTTCTGTGTGTTTTTCTCATCATATTTCAGACTTGAACAGCCACGCCATAACCATACTGGTTTGCTGATCAGAACCAGCTGATTATGACCAGCCTCAACACAGTACAGTTTGACTGCTGGTTTTTTTTGTTTCTTTTATTTCAGGGTCAAAAGACAAGGAAAAAAATCAAAAGAGAAATGATTCAAATCAGCATAGCAGTTTCAAATGAACCAAACATAGCAGATCAACAAGCAAGGAAAGTGATGCAGTATGGACTAGCATTCTTTTTAGTGTGCACATAGTTCAGGTCAAAATACAAGGTGATGGTCAAGGCAAAATTCATGGTGACAAGCAAGGGTAATACTCAGCAAGTCAAAATACACAACAGGGGATGGCAGATGCAAAAGTGAAGGTTCAGTAAGCATGGTAATACAACAAAACTCAATACAGTGTGCAACAAGCTTAACGTGGTCGAGCATATATACAACACAGCAAGTATGAGATAGTGTAGCACAACACAAAACTGAAAATGATTAGCATATGCAACATGGGATGGTGCAAATCAGTACAGCAGGGTTCAGCAAGGAAGTACAAGTGTTAAATGACAGTATATTCAAACATGCATTGTGGAGCAAGGACAAGCGTGTAAACAAATACAAGGATTGTCTCACGGCAACATGCACACAAACATGTATGGTGGAAGATCATAACAGCAATGGTGTTGCATGAGATGGTACACAAAAATTCAAGGCAAGTGTACAACAGCATATGTGTTTCAAGAATGGTGAAGTTGTCATGGCATTAGTGCACAAATGTGAGAACTAGAGCAAAATGAAATATGTGATTCACAACAGGGAAGTGCCAGTATAATAGGACAACAATTGTGTATTTTGGGAAATGCAAAATAGTTTTTTTTGGAAAGAGTTTAATGAAAATTTCTAAAATCAAATTACTTCTTTCCAGTTTTATTTTGCATGATGATTAAGCAGCAATTTCAGGAAAGATTTCATTCCTGTAATAACTGTTTTAAAGTGAGGAAAGAAATATTTTTTTGGGAAAGCTTTTATCTTTTTTTCAGAAATCTAAATTCTTTTTGAAAAGGATAAAATTCCAAAATTAGAATGCCTTGAGAAATCAATGAATGATCGCAGAGAACTCAAAGGAGCAAAATACATTCTTCAGCAAGCAAAATTATTGGTAACAAATTACAATCGGGTTCAGACAAAGGAAGTTTTTAAATGCCAAAAATTAGCAGCTTGTTTTCAAAATTCAAATTGCCAGAGAATCTACCATCGAAACAAAATGGAAAGTTTTCAAAATCGGCTCCAAAATTAGACAACAAAATTCCAGATGCAAAATTCCGATTCGAATATTCCTAAATCAAACCAGGCAAGTCTTTAAGGGGAAATCAGAGACTAGGGTCACGAAACCCCTATATAAACACACTACTTCATCATCGACAGAGTATAAAACATTCACACCGAAAAAAAATCGAAACCACAAACAACAAATTCCAAGCAAAAGAAGTAAATCAGAAAAACTCACTTTTCTTCTAGGTTTCGATCAACCTCATCCCAAATCAGTTACGAAAGAACGTTCAAGAGAATCCACAAATTCAAAGCGTCAGAAAGTATCTCAGATCAATCACGAAGTCGATCGATTTGGATTCAAATTGGAAACCCTAGCTTTTGAGAGCCGCCATTTTTTTAATTTCCGGAAAAAGGAGATCGGGCTAAACAATGAACCGGTGAAACAATTACAAAAGGGGCCGGCCTAGGTCACTTGACTAAGCCAAGTCTTTTATAAAGGGGGTGCCTTTAATTTGTTCTTCTTTTTGAATTTCCCTTGTAATTGTTGGTGTATTTTGTACTTTAAAAATTTCTTTTTCTAGTTTCTTGTAAAACTAGGATTACAGATTGCTGGATTGTAGTCTGGGAAAATCTGGTCTAGGGTACACAGGCCAGTTTAGGATTTTAAGCTTAGGGTCAGACAGGAGCAGGAGTTGCAAGTTTACATAGGATTGTAAGCGGGATCTGTTTGTATCTCCTAGTAGAAATCTTAGAAAGGCAGCAGTAGGCATAGTTTGCCGAAGCTGGGTATCTCTGAGTGTGAAATTTTTTTTCCTGCATTTATTTTTATTATCTCTGTGTTTATTCTATTTTAGCGTTAAAACCATACTCACCCCCCCTCTAGGGTTATTATTGATCCTACACTCTTTATAAAATCATAGTAATTCATACAAAATTTTATAAATCAAAATATGTATACATTCAGGATTGTTGTGGGTTACTCTTCGATTTAGGGTAAGTTGTTTATGGTGCGACGGTATTTATCTGATGCTCGAAATGTACAGAGCGACCAAGGGTTCGAGTTGTTGCCGAAATTATTGAGCGATGGTTCGATTGGATGTTGTTTTTGCATTGAGGGGTTCAAACCGACCTTACAAGCAAAGTTTTGGGGATTTTTGAGCTATTAAAGTTCGGTGGTTTTTTCCATGATGCGTGCGATGTCTGTAAACCGCGGTCATAATAGAGAGTCGCGATGTTAGTGTGTGGGTGCTCGGGTGGAGAGGAGAAGGAGAGATGACTATTGGTGAAGACTTTGGGAAGTTTCATGAAGGAATGGTGGAAAATGAGGCATGTAAAGTATTGGAAATGGCCATGGAAAGGGATCGGTTTACTGTGTGTCATCGTGGAAGAAAAGGATAAGGGTAAGGATTAGGAGAGTCCCACGTGGATATATGCAAAACTGGATCCGTTGGGATCGTATGGACGAGCGCTACACGATGGAACTGATTGGGAGTGAATTGGAGCTCGTTACAATATATAGCGAAATTAATTGTCTGATCTGAATCAACGACAATTATCGTTATTTAACGATAACTGTCCAATGTGAGTAAATCTCACTAACTCTGATCAGTTTATGTTTTTATAACGCATTTTTAGAATTGATAAATGATGGTTGATTGTTGTGTGTTGGTTGTTTAGATGAACTGCTAATCTATTAGTTGAAAATATAAAAAACGATATATATATGTATATATATGTATATCATTAATCAAATATTGATTCTGTTTATTAGAATATTTCATATTGAAAAGAAGTTGATGTTAATTATATTTTTTAACGTCTATGGATGCAGCGAAACAGGTTGGAGGAATCCAACTGGATTCCTCAATATTTATAATACTGTTTGTTTTCATATATTGTGATATATGATGTGACATATAATCTGTGATTTGATTATGATGACACTGGTCTTGTTATATGGTATGTTAAATACCATAAGAAATACTAAAATGTGAAAAGGGAAATTTCAAAGTATATTTTGAAGATAAAATACTTATATAAAATCAATGGATTTTATATAAAATGGAAATCTTTATAAAGTGAATAAAACGTTGTAAAAGGAAATCTTTATAAAGTGAATAAAACATTATAAAAGGAAATCTTTATAAAGGGAATAAAACGTTATAAAAGGAAATCATTATAAAGGGAATAAAACGTTATAAAAAAAGTGAATAAAACGTTATAAAAAGGAAATCTTTATAAAATGAATAGAATTTTATAAATGGAAATCTTTATAAAACAAATAGATATTATAGAGGGAATATTTCAGAAATGAATAGAATTTTATAAATGGAAATCTGTATAAAATAAATAGATATTATAAAGGGAATATTTTAGAAATGAATAGAATTTTATAAATGGAAATCTTTATAAAATAAATAGATATTATAAAAGGAAGATTTCAGAAATGAATAGAACTTTATAAATGGAAATCTTTATAAAATAAATAGATATTATAAAAGGAAGATTTCAGAAATGAATAGAACTTTATAAATGGAAATCTTTATAAAATAAATAGATATTATAAAGGGAATATTTCAAAAATGAATAGAATTATAAAAGAAATTATTTGGGAAATAAATAGAATTATAAAAGAAAATTACAAGATATAAAAGAACAACGAGAGGATGGTTTTAAGGTATATTTTTAATAGAAATATGTTTTAACAGATAAAAGGAGATGATTAACTTATAAATAATATTTTAAGAAAAATATTTATCATTTGATAAATGGAATATATAAGTTCGAACTTATATAGAAAAGTAGAAATCGGTTTTAGCACCGATATTTTTAATAGAACGTGAACTCAGCATTTATAAAGAATTTATAAATGAGAGTTAAGTGTTAGAAATAAAAAGTAGATTTCGTATAATAAATCTATAAGTATAAGTTGGAATTGGGATATTGTTTTGAAATACGAAATCAAACTAAATGGATTATATAAAAGAAATATTATTCACATTCGGTGTGAATAGTGGATTCAAGCAAATATTTTGTAAATAAACACATTTATAAAGCAAATTGGATTTTGAAATAAGAATCAAAAATAGAAATGGAAATTCGAATGGGCTAGAAATAAATAACTTGTTTAATAATGAAAAAAGTGTTGTGATTTATAAACAAAGTTTACAATGAATTAAAATATAATTATCAGTGGATAGTTGAGATTGCAAATTCAACAGTGAATATAAAATGGGATATTTGGAGTTGTCTTAAAAAGGAAACAATGAAATCTATTTCGATATCCGAAATGTAAAAAGGATTAAATAAATCCATAAAGATGTGTAATTAAAATTCGAATGGGTAAGATGTTATATAATAATTTATTTAAGAAATTGTATATTAAATAAATCAGTATTTGACAAGATAATTAATATTCGGTTGGAAACTGATATTTTATAATCGAATGTAGTTTATTTGAAGGAGAGTTAATCGAATAGAGATTACTCGGAAGTGAGTTAATCAATATAAGTTATTTGAAGAGAGATAATATATAAGTTATTTGAAGAGAGATAATCAAATATAAGTTATTCGAAGAAGAGTTAATCGAATATAAGTTATTTGAAAGATAGTTAATCGAATATAAGTTATTCGAAAGATAGTTAATCGAATATAAGTTATTCGAAAGAGAGTTAATCGAATATAGGTTATTCGAAGGAGAGTTAATCGAATAGAGATTACTCGAAAGTGAGTTATACGTCGGAATCGATCATATCGAATTGGGGAAAGTACTATTTACTTTCCGGTTTTTAAATCAAGGTTTATTTATTTAATAAATAAATAAATTATTATTTATTCAAATAAAGAATTAAAAATTATATTCTTAAGTTAGATATTTCAGATGTAGCATTTATAACGTTATCGTTATAACCAATGTTTTTCATAAAAGAAATAGATTCTTAAACTAAATCCGAGAATATGCGTAAGCGATGGTTGTAAAAATTGGAGTTGTGAATTTTATCTATTGCGAGGTTAAGAATGTGGTTCGGTTAAGGTTTGAGAGGTAATTATACCCCAACTTGATTGACTTCGTAATTAACTAAGAAATAGTTAAGATTCGATGACGAAGATTGGTTAGAGATACAGTAAGTAATAAGCGATTAATGGATTGAGTGGTCGTGGCAATGTTTTATATAACATTCGTTGAAATCCATATAAATGAGTTTTGGAAACGTTTTCCAAATATAATTAGTGATGTTTTCTAAGAATAGAAAATGAAATGATTTGTTGATAAGAAATTGAAATGTTTTCTCATATTAATATCGTATATTTTCTAAATTTAGAAAATAAGAATTTCTGTATATACAAGGAAATAGGAAATGAGTAAACGAATAAATTAATGATAAATTGATTTAAGAGATAAATGATGATTGATGATTGATTGATCGAATTTCTATCTAGAAATAAGATCGTTGGTTGAACGTATAGTTTTCTTTGATAGTTAAATCACTTACTATCTAAGTTTTTGACCATTTTTCCGTCGTCAATACGGAGAGACCGGGATCAGATTCATTATCTGAAAACCACTCTGTATGGACGTTAGCGTTGCTATCAAATATGATGAAGATAATTGAAGACGGAGTTATGCAAGGGCTGTCCAGTTTATAGAATAGTGCCTTCGGTTTGTCCAGTCCCAGGACAACTTATATGGAAGAATGTCTGACAGAGTATATCTAATGGATCGCATAAGTTGATATCTTCAAATGTATTATGTTTGGTGGCGGAGAAATTCGTTTCTCTTAGTTGTATACCCGTGATATGTTTGGAGAAATCAATTTGTGATTTGGCGGTTATGACGATGTGACATTCAAAGTGAATGAAGATCAAAAGATACGTTATAACCTCTAGCCTCACAACCGGGAAATGGTATAAAATTGGTTAGGTCGCATGGCTAAGTAGTTAGTTGCCAAGTAGGGTGTATTGTAACCTGATCTAGAGAAATTCCTTTTGCTTCATAAATCTATCGATGTTGTCCCTTCGGGAAACGGTTGCTGATCCTAACCGTTGGTGACAATATGTTTGGTACTCGCAAGCAAAGTGAGGGGCCGGTCATGTTTTTCCTGGGTTGCAAAATGTTCTTGTTGAACCCGATGTATTCCTCTCTAGAGATACACTATCGGAAGGTGGTCTCATACCATGCTAGTTGGAATCCGTTATCCAATAAGAGCCCACGGTTTTAATTGTATAATATATATGTAGAGTGTGAGATGCAAGGTTCTGCAAGAATTCTATTTACTTGATTTAGACTCTATTATAATATCAGACGAATATTGATTTCAAAGAATTCTTTGGGTTATCATAAGGTAAAAACCATCCGTGTTTATGTGTGGATCGGTCTTACGATTATCTTTTCTTTTAAAAAGGACTTTTATAAGTTAAACCAAGTGGTTGGAGTTTGCTCACACCAGTCCCATGACTGACCCAGAGTTTATTTTTGTTATGTTTTTACCCTAAACTCTTGGGTGCCCAAATTTGTACGGGCAGTCAAGTAGTTCAGGTATTTTCAGATATCATTGGAGGAGCTTGGAGCAGGAGGCTTCAGCGTAATCTAGTTATTGTTATTTTCCGCTGTGTTGTAGGTTTTGAACTCTGATAATGTTACTGTATATATATACTATTTCATTTCAAAGTTATGTTATATTTTATTTGTTCCGCTGTGAGATTCATGTTACTCTGATGTATTGTGTGTTCTTCTTCTTCTATTCTAATTTTCTATCTTATCTATTCTCATCCTCTAACTTCTTTCTATTAACTATCTGGTATTTCCGATGCTTGGATAGTCGACATTGAGTTTATGTTGATTACCAAGGAAGCAAATTCCCTGGGCCATTACAGTGGTATCAGAGCTGAAGGTTAAGTGATTACCTTGGCTCTGTGGCGTAACTCAATAGAGATGGAGTTAGTAATACCCTAGATTGAGTTTGATTGTATATACACGAGTGAACGTATTTGTAGATTTTATAAAAATTGTTTTATATTATGGAGATTTATTGGTTGAGTTGTTTATGAGTTCTGGTTGATCAGTTTGATCAACTGTATCGGTGGGAGTTTCTAAATACTTGAATACGATAAACTGACATAGTATGTTTTGAAAAAAGGGTAAACGAAATAATTTTACCCAAAATATATTTCGATATAACGAAAATATATATATTGGAAATAAAAAGAATTGGATGTGTTAATTGTTGTTATAATCGAGAAAGATTATAATTAAGTTGGTTATATATATAGCCAAATAAAATTCGTATAAGTGTTACGAATTGAATTAAATCTGGATTTAAATCAGAAATGAAATTAAAACCCTGGAAATGTGGAAAGATGTTTGTAAATGGACTTGGATTTAATATATGAGAATTTTAAAATACTGGGAGATTTTAAATTGTTTTACAAGCAGTGTGAATGATATTTTGAAATAAATATCAAAATGGAAGTGTTTAAATATGGTTTTGAAAAGCGATAAAGTATTGAATTCACTTCGATCACTGGGAAATAATTCTAATCATGCTGGCCACATCATTAGTGTTCATTTTCGAGTTCTAAGTGACAGATTACTACCAAAAATATTGATTTCGAATTATTTTGGGGAAACGAGTTGTTTTGGATCATGAAAAGGAAACTTGATTTTTGATATGGTAAATGGTTTAAAAATTCCCATGAAAAGGTTGTTTGAATTAAAACAAATTTAAATAGAAATTTGTAAAGCAAATAGAAATTGAATTGGAATCAGTTAATTAAGTGGAATTGAATTGGATTAGAATGATATCGAGAAAAATGGATTTGTGACATAGGGATTTGAAATGATATTGGTTGGTGAGTTAAGAGTTTGGGATCAGGAATGAAACTTGGGTTTGGAATGGAATTGGCTTGTATAAGCGAAAAGCTGTGTTGAGGATAAGTTGAATAGAATTTGATTGGAGTGGCATTGGTATATGCAGGATTGATAACAGATGGAAGGGATATAATGATATGCCCAACAAAAAGGTACATGTTTATTTTTATATGAGTTTGGTGATTTATGAGCCTATTTGGCAAGCCGCTTGGCTATTGGATTTTCTTTTGGGTTGGAGAAGGCCTAGAGAGGCGAGTTGTAGTTGTACCGATTGAGCCGTACAAAGGAGGTGTTGGCGAAATTTTTCGAAAATTTCGGGTGTTAGAAAATTTTCCGAATTTTTGAAAATTTTTGTTAATAGAAATGAAACAATAATTTAATTAAAATAAACTAGTTTAGTTGAACTGAAATTTAAGAAGAAAACAAATAATTTTTAACCCAGTCAATGCGGTTTGTTTTCTACCTTAGCAATTTCGAGGACGAAATTATTTTAAGGGGGAAAGAATGTAACGATCCGTATTTTTAGCGATATAATAATTAATTTATTTAATTATTTAAATAGTGATTTAGAGATTTAAATGGTCGTTGAATTAAATAATATTGAATATTTAATTAATATTAATTATAGACTAATAGGTTTAATTTCAAAATAGTCGGAAATAGTGAATTGACAATATTGTGTGAATTGGACAATTTAAAGTACATAATTCAGTTTAAAAATGAATTATATTAACAGATTTATTTATAAATGTGAGTTGAACGTATTAATTATATTATAATTATAATTGAGCTCGAAATGGCATGACAGTTCGTAATTTGGCGATTCGAACTTTAAACGAATATACAGAACACGTTTTAACTCGGATTTCGGTGAAACAAGAAACGTTCGGAGCTGGTTAACTATATTTTTCTAATGGAAGAGAAAAATTCAAGATTTTGTTGAGTAGATTGTGAGTTGTGTCCAAATAATTTTTTTGAAAAGTCACTATGGAATTCCTTTATAATTTATAACGATTTATTTATATTATAAAAGGATTTTTAATATAAATTGGATATCAATTTAACCCGAATTTGAAATATCGAGTTATAATTCCAGATATGTATATTTTGGAGCTGTATGATATTGTATGTGAATATATGTGATAATATTAATTTATTAATATTAAATTAAATTGTTTTTAAATATATTAATATTTAAATCGGTTTATTTAGAGCTTTAAAAATAGCCACTTTTGTAAACGAGCTCCGTTTTCGACGAAACTAGTTTTGTTGGATCTGGAATATTAAATTATTGCTAGATTTCAATTTTCGTGATTTTTGGAATCATTATGTGGTCGTACGGAATTTAAATGTGAAAAATAGTCAATAATTTGACTTTAAAAATACATTGTGTGAGCTAATTTAGTCGGAATTCGACAAAACCAGTTTTGTTGGGTCCGTAATGTCAAACTGTAGCTGCTTGCCCATTTTCATTATTTTTTGGATATCGTGTGTTATCATACGGATTTTTAGATGACAAATACAATTAACAATATGATATAAATAATAAATTGATATAGGAAGCTTGTCCTATAAGCTAACCAACCATTCTATAAATACACCATTTTACTCTAAACCCTAGGACTATTTTTCTCGAGGTCGAACGTATTGGTCGCCATAAGTTAGTTCCTCCAGTAAACTAAATAAAGAAAATCCTCTTTAAAAAATCGTAGTAATTCATACGAAATTCTATAAATCAAAATATATATACATTCGGGATCGTTGTGGGATACTCTTCGATTTGGGGTAAGTTGTTTATGGTGCGATGGTGTTTTCCTTATGCTCGAAATGTACAGAGCGACATCCATATGTTAGTTCCTCCAGTAAAATAAATAAAGAAAATCCTCTTTATAAAATCGTAGTAATTCATACAAAATTCTATAAATCAAAATATATATACATTCGGGATCGTTGTGGGATACTCTTCGTTTGGGGTAAGTTGTTTATGGTGCGACGGTGTTTACCTGATGCTCGAAATGTACAGAGCGACATATGGTTCGAGTTGTAGCCGAAATTAGTGAGCGATGGTTTGATTGGATGCTGTTTTTGCATTGAGGGGTTCAACCCGATCTTGCAAGCAAAGTTTTGGATATTTTTGTGCTATTAAAGTTCGGTGGTTTTTTCCATGATGCGTGCGATGTCTGTAAACCGCTGTCAGAATGGAGAGTCGCGTTGTAAGTGTGTGGGTGCTCAGGTGGAGAGGAGAAGGAGAGATGACCGTTAGTGAAGACTTTGGGAAGTTTCGTGAAGGAATGGTGGAAAACGAGGCATGTAAATTATTGGAAATGACCATGAAAAGGGATCGGTTTACTGTGTGTCATCGTGGAAGAAAAGGATAAGCGTAGGGATTAGGAGAGGCTGACGTGGATATATGCAAAACTGGATCCGTTGGGATCGTATGGATGAGCGCTACACGATGGAACTGACTGGGAGTGAATTGGAGCTCGTTACAATTTATAGCGAAATAAATTGTCTGATCTGAATCAACGACAATTATCGTTTTTTAACGATAACTGTCCAACGTGAGTAAATCTCACTAACTCTGATCAGTTTATATTTTTATAACGTATTTTTAGAATTGATAAATGATGGTTGATTGCTGTGTGTTGACTGTTTAGATGAACTGCTAGTCTATTAGTTGAAAATGTAAATAACGATATATATATATCGTGACTCAAATATTGATTCTATTTATCAGAATATTTCATATTGAAATGAAGTTGATGTTAATTATATTGTTTAACATCTGTGGATGCAGGGAAACAGGTTGGAGGGATCCAACTGGATTCCTCAATATTTATAATATTGTTTGTTTTCATATATTGTGATATATGATGTGATATATAATCTGTGATTTGATTATGATGACATTGGTCTTTTTATATGGTATGTTAAATACCATAAGAAATACTGAATTGTAAAAAGGGAAATTTCAAAGTATATTTTGAAGATAAAATACTTGTATAAAATCAATGGATTTTGTATAAAAAGGAAATCTTTATAAAGTGAATAAAATGTTATAAAAGGAAATCTTTAAAGGAAATCTTTATAAAGTGAATAAAACGTTATAAAATGAAATCTTTATAAAGGGAATAAAACGTTGTAAAAGGAAATCTTTAGAAAGTGAATAAAACTTTATAAAAGGAAATCTTTATAAAGTGAATAAAACATTATAAAAGGAAATCTTTATAAAGTGAATAAAACGTTATTAAAAGGAAATCTTTCTCAAATGAATAAAATTTTATAAATGGAAATCTTTATAAAATAAATAGATATTATAGAGTGAATATTTCAGAAATGAATAAAATTTTATAAACGGAAATCTTTATAAAATAAATAGATATTATAAAGGGAATATTTAATAAACGAATAGAATTTTATAAATGGAAATCTTTATAAAATAAATAGATATTATAAAGGGAATATTTCAGAAATGAATAGAATTTTATAAATGGAAATCTTTATAAAATAAATAGATATTATAAAGGGAAGATTTCAGAAATGAATAGAATTTTATAAATGGAAATCTTTATAAAATAAATAGATATTATAAAGGGAATATTTCAGAAATGAATAGAATTATAAAAGAAATTATTTGGGAAATAAATATAATTATAAAAGGGAATTGACAAGATATAAAAGAACAACGAGAGGATGGTTTCGAGGTATATTTTTAATAGAAATATGTTTTAACAGATAAAAGGAGACGATTAACTTATAAATAATATTTTAAGTAGAATATTTATCAATTGATAAATGGAATATATAAGTCCAAACTTATATAAAGAAGTAGAAATCGGATTTAACACCGATATTTTTAATAGAACGTGAAATCAGCATTTATAAAGAATTTATAAATGAGAGTTAAGTGTTAGAAATAAAATGAAGATTTTGTATGAATAAATCTTTAAATAGAAGTTGGAATTGGGATATTGTTTTTGTAACAACCCAGAGATTTTCGGCCCCGAAAATCGATATAAATACCATTACCGTATCTTATACCGATCCTCCAAGCACCGGAAACACTGGATTGTTTTAGAAAGAAGTTAGAGGATGAGAATATAGAAAGAAAGAAATTTTAGAATAGAAGAAAGAAGAAGAACAACACATCAGAACCTCACAGCGGAACAGATAAAGTATAATATCCAATATACAAAAGAATTGTATATACATACCAATCATCAGAGTTTAACATATAACTACACAGCGGAATATAACTTGATATAACTAGCGGTGAAGCCACCTGCTTCCAGTTCTTGAAACTCCAAGCGAAACCTAACCTGGAACATACTCGGTCTGACCCGAGCACATTTGATTTAAAACAAAAATACACCGGGTCAGTCTGGGATACTATCAGTGATAAATTCACAGGAAACAAACAATCATCGGTTTAACTTTGGAAAATCTTTTCTGAAATCAAAGGATAATAGTAAGACCAGCCCACACATAAACACGGACGGTTTTCACCTTACTATAATCCAAACCATTTTTGAAAGCTATACTTTGTTCTGATATTATCATAATGTCTAAATACAAGTAATTAACAATCTAGAGGAACGCTTGCATCTCACGCTCCCCATATATAGCATACAATCAAAACCGCAGGCGCTTATTGGAAATTGGACTCCGACCTTGACAAGGTATGGGACCACCTGCCGATAGTGTATCTCTAGAGGCGAATACACTGGGTTCAACAAGAACGTCTTGCAACCCGGCCCTCACATGACCGACCACTCATTTCGCTTGAGTGTATCGAATGTATATCACCGACGGCTGGGATCAGCAACCGCCACCCGAATAGGGTCAGCATCGAATACAGATTAAGAAGCAATAGGAATTTCTCTAGATAGGTGATCATACACCCTAATGGGAGCGACCCACATAGCCATGCTGCCTGCCCGATTTTTGTCATTTCCCGGTTGATGAGGCTTGAGGCTAGAACTTTACCTTTTAATCATCTGGTCATCACACACTTTGGATGCCACATCATCAGATCCGCCGGATCACACTTGATTGACGTCCACAAGCACACCCTAGCTATCAAGCTAGAGAATAACCATTTCTCCGCCATCAACTATGGTACGTTTGGAGAAATCAATGCGCGTAAATCCTTTTGGAAATACTCTGTCAGACATCCGTCCATACAAGTCATCCAGGATCAGGATGAACCGAAGGTACTCTCCTACTGCATCACATATAGGAATCACCCCAAGGATCAGTAGCGAGAAGTCCTTGCAACCCGTAGGTTCCAACTACGACTGAATCATGACAGAATAACTCTGGTTGCAACACAGAGTATATTCGTCAAGTAATCCCTCCGCTTAGGAGATCCACGGTCTTCACTTGCTCCGTCTTCAGCGACGTCTTCACGTATTGTTGGTCGGAATGGTATTCGAATATAATTCGATCCCGGACTTTCCATACCAACAAGCGTATTGGTCAAACTTCAATAGTCGGTGATTTAACTATCGAATAACAATGGTGTGAATACAATCAGTTTTCTAATACAGCACTTAACATAACTCAACCTCTTAAAATGTACATAACGATGTAAAAACAATTTCCTCTGATTAACCCTGATTGAATTACTTCGATTGATTAAATCTAACTTGACTTATTTAACTCGACACGACTTATTTTACTCGACTAGACTAATTCGACTTTTTAACTTGACTAGACTACTCAACTTGGTTACTACTATCGATTAATTAAAACTTGACTTAACTCTATCCGCTCGACTCTAGGTCGCAGCGATCACAATGGTTACGCCTGATTCCCTCAAGAAACATCCGACCGCCGTAGGCTATCTGCAGCCCTGCGAATTACGCTAGCAGTCGTACTCAATGGAACTTTTTCCTCTAAATAACTAGGTTTGACTCATTCTAACTCAAAACACTACACTCGATCAACTCTGATTGACTTACAAATATTTATTTTAACAACATCTTTATTCCTTTTGAAAACGAATATAGTAACTTTATTAAATTTCCATAACCTTGTATCAGAGTTGATATTCCTCGTATAGGATAAAACCAAATCTCGACACTTCACTTGCTCCCAACTAATACTATTCCTTGGTAATAGGGAAGCCAACCAAGTTGGGGTATTTTAGTTACCTCTCAGACCTCAGCTGACGACCTTCTCACCTCAGAATAATATTAGTTTAACCTCAAACGTCACAATCACATTTCCCCTCGATTTCCCTTTTGGATTTCAAATCTGGTTTTTTAACCCATCCTTTTATTTGCGACCCTCGTTTCAGGCCTTTACTTAATTCCTTGATTTAAGTAAATATCCCTTAAAATCCCACTTAAATTCCAAATATTCTTTCACTTAAAAATCCTCTTAATTTATAATGTAACTTCCTCGTCAAAGAAGTTGATTCCATCTACTTGGCCATTTAGGACAAACTTTTATCACCTCTTTGGCTAAACCCCATCGTCAGCTCACCACTTGTTGATTTAATTGAATTCGCATTTATCAACCTTGTTTTAAACTTGGATTTACAAATCCCTTGAATAAAATTCTTACTTGGTATTTAGTTAAATTCACTACTTTAAATCATTCTAAATCAAAGTATAACTTGCTTTATATTTACTAAATATAGTTAACTTGAATCTTAACTCAACATAGAATTATCATCCTGTTTACACGCTTGCTTAAAATAATCCAGATTATTAATAATAACCAATCCAATTATCCCTTTAGACTATAGCTAATCGAAGATTAACTAATATTCAACATTTATCCGTTAAACTTTAACGAATATTTAACCCAATATTCATCTCTTTGTCTATTGCACTCAAATACGGTGGATTAACCAACCGTACATATCAGTTAACAATTAACTGAATTTCAAAGGTCATTTTCCCTTCCTTAAAATTTATTAATTAATTAACTTAATTAATTAAAGTCAACTTTTAATTGTTTGAAAACAATTATTTCTCTTTCCTACCAATTCTTAGAAAACCCTTGATTTCTGCTTCGCAACTGATAATAACCATTTTACTAAATTTTCTTACTAACTTGATTTAGTCTATTTAATTTAAATCTTCCAATGTATACAATAATTAAATAACTCTATTTCTTTTATAAATGACTTTGAAACACTGTCAATTTCCCTGACGGTAAAACTCTGTTAAAACACTATGACTGGACCATTACTGCCCATCTACTCAGCCAACACAAAAAGTTGATCTTAATCACACCGCGATGGTTGTATATACAACTATCAACATTAAAAACAGTTTTGGGTTCAGACGATGCGAACAATTCATATATATGCACCACAAGTAAAAATACAGTTAATTTGAGGAATCCAGTTGGATCCCTCCAACATGTCCTTCTCTGCATCACAGATGTCAGTTGATAAACACTATATGAGTTAAACCACAAATCAACTGAAATCAAACAGATAATAACAACCAAAATTGCATCCATCGCATCCAAACAACCAGTCTAAACTGTAAACTGTAAATTATATTTAACTGTGACTATACCACATCACAGTATTCCAGAAGGTGTGAGAATTAACTCACCAGAGTTTGTTCTGGTGAACGGTTGACTTGTTCGTTCTATTTCAATTCGGTCGAACGTTCTGAATTTCCTGAAATTTCAACTGCGTCCGATTGATTCCCAATCAGTGTCATTGTGTAGGTCTCGTCTCTGCGATCCCAACGCAACGGACGGCGCGTAAATCCGATAACATACGAGTGAGATATCGTAAAACAAATTTTATAAACAAATTAAATTTAAAACTTGAAATTTATTTAAAATAAAAACTTTGGGCCTTACCAAATTGATTTCAGCCCACCGGTTTTAAGACCCGCATCCATTTCCTCATATACCAAAACCCTCGTCCCCTTTAGTTTCAACCCTCAGATCCATTTGTAAATCCTCCGCCGCCATTCAAAAAAAATGGAGAAACCCTCCATCTCGAATCATCGGTTCTTCCGTCCTCGTTTCCTCCAGCGACGTCGGAAGCAGCAATTATTCCCCATCTCCTTTATGTTGCGACACTCCTCCCCTTCCATCCTCTGACACTTCGCCACCTACGAAGGACCAGACCAAGGCCGAACCCTAGGTCTTCGGAAGTGCACAGTTCCATCGGAAATCCCTCTTTCGGTCTTCCCTTCGAACTGTCTGCTACACCGACAGCGACTTCAACAACGGCTTCTCCGCAACCCACCCAAGGACCGAAAGCTAAGTGTTTAATTTCTAAATTGAATTACAGTATTTTGTTTCCTTTTGGTTTCGAAATTACTGTGTTCTGAAATGTGGTGCGTGGCTCTATTTATACTTGAACTCGTCCTAGCTAAGATTAACGTCAATACTTGAGTTGTAAAATCATAGCTTTGGGGTTTGCAGTGCCTAGTTTATAGGCGTTTACTTTATGATTTAGAGTTGCGTGATCGATCTGTGGTGTTTTGATGGACATTGATAACTGTGATAACTTAGCAGTGAGGCTTGTACTAGATTTCCTGTATTGTCTTAGGTCAAAAATAAATAAATAAACTTACTGTTCCCATGTGGACTTTAGGCACAGCTATGAATTTGCTCATTGTTTAATCGAATGGTATTGAATTTTCATGTGTGTTCAGATCCACATATGGATCGAACTGTCATTACATACAGCTATGCATTGTTTAGTTGATATTTTCTATCCCTTCTTGCAGATTTGATCTGTATGTATTGTCTTTTCATTTTCTTTACTGACATCGTCTAAGAATTTTGGGGTTTCCTACTGTTTTAAATTCAGGCAAGAACATGGCCTCCTGTACTTTAATAAAGGAAGAATTTTAATAGATCTGCTATGGCAGATTTGTTTGTATCGCTTTGTTAATCCCAACGAAATATTTTGCTATATTTTTGATTCAAAAGATTGGATGGTATATTGTTTTCCTGTTTCTCTTGCTTGTGAATTGATGATGCACATGCTTAGGCTATTCGGCATTATGGGTTTGATGCAGAATATATATATTTTGTTTTCCATAGCAGCTTTGATGTAGAGAATTATCAGCTATGATTTCTATGTACTATTTTTGTTTGGTTGAGTTGTTGAGTCAATGTCTTGCACTGGTTATTTCACTGTAAATTCACTGTCTCTATTTTCCTCTTCTTTATTACCTTTCTGTTGTGTTACAGTTCTTCTGTTTTTGCTGTTTGAATTTTATTTCTTTTCCTTTTTTTTTTAAACTTTCAACTCCAAATATTCATCTTATTAGCTACTTATAGCTTTCCTTTTGTATTACAGGTGATGATGGCTAGCACTTGTTGGCTTAGTAGGATTTTCCAACTGTTCGAACAAGACATTTTCGATCCTATAAAGGCTAGGTGGAGTTGAGGCTTTGAATTGTCTATTCATTTGAGACTTTTCCCCAGTCTGTATGACTATTTGAATAGTTATTTCAAATAGCAGACATTGTAATTTCAGCGACATTTGTATGGTCATAGAATTTGTAAAATCTTGTACTTGAAACTATGCTGTATATAGATAAGAGTTCTATTTTTTTTCTCTTTTCTTTTCTTTCTGTTCCTCATTGTATCCAACATATATATATATATATATATATATATATATATATATATATATCTCTTTGTATTTTTTCTTGGTATTGATCACTTCCAACTATGTATACGACCTAGTGTTCAAGCATGATGAAAATATGTATTTGAGTTTACCAAATGAAATTATGTATTTCAGTACACAGGGGATTTGTACTGAAAATATAAACTCTGTGTTTGATGTTGTACACAAGCTTTTGGTTGTCATGCAATATAAATAACTTCGAATAGTGAATTAAAAATAAACTGATATCACCAAGTATATTTAAATGAAATACCGTCTAACTTCAAATAGCCTAAGATGGATTTCAAAATATTAAAAATAAATTATTACCGTAAATATTCAAATGAAAATAATATATTTCAAATCCATTAATATTCTAAATGAATAAAATCAAATATTTAACTACTAAAAATACGGGACATTACAGTTTTAAAATACGAAATCAAACTAAATGGATTGTATAAAAGAAATATTATTCACATTCGGTGTGAATAATGGATTTAAGCAAATATTTTGCAAATAAACACATTTATAAAGGAATTTGGATTTTGAAATAAGAATCAAAAATAGAAATGAAAATTCGAATAGGCTAGAAATAAATAACTTGTTTAATAATGAAAACAAGTGTTGTGATTTATAAACAAAGTTTATAAATGAATTAAAATATAATTATCAGTGGATGATTGAGATTGCAAATTCAACAGTCAATATAAAATGGAAAATTTGGAGTTGTTTTAAAAAGGAAACGATGAAATCTATTTCAATATCCGAAATGTAAAAAGGATTAAATAAATCCATAAAGATGTGTAATTAAAATCCGAATGGGTAAGATGTTATACAATAATTTATTTAAGAAATTATGTATTGAATAAATCAGTATTTGACAAGATAATTAGTACTCAGTTGGAAACTGATATTTTATAATCGAATGTAGTTTATTCTAAGGAGAGTTAATCGAATAGAGATTATTCGGAAGTGTGTTAATCGAATATAAGTTATTTGAAGAGAGATAATCAAATATAAGTTATTCGAAGAGAGATAATTGAATCTAAGTTATTCGAAGAAGAGTTAATCGAACATAAGTTATTCGAAAGATAGTTAATCGAATATAAGTTATTTGAAAGATAGTTAATCAAAAATAAGTTATTAGAAAGAGAGTTAATCGAATATAGGTTATTCAAAGGAGAGTTAATTGAATAGAGATTACTCGAAAGTGAGTTATACATCGGAATCGATCATATCGAATTCGATAAAGTACTATTTACTTTCTGGTTTTTAAATAAAGGTTTATTTATTTGATAAATAAATTATTATTCATTCAAATTAAGAATTAAAAGTTAAACTCTTAAGTTAGATATTTCAGATGTAGGCTTTATAACGTTATCGTTATAACCAATGTTTTTCATAAAAGAAGTAGATTCGTAAACTGAATCTGAGAATGTGCGTAAGCGATGGTTGTAAAAATTGGAGTTGTGAGCTTTATCTATTGCGAGGTTAACAACGTGGTTCAGTTAAGGTTTGAGAGGTAATTATACCCCAACTTGATTGACTTCGTAATTAACTAGGAAATAGTTAAGGTGTAGTGTCCCAAATTTCCAGTACCATTTGAGCTGACCAAATAACACAAGTCCAACCAAATTGCACTGGAAACAAGAAAACTAATAGAAAGAAAACAGAGGGTAAGAATATATAAGCTAGAAACTTAGAATAGAAGAAGAAGAAGAAGAAGAACATACATCATCATCAGAGTAACACGAAACTCACAGCAGAACGAACAATATATAATAGATACATAACTTTGAAATAAAACTAATATATGTATACAGTAACATTATCAAAGTACAACGCTTACAACACAGCGTAAATAACAATAGCTATATAATCCTGAAGCCTCCTGCTCCAAGCTCTCGGTACCTGTAAATCCCGACTACTTGACTGCCCGTACAAAATTGGACACCCAAGAGTTTAGGGAAAACAAAACAAAATAAACTCTGGGTCAGTCATGTGACCGGTGTGAGTAAACTCAAATCATTTGACTTAACTTTCAAAAATCTTTTGAACCAAAGGATAATTGTAAGACCGATCCACACATAAACACAGATGGTTTTTACATTACGATAACCCAAAATATTTTTCTAAAACGATACTTGTATGATATTATAATAATGTCTAGATCAAGTAAATAAAAATCTAGCAGAAACGCTTTCATCTCACGTTCTACATATATAATATACAATCAAAACCGCGGGCTCTTATTGGGTAATTGATTTCCAACTATGACAAGGTATGGAACCACCTTCCGATCAATGTACTCTAGAAGCGATACACTGGAGTTCAATAAGAACATCTTGTAACTTGGACACACATGACCGACCATTCATTTCTCTTGAATGTTCCGAATATATTATCAACTTACGGTTGGTATACCAACATAACCATTCCCGGGAGATACAGAATTGAAAGAAGTAACAAATATGAATATTCTCTAGATGGCGACAATATACCCTACTAGGGTGCGACCAACTTAGCCATGCTGCCTGCTCGATTTCTGTCATTTCCCAGTTGATGAGGCTTGAGGTCATAATGTATCTTTCAACAGATCGCTCCTTCATTTACTTTGAATGCCACATCGTCATACTCGTCAAATCACAAATAGATTTCCCCAAAAATACCATGGGTATAAGCTAAGAGAAACGAATTCCTCCGCCACAACGTAAATACGTTTGAAACGATCAACTTACGCGATCTACCAGATATACTCTGTCATACATTCGTCCATTCAAGTTATCCTGGGACTGGACAACTCGAAGGCACTATTTTGTAAATCCATCTTCGGCAATTTCTACCTAGGATTTACTTAACACCCTTGCATAACTTTGTCTTCAATTATCTCCATCATATTTGATTCGCAACGCTAATGCCATACAGAGTGGTTTTCAGATAATATATCTGATCCCGGTCTCTCCGTATTGACAACGAAAATGGTCAAAATCTTCGATAGTCGGTGATTTAACTATCAAAGGAAAACATGTGTGCAAACAACGTTATTATTTCCAGATGGAAATTCTATCGATCAATCATCAATCAACATTTATTCATTTCCCCATTTCTCGTTTCCATATATTCATCAAATCCTTATTTTCTAATTTTAGAAAATATACGTTATTAACTTTGGAAAACATTCCATTTCTGATTCACGCATCAATATCTTCCCACCTCTATTAGTCTCTAACTGTAAACTAGTAAGAGAACAACCCCCAATGTATTAACCCCGAAGGCCGAAACTAACATCAGATCGATATCCCGAAAGCTATTCAACTCAACTAATTTCCAGTCAGTTTCTAATTCTAGTAATTCCCTTTAAATTCCTAATTCAAACCCCAAATTCCTTTATAATATTTTATTTGTAAAATATTTACTTTAAATCAATATCATGTTACCGCCATGTGCGAAGCACGGGTCTAAACCTTCCTAATGTAAAATTCTCTTTTTATAAAACTCTATTCATTTTCCAAATATTTCCCTTTTATAATTCTGGTAACTTTCTAAATCAATATTCCTTTTATAATTCTATTTATTTTATAAATATTTCCTTTTATAAAATTCTATTTATTTTATAAATATTTCCTTTTATATAATTCTATTCATTCTATATAAAACCTTTTATATAATTCTACTCAATTCCCAATTTTCCATTTATTATATTTTCCAATATTTGTTTTTCAAATGTTACCTTTTATAATATCCAATTTCTTTCATATATAAATATTTCATTTTCAATATTCACTTTGAAAATTTCCTTTTTACATTCCATTATTTCATATGGTATTTAAAATACCAAATAACATGACCAGTGTCATCATAATCAGTCACATATTATATATCACATCATGTATCACAATATATGAAAACAAACAGTATTATAAATATTGAGGAATCCAGTTGGATCGCTCTAGCCTGTTTCCCTGCATCACAGATGTTAAACAATATAAATAACATCGACTTCATTTCAATTTGAAATATTCTGATAAACAGAATCAATATTTGATTAACGATTTATATATATATCGTTATCAAACAATCAACACACAGCAATCAATCATCATTTATCAATACTAGATTATATTTACAAAAATATAAACTGTACAGAGTTAGTGAGATTTACTAACATTGGTCGGTATATCATTAAATAACGAAAAATGTCGGTTGATTCAGATAGACAATTTATTTCTATATAAATTGTAACGTGCTCTGATTCACTCCCAGTCAGTTCCATTGTGTAGCCACCGTCCATACGATCCTAACGGATCTTGTTTTGTCCAATTCTGACAACGTATGAATTAGTTATTCATTTTACAAGTTCGTATATATTATATACTCGATAAATTTAATAACTAATTATATTTAAAATCCCTTAATCACTAATTACCTATGCTAATACGTTCCTCATTGCATCTTCCTCAGTTCGCAAGCTCCAGGCTCCATCATATGACATTGCCGCCCCTTTCTATCACGATAACTCCCTACCCATTTCACTAAACCCAAAACAAATATCACCTCTGTTCTTCTCATCAAATTCTCGTCAAAACCGTACAAATTCCGACAAGCTCGACTTCCGATTGTCGAACTCGACTTCGAGTCCACCCAGGAAACTCGCGACACCCAACTGCACCGATTCTCCCCAAACTTCATCAATCAGTGCGCTTTCTCCTCCCGGGCACTTCGCGACCATCCTCTCGACCCAACTCCGTGTCAGGCGCCCGTGAACCCCAGCCCTGGCCTCTCGGTGGAAATTTGAACTCCAGATAATTAAATCGAGCCTCACAAAAGTTGTGCCAACATGAAGCTCTTGCCTTTCTGATCTAATCGCATTTGATTTCGGCAAATTACAACGATTATTTGATTTTTAAATGATTTTACAAATCACGGTTTTAGTTTTGGAAGAAAGAAACCGGCGGTTTGCAATTTTGACCAGAGGAAAAATGTATAAGGGTTTACGATATGTAAGAATAATTATAGGTTATTTATAATATTTTTATATTCGAATATTATATTAATTTATATGCTATCGTTATTTCCATTTGTGTTTAAAAATCCCTGTGTTCACATACAGTACCCAAAAATCAAAAAAATTGACATGCCGCTACAGTTCGACATTACGGACCCAATGAAACTAGTTTCCTCGAATTCCGACTCCGTTTTCTCACACAGCGTATTTTAAAGTCAAATTACCGACTGTATTTCACATTAAAATCTCGTACGGCCACATACTGACTGCAAAAATGACGAAAATTGAAATCTAGCAATAATTTAATACCGCGGATCCAAAAAAATTAGTTTCATTGAAAACGGAGGTCGTTTGCAAAACAGGTTGTTTCTAAAGCTCTAAATAAACCCATTTAAATATTAATATATTTAAAAATAATTAAATTAAATATAAATAAATTTATATTATCGTATATATATATTCACAATAGAATATCATACAGCTCCAATTGGATTTATAACTCGATATTCAAATCCGGTTGAATCGATATTCAATTTATATTTAAAAATCCATTTAATATATAAATAAATCGCTACAATTATAAAGGAATTCCATAGCAACTTTTCAAAAATTTGATTTGGACATAACTCAAAATCTACACAATGAAATCTCGATTTTTCTCTTCCATTAGGAAAAAATACTCCACCAGCACCGAACATTTCTTGTTTCACAGAAATCCGATTTAAAATGGATTATGTATATTCAATTGAAGTGCGAATCGCCAAATTACGAACTGCAGCACCATTTCGAGCTCGATTTTAATTATAATATAATTATACGTTCAATTGTCGTTTATATAATATATTCGTTATTATAATTCAACTCTAAACTGAATTATATATGATCCAATTCACACAATATTGTGAATTCCACTATTTCCGACTATTTCGGAATTTAAATATATTGTTCTGTTATTTATATTAATTAAATATTCAATATTATTTAATTCTGGTCATTTTAAATTACCAAACCATTATTTAAATAATTAAATAAATTATTATAATACCGTAAAAATACGGGTCGTTACATTCTTCCCCCCCTTAAAATAATTTCGTCCTCTAAATTGCTAAGATAGAAAACAAACCCTATTGATTGATTAGAACTTATTTGTTCACTTCTTAACTTTAGTTTTAACTGAACCAATTTAATTTCAATTAAATATTTATTCATTCCTACTAACGAAAATTTTCAAAAAATCCTGAAAATTTTCTAACACCTTAACTTTTAGAAAAATTTCGCTAGCACCTCCTTTGTACTGGTCAGTCGATACAACTACAACTCGCCTCTCTAGGCCTTCTCCAACCCAAAAGAAAATCAAACAGCCAGGCGGCTTTCCAATCGGCTCATAAATCTCATACCCAATATAAATATAAACTTGTACCTTTTTGTCGGGCATATCATTGTATTCTTTCATTTGCTGCTAATTCAGCATATACCAATATCATCCCAATCAAACTCAAATCACTTTTATCTCCAACACAACTATTCGTTTATCCAAGCCAAATTACATTATCAATCTCAACTACCATTCTTTATTTTAAATTTTAGTTTCACAAATTTCCATCTAATTTGTTTTAATTCAAGCAATCCGTTTCTGAGAGTTTCTAAACAGCTTAGCCTTTTCCAACAATCAAAATATTCATTTCGGAATATCAAAACAACTCTTTTTCCCAAAATAATTTGAAAATAATCTCTTTGGTAGTAATCCGTCACTTAGCAACTTGAAAATGAACACCGATGATGCAATTGTCACCATTGGAATCTGTTTTCCAGCGATCGAAGTGAGTTCAATACTATATCACTTTTCAAAGCCATTTCTAAACACTTCCATTTTGAAATACATTACAAAATACCATTCACACTACTTGTAAAACAATTTAAAATCTCCCAGGATTTTAAAATTCTCATATATTTAATCCAATTCCATTTACAAACACCTTTCATGTTTTTGGAATTTTAATTCCAATTTTGATTTAAATTCGGATTTAATTCATCTAATTTCACATATTACCCTTATATGAATTCCAATTGGTTATTTACATAACCATTTAATTTATAATCGTACTCGATTATAATAACAAGCAATATATTATAATCATTTCAATATAGATTTTTTTCTTTTATATCAAAATATAATTTGGGTAAAATTATTTCATTTATCCTTTTTTCAAAACATACCAAGTTGGTTCATCGTACTCGAGTGTTTATAAACCCCAACCGATACAGTGGATCAAACTGATCGACCAAAATTCATAAACTACTCAACCAATGGATCTCCACAATATAAAACCATTTTTATATCAAATAACAAATATGTTCACTCGTATATATACACTCAACTCAATCTAGGGCATTACTAACCCTATCTCTACTGAGTCACACCACAGAGCCAAGGTAATAACTTAACCTTCAGCTCTGATACCAACTGTAGTGTCCCAAATTTCTGGTACCATTTGAGTTGACAAAATAACAAAAGTCCAACCCACATTGCACTGGAAACCAGAAAACTAATAGAAAGAAAACAGAGGGTGAGAACAGATAAGATAGAAACTTAGAATAGAAGAAGAAGAAGAACATACATCATCATCAAAGTAACACGAAACTCACAGCGGAACGAACAATATATAATAGATACATAACTTTGAAATAAAACTAGTATATGTATACAGTAACATTATCAGAGTACAACACTTACAACACAGCGGAAATAACAATAGCTATATAATCCTGAAGCCTCCTGCTCTAAGCTCTCGGTATATGTAAATCCCTACTACTTGACTGCCCATACAAAATTGGACCCCAAGAGTTTAGGAAAACAAAACAAAATAAACTCTGGGTTAGTCATGTGACTGATGTGAGTAAACTCAAATCATTTGATTTAACTTTCAAAAATCTTTTGAACCAAAGGATGATCGTAAGACCGATCCACACTTAAACACAGATGGTTTTTACCTTATGATAACCCAAAATATTTTTCTAAAACGATACTTGTTTGATATTATAATAATGTCTAGATCAAGTAAATAAAAAACTAACAGAATCGCTTTCATCTCATGTTCTACATATATAATATACAATCAAAACTGCAGGCTCTTACTAGGTAATTGATTTCCAACTATGACAAGGTATGGAACCACCTTCCGATCAATGTACTCTAGAAGCGATACACTGGAGTTCAATAAGAACATCTTGTAACTCGGCCACACATAACCGGCCATTCATTTCTCTTGAATGTTCCGAATATATTATCACCATACGGCTGGTATACTAACATAACCATTCCCGGGAGATATATAATTGAAAGTAGTAACAAATATGAATATTCTTTAGATGGTGACAATATACCCTACTTGGGTGCGACCCACTTAGCCATGCTGCCTGCCCGATTTCTGTCACTTCCCAGTTGATGAGACTCGAGGTCATAACGTATCTTTTAACAGATCACTCCTTCATTTACTTTGAATGCCACATCGTCATACTCGTCAAATCATAAATTGATTTCCCTAAAAATACCATGGGTATAAACTAAGAGAAAAGAATTCCTCTGCCACCAACGTAAATACGTTTAAAATGATCAACTTACGCGATCTACCAGATATACTCTGTCAGACATTCGTCCATTCAAGTTGTCCTGGGACTGGACAACCCAAAGGCACTATTTTGTAAATCCATCTTAGGAAATTTCTACCTAGGATTTACTGAACAACCGTTGCATAAATCCATCTTCAATTATCTTCATCATATTTGATTCGCAACGCTAATGCCACACGGAGTGGTTTTCAGATAATATATCCGATCCCAGTCTCTCCGTATTGACAACAGAAATGGTCAAAATCTTCGATAGTCGGTGATTTAACTATCAAAGGAAAACATGTGTGCAAACAACGATATTATTTCCAGATGAAAATTCTATCAATCAATCATCAATCAACATTTATTCATTTCCCCATTTCTCGTTTCCATATATTCATCAAATCCTTATTTTCTAATTTTAGAAAATATATGTTATTAACTTTGGTAAACGTTCCATTTCTGATTCACGCATCAATATCTTCCCACCTCTATTAGTCTCTAACTGTAAACTAGTAAGAGAACAACCCCCTACGTATTAACCCCGAAGGCTGAAACCAACATCAGATCGATATCCCGAAAGCTATTCAACTCAACTAATTTCCGGCCAGTTTCTAATTCTAGTGATTCCCTTTAAATTCCTAATTCAAACCCCAAATTCCTCTATGATATTTTATTTGCAAAATATTTACTTTAAATCAATATCATGTTACCCCCGTGTGCGAAGCACGGGTCTAAACCTTCCTACTGTAAAATTCTCTTTTTATAAAACTCTATTCATTTTCCAAATATTTCCCTTTTAAAATTCTATTTACTTTCTAAATCAATATTCCTTTTATAATTCTATTTATTTTATAAATATTTTCATTTATATAATTCTATTCATTCTATATAAAACCTTTTATATAATTCTATTCATTTCCCAATTTTCCATTTATTATATTTTCCAATATTTGTTTTTCAAATATTACCTTTTATAATATCCTATTTCTTTCATACATAAATATTTCATTTTCAATATTCACTTTGAAAATTTCCTTTTTACATTTCAATATTTCATATGGTATTTAAAATACCAAATAACATGATCAGTGTCATCATAATCAATCATAGATTATATATCACATCATATATCACAATATATGAAAACAAACAGTATTATAAATATTGAGGAATCCAGTTGGATCCCTCCAACCTGTTTCCTTACATGACAGATGTTAAATAATATAAATAACATCGACTTCATTTCAATAAGAACTGTTCTGATAAACAGAATCAATATTTGATTAACGATTTATATATATATATCGTTATCTATAATTTCAACCAATACATCAGCAATTCAACCAAACAATCAACACATAGCAATCAATCATCATTTATCAATACTAGATTATATTTATAAAAATATAAATGGTACAGAGTTAGTGAGATTTACTCACATTGGTCGGTATATCATTAAATAACGATAACTGTCAGTTAATTCGAATAGACAATTTATTTCGCTATAAATTGTAACGAGCTCAGACTCACTCCCAGTCAGTTCCATTGTGTAGCCGCCGTCCATACGATCCTAATGGATCTTGTTTTGTCCAATTCTGATAACGTATGAATTAGTTATTCATTTTACAAGTTCGTGTATATTATATACTCAATAAATTTAATAACTAATTATATTTAAAATCCCTTAATCACTAATTACCTATGCTAATACGTTCCTCATCGCATCTTCCTCAGTTCGCAAGCTCCAGGCTCCAGCATATGACATTGCTGCCCCTTTCTATCATGATAACTCCCCACCCATTTCACTAAACCCAAAACAAATATCACCTCTGTTCTTCTCATCAAATTCTCGTCAAAACCGTACCAATTCCGACAAGCTCAACTTCCGATTGTCGAACTCGACTTCGAGTCCACCCAGGAAACTCGCGACACCCAACTGCACCGATTCTCCCCAAACTTCATCAATCAGTGCGCTTTCTCCTCCCGAGCACTTCGCGACCATCCTCTCGACCCAACTCCGTGTCAGGTGCCCGTGAACCCCAGCCCTAGCCTAATGGTGGAAATTTCGAACTCCAGATAATTAAATCGAGCCTCACAAAAGTTGTGCCAACATGAAGTTCTTGCCTTTCTGATCTCATCGCATTTGATTTCGGTAAATTCCAACGATTATTTGATTTTAAATGATTTTACAAATCACGGTTTTAGTTTTGGAAGAAAGAAACCGGCAGCTTGCAATTTTGACCAGAGGAAAAACGTATGAGGGTTTAGGATATGTAAGGATATTTATAAGTTATTTATAATATTTTTATATTCGAATATTATATTAATGTATATGCTATCGTTATTTCCATTTGTGTTTAAAAATCCCCTTGATCACATACAATACGCAAAAATCACAAAAATGGACATGCCGTTACAGTTCGACATTACGGATCCAACAAAACTGGTTTCGTCGAATTTCGACTCCGTTTGCTCACACAGCATATTTTTAAAGTCAAATTATCGACTGTATTTCACATTAAAATCTTGTATGGCCACATACTGGCTGCAAAAATGACGAAAATTGAAATCTAGCAATAATTTAATACTGCGGATCCAACAAAATTAGTTTCGTCGAAAACAGAGGTCGTTTGCAAAACTGGCTATTTTTAAAGCTCTAAATAAACCCATTTAAATATTTATATATTTAAAAATAATTAAATTAAATATAAATAAATTTATTTATCGTATATATATTCACAATAGAATATCATACAGCTCCAATTGGATTTATAACTCGATATTCAAATCCCGGTTGAATCGATATTTAATTTATATTGAAAAATCCATTTAATATATAAATAAATCGCTATAAATTATAAAGGAATTCCATAGCGACTTTTCAAAAATTTGATTTGGACATAACTAAAAATCTACACAACGAAATATTGATTTTTCTCTTCCATTAGAAAAATATACTCCACCAGCTCCGAACGTTTCTTGTTTCACAGAAATCCGATTTAAAACGGATTCTGTATATTCAGTTAAAGTTAGAATCGCCAAATTACGAACTGTAGCACAATTTTGAGCTCGATTTTAATTATAATATAATTATACGTTCAACTGTCATTTATATAATATATTCGTTAATATAATTCAACTCTAAACTGAATTATATATTATATATGATCCAATTCACACAATATTGTGAATTCCACTAATTCCGACTATTTCGAAATTTAAATATATTGTTCTATTATTTATATTAATTAAATATTCAATATTATTTAATTCTGGTCATTTTAAATTACCAAACCATTATTTAAATAATTAAATAAATTATTATAATACCGTAAAAATACGGGTCGTTACATAAGATTCGAGGGCAAAGATTGGTTAGAGATACAGTAAGTAATAAGCGATTAATGGATTGAGCGGTCGTGACGATGTTTTATATTACATTCGTTGAAATCCATATAAATGAGTTCTGGAAACATTTTCCAAATATAATTAGTGGTGTTTTCTAAGCATACAAAATGAAATGATTTGTTGATAAGAAATGGAAATGTTTTCCCATGTTAATATCGTATATTTTCTAAATTTAGAAAATAAGAAATTCTGTATATATATGGAAATAGGAAATGAGTAAATGAATAAATTAATGATAAATTGATTTATGAGATAAATAATGATTGATCAATCGAATTTCTATCTGGAAATAAGATCGTTGGTTGTACACATATTTTTCTTTGATAGTTAAATCACCAACTATCGAAGTTTTTGACCATTTTTCCGTCGTTAATACGGAGAGACCGGGATCAGATTCATTATCTGAAAACCACTCTGTATGGATGTTAGCATTGCGATCAAATATGATGAAGATAATTGAAGACGGAGTTATGCAAGGGTTGTCCTGTTTACAGAATAGTGCCTTCGGTTTGTCTAGTCCCAGGACAACTTATATGGAAGAATGTTTGACAGAGTATATCTAATGGATCGCGTAAGTTGATATCTTTAAACGTATTACGTTTGGTGGCGGAGGAATTCATTTCTCTTAGCTGTATACCCGTGATATGTTTGGAGAAATCAATTTGTGATTTGGCGGGTATGACGATGTGACATTCAAAGTGAATGAAGATCAAAAGATACGTTATAACCTTTAGCCTCACAATTGGGAAATGGTATAAAATCGGCTAGGTCGCATGGCTAAGTGGTTAGCTGCCAAATAGGGTGTATTGTCACCTGATCTAGAGAAATTCCTTTTTCTTATTAAATCTATCGATGTTGTCCCTTTTGGGAAACGGTTGCTGATCCCAACCGTTGGTGACAATACATTCGGTACTCTCAAGCGAAGTGAGGGACTAGTCATGTTTAGCCTGGGTTGCAGGATGTTCTTGTTGAACCCTGTGTACTCCTCTCTAGAGATACACTGTCAGAAGGTGGTCCCATACCTTGCCAGTTGAAATCCATTATCTAATAAGATCCCATGGTTTTGATTGTATAACATATATGTAGAGCGTGAAATGTAAGCGTTCTGCTAGAATTCTATTTACTTGATTTAGACACTATTATAATATCAGACAAATATTGATTTCAAAGATTGCTTTGGGTTCGTAAGATAAAAGCCATCCGTGTTTATGTATGGATCGTTCTTGCGATTATCTTTTCTTTTAAAAAGTATTTTTAAAAGTTAAACCAAGTGGTTGGAGTTTACTCACACCAGTCCCATGACTGAACCAGAGTTTATTTTTATTTTGTTTTTACCCTAAACTCTTAGGTGTCCAAATTTGTATGGGCGGTCAAGTAGTTCAGGTATTTTCAGATATCATTGGAGGAGCTTGGAGCAGGAGGCTTCAGCGTTATCTAGTTATTGTTATTTTCCAGTGTGTTGTAAGTGTTGTACTCTGATAATGTTACTGTATATATAAACTATTTTATTTCGAAGTTATGTTATATTTTATTCGTTCTGCTGTGAGATTCGTGTTACTCTGATGTATTGTGCGTTCTTTTTCTTCCTCTTCTATTCTAATTTTCTATCTTATCTATTCTCACCCTCTAACTTCTGTTGTATATAACGGTGTTGTATACACAATTATATGATTTTTGTTTGATGATAACAACCAAATATATATTACTTTAAATGTGTTTGTTGTTGTACTGTTTTGTATATTTATCATAGACAGGAATATAATATTTATATTTAATTAGAATACGACTGTACAGAAACTCAAATATTCACACAGTATTTTGTTTAAATATAATATTTTATTTCAATATTTAAAACAGTACAGATTTACAACTCCACTATTTGTATATATTCACTCGTATACAATTTCATATACATTTCAATACATTCATTATCAATACAATTCTCTTTTTTCTACATCAGCTGCTCACTACAACACTCTATCACACAGTTATACAATTTAATACATACGTTCATTCACAACTCTTTTACATACACGTTCATTTTTTCACTAACTCTACACTCGGTCTTCTATCTTCTATCGTCGCAGCATCTTCACTGTCAATCCAGTCATCACCTGCTTATCTGTCACAAACAAAAACACACACAGTAATCTTGAACAGAAATAATTTCATATTCTAGCAAATATTATTTTATTTTTGAAATTTATTTGCCTCAGAATTTTGGTGTGTTTCTCATCACTTTTCATGACTTGATCTGATATGTATATATTTCTAGTATCCACTGATCAGCCTCAACTCACTACACTGGTTTGTTGATCAGAACCTGTTGATTCTGAACAGCCATAACACAGTGTAGCGGTCTGCTGATATATATTCGAATAGACACACACACACACAGATATATATATATATATACATATATATGAAGGAAATTAGGGTTCGAATTCATGTCAATAAATGAAATCTAAACCAAATATCTACTGGATCTACATGATAATTCATAAATCGAGAAGTATATCTGACTATAGCTCCATCCTTTTTCCGCGCAATCGATTAGTGGGTTGGTTGATTCGGATCAGAGCTCCCAAAGCAGCGAGCCTCTATAGAAGTCCACAAACGTCGATCTTGGTATTGTCAAACAAAACGAGAAAGAGAATGATTCAGTACTAGCCGATTTGGGGTTTTACGGTTTCTCTGAATATCATGGTCGTAATGAATTAAGGAAAAAGGGGATCGACCATTTTCTTTTATAACATTATAGCACAAGTTTATCTCAAAACCTACTAACCCAGTCACCGTAAAAATAGAAGAAAAATTCAAACCTTTTTTATTTCCATTTATTTTGAATGTCTATCACCCTATACAACGTTCATATATGTGACCCCATCGGTTATCATAACGTTGACAACAATTTAAACAATATTTAAATTGCAAACAGTGAGCGGCATCTAGTAATACATCACTACTACCCAAGTCATGATAAGATCATCGATTCGATACAACCTTTACATGACCAGTGTGTCAATGTAATATAACCCTTTTAACCAATATATCCAGAATTAAACTAGAGGCATGGATCGTATCATCCTCGTTATAATTTAATCCGATTTTCTTGATCGATGAGCAGACTGTTTAAAACAATTCAATATTTGAGCACGACCATGCATTTCACAGTCTCACTCAATCAAGAGGCCCGTGGATATCGTAGGGTTAAGTTCCATCTAGATCATTCATAATTTTCATTTGATTCAAGATATATCCAATAATCATCGTTATCATTACTCTGTTACGAAATAACTTTAGATGATATCAAAACACAAATATCCTCGAATAAAATTATAATGATTTTAGGTCTTAGGACCATTACATCACTGTCATTATGAGAACAATTTATGATACTTTTGATTATATTCCATGTAGTTGTCTCACGATGGGTCAGCCCAATACGCTATTCTCCAATACGTATTTATATTTTGACTTCATTATCACGTATATTAATGATCAATGAGATGTGATCATCAGTCAATCAATATACTAGTCTCAATTCTTTATTGTTGTCCTATATAAACAATAAAACTCGACTAGGAACATTTAAGAATTATAATACTTATCACATTATATAATCTCAAGTTCAGTCTTACTCGAACTATATAATTCCGTATTATTATTCTAAGGACTTCAATTATGTTAATATTTATATTACGCAGTAAATATAACATAACAGAATATTTTATTTTATTCCAAATAAAATAATAACATCAACAGTGTTATATATCTCGTTAAATGGATTGCCTCTTGGGCATAAACTCTAACAATCTCCCACTCGCACTAGAATCAATCATTCACGTATCGTATACTCATTAAACTAGTGTGACTATTAAACTCTGAACTTCTGCTGCGACAGAGTTTAATTCAGTAGGTCTGCAACATTACAACGTTTGTAACTTTGCAGATATGTTCATTTCCTCTGTGAACAACTTCACATAGGAATTATATTTCTTAAATATATGTTTGGATCGATAATGAGTTTAATGTTTTAGGCCTGAGCAACAGCCATATTGTTATCGCAATGTATATCATTGGATCAACAATGAATTAAGTTCAATCATGAACTTATTAATCCAAACATTTTCTTTCTTAGAATTAGTATTTATTTCTTGTTTTAAAACCAAAATAATTTACAATAATTAATGTGTTATTAAATAACATTAGAATTATTGTCTCACTCCCACTCAATTTCTTGTCTATACAAGATTCAGTGACATTTTGTGGTTTCGAGACATTTCGACTTCTATTTCATTCCTATCGGTATCTTAGAGATTGGTTTTCTTTCATAAAGGATATCAATTTGAGCAATAAACATTTTATTCTCTGAGAATTTATAGAAATAATATACATTTATATCTCTTGGATATTACACAAAATAGTTATTTTATTTGGGTCCGATCTTATCAGTGGAAGGACGTTTAATAAACCCCTTGCATCCAAATCTGCAAATTAGACACACTAGGACATTTCCTAGTCCATATCTTATATAGCATCTTTAAAATCATTTTAGTAGGATTAAATGCAATTGTTCTAAATTTAATTTATTTGAAGATCTATATGACTTATCTTGGTCATACCATATCTTATAAGGTGCTATTACTCCTTTCAGACACACCATTTCAATTTGGTGTTCTAGGTGGAGTGAGTCATGAAACAATTTCAGACTCATCTGGATAGTCATTAATTAGTTGGCTTAAATATTCTTTTCGATCTGTTCGAAAAGTACTTATTTTTCTATTTAAAATTGGTTTCTAACTTCACTTTCAATTCTTTGAACTTTTCAAAGGATTCTAATATGTGTTTCATAAGATACACATATCTGTATCTACTGATATTATCAGTGAATATAATGAAGTAATAAACCTGCCTCTAGCTTATGTATTCATTGCTCCATATACATCATTATGTACGAGACTCAATACTTATCACTCATTTACCGTGTCAAATGAAAGGCGATGCAGTTATTTTACCTAATAAACAAGATATGTATTCTTCATATAATTCAGAGTCAAATGATCTCAAAATTCCATCATTATGGAGTTTTGATATACACTTGTTTATTGGGCTAACCGGTAATACTAAAGGTATGTTGGATTTAAATCACTAAATTTAATCCACTCATTTTAATGTCAAGTACATTATAGTTAAGGATTTACAAAGATCATTAACTATTTGTGAAATTCCATACGATATTTCATTTAAATAAAATGAATAACAATTATTCTTTTATTGCAAACGAAGTTCAAACTTGTCTAAACAAGATATATTATAAAATTTATTTTAAGTGGAATTTCATAATAATAATTATTTTATTTAATTAATTAAGCCAATATAATCAACAAGAATTGACTTCCTATGGATAATCCAGCAACGTTTGCTTCATTTCCAATCGTAAGTCCACTTGTCCTTTTATCAGATTTCTACTTATTCTGCAATTTCTGTAAATCAACATACATTTATGTGATTTATATTTAGTAGCTAATACTAGAAATGTACAAGTAGATTATTATAACATTTATATCTTACAGTTGAAGTCACACTTTAACTTTTATTTTAGATCATCTATATTTGTTAGAACAATTACATTTTAATTTATTTGAGGACAATCCTCAAATTTCAATGTTAGTCAAGAAATTTGATTTAATTCAACTTATCCTTCTTAAGGATTAATTTAAATTAACAGAGTTATTTAATATCTACAGTAGATAATAAATAATAACTGATTCTGTAATATTTATTTAATACAAAATTTTGATGATCAAAAATTTATATATTAACATAAATATGTAATTTAAACTAAAATATGCTCCCACTCAAATTAGCATCCCTCTATTTATATATGTATATCATTATATACATATAATGGTGTTCCAAGATCCATATCTAGTCATGCCTTAACCCAGCTTTGGCTAAACCCAAAACACAACCTTTTAGGTAGACATCTTATGTCAATTATATCGTCTATATAACTCTTGGAATGCATGTTGAACAGTTTGTTCAGTATTATTCATTTGCTCAAAATATATATAATAATTCATGCTTTTGTCTCTAAGGCCATAATCGTATTATGCAGCCTAGTTAAGTCAGACCCAATAATAGGTTGGAGCACCATATTTTACTCCATCACATATAACCAAAATAAATGGTGCACAACGCTTTGGCGTTAGTTACAACCATTGATCTTGGATAGTGATGAGTATATTATTAGAAGACTTCACCATGACTTAATATAACAAAATTTGCCTTAAAGGGAATTTATAATTCGTAGTGGCGAACAATATTTGAGTTATTTACATATATCAAAATATATTTGCATTTTATATTCATAATATAAATTAGATTTTAAATAATATATACCAAGCATATATATATATATAAAAAAACTCAGTAATATATATCGCATGTCTATGTTTACAAGACATAGTTCTGGTGAACTTTCGCATCATTTAAAATTATACATTACATATGTATATGTATGTATGAAGGTAGAAAGGATTTTAAATTATTCATATGCAAACACAAAAAAACTTGTGTTTAAACATTATACAAACAACATGCACTGAACTATTTCATTGCAACAATCTAATAGATAATTCAAAATTATGTATATGTTTATGCTAGCCATAGCCACCAGAAAAACCAAGATTAAAATTATATATATACAAAACTGGTAATTATTGCACTACTTATTCTAAGTGAATGACCAATGCTCAAAACATGATAAAATAGTGAATTATAATGCACGCTGCATCATCTGTTCAAACAGATCATTTATATACACAGTTTTATACACACACAATTGAATACATTAAAATTACAAACTTATGAGTTGTTAGTATACATACATACATACTGAAATAATTATTTATTCACTGCAGTATATCCACATACAGCTGCAATTCCCTTTTTTGCAAAATTTCCATGGCTATTATACATTACAATCCATTCATAAATTGACTATTTCAAAATGAAAATCAAATTAGCTTCATCAATCTGTATGTGTTTGAATCAGTCATACTGATCCTACAACATATAAATACAGATCAGTCAAATTTAGCTTCCAGAATATGTATATACTAGACTCAATAATTCACAATACCATGCTAAATTGTAGAATTATAATAATTTAATTTGTAAATAATTACTTAACACTTGTGCAACCTGGAAGATCATATAATATGATGTAACATTCTGATCTCACATAAATACTCACTACGCATATGAGATTTACCATCAAATGGTATCTTATTCTATTTATTCACATATATATACATATTATATATATATATATACATACAACCATCTTGATGGTATATTCATGGAATATTTATGTGCAACCATATGAACATTTCAGATGTTACACTATCAATTGAGTTAAGTGTTTAACAAATTAAACATGTTTAATAATGTATCAAAATTTAAAACATATATATTGATACACGTAAATTTATCAATGATGTGCTGCTACAAATTATTTTGCTTCTCATTGTATTAGCAGGAACAAGCCAGTGATATTCATAGAACATTTGAGGTCCACATCCCTTATTCACACACATTAATGTATATCATAACAGACAAACAAATATGTGTATGAATATTTATACTTATCTGTGATTTAGAACAATTTCTATCTAACAGGTAAAGTTAATTCAGTATTCGAACTAAGAATATGACATGTAGCTGACATTACCTATACATAGATTTATTAAGGTATAGATAACATGAAAAACTGATGGTTGCTATATAGTCATATAATATCTTTTAAAACAGTTACAGATATAAGAACACACATATTATATACTCATATATGTGTGTTCAGGCAAGTAAGTCCCTCACATATTGATAGATATGTATACAATCAAGCATAGAGTTATATCAAATCATTACAACACCTTTATATGGAATGTCTAAGAAAAACAGAATTTTTTATATATATACAAGAATGTCAACAGTTTACATTTGGTTTGCGTATTATTGATTGTAAATTATGTGCTAAATCATGTAGCCATATATTAACAACTTTCATATGCACTGAATATAAGTTAAACATATCTTATATGACTTAAAACAATATGTATATAGTTCAGATCTATATATCATACCACTCACAGTGACATTATAATCTCTACTAATCAAATTAGTTTTCTGGGCCAAACAATACATATATATTTTTTCATGCTTATATAGTTCACAAACTATATTATTTTCACAGATCCATCATATGCGCTTTTGAATCACTTTGCTACAAAAAAATATCATTTATATTTTAAAATGTCAGATCCATTGTTCAGTAGCATGGATCAAACAACCAATTTAAGAAAATTGGTTCCTGTATATAATTGTAACAGAGTGGCTAGAAATTTTGGATTCATTTTCTTATACAAAATCCAAACATATATTGAACAATGCACATCATATAGATTAACTATATGCATTAGTTTACTGTCACAGGATTCAACAATACGAATGTAATACTGTATAATATGCAAACAATAGTTTCAAATTTCATTTTATATCAAATATAAAATGATTGTATAGTGAAATAATTTCACATCTGAAATAACAAATATTTATTACATCCTTTTGAATCACATACTATTGTTCACAACACTGTCAATTATACACAGATAACTTGTTTTCTATCAAGTTGTTAATGAAATTTGAATATTTATAACAATTTAACCTAACATTTATAGTATAAAGCCAAGTTAAAGATCCAAAATGTTGCAGCTGTTATGTACTAACATTCATCTAATAAGAATGAGATTTTTCATTACAAATCAAAATTTGTATTGTCCATTTAATTAACATATTAACTAATGTAAATTAAATCAAGCAGCAAATCATTTCTGCTGCGACCCCTTTTCAAAAAATAAAATAAAGTATATAGGGTCATGAGCTTGCAGATTCAATCTGGTATAATTATAGAAACAGATTTCAAAAGTCAATTAAAACCCAGATAAATACATATAAAATATGTTATACTTCATGTCACAAAGGCATCAATATTTTAAATAATCTTAAAACCGGTTACTGTAAACAATTTCAATTTTGCATCCATCGCAGATTTTAATCTTCATCGAAATAATTTCATCATAATAAATGAATTTACTTTCTTATATTAGTGCATGCAAAGATTAAAATGAGGATTAAAATACAGATCATAATATTTGCATTATGACCTAAAATTCATCATTTATTCATGATCTATATCATGATGATGCAAAATCAAAATTGGACTTAACTGTGAATCTATCATTCATCATTTTTGATCAACAATCAACATTGTTCCTTTTGATCACAAATATATCTGGTTTTAATACGATTGTGATTAATCTAATCACAAAAAAATAATTGTTTAAGTAATTCTCCTTGACAAATCATATTTGCCAAGTCATAGGTCAAATATTAGTACAACAGTTTTGGATATATGTAAAATAGGACAAGTATTGTTTATATGCAGATAACACTAAAATTGCACCCAAATCTGTTTAATAAAGCATACAATGTTAGTTATATAATTTAGATATAAATGTATCTCATATCATCTAATATGATAAATAGAATCTGAGCTTTATTTAAAATTAATATCATACATTAATTTATAATTCATCTCAGATTTACAGTAATATCAAATCTAAGTTTATTCTTAAATTATGACATATCAGAATTTCAAACATGGGATGATTTAAACGTTTTAAACCAGAATAAGACAACTAATTTTAATCCAGAGATTTATATAATCTTTGTTTCATATACAAAACATTTTTTCTAACGGAACAATTTCCTTCTAAATGAATTTGTGATGAATTATTTAGGCAACTGTGTTCAAAATGGTCGGGTTTGTTACAAATTCGAATAGATCAGAACCCCAAATAAACTCAATATATAAATTATCACGAAAACCTTGCTCTGATACCATTGGAGGAAATTAGGGTTCGAATTCATGTCAATAAATGAAATCTAAACCAAATTTCTACTGGATCTACATGATAATTCATAAATCAAGAAGTATACCTGACTATAGCTCCATCCTTTTTCGGCGCAATCGATAAATGGGTTGGTTGATTCGAATTAGAGCTCCCAAAGCAGCGAGCCTCTGTAGAAGTCCACGAACGTCGATCTCGGTATTGTCAAACAAAATGAAAAAGAGAATGATTCGATACTAGCCGATTTGGGGTTTTAGGGTTTCTCTGAATATCATGTTTGTAATGAATTAAGGAAAAAGGGGATTGACCCTTTTCTTTTATAACATTATAACACAAGTTTATCTCAAAACCTACTAACCCGGTCACCATAAAAATAGAAAAAAAATTCAAACCTTTTTTGATTTCCTTTTATTTTGAATGGCTATCACCCTATCCAACGTTCATATGTGTGACCCAATAGGTTATCATAACGTTGGAAACAATTTAAACAATTGTAAACAGTGAGCGACATCTAGTAATACATCACTACTACCCAAGTCATGATAAGATCATCGATTTGATAGAACCTTTACGTGACAAGTGTATCGATGTAATATAATCCTTTTAACCAATATATCCAGAATTAAACTAGAGGCATGGATCGTATCATCCTCGTTATAATTTAATCCGATTTTCTTGATCGATGAGTAGACTGTTTAAAACCAATCAATATTTGAGCACGGCCATGCATTTTACAGTTTCACTCAATCAAGAGGTCCATGGATATCGTAGGGTTAAGTTCCATCTAAATCATTCATAATTTTCATTCGATTCAATATATATCCAATAATCATCGTTATCATTACTCTGTTACGAAATAACTTTAGATGATACCAAAACAAAATTATCCTCGAATAAAATTATAATGATTTCAGGTCTAAGGACCATTACATCACTGTCACTATGGGAACAACTTATGATACTGTTGATTATATTCCATGTAGTTGTCTCATGGTGGGTCAGCCCAATATGCTATTATCCAATACGTATTTATATCTTGACTTTATTACCACTTATATTAATGATCAATGAGATGTGATCATCAGTCAATCAATATACTAGTCTCAATGCTTTATTGTTGTCCTGTATAAACAATAAAACTCGACTAGGGACATTTAAGAATTATAATACTTATCACATTATATAATCTCAAGTTTAGTCTTACTCGAACTATATAATTCTGTATTATTATTCTAAGGACTTTTATTATGTTAATATTTACATTACGCAGTAAATATAACATAACATAATATTTTATTTTATTCCAAATAAAATAATAACATCAACAGTGTTATCTATCTCGTTAAATGGATTGCCTCTTGGGCATAAACTCTGACAATACACACACACACACACACACACATATATATATATATATATATATATATATAGACACACACACATACGTGTATATATACATATATGTATACATACAGGTCAACATGGTTAGCACAACAGTGAAATGGAGCAGTAAACACAACAAGTCAAGAATGACATGGCATGCAACACAAACAAGTACAAGTTTCAGTAAAAATATGGAAAATGGCCGAGCCAGCATACACAACACTGCAAGTTAGTACCGAGAAAAAGTGGAGAGAGCAACATCAACACAATCATGGCGCAATATATCAAGAACAACCTCAAAACTAGTGGACAAACACTTGGGATTGGCATGGAAAATCAACTCAAGTGCAAGGGTCAAACTTCTTGTGGCATGACAGGAAAAACAGGTTTATGGTTATGGTCGAGCTCATATTAATATGGAAGCAACTCTCAATACAGTCAAGTTTTTACGTGCAAGCCAGAACTCAATTTGTAAAGCTCACAACTGCATAGCACATATTTCAGCATGGACAGGTAGGATACAAGACATGGTTCATGTGTGTTCTAAACAGTACGGCAACCATGGTTGAGTAGTAAAAGTAGCATGGACACAAGCATGCTAACATGAGACAGTATGAAGCAATATCAGTTTTCAGGTGCAATCAAGTGCAAGTGTATATATGTAACGTGAACACAACAGCAAACTAGTGGTGCAAGTAAAAGCAAGGTGAAGCAACAACAAATGGTTCAGTTCATGTATACAAAGAGTATGTGTATACTAAAGAAGAATGGTTGGTACAAATGGTCATAATGTCAACAACAAAAGTTCAAGAATACAACAAGCATGGATGGGTTTACATCCGTACTTGTTCAAGTACAAAGTGGTGCAACACTTCAGTATACATGAGTGAAACAGCAAATATGAAGTGAAACTATAAGTATGGCAAGCCAGTGTGGAGATATACAATGCTAATATGGATCTGCAGCAACTACAAGAATGACCAAGGCAACAAATCTCAAGTGACATAACTAGCACAACAAATTAGGTTCAAATTCAAGGCTGATTTAAATCAATATCAAAGTTATTTTGGGAAACATTATTTTCAAATGTTTCCGGTTTTGAAAATAATTAAACATGGCTAAATGGTTTTCGAGAAATGTGCAAAGACAATAAATCAGTTTCCAGAAATGCAAAAAATTCCAGATTTGTGTCAGATAGTATTTTGATTCAAAAAGGGAATTTTAATCTATCAAATTCAGTGAAAAATATTTGGTAGGATTTCCATTTTGTTTCCAGATTTAAACAAGGAAAGAAATCATTTTTCGGTTTCAAAATATTTCCAGAAATCACTCCAGAATCAGTTCAAGACTAGATTCAAACAAATGCCATGTCTTTCAACTTCATTCAAGAATTCCAAAGGGGAAACCGCAAACTATCAAGCCAAGCCATTTAACACAAAATCAGAGATTTAAAGGATTTGAAATCCTATTTAACACAAATACATCACTGGCAAAAAAAAGTGATCGAAACCATAAGCAACAATTTCACTCAAAGGATTAAAATCAGAAAACTCACTTTTCTCAGAAGAGTTTCAATCGCCACTGTTCTAAATTAGAGAACAATCAATTGAGTAAGAAAGGCGCCAGAGATTGAAGCAACTCGAGGATCATTTTTTCATCAATTCATCAAGAGTCAAATCGATTTGGGAAAACCCTAGTGCCGCCGCCATGTTTCTGAAAGAAGAATGGTCAGGAGGTAAATGAAAATAAGGGTGTAACCTATTTTGAAACGTGGCTGGCCAACTTTAAATTGCCAAAGGGAAAAGTTTTTTAAAAAAAACTAGGGTTTTTTTATTTTTTTTATTTTTGTATTGTTTTTATTTTGAGTTGTAAAACAAACGATCAAACAGTTCTAGAGTCTGTAAAATCTAGGGGAAACCAGTTAGGGTGTTAACTGGCTGTTTACTAGAGTCTGTAAAATCTAGGATTACGATTTACGGGTTTGTAATACGGGAAAATCTGATTGAGGGGATATCGGTCGGTCTAGGGTTTTGAGCGTTGGATCAGAATAGGAGCGAGGAGTTCGCGAGTGTATATGGTCTTGTATGCGGGATCTGTTCTTTTACCAAGTAGAAACCTTAGGAATGCAGCTGTAGGCAGGGTTTTGCTGAAGCTGGGTATATCTGTGTATGATTTATTTTCTGCACTTTTATTTCTGCCGCATTCTGTGATCTGTTTATTATTTTAATATCCTGTAAAATTTTGAACTTAGCTATAAATTGTATAAACCCTATTCACCCCCCCCCCCCTCTCGGGTTAATCTAGATCCAACAAGTGGTATCAGAGCAGGTATTTTTGTTTAACTCTAGAGTAATGATGATCCCTAGTTGTTAGTCCATAGAGAGTCAGTCCAATCATATTCCATCTATTTTTTATGGTACAGATTTTTTAAATTGGAAATCAGAAATGAAATCCTATTTAAAAGTTGTTGATATTAAATGTTGGAATAGTGTTATAAATGGGTATGATATTGTAAATAGGGTTGATATTGAATTTAATTTACTCGCTACTCATATTTCATATTCTTGTATTGATGATGTACAATATAGCCTTATTTCCCATTGTTTAACTACACAGGAAATCTGGCAGACTCTCAACACGCTGTATGGAAAAACTGACAACTGGTCAAAATCCCAGAAAGTCAATTTAGCCTTATATTTGTGCTTAACTGGTTGTACAGATGGAAATTCAGTTGGAGACTCAACAAGAAATATTTCTTATAAAGATTTAATTCATCGTTTAAATAGTTTAACTGAATCTGTTGAGAATCTAAAAATAAACTTTTGAAATCTGAGAAGCTTGAGTTGATCTGCAAAAATAATCTTTTGGAATCAAAACCAAAAATCGTTAAGAAGTCTTCAAATTCTAATTTCAAAAATTATTTAAATTCGAAAAATGATCTTGTTCAACAAAATAAAAATATTCAAAAATTTGAAAATGAAATCCTGTTTTTAAAAGAGAACAAGATAGAGCTTGAAAGCACAAACAATTATTTGCAAAAAGAATTTGAAAATTTTAAAATGATTGAATATTCCAAATATATTTTTGCCGAAAAACAAAATTTGTTGAAAACTGAGTCTATTCTGAATGAGCTAGAAATTGATATTGAAAAACTCAAGAAAGTTGAATCTTAAAGTCGAAAACATTTTGAATGTGAAATTGCTGAGTCCCAAACCAAAATTAAATTTCTTAATAATGAAAATTTGGTTTTGAAAACTGATTTTGAAAAGAGTAAGATCATTGAAAACCATTGTTCAAATCTAATGAAAGAAAATGGTGATCATAAATTTAAAATTCAACAAGTTGAAACAACATTGACTAAATTTTCTAAAGGTGAAAAATCTTTGAATATGTTGTTGAAAAACCAATTTTCTTTGAAAAATAAAAATGGTCTTGGTTTTGGGAAAAGAAATGATTTTGAAAATTTGAACTCTTGTGATTTCAAAAATCCTTCAAACTACTTCAAGAAGGGTCATTTTGAAATTTTGAATTTTAAAAATTCCAAAAGTTTTTTGAATCACAATCGAGATAAGAATTGGTTTGATAACAATTCATTTAATTCAATTTGGACCCCGAAAGGAAATAAAGCTAATTCGTTTAAATTCAGACAGATTTGGGTCCCTAAAGGTAATTTGGTAAATTCTGATGGATTGTTATATAAACAAGTTTGGGTACCAAAACATATGAATACAACTGTGACTGGTTTTACTAATTTTGTTAGACCACTCGATCCTTTAAACTATTAGGTACCGAAGGTGGCTGAGGAACTGCTGTGCTGAAAGGAAATTTGAAATCAAGTTGGTCTATAATTTTGTATCATTTACAGTTCCTTTAGCTAAGATTTGTTGAATTACCGATTCATTTGCTCACACGGATTTCAGATTTGATTTCTAGACTCACTTTTTGTATATTCTTTGTTTTCACTCATTTATCTGTTTTTTTTCCTCCTTCTACCTCTTTTGTCTATTTTCTTTTTTGATCACTGCCATATTATTTTCTTTTCCTCTTGGGCTTCCTTAACTTCCAGTTGCAGAACTCTTGATTTTCTGGAAATGTGCTTCACTTGAATGAAAGTCTGATGTTTTAATCTTTTCCATATCTTGAATATAAATTTGTAAATATCTGCAATTGTTTTGAAGTTTATTTTCTATTTTCTGAATTCATAGCAATTTTGATGAATTCTTGTCATATCTTGAACACTGTTAATTTGAATTCTAATTTTTTTGAAGATCTGAATACTTAATGAAATTTCACACACTTGCTGTTTGAGTTCCTTCTAATTCATTTTAGAAAAGCTTGAAATAATATACTCATTACAACACTCTACTATTTATCAGTTGTGATAATTCCATTGATATCAGATTGGCTTGGATATTTTGTTTGGTCTTGAATCATTGCTTACATCTTGAAATTCACTGTAATTCATGATCATCTGTTTTGGATTGTTTGTTTGTTTGAGATCACTTGAAAATTTCTGATATTTTGAATCCCATGCACCTCTCAAATCTGAAATTATTAATGTTGTGTGATTGATTCATTGTATCTCATGATTTACATCCATTCAAGTAATTTTAAATAAATTATTGTTTGATCATGAATATGTTGTAACATCCCATATTTTTCTCTATATTAAATTTTCAATTTAAATTAAATAAAATGGAATAGTCTTGGGAAAAATTCAAATTTTGTTTATTTTTATGATAATGATTGTTTGAATTAGGTATGAATAAATTTTTCCAAATTCAGTTTATTTAGAAATTGTTGGGATTTGAGAATTTATATTTTAAATGATTAAATAAAATTTAGGTTGTTTAAGTTAAGAAGGAAATTCAAATTCAACTTGGTAAAATGGGGAAATTCTAAGTTATTAACTTATAACTAAAATTCAAACCTAAATTTAAATAATCAAATTTAGGACTTAAAATTTGTGAAATCATATTATGAAATTTATGTAAGTTGAAATGTGATTTAAAATGGAATTTAATGAATATTTAAAGTGAATTAAAACAGTTAATTGAATTTATTGAATATTTTAGTAATTAATTAACTGTGAAATTTAACTGTTTGGAAACTGTTTCGAAATCTGACGAAACCAAACTCATCGGATCCGGAATGGTGAATTATGATAGGATTTCAGTTTGCATTACAATCGGGTTTGTAATTTGATCGTACGGGAGAAAACGCGAATGGAATCAATGCAATGTGATAATTGTTTGTTTCCTATGTTGGGCCTATATATATATATATATATACACACACACACACACACATAACTTAATCTCTATTCTACACCATCAACCATTTACACTATCCGTACACCTTCCTCCATCTATTTTTCTCCAGTGGCTGAAAACAAAACGTTCAAACTCTAGATTTAAATCAAAATACAAGCTGAAAATTAAATCTCTCCAAACGCTAGCAAATTATATGTCGAATCGAAGGCCTCGACGATACGAACCTATGGGCACTCTCCGTTTCGACATGCAGTGACTGAATCGGCCAAAAATTGCAGTTAAACAGTTGGATTTTCGAAACCCTAGAAGTGAATTTGGGGTTTTCTGATTTGGGAGTTAATTGAAGAAATTGGTTTCTGGGTTTTGTAGAGGAGGATCATACGATTTCAACGGTTGTAGCGGTAGTGTTTGAAAGTGGCTAGGGCATGCGAATTTGGTGATAGAAGGTGCGATAGGCAGTTTTAGGGTTGGAAATAGTCGACGCTACAGATGACCAGAGTGGCAGTCAAGGCATAGCTGGTGCGGTTTTCGAGGGGGAGCACATTAGCGATGGTCAGAGTCCCTCCGTTGGCCGAAGCTGGGTGATTTCTACGGTCAAAGTTGTGCTCGAAATGGGTTTCCGCGGTGAAGTCCTGTAGCGGGGAGCGGGAGAACGTTGAGGAGAAGTTGACGTGGCACCCTGTATTTGGGTGAGGTTATTATTTAATTATTTTTATATATTTCAAAATTCAAATGATAAAACACTAATAACTTTTGTGTTTGGACTCGGAATTGGATGCGGTTAGGTATGTTGGAATCATGGCAAAACTACGGACGTTTTGGCACTGGTTTGGCTGCATTTGGTGACTGTAAATTTTTGGGCTTTGGTTTGACGTTCGATCCACTAAATACCTAAAGGTGAGTGATTTTCTCACTTACGAAATACTGATTTTTTCCCATATTTATTTAATTAAATTATGAAATAAGTTTGGCTGCATGGTTGTGTTTGATTGGTGATTGGTTGCTTAAAAATGACATGCAAGTATGTAAATCTGAAAATTTAGGTCGATAATTAGTTATTTAAATTTATTAAATTACTAGTTGTAAATTCTGATCCTTGCAAACCCGTGAAATAGATTTAATACTTATTAATTGGATGAATGGTTGTGATGGATACTTTGGGTTGATTTCTGAATGGATATTGCTATGTTTCGGTGTTCAGCATATGCATGCGTGTGTTGTTTGGCGATTAATCCCATTTCAACCTAGATGTTACGGGCATCGAATAAACCCGAGATTGATCGATTAAAATTAATTAAGAACACAGATTAAAATGAGAAATATCTGTGACCCTGATTTGGATTGAAATGATAGATCCATCCCTGAATATAGAGAAATTAAATTTAAAATCACTTGGCCATAGGATAGCAAATTATATATGGACATCGGTTGGTTAAATGATTTTTAAATATTCGAAACCCTATTCGATGAAATTTTTAATTAAAGGAAAGGTATCGATTTTCGATAAATTTTATTTTCCTTTAAATTTGAACTTTGAATGATTTTGAATTTGTTATGGGAATTATCCAAGCCAAAATTTGAAAAAAAAAGGATTTTAAGTATATCTTGAAGTTTCAAATTTATGGTAAATGTGAAATTAATAAATTCTCCATAAATTAAGTTCGGAAATGAAAGTCATTTGAGGATACTTGAAATTACTTCAAATTGACATGAATATGAATTTGAATCCTTGAAATCGAATAGTTGATTTGAATGGTTTGGAAGAGATATTGAAACTATGTAAACTCCATTGATCTGGAGTATAGATTCAAGTATTTGAAATTCGGAAGGAAGGAACAATTATGGTTCAAAGAATTATATATATATACACACACACACTTTTGATTCAAATAAACTATTTCTATTCTTAAAAATTTACTTACAAAACTTTTTACTCATAAACTACTTTGTTATAGCTAAAATTTTCCTTATATTTTATTATTACTTAAACAGATTTGTAAAACTTTCATTTTATGTATATTCATAGTTATCTAAATGATCTTATCTTATTCTAACCATTTTATTCTATATATATATATATATGTGTTATATAAAGATTTTTCTCATAAGTATCCATTTTTCAAAATTATATTTTTGTGAATTTTAAATTTCTTCTGAATGGAAAGTGTTTGGATTTAAACTGTTGATTCAAATGGAGTTGAGATAAATTTATATCCTCTTTGAATGTGAATCGATTTCTAAACCAAGTTTTATATGGAAATGTGAATTATATTGTACTCGAATATAATTTATCTCCCAAGGGATTAAAATGAGTTATGAAAGTATATATTCTATTTGAATATGAATGGATTTTTGAACATAAATCGATTCGAGATAAATATAAATCTTAAATGAAATATATTCTATTTAATATAAGTCGATTTTTGAAATATTGTATTAATTATAATATATAATATGGAAATATATTCTAGTTTAGAATATAATCGGTTTGGGAATGATTATGATACTTTGATATGAAACTTTATTCTATTGAATATAAATGGGGTTCAAACAAAATATGATATTTTAATATGAAAGCGAACCTTTGTGAAAAGTGAACGAATCGACCGATGTGGAAAATATAAGCGTTGGTTGTTAAAGAGACCGGAGTCGACAAATGACATACTCTCTATCAGTGTCGATACCATTTTAACAACTGTCAACGTTATGACGTATCCAGAATGAAATGTGATAACTTGGAGGCAATTGTTGGATTGAAGAAGATGAACGATAACGAATATAGCCTTGACCTTCTGGTCATAATTGAAATGACTAAAACAGGAGCTATACCGTGACTAATTGAGCTAGCACCTTTGATCGGACACACTTCTTCGATATTATTTCTATGACTATGATGATTAGGGCCCATTTGAATTGGAAGTGTGATCCGAGGTGGGCGGTAGTGGCTGCTATGCATTACCACCGATCCGGGAGTGCAATTGGTATAATCCTATCCTGGGCATTACCTCGAGTGCCTTGTCATATTTATCCATATCGAGCCCCATACGATTTTGATTTAGCATTGCCTTCTATGGAGTGCCCTCTGATAACACCAGTACGGTGAATTTACGGTACTGTATAGACTGTTGATGCCTGTAAACGGCATAAGGGTAATATGGTAATTCCGCTTACGCTATTTTTGTGATATTTACTCTACTGGATAGGCACTACAATAATAGCGTATTATACCATGTATGTATTAGTTTAACAGATCCTTGAGAGATGGAAAATTCTGTAACATCTCTTGAGTTACTGCACCCATGTCACTCAAGTTATTTCGTATTTTAATTTGACTAAAATGAGAATGATTTAGTGTTGATCCGAATGTTTGTTGTGTTTTCTTTTATGCAATACGCTCGGGTCAGCAGAAATTTGCAGTTAGCGAAGTTTACCTTGCCGTGGAGATTAAAGACGAAGATTTGGTATGTATATCAATTTTAAGTATGTTTCCCGCTGCACTTTATTTCCGCTGCATTATTGTATATACTTATATTAGTATAACTCTGATGACTGAAAAGTGTAACTCAAAATATATATGCTTTAAATGCTTTTGAACCATTACTTATTTTATTATATGTTGTCCTTCCGCTGTGAGACTCTGTGATTTCTTTTCTCTTCTTTCTTCTTTTCTTCTTTACCCAATAACTACCTGCATTTGTGATTTGTTTGGGTCGACTTGTGTAGTTATTGTCGATTTGAACGGTCAAAAATCTGGGTCGTTACATATGTCTTCAAACTTGATGTAAATGTTCTGAAAAATTCTTTGGGCTTGTCAGAAATAATTTGGAAAAATTCTCTGAAAAACTGATCTTGAAACTCACTATTATTTCATGATTTTTTTATTTAAATATTTGATTGTTTAAAATCATTTGAAATTATTGATTTCTTGAATCTCATACACATCGTGAATTTAAAATTTATAATTAGGTGTGACTGATTCATTGAATCTTGATCTTTTCATATCCCTTCAAATGATTTAAAATAAACCATATATTTAATCATTGGATCATGAACCATTCTTTGACTGTCTGAAATATCTTTGAAGCATCTCCTTGACAAGTCTGCTTTGAAAATGATATTTGTACTGCTCTGATATTGTTTTGAAAATATTTTGAAATTGCTTGTTTATGATCTGTTTGCTGCTCTGATACTGTTCTTCAAATAACTGCTTGTTCTTGTCTGCAGTTCTGACAAATGTGCCAAATTGTTAATTTTGTCTGGTTGGGTCTTGTGATTAAAATTTGTTAATAAGGACACCAATTGGTATCAGATGTACTGATTTGTTTTGTATATATTTTTTAATCCCTCTTGTCCTGTATAGCTCTTCATATTCCTCTTGTAATTGATTTTCAATTTTAAAATTATTTATTTTTTATTCATTCAGAAATTGAAATCAATATCCAAATTGAACTGTATTTATAATTCATCAAAATTATTATTAGATTTTGAAATTGTGATGAATTGTGACTGCAGTAAATTTCACAAACAAGAGGAGATTTTATTTAAATTTTTCATGATAGTTGAACGTTTATTATAATAGCTTTGAATTGGCAATTATTTCACGACCATCTCCTTTATCTATCATCATTTTGCCATCCATGATAATTTTATATTAATGTGGAGAGTTAACATGTTTTAATTTTTTTTAAATAAACAGTGGAAATATTTGTGATAGAAATGGGACTATGTTATTTTTCAGAATTAGTGACAATTGAAAATTTTCAATGATCTTGGTACAGTTGATCATATTTCATAATATGATTAATTTATAAATTTATTTCACAAACCATTTCTATACCTATCACATTTCTATCGTCCATATTGGTTTTATATACTGAGGAGTTTATTCATTTTGAAACTGAAAATAATAAAAAATATAATATTCATAAGTGTTTCTCTAACCTCATTTAAAAATCCAAGCTCTGGTTATGCATGGTTATGAGATTACTTATATTTAAGCTGCAACTGATCTCATTTAAAAATCCAAGATCTGGTTATGCGTGGTCAGTGTGTTTTTAAATTAAAAGAAAAGGAAAATAATTTGAATAAATAAAAATACATATGAAATTCTCCTTGGTGTATAAAATCCAGCCTATCAATCCATCTCTCTAATCTGTGAAATATGTTAATATTTTATGACGTATTATGATTTGTTGATTGATAGCTATTGGGATTTGAGATTATTCGATTTTGTCACTTAAATTGAATTGTTAATTATAGTCCAAATCCATCACTGTTTTTGTGCTCAATTTTATAAAATTCTTTTGGAAATAATTGGAAAACCTTCATACTTTTTAACTCTCTCCATTTTTATAAATTCATCATAAATCTATCATTATCTAAAATGTGAAATATGCCACTAGTTCTCAGTTTATTATGATTTTTGTTTGACTGATTGAGATTTATGATAACAAAAGGGGGAGCATGGGTTGAGATTTTGATTTATGAGTGAATATTTCATAAATATTTTTAATTTTGAAAATTCATTATTATTCATTTCATTTCACTTATGCATAGTTTTAGGGGAAGTCACTGTTGTAGGGGGAGCTTTCAAATAGGAGGAGTTATGTTCTTCTCTATCAAACACATTTATTATATTCAAAATCTTAATATTTGATTGCCATCATCAAAAAGGGGGAGACTGTTGTATATAACGGTGTTGTATAAACAATTATATGATTTTTGTTTGATGATAACAACCAAATATATATTATTTTAAATGTGTTTGTTGTTGTACTATTTCATACATTTATCATAGACAGGAATATAATATTTATATTTAAAAGAATACGACTGTATAGAAATTCAAATATTCACACAGTATTTTGTTTAAATATAATATTTTATTTCAATATTTAAAACAGTACAGATTTACAACTCCACCATTTGTATATATTCACTCGTATACAATTTCATATACATTTCAATACATTCAATATCAATACAATTCTCTTTTTTCTACATCAGCTGCTCACTACAACACTCTATCACACAATTATACAATTTTATACATACGTTCATTCACAACTCTTTTACATACACGTTCATTTTTTCACTAACTCTACACTCGGTCTTCTATCTTCTATCGTCGCAGCATCTTCACTGTCAGTCCAGTCATCACCTGCTTATCTGTCACAAAGAGAAACACACACAGTAATCTTGAACAGAAATAATTTCATATTCTAGCAAATATTATTTTATTTTTAAAATTTATTTGCCTCAGAATTTTGGTGTATTTCTCATCACTTTTCATGACTTGATCTGATATGTATATATTTCTAGTACCCACTGATCAGCCTCAACTCACTACACCTGTTTGCTGATCAGATCCAGTTGATTCTGAACAGCCACAACACAGTGTAGCGGTCTGCTGATATATATTCGAATAGACACACATATATATATATACACACACATACGTGTATATATACATATATGTATACATACAGGTCAGCATGGTCAGCACAACAGTGAAATGAAGCAGTAAACACAACAAGACAAGAATGACATGGCATGCAACACAAACAAGTACAAGTTTCAGTAAAAATATGGAAAATGGTCGAGCCAGCATACACAACACTGCAAGTTAGTACTGAGCAAAAGTGGAGAGAGCAACATCAACACAATTATGGCGTAATATATCAACAACAACCTCAAAACTAGTGGACAAACACTTGTGATTGGCATGGCAAATCAACTCAAGTGCAAGGGTCAAACATCATGTGGCATGGTAGGAAAAATAGGTTCATGGTTATGGTCGAGCTCATATTAATATGGGAGCAACTTTCAATACAGTCAAGTTTTCAAGTGCAAGCCAGAACTCAAGTTGTCAAGCTCACAACTGCATGGCACAGATTTCAGCATGGACAGGTAGGATACAAGACATGGTTCATGTGTGTTCTAAACAGTATGGCAGCCATGGTTGAGCGGTAATAGTAGCATGGACACGAGCATGCTAACATGAGATAGTATGAAGCAATATCAGTTTTCAGGTGCAATCAAGTGCAAGTGTATATATGCAGCGTGAACACAACAACGAACTAGTGGTGCAAGTAGAAGCAAGGTGGAGCAAAAACAAATGGTTAAGTTCGTGTATACATACAATATGTGTATACTAAAGAAGAATGGTCAGTACAAGTGGTCATAATGTCAACAACAAAAGTTCAAGAACACAACAAGCATGGATGGGTGTACAGCGGTACTTATTCAAGTACAAAGTGGTGCAACACTTCAGTATACATGAGTGAAATAGCAAATATGAAGGAAACTGTAAGCATGGCAAGCCAATGTGGAAATATACTATGCTAATATGGATCTGCAGTAGCTACAAGAATGACCAAGGCAACAAATCTCAAGTGACATAACTAGCACAATAAATTAGGTTCAAATTCAAGGATGATTTAAATCAATATCAAAATTATTTTGGGTAACAGCAATTTCAAATGTTTCCGGTTTTGAAAATATTTATACATGGCTAAATGGTTTTCGAGAAATGTGCAAAGACAATAAATCAGTTTCCAGAAATGCAAGAAATTCCAGATTTGTGTTAAATAGTATTTCGATTCAAAACGGGAATTTTAATCTATCAAATTCAGTTAAAAATATTTGGTAGGATTTTCATTTTGTTTCCAGATTTAAACAAGGAAAGAAATCATTTTTCGGTTTCAAAATATTTCCAGAAATCACTCCAGAATCAATTCAAGACTAGATTCAAATAAATGCCACGTCTTTCAGTTTCATTCAAGAATTCCAAAAGGGGAAACCGCAAACTATCAGGCCTAGCCATTTAACACGAAATCATAGATTTAAAGGATTTGAAATCCTATTTAACACAAATACATCACTGGCAAGAAAAAGTGATTGAAACCATAAGCAACAATTTCACTCAAAGGATTAAAATCAGAAAACTCACATTTCTCAGAAGAGTTTCGATCGCCACTGTTCTCAAATCAGAGAACAATCAATTGAGTAAGAAAGGCGCTAGAGATTGAAGAAACTCGAGGATCATTTTTTCATCAATTCATCAAGAGTCAAATCGATTTGGGAAAACCCTAGTGTCGCCGCCATATTTCTGAAAGAAGAATGATCAGGAGGTAAATGAAAATAAGGGTGGAACCTATTTTGAAAAGTGGCTGGCCAACTTTAAATTGCGAAAGGGAAAAGTTTTTTTAAAAAAAAAACTAGGGTTTTCTTGTTTTGTTTTATTTTTGTATTGTTTTTATTTTGAGTTGTAAAACAAGCGATCAAACAGTTCTAGAGTCTGTAAAATCTAGGGGAAACCAGTTAGGGTGTTAACTGGCAGTTTACTAGAGTCTATAAAATCTAGGACTACGTGTTACGGGTTTGTAATACGGGAAAATCTGATTGAGGGGATATCGGTCAGTCTAGGGTTTTGAGCGTAGGATAGAATAGGAGCGAGGAGTTTGCGAGTGTACATGGTCTTGTATGCAAGATCTATTCTTTTACCTAGTAGAAACCTTAGGAATGCAGCGGCATGCAGGGTTTTGCCGAAGCTGGGTTTATCTATGTGTGATTTATTTTCTGCACTTTTATTTCTGCTGCATTCTGTGATCTGTTTATTATTTTAATATCATGTAAGTTTTTGAACTTAGCTATAAATTGTATAAACCCTATTCACCCCCCCTCTAGGGTTAATCTAAATCCAAAAACTTCTTTCGATTAACTATTCGGTATTTCCAATGTTTGGATAGTCGACATTGAGTTTGTGTCGATTACCAAGGTCGCAAATTCCCCAGGCCGTTACACTTACAGAGCACGAGCATAGTTCATCCAATTTTTTCATCCAAACCTTACCAACCAACTTTAAATTTGCAAATCATAGAAAAGTATAATTTTCTTGATTCGATTCCTTATGTCAGAAAGAGGTAGAAAATGGAAAATTACATATTTTCCATTCACTTTTACGTAACCATTTTCCCCATATTTGGAAAACTAAATATCTAATTTTACAAAAATTACGATTTTCTATTCCAAGCATGGTTTGCATTAGAACATTTTGTTTTAAATTTTCAAACTTACTTTGAAAGAATTCATTTTCCTTTATTATTCTTTATTTCTGCAGTTGTCATCATTTTTTGGTTTCTTTTAGCTATATCATCACCTTTTCCTTATCTTATTTAACTTAATCCACCTATCTAAGCATAATTAATAAACCTTCTAAATCTTTCAAAATTAAAATAGGAAAACAAGCACACTTCACAGCTACTATGAAGGGCTAAGAATCCTAGGACCATATCCCGTTGACAAAGAAAATTCCAAGCCACATGATCTAAACAACTCGCTTGCCCTCTACCATCTACTTGTCACAACTAGTCCTTCTTGTGTACTAATAGTCGTTTCCAAGCAATCACCTAGGCTCTATACTACTTTTGCACTCTACCGGAATTTACTATTATTCCATAATAATTCTCGTTCTCTACTTTATAGCCTCAAAATATTCCCCGTCTTTCCTTGGTACTAATCCTTATCTACTCCATGATTTAAAAACGTGGTATGATTTTATCACTTTTCTTTCAAAAATTAAAAGCTTCAAAATTTTATTTTTCTTCATTAAAACTTATTTTTGTCAAACCATAAAAATGACATCTCATAAAAAGCGCAATTGTTTTTCAAAACATAAAACCGGAGCAGACAAGGACAACTATTTCTCAATTATTTTCACAATAGCTCACTATTACTACGCCAGTTCAGTTACTTACAACTAGGTGCTAATTTATAAACTTACCCCAAACATCTACTCTATTCTAATTTTTTAACAAGTTATTTTGTCCACCCACATAAGTTTACATCAAAACAATTGTCAAAAATTTATGTAAATAGAGAATTTTAGATTTTTGACAAAAAATGCCATCTTTTCTGTGTTTTCTTCTTTAATTCTTTTATACTTTATAGCTTAAAAATTAGCGAGCAATACATGCTCTATAATATACATAATTTTTTGAAAAAAAATCACTTTAGATAAAGATTTCATAAGATATCACCATTTTCAAAATATACCCCCTTTTTTCCTAAAACTCAATATGACTTTTCAAATATGTTTCTTACATATTTTTTTTCAAACCTCAAAAATAACTTTTTTGTTTCAAAAATGGTTTCTACACAATTTAGCTAGTACATATTTTAAAATTGTAAACTTTTAAGGTCAAAACTTGAAAAACACTATAAACTATAACCCAAAAGCTTTTAAAATTTATGTTCTTAAAAGTTAACAATGAGGCTAGACTCAAAGTGGGTTTCTAATTCACTTAGACTTTCCTAAATATTCCTACAAAATCATTTCTCTTAAATATATATATATATATATATATATATATATTTCTAATCCATTTTTCCTTTTTACTCTTTCCTAATTTATCAGGCTCTACTACCAACCCACTAATCTGAGATATTAGCATTTCAGATACTAACATGCGGGATCCATCTTTTTCTACTACAAAACACATTGTACACTTTTCACCCAAACAATTAAGTGTCTCCCATTCTCAAATTTCCATAACCATTTCTTTCGTGTACACAACTAATATCCCAACTCTTTCCATATGCCGCTCTTCCTATTTAGTTGGTTCCTTATGGATATAAGTATGTATATATATGTATATATAATTTTATTTTATTTAAGAATACCAAAATGCATTCACATACTATCTATACAGCAATCCTAAAACTGAGCTTTGATACTAGATGTAACAACTCGAATTTCGACAAATCGAATTTTTCCTAAAAATCTCAATCTATCGAAGCTCGAGTTGGCTTGTCTGATATCCTCCAAAAGATACAGAGATAATAAATGTATCAAAGCTCGATCAAACATCTCACAGCGGAATGGATAAAATATAATAATTAAATATTGTCTTACCAAAATAATAAGACTATCTAACAAGTGTCTAAAGTCTACTAAATTTCTGTCATAAATCTAACCTGCGAGTATGTTATGAGGAGTGGGTCAGAACACAAAATTCTGGTAAGGGGACAAATTGTACATTCTGAAATAACCCTACGTATATAGTTCAGTTACATTTTGTTAATTATTAGGATATTTGGGTTACTAGCACTTAAGGCTCTGCACTCGCAGCGTACCAATCTACTCCCCAGTAGATTAAACCTAATATAGTGTGTGTGTGTGTGTGTGTGTGTGTGTGTGTGTGTGTATAGCTATACCAAACATCTCAAGGTACTCCCCAGAGTACCCTCCTCATATGCTCTTCGCCGTCATACCACGGAAGCGTATACAACCTCTATCTTACGCCAATCCACATACGAAAATCTATATTGTTACGCCACGTAATCGCACAAAACCACCATCACTATGCTACTTAAGCGTGTGAATCCTCGTATCTGAACTCCTCGATCAAATCACGTTTCAACATAGAGTAATGCTCTAATGTCGGAAATAAACCACCAAGTGTGTGTATCTAGACCCTCACACGAACGTATTGCTTACTATAACCGAGTCCTGTAATAGGGTTGCATTCAATGCACGAAACTAGGTCGGGCCTTTCAATATCTGTAATGGACAGCCTCATTAGGCATAAAATACAGATATTCACATATGGTCTATCTTTTAACAGTGGCTATGGCAACTCCCTCAACTAATGAAAGATTACACCAAGAGCTAATGACGTGCCCCTAGCAACCAACTAGCATCCAATTTGGGTTGTCCCTCACCAACGCCTCGATTGTGAAAGTATGTTCTCTGTTGGTTTAGCTCTTATTCATTATGCATTCAGCTAAATGTCGATGATAGGTATTCGATGATTACTATCCTTAATTTATTCCTGACCAACCTCTCCCACTGGCGAGGAAAATCGTCAAATCACCTAACGTCATTTGCCACAGCCTTCTGACTGCCACACTACAGTTCCCGTTAAGGTATACTCACGAGATGGTACCGTATAGACTGCACCTCTTTGGGTACTACTCGAAGCCTACCACATGACCATCACAGAGTATCCTACCATGCCCCGTAGAAGCCACATGCTTCCTTCCAATCCCACAGAATAATCAGCTGGATGTGTTCCTCTCGTGTCTCCAAACGCTGCAATGATCTACTCCGTTCGATTCTTCACCCTCATACGTACGGACTGGTTCTCGCGCATCACATCATTGCATCGTTAGATTCTATGAACAATCTCTTAATCATGCGCTTGCTTTATCTGACCATTGTTAATTAACTTGATTATCCACATATTTATCTTTTATTCAATTTACTAAGTTCATTAGCTCACGATTGGCTGCTTGCTTTCTTTAATCGGCTCTATGCCGCCGGGGCGGACTTCCTCTTATTATTTATTACATTTATTAGACTTAATACTTTCAATTGTAAGTCTACTAATAATAAGCCTACTTTATCCTTTCTTAATTAATCATAACTTTATCTTACACTGTTATCACAATTGTTGTTGTGAGTTTGCTCATTAACTTAGTTCCTTTAACTATGGTTTATTAATAAGTTCTCTTTTCCTTGTTAATTATAATCTATGTTATAATTCCACTTGTCCCATGACAAGCCTACCTATTGTATTTCATTCTTATTCACATAATTAATTATAATAGGTTATATTCCTCGTTCATCACATTTTCCTCTGGTTCAGCAATACTAGGTTAACATTTACTGTAATTACCTTTCTTTATTTACCATCTAGTACATTCTTGTTATTTCAGGAAATATTTCGCATACTTCATTACCTTAGTTAACGGAAAGATATAAAGATTTATTTCCATAATGTACATCAATTAAGATTCGTAGTTGCTAGCTATTTCTTTTATTTTCATTGTGGATATACGTATATATTTTATTTGATTAGTGTATAATACGGTAAAAGAACCCTTATTTCACGCTAATCTCTTCTTCCTTTCTTTTCTTGCAACTATGTTCCCAGTAATTTTACCGTATTGGAAATGTATCCAATTTTCCCAAATCCAACTAACTAGTCCATTACTAATTTCTCCTTTTTATTTTCTAAGCTAGATGTTAATTCCTGTTCTTCATATACTGTTTCCAATTACTGTAAATTTCTATATAAAATTAGGCATATCAACTCTTCTACAATTATTTCCACAACTCACTATATCCCCGTTTTCAACTTATTCAATTTATTATTAGATAGCAACCTTAAAAAAAATATGTATAATTATTGTCATATTCATCATTTCAGTATTACAGTAATTCTTAATCCAAATAGAGAATTAATTGAATAAATTATAATAACAATATTCTACTCAGGGAATATATTATATTGCAATTACCATAGATTCCAATTATTTATCACATTAAGAATTACAGGGAGTGTAAACGTTAAATATACCATTACCTTAACGATAAATATACCATTACCAAAAGGTAGAATTTAAATCCCCTCACTTGATTGTTTTCCAATTCTTGAATCCGATTCAGATATGTTATTCTGTGGTCTTCCTAATAGAATCTAGTATTGACATAACCACGGATTTACAAATCTGATGCTAAAAAGAAAGAAAGAAAGAAAGAGAGAGAGAAAGAAACCTTAATGATTCAGATTCACCATGTTGACAAGAAATCTGAACACCTATATTATTGATCTACATTCTTTACCTTTAAATCTTAAATTAGAATTCCTAAAAATTAATAATCTAATTTTTGAAAGATTTAGAGAAGAAAGAAAATGGCAGAGCCTTGCCATTGTCGCAGAAAATATGAGTTGGAGGCTAGGCTCTGCTAATCTATTTATAGGTGTATAGGAGATCCTGGTCTGTCAGATTAAATAAAATAAAATCCAAAACGTACAAATGAAAAAATATAATGTTAAATGACTCAGTACTTGTCGACCCACCTCTAAGGTGTGTCAACCCCTGGGTCGACCCACCTATGGTCAGAGTCAACCCATGACCTAGGCCATTAACGTTAATTTTGTCAATATTAATTTCTTGTTTAATGTTACCTAACGTTTCTTTTTTTACTAACTATTGTTATGTACATTATATTCTTCCATTTATAACGCATACTTAATATTTAAGTTTCAAACTTTTGCGCATATGTACGCATATAACTCTTTAAATCTTTGTCCATTAATAGTTGCTCAATAAATATCATTGATAACGCTATCAATTCATTATTTTCTTCCTTTTAATATATATTTAAATTTCAAAGCAGCTATTCTCTTGCCTATTATTCATTCATTCTACATATATTATTTTCTGCCCTTAAATTGCACTTTAATTTCAATTTTTGAATTAATGCGTACATATTTACGCATAATTTCGTTCTTTTCAAAATTCAAACGACGTTATACCGACATTTATTTCTTTCTCATTTTAATTAATTGTATATTACTTATACATTTCATATTCATATTTATATATTTTTCACACACACATACACATATATACACATATACATGTATGTATGTATATATGTACACACACACGCACACACATACACACACACACACCCCCCTATATATATGATTTTTCTTATATGTACATTCATACTTATTTTTCTCTAAGAACATGCATTTTTACAGTTCTCCTTTTAAAATTAAAAATACGAGGTTAACAAGACTCAAACTCTTGACCTGCACCTTGAAAAGTGCATGTTTTACCAAATCACCTATCTTAGCTTTTGTTCATAGAACTAAAAACATTGGTAGTTATTATTCTCAGTTGTGTTCCTCTTATAACTTCTTTCTCACGTTTGTTGTAAAACTTCATTTAAGTGTATTCTTTTTTGTTGTAAATCTGTTTTCTACACACCATAGATCTAAATTATTCAGAAAATCGCCACGAACACAATGATGTAAGTTCCGTGACCAAATTCTGAAAATTATACAGATTTTATTTTATTATTTAATTAAAAATGTAGGGTGTTAAAACCATCTTCTTCTCCAAATTTCCAAAATCGCGTCTCTTCTTGATGCAAACCTAAACACCTATGCTCCTTCATCAATGATACATAGCTCCGCCTCTCTGTTCAACAAACTGACTTCGCCAACGCACTGCCCTCCTCAAACTCGCCTTGCTTGACCCCTCAATCTTCGACTCAATCCCCTGATTTCCATCACGACCCGTTTCTCGCCTAAGCTACCATAAAAATGTCGCACCCATCTTCTTGTAGCCTCCAAACTCCGCCTACACACTCGCCTTCCACCTAGAAACACCCATGCACCCCTCGTTCGACTCAACTTCACCTATACCGACTATGAGTCGAAGCCCTAGCTCGGTTGTGCAAGAATGGAGTGACAACAAAAATTATCGAACCTTTTATAGTGCATACCAACGAGAAGCTCTGTAGCAAAGGAGTTCAACGAATCCAAATTCGTATGATTTCATTGAGTAAAATATTAATTTCTAAAAGTGTAGACAATGGTGGCGGCTTAGAAAAATTATTACAGAGGAAGATAAAGTAAAGGATTAGATTAGGAATTGGAGACATTTTATAGGCAAAGAAAACTTAGGTATTTTGTAGATATTTTCAATATTATATTAAGTAACGTATATATTCTGGATTCAAGTCGTTAAATTTTAATTTAATCATATTCATATTTAAATAAATTAAATATTCTAGTATTGAAAATTCAGATCATTACACAAACTTGGGTTGTTACGGTAATCGTAACTGTTACAGCCTCACAAATACTATTACCATACTATTTTTACTGGTAAACCAAAGTTATTTATCGTTACCGATAGACCGGTATACTGATAATCTGACAAACATTACATGAATAATGGCTACTATTACCATACTATTTTTACTGGTAAACCAAAGTTATTTATCGTTACCGATAGATCGATATACTGATAATCTGACAAACGTTACATGAATAATGGTAAATAGCCATTTATCTAAAAAAAAAATGTTTGTTGCTTGACTTGTATTCAAACCATATCGCTACTTCAACAATTATACAATTTGCAAAGTTACTTTATAAAGTATAAAAAGAGAAAAAGAAAACGTGTATATAACATTATTTCATTTGATTATCAAACTAAATTTAATAATTTGTTTGTTTCTAAATACCCATAATAAAGCATAAAGCATGTTACATGAAGACACATATGTTATAAAATGATCGATAAAAGTAGTGCGGCAACCAATAGTGTTGAAAAAATATTATCAATGCCTTAACGTAAAAAAAGGTAAATACAACGTTACATACAAATTAAATTGGTATACCAAAAATTACAACTTTAAATCAAACTAAAATCACACTACTTATGCAAATTTTGATGTTGAAACTGATACATTGGAAACAGCACAACAAACAAAATCATAACATGCCTTCCGTTATCTTGTATAGGACCACACGATCTTTGCCTGCATTTGATAACATTATCCAAAAAAGCTTCAAAACGCAAAAATCAAGCAAAGGGAAAATTTCATAAACGAGGAAAAGAAAAGAGATTTTCATGTCTCAATGAAAAACCCAAAATAAACATACATCGTTTCACCTTCAGAGTCAAACAGCTAAAATTCACTATCATGTCTCAACCAAGCTATAGCCAGTTTCCAAACATCAGTTTATACATATTCAAACTCAAACACACATGTCCCAAACCCAAATCCTAAAAACCTACATTGCAAAATAAGCACACACTGTCATTTTTGTAAACCCATGATGCTTTTTGGTGCATCATTGTACCTGACCTCCGTCACCACGCAGATACGTCAAAAGAAGTCAGTTACCATTATCAGAAGACAAAACACTTGCCTGTTGCTCGACATAAGGCCTTATAAAAGTACGCCTCCACCAAACTTCAAACGCCCTTTGCAAGTTCGGGCAATTATCTCCAATTTTCAAGAAACTACCTAACCAAGACAGTAGAATACTCTGTTGATCTTCTAAAGGTAGCGTAAGAATCGTTCTCCCAATCCCTTCCTCGACTACTTTTCTATCAAAAGATCTACATGCATGTTGCAACCAACTATAATCATCGATAAGCGGCTGCAGCCAAACTTGCAATAGCATTTGTTTAGTTTCCTTTGATGGTAACATTTCTCCTTTTCCGATTCCTACAAATAGCCTTGATGTAATACAGCTAATCAAGTGCCTAGACACTATAGAGAGCTTGGAGTGCAAGCTTGCTAACTCGAGTTGACTAGACCATAACTCGGTGAATTCATCAGCTACATGTCTATCAATCAATATCTCAACTAGCCACAATAGATTGTCCGCCTCTAAAGCTATTTGTCTTGTAATTGGGTCTTTTACTTCTAGGGACTTCTCTTTGAAATCGGGTTCAGATGCCTGTTTGAAGAGTTCCAGTATGGAGGTTAAGCAAGTATGGCAAGAATTGTATAAAGTCTGTGTGCAAATGTCGTTCGATCCGCTTATCCAAAGACTGTTTTCTTTTAGAAGTTTCAGTACTAGTGATTTTGTTTCACGACGTCCTTTGTCTTCGTTGCTTTTGAGGACTAACTCCAGTATGCGAGCAAGTGTGTCGTTAGGAGGGTTGGGTACTTCATTAGATACACGCCTTAAGAGAGAATTTACTCCAGAATTGTTGATTTGCATGTGGCGAATTGATGAGACTACGTTTTCTTCTTCTTCTCCTACCCATGGAACTGCTTCAAGGTATTCTATGCACGCTTGCATGCATTCGTGGAAGCACAGTGCTTTTGCTACCTGTAAATTATATATTGTATCGAACCTTTAGAAATTTGACACGACACATGTATCTTTAAGCTCTATAGGACACAGAAGGACAATCTTTAAACTGTAAAAGAGGAGGTACACAGCTGGGAAACATCCTCTAAAAAACCTCATTTATATACATATACATTATATATACGCGTGTGTGTGTATAGCTTCGCCTTTGGCGGTCTTTTCAAACAAGGCTTTCAAAACGTGATTCAAATCCTAAAATTTAAACCTTGGATCTAAACTGGAGTCATAAACCACAAAACATTATCAAAGGGGTCATATTTTTATATTTGTATATACTTGTATGTGGGAAATTGAATTACATATTATGGGAAATTAAAATTATCTATTCTAATTGATATTTCTGAAAGATATTATATTGTTTGAGATTTATACCTAAAACTTAATTTATCTGTTGTTTCGTCTTTAGTTTGTTCTTTTAAAAAAAAAAAAAAAAAAAAAAAAAATATTAAACTCTAGATTGATATAAGTATCAAATTATTTATGTGTCCCTCAATTTGTGTCAAATTCTTGTGTCTATATAGACATAGACTTTCTCATTATTTATCTATTATCTATTTATATTTCAAATGGATTGAGTGAATTTCTAATTAACTGAGTCAAATTCAGGTCAAAATTGAAAACAAGAGATTCAAATCATAAACGAGGAAATCAATATGAAACAAGGTTTTAGTCACAAAGATTTCTAGATTTTCAGTGACATACTCTGTCGAGCCCAATTGTCCTGCTCCAATCGAACTTTTTAACATTTCCAGGCTACACTATGCTTGTAACAACATATTCAAATTATTAGATACATACATAATCACAAATGACCACTGCAACACTCATGGTAACACTTACACAAAACAACTAAAATTTCAACATAAGGTCATACCTTTAATATGCGTAGGACACGTGGAACGCTTTGCTTAATCAATCTATGCTTTACTTCTTTGCAGTACATCAGCCCAACTGTCTCAACATAAATCTCAACATCTTCACAATCGCTAATCTCAAGACAAGTCATTGAAGAATCGACCGAGAGCTTCTCTTTAAAATATTCGCTATGCTCTAGAAGATTACACTTATGTACACTCATTCTAACAGAGATTCCTTCTTTTCCAAACAAAATAACTTTCAAATCACTTGTATCAGGTTGACCAAACCCCACAGATATTTTTCTTTGCTGCGTCACAGCATTGGCTTTTACAGAGTTATCGGGATCAACACATTTTTGCTCTTCAGAAGTGGCCCTAGATCTGGATGGAGTCGCAATTGTTTTCTTTTCGAGAAGGGGTTTTTGTGGCTTTTGTTCTTGAGATTTTATTGAAGGTGGAGGTGTTTTCTGCTTATTTTGTAAACTTTGATTTTTGAGTGTCTTTTGAAAGACTACCGGAGAAGGACAACACCAGAATCCTTCTGGTGTTACTGCAATAGGAACACTCCGGATTTTGGTTTGGCCTTGTTCAATCTTCCTCACTCTAATATCTGCCATTTTCCTAAAAGCTTGCTGTTTAACTAAGAATAATCTTCATCAACCAGTGATTATGAAGGAGTAGTTTTGTGATAGAATAGCAGTAGTACTAACCTGTACAAAGAAACTTAAGCTATGGTCACGTTTGCAGATGTCAAACATACAAATAATGAAATTAGAATTGAAAACAAGCACCATCCAAACTTTGTTCAAGTATTTTCTATTAGATCAAAAGTTATGTTAGCATAAACCATTTTACCAATTTGGGGAGAAGTTGTCAAACTGACAATTTTTTCAGCTAGTATTAATCAATTTGCAGTTGGCTGTAGCTTAAGTCAACGCATTTATTATTCAAAATTACCCTAAAAACCCGTTCTTCTAAAATTTAACAAAGTTTAGAACGAACTACAGCTACATGATGCTTGCGAGAATAAATCCAAGATAAAGGAAATCAAAATCAGCAGATAGTTAGCAAATTCCAGAATGTAAAATGGCATACCAAGAATCAAATCAAGATAGCAAACAAAGACTGGTTCAATACCTGACATTGACATACTTGAAATCGAAATTAACACACACCTAGAACTAGGGAAAAGAATCGTAATTAAAACCGAACTAATGGTTGCTCTTAAAAATTAAAGAAAAGCTCACCTGGAATCAATTTGAAGCTCATTCAGTCTGAAAACATTTACTTTTCTTCACATTTCACAATGATTAGTCTCTTCTACCACGCCAAGCTCGAAAGCAACAAAAGAAGGAAGAACTGTCAATAGGGAATGATGATTATGATTACGATATTCCAATTAAAGTGAAAAGGAATAAGAGAAGATTACTTTAGCTTTTCCAGATGGGCATGTCTATGCTTTTATCAGCTGAATAAATCATATATCTTTATTTATTATTTTTAATGTATAGTTTCGCAGTATATTAGAGTAAGAAAAAGATGCGAAATTAAGAAAAATTGATTGTACACAAACAGCAGTGAACAAGCAACGAAAGTCACCTGCTCTGATATCCACAGTGTATAATTACGAACATGTCCATATGTCCATGTCAGTTGAATTGGTGGATTGGGGGTTGTATCCATGCGTATTTAAATCCAGATTACAAACGTTATAATCTTATATCTAATAAGATTTGTCCAAAATACCCTTCTGGATTCCTGCAAAATGGTAAGGTTACTGTCGTCGTTTCTGTATGCACCGCTGTTAACTACAAAAGAGGCATTTCCCTATTTAGGCAGAATTGAAGACTTTTTGTTTGCAAGGACGGCTTACCATTTTATTTTCAATGACGAAAAAGGTTACAAAAGAAAATATCTTTAAAAAATTACAAAAAATGTAAACAAATACAATTTCTTAAATGGTTAGGTTACTGTCATCGTCTATATCTTATTTTCTTTGATCTCGCTCATTTTTCTTCAAAATTATCTTCGATCTCGTCGCTCATATTTAAATTTTCTAATTCAATCTTCATATTGTCATAAGCGATTCTATTATTTCACGGTGATTTCTATTCACATTTATTTATATGGATAGTTGAAATATTGGTATTTAGATATGACTTTTTTCTTCGCTTTTCTTCTATTAAAGTTTTAACTCGATTATTTCTAACATTATCTTATTCTTCTTTTTAAAAGTTGGGATTAGTTTTGTTTGTTGTGTTCTTCTTTTTTATTATATGATAAATTTGAACGGTAATGACAGATATGATTTGTTTTGTTTTCTTTATTATTGAGCATTGAGCAATGTTTCCTATTTGCTTTCAGTTGAACGTCATTTCGTTTTTGTTCACTAACAATATGTTGGATTCACACTGGTTTGGATGAAAATATATTTATGTGTTTAGTTCGGTTCAAATCAGATTTTAGGTATCATTTTTCGTTTTTGTCAGCATCATTTTTCATAGTAATGAAGTTTTGAAGTGTTTTAATGGTAATTTTGTATGAGTATGTTAAGTTTATGGTATGTCCGGCTTATCGAGTCATTGCGAGGCATATATAGTGTCGTTAGTGAGTCTTTTATTCCGGATCTGGATATTTTTTGTTTGTGGGGTTTTCTCTGGCTCTTTTGGGTGCTATCTGCATGGGGTGGGTGGTCTCTCTATCGTAGGCATATAGCGATCACTTCGGCGGATCGTTATACGGTTTACGAGGAAGGTGGCCTCCCATTGTTGACGGCGCGGGTTTTTGGTTCCCGGTATCCTTTCTTTGGTACTAAACCTATAGGGCGGGTCTGCCAATATGATGGCAGCTCGACATTGGTAAAGTACACACAGCAATTGGTGTTGCCTCGCTTGTGCAACTCCACATTTTTCTCTAGTCCGTTTGCGTTCTTTGTCCCTTTTTGTTCGCCTATTCCCCCTTTTTGGGATGTTGCTAGTGATCTTGTTTCTTCTGTTTCCGTTGCTTCTCCGCTGCTTAGTAAGGATGAGATAGCGATCATTAATGATCGTCTACATCAGCTTACAAGAATTCTTGCCCATCAAGGTCTCGTTCGCCTTCTCCGGGACAGCGGGCCTCTTTAGGGCTCTCTGGGTATAGTGAGACTCCTGCTCGCTCATCTGCTCGCGCCTCGCGTCATAGCCAGCGAGCGGCCCTAAGCACTCCCCGTACCATTCACACATGCTCTATAGTGGTGGCTGAGCAGATCATTTGATCAAGTCGGCACACGCTCTATCTTATATGACGTGTGTGTGCCCTATGTTCATCTCCGGGTTTGTGCTCTCTCTCTCTCTTCCTTCTTCTTGTGTCTCGCTTGTGTTTTTTCAATTCTCTTCATGGTGAATTTCCTTTTTTGGAATGTTTGTGGTATTGGCAACGGTGCGTCTATGGCTAGACTCAAGTGCATTGTTACGAAGCACTCTATTATCCCGGTGGCACTTCTGGAGCCTATGATAGGCCCGGAAGAGATCACCAAATCTGTGTTGTCCCTTGGCTTTGGCGAAGCCGTAGCCAATGTGTCAGATAAGATTTGGATTTTGTGGTCCAAAGACCTTGTTGTCCATCATGTTTTTGACTCTGAACAGCTACTCTCGGTAGCCTGCTCGTTTCCTTCCTTTTCTTCTTCTTTTCTTTTCTCTGTTGTGTATGCAAAGTGCGATAGGATTAAGAGAGTGACTTTATGGTCCGATATCCTCGCTCTGGTGGACTTGGGTTTTCTGGTATCTGTTTTGGGAGGCGATTTCAATGTTGTTGCCTGTCAAGCCAAAAAACGGGGAGGGAATGTGGTTAGCCGTTTGGCGGTGGCGGATTTCAATGTCTTCATCGTCAGTTTGGGTCTTTCCGAAGTATCTTTCGTCGGTTAAGCTTTCGCTTGGTCTAACAACCAAGATGGGCCTAATTATATTCTTTCGAGGCTTGATAGAGTGTTCGACTCAGAAGGTTAGTTCAACCTTCCGTTCCACTACTCCATCTCTCATCTGCATAGAACCTTTTCGAATCATGCCCCTATGCTTCTTTGTTGTACTCCCCATACTCTATCTTGACCTTCCTCCTTTAGATTCTAAAGTATGTAGAGACCCCGTCACTCGTTCCATCGGGTCGTAGCAGACTCATGGAACTCCACGGCAGTTGGTTCTCCTTCTGTGGTGTTTTCTCGTAAACTTAAGCGTCTTAAGGCTTGCCTCAAGTCTTAGAACGTACAAGTTTTCAAGAATATTTTTTACTGTGTCAGAGCGGCCGAAGAGAGTCTTGTCCTAGCATAAGCATCTTTTGACGAAGATCCAACTGATTCTAACAAAGAGGCACGACCTCTGGCCCAGTTAGCCTTTTCGTCGGAGATCCGAATCGAGAATGACTATCTTCGCCAGAAAGCGAGGATCAGGTGGGTAGTCGATGGTGATTCGAACTCCAAGTTCTTCCTTTGTTCCATTCGTAATAAGAACAGACTTCTTACGATTCTTCAGATCCAGCGCCCTGATCTCTCTATGGCTACCACTCCGGGGGAAGTCAAGGAGACCATCCTTTGTCACTTTCAAACCTTCCTAGGCTCTCCCTCTGTGGCAGTTTCTGATCCATCCTTTCTCGCTTTCATCCCCACTTTGGTTCTTCCTTTGGAGAGTGATGACCAAGTTATTCCTCCTTCTTCGGAAGAGATTCGCGCTTGTGTTTTCTCTCTTAGTAAGGATAGTGCAAGTGGACTGGATGGCTTCAACAGGGTCTTCTACCGCAGTGTTTGGCTGATTGTCCAGTCAGATTTCTGCCAAGCAATTCAGTATTTCTTCTCCGGTGGAGATCTACCTCAGGGATGGACCTCCACCAACCTGGTCCTTATCCCTAAGTGGGAAAACCCTAGCACTTGTGCGGATTTTCGTCCGATCAACTTGTGCAATTTCGTTAACAAGGTTATTTCTAAGGTTCCAGCAACAAGGCTGACTCCGTTTCTTCATCATGTTATATCTTCATCTCAAGAAGGTTTTGTGAAAGGACGTTTGATTAGAAGAAATGTCGTTTTAGCCAAGGAGCTGGTTTCTCAGATCGATAGGTAGGTTAAAGGTTCGAATGTGATCGTTAAGCTTGACATGGCAAAGGCGTACGATCGCATGTCCTGGTTTTTCATCATTAAGGTCCTAAGGGCTTTTGGATTCCCCGAGCCCCTTATCGATCTTATCTGAGGGCTCATTTCCAACTGTTGGTTTTCTGTTCTTATCAACGGATCAACCAATGGGTATTTCAAGGCGGGAAGAGGTATTCGTCAGAGAGAACCTCTCTCCACCACTCTGTTCGTTTTAGTTGTTGAGGCTTTTGTTCGTGTGTTACACTCACTTATGATAGTTAATCAGATTCATCGGTTTGCATTTCGTCGGGTTACCCCCTCATCTCCTCTCTGTCCTTGCTGACGACATTATCAACTTCACGAATGGTAATCATCGTTCAATTTGTCGCCTGATCTACCTCATCCAGTAGTACGAGATGTTTTTAGGATAGCTCATTAATTCTGCTAAAAGTTGCTTCGTCCTGGCGAGCGACTTATCGGTTGTTATATCTTCATGGATTGAAACTTTCATCGGTTTCAAGGCAACCACCCTTCCTTTACTGTACCTCGGTATTGTATTTTACAAAGGTCGTAAGCTAAACACCATTTTCGACCCCCTAACCGATAGAGCCAGGGGAAAGATCATCAGGTGGAACGCGGTTCTCCTCTCTCAGGCAGGAAGGCTGGTTCTCCTTAAGTTTGTGCTTGACTCTATAGGATCGCACGTCTTTGCTGTTATGACTCCTACCTCCTCTTTCTTCCGATCTTACAATTCCTTGGCTTCGTCTTTTTTCTGGGGTAAAAAGGATAACGCTAATCATCACTATTGAATCTCTTGTGGCATCATCTGTCGTTCCAAAAGTGCAGGGGGCTTAGGCCTCAGAAATCCGAAGGATACCTGTACTGCCATTGCATGTAAGCTGTGGGAAAGGTTTTTCAAGAACGACTCCTTATGGGCGACTTTCCTGCACGCCATGTACCACATACTTAAGGCCGCGAATTTCTCTGGTGCCCCAACTTACACTAGTAGACATGGAAACGGATGCAATCCATGAAGGCCTTCTCAGATGCACATGGTAGTGGATTCGGCTGGGACGGAAGTCCTTTCTCGATAAAGGTGGCATGGAACTCGGCGAGGACGCCAACTCCACGTCTCCGTATCTTCTCTTTCATCTGGGATGTTTGTATTCCTCTTAAAATTCCTCTATTTATGTGGCGGACCCTTCATGAGGGGATATCGATAGACGAGAACCTTTAGAGAATTGGCATCCCTATGGTGTCCCGTTGCAGGTGTTGCGGGCCGGGTGACACGGAATCCATAGCTCACTTGTTTCTTTATGGCTTTTTCGCCAGAGTTGTTTGGAATTACTTCGGGAATTGGGTTGGTCTTCAAAGTAATGCGTCTTCTTTCGTTGATTTAGTTGGATGCTGGTGGGCCGGTGTCTCAGGTAAATCACTTTGCTATATCCTTTTTAAATTGATACCTTATCTTATCTACTGTCATATCTGGGGCTTGAGGAATAAGACAATTTTCGATGAGTTGCCTATGGACCCTGCCTCCATCATCCGAAAGGTTAGGAATAATGTATTTCTTACCTTTCGTGGGAGACCGTTTAGAGGCAACATTGGTTCCCAATCAAGGCAGTTGGCTGGAATCTTTGATGTTTCATTGGTACCATCTACCCTCAAGTGGGGATTGGTTGACCCTTCTGTTATTTGGCTAGTGGGATTTGTCCCGCTTCTTCCTCCGCACCTCCCCTCCTTTTGTTGCTGATGTAGTTTGCTAGTTCTACAGGGCCTGGATTTATATGTTTTCCTGGGATCATTGGACTTTGGAGTTTCTTGTTTTGTAGAGTTCCTTTCTTGTATCCGGAGCTGTCTATTGTTTGGGTTTGGAGGAGCTGATCTGGAGCTTGTGGGAGATGGGGAATTGGTTATGGAGCTGAAGCTTTCAACTTGACGATTTCTTGTTTGGGAGTACACGGTTTCTGTTGTATGGCTTAGCATTTCTCCCTTTCAGAGGCTTCTCCTGGATCTCTACGACTCTGCCATTCTCTTTGGACTTGCAGAGGCTTTGGCATTTACCTTGTCGATGTTTTCTATCTTCAGAGGGTCCGCTTGGATTTGGCTCTCTTTATCGTATGATTTTGATTGTACTCTTGTTTTCGTCCGTTGTTCTTGTAGGATCTAAATTAACCCTAGAGGGGGGAGTGAATAGGGTTTATTAAATTAAATTAGAATAAAAAATCATAGAATAGTTGTAGAAATAAAACACACACAAAAAATACCCAGCTTCGGTAAAACTATGCCTACTGTTGTATTCAAGGTTTCTACTAGGAATTGTAAACAATCTCTTCGCTTACAAACTCTTGTAAACTCGCGACCTTCTCTCCCGACTATTTAAACCCTATGCACAAGACCTTGACACAACTCGACTCGTTAAGTTGTGATTTTCCAACTACAGACACTGGTAGTTATTAACCCTAAGGATGGAACTTTGAATTAAAAAACAAGAAAACATAAAAAATAATAAACCCTAGGAGTTAGTGTTAAGGGTCATCCCCTTTTATAAAATACTGGCCGGCTTATCTTCAATTAGTTTGACCCGTTCACTTTTCTCCTGTGAATTGAAAATGGTGGTGCTAGGGGTTCCTGTTATCCTCCCAAATCGATTCATGATAATCGATTTTGCTCTGGAATTCCTCCATTGTTTTAAATCCTTTGAAGCTCCTTGTCTTCGATTGGTTTCCCCTTTGGATAGTGAATGAAATCCTTGGTGAGTACTTCTGAATTGAAATGATTTTTCTAAATTATTGTTAGTTGATATCGATTTTCTTTTCCTTGATGCCGATGATGTTATGCGTGTGAATTTATAGGGTTTCTAAATCCTTAAAACTCTGATTCTAGATGCTTCGTTCCTTCTTGAATTTCTCTTGCGATTTTTATTCCAAATTTGATTTGTTGGAGTTGTTCATACGTTCTGAGATAAGTATCGATTTTTATTTGCTTCTGGAACATAGAATCGGTCTTGAAAAACTTGCTTTATATGATCGGATATTTTGGACATTAAATTGGGTTTGAGGAATTCAAACTTTTTTAAAACTTGCATGAGGAATACTTGAACTCTTCAGTTGATAATTTCAGCATTAACAGAAATGTTTTCTTCAAAAAAAAAAAATCCTATAATTGTATTTTAACTCTTCATAGAAAAAAAATGATTCGAACAGATGCTTCCTTGATTTCATTGTAAATTGGTTCAGATTTACCTTGGTAATAACAGATATTACCCTTGACTATTTTTGGTAATTTGATATTGCTTTAAACAGTTACTATACTTTGATTTGCCGAACACTTGAAATGGTGCTTTGTCTTCCCAAAACTGTTTTGCACTTTGAATAGTTTGCTTTACCATTGTTTACATGTTCTTGACACACCATTGGACTGCATCTCCAATCCTTTGCAACACTGGTTTGTGTTTATTTGTTTGCTGCACATTTTAGTTGCTGTGTTGATCGATCTCATGCTTATGCTACTTGAAATTTACTTGTGCCATGATTTATAGTTACACCATTTTTGTTACTGATGCACTGTTACTATCTTGGATAATTTGGCCTTGCTAAATTTCTTATTTGTATAACCAAACATTTGCTCAAAAAAAAAATTGTTATCTTGTTTGTTGACTTAAAATGAGCTGCTGACTTTTCCTTTAATTTGCACCCTATCTTGATTTCATCCAGAACTGTTTTATGTACTTGGTCACATTTACTTGAACATCTCATGTTTTGGTGACATGTTGAACCTGAAACTGAAAAAAAAAACATCTCTTACTCATACATGCAAACTGGCTTGGTCATGCACCCTTGTTCATTCATTTGCACCATATTGTGTTGTTTCACTTTGAATTAAAAAAGTTCATGCTGTTGTAAACTCGACCGTTTCACAATTGTATGATCACATTGCTTTGTCCATTCTAGTCTGAATTGTGTACACTTGAGTTTACCATATAGATAGCTTGTTGCATCCATTAGTTGTGTAACAACTGAAATACACACTATTTTGGCACCAGATCCATACTGTCTTGCTTAATGTACTTGTTACACTGTTTGTTTTGGCCTGACCCTGAACTGTGCTTGGCTCTGTCATGTACTTCTTTGGTCTTGCCTGTATTGCACCATGTCTTCATTCGTATTACTTTTCTGTTTTGACCTTCATGCTGGTTTGCATTTTGATGTTGAGCCACTTTGCTGAATTGACTTTATTCCTTAAACTTGTATTTGATTGTCCCATTGTTGATTGTACACTGGGTCGAGACGGTCCATTGTGACTACTTCTCAGTCGTACACTGATCGGCGAGGCAGTGCACGCGTGTATATTTATATACGTGTGTACATGCGGCCATCAGACGAGTTTTTCCTGTTCCTGCATGTCGGACAAAATCTAGAAAAATGATGAGAAACACACCGTAACTCTGAGGCAAATAAAATTAAAAAAACTTTTTCTTTATTTTTTTATTTAATTTTATTTTTGTTGCAGTCTACTCTGTGTGTGTTTCTTGTGACAGGTATGAAGACAGGACTTGACTGAAGGCTGTGAAGACAGAAGACAGTGGAAAAATATCAGTGTCATTGTATAACAGTATCTACAAATATAGTTGTATAGAGTGACAGATTTGTATGAAAGAAATGTAGTATGTCAAATAGTGGAGTTATAAAAGATGTACTTTTTGATATTGAAATAAAACATTTTTATTTAAATAAAAATACCGTGTGATTGTTTAAAATTTCTGCACAGTTGTATTTTATTTAAATAGAAATATTATATTCCTGTCTGTTGTGTAGTATATCAGTGCATTTACAAACACATTCAATAGTAAAATATATTTGGTTGTTATCATCAATCAAAAATCATATAATTATGTATACAACACTGTTATATGCAACAATCTCCCCCTTTTGATGATGACAAACAAATAAAAGATTTTGAATGTGTTTGAAATGTGAAGTATATTACTCCCCCTATTTGTATGCTCCCCCTACAACTAAGCTTCCCTTATTGATGCATAGGTTTGAAAATTTTGAAATAAATTAATCAAACACCAAATTTTGAGAAATATTCTATAAATGTTTACTCATCCATCAAAATATTGACCATTCTCCCCCTTTTGTAATCATCAAAAGAATGACAGAAATTAAAACAGTGATGAATATAAACTAGAAATATGAGTTCAAATCAAGAGGAAAATATATCGTGAATCTCATTTAATCAAACAAAAATCATAATATTCTTCGAATCAGAAGCATATTTCACTTTCAGAATGAATGGATTTACGATGGGTTTATAGAATGAGGAGAGTTCAATAAAAATTGAATATTTGTATATGAATTTTAAAGATTTTAAATATGCTCAAAAATGTGTTAAGCACTTCCTAACCACGCATAGCCCAAAGGTATTTTAAATGGGATTAGTAGTAACTTAACTTTATCCTCTCTAATGAGTTCCATCCATGCACAGCCCATAGGTCTTTTAAGTGAGAATGGAAGCACATAGAGGTTAAGGTAGTTCACCCACGCATAACCGCGAGGACTTTTAAATGGAAGTGAATACCAAGGATAAAATTTATTTATTTATTTATTATTATTATTTATTATTTATTATTATTATTATTTTAATTCCAAGAATAATTAGAACTCCCCAAATTAAATAAAACCATGATGAATGACAGAAATATGGTAGATATAGAAGATGGTCGTGAAATAAGCTCTAATTCACAAATATTATAAAATCTGTTCAATCATCATGAGATTTAAAATATTTCCTTATGATAAAAAAATATTATAGTCAATACTCATCATAATTTCAAGATCTGACATAATTTCAATAAGTTCCAAAATAGTTCAAATGATCAATCATTTAACTTTTGAATAACCATTTAAGAATTTCTTTAAAAATGGGTAATGATCAATCAATTTCTATAATTCCCAAATCTAAGCGTAATCGTGAAAATCTATCTTCGGGAAGAGGTTTTGTAAAAATATCAGCAAGTTGACAGTCAGTTGAAATAAACTCAATACAAATATCTTCTCGTGAAATGTGATTTCTAATAAAATGGTGTCCCACATCTATGTGTTTAGTGCATGAATGGTGAACAGGATTATTGGACAAATCTATAGCACTTTTACTGTCACATTTTAGTGGTACTTTTTTATAAATTAGACCAAAATCCGAAAGAGTTTGCATCATCCATAACATTTGTGCACAACAGCTTCCTAAAGCAATGTATTCGGCCTCAGTTGTGGATAGAGCAGCACAATTTTGTTTTCGACTTGACCATGAAACTAATGAATGTCCTAGCATAAAACAAGTTCCACTAGTGCTTTTTCTATCCATAAGGGATCCAGCATAATCGGCATCAGAATATCCAGTCAATTTAAAATTATTGCATGCAGGGTACCATAATCCAATTTTGTGTGTGTGCAAAAGATATCTCAATATTCTTTTTGTGGCTTTTAAGTGAGATTCTTTTGGCTTAGACTGAAAGCGTGCACATAAACATACAGCAAACATAATATCAGGCCTAGATGTGGTGAGATAAAGAAGTGAACCAATTATTCCACGATATTTTTTCTGATCAACTACAACTCCTTTCTCGTCTTGGTCAAGCTTGGTTGAAGGACACATCGGTGTTCTGAGTGGTTTTGCATTTTCTAGTCCAAATCTTTTCAGTAATCAGCGATGTATTTTGTTTGTGATATGAAAATGCCCTTGGTGCTTTGTTTGATTTGAAATCCAAGGAAGTATTTCAATTCACCTACTAAGCTAATTTCGAATTTATCCTGCATGACTTTTCCAAATTTCTCACATAGACGATCATTAGTAGCACCATATATAATATCATCAACATAAATTTGAACTTTTAAAAAATCTTCACCTTCATGTAATAGAAACAATGTTGTGTCAGCACTACCCTTTTTAAAACCGTTTTCCAAAAGATATGCACTTAAACAATCATACCATACTCTAGGTGCTTGTTTAAGACCATATAATGCTTTTTCAAGTTTAAACACATGATTTGGAAATTCATGACTTTCAAAACCAGGGGGTTGTTCAACAAAAACTTCTTCTTTTAGTTCTCTATTTAAAAACGCACTTTTTACGTCCATTTGTTTAAGTTTGAAACCTTTATAACATGCAAAACTAAGCAAAATTCTAATGGCTTCTAACCTAGCTACTGGTGCAAATGTCTCATCAAAATCAATACCTTCAATTTGATTATATCCTTTTGCAACCAACCTAGCTTTGTTTCTAATTACATTTCCGGATTCATCATGTTTATTTTTGAACACCCATTTAGTTCCTACTACTGGATAGTCATTTGGTCTAGGAACTAATTTCCAAACTTAATTCCATTCAAATTGATTAAGTTCTTCTTGCATCGCTAAAATCCAACTTTCATCGTTAAGTGCAATTTCAACATTTTTAGGTATGGTTTCAGAGATAAAACAGCTGTGAATACAAAAAGCATAGATATCTTTATTAAATGATGAACAAGTTCGTATACCTGCCGTTGGATTTCCTATTACTAATTCTGGAGGATGGTTTGCTTTGAATTTCAATTTCTCAGCTTCAAATGTTTGTTTTGTTGGATCATCACTGCCAGTCTTTTCTTTGCTATTTCCTTTTCCACCCTCATATGTAATTCCCTCATCATTTTTCTCTTTGTCCATCATATCCAGATCTAATTCATCAAATTTCAATGGTTTCTACAATAGTTTTTGATCGTTTGTTGAAGATTCGATAAGCCTTGCTTCTTGAAGAGTAACCCATGAAAATTCCCTCATCTTCTTTCGACTCAAACTTTCCAAGTTGATCACCTGTATTAAGAATATAACAAAGGCACCCAAAAACTCTAAAATATGATATGTTAGGCTTTCTGTCAAACCACAATTCATAGGACATTTTGTTAAGTATTGGTCTAATCATTACTCTGTTCATTACATGGCAGGTTGTATTAACTGCCTCTGCCCAAAAAGTCAAAGGCAATTTATATTCACTTATCATAGATCTAGCCAATTCTTGTAATGTACGATTTTTCCTTTCGACTACCCCATTTTGTTGGGGTGTTCGAGGAGCAGAAAATTCATGTTTAAAACCATTCTCTTCACAAAACTTTTCAAAATCCAAATTTTCAAATTCACCACTGTGATCACTTCTTAAAGTTTTTATTGAAACACCTTTTCATTTTGAACGAGTTTTGCAAACTTTGAAAAATAATCAAAAGTTTCGGATTTTTTGGCTAGAAAATAAACCCATGTAAATCTAGAATAATCATCAACCAATACATAACAATAACGTTTTCCATTTAAGCTAGCAATTTCATTTAGTCCAAATAAATCCATGTGAATCAATTCAAGTACCCTATTAGTACTAACAACATTTTTAGGGCGAAATGATGATCGACTGAATTTTCCCATAGTACAAGATTTGCACACTTTGTTACTTTTATATTTCTGATGTGGTAGTCCTTTTACCGATTCTTTTATTTCAAGTTTTTCTAAGAGACTCATACTAGCGTGACCCAATCTCCTATGCCATAAGAAAACTTCTTCATCTGTAGCTACTAGACATCGTGAGAGAGTTAAATCATCAAATGAGAGCGTATAAACATTTCCTTTTCTTTTTCCCGTGAACACAATATTGTTAGTGGATTTTTCAATAATTTTGCAAGATTCACTATCAAATATCACACTCATCCCTTTGTCACATAGTTGGCTTATGGAAATGAGATTGTGATGCAAGTTTTCAACATATAAAACATCAGTTAAGGAGAAAGTACTATTAACTACTTTACCTTTACCGATAATTTTACATTTTCTGTTATCGCCCATTATCACGCTTCCACCTTTATGTTTATCGAGGCTAAGGAACTTTGATTTATCTTCTGTCATATGTTTGGAACAACCTAAATCCAAGTACCATTCTTGTTGCTCCTTAGCCCACCAACATACCTACACACGAGAAAAAGAGAATGACCTAGAGGAACTCATAGGTCTAATAAAATTAGTAACTGAAAAAATTTGATTTTGAACAACGGATCCTTTTGGAATCTAAATTTTTTTAGACTTACCTCTTCCAAATCTGTAACAATTGCTTGTCAACCCTTTTGGAACCCATACTTGTATGAATTTTTTATTATTGTTCTTACTTTCACATTTTTCATAGCTATGTCCAATTTTTCTACATTTTATACATCTGGGAAAAACACTTCCACCCTTCGCATTATCATTTATATTAATGTGTGTTTTCCCGAATCCTAATCCTTTTCTATTGTTAGCATATAATTGATTTCCAAGAAGCATTCTAAATGACTTTTCTCCTTTTGAAAACTTGCTCAATGTTATTTCAAGATTTTTTACTTTGGTTTTAAGTGCTGCATTTTCATCTACAAGAGAGGTGCATCTGTTGATGAAATTCTTTCTTTTTGTGTCATCACTTTCCTTTAAAGCCAGGTGTTCCTGTTTTAATTTTTCAAATTTTGCTTTAAATTCTATTTTCTCTTGTTTTAAAAACTTACAGTTTTCACAATCAAGATTTGTCACTTTTTCAAGCTCAGTTTCTAACCTATTGTTTTCATGAACCAGTTTTTACCTATCAGAATTTTAGTTTCTTAACTTTTAGTTCAAGAGAATCAATGGTTTTGGTAAGTTCATGACACATTAAAATTAAATCTTTGTAAGAGTAGTTTGGTACCTCAGTGGAATCTTCCTCGCTACTTTCTGAGTCTGACTGTGCCATAAGACATAAATTGGCATCCTCTTTATCACTATCAGAGTCTTCTTCCTCTCCTTCTTCATCGTCCCATGTAGCTGCAAAAGCTTTCTTTTTCTTCTTCTTTTTTTTGTCTTTCTGAAGTGGTGGACAATTTGGTTTGATATGACCTGGTTTATTGCAGTTGTAGCATATGACTTCATCATCTGAATTGTCTGAATTCTTGGATTTGCTGGATTTTGAATTCTTCTTTCGTGACTTGAATTTCTTGTTAGACCACCTTTTAAGAACCATAGCCAATTCTTCAATGGGATTCTCGGCTTCATCATTACTTTCAACCGTGCTGTTTAGAGCAATTATCTTTTTCTTCGATTCTGAATCATCGCGTCCTTCTTTGGCTTTTAACTCCATTTCATAAGCGATCAAGTTTTCAATCAACTCTTCTATTCTTAACTTACTTAAATCTTTTGATTCTTGAATGGCCGTTACTTTGGCTTCAAAGTTCATTGGTAGTACTCTCAGTATTTTACGTATTAATTCCACTTCAGTGTAGACTTTACCAAGAGCCCTTGCATTATAAATCAGTGTTGAGAATCAACCATACATTTCTTTTATATCTTCGTCTTTACGCATCGTGAAATTTTCATATTCGTTGCAGAGTAGTGCGAGACGAGATTCCTTGACTTGAGATGTTCCTTCATATGTAACTTCCAAAGTATACCAAATTTCCTGCGCAGTTGAACAGTGAGATATACGGTTAAATTCAGTTTTATCAAGAGCACAAATTAAAGCGTTCATTGCTTTGGCATCAGTTGAGAATAGTTTTTTATCATTAGCATCCCACTTATCTTTTGGCTTAGGAATTTCAATATCATTAATAATCGTAACGGGAGGTTTGTATCTTGTTTCAACAATATCCCATACATCATAATCAACTGAACTTAAGTAAATTTTCATCTTAGCTTTCCAATAGGCATAATCGGTTCCATTAAACATTGGTAGCCTAGCTATGGACTGACCCTCAGAAAAAGCATTATTAGATAGATTTATGACTCTAGAGTTAAAAATACCTGCTCTGATACCGCTTGTAGGATCTAAATTAACCCTAGAGGAGAGGGGTGTGAATAGGGTTTATTAAATTAAATTAAAAAATCATAGAATAGTTGCAGAAAGAAAACACACACAGAAAATACCCAGCTTCGGCAAAACAATGCCTACTGCTGCATTCAAGGTTTCTACTAGGAATTGTAAACAATCTCTTCACTGACAGACTCTTGTAAACTCGCGACCTTCGCTCCCGACTATTTAAACCCTACGCTCAAGAACTTGACACAACTCGACTCGTTAAGTTGTGATTTTTCCAACTACAGACACTAGTAGTTATCAACCCTAAGGATGGAACTTTGAATTAAAAAACAAGAAAACATAAAAATAATAAACCCTAGGAGTTAGTGTTAAGGGTCATCCCATTTTATAAAATACTGGCCGGCTTATCTTCAATTAGGTTGACCCGTTCACTTTTCTCCCGTGAATTGAAAATGGCGGTGATAGGGTTTCTGTTATCCTCCTAAATCGATTCGTGATAATCGATTTTGCACTGGAATTCCTCTATAGTTTTGAATCCTTTGAAGCTCCTTGTCTTCGATTGGTTTCCCCTTTGGATAGCGAATGAAATCCTTAGTGAGTACTTCTGAATTGAAATGATTTTTCTGAATTATTGTTAGTTGATATCGATTTTCTTTTCCTTGATGCCGATGATGTTATGCGTGTGAATTTATAGGGTTTCTAAACCCTTAAAACTCTGATTCTAGATGCTTCGTTCCTTCTTGAATTTCTCTTGCGATTTTTATTCCAAGTTTGATTTGTTAGACTTGTTCATACGTTCTGAGATAAGTATCGATTTTTATTTGCTTCTGGAACATAGAATCGGTCTTGAAAAACTTGCTTTATATGATCAGATATTTTGGACATTAAATTGGGTTTGAGGAATTCAAACTTGTTTAAAACTTGCATGAGGAATACTTGAACTCTTCAGTTTATACTTTCAGCATTACCAGAAATGTTTTCTTCAAAAAAAATTCCCATAATTGCATTTTAACTCTTCATAGAAAAAATGATTCGAATAGATGCTTCCTCGATTTCATTGTGAATTCAGATTTACCTCGGTAACAACAGATATTACCCTTGACTATTTTTGGTAACTTGATAATGCTTTAAACAGTTACTATACTTTGATTTGCCGAACACTTGAAATGATGCTTTGTCTTCCCAAAACTGTTTTGCACTTCAAATAGTTTGCTTTACCATTGTTTACATGTTCTTGACACACCATTGGACTGCATCTCCAATCCTTTGCAACACTGGTTTGTGTTTATTTGTTTGCTGCACATTTTAGTTGCTGTGTTGATCGATCTCATGCTTATGCTACTTGAAATTTACTTGTGCCATGATTTATAGTTACACCATTTTTGTTACTGGTGCACTGTTACTATCTTGGATAATTTGGCCTTGCTAAATTTCTTATTTGTATAACCAAACATTTGCTCAAAAAAAACTGTTATCTTGTTTGTTGACTTAAAACGAGCTACTGACTTTTCCTTTAATTTGCACCCTATCTTGATTTCATCCAGAACTGTTTTATGTACTTGGTCACATTTACTTGAACATCTCTTGTTTTGGTGACATGTTGAACCTGAAACTGAAAAAAAACATCTCTTACTCATACATGCAAACTGGCTTGGTCATGCACCCTTGTTCATTCATTTGCACCATACTGTATTGTTTCACTTTGAATTAAAAAAGTTCATGCTGTTGTAAACTCGACCGTTTCGCAATTGTATGATCACATTGCTTTTTCCATTTTAGTCTGACTTGTGTACACTTGAGTTCACCATATAGATAGCTTGTTGCATCCATTAGTTGTGTAACAACTGAAATACACACTGTTTTGGCACCAGATCCATACTGACTTGCTTAATGTACTTGTTACACTGTTTGTCTTGGCCTGACCCTGAACTGCGCTTGGCTCTATCATGTACTTCTTTGGTCTTGCCTGTATTGCACCATGTCTTCATTTGTATTGGTTTTCTGTTTTGACCTTCATGCTGGTTTGCATTTTGATGTTGAGCCACTTTGCTGAGTTGACTTTATTCCTTAAACTTGTATTCGATTGTCCCATTGTTGATTGTACACTGGGTCGAGACGGTCCATTGTGACTACTCCTCAGTCGTACACTGATTGGCGAGGCAGTGCACGCGTGTATATTTATATATGTGTGTACATGCAGCCATCAAGCGAGTTTTTCCTGTTCCTGCATGTTGGACAAAATCTAGAAAAATGATGAGAAACACACCGTAATTCTGAGGCAAATAAAATTAAAAAAAAACTTTTTTTTATTTGTTTTTATTTAATTTTATTTTTGTTGCAGTCTACTGTGTGTGTTTCTTGTGACAGGTATGAAGACATGACTTGACTGAAGGCTGTGAAGACAGAAGATGGAAGACAGAAGACAGTGAAAAAATATCAGTGTCATTGTATAATAGTGTCTGCAAATATAGTTGTATAGAGTGACAGATTTGTATGAAAGAAATGTATTATGTCAAATAGTGGAGTTATAAAAGATGTACTGTTTGATATTGAAATAAAACATTTTTATTTAAATAAAAATACCATGTGATTATTTAAAATTTCTGCACAGTTATATTTTATTTAAATAGAAATGTTATATTCTTGTCTGTTGTGTAGTATATCAGTGCATTTACAAACACATTCAATAGTAAAATATATTTGGTTGTTATCATAAAAAAAATCATATAATTGTGTATACAACAATTCTTCCATGTATGACCTTGTGTTTCCTTGTTTTTTCTTACGTATGTGTGTGTACAGATTATGGAGACTTCTCTGCATAATCTATTTTTGTGAGCCGTTGGAGAATGACTTGATTCTCCTTTTGTTATACAGTTTGGCTTTATATTAAAAAAAAGAGACATAGAAAAAACTATATGAGTATGTGTAAGGTTGCAGTTATTTCATTGTCCATATGATTATATACATCAAATTTTAGTGTGTTGAATTACTACATTTGGTATTATCAAACATTTAATGAACTTTTTTTTAGTATTATTTTTGTTGTTAATTTAAATATCGGCTTTTAAGTATCAATTTTATAGAACGTACGTGTTATTTTTTGTTTTTTGGTTATTCTTGCGCTTGTGGTTTTTGCTGCATAACAGGTTTACTATAATTAAATGACATTCCTAAAAAAACATTTTTTTGGATAAATTTTTTCTTGCATAAGTGCTGGTTTGATTGAAAATGTTTTGTAGTGTTGAGTTCATTGAGGATCGGCTTTTATGTATTCAACTTTGTTTTTCCTAGTATGTTTTTTGCAATAATACCGAGGAAATATTTTTGCTGTTATGTTTGTTTAAATATATAAAAAATGAAGTTATTATGTAGTAAATAAAATGATCAATGAGTTGAATTTTTTTTTTGTTAATATCAAAGATTTAATCAAGTATGTTTGAATGTTAGTTTCACTATTTATTTGGTATGAGTTTCTAGGTACCAGTTTTAGTAATTGCATGTTTCATTTTTGAAAAAACAATTTTACTTATCCTTTTTTTTATTTGCAGTAGTGACAATAGCCTTATTGTTATGTTTGTAAGTGTTAATTGAGGTGTTGAAGATGTTATTATGTCACCTAATTAGAAGCGTGGTTATCAGTTAGCCTTTTACTAATCGAAAAGGAGGATATTTGCATATTTCTAAAATATGTAAAATAAACGGAGTGTATGCAAAAATATTGTAATAATAAGCATAATTGTTTAGCTTCTTAGAAAACATGATTTGTTTTTCATGTTTTTATGAATTTGTTGAGAATAATACTTCGTTGTATGTTCCTCTTTGGCAATTTAATACAAGTAAACTTAATCATAAAGATATACTACTTTAGCATATATTAATATGTACATTTAATTTTCCTTCTGCATTTAAATTTGGTTATGTAGTATCACTTTTAGTTCATTGTTGTGTGTTGAGAATATATAAATGACAAGTGAAGTAGTGAGTTATTGTGTTATTTTGTTGATTAGTTTATTCAAAATTGTTTTCTACTTGATATTTGTTTTTGGTACCATTAGTATCAGTTCCAAGCATGCAAAAATATAGTATCAGTTGCTACATGCTATTAGCATCAATTTAAGATACCAAAAATTAAGGTATTGGTTCTACATGTTTTTAATATTATCTTTAGGTATAAACGATTACGATATCATTTTTTGTACTACATTAGTACCATTTTTATGTCGTACTTTCAATTTTTTTTCTCTTGTTTTGAAGTGGCTGCAATAATTTGCTTTCCGAGTTGTCGTACTGAACTATGAGAAGAACTATGGGTGAAGATGTTAATATATATTTCGAAGTGGAAAATAGGGAGAAGGACAAAGTTAGCAAATTTTTTAGCCAAAAGTATGGCAAGTTTATACACCGGAAAATATATTTTAATATATACTTTAAATTAGGCAAGTTCTATTTATACACCGTAAATTACTTTACCTACACCATTGAAAAAAGTAATTAAATTAAAGACAAAAATACCCTTATTAAAAAATAATCAAAATAAAATTAAATAATAAAATATTCATATGTTACGTCATACACAATCATTAAAATTCTTTTATAAAATAATTGTAATTTTTATGTGCTGTCAAGTTAATTTAATTTAACTTCTATTGAGGCATTAAATTTTATCCATATTCTTTCTTGTTGTATTCATGTATAATTAGTTTAACATTATGCATTCCAAACTAGTTACAAAAATAAATTTACGAATGAAGTACTAAAATTAATATGGTTCATTGTGTACTAATTTCTCAATTTTTTACTATATTTAAATCGATTTTTAATTTAAAATCAAAATTTAAGTAGATTAATATTTTATTATTCAAAATATAAAGTTAAATTCTACTATATGAATAATTAAATAAATATAAATACAATTAAGGATTTTTATTTGAGTTGCAAAAGTGAATTCATAGATTTTAGAAATCAATATTCCTTAGTTCAATCAAGCACGTGAGAAAGATACTAAATAAGAAACTTATTTTGTTCTATTCAGGCTTAAGGATAGTTTAGTAATATGGATGACGTATACTAAGCAAAAAGTGATGTATACGATTTAAAAAGATACCAGTGTATCTAAAGCAATTTAAGGTGTACAAATTGAATTTGCTTTTAAATTATGATATGGTGAAATGTTGACAACTCAATGTACGATATAGAAGTGTAAAAATTTTATTTGGCTTTAGTGCTGTTAAATATATCAAACGATTATTAGATATCATTTTTGCATATACCTAGGTACCACCGTTGTTGGAAATAAATTAATTTACAGAATAATCTAGCATGAATTTGATTCAATAAACTACTATATATGAGTTTGCATTGTTTTGGTATTAGTTTTTAGGACACATCAAATAATAAATTTATATAGCATCACATTATATCAAACAACTGTTGGGTATCACTATTGGAAAAGGTGACCGATTTTTATAGTGACAACAAGAACTTATTATTATAACAAATAATAATTACAAATATTACGGAGATTGATAGATTGCTAACCAACTACATCGGTTTTTAAGGTGGACCGACCACCACTATCAGTTTTTAAAGTGGCCCGTCCACTGAAACTATTCTAACATACGGTACAGAAGCTTGTCAATGTGACAAGACTACATAATTGCATACAATTACGTACTCCACGCAGGGAGACAAATGAAGCAGTTGGCAAAGAAACAAAAATTATGCTCAATACAGAAGGAACTAAAGTATTACACATAGATAAAACATCACATCACAGCCTCATAGGTATAGATGCTTGCAAATCTTGACATAACGTAGCTCAGCTCTACAGTAGGAAAACAAAAAAAAAAAGTGTACAAAGGAGTTCATCACCTTCTTGAAAACCTTCCACAGCAGGACAAACCCTAAGCTCGAGAAGATAAAAACCAAGAAGCATTGCATAGCTTTATGACAAAAAACATTGAATATACGTAGGTATCATTTTAGTGTGCAATAATATTTAATTTACATTATAGTTGGGTATAGATTCAAATTAAAAAAAATGCTAGTTATGAGTGTGTATTATTTTGACATCAATTTTTCTCATACATGGTAGTGAACTAAGTTATCAAATTTATAAAACATTACATCAAATCGAATATCCAGTGGTTATCACTTTTATGTATAAGTAGACCGTTATGTAACGGTAAATTTACCATTACTATACCATTACCAGTCATTCGACTATAATTTCTGAGTAAAATCAGTATAATCAGTATGACAACAGTCACTCACCATCTTTTTACGGTAAAACAAAGGTAATGTTTCTGCAATATTAGTAATATTGGTGATTTTAATAATTATAAAAAATACACACGCCCACGCGTGCGGCACACACACACACACACACACACACACATATATATATAGAATGTTTTAAAACAAGGCAAATTATTAATAATTCAACATTAGATGAAATTATGTTAAATGCACATTTTTACTTCTTTATTTTTATATCTTTTGTTACGTAACACTATAAATTGTATAACGAATTAGCATTATGATTTAAATATAAGTCAAATAACTTATATGTTCTAGAGAAGTAGTAATTTACCATCATCAATGTAACAGTAATCAGATTATTGGTGAATCAGTCTTCGGTATACCGGTGTATCAGTAACGATAACGGTAAGTAATTATGGTTTATCGGTAAAAATAATACGGTAATGGTATTTGTTAAATGATAATGGTAACTATTATAACAGCCCTATGAATACGTAGGTATCACATTTGTTGGAAGTAATATTTAAATTCTTTTTAAATAAAATATGCAAACACGAATTTGAATAACATAAACAAACATTTTTTTAAATAAAATAAGCAAACATGAATTTGTTAAATGTCACAATAGTTTTCGTTGTTTTAGGATTGTTTTTATCACGCATGATAGTGAACTAAGTAATTAAATCCATAGTACATTATAATATATAATACGTTTTCTTGATATCATTCTTATGAATATTAAGGTTTCAATTTTGTGCTATTGTAAGTTTGTGCATGCTTTTAATATCAATTTTATTTATGAAAACTTATGGTATCATTTTGTTTTGGATTAGCATCAATTATACGTAATAATTTGAATTACCTTTCTATTTTTAAAGTGACTGTAATGATTTATTTTCGAGTTGTCTTGTATTGAATGATGAGAAGAATTATATGAGCTTAAATGTTACTATATATTGTAGATTATACTATAGTAAAATGTTGATAACTCAATATATGACGTAAAAGTGTATATGTTCAGTTATTTTTAGTGTTTTTTTAAAATTATGTCAAATAGCTATAAGATATACATGTAAATACCAGTTTTGTTGGAAATAACATTCAAATTAATTTACATAATAACTGAGCATGAATTCATATCAAAAAATTGCTAGATATGAGTATGTATTGTTTTTGTATAATTTTTTTTTGTCATCCATGAAAGTAAACTAAATAATTAAACTTATAATGCATCATATTATATAATAGTACAAAAAATGTATTTGGACTGTCCTGAGCTATGGCTTATGTATCTCGAGTAAAGGACTGATATTGAGTTTCCTCTTGATCTAAGCTTTCGCTTATTGTAACTAAGGATTGGTGTTGAAGTACGAGCAAAGGTAAGTTTCCATTTCGCTATTTGGCGACTGTTGTTGAATCTGCTATTGTTCATTATTTAAGAATATTCAAGGTTTTATTGGAGATGATTTTCAGCTTGTTTTAATATGTTTTTGTAGTGAATTTAGGGTTTTTTTCTTGGAGAAAGTAAATTAAGGCTTCAAAATTGAATATGAAGAGGAAGTGAGAAAATGAAAATGATGATGAGCGGAATGAGGCAGAAAAGTGGGAGGTTGTTTAAGCTCGACTGGGCTTTGGGCATGTCCTTCAAATCAAAACAAAAAATGCAGTTGTCCTTATGCATATATTTGTTTATCATATTTTGGCTTTTAAAATTTTGCCCTGCTCCGCAAAAACACAATTACTATTTTTGTTTATACAAATAAAATCTGGAAAAAGGAAGAAATGAGAGAAATCTTCAACGAGATATGGGGAAAAAGAGGGGGAAATTATAACGAGGAAAGAAGAAGAACGCACATGCAAGTGAACTGCCAAATTGAACTCATATGATAGGCTAGTGGTTGACTAAGGGTGTCACCTGGTACACAAAATAAATCCAAAATCCATTTGTATTCTTTGTAACAACCCACTCGGAACGGGCTTAAATTCTGACTCTGAAAAAGGTCCATCGGAACTTAAAGCGGTCCTAAACAAGACATTGGTTCTTATAAGAAATGAGAATAACAAGGCCAGACTACAACGAGGTCAAATATCACAGCGAAATGGATAAAATATAATAATCAAATAGATGTACCATATCATAAAACATCATAATGCCAAATATATCAGACCAAAAATGTCATACATATTAAGTCAAGATACATCATTATTACAATAACTGAAATACAATCAGATAATTATAGTAAACTAAAATAATAATCACCACCGCCAAGCTCCATCATCCACGTCATCATCTATCATACCCTACCATCCTATTTGACCTGAGTTGTTAAAAGGAGGGTCAGAACAACATTTCTAGTGAAAAAAAACTATGCATAAAAAGAAAACCTATACTTGGTTGTATAAAACCTATCAGATTTATGTCTATGCGAATGTAAACACACATATACAAATTTTATGTCTACCAATATATCAAATGAAAAGAGGTGGATCATTCTGGTCACTTGAGGAAAAATATGGATGGACTCCTATGATCACTTAATACCCCTTGGCGGACCCACTCACTGAAGACCTCATTTTCCTATTAGACTGCGCAATATAATATATATATATATATAACATAATGTGAGAGATAATAATCAACCACTTAATACCGGGGGTTTATGTAGACACTTAACACTATTTACAACCCTTTTGGTGGACCCTATATTACTATCCAGCTAACATTATAGGTGAACTCCTAACCAATTAATACTCCCCTTAGATAGACAGTTTCTTTTACATGCTCGGTATAACTCCTAGTAGCCCACCCTTAGGTGTTCCCTCACTTAGCCCCTAGCTAAGAAGAGGACAACTCCTGGAGGACTACCTAACTCATTTGATACCATTTAATACCTCATAACTATTAGAGAAAGGTGGATCCATCGACCTCTTAATAACTAATAAGGACGAGCCCTATGACTTCAGTCCATACTTTTGGGATGAACTCTTAGGAGCGAACTAAGTCTAGCCACTTAGTACTTTCATAAGATGGATCAGCCACTAAATACCTTTTCGAGATTGGCCTAACACACACTATATGACCCATGGCTCTAGACATCTAACATTAATCTGACTTCTTGTAGCCTTCTTGTTCGGGCAGACTTCTACTACAAGTAGTGGTTATTTAACATCCCATACTTTTATGAACCTGAATTTCAATGAAAATTGAAAATCAAAATCATCCGAGTATGGAGAGTGTAAATGTGGTACCTGCAATTAATTAGCACAAGAAAAACAGAGTATAGTAAAACTAACTCACAGCAAAAACAAAATAGGATAACAAGTATCGACTAAGGCAACTACTTAAAAGTGAATCTCCACATCAATGCTGAGCATGAGAGAACAAAAACAGAAAGCAAAAATTGAATACTTGTAAAGACATATCTTCCCTTAGATGAACCTGGGAGTAGTTATGGGGAAGGGGTTAGAATAACAAGTCCTAGTGAGTAGAAAATATATAGTATTGTCTATAATATATGAATGCATCCCGTTTGGTTTCACCCAAATCATATAGCTGACAAGACTAGTAATTCTAACCTAGTCCTGCAAGGAATATGCACTATGATTAACTAACATACTCAAGGTAAATTGTCTTCTTCCATTATGTTTTTATTTATTTATTTCTAGTGAAATTTTAGTCTCTATGATGTATTTATGTCTTTATACCTACAAATGCAACACATTCCTAAATGGTGTTCTACTTTGGATAACATTAAGGGATGTTGGGTGTTTCATTTGGTTCAGAGCTAAGTTGCAAGATCACTAAAATTTAGTTTTAAAAAGAAATTATTTTTGAAAGAAAACATATTTTTCGTATACCAAAAGTTATTTCGAAAATAAATATATCCCCTTTAGTCCGTTACAACCTTCCTTCGACTCTTTCAAATTCTATATTCCTATCCCTTCTTTAGCAAAGCATGTCAGGAGCCACTAATCTTCCTGAGTTCATTCCTATCCTCGGTTGGTTCCGTAGACATTTAGATGCTACGATACCAGGTAAAGAGAAAGAACATGCGCAGGCTCCAGCACCCGTTATGGTGATTCCTCCTAATCCATCAGCAGCCGCAAATTTTTCTAAGCTTTGTAAGGAATTCTTGAGCTTGGGCGACAAGACTTTTTTGGGTATTGAGTCATTTATGGAGGCATGCACTTGGATTAGAGAAACAGAGAGGATTTTCGAGTTGTTGTTGTTTGAGCACAGAATGAGAGTTCGACTGGCTACTTGGTAGCGTAAGAGGAAGGCCTTATTTTGGAAATCTATGCCAAAAGTTTAACATGTGAGTATGTTATGAGAATGGGGTCAAAACACAATTTCTAGTGAGAGTACACATCATACATTCTGAAATAATCTTACAAATACTGTTCAGTTACAATTTTTTAATTATTAGGTCATTTGGGTTAACAACACTCTAGGCTTTGACCTCACGTCGTACCCATCTAATCCTCAGTTAAACCTAATATACTATATATGTTGTTATGCCCAATATCTCAAGGTACTCCCTATAGTAACCTCCTCATACGGTCTCCACTGTCACGCCATAGAAGCACGCACAACCTTCATCACACCAGACCACATGCGGAAATCTTCATTGTTATGCCACATAATCGCATAAAACCACCATCATTATGCCATATAAGAGTACAGATCCTCGTATTCGAACTCCTCGGTTGAACCTTCTCTCGACACAGAGTAATTCCCTGACGTCAAAAATATACCACTTAATGCGTGTATCTAGACCCTCACACGAACATACTACCTACTATAACCCATGTTCCATGATAGGGCTGCAACCAATGCACGGAACTCGGCGGGAGCTTTCGGTATCTATACTGGATAGCTTCGTTAAGCCTATGTTACAAATATCCACATATGGTCTGTCTCTTTTCATGATGGTTATAGCCCCACCCTGGTCTCTCCCTTAACTACTGAAAGACTACATGAAGAGTTAATGATGTGCCTCTATCAACCAAACTAAAATACAATTTGGTGTGTCCCTCAACCAACGTCTCAATGGTGAAAGATCATTGGCATGTTGGTTTAGCTTTGAGTCTTTCCGCATCCCACTGACTACCGATGACATGTATTCGACAATTACTATCCTTAAATTGGTCCGTACCACCTCCTTCCAAAGCGAGGCAAACCACCGAATCACCCAACGCCATCTGCCACAACATTCTGACTGGAACTCCTCAGTTGCAGTCAAGGTATACCCTAAATGGTGCAATAGACCTGCCTCTGAGCGATGGATTCATTCAATTATTCCTCGGAGGACCTTCTCAGAGTACCTTATCACGTCCTGCAAAAACCTCGCGATTCTGTAACTACCTGGAAAATCTGAACCAATTTGAAAATTTTAAATTGGCTATTTTAGTGGATTTAAAATATTTAAAATAAATATTTTAAATAATAACGATGAAAAGTAAGTTTGAATCGACGTTTGAAAATAAATATAATTAATTCTAATTACAAACAAGGCATGAAACGACGCGGTAGTTTCAAAATTGGAATTCAAACTTTGACTGACTGTACCGGGTGCTAATTAAAACAGATTTTAGTGAAACCAAAAATATTTAAATCGATTAGTGAATATCTTTCTAACGAATCTGAAAAATCGAAGTTTCGTAGCGGGAAGCAAAAGTTATGGCCAAATGAATTTTCAGAAAGGTCGATATAGAGTTTATATAACCCGTGAAAATGGCCATTTTGCAAACGACGTCAGAATTCGACGAAACCACTTTTGTTGGATCTGGGATGTTAAATTATTGCTATATTTCAAATTTCATAATTTTTGAAGCTAGTATGTGAGCGTGGCAAAGGAAAATGTGTTTGGTCGATTTCTATTAAATTGGATCGACCAGAAAAAGGCCATTTTTCAAACGGTCTCAGAATTCGACATAACTAGTTTTGTTAGGACCGTATCGTTAATACGAAGCTAGAAAATATTTTTTGGGAATTTTTAGAATCGGTATGTGGCCCCGGCAAATTGAAATGTACGTTCAAATTAAATATTGAATGTTTTATATTTTAATATGAAGGAAAACAGACTGTAACAGACGAATGGGCCTTCGAAACATATCCCATTGTGTTCGGAATAGGGGTATTTAGCTAGGGACGACAGTCGTTGGGTTTGGATTGGAGTTCGTATGAGATAAGGGGTATTTTTGGATTTTTAAATTTTATAAATATAAAAAAAAATCATTGGTCCACATCAAAATTCTCTCTCCCCGCTTTCTCTCCCCCCCTCCCCCCGATCAACGATGGAAAACGTTCAAAACTTCTCGATCAATTTCCGATCGCTCCGATCATCTTCAGGCTAGGCTCCAGTTGGGTTTTTTGAAGATCTCCTCCCCCTCTTTAAATCCGACCTAGCCTCGTCCTCCCTCTCCGCGTCATCGTCGAGAACGGAGCTCCCAAAGTCCGTCCGTTTTCTCCGCCGCCCCGCCTGCCTCAGGAGCTCGAACGCCTCCCCCCTCCTGGTGCAGGTGCGCCTCTCGGCCCTCTTCCACGTGGCAGTGACCGATCGACGAATCGTTGTACGGTTTGGTCGTAAATTCAAAACCTAGTTTTGAACAATTTCAGAGAAGGTACGGCTGTTTTTAATTAAACTATATTATAGCACTTTAAAGCGCTACGGTTTTTGATTTCACTGTAAAAATCATATCTTTTTGCTATGTTGATGAAATTCAGTAAAACAAGAGGCAGTGGACTCGTGTGGACGTCTTCTACATTCTAGAAGAGACCGCATATTTTTCTGAGCCTCCTGCAATTTTGGTGAAGTGGAACCCAATGTGAGATCTCTGAATTATAAACGATATGGAAAACGATGATGTATAAATTATATAGTCGATGTATGAGTTATATAAGTGTTGTACACCTCATGTATAAGCATTGTATAAGTTGTACGTTCGATGTATAAGTTATATATGCATTATAAAAATTATATATGTGTTGAAATAGAAGTGATATACTTATATATATATATATGTATATATACACATCCCTCATCCACAAACCATGGACGATATTTATTGGTTGTGATTGGTGTGAAAATTGGTTGATAGCGAATGGTTGGTTAAAATTATTTGTGGTTGAAATTGATTGATTATGGTTGAAAAAAACCCGTTTGTGGTTGAGAATTATTTGGTTGAAACCACATAGGATTAGTTTGTGGAAATGAAAAAAAAATACATGCCGCCTGCGTGCGAACTAGATGCATGAAATCCCCATTGTCAAAAGCTGCGAGGCTTTAAGGTAGAGCGAGGAGTCGTACTAGGCATGGCACCGGTTTTAACTACCCTGCCGTTATGCTGCCGAAATTTTGAATAATATTCATGTGTTAGAATTATTTTCATGTGTTGAAACTATATTCGTGTGTTGAATATTTTATATATACGAACTATAGAAAACATTCGTGTGTTGAATAGAAATTCATTCGTTGAATAGAAATTCATGTGTTGAATGGTAATCGTGTTTTAAATAAATTGTTTTAACAATAAAAATCACATTTTTATTTTATATATACAAACTATAGAAAACATTCATGTGTTGAATAGAAATTCATTCGTTGAATAGAAATTCATGTGTTGAATGGTAGTCATGTTTGAAATAAATTGTTTTATAATAAAAATCATATTTTCATCATCTGTATAAACTATATAAAATGGTTGTGTTTTGAAATAAATTGTTTTACAATAAAAATCACATTTTTATTAAATACATGAATTGTTAAAAATAGTGAAGTGTTGAAATAAATGTCTGATGGGTAAAAAAATCATTTTTATCAAATGTATGAAAAGAATATGGTTTTGAAATCGAAGAATCGATTATATTTATATATATATATATAATCAAAATATATCGAATAACGAAGCTGTCATTCGTGTTTTGAAACCGTGATTTCAAACGATTAGTGCGGGAGATCCGACCATCGGATTTTCCCGAAACCGAAACTGTTGGGTTCGCTTTGGAAATATCTTTCCAATGACACCAATTTTGTGCAGATCCAACGGTTGGATTGTCTGGAATGTTTAATTCAAATCTAAAGAAAAACAGCGCCAGAATCGACTATATATATATAATTAAATTAAATCGAATAACGACGCTGCAGTTCGTATTTTGAAATCGAAATTTCAAACAGTGTACTGGGAGATCCAACCGTCAGATTTTCCCAAAACTGGAACTGTTGGATTCGTTTTGAAAAGATCTTTCGAATGATATAAAATTTGTGAAGATCCAATGGTTAGATTTTCAGATATATGTAAAACAAATCTGAAGAAAAATCGCGCCATGGCCGCGTTATGGCCCGAAGCGTCGTTTGAATGAAATATCTATTTTTAAATAGTGATAAATCATTATAAAATATTATAAACGATATAGTGTGTGAAATTTAGGAACTAACTGAAGGTTAGCTAAGTCGAATGGTTTCCTGGGTTTTGATCTGATGTTGGTTTCGGCCTTCGGGGTTAATATTTGGGAAATCGTTCTCTTGCTGATTTACGGTTAGTGACTGATGAATTGGAATAAGGCGTATGTCGTGTTTGTGTAGCACTTGTTTATTATATACGCGAGTTGCTCAAAAAGACCGGGTTTATCCCATTTTGAATAACTGAATCGACGATAAGAAGTCGAAGATGAAGACGGTAGTTGAAGACCGGAGATCTTCACCTCGGTTGGATGATAACTGATGTCCTGATTGGGGGCCATCCCGAAATATGGTAATGAGTGGTGATCGTCCAGACGTACGTAGAGATCGATGGGTATGCGAGGTATATAGTGCCTCCGGTTTCGTTCAGACCCAGAACAGACTTGCAAATGGACTGTGTGTCTGACATTGGAATTCATTCTATGTGATTGATAGCCATTAGTTGCATGGTGTGAATTGCCTATGTGGCATGCTAAGATGCAGTGATCAAGGCTTCTGTTGAAAAGCAAAGTCTTGTGGTTGACGATCAAAGCACGGCCTGTGTGGCATAGCTTTGTGTATAACGTGAATTCACGAACCTCACACCCTGGTATGAACCAGAAACGGGGGAGGACATCAGGGAGGGCATGCGTTTCTTCCTAGCTAGAGGTGGTGTCAATGCTTAAACTGGCTGACACTTATATTATTTTCACCTATGTGGTTGTTGCTGTTGCGAGGCGCCTCGGTTATATCGGTCGATCCGGGACCGATGGAGTTATTTGTTGGCTCATTTACACCCCAAAGGGTGGGGAAACGTAGTATTCATGCATTTTAATCCACATCGGTGGACCGGCCTTGACGATCCAAGGGCTCACCTGTGTCTGGGTCCTGAGGCTCGGGCTAGGCAGTCTCGAATTCGGTAAGGACTATCTTTTGCCTTGGTTCATGGCGGAAATCCAATTTCCAAATACGACATGTGCGGTTTTGATTGTATACCTATATATGGCGACATGATATATGGTACCCATGCCGTCTATGGTTGATAATTATGATTGAAATTGTTTTGAAACCTATAAACACTAGTAATAATATCAAATTCTTTTGTTTTATTCGTATCAAGCATATTTTGGCCATTATAAGGTAAAACTCTATCCTCCGGTTTGCGTTGCATTGTGTGATGGGAATTGAGTCTTATAATGGCTTCATTTTTATAAAAAGCATTGCGATGTTTAAAAGATTTACTTGTTGTAAAGCACCGACAATCCAATGGAGTAAACCCATTCCGCGAAAGTGGCGTGGTCCTGTGATTAGCCATATTATAAAATGTGTTAAGTAGATTTCTCACAGCAGTCCCATGACTGACTCGTAGTTTGTTTCACTTGCAAACTCGGGTGCCCTTATTTCTACATGGGCAGCCTTGTGTTCAGGTTTTAGCAGGCTCTTTCTGGATAGCTAGAGCTGAAGACGGATTCTATCATTTATCTCTTTTTATGCTGTTCAGCTCCTATTGTACATATTATGTTTATTTTCCGCTGTAGACATTTATGTATAGCTGAACTGTATTTGTACTAAGTATGATCCTGTATACTTTGTAACTCTGATGATTACGTTTATCCAGTGTATTATCTGTACATTATCTGGTGTGTTTATTTATTTCTGTTATGCTATTATTTGTTTATGTGTTATATTCCAAAGATTACCCTTACCGCCGTCGGTACGGGGTTTGGGGTCGTCACACGTGGTATCAGAGCTTTGGTTAAGCTTAGTGCTGGAATATAACATATTAACAAACTCATCAGAAATAGAACCAGTAGTGTTCTAGGACGGATAACTCATTACAGATAGGATCGATAATATCCTAGTATGAGTATAGCAGAATGAAATACACCTCGATAGATACATTTACATTCAAGTATATGTCTCTATGCTTTAAAATATCTTTTTTGTGACCTGACACTTGATCTGCTATTTGCAGAAGTACTAGGAAATGAGTGTCAGAAACAGAAGGAATGCAGAACCAGATATTGAGGCCCTATTAATTAAGTATCGAAATATGGCTGGAATACCGTTCTCGGGTGAAGAATCTATTATGAAAACACAAGCTTGGATTCGTTCTGCTGAGAAAATCTTTGATGGTTTAAAGCTGAGAGATGACCATAAAAGATTACTGGCATCTTGGGCACTCAAAGACGAAGCTTTGTTCTGGTGGATTTGATTATTGAGGACAATCCAGAAGATGATATTACCTGGGATAGATTTAAAGTAATTTTCCTAGAAAGATTTACTCCTCCTGAAGCAACTGAGTGGTTATGTGATGAATTCTCTTATCTGATACAAGGAGATATGACCATTCCAGAATATCATAAGAGATTCAATGAACTTTCTCATTTTTCCCCGCATCCGATTAAAGATCCGAAGAGGAAGAATATGAGGTTTATGCATGGCTTGCAAAGGAAATACCAAAATAGTGTACTGAGGAATGTGAAGCTTCCTTTTTCAGAAATGACATACATGGCTTACTAGTATGAGGATCTCGACAAGAAAGGTATGTTGCGCTATGAAGAGGAAGTCTATTCTAGTAACAAAGAAGAGACTGAAACAGATCGTCCTGAGGCCAGTACGATGTCTGAGGTGAGTAAGAAGCCCAAAGTAAATCGGAAAAGGGCCAGATCTGAGAAAGATCCAGTAACGACGGCCACATGCTCTAACTGCAATAAGGAAGCACATTTTACCAGAAATTGTAGATCTTTGAAGAAAGATGGATTTAAACCCGGTAGGAAGGCTCAAGAAATTAGAAAATGCCGGAAGTGCCATCAGGCTGGCCATATTGAGAAGAATTGCCAGCTATTAAAGAAAGAATCTGAAGCAGTACATATAAATGAAGTAGCATAAACTTCTGAGCCCTCAGCTAGTCAGGGAAGGGCTGATGTTTTGGAAGGCACGCATAATGTCAAAAATATTCCAGTTAAAGTAATGTTTGATACAGGCGCGTCACGAAGCTTTTATTGCAAAGAATTTAGTTAAGAAGTTGGATTTGAAATTGAAAAGGCTCAAAGAACCCATCACTGTCCATAATCCAGTTGGGGGTTCTCTCGATCTTAGCTGGATTTGTGCGGTGCCTGTCTCTTTTTCCTGTTATAAGTTCCCTACCATCTCTATCGTCATGAATTTAACTGAATTCGTTCTTATTTTGGGATTGGATTGGTTAACCAAATATGAAGCAGAGGTTAGACGCGCCGACAGAGTTGTTAGGGAAAAGATTAAATCAGGGAATTATATCACCATACGATGTGAAGGTCCGAATTCAAATAGAAAAGACTTTTGGTCAGCTCTTGATGTTTCTCCTGCTCAAATAGAAAATATCCCAGTAGTCACAGAGAATGATCCCGACCTCATAAAAGATATTCCTGTTGTAAAGAAATATGCGGATGTGTTCGAAGAAGTCGTCAGCTTACCTCCGCAGAGAGAAATTGATTTCAAGATCGCTTTAATTCCGAACGCAAGGCCAGTAGTGCACGCTATTCGAAGAATGACTCTAAAGGAGAAAGAAGAACTAGACAATCAAACTCGACAGCTTGTATGGAAGGGTCTGATCAGGCCTAGTTTCTCTGATTAGGGAGCAGCAGTGGTGTTTGTCCTAAAGTCTGACGGTACTCTGCGACTGTGTGTGGATTATCGTGATTTGAACAAGCAGACAATAAAGAATAAATATCCATTGCCGCAAATCGATGATTTATTGGATCGTCTGAATGGAGCACAAGTATTTTCAAGGATGGACCTAGCTACAGGTTTCTATCAGCTTCGTATTGCCGAAGAGTGTGTTCCTATGACAACATTCAGAAGTCCCGACTTATTCTATGAGTGGTTAGTAATGCTGTTCGGCTTATGTAACGCTCCAGCTTACTTCGTCGATTTAATGAATAGAGTGTTCATAGGAGTTTTGAATAATTTTGTTCTGGTTTTTATTGAAAATATTCTAGTCTTCTCTAAGACAAAAGCCGAACATGAAAAACATTTGGAGCAAGTTCTAGAAATTCTGAGAAGGAATGTATTGAAAGCCAAACTGTCCAAATGTATATTCTGGCAAGATGAAGTAAAGTTTCTTGGCCACGTCGTATCAAAAGAGGGAATTGCTGTGGATCCAAGTAAAATCACCGCTATTCAAAATTGGAAACAGCCTAGTACTCTCATAGAAGTCCGAAGTTTTCTTGGATTGGCTAGTTATTACCGGAAGTTCGTTAAAGGTTTTTCGAAGATATCTAGTCACTTAACGAAGCTTACAAAGAAGCACTCAAAATTCAAGTGGACTCCAGAATGTGAGGAGGCTTTTAAGGAGCTAAAGTTAAGATTAACAACGGCTCCAGTGTTAACCATTATTGATGGTAATCAGGATTTAAAAGTCTAGACAGACGCCTCTAGATAAGGCCTTGGTGCAGTATTAATGCAAAGAGGTCAAGTGGTTGCCTATGCTAGCCGTCAGGTGAAACCGTATGAGAAAAACTACGTTACTCATGATCTTGAGTTATTGGCTATCGTATTCACTTTGAAAATCTGGAGACATTATCTTTTGGGTGAGAAATTCGAACTGTTTACAGATCACCAGTAGCTAAAGTATCTATTCACCCAGAAAGACTTGAATCTGAGGCAGCAACGTTGGCTAGAGTTCCTTGCAGCATACGATTTTGAGATTCTGTACACTCCACGGAAAGCCAATGTCGTGGCCGATGCGCTAAGTCGAAAGAATGTAATGATCGCTAGTTTTATTATTACGACTTCATTGATAGATAAAATATCTGCTCTTCAGAAGGATGATCACTTCATTCAAAGGATCAGAGAAAGATTACAGAAAGGCGAACACTTGAGTTTCCAAATCGATGACCAAGGGATTCTAAGGCTAAAGGGTTGAATCTGTGCTCCTAACATTTCTGAGCTCTGAAAGGAAGTACTGGATGAATGCCACAAGTCAAAATTTAGTATCCATCCAGGAGTAAGCAAAATGTATAATGACATCAAACGCACTTTCTGGTGGAGGTCGATGAAGAGAGACATTTCTTTATATGTTAGCCGATGCTCTACTTGCCGACTAGTCAAAAGTGACCAGCAGAAATTGGCCGGATTGTTGCAACCGCTGGACGTTCCTGGTTGGAAGTGGGAACATATTTCCATGGACTTCATAGATGGTTTTCCAAGAACCATAAAAGGAAATGACAGTATTTGGATGATCGTAGATAGCTTCACGAAGACCGCCCATTTCATACCTGTCAGATCAAACAGAACTGCTCAGACTCTAGCGCAGATATACTTCAAAGAAATTGTTAGGCTACATGGAGTGCCGCTCAGTATAGTTAGTGATAGAAATCCAATATTTACGAGCAAATTCAGGGAGGCATTTCAAGTAGAACTGGGAATAAAGCTGAATCTAAGCACCGCCTATCATCCTCAAACAGATGGTCAGACTAAGAGGGTGAATCGTATACTAGAAGATTTATTGCGGGCATGTGTTCTTGACTTTGGTGGATCATGGGAAGACCATTTGCATTTGGATGAATTCTCCTACAACAACAGATACCAAGCAAGCCTGACAATGTCACCATTCGAAGCATTGTATGGTAGACCGTGCCGATCTCCAGCTTGTTGGGTCGAACCTAGTAATAGGCTTGTATTGGGACCTGATATGATCCGCGAAGCTGTAGACAAAGTCGATTTCATTAAGAAACGATTACTTGCCACTCAAAGCCGACAGAAGAGCTATGCTGATTCGAGAAGAAGGGATTTGGCTTTTTCTGTTGGTGATTATGTGTATCTAAGGGTTTCTCCGATGAGAGGAGTGATTCGATTTGGAAAAACTGGGAAGTTGGCGCCCAGATTTATTGGTCCATTCCCTATTCTTGAACGGATTGGGACTCTCGCTTATAGAATTCAATTGCATGATTGGTTGCCTGGAGTGCATGATGTATTTCACATATCTCAACTTCGAAAGCACGTTCATGATCCAGACTTGATCCTGGAAGAGGCCGCGCAACAGGATATTGAAATTACTCCAAAATTGGCTGTGAGAAGAGAGCCGCTAAAGATTATCGACAAAGAAACCAAGGAATTGAGGAACAAGAAGATTCACTTAGTCAAAGTACAATGGAGTGGAGATCCGCGAGATTGTACTTGGGAAACAGAGGAAAGCATTAAGAAAGCCTATCCTAAGTGCAGGGTGGATATCTTTGATTGACTCTGGTGCAAGGTACATTTACCATAATTGGAAATTTCCATTATGTTCTCTACTTTGTTGTTATTTTCTTTTCATGGATGTGAACTTTTAATTCTATAGTCTGAATGATTTTAAAAGAGTATGGGAATTGATTAGTACATTTTTGAAAAGTTAAAAATAAAATTGATTGTTGTTTGTGTTGTGTGATAATGGATTTGATTAATTAAATTATTAGAACGGTAGTTAATTTAATCAATAAGAGAATGAATGGTAGAATTTATTTGATTAAATCACACAATGAACTGATTTAAAAATAGATAGAAATATATACATGTGCATTATATATGTTTGAAAAGGTAAATGGATTAGCTGTTGAGTAAAGAATTTATTTGCGTGCCCGACAAATAGGTAAACCTTAATGAGTTGGATGCGGAATATTATTATATCAACTCCTGTGAATGCCACTGGATGCAGAGTGTTGGTTGTTCTGTGTGTAATAATAAACTTCGCCATAAGATAGTAACAATTAATTTTGAACTACACTACATGGCATACTTCTTGAAGATAGGCATACTTCATCATATACCACATAAGCATTAGCTTGTGTGACGAGGTTGAAGATTTACCATACGAGCGAGAGGCTTGTATGGCGATGACTATATATTACAGGTTGAACTGATGACTGATATGGACCATATAAAATGTAACGGTAAATTGCCAGATTAATAAAAAAAACCACACGGGTCTGGAGATGACAATAAACACGTCTCTCTGGTCATTAAGGCACAAAAACCATTTATAGGGTGACGAGAATTTATTCTCTGGAGTTACAATCTATACACACTCCCCTGTGGACACCGGAATATATCACTATAAATATGTGCATGCTTATTAGGATTTATTGGGTACCTAATACGGCCCAATAAATTTCCAAACCCCTCCCCGTACAAAGGAGGTTATGGCGAAATTTTCGAAAATTTAGGGTGTTAGCCAAATTTTTGAAGAATTAGAAAATTCTCAGAAACTGAAAAGTAGGAGAATGGAAGCCAGATTGAACGTAGAGTTGATTAATCAAACCAATTTTGAACTTAGTTCCTTTTCGGGGACGAAAAGTTTTAAGTGGGGGAGAATGTAACGACCCGGAAAATCTGAACCAGTTTGAAAATTTTAAATTGGCTATTTTAGTGGATTTAAAATAAATATTTTAAATAATAACGACGAAAAGTAAGTTTGAATTGACGTTTGAAAATAAATATAATTAATTCTAATTATAAACAAAGCCCGAAATGGCGCAGTAGTTTCAAAATTGGAATTCAAACTTTGACTGACTATACCGGATGCTAATTAAAACGGATTTTAGTGAAACCAAAAATATTTAAATCTGTTAGTGAATATCTTTCTAAAGAATCTAAAAAATCGAAGTTTCGTAGCGGGAAGCAAAAGTTATGGCCAAATGAATTTTCAAAAAGATCGCTATAGAATTTATATAGCCCGTGAAAATGGCCATTTTGCAAACGACCTCGGAATTCGATAAAACAACTTTTGTTGGATCCAAGATGTCAAATTATTGCTAAGTTTCAAATTTCATAATTTTTGAAGCTAGTATGTGAGCGTGGCAAAGGAAAATGTGTTTGGTCGAATTCTATTAAATTGGATCGACCAGAAAAAGGTCATTTTTCAAACGGTCTCAGAATTCGACGAAACTAGTTTTGTTAGGACCGTATCGTCAATACGAAGCTAGAAAATATTTTTTGGGAATTGTTAGAATCAGTATGTGGCCCAGGCAAATTGAAATGTACGTTCAAATTAAATATTGAATGTTTTATATTTTAATTTGAAGGAAAACTGACTGAAACAGTCGAATGGGCCTTCAAAACATATCCCGTTGTGTTCGAAATGGGGGTATTTGGCTATGGACGACAGTCGTTGGGTTTGGGTTGGAGTTCGTATGAGATAATGGGTATTTTTGGATTTTTAAAATTTATAAATATAAAAAAAATTCATTGGTCCACATCATAATTCTCTTTCCCTGCTTTCTCCCCCCCCCCCCCCCCCAGATCGACGACGGAAAACGTTCAAAACATCCCGATCAATTACCGATCGCTCCGATCATCTTCAGGCTAGGCTTCAGTTGGATTTTTTGAAGATCTCCTCCCCCTCTTTAAATCCGACCTAGCCTCGCCCTCCCTCTCCGCGTCATCATCGAGAACGGAGCTCCCAAAGTCCGGCCGTTTTCGCCGCCGCCCCGCCTGCCTCAGGCGATCGAACGCCTCCCCCCTCCTGGCGCAGGTGCGCCTCTCGGCCCTCTTCCACGTGGCAGTGACTGATCGACGAATCGTTGCACGGTTTGGTCGTAAATTCAAAACCAAGTTTTGAACAATTTCAGAGAAGGTACGGCTGTTTTTAATTTAACTATATTATAGCACTTTAAAGCGCTAAGGTTTTTGATTTCACTGTAAAAATCATATCTTTTTGCTATGTTGACGAATTCAGTGAAACAAGAGGCAGTGGACTCGTGTGGACGTCTTCTACATTCTAGAAGAGACCGCATATTTTTCTGAGCTTCCTGCTATTTTTGGTGGAGTAGAACCCAATGTGAGATTTCTGAATTATAAACGATATGGAAAACGACGATGTATAAATTATATAGTCGATGTATGAGTTATATAAGCATTGTACACCTCATGTATAAGCATTGTGTAAGTTGTGCGTTCGACGTATAAGTTATATATGCATTGTAAAAATTATATATGTGTTGAAATAGAAGTGATATACTCATATATATATATATATATATATATACGCCCCTCGTCCACAAACCATGGACGATATTTATTGGTTGCGATTGATGTGAAAATTGGTTGATAGTGAATGGTTGATTAAAATTGTATGTGGTTGAAATTGATTGATTGTGGTTGAAAAATACCCGTTTGTGGTTGAGAATTATTTGGTTGAAACCACATAGGATTAGTTTGTGGAAATGGAAAAAAAATATACATGCCGCCTACGTGCGAACTAGATGCATGAAATCCCCATTGTCAAAAGCTGCGATGCTTTAGGGTAGAGCGAGGAGCCGTACTTGGGACGACCCCGGTTTTAACTACCCTACCGTTATGCTGCCGAAATTTTGAATAATATTCATGTGTTAGAATTATTTTCATGTGTTGAAACTATATTCGTGTATTGAATATTTTATATATACGAACTGTAGAAAACATTCATGTGTTGAATAGAAATTCATTCGTTGAATAGAAATTCATGTGTTGAATGGTATTCGTGTTTTAAATAAATTGTTTTAACAATAAAAATCACATTTTTATTTTATATATACGAACTATAGAAAACAATCATGTGTTGAATTGAAATTCATTCGTTGAATAGAATTTCATGTGTTGAATGGTAGTCGTGTTTGAAATAAATTGTTTTATAATAAAAATCATATTTTCATCATCTGTATAAACTATATAAAATAGTCGTGTTTTGAAATAAATTGTTTTACAATAAAAAACACATTTTTATTAAATACATGAATTGTTAAAAATAGTGAAGTGTTGGAATAAATGTCTGTTGGATAAAAAAATCATTTTTATCAAATGTATGAAAAAAATATGGTTTTGAAATTGAAGAATCGATTATATTTATGTATATATATATAATCAAAATATATCGAATAACGAAGCTGCAGTTCGTGTTTTGAAACCGTGATTTCAAACGATTAGTGCGGGAGATCCGACCATCGGATTTTCCCGAAACCGAATCCATTGGGTTCGCTTTGGAAATATATTTCCAATGACACCAAAGATTCAACGGTTGGATTGTTTGGAATGTTTAATTCAAATCTGAAAAAAAACAGCGCCAGAATCAATTATATTTATATATATATATATAAATATAATTAAATTAAATCAAATCGAATAATGACCCTGCAGTTCGTATTTTGAAATCGAAATTTCAAACGAGTGTACCGAGAGATCCGACCGACGAATTTTCCCAAAACTGGAACCGTTGGATTCGTTTTGAAAAGATCTTTCTAATGATATAGATTTTTGAAGATCCAACGGTAAGATTTTCAGATATGTGTAAAATAAATCTGAAGAAAAACAGCGCCACAGCCGCGTTATGGCCCGAAGCGTCGTTTGAATGAAATGGCTATTTTTAAATAAATAAAAATAGCGATAAATCATTATAAAATATTATAAACGATATGGTATGTGAAATTTAGGAACTAACTAAAGGTTAGCTAAGTCGAATGGTTTCCTGGGTTTTGATCTGATGTTGGTTTCGGCCTTCGGGGTTAATATTTGGGAAATCGTTCTCTTGCTGATTTACGGTTAGTGACTGATGAATTGGAATAAGGCGTATGTCGTGTTTGTGTAGCACTTGTTTATTATATACACGAGTTGCTCAGAAAGACTGGGTTTATCCTATTCTGAATAACTGAATCGACGATAAGAAGTCGAAGATGAAGACGGTGGTTGAAGACCGGAGATCTTCCCCTCGGTTGGATGATAACTGATGTCCTGATTGGGAGGCATCCCGAAATATGGATAATGAGTGGTGATCGTCCAGACGTATGTGGAGATCGATGGGTATGCGAGGTATATAGTGCCTCCGGTTTTGTTCAGACCCAGAACAAACTTTCGAATGGACTGTGTGTCTGACATTGGAATTCAATCTGTGTGATTGATAGCCATCAGTTGCATGGTGTGAATTGCCTGTGTGGCATGCTAAGATGCAGTGATCATGGCTTCTGTTGAAAAGCAAAGTCTTGTGGTTCACGATCAAAGCACGACCTGTGTGGCATAGCTTTGTGTATAACGTGAATTCACGAACCTCACACCCCTGTATGAACCAGAAACGGGAGAGGACATCAGGGAGGGCATGCGTTTCTTCCTAGCTAGAGGTGGTGTCAGTGCTTAAACTGGCTGACATTTATATTATTTTCACCTATGTGGTTGTTTCTGTTGCGAGGCGCCTCGGTTATATCGGTCGATCCGGGACCGATGGAGTCATTTGTTGGCTCATTTACGCCCCCAAAGGGTGGGGAAACGTAGTGTTCAGGCATTTTAATCGACATCGGTGGACTGGCCCTGACGATCCAAGGGCTCACCTGTGTCTGGGCTCTGAGGCTCGGGCTAGGCAGTCTCGAATTCGGTAAGGACTATCTTTTGCCTTGGTTCATGACGGAAATCCAATTTCCAAATACGACATGTGCGGTTTTGATTGTATACCTATATATGGTGACATGATATATGGTACCCATGTCGTCTATGATTGATAGTTATGATTGAAATTGTTTTGAAACCTATAAACACTAGTAATAATATCAAATTCTTTTGTTTTATTCGTATCAAGCATATTTTGGCCATTATAAGGCAAAACTCTATCCTCCGGTTTGCGATGCATTGTGTGATGGGAACTGAGTCTTATAATGGCTTCATTTTTATAAAAAGCATTGCGATGTTTAAAATATTTACTTGTTGTAAAGCACTGGCATTCCAATGGAGTAAACCCGTTTCGCGAAAGTGGCGTGGTCCTGTGATTAGCCATATTATAATATGTGTTAAGTAGATTTCTCACAGCAGTCCCATGACTGACTCGTAGTTTGTTTCACTTGCAAACTCGGGTGCCCTTATTTCTACACGGGCAGCCTTGTCTTCAGGTTTTAGCAGGCTCTTTCTGGATAGCTGGAGCTGAAGACGGATTCTATCATTTATCTCTTTTTATGCTGTTCAGCTCCTATTGTACATATTATGTTTGTTTTCCGCTGTAGACATTTATGTATATCTGAACTGTATTTGTACTAAGTACGATTCTGTATACTGTGTAACTCTAAAGATTACGTTTATCTAGCGTATTTTTTGTACGTTATCTGGTGTGTTTATTTATTTCTGTTCTGCTATTATCTGTTTATGTGTTATATTCCAAAGATTACCCTTGCCGCCGTCGATACGGGGTTTGGGATCGTCACAGATTCCCTCCAGTTCCATAGAATAACCTATTGGACATGCTCCTCTCATGTCTCTAGACACCGCGATGATCTACCCCGTTAGGTTCTTCATCTCCATATGTATGAACTTGTCCAAGCGCATCACGCTATTGCATTATTAGATCCTATGTCTAATCTTTTAGTCACACGCTTGATGTAACTTATGACATTGATAGTTAACTTGATTATTTACACATTCATTTTCTATTCAAGTTACTGGTTTATTAGCTTCCATTTCGCCACTTACTTTCCCTAATCTACCCCACACCTCCGGAATGGATTTCCGCTTATTATTGTTATTATTATTACATTCTCTAAAATTAATCCTCCCAATTATAAGTCTACAAATAATAAGCCTACTTTATTCTTCCGTATTTAATTATAACCTTATGTTATATCGTTACCGCAGTCGCTGCAGTAGGTTTGCTTATTAACTTAGCTCCCTTAAGGTTTATTAATATTTCTCTGTTCATCATTAATTATAACCTACATTATAATTCCACTTGTCCTTAGGACAATCCTACCTATTATATTTCATTTCCATTCATATAATTAATTATAATAGCTTATATTCCCCGTTCATCATATTTACCCTAGGTTGCTAATTATTTAACCGAACCTTTACCATTGTATCCTTTCTTTATTTATTGTCTTATACATTTTTATTATTACAGGAAAATATTTTACTCACTTCATTAAATTGGTTGGTGGAAATGTATAGAAATCTATTTCCATAATATACATCAACTAAGATCCGTAGTTGTAAGCAGTTTCTTTTATTTACATCATGTGCATGTATATGTGTGTGTGTGTGTGTGTGTGTGTATATGATTGGTGTGAAGTACGGCAAAAGAACCCCTATTACCTTTCTTATCTTGCAAATACGTTCTCTGTAATTTATGATAATGGTAATTATGGAAATGTTTCTCTGTTCTACCCCCAACAAATTCATTCGACTACTAGTTTACCTTTTCTAAGTTATATATTATTTCTTGTTTTCCACACTCAACTCTTAATTATGGTAAATTTCCGTGCAAAATTAGGCATACTAATTCTTTTCCACTGTTTCCACAAATTACCGTACTCTTTTTAAAAACATAAACAATTTACCATTGAATTTCAATCTTAAGAATATACGCATAATCATTTTCAAATTCACAATTTTAATATTATAGTAATTCTCAAAACCAAATAGAAAGTTATGGGAATATATTTATACAATAGTAACATTGTTAACATACTTAAGAAATGGATTGTTTCACAATTACCAAAAATTTCAATTATTCATTACGTAAAGAATTACGGGGGAATTTAAACGATAAATATACTGTTACCAAAAGGTATAATTTAAATCCACTCACCTGACTGCTTTCCAATTCTTAAATCTAATTCAGAATTGTTACCCAATGGTCTTCCTAATTGAATCTAATATTGAAATAACCACAAATTTACAATTCTAATGCTAAAGAATAAAGGAAATCCCGATAATTCAGATTCGTAGAATTCACCTCATGTAGACGAGAAATCTGAGCACCTATATCGTAGATCTATATTCTTTTTCTTCAAATCTTGGATCAGAATTCCTAAAAATAATATATTCCTATTTCTAAAAGATTTGGAGAAGAAAGAATCGTCTCAGAAAATATGAGTTGGAGGCTAGGTTCTATTAGTCTATTTACAGGTGCATAGAAGATTTAGTTTATTGGATCAATTATAGTAAAATACAAGCCATTTGAATTGAAAATAGATGTCAATTTACCAAGCGTCGGGTTAACATGGACCCTTGGTAGGTCGACCCCTGGGTTGACTTACTTGTGGTCAGGGTCGACCCGCTACCTAGGCCAATTACGTTAATTATTCCTTTTACAAATATTTGGTTTAACATTGCTGTAATGTTCGGTTTTTTACTAAATGTTGTTATGTCAATTAATTCCTTCCATTCATAAGGTATGTTTAACATTTCAAATTATTTCAATACTATTTCCACCAAAATTGACATAACGATATTTATTCCTTCCATTTATAAGTTATGTCAATTAAGACCCGGAGTTGCACACTATTTCTTTTATTTACATTATGTGCATATATATATATATATATATATATATTTGATTCGTGTGAAATACGACAAAAAGAAACCTATTTTACACTAATCCCTATTACATTTCTTTTAAGTCAAGGTAATTATTGAAATGTTTCCCTTTCCACCCCCAACTAATTAAGTCCACTACTAGTTCCCTTTATTTGAGTTATATATTATTTCTTGTTTTTCATATATAATTCCTAGTTACGGTAAATTTGTGTGTAAAATTATGCTTAATTCTTTTTCCACTATTTCCAATACTGTAATCTTTTTGAACTATACACAATTTACCATCGAATTACAGTCTTAAAAATATACGCGCAATCACTGTCAAATTCACTATTTTAATATTATTGTAATTCATAGATCTAAATAGAAAGTTATGGGAATAGATTTATACAACAGGTACATTCTTAACATACATAGGGAATGAGTTATATCACAATTACCACAACTTGTTATTCATTATGTTAAAAATTACGTGGAATTTAAACAATAAATAAACCATTACCAAAAGGTATAATTTAAATCCACTCACCTAACTTCTTTCCAATTCTTGGATTTGATTCAGATCTGTTACCCCGTGGTCTTCCTAATTGAATCTAATGTTCAAATAACCACGAATTTACAAATCTGATGCTAAAAGGAAAAAGAAAATCCTGATAATTCAAATTCACATTATTTACCTCACGTAGACGAGAAACCTAAGTGCCTACATCATAGTATATATTCTTCGTCTTTAAATCTTGGATCAGAATTCCTAAAACTAATATATTTCAATTTTTGAAAGATTTAAGGATGAAAAAAATGTTAGACCCTTAGCATCGTCTCAGAAAATACGAGTTGGAGGTTAAGCTCTACTAGTATATTTATCGGTGAATAGAAGATTCTTGTTCGTTGGATCAAATATAATAAAATCCGAGATGTTTAAATCAAAAATAGATGTCACTTTTCACAACGTTGGGTCGACCTGGACCCTTGGTTGGTCAACGGTTAGGTCGACCCACTACCTAGGTCAATTACGTTTATTTTGCCTTTTATTAATTTCTGGTTTCATTGTTGTAATGTTCATTTTCTTACTAAATATTGTTATGCCAATTAATTAATTCCATTTATAAGGTACGTTTAACGTTTCAAATTCAATTTTTCGCATATATATTTGTGCATAATTTAACAAACCTTTATCTGTTAATAGTTGTGCAATAAATGTTATTATTAACGTTATCAATTCATTGATTCTTTCCTTTTTAATATATATTCAAATTTCAAACATAGCTACTCTCTTGCATATTTTTGTTTCATTTCACATTTGTTACTTTCCGTTTTAAGTTTACGCCTAAGATTTCAATTTTGAATCTATGCGTATATATTTATGCAAAACTCCATTTATGTTCAAAATTGAAACATTGTTTACACACACATACACATATATGTATACATATACATGTATGTATATATACATATATATACTCACCTATTTTTTCTTATATGTACATTCACATATATTTTTCTCTTAGAACATGCATCCATTTTAGTTGGCCCTATTAAAATTAAAGACATGACGTTGGCGCAAATCGAACTCCTGACCTCTACCTTGGAAACTGCAAGCTCTACCAACTCACCTAACTTATCTTTTGTTCACAAGACTAAAAACATTGGTAGCTATTGTTCTTATTTGTGTTTCTCTTATATGTTTCTTTTCATGTTTGTTCTAAAACTTCATTTAAAGATATCTTCTTCGTTTAAATCCGTTTTCTGCAAACCATAGGTCTAAATGGATCAGAAAATCGCCATGGACGCAATGATGCTAGCTCTGTGACCAAATTCTGAAAATTTTACAAATTTTTATTTTATTATTTAATTTGAAAATGCTGAGTGTTACAATTGGTGTTTTGGAGGTTTCCACTTCACCATCTATTCTAAGAGAGAATTAGTGATGACAAAAGAAACCTACCATAAAATTGTTTTTATAGAGATTCACCTAAAATTATATAAGAACGAAAGTGTATGGGTGAAAATACAGAAAGTAACTCGATGAAATAACACACACCAATAACAAGTTTAATCAAAGATGATATGACATAGTATAAAATGATAGACATGCCATCATTTAAAGCAAAGAATGATTTCGGCATCATAGAACGAATCTACTCGTAACTTCCCATTTATGGAATAATATGCTAAATGAGTCACACATCTATGTGGGCAGTTTGGACATAACTTACCCAAATCAAAAACTAACATTTAAGGAAAAGAGATCTGCTACAAAATATCCAAAGATGGTCAAACCAAAAATCATTCAGATTCGTGTATAACATGGATGCCCCTAAAATCTTTACAAGATTCTCCTTAGAAAGACCATCTTCACCTCCAAAACAATAATTTCCTTCATCAAATATATTCCAACGAGATGTGGCAAAGGTGGATGCAGAACGACAACATTCATATTCCAAACCCTCAAAGCAAAGGCCCGATGCATATCCTAGTGATACGACTAATTCTTATAGCCCTAAGTGATGGAACCTTATGCTCATTCCAATCCAATTAAATGATCTTTGTATAGGGATAAGACACAAATGGCGTAAAAAAGATTGGAAAGTTCATGTAGGTTTTATAGGCTCAGAAATGATAGAAGAGAAGAAATTGGGTTTATAACTTAGAGTAATAATAGGGGGAGATCTAATGCACAAACTAACGCGGAAAAAGAGGAGACGAGGCGACTATAAATAAAGAGAAGAAGAACAAGGCATATGGTTCAGCTAGACTAGGACGGATGAAAGAAAGATGTTTATCGAGGGAAATTTAGACGCAACTTTTATAGTTTAGTCCTAGGTTCAAGTTGTACCAAAATTCACCAACTAGTTGACCATTCTAGGTATAACACTAGACGATCAACTATTAAACAAGCTTCGGACAAAGATTCAATCTTGACCCAATTAAAGGTCGGGTTAGAGCATTAATCTTCCCGCATCATCTCTTAAAATTTAATGTGATTCAAAAAATACTTACCCTCATTACGACGGTATCATTGACCGTAGTCAAACTCTGAAACATCTCCAAAAAATCAAAGTAGTCTCAACAAAAGGGTGCGACCACGCAATCAACTTAAGGATACCCAAAATAAATTCTGGTAGAAATCCGTAATGAACATTAAAACGGGTTTATCCCCTTACCTAGCGGATAAACATATCAAAGGATTTTATGAAATAAAATGCCCCAAGCTAAACAAAAGTTTTTCTTAGTCCAATCGTGAGAATGTTTTTGAAAACTCTTTGAAATTCAACTTTAGTTAACTAAGGGTCTCGTACTATAAGTCTACATTTCAGCCTTTGCTACTTATAGGAACAATCCTTCCACATTCTGAATTGACAAGAAAAAGATTATTTGTGATAATTCCCATAAATTATGCAAAATATCTAAAGAGTGGAATATTAAAAAAATCACAAGGAATGGGTAATGGTCTTGGTTTTAGGCCTATTTGTTGAAATTTCCATACTCATTCTTTTTACGGAAAAGGATCATTTACTAAAAATTAAAAAAACCAAATAATCTGAAATATGGATATATTTAAAATTTTAAAATTTATTAACTTACACCAGTCTTGTTTTAATAAAATATTTTTCTATAAAGATTTGTAAGAATTAAAATTTATTAACTTACGCCAATCAAGGACTCCAAGAAGTAGTTTCCAAAAGACTATCCGGATTTCCATAACGAAGTACCAAATGGATATACTTATTAATTTTATTTTTGGACTAATACGACATATACTAATTTCCCGCTTAAATCGAAAACCAAGAAAAGGTTATTGACTAGAACTCCCTACGAAACCAAAAACCAGAAATCGTGACTATCTCAGTTGTAGCTAGCTTTTCGTCCTGTCATCAATCTTAAATCCACGTGATTCATCATATGTCGTCCTTATACTCTTCAGGGTAAAAAGGCCAACGCGTCATGGGGTAAATATGATTTGGTTAGAACTCGAACTCAAATACTTCTAACTCCTAGTCATTCTAAACCCATCTTTAATATATAGTTTACCAATTATTTCATTGTCTAAATTATTTAGGTTCAAGTGCTAAAGACTAAAATAAAATGGAAAAGAAATTCAAATATATTCTTCATTAATCCTAATTTATTAATCCCTCAGATCGCTAAGCCAAAACTTTGATACCAAACGTAACACCTCATACTTTTTTGAGCCAGACTTTCAACACAAATCGAAACTCAAACCCATTCGAGCCTGGAAAGTATAAATCTTGTGCTTGCAAATAATGAGCATGAGCATAATCAGAGTACAATAAAACTAACTCATAATGGAAATAAGATAGGATAATAAGTATCGACTAATGCAACTACCTTAAAAGCAATTCACCACATCAATATCTAGCATGAGAGAACAAGAACAATAAGCAAAACTCAAACAATTGCAAAGACCTATCTTTCCTGAGATAAACCTGAGAGTTGATATGAGCAAGGGGTTAGAACAACAAGTCCTTATGAGTAAAATATATATAACACTGTCCATAAAATGTATCCCGTTTGAATTCATCCAAACCATATGTCTAATAAGACTAGTAATCCTAACATAACTTTGTAAAGATTTACGCAACATGATCAACTACAATACCCAAGGTAGAACTTCCCAAAGATAACGTTACCGCGATATACTGAGATAGAACTTTTGTATATAAATATGAAGTCTTTAAACCACCATTCAAACATACACCAAAACTATGAGGTGGGCTCTACAATTACTCAATACCCTAATAAAGGAGGTAGATTATTTCTATATAGCTACTTATGGCCTCACTCATAATATATCATAAAGGCGGATCCTTACGATCACTTGATCCCCATGGCAGATCCATTGAGCACTTAGTACCTTATTAGGTGGTTTACTACACACTAATATAAATTGGAGGACGTTAGCTACTAAGTTCTACTAATTTAAGGCTTCCATCATTAACACATATTCCCAAACTCCGCATAAGACGAGAGATGGTATGTAGTTATTTATTTCTTGTATGCTAAGTATACGACTATTCGTTATTTATGACCTTCCCCCGGTGGTCCCCTGTGTTATTATCTATCTAACCTTATTGGATAATTCCCAGGTCACTTCATATTTCCCGCATAATAGGAAGACCTATGGTACCTCCATGATGGATATTTAATATTCGTCATTTATGACCTTCCCCGGTGGTCCCCTGTGTTATTATCTATCTAACCTTATTGGATAATTCCCAGGTCACTTCATATTTCCCGCATAATAGGAAGACCTATGGTACCTCCATGATGGGTATTTAATATCTTACCCCAAGGAGGACTCTAATCCTAGTCACTTACTACCTAAAGGAAGTGGACTTTCGTGGAGATTACTGCTCGTGCCTAATTAGCCTTTCAATACATCTTATATAAAGGGAGGCGAGCTATCTGATCACGTAATACCTGCTAAGGGAGAAATCTGTGACTCTACCCTTATGGAAATGGAGAATCGAGTCACTTAATACCCAATAGATGATCCCACAAATTAATACCTCTAATACATAAGTAGGGTACACTATGAATTATTTACTATTTGGTTTCTTCTTTTGGAAGGGAGGTGGCCCCTATAGCTACTTAATACCTCAATACTTGAAGCAAACCTCTTAGGATTACTTCTCGTTACACAATTAATTACCGTCATGGGTTTGTATAGTTAATGATATCCCACATCGATTGTACATATATCCGACTATAGAAATTTTCTAATTCATTTTCAATATGACTTGTCCCAAACGGAGTTTGTATGGGGAAGTTATTAACAAATAAAGAATTAAAAGGATGTATACGTATATATACGCATATGTTTGAAATTTGAAATTAGATATGTGTTACAAATGGTAAAATAATTCACATAAGAGATATTTAGAAATAAAATGAATGTTAATACCAACATTAATCATGAATTAAAATCGGGAGAATCAACGTCAGAGTAGGTTACGTTGTGGGTTGACATAGGCCTTACATGGGTCGACCCATGGGTCGACCATAGGGTCAACACACTCTAAAGGTGGTCAACCATACAACCCACTAGGGGACAGATCTGGATTTTCTAACGTGTATTTCTTGGCTTGTACGAGTTGGATTTTATATTATTAAATCCGATAGACCAGAATTTCCTATACACCTATAAATAGACTAGCAAAGCCTAGCCTTCAACTCATATTTTCTACGATGATGTCAAGATTCTGCCATTTTCTTTCTTCTCCAAATCTATCAAAAATTAAAATATTAGCTTTTGACAATTCTAATTCTGAAGACAAAGAATTAGATCTACAATATAAATGTTCGGATTTCTTGTCAACGTGAGGTAAATCTTGTGAATATGAATTATTTAGGTTTCTTTCTTTCTTCACATATTTTTTAAGCATCAGGTTTGTAAATCTGTGGTTACCTTAATATTAGGTTTAATTAGAAAAACCATGGAATATCATATCTGAATCAGATTCAAGGATTGAAAACCAGTTAAGTGAGTGGATTTAAAATTATACCTTTTGGGTAATGGTATATTTATCTTTTACATTCCCTCTAATGCTTAACGGGATAAATAATTGTAATTTGTAGTAATCACGATGTAATCTATTTTTTTAGTACGTTAAGAATATTGTTGTTGTACAAATCTAATCCATTAATCTTCTGTTTGGATTAAGAATTACTGTAATGATGAAATTGTGGAATTCACAATAAACATGAATATGTTCTTAAGATTGTTACTTAACGACAAACTGGATATGTTGTAAATAGAATTAAAGTGAGATTGGGAATAATGGAAAAAGAATTAATATGCCCAATTTTGTATTGAAAATTTACAGTGATTGGAAATGATAAATGAAAGCAGGAATTAACGTCTAACTCAGAAAATAAAAAGGGGAAATTTGTAGTGGACCGAGTTAGTTGGATTTAGGAAAAATGGATACATCTCCATAACGACAAAGTTACGGAGAATATAGTTGCAAGAAAAAAGAAGAAGAAAGGATTGTGTAATAGTGATTCTTTTACCGTATTGCACACTAATCAAATAAATATGTATGGATGTCTACATAGAAAATAAAAGAAATATCTAACAACTATAGATCTTAATCGATGTAAGTTATGGAAATAATTCATTATATCTTTCCGTTAACCAATCTAATGAGGTGTGTATAATATTTTCCTGAAATAATAAAAAGGTACATGACGGTAATTAAAGAAAGAATGCAACAGTAAAAGTTGGTTCATTTTAAGAAACCTAAGAAGGATTGTGATGAACGAGGAATATATCCTATTATAATTAATTATATGAATGAGAATGAAATATAATAGGTAGGATTTTCTTAGAGACAAGATAAATTGTAACATAGGTTATAATTTAGAAAAGAAAACTTATTAATAAACCTTAGTTAAGAGATTTAAGTTAAGAGATTTAAGTTAATAAGTAAACAACAACAGATTGTGATAACAATGTATGCCATGGTTATGATTAAATACGAAAAGATAAAGTAGGCTTATTATTGGTAGACTTATAATTCAAAGTTTTTGTTTAGTAATTGTAATAAATAATAAGCGAAAGTCCGCTCTGATGGCATATGTAACGACCCGGAAATTCTGAGCCAATTTAAAATTTTTATTTTGGCAATTTTGATTATTTAAAATGAATTATTTTAAATAATAATGACAAAAAATTTATTTTGAATAGAATTCGAACGTATATATTTATATAGATCGTGTTAGAATATAAATATTTATTTTAAATTATAAAAGGAATTGAAAAATGGCGCGGTGGTTCGATTTCAAAATTCAAATGAATGTACAGGATTCAAAATAAACTGGATTTTAGCAAAACCAAAAATATTAGAATCTAATTGAGAATATCTTTCCAACGAATCCGAAAAATCAAAATTTCATAGCGGGAATCAAAAGATACGCCCAGTTGAAAATTCAGAATAGTCGCTATTGAATTCTGGCCCTTAAAAATGGGAATTTTGCAAACGACCTCGGATTTCGACGAAACTACTTTTGTTGGATCCGTGATGTCAAGTTATTGCTAGATTCCAATTTTTGTAATTTTTCGAATCAATATGTGAGCATGGCAAAGGAAAACACGTTTGACCAGTTTTAGTTGATTTTAATCGACTGGAAAATGGCCATTTTTCAAACAATCTCAGAATTTGACGAAATTAGTTTTGTTAGGACCGTATCATCAATACGAAGCTAAAAAATATTTTTTTGGAATTTTTAGATTTAGTATGTGGCCCCGGTAAATTAAAATGCACGTTCAAATTCAACATATAGAGTTATATGTTGATTTTGACAAAAATTGATCGAAATAGTCGAATCAGCCTACGATACATATCCCATTGTGTTCGGAATGGGGGTATTACGCTAGGGACGACAGTCGTTGGGCTTGAATTTGAGTTCGAATGAAAAATAATTTTTTAGAGGAAAATAATAATAATAATATATAAATTACACATCAGCCCCCCTTATTCCCATTTTCCTCGACCCCCAATTTTCGTTCTCAAATCAAAAAGAAAAGTCGTCACCCCCCCCCCCCCCCCGATTTGCCACCACCGCCGCGCCTTGGCCGGACCCCGCCAGCGCCGGCGATCCCCTCCATCTCCCTCTCCCTATCTCCTCTTGCCCCGTCAAACACCCCAAGCCCTGAAACCCGAACCTTCAACGGCCAATCACCAGAAACCGCCCTCCACCGGCTACCAGACTAACCACCGCCACACCCCTAGTCGTCAACACCCCCACGCCGCCCCCAACGACCACCACCGACCCCAGTGAGCCCCTCCGCCAATAAAAACCCAAGTTTCCCCCTTTCTCAGCGAACACCGCCGTAATGTGAGCCACCCTCGTCCATCTGAAGGCCGCCATCACCTCCTGCCACCATTAGCACTCCGGCGCAACAGTACCTGACGCCCCTCCCTCTCCGTTCATCCACCTTGAGTTCTTCTTTTTAGTTTAATTAATTTAACTTCTTTCTTTTCTATTTTATGAAATTGCAATGTTGAAAAAATCTGATTTTTACAATAATAACATAGGATTAGATTTTTATTCATAGTAAAGTTAAAAATTTTATTGTAGCCAAGAGGAGATTTTTATTAATGTAGAAAGGAGAGATTTTTTAACTATATAAAAATTTGATTTTTACATGCAAAGGTAGAATTTTTATATACAATAAAGGTAGAATTTTTATATACAAGAATAGTAGGATTTCTATAATGAAAGTGAACGAATAAAAATACGATTTTTAAATATGACAAGAAATAATTTTTATTATATGTAGAGGATGAAAACATAATTTTTATTATATGTAGGTAATAAAAATATAATTTTTATAATATAGAAAAGTTAAAAATATAATTTTTATACTAGTGGCATATTAAAAATATAATTTTTATATAGGTATGATAGTAAAAATAAGATTTTTATTCATGTAGAGTAATAAAAATATAATCTTTATTAAGCGAAGAGCAGTATAAAAATATAATTGTTATAACGAAGTGAAAATAAAAATTCGATTTTTATAAATGTAGCGAATTAAAAATATGATTTTTATGCACTAGAGAATATAAAAATGTGATTTTTATATATGTAGTGAATACGGGCAACGAAAGTGACAAAAAGGCGGGAAAGACAAGATTTTCTACATATGAAGAGTCGCGGTGTTTGGTATAGCTTGGGTGATGTAACAACCTGAATTTTAAACAACGTGTTAAGACAAGAATCAAGGTAGAATTAAATTATAAAATCTGAATCAGGATAAACAGGTTGCGCCATTGCGTTCGTCTCGGAAAAATACGCGAAATAGAGTCCGAAATTTCGTAAATCGGAGTCCGAATGACCCAGTTAAGGCCCAACGAAGTTTCACGAAAATTCAAATCCGAAAACAGATTTGAAATTCAGCCCAAAAAGAGAGGCAGGAAAAATTCCCGCCAGACACTCAGGGTCGACACCCATGTTGACATGGGTGTCGACCCCTCCCCAGGGGGTCAATATGGGTGTCGTCCCCTGGGTTGACCCCCCCTGTAGAACCCCGACCTGGTGCACCTGCTTGTCATGTTGGCTCGGTTTTGGAGGCTTGTGACGATTTTTGAGGGTTCAGATCTATCCTAGGGTTTATCCTACGGCCTAAACTACTCCTAATCTCTATAAAAAAACCCTAAGCCTACCCTAAACCCTCACAAATCACTCATGCCACGAAGTGCTGTCCAAATGCCAAGTGATCATGGCCTCCATCTCCAATTCCTAGAGACTATGCATTCAAATCGGGTTCAAATCAAAAGGTGCAAGATTTCTACACCAAATCGAGGAGGGATCAACGTTGCTACGCAAATTCCATGATGATTCTTCGACAAAGGAGCCACCTTTCTTCGTCAAGATGATGCATGATCCTTTCCTAAGCCTTGCTATGTAAGTTCTAGCTACTTGTAGATTCTAACGGTGGTTCTAATGTGACATGGGATAAAATGTGATGAAACATAAGTATGTTAGCCTATATGAACCTTATCATGTCTCTTTTGCTTGAACCTATGACTTTGGTCTATGCTTAGTGACTAAATCATGCCACTTATGTTATGTTTAACCTAGTATATCTTGCAAGTTTGAATCTTTATCCATGGAATGTTAGCATGAACCTTTGGGAACCACTTGACTTGTGAAAACATTGGCAAAGACTTGACTTTGGGGCTTATGCATGTAAATGAACCCAAACCCCTTATGTATCATGCATGTTTGTGGCCAAATTCACTTATGATACTATGCATGCTTGTGGCCAAATTCCCTTATGATACTATGCATATTTGTGGCCAAATTCCCTTATGATATTATGCATGTTTGTGGCCAATATGTTGGCATAATACCCTACTATGTGACTCGCTTCCACTTGGGTTGGAAATACGTTTGGGTAGCTTAGGAAAAACGTGGGTATGACATGAAAAACTTGACATGGGGTTTACATGAGAACATGACATTCATGATACATTTAAATATGGTCATGACACGTGGGAAAACATGGAACTTGAACTAGACATGGGTGGGTTGTAAGTGTAATAAGACACTAGACCAAACATGAAAGTGGCCAACTCGAGGTTGGGTTGAGTTTGTAGCATAAATCTACCCGGACCCGCCCGGCTTAACTAGTGGCTACAAACAATAGGAACCAATGTGAGTAGTTGGTCACATAGCACTTAAAACCCGAGGTTAGACTAGGTTGTGGTGTAAATCTACCCGGACCCGCCCGGCTTAACTAGTAACCACAACAAGGTCTAATGTGAGAGGTTGGGGTGCATTAATCTAATTAATGCCACATGAAAAGGTTAAGTAATTTTGACTAATGACACTTAACCGATATGACACGAATGGGTAGGTTAAGTGGAACCGGACTTGATTTCTTAATGACACTTAACCATATAAGACGATTAGAGGATGGGGTTAAGTAATTTACACTTAACTAATCCGACTTGGTAATTAGATGGGGTTAAGTAACCTACACTTAGCTAATCTAAACACGGTAATTAGATGAGGTTAGGTAACGTACACTTAACTAATCTAAACACGGTAATTCGATGGGGTTAAGTTAAACACTTAACCAATCTAAACTTGGTAATTCAATGTGGTTAAGTAACCAATACTTAACCAACTTAACATGATAATTTAATGGTGTTAAGTAACTTATACTTAATCAATTTTACATGATGATTGATGAGGTTAAGCAACCATACTTAACCAATCTAATGTGAGAACCTGATAGGGTTAAGTCATAAGACCTTTTAAATATACTTAACCACTATAATACGATTAGTGGATGGGGTTAAGTTAACCTATACTTAACCAATCTGACTCGATAATCCGATGAGGTTAAGATAATCTGTGCTTAACCAATCTAACACGATAACCTGATAGGGTAAAGGTAAACAAATACTTAACCAAATTGACTTGATGATTGAATAGGGTTAAGTCATGAGCCTCTTGGTATACTTAACCAACTTGTAAGGCTAGGTCTTGGACTTGAATACTTAGCCAATCTTGACATGATTCATAGGCGGGCTAAGCCATGAACCTGAATAACAACACTTAACCCAATAGGCAAAACCCTAGTAGAGGAACTAGGTAGAAAATCGTAGTTAATCAAGGGTAACGGGGAAATGAAGCTAAGTGGTAAACCTTAGTTAAGTATAACTAAGTAATAATTCTTAGCCAAGGACATGGGACTAGTTCATGAATAGATGAGTAACCCGGTACGGTAGGTCATCGCTTAAAACACGAGGAGGAGCAAATTATCTGACTTAGATAAAGGCTCCAATGAACTGGGTGACAAAGCGGTAGCTTCGGGGGACGTGAGGGTACTCTTGGTATCCCTCTGTGAGGTGGCAGATGGTCCATGAAACCCGGCCTCACAGGGGTTAAGGTCTGCGGTAGAAGAGCCAAGAGTATGCCTTGGTTGCTATGCGAGCGACCTAAAGACTGGGATGGATTAGCGTGGAGTCGACGATACTTGATTTTGCCCTGGATAGCACGTCGCCGACTACCTACCATCTTTAGTCAATCGTGTACGAGCGGAAAGGCAGAGAACCCCCAACAGACCATGTTCTTGCTATCGAGTCATGGGTGAGGTTGGCCCATAGGAAAGTGAGGCTATAGAGGGGCCGGGATGTGGTTCTCATACATGATTTTTCTTGGATTGCCTTTCGGTAGTTGAGGGAGGAGTCACGTGGGACCATAGCCACGGGTACAAAAACAGACCTTGATATCTGCATCAACAGACGACTTAAAACTCCCGACCGAGTTCCGTATTTCTTGATTTGCCCGGGCACGGAACTCGGATGGCACATTGAGGAACATGTGCGTCTAGACATGGAAAACGATTCACGATACATACGCGGGATAAAGGGCGCGGTTGACGGGTGGCATAATCCCTAGTGGTCCTAGATGGCTTGAACCCCAAACCGAGACACGGAAACGTTCGTTAGGTAGCATAATCCCTAGTGGTCCTAGGTGGCGTAAATCCTAAGTGAACACGCGATAGTTCATGGTAAGAAAACATAACCAGATCAAGGGTAGCAGTCCAAAACAACTTCAAGGATAAAATGGTACTACGTTGAGGTGGTATAGATTTACATGGGAAGCCCGTACGGCCTACGGCAAAGGACTGAACTTATACATGGGAAGAAACATACGAGTTGGGAAACCTACACATGCTATATATTAGGTTGACATGGACCATTACATGACATTGGGCAAGGGACATTCATAGTTAACACATGACGCGGGTAGGGATACTAGTACGAGAGGTGCAGAGCGAATATACGTGACATATACCTTGGGATGTTATACATGATAGATGCCGTGGGATGTTATACATGACAGATACCTTGTGATAATATACTTGATAGAAACCTGACGATGTGATACCTTGATTTATCTTGACACATAGTTTATCATGATACCCTAGTTTATCTTGCTACAGTAGTTCATCCAGTTATCTTGGTCTAGCTTGTCTATCTTATCGTCATCCTTATGTTTACTTTCAGTTTATACATGTCATGTTACCTTTACCTGTTTTTATACTGGAAGTAGATAGGACTTACCAGTCTTTATGACTGACCCCGTTTTTTTTCGCCTCTTTGTCTTCCGTTTCCCCCCAGGTTACAGGGAGGAAATGCTATTGTTAGTTCATACTTCTTCTGTTTGAAGTTCATCATGTATGGCTTGGACTTTTCTAGGCTATGGCTACTTTACTGTTTCACTTGGGGAATAATTTATGAAAAGGTTTTATACTTCTTTACTATTGCAAGACAGGTTTTGATGTATTCTGATGTAAAAGGCTTTAGACCTTATTTTATAAGGTAATGAAATTTGTTTTACTTCCGCTGTTATATATATATGTTCCGTCTTGTAATATTTCTGTGCATGTTTACCTCGATAATGCTTCACCAAACCTAGTGCATTCCCTTTGTGAGTGACCCTAGCGGAGGTGGGGTGTTACAGGTGAGAACTTCTCACCTTTATTTTATTTCTAGTTGAAATATATACTAGGATGCAGACGGTGTTTAGTAGCACCCGACACCCGTCATTCACAGACCATGGACGGCTTGTATGCTTGTTTGTTTGATTTTGATGTGTATTTGATTGTTTGATGTGAAATAGAATATTTTATAGTTGAAAATATTTTATAGTTAAAAATATAATTTTTAACGTGTATATAAAAGAAATAAATAAATATAAACAAATCGAACGATTTGTTTATATACACACATTTGACTGATATTAATTGGGATGATAAATTTTACACATCGCCCAACTCCACAAATAAAATCTGTGTTTGATTGATTGAAACCCCACATGGTTATTGGGATGAAATTTGACATACACTAAACCCAATAATTAACTGTATGTCGATCGATTGATTGACAGACTGTTATAAGCGTTGAATATTTATATTTGATGCTTATACAGTGTAGAATGCACTTTGGATGATGGTTGATTATTTGTCATTGTTGATATATACATGCGTTGTATGGAAATCCATAGAAATAAAATCTATGGTAATTGATTGGGCCTCATTCCAGTTTTGAATAGAAATATTTGAAAAAGAAATATTTGAAATAGAATATTTGAAAATAGAAATATATGAAGACGTGTTGATTAGATTAACGCCATTTTGACGTGAACGATATTTATATCGATTATATTCGTTTTTATAATGAATATTGAAAAGTGATATCAAAATCGAATATTTTGAAAATGAATTCGAATCAAATTGAAATTGAATGGAAATCAATTTGAAATGAATTCGAATTGAAATTGAATAGAATTGAATTCGAATTGAAATTGAATAGAAATGAATTCGAATTGAAATTGAATTGAATTGAGAATGAACTGAAATTGAATTAAAAATCGATTTAAATTGAAATCAATTTGAGATGAATTTAAAACGACTTTATATTGAAAAATTTAAATTTGATTTGAATTTGAAAATGAATTTGAAATCGTTTCGAAAACGAATTTAAAACGATTTATAAAATACGTTTTAAAAGGAAATCGACGAAGTATATATTATATATATTATATAATGGCCGGAATAAAACGCGCCGCGCTGCGGTAGTTCGTGAATTTCGACCATTGACTTCGAATGGATATTGCGGGAAATCCGACCGTCGTATTCTCCTAAAACTAGAACCGTTGGGTTCGTATTGAAAAGAGCTTTCTAATGAATATTTGAAATTAGAAATCTAACGGTTGGATTTGGAATTATGTCCAAATCAAATTTGGAAAAGGTCGCTGTAAGTGCAGTTCGATGGCCGTTGATGGAAATCGACTGTACGGGCTTTGATAAAATTATTAAAAATAGTAATAATTTGTGTAAAATCATAAGAAATGATTTGAGAAGAATTGGGATGAAAAACTCCATATTTGAAAAGATAAAAATAGTTTTTTATCGAAATGAACTAGTTTTGAACTATAATTAAAATCAATTTATTTTTGAAATAAATAAATTGAATTTGAAAAGGGTTTTAAAAGTAACCAGAATTTCCAATAATTGAATTGGAATGGATTTGAATCGAAATTGTTTTGGAATATTTCGATGTTGGATTTCGTGATGATACAGATATTGTTATGGGAATCTGAAAGATATATATATCGCTATTTCCAATACGATATTTGTTGGTCGTAGAATTTGATATTGAATATAAGCCGATATATTTTCTATTCAGAGCCTTGTATTTAATATCAAATGTGATTTTTGGTTGTCGTGAACGGTATCTTCAATAATACTGTTCTTAGACCCAACGAAGTTAAGAAAATCAGAAACTAACTGGAGATTAGGTAAGTTGAATGGTTTCTTGGGTATTGATCTGATGTTGGTTTCCGCCTTCGGGGTTAATACTTAGGGAATTGCTCACTTGCTAATTTACGGTCAGGGACTGATTGAAATGTGATGTGATTTTGGGTTTATCGTGAACCGTGTTTTAAATGACATTGATTCTTTAACCCAGTTAAAGATTAAAACTAAGTGGAGTTTTAATGAATCTTTAATTAGATTGAAAAGATCGAGAATGGAGTATCACCAATTTTGCTCCAGGCGATAGTTAAAGCTTTAATTAGATTTTAACGTGAAATGGTAATTGAATTTACCGATAACACCATGGTGTTAGATATGAAGTATTACCAGTTTTACTTCATGGGATAAATAGGTTGGGATTGGGAAATTAAAATCAATAATTACTTCGGTAAGGTTCGCTAATCCCGACTAGTTTGAAGTGATATTCCAAGGAAGATTAAAGAATAAATTTAAAAAATTTATCTTTGATAAAATTAATGGGAACCTTTCCCTAAGAATGTGAAATTTAGAAACTAACTGTAGGTTAGCTAAGTTGAATGGTTTCTTGGATATTGATCTGATGTTGGTTTCGGCCTTCGGGGTTAATGTTTGGGGAATTATTCTCTTGCTAATATACGGTTAGTGACTGATGAATTGGAATGAGGCGTATGTTGTGTTTGTGTAACACTTATTTATTATATACGCGAGCTATTCAGAAAGACTGGGTTTAACCCATTCTGAATAACTGATTCGACGTGGTGTCGAAGATGAAGACAGTGGTTGAAGACCGGAGGTCTTCACGTCGTTTGGATAATTACTGATGATCTTGATTGGGCCGTACATCCAAGAGGAGAGAATCAGTTGGTGATCGACCAGACGTACTTAGAGATCGATGGATATGTGGGGTACTAGGTGCCTCCGGTTTCGTTCAGACCCAGAACGGACTTGTAAATGGATTGTGTGTCTGACATTGGATATCATTATGTGTGATTGATGGATATCGGTTGCATGGAGTGTTTTGCCTGTGTGGCATGCTAAGATGCAAATGATCAAGGCTTCTGTTGAAAAGCAAAGTCTTGTGGTCGATGATCAAAGCACGACCTGTGTGGCATAGCTTTGTGCAACGTGAATTCGCGAGCCTCACACCCCGGTTGTGAACTAAAAACGGGAGAAGGACCTCAGGGAGGGCATGCGTTTCTTTTTAGCTAGAAGTGGTGTCAGTGGTTTTACACGCCCTGACGAGTTTGACTTATGTGGTTGTTGGTGTTGCGAGGCGCCTCGGTTTGATTGGATGATCCGGGTCCGATGGAGTCATTCGTAGGCTCACTTACGCCCCAAAGGGCGGGGAAACGCAGTGTTCAGGAATTTTAATCCACATCGGTGGTCCGGCCTTGTCGCTCCAAGGTCACTCGAGCTCTGACCTGAGTCTCGGGCTAGACAGTCTCGAATCGGTAGAGGACTATCTTTTGCCTCGGTTCACAGATGGAAATCCAACTTCCAAATACGTGACATTTGCGGTTTTGATTGTAGAGCCTAGTATGGTAACATGATATATGGTACCCATGCATTCTATGATTGATACTTATGATTTGAAGTTGTTTTATACACTATGCACTTATAATAGTATCAAATGATTTGTTTTAAAACATACTAAGCATGTTTGGCTATTATAAGGGAAAACCCTATCCCCCGGCTTGCGTTGCATTGTGTGATAGGACCTGGGTCTTATAATAGCTTCATTTTTCCAAAAAGCATTGCGCTGTTTTGTGATTTTCACTGGTATTCTTGGGAGGAAACCCATTCCATGTTATACGGCGTGGTCCCTTGATATATCTGATTTAAAGTAAAGTTTTAAATAACTGTTTTAGTTCTCACACCAGTCCCATGACTGACCTGGAGTTTATTGTTTTAACCTAAACTCTGGGTGCCCTTATTTTGACACGGGCAGCTAGTAGTTTTGGTTTATGTAGATTTATATCCACAGGATCCTGGTTTACAGCTGGAATGATAACCGGAAAGCTCTGTATCCGTGTATTACTTTCAGTTGTGTTTTGTATTATTTTTCCGCTGCTATGTAATTTATTGTAATCTCTGATATTTATTGAATGTATTTTATTCATTCATACTCTGTATATTCTTGTAATCTGATGAGTTGTTGTAATATTCAATGAAATGTTCTTCCGTCTGCGTTCTGATGTGTCTAGTTCTCCACTCAATCCGGGCTTTCCTTACCTAGAAAGTTCGGGTCATAACAGCATAGGGCTTAAAAAAGAAAGTAAATTGCCAATTGTCAGCCAATGAACCTTGTAACTTGAATAAAAAGTGAATATGTGGATAATCAAGCTAATTAGCAATGGGATGAGCATGGGAAAACACATGATTAATATATTATACATATGATCTAATAACACATTGACGTGATGCACTTGGACCAGTCTGTATGTATGAAGTTGAAGAACTCAACGGGATAGATCATCATGGTGCCTGGAGACACGAGAGGAGTATGTCCAACTAATCATTCTACGGGACTGAAGGGAAAAACGTGGCTTCTGCTGGATGTGGTAGGGCACTCCATGGTGATTCTCTGTGCGATACAAGCCCAGGCTATACTCCCAGAGGTTTGAACTGATTTGAATTCTGGTTTTGGATTCTATATATATAAGTCTCTTTTATGTATACAAACTTCTAAGCTTCATAACTTTCTCATACGATGTCTGTTTTATGCAAACTCAGAGTCTATCTTAACCAGAGCTTCGAGAAGAACACAATGTTACAGTCCGTTTTACATAATTCCTAATATTTAATTAAGTATTCTTTAGTTTATTGTTAATAATGTCCTTTAAAATTATGCGGTGTTACATACTCCCCTACTTAAAGGATTTCGTCCCTGAAATCTCTAAGTTAAGAAGAATGTGTACTACATCCACCTATAATCACCTACTCATCCATCATCCATGGCATCCACACAGTCCTTAAGAGATTTCTAATGCTTGTATGAACATATGTAAAGGTGTGTGTATATGTCCCTATGCTAATGCGAAAAATCAGGCGGTCTACTGATTCAGTCGACCTCCTTAATGCAATGTATGTTAGTGCCATAAATCCAAGATGTATGCAAATAGTCCTAGAATATCATGTAAGCACTATGTGAACTATCATCCATCCAAATGCAATATACATATGATGATACATCTACTTTTTTCCATTAAAAAGAAAATTGCACACACATCCATATGCAGTATGAGAGTGCTTTGAGCCAATCTAGTGCCTGATGTGTGTATATGCATCCATAAGTAATCACTGGCAAACACTTGCATCCATCAAACATAACATGTCTCAAACACATATTTACATCCATTGGTTTCCTACCTAAAGGTCGAAGATTCGATCGATAGGATATACTCAAATGACAGAAGCAAGTATGAATAAAAGCTTGGAAAAAGAAGTTAAGAACATACCCTTGAAAAAACGAAGCGCGAATCTTGTCCTTAGTCTCCCAGGTTGCATCCTCTCTGTCTTCCCCCCATTGAATTTTCATCAACTTAACCTCTCTGTTGCGTATTTTCTTAACCTCTGATCCAAGTATACGGGTAGGAACTCGTCTGACTGTCGCCTCCCTTTCTACCTCTACTTCCTCAAGCATGCTCGGCTGAACTACTCTGTTGTATCATGTAGACATTTATGCAAATGAGAAACGTGGAAAACATCATGAACGTCCGCCAATCTCTCCGGTAGCCTTACCCTATAGGCCAATTGACCTATCCTTTCCACTATGAGTAATGGCCAAACGAACCTTGGCGCCAATTTCCCTACAGATCCAAAGCTAACCACATTCCTCAAAGGTGATACATTGATGAAAACCATGCCTTCCACCTTAAACTCAATATCAGTCCTACTCTTATCTACCTAGGACTTTTGCATGTCCTGAGTTGTCTTCATGTGTCTGTAAATAAGATCAATCTTTTTTGAAGTCTCTCTAATCATCTCAGGTCCAAGTAGAAGCTTATCCGTAGACTCCTACGAATAAGTCGGTGATCTGCTAGGTCATCCATACAGTGCCTCGAAGGGTGCCATACCAATACTAGCCGAATAAATGTTGCTCTAGGCGAACTCAACCAACGGGAGATGCTCCTTCCAAGTCCCTCCGAAGTCTAGGATACATAGTCTCAAAATATCCTCAAGAATTCTATTCACCCTCTCTGTCTACCCATCGGTCTGAGAGTGATATGCGATGCTCAAACATAACCGTGTACCTAATGCCTGTTATAGGCTCTTCCAGAATTCATTAGTGAAAATGGAGTCATGATCACTCACTATGCTAGAAGGTACTCCATGTAGACGGACTATCTCACGAAGATAGACTGATGCCAACCATGTCGCGGTGCTCTTACTCTTAACAAGAATGAAATGAGTGCTCTTAGTAAGCCTGTCTACTATAGCCCAGATACTAGTGTTGTCTTTCCTCAATCTTGGCAAACCATTGATGAAATCCATACAGACGCTCTCACACTTCCACAGTGGTACCTCCAAAGGATGAAGCAAACCATCAAGCTTTATTTGTTCAACTTTTAACTTGTTGGCAAACCAAACATCGAGAGACAAACTCCACTACATCTTTCTTCATCCTAGCCCAAAAGAAAACCCTCTTCATATATCTATACATCATATCACTGCCCGGATGGATAGTCATCCTAGAATGATGGTCTTCTTCTAGGACTGTCTTCAAAAGATTTCCAACGCGGGGAACGCAAAGCCTCCCATCCCTTCATAGCCATCCTCTATCATCTGTGGAGTATCTACTAAGGTGACTAGAAGTATCCCTGCTACTGAGCCTATCCAAGATGTCTGCTATTTGTGGGTCCTCACGCTGCGAAGATCCTATCTAATCCATAAGAGTAGGTCACACCTCTAAGGATGCCAACAAATCCGGTATAAGATCCGTGGATGGGCTAAAATCGAAGGTCGATACATACTCCAAACTCCACCTCTCCACGAATAGAGGACTCAAAGTCATCCTCTACCTGCTCAACGCGTCCGCCACCACATTACCCTTTCCAGGGTATAAGAAATCTGAAAATCAAAGGATGCTAGGAACTCCATCCATCTCTGCTGTCTCAAGTTGAGATCCCTCTGCGAGAATGTATACTTGAGCGACTTATGGTTCGTGTATAACTCGAACCTCTCTACAAGCAGATAATGCCACCAAGTCTTAAGTGTGAATACTATAGCAGCCAATTCCAAATCATTGGTAGGGTAGTTATTCTCATGAACTCTCAACTATCTACCACCGTAGCATACTGCCCTTCCCTCTTGCATTAAGAAGGCACCGAGCTCTGTACCACATGCATCAGTGTACACTGTAAACACTTTGTTCCCATCAGGCAAAGTCAAAACCGGGGTTGATGTCAGAGCCCTCTTCAATCACTGAAAACCATCCTCATAGTTAATGCTCAAGAAAAGATCAGATTCTTCTTCATCAATTGGTGAGTGGGGCTGATATCTTTGCGAAGTCCTTGATAAACTTTTTGTAATAGCCCGCTAAACCGAGAAAACTCCTCACCTCCGTTGCATTCTTTGGAACCTTCCAATCTTGAACTGCAACTACTTTCGTCGGATCCACCGCTATCCCATCCTTGGAGACCACATGCCCTAGAAATCTTACTTCCTCTCTCCAAAAGTGACATCTGGAGAATTTCGCCTTAAGCTGGTGCGCTTGGAGAGTCCTCAAAACCTCCCTTAAATGTAGGGAATGCTCTTCCTCACTCTTCGAGAAGATCAAAATGTCATCCAAAAAGATCACAATGGATTTATTTAGAAACTTGCTGAACACCCTACTCGTCAGATCCACAAAATATGCGGGTGGATTCGTCCACCCAAAAGGCATGACCAGCCACTCAAAGAAACCATCCGAAGTTCTGAAAGCGGTCTTATCTATACTTTCCTCGACCACCCTCAACTGATGAAATCATGTGACCAAGTCAAACTGAGAGAAAACAGTTACGCCAACAAGCTGGTCAAACATACCGTCAATCCTTGGAAGTGGGTGCCTATTCTTCTTGGTAGGCCTATGCAACTCTCTATAATCTACATATAGATGGAGTGAACGGTCTGCCTTGGTAGCGAAGACGATTGGAGCACCCCATTCTGATATACTTCGCCCAATAAACCCCTTCTCAAGTAGCTCCACTACTTGCTTACTAAGCTCCCTCCTTTCCCAAGGAGCCATGTGGCGCACAGGCAATGCGATTGGCTTCGCATTATCCACCAAATATATACAAATCTCAATCTCACACCTCGGAGGTAGTCCCATAACCTCATCAAAAATCATCAACAACAGAAGCATCAAGTGATTCTAGGAAACTAAGAATGACACACCCCTTTAGGTCATAGGAAATCTTGAGAGTCCTTCCTCGGCAAGTCAAAAGTCTAACGACCATCCTCTCGCGGTCTAGAATGGCACCATACATGGCTAGGCCATCCATCCCTAGAATCAGACCATAGCCATAAAACCAAGCACATATGCATCGCAGTCAAACTCGACGCCCAACATAAATATCCTCAAACCCCGACATATCATAGACATATGAGTCATGTCCCAATGGGGTTTGAGACAATAACGGGATCAAAAACAATACTAGTACTAAGGTGCAATGACTCAACCACTGAATCAGATATAAAATGTGAGAAGCGCCTAAATCAAAAAGAGTCCTAACTGGATGATCGGAAAGAGAAATCAAACCTTCAACAGAAACTTTCCTACCTCTATCTGGTACACTGACCTCGAGAGCATGCACCTGCCCTCCAATAGATCCTGCCCTTTGGCCTTGTCCTTTCCTCTTCGGGCACTCCTTAGTATAGTGTCTGACTTCACCACAATTGAAGCAAGCATTCTTCCTTTTTTTGCAATCCTTGACCAAATGACCCATGCTCCCACAATCATGGCACTTCTTCTTGCATTTCGCTTTGTCGTTCTTTCCACCCTTCTTTTGCTGTTATTTATTGGGCAACACTTTCTTTTTTTGCGTATCATCAGTCTTAGCCTCCTTCTTCTCTTCCTTACCATCTTCGTGCATCAATGCCATATCACCCAGTCTCTCAAAAGTAACCCCATCGGAATATGAGATAATCCCCAAGCATAAACAGGTTGATTTAATCCTCTTACAAAACTTAAAGCTTTCTTGTGCGGGGTATTCACCAGCTCCAGACCAAACCTTGCCAACTAATTGAACTTATTGACATACTCTTTAACTGACATACTTCCTTTCTTAAGTTCTAGAAATCTCTCCATCCGCATACTATCTTCTGCCTAAGAGAGAAACCTCATCTCAAATTTCTATCAGAAATCATCCCAAGTGTCAACTGGACGCCTTGCTTATGTCACTTCCCACTAGAATGAAGCCTCGTCCTTAAGTTTTCATGCAGCCAACTGTATCTTCAAACGGTCATCAACCTCAAAAAGCCCAAACAAATTCTCTTTCTCTTTTACCCAATTCCGTGCTTCCACAAAGTTCTCATTTTCGTGGAATGGCTTTCCTTCTATAGCACGGAAATCTTTGCATATCTTAGAGAAATAATTCTCTCATAGAGGAGGAGGAACTACGGCTACAACTGGGGGAGGGGCATCTCCTTAGCCTTCGGCAGGCACCGTAGCCTCAAGATACCTATGGAACAAAGCCGGTATCTGAATGCCCTCGGGAAGATTCGGTTCCCTGGACATACTGAAAAGAAAAGGAAAAGGGTTTTGAATAGGGAATCGAAAGATATTTTATATGGCTTTAGGGATTATGTCTTTCAAAAACAAACTTTTCTTTGAAAATACTTTATTTTTAAAACTTTTTGAAAACATTTTTCAAAACCTTTTATCCATCTTGTATCCTTCAGCTTTGATACTAAATGTGACACCCTACATCTATTAATGTCACTCTTTATTAGAATGCATTAAGTTTTGTGAAGCATTATAGGTAAACAAAAACAGAATCTCAAAAGACAGATATAAAAATAGCAGTGGAATTTAAAACTTTACTACTTAGCAGTAACATATCGTAGTCTCAAAACCAGTTCAACTTCAAGATAAAAATACTGAAACCAGGTATATGAAACAAAAACATCTGTCTTGCACTAAAAGCCATTAGAGTACAGAAATGTAAAATCATAATCCCCAGTAATAGGCATGATAAATTAGACAAGTAGTCAAAGCGATACATGAAAGCAAATTCAAATCCAAGCAGAATCAGAAGAGAGAGTCCTAATCAAGCCTGAGCATTCCCACTTTGAGAACCTAGGGGGAAAGTAAGAGAGAGAGAAAAAGGAAACAAAATGGGTCGGACATAAAGTCTAGCGAGTCTAGTAACTTTTAGCATATAAAGAAGTAAAAGTATCATGACAAGCATATAAAGTGGATGAGAGATAACAGTATCATATAATAGGTATTAACAGACTGAACAGGATAATTAGAATAAACAAAGTGGATTATGCTTCACGAATACTTTTCTCTGCACCAATACTAGTATAACAGATATGTGACAGGATCAGGTATCCCCTAATTACTTAACAGAAATAGAATGATCCCCACGGAAATAGAATGGTAGGATTAGGTGTATCTAGTAATGGGTTTTACCCAAACAGAAATAATAGGCACGTTAACAGAAATAACGGGTGTTACCCCAAACAGAAATAACAGATAACTAAACAGAAACGGGCAGGACTAGGTGTACCCTAATTACTATCCCCAAGCGATCGACTCCCTAACTTGTAAATATCTTGCGTCGACTCCACAGTAAGGTGTATTACATTCTAAAGTGGCAACATACAGAAGGACACATACCTATTTACTAGTGCTACAATGACTTATTTTCCCTCTACAGACCGGACTCATGCACACACATGACTCCATTGGAACGTGCCCGTATACAACCCTTTTTAGATGAACCTCTTATAATCAGTTCAGTAAACGTGCCCGGATACCGACCTAGTGCGTGGTCCCCATTTAATACTAGAATGGGTTACCGACTGATATGGGTCCCACACAGCAGATGACACAAGTCAAACCCCTAAACTTATGTCCCCCAATTAACTAGGATTTTTAACAGGTTAAGCCTACATATTAATAGGTTCACCTAACCCCCACAGACTAACAGGTTAAGTTTCACAGGCTAACATGTTTAGTTAACCCCAACAGATTAAACATGTTTACATAACCCAAATATATTAAATAGGTCTACTTAACCCCAACAGATTAAACAGGTTTACATATCCCCAACAGATTAAACAGGATTCACGGGTTACTTACAGTTTCAGTAACATGTTCCACTCATTCTTTAAATTAAGCCTACAGATTTATATGTCTCCAAACCTCCAATCATAAATCACAGTATAAAATATGCCCCTAAATTTTAGTCATATTTCATAGTATAGGTTATGACTCAAATTCGAATCATGATTCATAGTACAAGATATGCCCCCAAATTATCATTCCAATTTACGTTCATATGCATGTTTCACCGATATTGGCCTAGGCTCGAAGGTAGCCAAGACAATAAAAAAATAAAAAGGGAATGAGGGAGAGAGAAGAACAGAGACAAGTAAACAAGAAATGAATAGTAGAACAGATGTACAGAAGAACACATGTAATACCAGCAGAACTATTTAGATTTGAATCAGTTTCTTTAGCAGGCGTAGATTCAGATCCAAGTTTATAAACATGTCAGGGTTACTGTTAAATTTTTATATCTAAAAGCAATATTAACTCACAGAGATTAGATCGATGCACAAGAAAGGTTTCTGATGTGTGTATAGGCCAATGTTTGAAGAAGATAGTCTGATTCAATCCAAGTTGGGGCAGCATCTCATTGTCTCCATGTTTTAGGTATGGAAAAACAATTGAAATGTTGTTCTATATATATCCTATCCTCAACAAAACTGGCCAACTAACAAGTCCTAATTCAGAAAAATGCACCTGGCCAGATCTCAGTTGGGTCGACCCACCCCTACCTGGGTCGACCCATGGGTTGATCCACCTGAACTTGGGTTAACCCATAGGTCGACCCGGACCAGGCATGAGTTGACCCATAACGGGTCAAATTCCCTCCTTTGCCCCCTTTTTTCCCGCTTACGTATTTGAACTGATTTTAATAATGGTTTTGAATTATATATATAAGTCTCTTATATGTATACAAACTTCTAAGCTTCATAACTTTCTCATGCGATATCCATTTTATGCAAACTTGAAGTCTATTTTAACCATAATTCCGAGACGAACGCAATGGTATAATCCATTTTACCTAATTCCCAATATTAAATTAAGTATTCTTTAGTTTTATTTTTAATAGTGTCCTTTAAAATTATGGGGTGTTATAGTACCACCCGGTGAGTATGCCTTAACTTCAACTCTTGTTTGGTCGTCAGAAGGCTGTGGCGGATGATGTTGGGTGATTCGGTGGTTAGACTCTGGAGAGGTTGGTGAGGACCAAATAAAGGATAGTAATCGTTAGATAAATGTCATTATTATTCAGTGTGATGCATAAAGACTAGTGGTAAACCTATAGACCTTCGATCTTTTACTATTGAGACGTTGGTTGTGAGGCAAGCCGAATTGGATGTTAGATTGGTCAGTAGGGACACGTCACTTAGCTGTTGATGTAGTTTTTCATTAGTTGAGGGAACGACAGGGGTGGGGACATAGCCGTAGTGAAAAGACATACCATACATGAATATTAGTATTGTAGTCCTAAAGTAGCGGTCCTTAATAGATATGAAAAGCTTCCAATCAAGTTTCGAGCATTGTATGCAACCCTATTACGGGACTCGGGTTATAGTAGAGTTCTTGTGAGGGTCTAGATACATGCACTGGGTGGTGTATTGTAGGTCGTAGGGTTTTACTCTGTGTTGGGATGCGATTCGACCGAGTAGTTCAGATACGACGATCTATATGCTTACGTAGCATAGTAATAGTAGTTCTGTGCGATTACGTGGCGTAACAATATAGATTTCCAAATGCCATTCGGCATCGGATGGATGTTGGATATGCTTCCGTAGCGTGACGATGGAGACAGTACAAGGAAGGTACTATGGGAAGTGCCTCGAGTTGTTGGGTATAACTACATATATGCTGTATTAGGTTAGTCTACTGGGGAGAAGATGGGTACAACGCGAGTACAGAGTCTTGAGTGATGTTAACTTAAGTAACCTAATAATTAAGAAAACACGACTGAACATTATATGTAGAGTTATTTCAGAATGTATCATTTGTCCATTCACTAGAAATTCATGTTCTGATCCCCTCTTCATAACATACTCGCAGGTTAGGTTATGGTAGAGATTTAGTAGCCTTTAGACACTTGTTAAACAATGTTATTATTTCGGTAAGGCTATATTTGATTATTATATTTTATCCATTCTTCTATGAGAAGTTTATCGAGCTCTGGTATATTTATTATCTCTGTTTTTTTTGTAGACACCAGAGAAGCCAGCTCGAGCTTCAATAGATTGGGATTTTCGAAAAAAAAATCGATTCGTTGAAATTTGGTTGTTACATCTGGTGTCAAAGCTTAGGTCTAGGTTTCTTATAGAGATGTTGAGTGAACGTATTTGTATATTCTTAAATAAAAGGTTATTATATATACATATACACTGAAAAATTTGAAATATTGGAACTTGTGCACTAAAGTAAAGATTATGGAAATATGGAAAACAAGAACCAATAAGTGGTTGAGTTAGAAAAAGTTTACAAAATAGTTTGAGTATATAAAAGAAGCGAAAATGGTCAGTTGGTTCAAGAAACTTCTTAAAATTATAATTAGGCTCAAGAAATTGATGGAAACGTCGTTACAACGGTGAAAGCACGTACAAGAAGTGGAACAGTCTATCGACCGATACAAAGGGGTATTTTCATATTTAGGAGTAGCGAATAGTGGGTAGGAAACTCTGAAAGGGGAAGCCGAAATATATGTGTATACTGATCGGGTCGACCCAGCTTTCGGGTGGGCCAACCACTATGTTAACCCACCCTAAAGGCAGGTCAACACAGCGGTCGACACACCCTAAAGGTGGGTCGACCCACCTGCGTTGATTTCAGCCGTATAAAAATGACAAAGTCGAAGCTTCATCATTTTCTCCGCCAACCCAGAGTATCCAAACCCATTCCCTTCCCTACTTCCAACACCCGCCATCGCTCCAAAACTCCACCATGAAATTGGTATCGAATCGAAGCTTGTACCCTCCTCTATACAGATCTAGACCCCTTTTTCATGGATTTGAAGAAAATTCTCCATGTCTCTGCAAACCTCTTTGGCAGTCGATTTTCCCCAATTAAACCCCTAGGAGATCACTTGGTGCTGATACCTCAGGGGCGTAGTATACGCCTATAAGGATTCTATAGGATACTGGATTTTACTTGGGAGAACAGTTAGATTTACATATTTTGTAAGCACCCCCTTGGAGAAGCTTTTTCTTGGTACGACGTTGCATCCGATACTTGATCATGCTACAGTAGAGTGAATTGCTTACCCCGGGTTAGTTTGCCTTTTTGATGCTAATTTAAGTTGTAAAGAAGAGAATAATGAGGCAGTGTTTGATGTTCCAGTGAAAGGGATATTGGTTGTTTTTATTGAGAGACAATTTGGGGCTATGCTTGGTATTACGGGAGAGGGCTTTGGGTTAGAGAATGTTGAGATGATTGACGAGGCTGTACATGGCTATATTTTTATCGATGTTAGACACATAGCTTGGGTTGTGTGTTTTTGCGACCATTAACTAGGGTTGTTATACGCATATTGCACTATATGTTTATTGACGTTGGACACAGAGCTTGGGTTGTGGGACATTTGCGACCATTAACTAGAGTAGTTATACGCATATTGCAGTATAACTTGCTTGCTCGTACTGGTAGTTTCGACGGTGATACTGGCACATTTAGGCATCCCCATATGCTATTTTTGTCAGGCTCGAGATTAATTGGACGAGGGAAATTATGACCTATTTTGCGAGCATCACAGACACCTGATAGTCTGCAATTCCCTTTGGACATTTGTGGTTAGTTGTGTTTAGACAGTTTTAGATTCCCTTAAGGAATGAGACTTTTCTTGTGGAGGCCCACTCTCTAATAGATGCATCTACTCTGACTCGAATACATATTGAGTTACCCCAGTTATAAGAGGCCCATCCCATGTAGCATGAGGATGAGCCTAAGGGGTATGATGGCGATGTTGAGGGTCAGAAGAACCAGGGTGATCAGCAGTTTCACCTAGTTGGTTATCACCGTAGGCCGGGTTTGTAGATCAGTTTGCTCAGAAGGAGGGGCAAGATATGGAGGAGCCATACCAGTATTTTGACCCCCTCAGCAGGACACGACTATCAGGGTGCTGAGCCATATTGGGGAGGCGTTGGGTCTTCCCATTCATCACAGTGGCTCTCATGACTAGGAGAGGAGCCATGGGATTTTAAGAGAGAGGTTATGTCCATATTTAAGAGACAGGACTAGCTAGCCAGACAACACCTTGAGATCCTGCTTAGACGATAAGATATAGCTCGCACACAGCTTGACTTTGCCCAGACTCAGCAGCAGTCCCTACATGAGATTTATGCGACCAACAACGATTTGACGAGACATAATTGGAGGTCCAAGACAACAAAAGGAGCCAGGAGGAACTCCTAGGTGGTTTGGATTATTTTCTCAGGGATATCTTTGGATAGGGGCCCAGACCTCCTTTTTGAGAATGGATTGATATTTGTGTTACCACATGTAGGACTCTTTTTATTTTTTACTTGACTATCTTTTGTTAGCTTGACTACTGTAGTGGAAGCTCATACTTAGAATTTATTTTTCAGTAGTGGTAGTACTGTATCTTTATGTGAGACATATGGTTTCAGAATTTAGCCGTGAAACATATACATTGTTTTCATGGCAATTTTCTGATTCATTTTCATATATGACTTGCCCCCAAACGGAGTCCATATGAAGAAGTTATTAATGAATAAAGATCTAAAAGATTGTATGCATATATATATGCATAATTTTGAATTTTGCAAGTGTTATAAACGGAAGAAAATAATTCAGATAAGAGATATTTAGAAATAAAATGAACGTTAATACCAACATTAAACAAGAATTAAAATCGGTAGAATCAACGTCAAAGACCCAGGTCATGGGTTGACCCAAGCCTTACATTGGTCGACACATAGGTCGACCATGTGGTTGACAAACCCTGATGTTGGGTCGACACTTGGGTCAACCCACCAGGGGCTAGATCTGGATTTTATGACGTGTGTTTTTTGGCTTGTACGGCTCGCATTTTATATTATAAAATCTGACAGACCAGAATTTCCTGTACACCTATAAATAGTCTAGCAGAGCCTAGCCTTCAACTCATATTTTCTAATACGACGCCAAGGCTTTGCTATTTTCTTTCTTCTTCAAATCTATCAAAGGTTAGAATATGAACTTTAGGTAATTCTGATTGAAGAATTGAAGACAAAAAATGCAGATCTACAATATAAGTGTTCAAATTTCTTGTCAACATATGGAAAATCCTATGAATCTGAATTATTTAGGTTTCTTTCTTCCTTTATTCTTTTAAGCACATTTGTAAATCCGTGGTATATTATATTCAATTAGAAAGACCATGGAATAGAAGTTCTGAATCAAGTTCAAGGACTGAAAAGCAGTCAGGTGAAGGGATATAAAATTTTACCTGTTGGGTAATGGTATATTTATCGTTTAAATTCCCTGTAATTTTTAACAAGATAAATAATTGGAATTTGTGGTAATTAAGGTGTAACCTTTTTGTTTTAGTACGTTAAGAATATTTTTGTTGTACAAATCTATTTCATTAATCTTCTGCTTGGATTAAGAATCATTGTAATGTTGAATTGTGGAATTTACAGTAAACATGAATGTGTTCTTAAGGTTGTTATTCAACAACAAATTGGATATGTTGTAAATTGAATTACAGTGAAGTTGGGAAAAATGAAAAAAGAATTGATATGCCTAATTTTGTGTGAAAAATTACAGTGATTGGAAATGGCAAATGAAAATAGGAATTAACATCTAACTCAGAAAATAAAAAAGGATAATTGATGGAGTTAGTTGGATTTGAGAAAAAATGGATACATTTCCATAATGAAAAAATTACGGAGAATATATTTGCAAGAAAAGAACAAAAAAGGATTAGTGTGAAATAGGGATTCTTTTTCCGTATTGCACACTAATCAAATAAAATATGTATGTATGTCCACATTGAAAATAAAAGATATATCTTGCAACTATAGATCTTAACCGACGTACATTATGGATATAGATCATTATATCTTTCCACTAACCAATCTAATGAAGTGTGTGAAATATTTTTCTAAAATAATAAAAAGGTACATTACAGTAATTAAAAAAGATTGCAGCAGTAAAAGTTGGTTCATATAAAGAAACCTAAGAAGGATTGTGATAAACGGGGAATATAACCTATTGTAATTAAAGTATATGAATGAGAATGAAATATGATAGGTAGGCTTGTATTAGGGACAAAAGAAACTACAATATAGGTAATAATTTAGAAAATATAACTTATTAATAAACCTTAGTTAAGAGAACTAAGTTAACAGCAACAACAGGTTGTGATAATAGTGTAAGACAAGGTTATGATTAAATAAGTAAGAATAAAGTAGGCTTATAATTGGTGGACTTATAATTGAAAGTATTAAGTCTAGTAATTTTAATAAATAATAAGCGGGAGCCCACTCCTACGGTAAAGAGTTGAATAAAGAAAGTAAGCAACCACTTGTGAGCTAATGAACCATGTAACTTGAATAAAAAGTGAATATGTGGATAATCAAGTTAATTAGCAATGGGATGAGCTTGGGCAAATGCATAATTAAAAGTTTAGATATAGGATCTAATAACACATTGATGTGGTGCGCTTGGACTAGTCCGCACGTATGAAGGTGAAGAGCCCAACGGAGTAGATCATCTGGTGTCCGTAGACACGAGAGGAGCACGTCCAACTGATTATTCTACAGGACTGGAGGGAAGCACATAGCTTCTGCGGGATGTGGTAGGATACTCCATGGTGGTTCTCTATGAGGTACATGCTCAAGTTGTACTCGCAGGGGTTTAGTCTGTACGGTACCATCCAGTGAGTATACCTTGACTGCAACTTTAGTTTGGCAGTCAGAAGGATGTGGAGGATAACGTTTGGTGATTCAAAGGTTTGCCTAGGGAGAGGTTGGTCAAGACCAAATTAAGGACAGTAATCGTCGGATACATGTCATCGACAGTCAGTGTGATGTTGAAAGACTAGATCTAAACCTATAGACCTTTGATCTTTCACTATTGAGACATTGGTTGTGGAACATGCCAAATTGGATGTTAGATTGGTTGATAGGGGCACATCACTTAGTTCTTGATGTAGTCTTTCATTGGTTGAGGGAGCATCCAGGGTGGGGCCGCAGCCACCGTGACAAGACAGACCATTCTTGAGTATCCATATTGTAGGCCTAATGAGGCGGTCCTTTATAGATATTAAAAACTCTCAAACGAGTTTCGTACATTGGATGCAGCCATATTACGAGACCCAAGTTATAGTAGATGGTACGTTCGTGTGAGGTTCTAGATACCTGCACTGGGTGGTGTATTGTAGGTAATATGGATTTACTCCGTGTTGAGATGCGATTCAACCGAGGAGTTCAAATACAATAATATGTGTGCTTATGTGGCATATTGACTATAGTTATTTGCGATTACGTGGCGTAACGATATATATTTACGTATGCCATTCATCGTAGGATGGATGTTGCATACGCTTATGTGGCATGATGGTGGAGACGGTACGAGGAGGGTACTGTGGAAAGTACCTTGAGAGCTGTTAATCTAAGTGGCATGATGGTGGAGACGGTACGAGGAGGGTACTGTGCATACTATATTAGGTTAGTCTACTGGGGAGTAGATGGATACGACGTAAGTATAGAGTCTTGAGAGCTGTTAATCTAAGTAACCTAATAATTAAGAAAATATGACTGAATAGTATATGTAGGTTATTTCAGAATGTATAACTTGTCCATTCACCAAAACTTCATATTCTAACCCCCTCCTCATAACATATTGCAGGTTAGGTTTGTAGCAGAGATTTAATAGCCTTCGGACACTTATTTAACAGTGTTATTATTTCAGTAAGGCTATATTTGATTATTATTTTTATCCACTCCACTGTGAGATGCTTTATAGAGCTCTGATATATTTATTATCTTTGTTTTTCTACAGGATACCGGACAAGCCAGCTCAAGCATCGATAGATTGGGATTTTGGGAAAAAATTCAGTCCGTCGAAATTTGGGTTATTACAATAACTATTTGATTCTATTAACTCTTATATAAGTACGTATATATATATATATAAGTTTATTATATTGATTTCGTTAAATAGAGTCATAATGTTTATTCCAGTTCAACTTAAATTGTAACCATCTGACATTCATTACCTATTCATCCACTTCTCCAAAACATTCATCGCTACAATATTAATTCCCTTATTTGCAACCTTTTAATTATGGCAATCAACTTCACATTTACTATTATCAATATAACAGTCACGAATATCCATTTCCATTTAATATAGGAAATATTACCATATGTACCCATCAAAAATGGAAACCATTCAAATTCAAACACACAACATATATTTATTTAATAATAATATTAATAGCGTTGCTTATGTAATTTTGGATGGATAAGGTTATAATGATTATATATATGTGTGTGTGTATATATATTAGGCGTGATATTTACGTTATTACTAATTAGGTTTTATTATTATTATTATTATTTTATACACTTGTCCAAACTAACGACTAGACCAACTCTTTTTGTGTTTAATCTTGTTTGAGATTCAAAATCACAGAAAATGTTTTTACTTTAATTCTTGAAAATTCTACCCAAGTAATTTGAAAGAGGGAATATTCGCATATTTTAAATCACAAGGTGATAAGTAATATATTCCTTATAGATTTCAAAGAATTCCTTTTTATTTAAAAAGAGTCAAAACGAAAAATTTGCAATAATCAAGTAAAAATCCCAAAAAGTACCAAACACAAACGGGTTTATAAATCTAAAGCAATAAACAACACAAATATTATAATCTACACCCAAATCTTATGAATCTGGAATAATAACATAAAAAAATAGAGGTATTTAGGGACTGACTTCCAAATTTAGGGTGTTTACAATAACCACAAACTATTTAATGGAATTGTAGGAAAGATAAGAATACTAGAACTAGAAGGCCTACAAATCCATATTAGATTTTCACATATGCAATTTCATATTAGGCATAAAAAAGGTAAATCTGATATTTTTATGCATATAAATTTAGATTTGACACAAACGAAATATATATGATTTCTTAACAATAAATATATTTCTCTCTCACCTGAAACTATTCCAAATCTCACCTGAAAGCTATTCCAAATCTAACTCTGAAAAAAGAATTTAGGCCTATAATTCCAAGTATTACGAATCTACAATTTGTATAAAAAGGGGATAAATACACACAATAGGATTTGTAGATGTGAAAGAAGAATTGGAATAGGAGAAGGAAAACTATTAATAAAGATTATCTATTCGCAGAACCAACCCTTTTGCACAAATCTAGATTCGACCTCCAATCCTTATAAATCTGAATTAAATGTGTTTATATTTTAGAATTTTAGAAGAAATTGGAGAATTGGAAATGGCTAAGCTTCGCTGTTGCCTACAAAAAATGTGAGTAAAAGAGTAGGCGTCTAGCTTTTTATTTGTAGGCGTAGAAATGACCCTGAACCATAAGATTTAATTGTAGAAAAAAATCATATGTCCATTATATAACTTATATATTAAAATCCTAGCTGCCACAAGAAAGCACCGACTTGGGGATCGACCCTAGGTCGGCCATACGGTTGACCCTTGGGTCGACCGCGCTGTTCGTACTGCTTTAGTGGAGACAAGTAATAAATGGAAAGATATATTTAATATATCATGTTTATTTATTTTCCTTCCGTTTTCATAATTTGTTTGTATCTTTTTCATACGGACTCCGTACACGAAGTTCCAAACATGAAAGTCAACCATAGTTTCGTTACGAATGCAATGGTACAAGTTCTATGATCAAATTTCATTATTTGTAAAAATTCCGTTTTTAAAATTTAACTAATTTAACTATCTTCAAATTTCTGGGTGTTACAAGAAATTTCTTACCATTCAGAGACAAACTGAAGGTTGCTGAAGGAAGAAGCAGCAAAGGTGCAAGCCAACTTGACTTATTCAAGAAAGTAGGGCACAAAATTCTCAGATCTGGCTAACAATCATCTCAGGGAAGAAGAACCTTCTCAAATCTGATCCACCAGTCTCTAAAGCATCGACTTATGCTTAGATTTGATGGATCTGGCTCCTGAATGCAGAGAAGATTGGGTACCGCAAGCTTCTTAGCCAAGATCGAGCATGATTTATCTTTTCTTTTCTCGCCTCCATACCCCTAATTTGGATTTTGTACTAGCACGGTGAGTATTAAAGAAATGAGCCTAATTGGATATAGGATTGTATTACTATATTTGGAAAATATGGCACCGAGCAGACTGTCTTGGGACAAGCCCTTTTACAACTTGTATAAGCTACACCAATCCAAATCCAACAAGATTTTGTATATGTTCAATATATATATATATATATATATATATTACCATCTGTCCAAAATTTGAGTTTGTTCCAATATTCGTAACATTATCAAAATTTTAGCTCAATTACTCGTCGTTTAGACATTTATTCGAGCTGTTAAATTTAAAAATCAAATATTTTATTCTACAAATGTCATAATGAGCTCAAATTTTGGATAGATGATAATATTTAGGTTGATTGAACATCATAAAATCTTGTTGGATTTGGATTAGTGTAGCTCACGGTAGGGTAGAGCTGCTAAAGGGGTGCAACAAAACAGGGGTGTCTCAGAACGCACATATATGTACATATATATACTTTTGTGTGTGGGTGTGCATACATATAAAGAAATGTTCCGCAACACCTCTAATGCTACACTTAAAAATCGCCTGAATTCCAACCACTCATTCTAATTTCATTCTCTCTCTTTCCACCACACTATGATTTTTAATCAATCAGAGAGAGAAAGAATAAATATTAAAACTGGAATGAGTGGTTAGAATTCAGATGGACTTTCACGTGTATCTTAAGAGATTAGCGATATATATATATATATATATATTTGTGTGTGTGTTACTACCAAATTTTGACACTGAATCTAAGTAAAGGAGCAGGGGTATCGGAGCACAACAAGCAACAAGTGTCGGTCTCAAAAGAACGAAATCGGAACCAAATCACCAAAAGGCCCTATGACGTAAGCAAGAGGTGGTACAATTGAGTTTGCATTCTATCGGCGTCGTCACAAGTAGTACAAACTCAGTGCCGACACAAGGAAGACAATAGCAGGGTAATTCCGGAAGCTACATGTGAAAAATGAATGATTAAGAGTGCTTACAAAACCACAACCGAAAGGCATCAACTTGGTGTTAATTCCGATAGTCGTTAGCCCAGCTTCAATTCCAAGAGCACACTACCTGAAATCAAACTACTGAGGTAGCTGATACTAGAGGAAGACAATGGGAAATAACCGAAACCGAATGATCTGACACTAGAATATGAAGCCAAACCAAGATGAATCAAAAGGGGTAACATGCTTAGTATCGATACTGATACCAAGAGGCACTTAAAAGCTAGTAAAATAAGGTTTGCTATCGAGGCTATCCACACCAATCTACTTGGTATTGATACACAATTGAAAGAAGAACTTGATTCACGAGTCCCCATGGATCGAAAGCCATGCTTCGAAAGCCAGGGAGACCCGATAAAAAGGCTTAGAGGAGCCGACATCGATGGTCGAAGTCCAAAAATAAATTTCATAGGATGGTAAAGCAAGTCAGGGCTGGTAAAAGGAAAGGTCATCCACAATAACATGCTTAGTGCTGATACCGAAATCAAAAGTCATGAAGGCAATAAAAAGTCCAAAATAGATATTGGAACTAGGACTTATCACCGAGACCGAAAGTCGATAGCAATGTCCAGAACATGAGATGCCGAAACTCAATAACCGGCACCGAGAGCTAAAAAACGGCCGACACTAGGCTTTTTCCTCATTTTCGAAGCCGGAAGCGCTCCAAATGGGATTCTACTGAATCGATATCGAAAGGGGGACTAATTTGTCTATAAATAAAACCCTAAGGGTCTCACTTTGAGGGGACTCTCCCAATTCTTATAACCATTTTTCTTAGAGAGTAAACCCTAGTTTCTAAATCAATTTAGGGATTTTACTAAGAAACTTCTATGTACTTAACAGAGTAACCAGTAAAGAGAGAATCAGTACTTGAGATTAATTTCATAAACACCTCTAATGTCTATACTAATGATTTCTTCAATGCTTCTCTATAGAAGTGCTTTTTACATAAACAAAACTACCCAAAATATACCCTTCTACAAGTTGTTTTGCTTTCTAACTTGCATTGTGCTTAGGGATCCCTTGTCCCAAGGTAACTGTCAGTTTTTGAGTCTCATAAGTGTGATACTCACCCCTTGAGGGAGGAGTAATTAATCTTTGGGCTCAAAACCTTGATATCTAGAAAATGGTGAACCGACTCAATCTTGCAGGAGCTAAATAACTTTAACGACCGGAAAACTCCGGGCGGCCTAGACCGAACAAGAATATAGATTGTTTGATAACACAGCATGTCAAAACACAAGACAAGAGAATTTTTCATTACTATTACAATAATTTACATCATAGTACAAGAATATTAGAGTGCGGAAAAATATACGTAGTGGAAATACAAATTTTAGAGAATAAATAAATTACATAGTAGTGGATAAACATCAACTAACACAGCAAAAAGCAATACGCGGGTACAAAGCTTTCCAGAGTATAGCTCCAGCCGTAATCCAGTATCTGGTGAAAAAAGAAAAGATCTGCAAAACTAAAACTACTAGCTGTTCGTGTGGAAAATATGGGCACCCATAGTTTAAGTGAAAACAATAAACTCCAGGCCAGTCATGGGACTGGTATGAGAGCTAAAGCAGTTATTAAAACTTCACTTTAAAAATAGGGTAAGTCACGGGACCACGCCTTATGACATGGAATGGGTTTACTCCACATGAAAATTTTAAAATAAAACAAACAAAACAATGCTTTTTGAAAAATGAATCTAATATAAAACTTAGTTCCCATCACACATTGCAACGCAAGATGGTGGATAGAGTTTTATCTTATAATAGTCAAACATGCTTGATACGCCTTAAAAACAAATACTTTGATATTATTATAAGTGCATAGTGTATAAAATAACTTCAAATATAAATGTATCAATCATAGACGACATAGTACCCCATCCTACTATGTCACCATATAGGTTTACAATTAAAATCGTGATCACGTATTGGAATTTGAATTTCCATCTATGAGCTGAGGTAAGGGATCTCTCCTCACCGATTCGTACTATCTCAAACAAGATGTCTAGGATCACACCTATGGGAAACCCTTAGATCTTACAGGGCCAATCCACTTTTACGTTTGTGGATTAGTTATTCCTGAACAATATGTTTCTCGGTCCTATCGGACCAACTTTCTGGTCAGTACGTCGACCACATTGGGCTTTTTCAACCCTATCCGAGGTGCCTCACTATCCATAAGCCACTTAAGTAATATACCTAGGCTCTATGGCATGGAACTACTTCTAGCTAGAAATAAAAGCATGTCCTCCCTGTTGTCCCTTTCCTTTTTTGACTCATACCAGATTTGAAGCTCACGAATTAATGTTGTACACAAAGTCATGCTACATTAAAGTCGTGCTTTGATCATCATCCAAAATTCTCTCCTTTTTAACAAAAGCTTTGATCTTGGCATCCCAGCATGTCACATTGTCAATCCATACCATTGATGTCTACAATATATAACCTCTAAGCTCATACGTCTTAGAGAAGGGTGTTACACTAAGAGAATAAATTCTCCGCCACTAAATATATATATATATATATATATATTTAGCAGAGATCAACGAATATAGCACAAAATACAATGTCAGACATACAATCCATTTGCATGTCCGTTCTGGGTCTGAACGAAATCGTAGGCACCTTATTCCTCGTCCCATATGGCCAATATAGGAGAGAGGCCCTCACATATCCAGTTGATCTCCAAGTACGTCTAGATGACTACCACTTATTACCTCATCTGGGGTGCGCACCCCAAATTGAGACATCGACAGTCATCCCAACGATGTGAAGATCTCCGGTCTTTGACCTCCTCTTTATATCTTCGAGTTTTAATCGTCATATCAGTTACTCAGAATTGGTTGAACTCGATCTTTCCAAATAAATCTTGCATCTTTAACATAGTGTGATATATAAAGTTTACACACATTTCATTCCAATCCAAAATATTCTTTTATTCAAATATTCTTTACTCTGGGAAAAGTTACCATTAATCTTATCAAAGATTTACTTCATTTAAACCTCTTGTTTAAATCTTCTCCTGGAAACTATTGTAAAATATTATATTAATATCTTTTGCAAATTTAAACCAAATTGAGGTTTATTCGTCTTATTGGGATTAACGAGTCTTACCGAAGTAATTGTTTATATCATTATCCCAATCCCAACCTATTCATCCCATGGAGGAAAACTGTGATACTCAATATCAAACACCCATCGTGTTATCGGTAAATTTAATTACCATTTCACGTTCTAATCTAATTGAAGATTCATTAACGCATGGAGTAAAATCAATGGTACCCCATCTCGAACACTTCTCGTGTTTTTTAAATTTAATTACCATTTAACTTTCAATCTAATTAAAATTCAATAAAACTCCAACTTAGTTTTAATCTCGAAAATCATTACTTAATGATTACTCAACTTCAAGAAATTAATCATGTCTTTAACAGGATTAAAGAAGAAATGACATTTAAAACACTACACACGATAAACCCAAAGTCAACTTCCATTATTATTGAATCTCCACGGAAATCTAAACAATTTATAATTGATACAATTCTGTATCAGAGTAATAATATAAGTGGAATAGCGGCAAAGCCTTTTAAATTCCATAAATAGTAAAGGCCTTTCTTTACAAAAGCTCATTTTGATTATTATTAATGCGAATTCCATTCAATTCCAATTTTATTAATCAAACTGTAAAACTTTACTTTGGAAAAAATTCCATTAAATCTTAAATAAAAGATTTATAAATTCCAAATCATAACTTCACTGTTAATTGGGTTTAAGAACTAATGTTATTTGAAACATCATTCACAATGAACTCAAAATTAACTTCCATTTAATTCTAATTATGTTTATTAATTGGAAAACTTCATTAATATTAATTAAAAGACTAATAACTTCATTTTCAACTGGGTTTAAGAACGGTATTATTAAACACACTACTCACGACAAACCCAAATTTAAATTTGACATTAAACATAAGGCTTTGAATAAAAATCATATCGACTTGTATTCAACATCAAATTCTGAAACCAACAAATATCGTATTGGAATAACGATATTTATATCTTCCAAATTACTCAACGATATCCGTATAATCACGCAATCCAATAATGAAACATCCGAAGATTATTTCTATCCAAATCCTTTCCAATTTATATGTTGGAAAACTGTGGTTATATTAAAACCACTTTTTAAACCTGTTTCATTATATTAGAACATTGGATTTTCCTTCTAGTTGTAAAACAACACTTTCAAATAAAAATAACATTTATCTTTCAAACCTTGGAATATTTGATCCAAACTCTTCCCAAATCATTTATTATGATTTATCATAATTTATTCATATTTTTAATAATTTTATTATGGCCCTTAGTCGGTTTCCAATATCGGCCACCGAACTGCATCCATAACGACCTTTCCTAAATTTGATTTTGACATATTTAAAAATCCAACTGTTAGAATTTAAATCCCTTATTTTCGTATGAAAGGTATTTTCGATATGAACCAAATGGTTTCGGTTTTAGGAGAATCCGAAGGTCGGATCTCCCGTTATGTCCATTCGAGGTTACAAGTTGAACTTCCCAAATTGTTGTTGTGCGACACGTCCTGTTCAAACCCGAATTTGATTTATAAATTTAAAAATAAGTCAATATACTTCCAAACCAACTTTATAAATTATATAAAGTATATATATTCATTTTTGAAAACTCATTTCATTGGTTTATCTTCAAAATCCTATCCACGCGTCCATCCAAAATCGGACATCGAAATCAAACTTTGACTTTTCACTGAATATTATATTATAAAAATGTTTATTTTTATTTCGAATTGGACTGAAATTCAATCAAACATCATATAATTTCACTAGCATGAATTCTGTACACCCAACAATAGTTGTAAACAACTATCAAACACCTAAATAACTTCCAGTGTGCACCTATTTTCATATAAGCTTCAATCAAATAATTGACGCTTATTTCATTCTGTCAATCAACCGATCAACATACAAACTACATACAAGGGAGATGTGGAAGCTAAATATCATCCAGAGACCCATGTGGGGTTTTAAAGCAACAAACAATCAATTTAAATCAAAACTATTAATTCATGAATTAAATCATAACTAGTTCAATGAAAATTATTTTTTCAATCTAACCAATTTCACTTAAACAAGTGATGGTAAATTCACCATTTGATTCATAAATGGATATTTAATCCAATTTCAACTACCATAAATATTTTAATATTATTTTAACATGTTAATTAACTCAACAACGCATCCAAATCATAATATAATCAATCATCCATTCATCCATATGGTTTTCAAAAAATTTGTGATGTGGGCTACCATATACCATATAACAAATTTGTGATAATTAATCCTACAATAACAAACACAGCCAATACATATTCAGTAATGATTATAATAAATGTAAAACTCAGTTTGAGTGAGAAGCTCTCATATTGGTCGTTTTCGCTAAATAACGGCAAACGATCAATTGACCTAATCGGATGTTTTCTTCTGTCAAAAAATGAGATGAGCTCTAAAATTAGTTTCACTGCGAAGCTCTCGTCGGTACGGTTACAATGGATCCTGTTTTGCTGAATTCTGAGTTCATATGAAAAAGTTATATATTTTACAAGATTGTGTGCATATATATGTCGTTAACTATACATATAATAATTAATTAACCTCCTAACCTCTCTCATTACTTTCTCTAATCCTCCTTATTCGAATATGCAGCAGGCATAGTAGCCCACTCCTCCCATTCACGCACCATTCCTCCATCCTTCCTCCTTCATTTCTCAATGCTTTTACAAACGGTTTTCACCAACATTCATCTCTTCTTCTCCTCTCCTCTCCATATACTTCAACAACAACTCGAGCTCTCCATTCTTGCTCGCGTTGAACAATGCAACACGTTGCCTTATAGTAGCCCTGGCAAAAATTGTTGCCAAATCCACCTAGATTTTCACACAAAATGCTAAAAGCTTCAACAAATCCAAATATGAACTTGTTTTCATGAATCAATGTTTCTAATTCATGAAATCGACAACCGTAGGCCAAAGAGGCTCATGCTTTTCTCTTTTTGGAGGCAACATATGTATTGAAGAGATTTAGGGTTAGTGTGGAGTGTTTAGGATTACTTATATGAAAGGAAAATATTTTATTTGATTATTATATTTGTTTTATTCAATTGCCGCTTATATCCATTGTTTAAAATTTTGTATGATCACATACGAAACCAATTTTCGATGAAAACTGATATGCAACTACTTTTTGATATTACGAACCCAGCGAAACTAGTTTCATCGAATTCCGGATCCGCTTGCACAAACAACTTTAAAGCCAAATTATTGACTTTTTTCATATTAAAATCGCGTATGGTCACATACGGACTCCAAAAATCACGAAATTTGGAATTCTACCATTATTCGACACTACGGATTCAATAAAAAAGTTTCATTGAATTTTGAGGTCATCTTTATAATGTTCCTTGGTAAATTGTTCGTCATTATTACATCAAACATTTTATCATGCTCGGACACATACTAAATTCGTTTGGCGCGAAATTTGAAATCTAACAATAATTCAATATTTCGAATCAAACAAATTTGGTTTCATCGAAAACAGAGGTCGTTTGCAAACTGTCCATTTTAAAGTGTTATGTACTATCGATAGAATATTAATAAATTCAAAAACAGTTTAAATAAATAATAATAAAAAATTAATATTACCATATATATCCTAATAAAATATCATACAGTTGTAAAATAAACATACTTTTTTGTTCATAACTCGATATTACAATTTTCTAGTCAAACGGTATTTAGTTTACATAAAAACCCTTTTATTTAAATAAATAAATCATTATAATTTATAAACAATTTCATAGCGACTAATTTTAATTTTAATTTGGACATAACTTGCTATCCATAACATGGAAACTTAATTTTTCACATTCATTAAAAAATAATAATTAATTTGATCATACGTTTCTTGTTTTACTGAAATCCGGCTTATTTTGAATTATGTACGGTCATTTAAAGTTAAAAACGTATTATTATGAAGTACCGCGATAGTACGAGTTCTTTTTTATTAACTTTTATATTTATACGTTCTAATTTCATTTTAAACAAAAATTCTAAGTCGTTTATTATCAAAACAAATCATTTAAAATACTTAATTTCCATTTAAATCAATTAAAATTAAATTTTACATTGGTTCCAAAAATTCAGGATTGTTACAATCTCCCCCACTTAAACTTTTCGTCTCGGAAAAGGGCAGCAGAATAGAAGGTCATTTACTTAACCAACACATCCTTCATTCTATCTTTAGTTCTTTAACCTTTTAAGTTTCTAAGAACTTTATAATTTCTCGAAATTTGACTAACGCCTTAAATTTTCGAAAATTTTCGCTATAACCTCCTTTGTATGGGTTGATCTGTACAAATATAAATGGCCTCTACAGGCTCTCATAAATCAGTATATTAACATACAAACCAAGCAACAACTGTTACTTACCTACACCCAAGGGAGATGTGTAAAAATTTATCATCCCCTGACCCAATGATGAGGATTATCTCACGATCCATATGACTTATCTGTACATGGGAGATGTGTATATTTCGGTCATCTCAAGACCCATGTGGGGTTTGTTGTTAAATCCCGTGACTTATCATTATATGTTTATTGAGTCCATAATCTAGTCCATAATTCATTCCTTAATTTAGTCCTCGCCATATAAGCATCAAACACTTAAATTCTCATATGGTCATTCAATCCTCGTCATATAAGCATTAAACCATTACATGCTTATACGGATATGTTATGCTATGCAGTCCACAATGTATGCGGTGTAGTCCCCAATTATTGTTCACTATCTAATGGTGTATGTTTAGTTTCACACAAGCAACCATCATAGCGCATCCAATTCACACATAACAACAGTAATACTTAAATTGCGCAACCAATATGATAAATATGTACCTTTTTTGTTGACCATAAAATTTTATTCCTCTTCTTAACCTTCATACAACAACCTGTTCGATATATATTCATATCTAATCCAAACAAATTTTCAATTCAATTCAATATTATATTCATTTGGCTTTATTTACCTTTCATTCTTATATTGGTTTTATTATTTCAATATTTTTACCACCAATCAATTGGGTTGATTAACTTTCCAAACATATAACTTTTATATATTCAGAAATATATTTCTAAATCAGATTGTATAATAATCACAAATATGTTACTTATAAATGTGTTACTCTCGACTCATTCTAGGGCTTTACTAACTCTATCTCTAATGAGTTTCTCGTTCTAGGATACTATTGATCCTATCTCTAAAGAATATTCTTTAATAGAATGTTACTAATTTTATCTCTGATGAGTTCTTTTGTTTGGTTCTAATGTGTCTTATTCCCAAGCTCTATAAACCAAAGCTCTGATTCCAACTTTAACGAACCGAAATCCCCAGCCGGCCTAGACCCAACAAGAATACGGGTTGTTTGAGAATACGACGCATCAGAACAAAAAACAAGAGAATTTTTCATTACTATTACAACAATTTACATCAAAGTACAAGAATATCAAAGTGCGGAAAAGAATATACATAGCGGAAATACAAATATCAGATAATAAATAAATTACATTGCAGTGGAAAAACATCAACTAACACAGCTGATAGCAATACATGGATACAAAGCTTTTCAGAGTATACCTCCAGCCGTAATCCAGGATCCTATGAAAAAGAAAAGATCTGCAAAACTAAAACTACTAGCTGCTCATGCGGAAAACATGGGCATCCAGAGTTTAGGTGAAAACAATAAACTCCAGGCCAGTCATGAGACTGATATGAGGGCTAAATCAATGAATAAACTTGACTTTAAAAATAGGGTAAATCATGGGACCATGCTGTATAACACGGAATGGGTTTTGTAACAACCCGAAAAATCAAAACCAATTTAAATTTTTTATTTTGGTTATTTTAATGAATTTTGAATAGTTAAAAATAATTTATTTTAAATAAAGACGATTAAAATTTATTTAAATCGAAGTTTGAATGAATATATTTATTTTAACTTCAAAAGGAGTTAGAAATAGCACAGTAGTTTGAAAATTTGAATTTAAACTTTATCTGAATGTAAATGATTCAAAATAAATTGGATTTCAGTAAAACCAAAAATATTTAAATCTGTTTAAAAATAACTTTCCAATGAATCTGAAAAATTGAAATTTCATAGCGGGAATAAAAAGTTATGGCCAGTTAAATATTCAGAATAGTCGTTATGGAATTTAAAATAATATATAGCCCGTATAATAGTCATTTTGCAAACCACCTCTGTTTTCAACAAAACCTCTACGGCTGGATCCGGAACGTCAAATTATTGCAGGATTCCAATTTTCATAATTTTTGGAATTAATATGTGAGCGTGGAAAAAGAAAACGTGTTTTGACAATTTCAATCAAATTGGATCGACCAAAAAATGGCCAATTTTCAAATGGTCTCCAAATCCGACGAAAATAATTTTTTTAGGACCGTATCGTCAAAACATAGCTAGATTTATTTTTCGGGAATTTTTGAAGTCAGTATGTAGCCTCGGTAAATTAAAATGTACGATCAAATTAAATAATTAAATGATTTATATTTTAATTTAAAGAGAAACCAATCGAAACAATTGAACTGGCTTATGGGACATATCCCATTGTGTCCAGAATGGGGGTATTTAGCTGTGGACGACACTCGCTGGGTTTGATTTGGAGTTCAGAACGATACAGGAGTTATATTGAAATCAAATGGAAATAAATAAATAAAATAGAAATACGTATAAGTACCCCGTATTCCGTATAAACCCTATTTTCATCATATACGCCGCCCCCCAAATTCAACGACGAAAACTGTTCAAACGTTCCCCCTCAAATAACTTCTGATCCTCTCAGTGAAATCGATCGCTTCTTTGGAGGATTTTGAAGTGCTTTCCTCAAGCTTCGATTTCATACCGGTTATGTAATTTTTCATTGTGTATATTGTCGGAATCACCTCCCCGAAATTGCGCCCTTGGAACTGCCGCCATGACCACTTGGAGCCACCAAACTACGCCGCTTCCTAGCATTGGCGCGCCTCTCGGAGCCCTCAGGCGTGGTAGCATTGGATTGTCGTCTCGTGCCCTGATTTGTGCGTAAGAAGGAACCCTAGTTTGGAAGGGTTTTAAAAAACGACAGCTGAGGATTTTTGAAGAAGAAGGGGTATTTTTTAATCTATTTAATTAACTAATTTAAATTATCATCAACACATTAAAAACAATATCTTGTTCATACAGAATCAGAATTTGATGAAACTGAAAGCGTTGGGACTCAAGATCTACATTTCAGAACAGACCAGAGTAGAAATGGAGCTTTCTACAATTTTAGAAGAAATAAAAAGCGATGTGAGATTTCTGAATCCGAAAATAATTAAATAAAATTATTTTAGATTGCAGACGGAGTTTAGAAACTCCCTACACCGTCGTCCACAGACCGTGGACGACTTGATTGTTTTGTGGTGTGAAATTGGTTGATTTTTGGTGACTGATTGTGGTTGAAAAAGAAATTGGCTGATATTGTGAAAATGAATTGTATAGAGAAAAAGTTTGTATTAGGAAAATTAAACCCTTGTATCGCCGCGAGGCCTAAGTTAGCGCGAGGAGTCGTACTAGGGATGGTGCCAGTTTTAATTACCCGGCCGTTATGATACCGATATTTTCTGAAATACTCCTGTGTTATAAAATATTCATGTTGTGATATAAAATTGTTTTGAACAATAAAAATTAGATTTTTATTGAATATCTAAATTAACAAAGATCATTATTTGAATATGAAAATTGTTTAACAATAAAAATACATTTTTATTTTAATTATATAAAATAATCATTATATGTTAACATAAAAATTCACATTTTTATTGTAAGTTAAAAATGGTCATTGTTTGTAATAAATAAAAATGTTTTACATTGAAATTTACATTTTAACGTAAATGAATCTTTAAAAATAGCCGTTGTGTAATGAAAATGTTTTACATTGAATTTTACATTTTAAATGTAAATGAAACATTAAAAATAAGCATTGTAAAATAAAAATGTTTTACATTGGAATTTACATTTTTAATGTAAATGAAACATTAAAAAATAAGCATTATTAAATAAAAATGTTTTACATTGGAATTTACATTTTTAATGTGAATGAAACATTAAAAATAAGCATTGTTAAAAAAATGTTTTACGTTGAATTTTACATTTTTAGTGTAAATGAAACATTAAAAATAAGCATTGTTAAATAAAAATGTTTTACATTAGAATTTACATTTTTAATGTAAATGAAACATTAAAAATAAGCATTGTTGTATAAAAATGTGTTTACTTTGAAATTTACATTTTTAATGTAAATGAAACATTAAAAATGACCATTAATATATAAAAATGTGTTTACTTTGAAATTTACATTTTTAATATAAATGAAACATTAAAAATGACCATTGATATAGATAAATGTGTTTACTTTGAAATTTACATTTTTGATATAAATGAAACATTAAAAATGACCATTGATATATAAAAATGTTTTTACTTTGAAATTTACATTTTTAATGTAAATGAAACATTAAAAATGACCATTGATATATAAAAATGTGTTTACTTTAAAATTTACATTTTTAATGTAAATGAAACATTAAAAATGACCATTGATATATAAATATGTGTTTACTTTGAAATTTACATTTTTAATGTAAATGAAACATCAAATATAACCATTGATATATAAAAATGAGTTTACTTTGAAATTTACATTTTTAATGTAAATAGAACATTAAAAATAAGCATTGTTATATAAAAATGTGTTTACTTTGAAATTTACATTTTTAATGTAAATGAAACATTAAAAATTAGCAATGTTATATAAAAATGTGTTTACTTTGAAATTTACATTTTTAATGTAAATGAAACATTAAAATAACCATTGATATATAAAAATGAGTTTACTTTGACATTTACATTTTTAATGTAAATGAAACATTAAAAATAAGCGTTGATATATAAAGATGTGTTTACATTGAATTCTTTTTATGTAGATGAACCATTAAAAAGAATCATTGTTAAATAAAGTTGTTTTTACATTGAAATTTATATTTTCAATGTAAATGAATCATTAGAAAAGGTGCATTGTTAAAAATGTGTTGACATTTAAAATTAAGTTTTTAATGTAATAAAGGATTCATTAAAAGGATCAAGCTTTGTTAAAACAGTGTTATCATAAAGAATTACATTTTTATGTAAAAAGAATTTGCATAAATGATCATCGTTGAAAGAAAATATGTTAACATTAAAAAGTACATTCTTAATGTAAAGTTGAAACATATAAAAAGATTGGATCATTAAAAAGATTCTTGTTTGATAAAAATATTTTCAACACTAAAAAGTACATTTTAATGTAGGGATGATCAACTAAAATATTCATTGTTGATAAAAATGATTAAACATTAAAAATTACATTTTTAATGAAAATATGATTCATTTGAAATAAATCATTGTTTGATAAAAATGATTAACATAGAGAAATACATTTTTAAATGTAAGTATGATCATTCAAATATTCCTTGTTATCATTAAATAATGCCAACTATATGTTAGGAATAAATGGTGTTGAAATCGTCGAACGAATTAATATATATATATATAATTAAAATAAAATGAATCATGCTGCGACTGTTCGCGATTTGAAATCGTAACTACAAAAGATTATACCAAGAGATCCGACCGTCCGGTTTTCCTAGAACTAGAACCGTTGGGTTCGCTTTGGAAAGATCTTTCCAAAGATATAAAATTTGCTAAGATCCAACGGTTAGATTTTGAGAAATGGGTAAATCAAATTTTGATTAAAAAAACAGTGCCAGGGCCGTTGGATCTTAGCAAATTTTATATCTTTATTTCTCAAAATCTAACTGTTGAATCTATACTGAGGCAAAGGCTAGATTTTGAGAAATAAATTTTGCTAAGATTCAACAGTTAGATTTATCGCTATTTTTATTTACATAATGTGGAAATGTGCTCCTAGGTGCAATTGCGACTATATACTGAGGCACGGCCTAGAGTGTCTCGAATTCGGTAAGGACGATCCCTTGCCTTGGTTCATGATGGAAATCCAACTTCCAATACGACCCCATGCGGTTTTGATTGTAAAACTAGTACGGCGACATAGTATGTGGTAGTTATGTCATCTATGATTGATACATTATGATTGAAATGTTTTTGAAACATATATACACTAATAATAATATCAAATCTGCCTTATCGTATCAAGCATTTTTGACCATTATAAGGTAAAAATCTATCCTCCGATTTGCGTTGCATTGTGTGATGAGACTTGAGTCTTATAATGGTTTCATTTTTCTAAAAAGTGTTGCGTTGTTTAACGATTTACTTTATTTATGCATTGGCAATCCGATGGAGTAAACCCGTTCCGCGTTAGCGGCGTGGTCCTATGATTAGCCTTATCATTAAATAGATTAAGAAAGATTTCTCATACCAGTCCCATGACTGACTCGTAGTTTGTTTCATTTTGCAAACTCGGGTGCCCTCTTTCCACACGGGCAGCCTTGTATTCAGGTTTAGCAGACTCATTCTAGATAGCTATGGAGCTGAAGATGGATCCTATCATTTCTATTGTGTTGTTTAGACTTCATTTAGTATATTATTTTTGATTTCGCTGCAGACATTTTATATTAAGCTGAAACTGTATTATGTTCTCAGTATGATCCTATTATGCTGTGTAACTCTGATGATATATTATATCCAGTGTAACTTGTGATACTTTATCTGTTGTAATTCTATTTTTCTGTTCTGCTATTATTGTTTATATGTTATATTCCAACGATTATCCTTACTTTCGTACTACGGGAGTTTAGGGTTATCACAGTTGGTATCAGAGCTTTGGTTAAACTTAGCTCGGAATATAACATATAAATAAACTTGACAGAAATAGAATCGGCAGTATTCTAAGGTGAATAACTCATTATTGATAGGGTCACTAATGTCATAGAATGAGTATAGCGGAATAAAATATACCCCCATAGGTTCATTTACATTAAAATATATGTCTCTATATTTTACAATATATTTTACTATTGGCCTGACTCTTTGTCTGCTATTTGCAGACATAGTAGAAAATGAGTGGCAGAAACAGAAGAAGAAATTCTATGATTCAGCAATCTATTGTGCCAATCATGCTCCCACAACCAGAATCAGATCTAGAAGCTCTAGTAATGAAGTATCAAAATCTGGGTGGAGTACAATTCTCGAGCAAAGAATCCGTTATTGAAACACAAGCATAGATGCGTTCTTCTGAGAGAAATTTCTAAGGCTTAAAGCTGAGAGATGATCAGAAAAGATTACTGGCATCTTGGGCACTCAAAGACGAAGCTCTAATCCGTGGGAAACTATTACTGAGGAAAATCCAGAAGGTAATATTACTGGGATAGATTTAAATAAATGTTCAAAGAAAGATTTATTCCTCCAGAAGAAACTGAGCAGCTATATGATGAGTTTTACAATTTGAAACAAAAAGATATGACCATCCAGGAATATTAGAATAAGTTTAATGAACTTTCTCTCTTTGCCCCAAAACTAATTCGAGATTCTGCAAGGAAGAATCTGAGATTTATCAAAGGACTTCAAAATAAATACGAAGGTAGAGTAACATGCTCATGTGAACCTTCCTTTTTCTGAGATGATACAAATGGCTTATCGCTATGAGTATCTTGATAAGCCACATGGTTGGGTGGATGAAGAGGAAGGCAGTTCTAGCAACAAAAGGAAGTTTGAAACTGATAGCCCTGAGGCAAGTACGCAGCCTGAGGTCAGTAAGAAGCCTAAAGCCAATAAGAAAAGGCCAAGATCTAAGAAAGAACCGTTAACGACTGCCACATGCTCTAACTGCAATAGGCAAGGACATTTGGCGATAAATTGCAGATCTCTAAAGAAACAAAGAAAGGAGGGATCTAAATCCAAGAGGAAGTATCAAGAGGATAGAAAATGTAATCTTTGCCATCGGGCTGGTCATGTAAAGCAAGATTGCCCGCTTTTAAAACGACCAAGGAAGATCAAATCAATAGCGCGACAGATGTTCCAACATCCTCGACTAGTCAGCAAAGGCCAGATGTTTTGGAGACATTCTCACTATCAATATTATTCCTGTTAAAGTATTGTTCGATATGGGCGCGTCATAAAGCATTATCTCAAGCAAAACGGTTAAGAAGTTGAAGTTAAAGCTAAAGAATCGATTAGAGTTCATAATCCGATAGGAGGTTCTCTTATTCTTGGTGTGTATTGTAGAGTGCCTATTTCCTTTTCTCGTTACCAGTTTTCTTTTAATTTGATTGTTATGGATTGTTCTGAATTTGATATCATTCTTGGGCTGGACTGGTTAACTAAATACGAGGTCGAAGTTAAATGTACTGAAAGAGGAGTTAGAATTAAAATGAAGCTTGCCAATGTTGATATACCCTGCTTAGGCTCAGATTCAGACAGAAAAGAATTTTGGGCTGCTCTAGAGGTTTCTCCCACTGTTATTGAAAATATTCATTTTGTTAAGAATTATAGGGATGTGTTCGAAGAAGTTGATAGCTTACCACCGCAAAGAGAAATTGACTTCAGGATTGATTTAGTTCCGAATGCAAGGCCAGTTGTGCATCCTATTCGAAGAATGACATGGAAAGAGAAATAAGAATTGGGTAATCAAACTAAATAGCTTTTGTGGAAAGGTCTGATCAGGCCTAGCTTTTTGAATTGGGGTGCTGCAGTAGTGTTTATTCCAAAGTCAGACGGTACTCTCAGATTATGTGATGATTACCGACACCTCAACAAGTAGACGCTTAAGAATAAATATCCATTGCCCTATATAGATCCTTAATTATGCATATCATTGACGATCAACTTGCATATTTAATTATACAGTAGATAAGATAGGTAGACCAGCACACAGAAAGTTCCATTCCATCTTCTCAAGTTTTATCCAATCCTGATTCACTTGTCTATTCATAACAAGTGTTATGAATATCCAAGAGTTTAAGGGAAACACAAAAAAATAAACTCCAGGCCAGTAAGGGGACTGGTATGAGTAAATAGTTTAAAACTGATTAAAGAAATAAAAATATCTCATAAGACCACACCGTAAATACGTAACAGATTTTTACCTTATGAGAATAAACCACTTTGTATACTTGAAATCAGATATTATCATAGTGTTTATAAGTTTTCACAAATAATTTAGAATCTAAAAGAATGCTTGCATCTCACATTCTTCTATATAGTATACAAATAAAAACCGCTTGGCGCTTATGGAAATTGGGTTTCCTCCTATGAAAAGGTATGGGACCACCTTCCGATGATGTATCTCTAGAGGAGAATACACCTGGGTTCAACAAGAACATCTTACAACCTGGCCCACACATGACCGACCACTCATTTCTCTTGAGTGTATCGAATGTATATCACCAACGGTTGGGCTCAAAATACCGTTTCCCGAAAAGGGACAACATCGAAATAGATTAAAGAAGTAAAAGGAATTTCTTTAGATAGGTGATTATACACCGTAATGGGAGCGACCCACATAGCCATGCTGCCTGCCCGATTTTTGTCATTTCCTGGGTGTGAAGCTTGAGGCTAGACTTACCTTTTTTATCATCACTGTTTAATTTCTTTGAATGCCACATCGTCAAATCCATCGGAAATCACTAATTGATTTCCGCTAAAATACTCTGGTTGTCAGGCTAAAGAAGTTTTCCTTCTGTGCCAGCAACTGGTACGTTTGAAGAAAACAACGTACGTGATCCCTTTGCAAATACTCTGTCAGACATTCGTCCATACAAGTTGTCCTGGGATTGGACAAACCGAAGGCACTATTCAAGAATAGCCCTTGTATATCGCCGTCTTCAATTTAAAAATATCTGACGCACGACGTATAATCAAATCAAAGTGAATTATTTATTTCGGCCTCATTGAAATGATTAGCGAACATTTTTCTTTGTAAATTATTAATTTAATATGATTATAATCTAATTACAGTCAAACTGCCCAGTATATGATCATCTGGCCTATATCTGGTATTTTTATCATGTCTTACAAATGGACAGTTTTAGTGTGTGCGTCGCACACGGTTTTTCTTTCCATTTTTGTCGTCACTTTAAAAATGAATACTTACCTTATTTTTCTTTAGAAAAATATTTCTCATTAGTATTCCTAAATCTGATTATTCATAAATGGATAAAATTTATGATCTATAATTTACTTTACAACTTATACACTTTGTATTTTTCTTGTCAAATTTCTCCTTGATTTCTTATACTCGATTTAGTTCTTCTTCTATATACCAATAAAAAATTCTATTTTTATTTATCAATCTAATTACGATTAAAATTTACAGTTCTTATTTTCTAAAGTACATGATCAGTTGTTGGTGCTAGACTTATAGTTTACACAGTCGATTTTAGCGTATGTATAGCATACAGTTCCCCTTTCATTTTGAAATTTAAATATTTTTATTAGAAAACCATTTCTAATCCTAATTATAAATTAAATTTTTAATTTAAATTTCAGCTTCTGTGCTTTAATTTCAATTCTTGACAAAACTTCCATTCGATTTTTAAACACCTGATTCACTTCCCTTTTCTTGACTTGCTAATTTAAATAAAAATTCAATTTTTATTTATTTGTTTATTTTTCCCTTTTATTTAATCTAATATTTAATTTAAAACTAGTTTAAATTTAAATTATATTCAAAAATCTTTGTTTTAAAGCTTAAATGGTAAAGTACCAGGCCTTGAAACCATGGTGTGCGCTCCTGAAAAACTGGTCAGCTCTCATGGTTCGCGAAGTACCACGTTTTCTGGCCAAAGTACCAGGTGATCAAAGTATCACCTCATAAAAACATGGTCGATCACCCTAAAACCATGGCATTTTCTTCCCCGTTCACACACACTTGCACGTGCACGTGCACACACCGTACGACCACCACCCACCTCATGCGATTGTCCCTATCGATAACCTTCGACCCGCTGACCACTTTCCCAAGCCTGGATCACTACTTTGACGACACTGGGTGTTTTTCACCGTTCATGCAAATGATCAGAAAACAGCTCATCCAAGAAAACCCATCACCGTGGCCACTCCCTTCCACCGGAGTTCGTTCCCTTTCACCTGCACCACCTTGACACCTCCCAGCATCGAACCCCCCTGGCACGCACCCCTATCCCATCGGCGACGAAGAGCAGTTCGTCGAGGAAGACACAGCACCCAAAACCCATCCTTAACCCTATTTCTTCTTCGTTCTCAAATACTACGCAATAAAAAAATATTTTTATATTTTTCCTACAACCTCCTATCCTCCACGATGCCCTCCCACTGACGGCACAGACTTCGATTGCCTTGCTCGCCGGAATTTGATCAAAGTACATTTTTTGATCATCTCAGGATATCTCTTGATTTAATGAATTAAAAATCATGATTTTTCCTTTAAAAATCCTTATTTTGATTCATCATTGCATTTATAAACTCAAAACAAGTTTTTACATCATTTGAAAATCCACTTTGATTTTTAGGAACAGAGGGTACTATTGTTGTTTTTCTGGTTTCATGTCTAGGTGTTTGTTTGAACTATTACACCTTCTTTCCTTACTTTGAATGGCCTGTATGTTATATAATGGTTCAAACTTAACAGGATGTCCTATTCAAACCCTTTTTAGTTCACTGACCAAAGAATCAATGGTTTGATTCTTTAGAACTGGATCAGAACAACAGGGTTTATGCTGGTAGGATAATATCCTTAAACTAATTCAACTAAATGTTTTAATTACTAACCACTAGACCTTTGATCAGGCAAGGATTACTATGCAAACAAGACATACAACATAACAAGATCATCGCTAAACCCAATTTCGACTTCACCGTTCAAACTAGCAAAATACAGGAGCTTTCAAACAGAATTTTAAAAGTAGTTTACTCACTTGACAAGCTTAAAACCCTTATCTTTCCTTCCTCTTACTGATCTTATTCAAGTGTTTGTATTGTGTAGAAAAATGTATGTGCTTATGTCCTTTATATAGTGGTAGAAAGCCATTAAAATATGATGCATAAAATCAGGTTTCTAGATTTTGTTTTGACACATGATTGACAATTCAAAAAAAAAACTTCTTCTCACCACATCAAAACAGCACCCCCCCCCCCATTCACATGGCTTAGATTAGCCATTATCCACCTTGAAAACCCCCTGCACATTACCTCCTTCCCTCCTATTGGTTTACCATACAACATCATCTTAAATACCAATGTACCATCCATGATCTTCACCAAATATTCCTTTGATTTAAACCAATTATGGTATCTATTCTTGTACCATATATATTCAGTTTTACCTTGGATTTCTAAACCATATCTGCACATGACAACATGATTCAACAACAAAAATATATATAAAATCATTACTTGCCTTCAATGGCAATACAAAATCCGAAAGTTTGGTACAATAAAATCCATGATATGTGATGAATGTGTGTGAGATGAATCCTAGAAAATCTATGTTTTTGAATTGGTCTAGTGTAGGTAAGATTCTACATATATATATATATATATATATACACACACAAGATTTTGTAATCTTTATGCATATGTTTTATGACAAAACAAACATGGTTTTGAAAATGCAAAAAGAAAAGGTCATTTTCAGAAATCTTATGAGAAAAGAGGAGGATTTGAAAACTGAAAATATTTGATACCAAAAATGATTTGGCATGTGAACATATCTCTCTAGATTCTCATTACTAGCTTCTTTCTATTGTAGGTTGCATCATTGAATTTTGCTCATGAAACATGCTTTGCAAAAGGAAATGGTATTTTCATGTTTTAGTGTATGTATATGTAATCTTGCACTTGCTTTGACAAAAAATGTTTTTGGCATGTTTTTATTTCAAGTGTTAAAAGTTTTTAATCTAAGAATTTGCAAAAACTAAATTCTAAAATCCTTTAAAAAAAGTGAACAAAACATATATAATAAATTGGCATTAAAACTTGCTATGTAAAAGTGTTATTATTCAAACATGTATAAAAATCAATTTAAACAAACGCTATTAAATGCATGCTATTATACCTGAATGTGTAAAGATTGGTTTTGGTAAATGTTGTGCTACATACATAAGTAAATGCTATTATACATCAGTTAACATGTTTTGGAATTTCAAAGTCTGGATTTTAGATCGTATTAGTAAATACGCACTTACGATCGATTCATATCTGTGTCAGTGATATGTGTAAATACCGGGTCATTACAAGAAGCATTTGGAAAAATTCTTGGAAATTCTAAGAAAGAATGTTTTAAAAGCATAATTCTCTGAATGCATATTCTGGCAAGAAGAAGTAAAGTTCTTCGGTCATGTAGTATCGAAGGAAGGAATTGCAGTGGATCCAAGCAAGATCACAACCATTCAAGATTGGAAGCAGCCTAGCACGCCTACAGAAGTTAGAAGTTTCCTAGGATTGGCTGGCTATTATCGAAAATTCGTTAAGGATTTTTCGAAACTATCTTGTCCATTAACGAAGCTTAAAAAGAAGCATACAAGGTTAAACACCTGAATGTGAGGCATCTTTCCAAGAGATGAAATTAAGGTTGACTACTGCTCCAGTGTTGACTATTATTGATTGCAATCAAGATTTGGTCGTCTATACAGATGTTTCTATTGAAGGTATTGGCGCGGTATTAATGCAGAGAGGCAAAGTAGTTGCTTATGCTAGCCGTCAGTTGAAGCCGCATGAGAAAAGATATCCTACTCACGATCTTGAGCTGTTAGCCATCGTGTTTGCTCTAAAAATATGGAGGCACTATCTTTTGGGTGAGAAGTTCGAATTATATACAGATCATAAGTCATTGAAGTATTTATTCACCCAAAGGGACTTGAATTTGAGACAGCAGCGTTGATTAGAATTTCTTGTGGCGTACGATCTTGATATTTTGTATACTCCAGGGAAAGCCAGTGTTGTGGCCGATGCACTCAATAGAAAGAATGCGATTATCGCTAATCTCATTATTACGCCTTCATTGGTTGAAAAAATCTCTGCTCTTCATATGGATGATGAATTTATTCAGAGAATTAGTAAAAGAGTTCGGGAAGGCGAACCCTCGATTTCCAAATTGATAACATGGAAGTTCTAAGGTTAAAAGGCCGAATTTGTGTCCCGAATATCCCTGTGCTCAGAAGAGAAGTGATGGATGAATGTCATAAATCCAAACTTAATATTTATCCAGGGGTGAGTAAAATGTATCATGATCTCAAACGCACGTTCTGATGGAAATCTATGAAAAGAGACATTTCCATTTATGTTAGCAAGTGTTCTACTTGCAACAAGTCAAAAGTGATCAACAGAAACCTGCCGGATTGTTACAACCATTAGAGGTTCCAAGTTGGAAGTGGGATCAAATTTCCATGGATTTCATTGATGGCTTTCCCCGAACCTGGAAAGGTAATGACGGTATTTGGGTGATTGTAGACCGTTTCACGAAGATTGCCCATTTTATTCCTGTCAGATCAACTAGAACAACTCAAAGTCTGGCACAAATTTATTTCAAAGAAATCGTTAGACTACATGGAGTTCCCAGTAGCATTGTCAGTGATCGTGATCCGATATTCGCTAGTAAATTCTGGGAAGCATTCCAAGAGGAGTTGGGGGCAAAGTTAAATCTGAGCACCGCATATCATCCTCAAACAGATGGCCAGACTGAAAGGGTGAACCATATACAAGAAGACTTGTTGCGGGCACGTATTCTTGATTTTGGCGGGTCGTGGGAAGATCACCTGCATCTGGTTGAGTTCTCTTATAATAACAGTTACCAAGCAAGCTTGCAAATGTCGCCATTCGAAGCATTGTATGGCAGGCCATGTAGATCTCCCGTATGTTGGGTAGAACCAAGAAATAGACTAGTATTGGGTCCCGACATGATTCGAGAAGCTTCGGACAAGGTCGATTTCATTAAGAAGCGACTGCTAACAGCTCAAAGCCAACAGAAGAGCTATGCAGATTCAAGAAGGGATTTAGAATTTTCTGTTGGTGATTATGTATACCTGAGGGTTTCCCCATTGAGAGGAGTTGTTCGTTTCGGGAAGACTAGGAAGTTGGCGCCGAGGTTCATTGGTCCATTTCCTATACTCGAAAGAATTGGAACTCTCCCTTACAGGGTTCATTTACCTGACTGGTTGCCAGGGGTACATGATGTATTCCACGTGTCTCAACTTCGAAAGCATGTACATGATCCAGACTTGATTGTAGAGGAAGCTGCACAGCAAGATTTGGAGATTACCCCGAGCTTAGCAGTAAGAAGGGAGCCGGTAAAGATTGTTGGCAATGAAACCCGAGTTTTGAAAAATAAGAGAATTCATCTAGTCAAAGTGCAGTGGAGCGGAGATCCTAGAGACTGTACATCGGAGACTGAGGATAGCATCAAACAGGCTTATCCCCAGTGCAGAGTGGATACCTCTTATTAGCTCTGGTGCAAGGTACATTTACAATATTTTACATTTTCCGATTTGTTTCCTACTTTACTGTTGTTTCCTTTTCGGGGACGAAAAGTTTTTAAGTGGGGGAGATTGTAACTACCCAGAAAATCAAAACCAATTCAAAATTTTTATTTTGGTTATTTTAATGAATTTTGAATAGTTAAAATAATTTATTTTATATAATAACGATTAAAAATTTATTTGAATCGAAGTTTGAATGAATATATTTATTTTAACTTTAAAAGGAGTTAGAAATAACACGATAGTTTGAAAATTTGAATTTGAACTTTGACTGAATGTACAGGATTCAAAATAAATTGGGTTTCAGTAAAACAAAAAATATTTAAATCTGTTTAAAAATATCTTTCCAACGAATCTGAAAAATTGTAATTTCATAGCGGGAATAAAAAGTTATGGCCAGTTAAATATTCAGAGTAGTCAATGTGGAATTTAATATAATATATAGCCCGTATAAGTAGCCATTTTGCAAACGACCTCCGTTTTCGACAAATCCGCTTTGGTTGGATCCAGAACGTCAAATTATTGCAGGATTCCAATTTTCATAATTTTTGGAATTAACATGTGAGCATGGCAAAAGAAAATGTGTTTTGACAATTTCAGTCAAATTGGACCTACCAGAAAATGACCATTTTTCAAACGGTCTCCAAATCCGACGAAATTAATTTTTTTAGGACCGTATTGTCAAAATATAGTTAGATTTATTTTTTGGGAATTTTTGAAGTTAGTATGTGGCCCCGGCAAATTAAAATGTACGATCAAATTGAATAATTAAATATTTTATATTCTAATTTAAAGAAAAACTTACCGAAACACTTGAATTGCTTATGGGACATATCCCATTGTGTCCGAAATGGGGGTATTTAGCTGCAGCCGACACTCGTTGGGTCCGATTTGGAGTTCAGAATGATACAGGAGTTATATTGAAATTAAATAGAATTAAATAAATAAATAAAATAGAAATACGTATAAATACCCTGTATTCCGTATAAACCCTATTTTCATCGTATATGCCCCCCCCCCCCCCAAATTCAACGATGAAAACTGTTCAAATGTTCCCCCTCAAATAACTTCCGATCCTCTCAATGAAATCGAGCGCTTCTTTAGAGGATTTTGAAATGCTCTCCTCGAGCTTCGATTTCATACCAGTTGTGCAATTTTTCATTATGTATATTGTCGAAATCACCTCCCCGAAGTTGCGCCCTTTAAACCCCCGTCGTGACCGCCTGGAGCCACCGAACTGCGCCGCTTCCCTGGCGTTGGCACGCCTCTCGGAGCCCTCCGGCGTAGTAGCATTGGATCGTCATCTCATGCCCTAATTTGCGCGTAGGAAGGAACCCTAGTTTGGATGGGTTTTGAAAAACGATGGCTGAGGATTTGTAAAGAAGAAGGGGTATTTTTTAATTTATTTATTTAATTAATTAATTAATTTAAATTATCAGCAACACACTAAAAACCATATCTTGTTCATACTGAATCAGAATTTGATGAAACTGAAAGCGTTGGGACTGAAGATCTACATTTCAGAACAGACCAGAGCAGAAACGGAGCTTTCTACAGTTTTAGAAGAAATAAAAAGCGATGTGATATTTCTGAATCCGAAAATAATTGAATAAAATTATTTTAGGTTGCAGACGGAGTTTAGAAACTCCCAACACCGTCGTCCACAGACCATGGATGACTTGATTATTTTTTGGTGTGAAATTGGTTGATTTTTGGTGATTGATTGTGGTTGAAAACGAAATTGGTTGATATTGTGAAAATGAATTGTATAGAGAAAAAATTTGTATTAGGAAAATTAAACCCTTGTATTGCCGTGAGGCCTAGGTTAGCGGGAGGAGCCGTACTAGGGATTTTCTGAAAAAATTTGTATAGAGAAAAAATTTGTATTAGGAAAATTAAACCCTGCAGTTATCCTGCCGAAATTATCTGAAATATTCCTGTGTTATAAAATATTCACGTTGTGATATAAAATTGTTTTGAACAGTAACAATTAGATTTTTATTGAATATCTAAATTAACAATGGTCACTATTTGAATATGAAAATTGTTTAACGATAAAAATACATTTTTATTTTATTTATATAAAATAATCATTATATGTTAACATAAAAATTCACATTTTTATTGTAAGTTAAAAATGGTCATTGGTTGTAATAAAAAAAATGTATTACATTGAAATTTACAATTTAACGTAAATGAATATTTAAAAATGGTCATTGTGTAATGAAAATGTTTTATATTGAATTTTACATTTTTAATGTAAATGAAACATTAAAAATAAGCATTGTTAAATAAAAATGTTTTACATTGGAATTTACATTTTTAATGTAAATGAAACATTAAAAATAAGCATTGTCAAATAAAAATGTTTTACATTGTAATTTACATTTTTAATGTAAACGAAACAATAAAAATAAGCATTGTTAAATAAAAATGTTTTACATTGAATTTTACATTTGTAATGTAAATGAAACATTAAAAATAAGCATTGTTAAATAAAAATGTTTTACATTGGAATTTACATTTTTAATGTAAATGAAACATTAAAAATAAGCATTGTTATATAAAAATGCGTTTACATTGGAATTTACAATTTTAATGTAAATGAAACATTAAAAATGACCATTGATATATAAAATGTGTTTACTTTGAAATGTACATTTTTAATATGAATTAAACATTAAAAATGACCATTGATATATAAAAATGTGTTTACTTTGAAACTTACATTTTTAATGTAAATGAAACATTAAAAATGACCGTTGATATGTAAAAATGTGTTTACTTTGAAAATTTACGTTTTGAATGTAAACGAAACATTAAAAATGACCATTGATATATAAAAATGTGTTTATGTTGAAATTTACATTTTTAATTTAAATGAAACATTGAAAATAACCATTGATATATAAAAAAGAGTTTACTTTGAAATTTATATTTTTAATGTAAATAGAACATTAAAAATAAGCATTGTTATATAAAAATGAGTTTACTTTGAAGTTTACATTTTTAATGTAAATGAAACATTAAAAATAAGCATTGATATATAAAGATGTGTTTACATTGATTTTTTTATGTAAATGAACCATTAAAGAGAATCATTGTTAAATAAAGATGTTTTTTTACATTGAAAAATATATTTTCGATGTAAATGAATCATTAGAAAAGGTGCATTGTTAAAAATGTGTTAACATTTAAAATTAGGTTTTTAATGTAATAAAGGATTCATTAAAAGGACCAAGCTTTGTCAAAACAGTGTTATCATAAAGAATTACATTTTTATGAAAAAAGAATTTGCATAAATGATCATCGTTGAAAGAAATATGCTAACATTAAAATGTACATTCTTAATGCAAGTTGAAACATATAAAAAGATTCATTGTTTGAAAATATATATTTACATTAATTGTTAACGTAAAGATTGGATCATTAAAAAGATTCTTGTTTGATAAAAATATTTTCAACATTAAAAAGTACATTTTAATGTTAGGATGACCTTTTAAAATATTCGTAGTAGATGAAAATGATCAAACATTAAAAATTACATTTTTAATGAAAATATGATTCATTTAAAATAAATCATTGTTTGATAAAAATGATTAACATAGAAAAATACACTTTTAAATGTAAGTATGATTCATTCAAACATTCCTTGTAATCATTAAATAATGTTAACTATATGTTAGGGATAAATGGTGTTGAAATCGTCGAATGAATTAATTTATATATATATATATATATAAGTTAAAATAAAATGAATCGTGTTGTTGCAGTTCGCGATTTGAAATTGTAACTTCAAACGATTATACCAAGAGATCCGACCATCGGATTTTCCCAAAACTGGAATCGTGGGTTTCGCTTTGGAAAGATCTTTCCAATGATATAAAATTTGCTAAGATCCAACGGTTATATTTTGATAAATGGGTAAATCAAATTTTGATAAAAACAGCGCCAGGGTCGTGTAATGACCTGAAGCGTTGTTTAATTAAAAACGGCTATTTTTATAGCAATAAAAATAGCGATAAATTATTATAAAATATTATAAATGATATGAAATGAAAAGAATTGATTTGAATTATATATATTTGCGAATTATTTGAAAAGGCCGAGTCAAAATCTCATTTCAAATAATTATACGACGATTGGAAGTCAAAGATTTGAAGACGGTGGTTGAAGACCGGAGATCTTCACATCAAATGGATGACTATTGATGCCTTTGATTGGAGTTGCTGCCTTGAAAGGTTTACAGTGGTAGTTTTCCGGACGTATTTGTTGATTGTCCGGATATGCGAGAGCCTCTCTTTCGTATTGGACATATGGAACGAGGAATAAGGTGTCTCCGGTTTCATTCAGACCCAGAACGGACTTGTAATTGGATGTATGTCTGACGTTGGATTTTATTCTGTGCTGATTGATTTCTATTATATATATATATATATATCTATTTGGTGGCGGAGAATTTATTTTCTTGCTTAACACCCTTCTCTGAGACGTACGAGCTCAGAGGTTATATATTGATAGATATCAGTCACATGGCGTGAATTGTCAGTATGGCATACCAAGATGCAAATGATCAAGGCTTATTGTTGAAAAGAAGAGCCTGGTGGTTGATGATCAAAGAACAGCTTTATTTAGCATAATTTTGTGTATTGCGTTACTTCGCGAGCCTCACACCCCGGTATGAACCAGAAACGGGAGGAGGACCCGAAGGGAGAACATGTGTTTCTTTCTAGCTAGAAGTGGTGTTATGGTATGGACCCCAGACATTTTTACTTATGTGGATGATGGAAAGCGAGGTACCTCGGATTTGAGTCCCTAGTGGCTCTTTATTTACGCCCCATAGGGAAGGGAGACATATTGTTCAAGAATAACCAATCCACTAACATATTTGTGGACCGGCCCTGGCGCTCCTAGGTGCAGTTGCGGCTGTATACTGAGGCACGGGCTAGAGTGTCTCGAATTCGGTAAGGACGATCCCTTGCCTTGGTTCATGATGGAAATCCAACTTCCAATATGACCCCATGCGGTTTTGATTGTAAAACTAGTACAGCGACATAGTATATGGTATTCCATATATGATTGATACATAACATATTTGTGGACCGCCCTAGCGCTCCTAGGTGCAGTTGCGGCTGTATGCTGAGGCATGGGCTAGAGTGTCTCGAATTCGATAAGGACGATCCCTTGCCTTGGTTCATGATGGAAATCCAACTTCCAATATGACCCCATGCGGTTTTGGTTGTAAAACTAGTACGGCGACATAGTATATGGTAGTTATGCCATCTATAATTGGTATATTATGATTGAAATGTTTTTGAAACATATATACACTAATAATAATATCAAATCCGCCTTATCGTGTCAAGCATTTTTGACCATTATAAGGTAAAACTCTATCCTCCATTTTGCATTGCATTGTGTGATGGGACTTGAGTCTTACAATAGATTTATTTTTCTAAAAAGCATTGCGTTGTTTAACGATTTACTTTATTTATGCACTGGTAATCCAATAGAGTAAACCCATTCCACATTAGCGGCGTGGTCCTGTGATTAGCCTTATCATTAAATAAGTTAAGTAAGATTTCTCATACCAGTCCTATGACTGACTCGTACTTTGTTTCACTTTGCAAACTCAGGTGCCCTCTTTCCGCATGGGCATCCTTGTATTCAGGTTTTAGCAGACTCATTCTAGATAGCTATGTAGCTGAAGATAGATCCTATCATTTCTATTATGCTGTTCAGACTTCATTTAGTATATTATGTTTGATTCCGCTGTAGACATTTTATATTAAGCTGAAACTGTATTATGTTCTAGGTATGATCCTATTATGCTATGTAACTCTGATGATAAATTATTTCATGTGTAATTTGTGAAACTTTATCTGTTGTAATTCTATTTTTCTGTTCTGCTGTTATTGTTTATGTGTTATATTCCAAAGATTATCCTTACTTTTGTACTATGGGAGTTTGGGGTTATCACAGGTTTACTCCACATGAACATTTTAAAATAAAACAAACAACGCAATGCTTTTTGAAAAATGAAGCTATTATAAGACTCAGGTCCCATCACACAATGTAACGCAAGCCGGAGGATAGAGTTTACCTTATAATAGCCGAGCATGCTTGATATGCCTTAAAAAATACTTCGATATTATTTTGAGTGCATAGTGTATAAAACAACTTCGAATATAAATGTACTAATCATAGACGACATAGTACCCTATCCTACTATGTCTCCATGTAGGTTTACAATTAAAATCGTAAAGTCACGCATTGGAATTTGGATTACCAATTATGAGCCGAGGCAAGGGATCTCTCCTCACCAATTCGGACCGTCTCTAGTAAGATGTCCAGGATCATAACTACGTGCAACTCTTGGATCTTGCAGGGCCGGTTCACTCTTACATTTATGGATTAGTTATTCCTAAACAATACGTTCCCCGATCCTATTGAACCTACTACCTGGTCAATACATCAACCATATGGACCTTTTTTCATCCCTATCCAAGACGCCTCGCTATCCATCATCCACTTAAGTAAATACGTTTGGGCTTTATACCATGGCACTACTTCTAGCTAGAAAGAAACACATGTCCTCTCTGCTATCCCTCATCCTACTTTGACTCATACTGGGTGTGAAGCCCACGAATTAACGATGTATATAATGTTGTGCTATATTAAAGTCATGCTTTGATCATCATGCACAAAGTTATGCTTTTCAACAAAAGCTTTGATCTATGCATCTCGGCATACCACATTGTCAATCTATATCGTACCATTGATGTCTACCAATATAGCCTATAAGCTTGTACGTCTCAAAGAAGGTTATTAAGCTAAGAGAATAAATTCTCCACCGCAAAACAGATAAATATTTAGCAGAGACCAATGAATATAGCTCAAAATACAATTTCAGACATACAATCCATTTACAAGTTCGTTCTGGGTCTGAACGAAACCGGAGGCGCCTTACTCCTCATCCCATATGTTCAATATAGGAGAGAGGCCCTCGTATATCCGGTCTATCTCCAAGTATGTCTGGATGACCACCACGTATTACCTCATCCGCCCCAAATCGAGATATCAGTAATCATCCCAACGGTATGAAGATCTCCGGTCTTCGACCACCATCTTCATATCTTCGACTTTTAATCATCGTACCAGTTACTCAGAATGGGTTGAACTTTGTCTTTCCAAATAATTCACACATTTTTAAATCATGTAATATATAAAAATAACACACATTTCATTCCAATCCAGAATATTCTTTTATTCAAATATTCTTTACTCTGGTAAAAGTTCCCATTAATATTATCATAGATTTACTTTATTTAAACCACTTGTTAAAATGTTATCTTGGAAACCATTGTAAAAGATTATATAATAACATTTTACAAATTTTAATCAAATTAAGGTTTATTCTTCTTGTCGGGATCAACATGTCCTATCGAAGTTATTGTTTATATCAATATACCAATCCCAACCTATTAATCCCATGGAGCAAAACTGGTGGTATCTATACCTAACACCCATCATGTTATCAGTAAATTTAATTACCATTTCATGTTCAAATCTAACTGAAGATTCATTAATCGCATGGAGTAAAACTGCTGGTACTCCATCTCGAACACGTCTATTGTTTCGTAAATATACTTAGCATTTAACTTTCAATCTAATTAAAGATTCATTTAAACTCCAACTTAGTTTTAATCTCAAAAATCATTACTTAATGATTACTCAACTTTATGAAATTAATCATGTCTTTATCTGTGTTAAAGAACAAATGTCATTTAAAAATCTGCTCACCATAAACCCAAAATCAACTTTCGTAAGTATGGAATCTTTGAGGAAATCTGAACAATTTATAATCGATATAAATTCCCATATCACACTAATACTATAAGTGGAATAGCAGCAAAGCCTTTTAAATCGGTAAATAGTAAAGGCCTTCCTTTACAGAAGCTCATTTCGATTATTATTAAATCGATTTCCATTCAATTCCAATTCAATTAATCAAACTGGTAAACTTTACTTTGGAAAATTTAATTAAATCTTAAATAAAAGATTTATAAATTCCAAATCATAACTTCACTATTGATTGGGTTTAAGAGATAATGTTATTTAAAACATCGTTTGCAATGAACCCAAAATCAACTTCGATTTAATTCCACTTATAATTATTAATTGGAAAACTTCATTAATCTTAATTAAAAGATTCATTCCATAAACTTCATTTTCAACTTGGTTTAAGAACTGTGTTATTAAAGACTCCATTCACGACAAACTCAAAATTCAATTTGATATTAAACATAAGTCTTAGAATAGAAATCGTAATCGACTTATATTCAATACCAAATTCTAAAACCAACAAATACTGTATTGGAATAACGATATTTATATATTCCAAATTCCCCAATGATATCCACATAATCACGGAATCCAATGCCGAAACATCCAAAGATTATTTCTATCTAAATCATTTCCAATTTATATGTTGGAAAACTATGGTTATATTAAAACTACTTTTTAAATACATTTTGTTATATTAAAACATTGGATTTTCCTTCTAGTTGTAAAACAACACTTTCAGATAAAAATAACATTTATCTTTCAAACCTAGGAATATTTTATTCAAACTCTTCCCAAATCATTTATTATGATTTATCATAATTTATTCATAATTTTAATTTTTTTATTAAGGCCCTTACAGTCAGTTTCTAATATCGGTCACCAAACTGCATCCATGACGACCTTTTCCAAATTTGTTTTTGACATATTTAAAAATTCAATCGTCAGAATTTAAATCTCTTATATTCGTTTGAAACGTCTTTTCGATACAAATCCAACGGTTCTGATTTCAGGAGAATCCGACGGTCGAATCTCCCGCTAAGTCCATTCGAGGTTACGGGTTGAACTTCACGAACTATCGTTGTGCGACACGTCCTATTCAAACCTGATTTCGATTTATAAATTTAAAAATAAATTGGTATACTTCCAAACCAATTTTATAAATTATATAAAGTATTTATATTCATTTTTGAAAACTCATTTCAATTGTTTATCTTCAAAACCTTATCCACGCGTCCATCCAAAATCGGACATCGAAATCAAACTTCGACTTTTCACTGAATATTATATTATAAACATATTTGTTTTTATTCCGGATTAAATGAAATTCAATCAAACATCATATAATTTCACTAGCATGAATTTTGTACACCCAAATAACATCCAATGTGCACCTATTTTTATATAAGCTTTCAACCTCTCTAATTACTTTCTCTAATTCTCCTTCTTCTCCAAATATGCAGCACACACTGTAGGCCACTCCTCCCATTCATGCACCATTCTTCCATCCTTCCTCCTTTATTTCTCAATGCTTTTACAAATGGTTTCCACCAACATTCATCTCTTCTTCTCCTCTACCTCTCCATATAGTTCAACAACAACTTGAGCTCACCATTCTTGCCCGCGTCGATGAGCCCAACACGCTGCCTTATAGCATCCTTTAACAAAAATTATCGCCAAATACACCTAAATTTTCATACAAGATGCTAAATGCTTCAACAAATCCAAAAATCTGCTTGTTTTCATGAATCGATGTTTCTAATTCACGAAATTGGCAACCCTAGGCCAAAGGAGCTCACGGTTTTCTCTTTTTGGTAGCGGCATATGTATTGAAGAGTTATTTAGGGATATTGTGAAGTGTTCAGGATTATTTATATGAAGGGAAAATATTTTTATTTGATTATTATATTTGTTTTTTTTCAATTGTCGCTTATATCGATCGTTTAAAAATTCGTATGATCACATAGGAATCCTGTTTTAGATGAAAATTGACATGTAGCAACTATTTGATACGGATCTAATGAAACTGGGTTCATCACTCCAAATCCGGGTGCACAAACAGCATTAAAGTCAGAATATTGACTGTTTTTCACATTAAAATCACGCATGGTAACATACCGACTCCAAAAATCACGAAATTTGGAATTCTACCACTATTTGATGCCACAGATTCAATAAAAAAAGTTTCATCGAATTTCGAGGTCGTCTCAATAATGTTACTTTGTAAACTGCTCGTTATTATTACATCGAATAGTTTTACCATGCTTGGGTACATACTAACTTCATTTGGCGCAAAGTTTGAAATTTAGAAATAATTCAATATTCCAGATTCAACAAAGTTGGTTTCGTCAAAAATGGAGGTTGTTTGCAAATATCCATTTTTAAGGGCTACGTAATATCGATATAAATAAATAAATCATTATAATTTATAAAATCCTTTTATTTAAATAAATAAATCATTATAATTTATAAACGATTTCATTGCGACTATTTTAAATTTTAATTTGGACACAACTTACTGTTTGTAACCTGAAAACTTATTTTTCACATTCGTTAGAAAAATATAATTAATTAGATCCTAAAGTTTATTGTTTTACTAAAATCCGACTTATCTTGAATTCTGTACAGTCATTAAAAGTTCAAAATGTATTATTACGAACTACCGCAACGTTACAAGTTCGTTTTAATTAAATTTTATATTTATACATTCAAACTTCATTTTAAAAAATCTAAGTCGTCTATTATCAAAATAAATCATTTAAATATTTCCTTTCCATTAAAATCAATTAAACATAAATTTTAAATTGGTTCCAAAAATTCATGGTTGTTATAATTACCCCTTTAATTCCCTTAGGTCCACTTCCGTAGACCAAATTCCAGTGCTGACAAAAAATATCATTAACATTTTGGCACTAGAAGGAGGTTTGGAACATCTGACCTTGTGGTTAATAGCTACATTTCAAGCTATGTTGTTCCGTCCAGGTTTGGACTAATCTTTGAAGAAGCAAGAATAGTGGGAGAAGGATCCCAACAAGAGTCTTCTAGACAATGGCTACGCCGTATATTTATGACCCAAAAGTGATGGAAGAACAAAGGTTAAGAATGGAAGCCCTGTGGGTCATCAATTGGAAAAAGAAAATGGGACAATACGATCCTTATTATTGGGAACAATAACCTTCTCCGCATAGGACCAATCCCTATTTCCACCCAAAGTGACTCTACATCAACGGAGTATACCCTATCCTATAACTCTCTCTCTCTCTCACCGTAGAGAAGCTATCCATGCACAAACTAAAGGGACCATATTTGAACAAGGAATAATAGAGGATTTCGATCACTTCACTCAAAAGTAGTCCAATAGAGCAACACTTCAATTTCAAGGCACTTCGAAAAGAGAGATCGAGGGTAGGGATGAAGCAACAAGGAAGGATAACAAAAGAGCTAAGTACCAACGACAAAGAGAAAACTTTGTATCAAGACCATTGAAAGGATGCCACTTTACACTTCAATAGAAAATATCTACTTCCTGAACAAACATGAGCTTAATTTATGGCCATGTACAAAGAAGAATCCCAAATACGAAAGGAAATTGGGAGGGCCTTACTGCCACTATCATATGATGAATGGACATGAAACTAACAATTACAAAGTTCTTGAAGGGATGATTATCAAGTTCTTTTATCAAGGCCAATAGCAAGACTTTGTAAAAGAATCAAACTAGGTCAAACAAAGGTCTTCCCAAGAAAAAAAATTGCCTATAAAATTCACGGTGAGGAAACCCTTTCAAAGTTTGGAAATAACCCGAGATGGGTCAAAATACAATGGATAAAACCCTTATCACTGCCAAGATGGCCAGGGCAAGGCATCCCTCAGAGGGTGGACAGTGTGTAAGACTTTCTCTGCGCCCAAATCAGAAAGGGCTAGGCTAAAGCATCACAAGCGTAAGCCTTCTATCCATGCCAGAAATGGTTGGGACGGAGCATCTAATTTAGCAAACCTTGCCTCTACTCACAGAAGAGTACGTCATGCCTCTACTATGAACTAAGCATGTCCAACCTCTGCTTATGTTCCTCGTATCCCACAGAAAGGAACGAAAAAACCCTTATCACCGCCTACGATGGCTAGGGTAAGGCACCCCTTGGAGAGGGTGGAGTGTAAGCCTCTATCACTGCCTATGATGGCCAGGGTAGAGCATCAAAAGAGTGAGCCTTTAAGGCGCGCCTACGATGGCCCAGTTAAAGCATCTAAGCTCTTATCATCGCCTACGATGGCCAAGGTAAGGCACCTCCGGGAGGGAGGTCGAGTAAGTCTTTGGTCCCTGCTTAAGAATAAGTTAGCTAGTTGCACTAGAAGCACTGGCCCAGAGAGTGGCCAACAAAGCACGTACATCCTATGCTTTGCTAAAAAAAATCCCAGAGAGTGGCTAAGTAAGCACGTACACCCTCTGCTTGCATCTAATCCCAAGGAAAAGGAAGGAAAGATCTGGAGGAGAATTTTAAGCACACAGTCGCCTTTATTAACACAAATACCCAAATTTGGATTATAGTTCGGGCCTTTTATTAAAAATCCAGAAGCGGATTTTGGACTTCCGAAAAAATACCCGAATCTGGGTTATGGTTCAGGACTTCTATTAAAAACCAGAAGTGGATTTCTGGTCTTCTATCATCAATGCCCAAATCTTGGTCATGGTTCAGGACTTTTATTAATACCATATGTGGATATGTAGTCTCCTGTCAAGTATACGAATCTGGGTTTTGGAATTTCCAACTTCTGTTGCTAGATATGGATTTATAGTCTGCTCTTATGAAACTCCCCATTATGGGTTCTAGCGATTCCATTTATGCTTCCATAAAAAGGTTTTGGGTTTCCATTGAATGCCTTAATCTGGGTTGAGAGACTCAAACCCTTATTTTCGAAAGAGAGATCTGCTATCGATATTCAAGCAAATAATTCAAGTCTACTGACTAAAAGCTTTCATGTAAAGAACAAGCCTTCCACATCTCACAGGGAGATTTCTGGAACTTATACATACATATCTATTATTATTAGCTATGTAAAGTACAAACAAAAATCACGCATCAGGTGATACTTACATAATTTACAAATATATTTACAAGCTTATTCCATTAATTGCCATAATACAAAAGGTTAGGCATTGATACTACAAGTACATCAAGAATCTTGCACCTCTTCATCATCGGGTAAAGGAGGATTAATGGCATGGCGAATCGCAATACCCAATAGTTCATTAAGCTTACGTCTCTTTCTTTTAACCTCATCAAGATTGTCCGAGGGTTTAATTTGAAGTTTCAGAGCCCTATTGAAAGCTCTACACATAGCTCTTAAGGATTTGTTTTCTTTCTCTAAGTCAAAAACACTCTTTCGCAAGTCATGTCACTACCCTTGCAAGTGTTTAGTCCGGGAGACATAATGGTTAATACGCCGAAATATGTCTTCATTGAGTTTTGTATCATAACAACTCTTGATCTCAGTTATCACTCTTTTTCACCACTCGGAAATGATGGATTCATCTAACCCTCGAGGGGGATTCTTCAAGTAAAAATACTTCTTAGAGGTTGAGGCCTCGCAATCGATTGTGGTCCCGAGGATGGGACACAGTTATAACAGGGATATTCTTGAAAGAAAATTCCCAAGCTTTACAGCTTGCATTTGTGTTGTCTAGCGCAATCTCTAGATTAGTTTCCACTGGTGTAATCCACTCAAATCCTCCTCAAAATCGATAGGCGGTTTGGTTTTTATATACTTCCTTAATTCGATGATAATTCTATCTCTTTCCTCTAACTTGCCTTTTAAAGCATCCAACCATTCATTCAAGTGCCTAATGGACAAATTTTGAAGTAAGACCATTTTTTCCTAGGTCATAGTAGGCTCCTCTCTCATACATTCCTCCATTCTGCGGTTATCAATAATCTATCCCTAAATTGAGAGGTGTCGAGTCGATCTCCTTATTTACAAAATAAGATTCAATCATGCATACAATTTGGTTTTAAAAAGGCAACATTTGTGGTATTCTATTTGTCAAGAAAGATTTAATACATATCCAAACAAGTTTTAAACTATCCAGTGACACACATGCCAGAAACTACAAGAATACAAGCTTAATCATCAATTCATTTATTGTTTAGATTACATATCAACTCAGCATGTTTGACCCTAAGTCTTGTTAAAGTTATTTCCCGATCATCGCCCAGAAAGTCAAAAGGAAGTTGGGGGTATTTCGTGTAAATGTCCCTAAGCTCTACTAGAGATGATTTCTTCCAAGTTTACATGATGATTTCATTGAAAATTCTCTTTTCAATCCAGATATTGAATGACAAGCATCTTCTGAAATTACATCTTTGTGAAAAATAAGATTCTGTCATAACATAAAAGTGAAACTAGTAGCTACAAAAAGAAAAGTTATCACCACAAGTGCATATCCATAACACAAAGTTTTACAAGCTTTCTTTTTGTTCCTGTAAGATTGAGTTTTTAAACAATTTAGTGACAAATCTATTCTTCTTGTATTTAAGCTTCTCCGAGGGTAAGTCTCTGTGGTTGAAAGAACCTGTGGTAGGTTCAACATTCCCCTAGGTGAGGGTCAGTCTCAAACTCTTCTAAACAACATTTGTGGAGACATCAGAGCAATCCCCCACTATGATCTTCTAAGAATGAGAAGTCTGTCATTAGAAATCAATTGTAGACTTTATTCATAAATTCTATCAAAATGTCCCTATCCTTAATTAACATCCAAAATATCTTCATCAACTCCTTATTCAAGGTTGCCTTCCTTCGAACTCAAGCTTTTCTCAATCTTGGTGCCGCATCATGTTCTTTATAAATCATAAGTTTAGAGGCACTTTAGTCGAGATCGTGGTATTTTTGTGATAAGGTATTATGATCTTTAAATAATCTTTTATGCTCTAGTTCGGACATAATAATTTCCCTCCGTTTCTTATCTAATTCCGCTCTATACTGTGAAACAAAACCTTTCTTTGTCTATATAACATTACAGAAGACAAATTACCATAAGCTCAATGGGAAAGGAAGCAGTTCAATAACGAAATCCATCATGAGAAGAAGGAATATTAGTCTGAACAGGACGTTTTATTCCCTTTGGCCTAGAAGAACTACCCCTTTGGTAAAATCTTCCTTCGGTTCTGGATAAGTATATGTACAAGAGGGATCGGGGTTTGTACCCTTGGGGGCATTAGATCCACCAGCAGTAGGAGGTGGGTCACCACCATCTTAATCAGTATCATCATGATGGCTTCCGTCACCAAGATCAGTACCATCATCGTCGTCGTCGTCCGCATCATCATCTCAAAAAACTACATCTTCCTCTTCCCCATCAGCTTCATCAGGCAAGTCTTCTACAAATTAGAGATCTTCGAACTTAGCCTTGTCCTTTTTTGGGACCTTGACTCTTTGTCTGGCTAGCTGAATCCTTTCCATGACGCTATCCCTAACAGAGGGGGCAACAGAACGGAAGTTAATCTAAGGAAACTTTTGGAAGTTATCTGTAAAGGAAAGGAACAAAACATCTTCATAGTACTCCACAACAACTCTTGGAAAATAGATTTTCAAATATTTAGAAATTCTACCCTTAGCTTCATAAATTATTCGTCTTGTGTGCAAAGCTTATCGTCCATCTTCCTCAGCTCATCGGTATGGTCAGTCGCCATTTCCGCTTGCTGATTCTCGAGAGCAGAAATTGTGTCAGACAAGGCATCTTTGGCTCATCTCTCCTTCTCAAGATCCAACTCGGCCTTCTCAAGAGAGGCCTTTAGTCTCTCGCACTCATTGTCACTTCTCTCCTTCGTTGTGGTCAAGGAGGTAACTTTACTTCTAAATCATTTTTTCTCTTCTTAAAGCTTAATAACCTCAGTCAAAGTCGAAGAAGTTGTTTTCAGAACGAAAACCAAATTTTAGTTACCTAAGAGGAGAAAAATCGAATCATCCTTTACATAAAATCAGAAACGGATGGGTAGATAAGACGATTAAGACCATACTGGAAGTTGTTGCCTGACAAGATGTTAACAGAAATTTTCCATGTCCAAAGGCAAGAAAGACAGCGAAATGTTAGCAACCTCGGTGGAAGAGAGAACAATCCTTACAAGTTCATCAAAATCCACACCAAGCGAGGGGTGGCCTTGGGGAGCCAACATGTTAAGAAGATGAAGGTGAGATCAAGTCATGTCCTCATGTATCTAATACACAAGGAAGATTTGACATCAATAGGCTACCTACAAACTTACTTTCAGGAGACACTCCAAGAGAAGAGCTAACATCAAGGATAGCTCAGATAGCAAAAACTGTAGGACTAGAAGTCATTTTCTCAGCATTTATAACAATGTCATCATCAGGAAAAGAAACGATGGTGTCAACATTCTGACTTTTAGATGATGATTCGGTAGTAGATTCAGAAAACCTCTTCTTAGCAGCATAATTAGACTAAACCAAAGCCTTTAAAGGAGATACATCATCAGAAGCTTGAGAACCTGATCAAAAGCAGTCATGTTAAAAAAAAATAACTGAGGTATAAGAATTCGAAGTCATTTTTGGCAAAGAAAAACAATCCTACCCTGGATGCCCTGGAAACAAGGAGACGATACATTAAAACAGTCAGAACCAAAGGATAGATACTTAACACAAGAAAATGAATGGGTGGTTACCCCAAGATCTTTTGCCCACATGGAAAAAGGTCGTACTGGCGAAGTTTATTTAGAGTTAATAAAGATGATCGACATCCTAATTCTTCAGATGCATTGAGTGTTGAAGTTTGCGATACTATATGTTTAATTGAATTGTGTGAAGATAACATCGAGTAGGAGAAGAAGGAGGGAAAATCTGAGCTTGATGGGGGATATTGTAGTTAAAGTAATGAGATGGAGCTGGGAGCTTCAGCACAGACGTCTGACATCCCTTGGGAAGACGTCTGTCACTATAGGAAACAATTTCCCGAGAGTCTGCACAGACATCTGACCAAAGGGGGATAAACAGTGGTTACAGAGAATTTTTCCCGAGAGCTCCAACAGACGTTTGTCATATTTGGACAAACGTATGAGCTGAATGCTAGAGCACAAGTAATTCCCTAGGAGGGACAGACGTCTGCCAGTCCCCAAGGCAGACGTCTGAGGTGGCTATTGGGCTATTTTGGGCTGGACAATTGGCAAGCTGATTTGTGAAGTCTTGAGGGAAATTTTGGGAATTGGTCCATCCCTATATAAGCTATTTTCTTTTTTTCAAATGAGACATCTTGGAGACTTGATGAAATCAGGGATTTTATTCTAAAGGGTTTATTAGGGTTCATAAAATAATAACAATTCTTCAATTCTATTCTCCTCAAACTCTTTTCTATATTGAAATATAGTGATCATTGGATCAATCTCTTGTATTCCTTTCATTGTGGTAATAAAATAGTCTCTCCAAAGTGGATGTACACTAACAAGTTGTTAGTGGGACCACTATGAATCTGCGTATGATTTAATTTTTGCTACTGTTGTCGATATTTTATCACTTAAGATTGAGATTTGGATTGTTCGTGATTGCTTGATCATTGTTTGGTGACTAGAGTTATTGGTTTGGTTGTTTTTGCTAGTCTAACAGCGAACCCGTCTTCTGCAAGGAACTTGTAGTTTAGATATTTAATGGTCTGGAATCGTATTAATCACTTGGTTACAACAGTTGGCACAGAACAATTGGTGTTTTGTGAAAATGCCGGATACAGATAATATCTCGGTAAGTCCTTCAACCAGAAGTTGGAATAGTGTGGTGCCTTATGTATGTGGTTCGTATGCAGCGTCGGGTTCTCAATTAGTAATTGACAAGTGGAATAGTGATAATGACATTGAGAAGTGACAATGGAAAATGAAAGTGGTTCATAGGCGGAATCGAGTGCACCGAGTGATATTTGATACTCACTTATTGCCAAGTGATATCTCGGATGTTAAGAGAGAGAAGATGGAGGAATGAGCTTACACTACTCTTAAACTTGCTATGGGGGAGAATTTGATCTCCGAAATTAGTGATGAGACAACCGCTAAAGGTATTTGGGACAAGTTGGCAGAATTGTATATGAAGAACTCACTCAATAACTATTTGATCTTGTTGCGAACGTTTTTCACCTTCAAGATGAAGGAGGGTAATTCGCTTAAGGCACACTTAAATGAGTTTGATGACTTTCTTATGAATATGAAGGCCGTTGATTTGAAGATTAAGGAAGAGAAAAAGGCGGTGATATTATTGTGTTCATTACAGGACCGCTATACGGGTTTCTCCAATAGTTTGATATATGGTTGGGATACTTTGACTCTTGATTATGTAAAGACGAGTCTTCTTAGTGAGGAGTTGAGAGATCAAATGAAGGAGATGAGTAAGGGTAGTAGTGGAGCTATAGTGCTCACGGGTTGTTTGTGGAGAAAGAAAAGAATGTGAAGAAAGGAAACTGGGGGCATTATAAGTATAGGAAGCCCGGTGGAAGAGGTAAATCGAAAGAAAGAAATGGAAAGTGCTTTATTTGTAAGAAACCGAGACATTGGAAGAATAAATGTCTGGACAAAGATAAGAAGGAAGTAGCATCTTCATCCATTGCGATGGAGAGTGGGGATGGTGAGATAGATGAGAATGTGTTGACGGCGATAGCATCAGGTGTTTCGGGTAGCGAATGGGTACTCGATTCAGGTGCGTCATATCATATGACGCCAAATAGAAATTGTTTTTTGTTTTATGAAGTCAAAGCGGGAAATGCAATTGCTATGGTAAATGGTTCTATTTGCAAGCCAATTGGTATTTTCTCCATGCAAATAAAGATGTTTGATGGAGTAGTTCTCACGCCCACCAATGTTCGCTATGTTCCGGGACATAGAATGTCGCTTATATCTTTGGGGCAATTGGATTCTCTATGATGCAAGATCGCTATCGAGAAGGATTGCTTAAGGGTTTCGAAGGGGGCGCTTGTGGTTATGAAATGTTCTAAGACTCATTGTATATATTTGCTTCAAGGTGTGACTGTGGGAGGTGAGACTTGTGTGGGTGTTGATAGTTCTCGTGACTTGGATGCGACACGGTTATGCCATTTGAGATTGGGTCATGTCTCAGAGAGGAGTTTGGATATTCTTCGGAAGCAGGAGATGATCAATGGTGAGAGTTTCAACAAACTAGAGTTTTACGAGGAATGTGTCATGGGGAAGCAAACAAAGGTATCATGCGATAAAGGCAAGCATAATTCAAAGGAGGTTCTTGAATATGTTCATTCGGATGTTTGGGACTGGCACCGATTTCTTCTTTAGGTGGAGCACGTTATTATATTTCTTTCATTGATGATTTGTATCGGAAGGTATGAGTGTATGTAATGAAGGCCAAGTCGGAGGCATTTGCTAAGTTCAAAGTGTGGAAGGCTCTTATTGAGAATGAGAGTGGTAAGACTTTGAAGATTCTAAGGACCGACAATGGCAGCGAGTATGTTTCCCGTGAATTCTTGGAGTATTGTAAGCATCATGGAATACAGAGACATTTTACTACACTAGGAGATCCGCAATTTAATGGAGTAGCAGAGAGAGTGAACCGAACTCTACTTGAGAAAGATCGATGCTTGAGATTGACATCGGGTTTGCCTAAGAGATTTTGGGCCGAAGCTTTAACAACCGTGGTGCATATTGTAAATCGAATTCCACGCTCGGCTATTGATAACAAAATTCCGGAGGAAGTGTGGAAATTGAAGAGTGTTAACTTGAGATATCTTCGTGCGTTTGGAAGTCCGGTGTATGTGCATGATCCGGGGAATGATAAACTTGAAGTTAGAGCATTCAAGGGGGTCTTGCTTGGTTTCACGGACGGCGTGAAAGGCTATCGTATTCGGAGTCCAGAAACGAAGAAAGTTGTTAATTTTCGTCATGTCACTTTTGATGAGTCGATTTTATTCAAGGAGAATGAGAGCTCATCAGATGTTCCAGATTTGGTTCATGGTGAATCAAAGGAGAAGGCAGTTATTCTCACATTCTGTCCAAGTGGTAGTAGAGTTTAAGAAGAAGCCCGTAGGGTTGAAGCAGTTGATTAAACATCACATAGTCCACATGGTTCCTCTAGTGATGTTGGCATACATGATACTAGAGAAGTTTCGACTCAAGGTGGAGCCGAAACGGGTTTGCATGATAGTATTGCTACTCGGGATGGTCGACGTGCAATAAGGACACCCAAAAGATATGGTGATTGGAATTACCTTAGCTTTTGGGATAAATTGGACTATGCTCTCAATGTAGTCCAAGATGAGTCGATGGACCTTGATGACGTCATAGAGTCGAGTAATAGCTCGAAGTGGATTTGCGCCATGGAGGAAGAGATGCAATCGTTAATGAAGAACCAAACTTGGGATCCGGTTCCACTTTCTAGTGGAAACTGTGCTATACGGTGCAAGTGGATTTACAAGGTGAAGAACGATGGAAGGTACAAAGCAAGGTTAGTGGCGAAGGGGTTTGCACAAAGAAAAGGAAAGGAGTATGATGAAATTTTTGCACCGGTGGTACGTCATACTTCTATCCGGGTTTTACTAAGTATAGTTGTTATCCATGACTTGGAGTTGGAGCAACTTGATGTGAAAATCGCCTTCTTGCATGGAGACTTGGATGAAGACATCTACATGGAGCAAACAGAAGGGTTTGTTGTAGATGGTAAGTCTAAAATGGTTTGCAAGTTGAAGAAATCACTATATGGGTTGAAGCAATCACCTAGACAATGGTACAAGAGATTTGATCATTTCATGCTTCAATGTGGCTTCCATCAAAGCATCAAAGATGCTTGTGTATACTTCTAGAGGTTAGGAAATGATTGTTGGGTGTATTTACTCTTGTATGTGGATGATATGCTCATTGCTTCCAAAGATAAAAATGAAATCAACAAGTTAAAGATGCTTTTGAAATCGGAATTCGAAATGAAAGATCTTGAAGAAGAAAGGAAAATCTTGGGCATGAAAATTGAAAGGGACCGAAAGCGTTTTGAGTTGAGATTGACTCAAAAGGAGTACATGAAGAACGTGCTTTGTCGGTTTAGCATGGAGAATGCAAAGACATTAAACACACCTTTACCTTTGCATATGAAACTTTCGGATAAGGGATCACCTATCAGGGAGAAATACAAGGCTTATATGGAAAAGGTTCCATATGCAAGTGCGGTTGGTAGTTTGATGTACGTCATGGTGTGTACAAGGCTCGATATTACAAATGTCGTCGGGTGGTTAGCCGGTATATGGCTAATCCGGGGAAATCGCATTGGGAAGCCGTGAAGGCTATATTGAGATACTTGGAAGGCACATCTTCTTGTGGTCTTTTTTTTTGGAGTAGTGATGAGAGGAGTTGCAAGTTGGTTGGTTATTGTGACTCAGACTATACCGGTGATAGGGATCGGAGGAAATCAACTTTCAGGTATGTCTTCACACTTGGCGGGACATCCATTAGTTGGAGATCGAGATTGCAAACCGTAGTTGCTTTATCCACTATGGAGGCGGAGTTGATTGTCGCAGCGGAGGCGACAAAGGAGGTACTCTACTTGGAGCGATTATTGTGTGACTTGGGTTTCGAACATGAGAGTACTGATGTTCGATGTGATAGCCAAAGTGCTATATAGTGTTTAGCTCTTGAACGAAGCACATCGAGGTGAGAGAGTCATTTCTTGTAGCCATGGATGAGGGTAAGCCAGTATACCTTAAAAAAGTGCACACAAAGGATAATGCAATAGACATGTTTACTAAAGCATTGCCATTTGGGAAGTTCGAGCATTGCTCGAATTTAGTTCGCTTGTTGAGTTGCTAGGTGTGACGGGGTGGCACGGTTGGAGAGAGCGGTTTTGTTTGTTTTGATGGAAAGGAATATCGGTGAGAGATTGGAAATTTATCTTCATGGTTAGTACTCGTTTCACTCCCGAGTACATTGTCTTTTGGTGAGACTAGTTAAGGAGTTGGATGTTTACAACACTTCATTGGCGGGTGGGGGCTTTGCTTGAACTCGTCGGTGTAGTGCAATGGGTGGTGGCCATGCTGGATCTCATTGGGGAAACATTCAATCTTGTTTGGTTGAAGGTATAAGGAAATGCTTGGGTTGGAGTTTGGAGTATGGAGATGGATATAGTATCGTGGTGGAGTGTTGAAGTTTGTGATACTATATGTTGAATTGAAATGTATGAAGATGGCATCGAGTAGGAGAAGGCGGAGTGCAAATCTGAGCTTGATGGTGAAGATTGTAGTTGAAGTAGTGAGTTGGAGCTGGGAGCTTCAGCACAGACGTCTGACATCCCTTGGTCAGACGTCTGTGACTACAGGGAACAATTTCCCAAGAGTCTAGACAGACGTCTGACCAAAGGGGACTGACGTCTGTGGTTACAGAGAATTTTCCCGAGAGCTCCAACAGACGTCTGTCGAATTTGGACAGACGTCTAAACTGAGTGCTAAAGCACAAGTAATTCCCTAGGAAGGACAGACTTCTGTCAGCCCCCAAGACAGGCGTTTGAGGCGGCTATTGGGCTATTTCGGGCTGGAAAATTAGCAAGCTGATTTGTGAAATCTTGAGGGAAATTTCAGAATTGGTCCATCCATATATAAGCTATTTTCTATTTTTCAAATGAGAGAGCTTGGAGACTTGATGAAAATCAAGGGTTTTATTCTCAAGGGTTTATTAGGGTTTATAACCTAATAACAATTCTTCAATTCTATTCTCCTCAAACTCTTTTCTATATTGAAATATAGTGATCATTGGATCAATCTCTTGTATTCTTTTCATCGTGGTAAAAAAATACTCTCTCTAAAGTGGATGTACAATAACAAGTTGTTAGTGGAACCACTATAATTCTGCGTGTGATTTAATTTCTGCTACTGTTGTTGTTATTTTGTCACTTAAGATTGAGATTTGGATTGTTCGTGATTGGTTGAATGTTATTTGGTGACTAGAGTTATTGATTTGGTTGTTTTTGAAACTCTAATAACGATCCCGTCTTCCGCAAGGCACTTGTGGTTTAGATATTCGATTTTAGTGGTTTGGAATCGGATTAATCACATCGGTTACAACATTGAGAATGATTTTAACAACACTAGTTTCTCCTCCTTACAAATTTATCTTCTTGAAGTAGTATCTAGAAATAAGTAAGATCAAACAAATCATACAAGTAGCATAGTTATTGTATAAAAGAAGAAGGCTTACTGAGATCAGCAAATTTTCCTGAAATACCAAAAGGGCATTTAACATAGAAGAATTGATTTTCCCAAGGCTTGGATTTATTTATGTTGTCATTAATCAACTTCTTTATCGAATTAGCATGTAGGATAGGTGAACCATCTCCTTTATAAAAGTGTGACAAGTGACGAATAAGGTTGGGACTGAGAGAATCCTGGCCTGATTCAAGTGCTAAAATTTCAAGGCACAGGAGGAGTATATAGGTATTCAGTGTATGCTGGATAGGAGCAACTCCTAGATCGCGTAAGAGTCTGGAGATAAAGGTTGGAAAAGGGAAGAAATCCCATGCCAAATATGGATGGCTGTGTACGCAAAGTATCCCTCAGGCGACTTCTGAAAGGAATCCTGTTCCGTAGCAGGAATGGCATCAATTCCAGACATGCAAAAATTCTCGAGAATGGCATTTATTTCCTTATGAGTACGAATCAGAGATGGCTGTGGAGTGAATACCCTCTTAGCCCAAGGGGTAGAAGGGCCACCAGACTTCGAATTACTAGTTCTTTTATTATCACGCATGATGCTGCCAGGTGATATTATTCCATAACGAATACCAATACCACATTTTAAATCCATGTGAATTATCTATAAACCTTTGATCATTATAAATCTTATTAACATTAACCGTTTGATGAACCCATAAATATTAAAATATAATTTGTACCGTTAACATTGAAACATTATCAAAAATCATACATTAAAGTACATATTGCATATGCTTGAAAACAATTAAGTATTTGATGTCGATCCTTCTGATTACCCTGACGAAACCAAAAGGACTAAAGGGCTTGATGTAGGGGGATCAGAGTTAAGGCAAATAAAATATTTGGCATCGGTCTAGCCGAAACCAAATATTTGATTATCGATATCAGGAGCTTAATTGAAAGATAAGAAGGGTTTAATATCCGGTATCAATGGACTTAAAATCAAAATATTACAGTATCAAAATCCTAAAGTTTTGTTGATACCAAAATAAATGGAAAGCATGTATTTTGATAAAACTTCTACATCATTTCGGTGCCCACTGAATCGAAAGCAAAGTGAAATGTAAGTGTTGGTGTTAGTAAAGTCGAAACTAAGAAGAACCAACAATGGATTGATATTGAGTCCATCAATACCAAAAATGTAATATCATCTCTATAGTGAAAACTAATATCCTATATTTCAATTTTGCATTTCCAACCTCAGAAAAATGTTAAGAGATGGGTTATCCTATATTATCTCCCATTAATGGCCACTTAAACCATTCTCATCGGTTAATTGTGTTCTTAATAACAAGAATCCTAGTTGATTTAAATCGAACTGTAATTATAATTTTTGAACTCCTAATTTTGATCAATTAAAACACTTACAGCGGATGGACTGAAGCTGTAAATCTCGAAAGCTCGAAAATTTTGAAGAATAGTAATCTTATTTGAAAGCGTTTACTTGCAGGTGAATAAAAAATAGAGAATAAGAAGAATTTTATATCAAAAGCGCCTTTCAATCCTAGCCACACAAACGAGCACTAATCAATGACTCCGATCAATCTAGGAATACCAAAAGGTGGGAAGTTAAAGGACGGAGCAAAAGCCAAAAGTTTGACTTAAAAAGTCAATAATACCCCCTCATTAGGGTGGCACAAATGTTACCACCAAATTTCGACACCAAATCTAAGTAAAGGCAAAGGGATATCAGAGCATAACAAGTAACGAGAGTCGGTCTCGATAGCATAAATCTGGCACCAAATCATCAAAAGGCCCTATGACGAAAGAAAGAGGAGGTAAAATTGGGTTCGCATGCTATCGACGCCAACAAAGGCAGTACAAATTCAGTGCCGGCACAAGGAAGACAATAGTTGGGTAATTCCGAAAGCAACTTGTGAAAAGTGAATGATTAAGAGTGGTTACAACACCACAACCAAAAGGCACCAATCTAGTGTTAATTCTAAAAGTCGTTAGCCCAGCCTCAATTCCGAGAGCACACTATTTGACATCAAACTACTAAAGTAGCTGATACCATAAGCAAACAATGGGGAATAACCGAAACCGGATATTCGACACTAGAATATGAAGCCAAACCAAGATGAAGCGAAAGGGGCTATCGATACTAACATGCTTAGTATTGATATCGACACCAAGAGGCACTCAGAAGCTAGTAAAACAAGTTTACTATTGAGTCTTTGCACACAATTCTACTTGGTGTTGATACACAATCGAAAGCAGAACTTTATTCATGAGTCCCCATGGATCAAAAGCCATGCTTCGAAAGCCAAGGAGACCCGATAACTAGGCTTAGAGGAGGAGGGAAAGCCGACATCTAAGGTCGAAGTCCGAAAATAACTTTCATAGGATGGTAAAGCAATTTGAGGCTGGTAAAAGGAAAGGTCATCCACACTAACATGCTTAGTGTTGATACCGAAATCAAAAGTCACAAAAGCAAGATAAAGTCCAAAAATATATATCGGAACTTGGAATTATCATCGAGACCGAAAGCCGATAGCAATGTCCCGAACACTGGAGGCTGAAACTCAATAACCGGCACCGAAAGCTAAAGAAGCAGCCGACACCAAGCTCTTTCCTCATTTCCGAAGCCAGAAGCGCTGCAAATGGGCTTTTGCTGAATCGGTACCAAAAGAGGGGCCAATTTGTCTATAAATAAGACCTCATAGGTCTCATTTTGAGGGGACTTTCATTCCCAATTCTTGTAATTATTTTTTTAGAGAGTAAACCCTAATTTCTAAATCGATTTGAGGATTTTTCTTAGAAACTTCTATATACTCAACAAAGTAATCAATAAAGAGAGATCGATACTTGAGGTTAATTCGATAAACTCTCTTAATGTTTATGCTTATGCTAATGATTTCTTCAATGCTTCTCCACAGAAGTGCTTTCTACACAAACCGATCTACCTAAAATACCCTTCTGCAAGCCGTTTTGCTTTCTAACTTGCATTGTGCTCAAGGATCCTTCATCCCAAGGTAACTATTGGTTGTTGAGTCTCGTAAGCGTGATACTCACCCCTTGAGCGAAGAGTGACTAATCTTCGGACTCAAAACCTTGATATCTAGGAAACGATGAACTGACTCAAGCTTGTAGAAGCTAAATAACCCCTTTAATTCCCTTAGGTCCACTTCCATCGACCAGATTCCGGTGTTGACGATATCATAGTTGTGAAGGCCGAACCTTAAATCAAACCGTGGTAGTGCAAGGTCCAAGGTTCTCGTGCTTCAACCAGTTAGACCGTGAGAGCCGTGTTGATTGTATATTTCTATTTTTTTTTTTTGATTTAAACGTAAAATTATTTTAAATATAGTTAAAATTTAATCAGTTATGACAAGCATTCGTGTTCAAACAGGTTGTACGGAAGATACCATGGGTTCGATTTTTGTCTTTAACCACTTGTCATGTAGTATGTTATATGCTACCTAATTGAAATAATTATATAACAACTTATTAAAGCAAAGTTGTAAATTTACTATATTTTTATATTGAAAGAAGATTAGTTCAACAATAATTTGTAAAATGTAAATAGTAATGAATTATGTCATCCAAAATTTAATGTCAATTGCTATAAAATTGTTTTTTAAATTTATTATGCTAAAAATGAAGTGTGAATTAAACTATTATTTTTTTCTCAAATTTAAAGAATTGTAGAGTTCAAAGAGGTCGGTCTAGGGTTTTTAAAAAGGTTTCGAGGTTAAACTGCGGGTTTGTGTGAGCGTAATGTTATTTCATTCAAAGTCGTGACGTTCAAATGTCGAAGGTTAACCGCGGTCGAATTGAGATTGGGTTGAGTGTATTGTTCATTCTAGATATACAATTTTTGGTTTGGCTTTCATTTCTTTTCTCTACTTATCTGATTCACTATTTCAGCTATTAATCACAACATCAAAATAAACCTTAAATGTTATACTACAAAATTGCATGCATATATATATATGGAAAAATATATTTAGACATAAAATGAGAACATAAAATTGCACACAGTAAATCACAATCAGTGTATTCTCCCATGAATTCCACTCTCCACATAAAGACAAATAAATCCAACGGTGGAGGCTTTGTGTTTATCTCTTTGTGTTTAATTGTGTCCAAATAGCCGATCCATACGTGTGTGTGCGCGTGTATATATATATATACATATACATATATATATACACACACACGGACGTGAGATAATGAATGTAAGGAGAGAGCGTGTGAAATACTTAGTTGTGGTTGAGGGGCTTTTGCTATATACATACATATATATATATATACATATATATATATATACATATACATATATATATATATACATATACATATATATATATATACATATACATATATATATACACACACACGGACGTGCTATTTTTAATTGAGTTACAACAATCCAAGAGATGGCCTGTTTGACTGTGACTGCATTTTTGAATTACTATTCCCTCGACAAAAGAGTGACACGTATTTAAAACGTAGGGTTATAAGCTGGATTCGAGAATAAGTGATGGTCACACTTCATTATTTCACTAATTCTTAAATAAAATAAAGTAGATCAGCTCAACTACGGCTGCATTTCCGGATCCTCAGCGTTGAGGACGCGTCAAACAAGTTAGACGTCCCAATATTGGCACACTCCCTCTCAGGCAAAGTTCGCCTTAATGATATAAATTAAACAGTTGACGTGACACATCGGTCATCACCGGTTAATAGTCCACTGCTTCCACTGTAAAATAACATTCACTTATGTTCATCCCTTCGTACGAAAACATAGAAGATTTGATCATATAACAACACAATTTACGTAAAAGAATGGTCAATGTCAGCATAGTTCATATGTCCACAAGAAAAAGTTGTCATATGTGTAACCCGTGCGTTGCACACGACAGTATTATAAAATATAGCATTTAAAATTTTAATGTCAAAATTTGAATCTTGTTATACTGGCGAAATAAATATATGGTAAATTTTATTATTCCTGTTTATATATGGTATGTGTTATGTAACTTATATTTATCTAAAGTAAAACAACAATTTTGTTGTTCCTATTAATACGAGCAAATATTCTTGTTGAAAATAACAGATTTTAATCGTTTTAGATGAACTAACATATATTATTTAACTTATTTATATTAAATATGTTAAATTTAAAATTATGTAATTAGTTAAAATATATTGAATTAAGAGTGAATAATATGAATAAATTGAAAAGGAATTTGTAAAATTATAGAGATCTTAATATGAAGTTATTTGAAGTTAAAAATAAAATTTCCAATGTAGCGTATGATAAATTTATTGTTTATGTACATAAAGGATTATAGTTGATTTACAAAATCAACATTATTATTATTGTTTATGTACATAAGTATAGTTATGTGACATGTATGTCCATATAGCAAAACACAAATTTTTTATTGTGTTTTTTATTCGTATGTGTGTGTGAATATACAACTGACATATAGATGATTAAATACTTTAAATTTGAGATTTCGTGAGACATATAGATACATGGTCTAAACCTGAAAGATTAGGAAATAGTCGATAAAGATGTGCATAGCTATAAGAATGTCAAAATACGGATAAAGTTAAAAACTAAATTTTACAACGCAAATATATTTATTGCGATAAATGAATAATAAATTAGTTTTGTTGCTATTCATGTATATTATTTATAATATTTGAATTATATATCTTTATATTTAAGCGAATAATCTATTTGACTGCTTTTTAAGTATGAATATAATATACATATTGAAACGGTCACATTCAAATATTTATTATATAAATTAATGAATACTTATTAGTTAAATTTATTCAAATAAACTAAAACTAATATTGCATGAATAATTAAAAATATGTTGATGTAAATGCATAAAATAATGTGATACTGGATGGATTTTGCAAGCAATCGTAGAAATTTCAAAGTATAGACACTTCGATTAAAATAAAAAAATTACAATATAATACCATAGTGTACCAATATAGGAGGATCATAAACTAAATTTGCAGCCATTGCTTTTGGTATATAATTATGTTATGTGTCAGATTTTGTATATCCAAATGAATTTTATACCTTTTTTGCTAATATGAATATCATACAAATATTGAAATTTTCAAATTTTTATGACTTATTTGACACGAAAACAACTAATAGTTTACAAAATTTAATTATAGTTTTAAGATTCGTGATGAACTCTAATATATGAAGTGAAAGATAAAATATTTGAATGGAATTAAGATGCCTAAGCAAAAGGAGGCTGTAGGAATTTTAAAATTAAGGATTTTTGTTGTGAAAAAATAATAATTTTGTAATGCATGACGAATTTATTGATGCTTTTTTTTGTATTTTTTGTTTTATTTTAGAAATTAAATTTGTACTTAATCTCATGTTTTTATTAAAAAATGATTTTTTTTCGTAAAAGTGCACTTTTTGCAAGAGCAAAATCATTCTTCGTTTTTACTGATGTTATCTACATATTAGCTAGAACTAAAAGTAATATTGTTTTTTTAAACATGTTTTTGAAAAAGAACATTTGTGTACTTCTAAATTTAAAGGGCATATATTACAAAAGTTCCTTATTGTTTATGTTACCGTATGGAGTGTGACTTATGTATTTTATTTAGTAAAAATGCAATGTTATGCTCTACCAAAAAAAAAAATGTCATATTTTACTGATATGATTATGTTGTATATTATTGAAATTTTCATATTAAAAATGCAAATTTATGCTTTGCTAAAAAAAAAAAAAAATCATATTTTACTGATATGAGTATTATGTATATTATTGAAAATTTCATATTGTCATGATGGTAGTTTTGACGAATCAAAAAAGGCTTCACTTATGTATACATATACATATATACATACATACATACACACACACACCCCCAAGTATGTTAGGCACGTCCGTTGGACGTGTGCGAAGGATAATGAGACCAAATTTATTAATAGCGAAATAATAGTCAAATAAATAAATATCTTCTTATATAAAAAAAAATTGTAATTTTGTAGCTTGGAACATTATTTATTTCCGTTACGAAGAAATTCAACATTATCATGTTCAGTAACAAAACTATGAAGAGAAAAAACAAAAGTCATGAATATAATGATACACTCTCCATTCTATGGGCCAAAAATACACAGCAGTACCTTATTAGCATACACATACAATTAGACTCAACATACACACAATGCATAACACACAATATACCAAATCCATTACGCATGCGAAATGACACAAAAGTACAACCCAACATACTTGTATGCAAATAAAACATATTAGCAGCTTATGCAAATTTGATAATAGTCGGAAATAAGCTCAGTATTGAATCACTATTATATTAACTTTGGTTTGTTTCAGCATAGCAAATTTTATTTAGTGTAGATACTAAGGTATTTGCACGTTAAATCGGTGAATTAGTTAAAAAAAAAAATCTCTTCTCCTTTTCAAGGCTTAAGAACAACATCTTATCAAAAAAAGTTATAGATAACAGAGTTAATTTTTTTTTTTTTTTTTTTTTTGGTTAAAATTGTCATGCTAATATTAATTGCTCAATATGATGTAAACTATTATTTATTGATTTATTGTTGTTCTAATGGATAAAGCCATTCCAACTTTCTTCCTGAAGAAAATGGGCAAATAGAACTTAATCGTTGCTTTGCTTAAGAGCATTATCATCAAATTTTGTAATTAAGTGAGGCAGACGTAGGCACAAATGCATATGTAGTTTACGAATAACTGCTCCTTCTTGCAACAATACTAATGTAAACAAAACTCATTACTACAAACATAAAATGACTAATTACTGTTATTTCTCTATTTTCTGATTACGTGTTCATAAGAGTTCTCTTGCAATTATGGTAACAAATGTCAGGCCATGCATTAGTTTTTAATATCAGTCAGTCTAACTAAGTTTTATAAATAAATAAATAACCATGTTAATAAAGTTTAATATAAGTATAAGAATTAAATAAGTTTATAAAACTATATGCAGCTGGTAAAGCAGTTTTCATGACATCTTGTGATTTGGGTAAGAATATAATGGCTATAGAATTATTTGCTCCACTTAATTAGCATGTAATGCATTGATTGAACTCATACTTATAGAAGAATGCAAGATGCTTATGCAAAACATTCTAATACTCAACACCATTTTAAACTGCTATCATTGTAGTGACTTCTTGGTGATGAAAGCATAAAGCTTAATAAAAATGTAAAGAGCGCAAATCAGTACTTCTATGAAGAACCAACAGATATCAATGATCAAGTTTGTCTGCTATAAGGAAAATTACACATATATTAATCCTACTTTTTTTTTTACAAATTCTTGTATCAAACTACAACCGCAAACTTAACGGACTCGAAAACGTATACAAATATGTTGATTGCATTTCTCGATTAGATCACTGCATCATGCTTGAATCATCCACAGTATAAAAAGCGTACTTCAAACCATTTGGGCCTGAAACAGTAAAAAAGAATAAAGTAAAAAGACAAAATAAAATAAAAAAAAGCAAACGTAAGGACTATTAGGGTAGAGACAATGAGAGTGGGCAATCAATTAAGCCGACAAACAAATTGGCACTCAATGTGATACTAATATAATTTACAGAATATTAAAAGGATCAAAGGGCATGTTTTGATGGAATTCAGAATCAAGTAAAGGTGAATAAGCAAAGATTACCTTGGACGAAAACTTAACAGTCAGAATATTAAAGTTCAATAGATAGAGGATGGTCAAGTCTTATGTGATAAAATTTATGCTCAGTTTATATATATTTATTTCAGAACTATCAAAATAAAATGATAATAAATAGCTGAAACAGTAGAAGTAATTATCAAAATGGTGCAATATGATAATAAACATTGCATTAGTCAAAGATCAAAACTGTTTTGTTAAAAGTTCAGACTTCAATTAGAAAAGAAAGAAACCGAAAAATTTGAAGATTCCGATTAGATTTGGTATTTATTTATAAAAAGAAAATAGAAATGGTTTGAAAAGACCAAAATAATGTCTTACCCGCAAGAAATTTGGAGGAAAGGTTAACCTTCAGGTGGAGCTTCTCAAGAATAACTTGTTTGATTCGTTCAAACAATTCGTTGCAATTGAAAATAGTCCATCGTGTACCATCAACATATGATAGTAGCTCTGTAACATTACCATCAGTAAGCAGGTTTGAAATAAACCAATAATGGTGCCTTTTTCATTTAAAATCAAGAGCCACAATTGATCAGAAATATTTCCAATTCGTCAATGAAAGATGCAAATAAAATGTTGAGTTCTTCTTATTCCACCGAATGAAACACATCATAGGAAACTCCCTTGGTCACGCTGCATCATGAAAAAAACACCACAAATTCTTATTTGTAAGACTTAAAGAACATCACCACTTTCAGTAAACTTGCTTCAAATAAGGAAAGGTAATTCTCTTTTCAGTAAACTTGCTTCAAATAGTTAACAGATGTAAAACCTGATATGAAATCTCATTACCAGGTAATTCACACTCCTTTATGAAGATGAGTCCAATAAAAATATCCTGATTAACAGTTTCCAACCTCAACCTGATGAAAAATACCAAAAAAAAATAAAAAAATAAAAGTAAAAGAACTACCGAACTTGCAAAATTACCATTTTAAGAAAACAAAAGCACCTGGGCTTACCTATGAGAATCTTTTTTCATCATTTGGACGAACACGAAGAGCAGTTGAATAACAATGTAAAGAGAAGTTTGGGGTAATGATGGAGTGGAGAGATGGAAAATTTCAGGTGATATTTATAGGGTGGCTTTATGCAGAAATAAGAAGCGGTCAAGCTGCAAAATTTTAGGTAATTCTGTGCTTATCGGAAATGGAGGTACTTTGAATGTCCTTTCTTCTATTATCCAGTAAAACAGTATCTAATGTATCATGTGAAATTTTTTTAGCATCTTTATTCTAGGAAAATTTTGGTTTGAACAAAATTGATGAGTATGAACGGATATCACAGATGTGGTACGGTTTCTTGTTTTCAGAACCCATATCTCTTGAAAGGAAATAAATAAATCATGTCCAAAAGCTGATCATACTTTCCTTCTTTTCAGAGTTGATTTAGTACCATGTAAATGTGATGTAGTAGATTCTAGGATTGAACGACGTGCAAATAGGTCAAAAACAGATCTTTATTAATTGAGAAGTGCGGATGAAAGATTCTGTCAAATTTTTAGGATCCTGTTATTTTGGGTCATAATGGTTGAAGGAACTTTGTATGAAGGCAATTTTAACACTTCAGACCAAAAATATTTTTTTTTAAAGAGAATTATTAATAAAGCTATGTTGTATTATTTTGATTTAATAAAAGTATCTTTAGAGATTTAAGGAGAATTGAGAAAATTGAGAGAATTGAGAGAATTAAGAAGAATTAAGAGAATTGAGAGAATCAAGAAGAGAGTTAGAAATTCTTCTGCTTTACTATTATTTAATAGAGAAATTGTTGTATTATTTTGATTTAATAAAAGTATCTTTAGAGATTTAAGGAGAATTGAGAAAATTGAGAGAATTAAGGAGAATTAAGCGAATTGAGAGAATTAAGGAGAATTAAGATAATTGAGAGAATCAAGGAGAGAGCTGGAAATTCTTCTGCTTTACTATTATTTAATAGATTATTGCTACAATACTGTCAAATCAACAACGGAGCGAAAGATTTCAAGGTCGGTTAGCATAATTTTAGATTGCTTTCATGTTTTTTTAGATGGTGCACAATTGCTCGATACATATATTACCATGTAGCTGATCCTTGATTTAATACTTGAAGTTGTAAGCTCAAACGGATAGTATATTCATGTTTTAGAAACTATGTTAGTGATAAAACCGTACACAGGGCCGGCCCTGAAGTGTTCATAGCCCTAGGCCTAAAAAATTTTGAGGCCCTACCAAACATATAAAAATAAAAAAATCACAAGAAAGTAACATTGTTAAATATAAGTAAAATAACATTTTTTTGCTTCTGTTCAAACACATTAGAATAATTGCACTAGTTGTGATTGCATAAATACAAAATGATATAGTTGTGATCACATAGATACAAAATGATATAGTTGTGATCACATATATAAGAAACAAAATACTTTCACATTATACTTGACCGTCTAACATTTTGAGTGGTAAAGTTACTAAGCAAAACACTTAAATCAAGTGATTCTAAAATCTTCATCTCAATCGAAATTGTGGTCAATCCATTTAATATTTCTTGTGATATGGTCGTCCATAGAAAAGATTTGATTAGTTTTAATTTCGAGAAGCTTCTTTCAGCCGAGGCAACTGTCACTGGAATAGTTAATAATATTCTATAAGCAAACCATGCGTTAACATATAAACAACCCGTCCTCTTGATATAATTTATAAAATCAATAGCCCTTTTCGCATTTGTCGGTAACATCTCTCTAAGAATCTGCAACTCCGCAAATAACTCTACTCCATCAATATCGGAAATCGTCTCATGTTTCAAATAATTCTCAAGATTAACACATGAAGATTTCAAGCTATCATAAGAAGCATGTTTCAATCTCTCTACATCATATAAAAATCTAAATATTTCATCATACTTTTTAATTTGTTCGAATCTACTCTCAAGAGATGACAAACCTTGATCCATAATGTACAAAAAGTAATTGACTCTAAAATTTTCTTCTGATGATTGCATTGTCTCTTCACTATTGTTTTTTTCAGATTGTCTCTTTCTACGTTTTATGCGCTTTTCATTGAATAAAGATTCAATTTCCATATCCTCCGCAATTTTTTTGGCTTCAACCAAAGATGATTCAAACCCATTTTCTCTAAATTGTTTGAAAAAACAAATTAGACTCTTTAGATGATCCATAGCAACATCAATATGCATATCTTCTACTTGTAATTCTTTGCTTACTCTATTAATGTTATTCAATAAAGTGTACCATATAATCATACCAAGTATAAATTCATAGTTTTCAAGGTCATATTTTGCTAAGGATTCGGTTTCACTTGTGCACATAGGGTCATCAATTACACTCGCTAATTGAAGCAATGCATCTTAATTTGTGGAGCTTGCAACCAAATTGCTTTCATACTTTCAACATGACTTTCCCAACGTGTTTTTGACAATGGTTTTAACGTAAGACCATATACGTTATCTTTAAATATTTTCCATCTTTTAGTTGAAGATGAAAACAAAGTATATATGCGTTGCACCACTCCAAAAAATGAAACAGCTTTAGCGCAACATTTAAGCATATCACAAAGCGCAAGATTGAGACTATGACAACCACAAGGTGTGTAAAATGCTCTAGGATTCACTTGTAGTACCCTATTTTGCACACCTTTATTTTTTTTCCTTTCATATTAGAACTATTATCATATCCTTGTCCTCTCATATTATCAATATCTAATTCCAAAACATTCAAAATGTCAACAAGTTCATCAAAAAGCCCTTTACCGGAAGTGTCATCAACCACATCAAATCCTTAAAAAAACTCCTCCACCTTCACCGTATTCTTTGAAATATCCACACATCGTAAAATTATAGTCATTTGTTCCTCATGACTTGCGTCCGGTGTACAATCAAGTATAATAGAAAACTACTTTGCTTTTTTTATTTTTCTAATAATTGTTTTTCTAACCTCGCTCGCGATTATAAGAATTAATTCATTTTGAATCTTGTGACCGAGATAATGATAATGAATTTCATTACTTTGAGTTCTCCGAATGTGCTCTTGCATAATTGGATCAAATTTGGCAATCATTTCTATAATGCTTAAAAATATCAAATTACGCTCTTGATAAATTTTCTCATTGTCTCCACGAAATGCCAAATTATTTTTAGCAAGAGTTGTAACAACCGATATTATTCTTATAAGAACTTGCATCCAATGCTCCTTTTCTCTACTAATTTGTGATTGAGCACTTTTGTCAATTGTTTCATTCTTTTCAAATCTAATTTCTAATTCGGTCCACTTCTCCATACTAGTAATGTGCTCAACACTAGCTTCATGTCCTTTAAGCTTTTCACCAATATTTTTCCAATCATTTACTCCTTCATTTACCAATTTAAACATCATTCCATCTTTTTTGAATAACTTGCAACAAAAACAAAACACTTTATCTAAAGCTTTAGAGTAGATTAGCCATTTTCTATCATGTTTCTCTCCATTTGATAATTGTCTAAAATAGTGTATGGTAGAGAAACGTCGATTTGATGTATCTTTAGGAAAGTCGATATTATTGTCTCTTGCAGGACCTCTTTGAACAATTAAATCTCTTAATTGGTGATTCATGTTTTCCCAATTTATCGGATCACTAACATCTAACAAAAATGGTATGAACTCCATAACGGTGTCTTTTGTTGGGTCTCATTTTTGGTTGAACATTCCCATTCTCATTTGTCACAACCTCATTAACTTCAACCTCATTCATCATATTCTCATTTACTTCAACCTCAACATCCAATTGGTTTTTACTAAAAAACTTATTAAGTGATCCAACTTCTTTTTTAGTATCATTTTCAATCACAAGTTTCTTTTTTCTTTTTGAAGCACCGAACTCGAATTTTCTAGTAGACATGATAATTTAAAAATGATGAAGTTGAATAAGAAGACCTGCAAATATGGTGAAATCAAAATTCAATTTAATTACATGATAAATTTAATTGCTATTCAGGTTTCTCTTTCACTGGAAATGTGTTGTTGTTTTTCCTTTTGACTCAAAATCAAATGAATGAATAAATTACCAAATCATAAAATAATTAAACCTATTTAACAAATATCAATAAACTATTTAATTCAAATCAATTATCAAATTAGCATTTACAAATTTCGAATTGATTACATAGCTATCTACAGACTAAACCTAAATTTATTAGCCTATCAATTTGCCCAAATTAATAATAAATCATACCTGAAAAATGGTAATACGGTGATTTGGGGGAGAATGGAACAAATCGACAATTGGCTGAAGGAGAATCGTGAATCGCGGTTTGAAGCAGGAAGGAGAATCGTTGAGAAATCGTTTCTTTTATGAGTTGAAGCGGTAGTTTCTGCGAAGTGAGAAATACGTTCCTTTTATTTCGGCTGTGGGTTCTCTAGGTGGGCTGTAGAAATTTTTTTTTGAAGCCCCCAATTGTTTGGAGGCCCTAGGCAACGACCTGGTTGGCCTGGTGCCAAAGCCGGGCCTGACCGTACATACACACATACTGTCACATTTAGCACCAGATCAAGGTACTTGCATACATATGACGGATATGCTATGTTACAAAGAATATATTGACAGCATATTCATTTGATCTACAATTAACTTAATTGTAGTCGGTTAGCTATGGATTGCGCATGCATATGAAGTGGAATTTTTAATTCATTGCACATGATAAAATTTCCCTCATTTTTCATTCGGACAACATTATGTAATTGATTTAGCATATCTACTTAGAATTTTTTATTTATTATTTATCGGTTATCACCATATCGTAATATTAGATTATCATATTTCTCATTTTTGTGATATGGCAAATTAACTGAAATAAAATAACAAAAAATTAATTTCTATCCGAGAATTTACTTGTTAAGGCTAAGAGAACCTTTCAAATGCAAAAAAAGAAGTTTTTTATTTTAAATAATATGTCCACGTACTCATTAAGCACTGAAAGGTAAAATGATTTTTCAAAATTTCACTAGCAAATACAACATTAATGACCCTAATTTTATGGTTTATAGCAATAATGCCGATCATATTTCAGGATAATGCACTTAGGAGAAATGCAACACACAAAGCAACTGAGCAAATTCGACGAAGTGTACATAACAAAATGACAACCATTTGAGATAATATAAGAGATGAGATTGTTACAGCAAAGTTGCATTAATTGTTGTATGTACTAGCATTACAATGTAATTCACATTTAGTTGAATTTCTGTACTATTATTTCATTTTAATTGATCATATGTTGTGCAATAAAAATAATAATCAACTAACTATAAAACAATTAGATTAAAATTCACAAATAAAATAACTCGGTCAAAAGCGACAAACGTATACTTCGTTTATCAACTCACCACGTTTAATCCACTGATCGAATGCTCCATTCAATGCTGAATGCAGCACTCAATATTATATTTACGTTCAATAAGGCCTTTGAAACCAATGGTCACCACTAGCAAAGTAACATTTTAACTATTGATATACTAGGGACAAAATAAAAGGGAAATATTAAAGGGGTCGGGAAGGGATCGGTTCGCGAGAGGGGATTGCGTTCTTTTTAAGAAAGGAGCAACGCAAAAGAGGCAAAGTAATTATTTTATTATTTGTCTATGTTGTTATTTTATTTATGTTGACCACTTTTAAATACAATACAAAATACACAATACGACATACAAAAAGTAGTAGAATAAGCTATAGATAGATAGGATTTGGTATGCACAAAATCTTCTTACAGTTTCTATACTTTCACTGCAATTATCACTGTAGAACAACCATTATGGCATTAGTTCACAACTCTTCGTTTTGGTATGAAGAGAACGATACAGAATACAACTGAAGAATGCATAATAAAAAATACAGACAATTTCTTGCGTAACCCTGTTGGAATATTTCGACAACTGGGTCACATATGTAAAATAAAATGTGTTGTGCTATTTTGTTGTAAAGCCTAATTAAAGTGATATAATTTTAGATTATAATTAAAAGGCTTAAAGCTTAACTAATCATGGGCTTAATGTGTAGATACCGGGGCATTTTTTAATTTGTTGAAGGGCCGAATTATAAAATATCAACTTTATAAATATGGGGTTATGGTCCCCGAATTACACAATCCTTAGCAACTCTCTAACCTCTTCTACGGAGAGCTACTTTCAACTCTAGGGTTTGTGTCAATTTGGAAGACCAAACCAAATTCATCTTCTCTGTGGCAACCAATTATGGAATTCAGGTACTGCAATAATTAGATACAGATTCAGGTACGCTTCCGCTAATCAAGTTATCTATTTTCTGATTTGTTCTCAATTAAATCAATATGGTTATATATTTAGATCTAGGGTTTCATGACTGTCTGTTGTTAAATTTTATTGAAATGCTAACAGTGGTATCAGAGCCATCCATCATTGATTTTATTGAGAAACCCATAAATTTAATATTTAAGAAAAATATAAAATTGTGATTCAGTTGGATCTAAGGGTGCTACTATTCACACCCCGGTTTACACTTCCGGCCACCTTTATAAATTTAATACGGATGATTATTTTTTATATTCTTCTGGCCACCATATGTTATTCCTTCACTTAGGGATTTACCACCGTACTTCTCCTTAAAAAAGCACATACTTCTTAACAATTTCAAACCCTAAATCCTTACAAAAGCAGATATTCTTTTTTGCCTAATAGAGATGGAAGATGAAGGTAGAAAAGAGACTTTGAATTGCTTAATTTTTATTGTTTTCTATTATGACATAGAACATGTTGTTATGGTTTTTTTTAAGGGTTAAGGTCTTTCTGTTGCGTTTTAGGATATTTTTTCCATTCCGTTGGAAGTTTCAAGTTTGGAGGACATTAAATTTGACGACGTTGTATTAGAGAATGACAATGTAAATTTTGACTTGTAGGATTTTTATCCATATAACTTACGTATCTTCTTTTATAAATTGATACATTAATTATTATTTTTGTCGTTTGATAGTTGGAGTATTTGAGTGATGATAAAGTGGACGATAAACATGATGATTGTGATAATCTGATGCAAGATGTTCGATCAAATGACTCAAAATACATGAATGTTGATTTGGCGAATCATTTCACAGCCGACGAAGTAAGTACTCATTTATCAAAATTAAAATTGCTAATGTGGTTACGAAAATGAATTATTAAATTAAATCATTTCACAACCGACGAAGTACGTGGGGAAGGAAGCGTTCATGTAGAGGAAGGAGCTGTGGCCTTTCTATTTTTTTTTAATAATTTAGAAGGTGGCCAGAAAAGGAAACTTAAAATATTTGGGGTGCTTTTAGTTTTGGTGGCCAGAAGTGTAAATAGGGGTATGAACAGTAGCACCCTGGATCTAATTCAGATTTTGTTTTTAACTTTGTTTTTTGTGATTCGAACTGAATCTTGTTTCTTCGTTTGATCTGGTTTTAACATAATTTGGATTCAGATAGGCTTAATCAGATCTATTAGATAGAAAAATGTGCTTTTGTTTGACACATTTTTTATTCACTAATATCCATATTATTGGAATTAAACTATTGACTGAGATATATTTTGTTGTACCTATCTAGTAGCACAGTTCATAAATTTTAGAAGTAAATGTCATCAGGATGCTTCCCATTGTTGAATTGCGTGGCTCATGGGAATTTATTACATGCGCCCACGACATCTTCAGCTTTCTATAGTGAACACCAAAGAGTTTATACCAGTCATGTATCTTCAGCCACTAAATAGTAAATATCTGTGGTGGGTGTCTTCTACCATTTGTGGTAATGCGATAATAGATCAGCCAAGCATGGAAGCATATTCGTGTTAACTCTTATGCTGTTATGTGCAAAAAAAAAAAAAAAAAAAAAGAAAAAAAAGAAGAAGAAGAAGAAGAAAAACAGATCCTGCTATTTTTTTTATACGTATATTTTTCCTTGTGCAAGTTTGATTTGTGATATTCAAATTTTCCCTTGCTTATCTGAATATGAATATTATAAAATTCATATAGATCAAGAAATGTTTACCGAATCTGTCTGCATAAAAAATGCATGATAACTTTCCGATATTGCTTTATGGTTTATTTCATTCAGATATTGTTACAGGAGTTTCTTTTTTGTTTGAATGAATATTTCTTTAAGATCCGAAATATAAGGTTATTTAAAATAGAACTACATTGATTATTGATAATATATATAAGCAATTCAGTCCATTAAGTTATGCTTCTACATGACAAGCTGTGCTTTGTGTAACATGTCAGTCACAAGATTGATTCAAAGTCAAATTTTGATATTTTCATATAGAAACTTAAGCACTAAGGTGGGCCACACTCATCCATAGATGTAATATTTCATCAATGCAGTTGAAATTATTATTTCCATGCTTTTGTATGAGTGGTACAAAATTTCTATTTTGTTCATGAAAATATACCCTTACAAATAAGTTTGGAACCAACTTAACATGATAATAATATATGTATTTTGTATGTAGCATTTGATTCCGGATTTCATAACTGCAACGTATGTGATTTATATATGATGTTCAATTTCATCATACTTATTAAGAGAATGTCGTGACTGTAACCATATAAGACAAATGATTATAGTTGATACAGTTATAATTTTGAAATTTTCAAGTATCACAAATACCTAAAGTTTTTTTCACTTTTTTCGGGAGTGTTTTATACCACTCAAATTATAATAAATAAAGAAATAAAGTCAAATATATTTTTTGGTGTCTCTTTATAACCATAAATATCCTACATACATAGTGAATTTAACTAAAATAATATGTCACCAAAGTGACCACTATATTTTGGTGGTTCATGAAAATGTTTGATATTTGTGTGTAATTGTTCATGCGAGTATTAGCCGGCCTAAAGGAAGACTAATATTTGGCCGAATCGCTTACATATGTGTGATGATAAATATGTGACAATCAGAAAGTTTTTTTTCGAATGGGAATAATTAATCGGCCCAAAGGAAGGTTGTTATCTGACTTGAATTTATTGTCAGTGTTTGATCATTACAACAAGAGTACCACTTACAGTTAATATTATTGTCCAAAGACTTGATATTAATGTGTACTAGGTTTCTTGAGAAGAGGCTTACCAATTATTTGAGTTTACTATGGTTGATTTTTGGCTGTGAGCATATACAGTCAATCTTCATTTTATTTTTGTTCATTTTCAGCTAATTTAACTGTTCTGCCAATTTAAACAATGTTCCCATCTTATTTTGGGATATGCATAAGGGTTTGTAAGAGTGCATATAGTTTGTTATTGACTTTATAGATTTAGCTCTTGCAATTAGGAGGGTTACATCCAGCCCTACTACAGTTATATATTGATAAAGAATATTGAAAGATGATATAATTCAAAAGGAAAATTTTAAAGGATCATTAAGTAAATACTTCAGAAGTTTTCAAGGATGTGCTATACGTAACGATAACTAATTTTTTATAAGTTATCTACTGAGAATGGAAACGATTTTTGTAAAAACAATAAGGGGAATCATGCACTCTTTGTGGTGCTTGATTACATAAAGTCAAAGTAAAAGAAATTTAAGTGAGTACTATTGGAAAATATTGCTTCAAAAGTTAAAGTCACTCAAGTTATTGTTATTTTGGTGCTATCTCCAATATATTCATTTAAAGATTAATATTATTTTGAGAATAATATGTCATTTTACTGGGCTAATTTAGCGCTTTGGCAACTAAAAGAGAGGTTGAAGTTTTTACGACTGAAAATACTCCTCTGATATACTTTTTGGTATCAATAAAGATGAAGAAGTCACTAAGGAACTATAAAAAAAACATATAGATCTATTTATAGTTGTTTCTTTTAATAAGATATACAGACATATAAAGTAAAATATATTAGATATTTTTTAAGTAATTTTCGAGATTTCAGTTATACTATTTGAAATTATCTCAAATATTTGTCGTACTGTCATTTGGACATATTTTGGTTTTCTATTTCTAATATGAGCAAATTAGGTTATTATTATTCATTTTGAAATAGTAAGGTTGAGTTATGAATAAATTCAAACGTATATTTTGAAAATAAAGTTCCTAATGTTTAAAATATAGTTTATATCTAGTTATGAACCCAAATTAAGGAAAAGTTTTAAGACGGGAAATGCAATATTTTTTGAGGATGTTGAGTTTGGGGGGAGAAATAAAGTATGATCATTGTCTTTAAAGAGAATCATTATCTTTGATTCAACTGCGGTTGCTTCTTCGCTTAATGTTTAAGATTTGTTCACTTTATTAAAAAGAAGTAAATTAAGAACCATAATAAGACGATTTTAAAGATAATTTTTCTTTAAGCTAAGGCTACTGCTTCAAGAAAACAAACTCAACAACCTCAAAATGCATGATAACAAAGGAAATCCACCAAAATGGAAAGAAATGCTATTTCAGATTATTGTCTAGTATTTCTTCATAAAGATAAATAATTGATTGATAAGATGATGCTCTGGACTTAGATCAATCCATGTTAGGTACTAATTTAAAATGTGGATCTAAGAAAATGAACATATACTATAAATCTATATGGATGATAAAGTTTGAAATATCCCTCTAACTTAAGTAATAAGATCGTTGGTTATGAATAACTATTCAAAGCCAAAGGGGATCAAGTGGGTAATATTGAATTTTATAAGGCACTTTTATTGAAATAATTATTATTAAAAGGAAATTTTATTTTCTTTAAAGAATGTTTTGGACTTAGTAAACGATTCCCTAGAATCGATCACTATGAATCTGTAACATACCGTCTTTCGTCCACTTCAAGCTGGTAATTAAACCAACTCAAACCGTTCGAAATGACAGAATGTTATTAGCTTCTGAGGTAAATAGAATAAATCACAGAATCACAGACATAGAAAACAGAATATCTCGCAGCGGAATAAATAAATTATACAATAGTAGTTCGTGAAGCTACTAAATAAAAATCGAAATTTATACATAATATCAGAGTTACAAAATTAAATACAGCGGAAGTCTAAATACAAGAATTTCTAATACAAAGGAGAAATAGCCAGAATCAGCAGGTAGAGATGATATCTTCAATAGTCTCCAGCTTCAGACGGTGAAATCTCAACACTGCATTACTCGATCTGACCCGAGCAATAATGCAAAACAAAACAACTCAGATCAGAACTAACATTCTCATGGAAGTAAATCAACTTAAATGAAATATTCAATGAAATGCATCAGTAACTTAAAGGATGTTTGGGATCACCATCCTCTAAGGATCCGTTAAACTAATATCATATAATATAATACGCTATTATAATAGTGTCTATGTTTAAATATACTATTGAAAATAGTGTAAGCGGGATTACCATTATTACCCTTACACCGTTTATACCGTTATCGTACAGTTTGCATATAACACACCAGTACGTCGGCGGATAGGGATGCGCCGTGATACGACAACGCTAAATCAAAATCGTAGGGGGCTCGATCAGGATAATATGACAAGGCACACGAGGAATACCCACGGTAGGATTCTACCGATGCACGCCCGGACCGGTGGTAACGCATAGCCGCAACTACCGCCCACCTCGAACAACACTCCCATAATCAAGGGTGGCCACCAATCAAATCACAAAGTAATAGATATAGTTCGAAGAAGTGTGTCCGATGGAGGTGCGACCTCACTTAATCACGGTATAGCACCTGTTTTAGTCATTTTAATTATGACCCGAAGGTCAAGGCTATCCATCAACGTTCTCTTTCTTCAATCCAGTAATCGCCACCAAACCATCCTACTTCATTCTGGAACTCCACCGCGTACACAGTTGTTAAAGTGGTTTTCGGTATTGGCAGAGAGTATGACAATATCCGATCCCGGTCTCTTTAACAACCAAACGTTTACATTTTTCACACCGTGGCCATTTTAATAAAATCATATGTTGAAATAAATTGATTTAAGAAATTTCTTTAATTCAAACCAAAAAGCTTATGAATCAATTTCATATATAAAATTATCTCAATTCATACTCAGTCAATTTATTATCGAAATTATATACTCATATCAATTATAAATTCAAATTCCAATTAATTACGTAGTTCACATTCATTTTCTATACAGTCCAATATTTGAGTCAATTCGAAATTCGCATTAAGTTGATTTAAAATCAAATTCATTGAATCAAGTATCGTTATATAAATTTAAATCTTTAAACCTCGAATTTAAATCGCAAAATCAAAACTTATCCACCTATTGAGTTTATTATTAAAGTTTATAATATATATAAAATAAGCATTGAAAATATTATTTATAAGTTATAAATTTATATAGAAAATAACTTTATAAACATATACAGGTTTAAATTAATTTAGAAATAGGTTTAAAAATAATAATTTATTATAATATATTAATTTAAAGTTAAAAACACATATATGACTAAATTATATAGTTTAAAATAAATGAATTATAAGTAAAATCTTAAATAAGCATTTAAATACATTTCTACTCATAAAATCATTTTAAAACATATAATTTAGAATTTACAAAATTTAAGTATTAATCTTTAAAATATAAATATAAAATATAAGATCTTAAATAAATATTATTACAATCAAATTTTCCAAATCATTTTAATTCAAAAACATGACCAACGGTGTCCGTATATAGTTTTCTACCCTATGGTCAAGTGATACGGATGTTTATCATTTCAACCCGTAATTTATAAAATTTCTACGGGTTTATCATTTCAACCCGCAATCCCAAATTCAGTAAAAATCGTTCAGGTCTATCATTTCAACCCATAACGATTTTTCCTTAATCTAATGTCCGTTCGGGTATGTATCATTTCAACCCTTAGTGATTTTTCCTAAACTAGGGGTATCTACAACATAACAAATCATCACATATCATCAATCACATCATAGTCATATAAAATCAGTGTACGTATATGTCATATGAATATCGTGTCACATATGAAAGTGTATATTTCAAACAAACAATTTATATTGACAATCATATACATTTCATAACAGTTCATTTAGTTGGTCTAACATCTATGAAGTAATGTGAGTCAGGTGTGAGATAAACTCACCTTCCGTGGCATGGAAACAGAGACAACAGACGACTGACACAAAATGAGATGACGCTTCCAGCACGATTCAAAATGGATTCAACTCGATGACCGCGCAATATTATTTTATTTTAATAAGAGGAGACAAGGAAATGTTTAAATGGATCGGTACGGGTATTGGGTTTTGTACGGTTCAGCTATTGGGTTTTGGAGCTGTACGGCTATCTGGTTTAGGAACGGTTTCAAACTCAACACCATAACCGGCCCAAAAATAAACCAAACAAATATTACAAAATAATATATAAATATATATATATATGTATGTAAACACAAAATAAAATATATTTATATAAATTTTATAGACATAATTTTTTTTCAAACCAATATAAAATTTCAAAGCGATTCACGCCAAAACTATTATCATATGTCTATATAAATATAAACACTCATACAACTAACACTATCATACATAAAACAATAACATAACTCACACCATCACAACAGACTCACGCACCCACATCTCATGCACACAAAACTTGAACACACACAGCACTAACAAATTATAATTTTATACTATATTAATATTTCCACACACACATATCCATGGACTCAACTCACACCATACTACATATATACTTGCATAGTATTTATAGTAAACACAGTACACAAACGCATACAAATATACATAACTCAACACCACAAAACAAACACACACTCATACAGTAATACAATCGCACAAACTTATATTATAAACTTACTCACACCCACAATAACAACACCGACAACTCACACACAAGCACGACCTATAACATACACGCGCAAAAGGGAATGAAATGGGTTAAGCGAGGCAGCAAGTGACTGGGTATGGGGTGAACAGACAGCAGGGCTCGGCACTGGTTGAGGCGGAGGGAGGACTGACGTGGTTGGACTTGGCTTCGGTGCTGGCGGCTGCAGCTTTGGTTGGAGACAACATGGGCGGATGACAGTATAGGGAGGAGCGTAGATCTCGGGTTTGGAGCAGGGCGTGGCGCGCTGATGGGGAGTCGGTGTTGGCTTTGTTCAGGGAGGTGGGGGAAATGGCTTTCAGATCGGTGAACGTTGGAAATAAAATGGAAGAGGAAGAAAGATGATGGAAAAATGGCGGTGGGAGCTTTCTGTGAATGGAAACTGATGTCCTTCATTCGTGAAGGAGAAATGAAAGAAGGAGAGAGAAAGGAACCGTGAAGACTAAAAGCTGATGCATCATATACTAGTTAATATATATATATATATATATACAAAATGAATAGGCAGAAGCAACGGTGGATGGAAAGATCACGATCGAGGCAAAGACTTTATTATTCCAAATATATGAAAGGTTGCGTTATTTTCCTGGGTAGAAACACATTGGAAATTGAGCAAACGATTTTGAAAAGTGAATCCTGGTATTCGAAACGAAGTGGATGGACACAAATGAAAAGATGAGTTACTAAAATAGATAAACAAACCAGCGTTTGAATTTCAAAAGGCACCGGACAGTTTCAGTTTCAAATAGAATTAAAAGAAAAACGGATGGTTTTAAAAATTTGAAAAGATCAAAAGGCGTTTGGAAACCGAAATGAGCAGTAAAACAAAAGGGCATTGAGATAAAGGTGAACGAACGGAAACTAAAAATGGAACTGACAGTTTCAATGTAAATGGAATGATACATAAAAGAACACTTTTGGAAATCATAAAGGGAAAAGAAGAGTTGGGCACATAAGAAAGAATTGGAACATGAGAAGGCATGCATGATATGAGAAAGGATGAATGCATGTATTTGGGAACGCAATGTACGCACTAGAAACAAAATTGAAAAATGTATGGCTTAGAAACCAAATGGACGTGCATGCATATTTTGAAAGTTTGGATGTAAATGTTCCCACTTCCTTTAGCTTTCAAAACAAAATAAACAAATATGTGATTTAATAAAATAAAAGAACGGGTTTTGCAGATCCAAAATGACTAACAAAGATATGCAGGATCCAAATAGGGACACTTCGAACTGAAATGACTTTATTTCAGAAATGAACTGTGCAAGCTTTTTGGTAGTTTCAGAGCGAACAGAGCACCGAAATCGACAAATAAACATATTGCGCTAATCAGCACGACGAGACGGACACAACGGTATAAAATTTACAGTGCCTGAATGCTCCATTCAAAAATGCATTACGGACCCCTTTTAACGTAAAATGCGGATGGAAAACGGAGGTCAAAACGTCCGATTTTCGCGAAATGAATTTCGCCGTTGGATTACTAACAACGAATAGAATATTTTTCGTGTTTGACCGAGCTGGATTCGAAGAGATTATAAAATCGTTAAATTTTGAACTGTTATGCGCAGCTTCGCACTGAAAATGCGCGATCGACAAACATTCAAACTTTCCAACGAAATTTCTGCAGCTGCTACATCTCAATGTACATATTTCAAATTCTAAATTCCCGTTATAAAAAAATAAAAGAATATTTTCAAAATAAAATTTTGATTTAAATCGGATTTTAAATCGTTAAAAAATATCGGGTTGTTACAGTCTCCCCCACTTAAAAACTTTTCGTCCTCGAAAAGGAACGATGCAGAGAAATAGAAATTAAATAATTAATATTTAAACCAGATGGTTTATATTTATCCACAGACATATATATAAATTTTGAAATATGTGTAAATCAAAAATTAAAATATTTTCAAACCAATGTTATCTATATTTAACTTATAAAACTTGTCAAATTTCATAAGTTTTATATATAAACATCACAAAATAAAATCTTTATAAACCAATTTAAATTTACAAATTCCTATATATATATAAACATACATACATTTATAAGCAATAGTGATATAGATTTCAACCAAGAAAATTCATTTTCTTATAAAATTTATATAAAATATATGGTTTATAAAAATAAAATAAAAAATCTTAAAGTATAAATATCAAATCTTTTAAAATATAGGTTTTACCAAACATAAAGTTATTTACAACTGTATATCAAAACTGCAACAAGAAAATATCAATTTCAAACCAGTATTCAATTAGAATGAACTCGCTAGAAGAATTATACTCTCCTTCTACTTTCTATCTTGTTAGGGACAAGGATAAATTATAGAATTCAAGTTGAAAGCTGAACGAACGAAAGAACCTAAGCAAAGAGGATCTACGAAGGAAGATGGATTCGAATGGAAAGGAAATTCCAGAGAAGATCTAAATATTAAACCAAAATTTATATCAGAAAATATTGTTTAAAAAAACATTTAGAAACCATTTAAAAAAAATATTTATACTTTCAAAATACGCTCTCTCTCAAGAAGGATTCTGCGATTGATTCTACTCATTATAGGGTATCACTACCCTATCTCTAATGAGCTTTTACCCCATAAGCTAAAGCTTTGAAAAACCAAAGCTCTGATACCAACTGTAACATACCGTCTTTCGTCCACTTCAAGCTGGTAATTAAACCAACTCAAACCGTTCGAAATGACAGAATGTTATTAGCTTCTGAGGTAAATAGAATAAATCACAGAATCACAGACATAGAAAACAGAATATCTCGCAGCGGAATAAATAAATTATACAATAGTAGTTCGTGAAGCTACTAAATAAAAATCGAAATTTATACATAATATCAGAGTTACAAAATTAAATACAGCGGAAGTCTAAATACAAGAATTTCTAATACAAAGGAGAAATAGCCAGAATCAGCAGGTAGAGATGATATCTTCAATAGTCTCCAGCTTCAGACGGTGAAATCTCAACACTGCATTACTCGATCTGACCCGAGCAATAATGCAAAACAAAACAACTCAGATCAGAACTAACATTCTCATGGAAGTAAATCAACTTAAATGAAATATTCAATGAAATGCATCAGTAACTTAAAGGATGTTTGGGATCACCATCCTCTAAGGATCCGTTAAACTAATATCATATAATATAATACGCTATTATAATAGTGTCTATGTTTAAATATACTATTGAAAATAGTGTAAGCGGGATTACCATTATTACCCTTACACCGTTTATACCGTTATCGTACAGTTTGCATATAACACACCAGTACGTCGGCGGATAGGGATGCGCCGTGATACGACAACGCTAAATCAAAATCGTAGGGGGCTCGATCAGGATAATATGACAAGGCACACGAGGAATACCCACAGTAGGATTCTACCGATGCACGCCCGGACCGGTGGTAACGCATAGCCGCAACTACCGCCCACCTCGAACAACACTCCCATAATCAAGGGTGGCCACCAATCAAATCACAAAGTAATAGATATAGTTCGAAGAAGTGTGTCCGATGGAGGTGCGACCTCACTTAATCACGGTATAGCACCTGTTTTAGTCATTTTAATTATGACCCGAAGGTCAAGGCTATCCATCAACGTTCTCTTTCTTCAATCCAGTAATCGCCACCAAACCATCCTACTTCATTCTGGAACTCCACCGCGTACACAGTTGTTAAAGTGGTTTTCGGTATTGGCAGAGAGTATGACAATATCCGATCCCGGTCTCTTTAACAACCAAACGTTTACATTTTTCACACCGTGGCCATTTTAATAAAATCATATGTTGAAATAAATTGATTTAAGAAATTTCTTTAATTCAAACCAAAAAGCTTATGAATCAATTTCATATATAAAATTATCTCAATTCATACTCAGTCAATTTATTATCGAAATTATATACTCATATCAATTATAAATTCAAATTCCAATTAATTACGTAGTTCACATTCATTTTCTATACAGTCCAATATTTGAGTCAATTCGAAATTCGCATTAAGTTGATTTAAAATCAAATTCATTGAATCAAGTATCGTTATATAAATTTAAATCTTTAAACCTCGAATTTAAATCGCAAAATCAAAACTTATCCACCTATTGAGTTTATTATTAAAGTTTATAATATATATAAAATAAGCATTGAAAATATTATTTATAAGTTATAAATTTATATAGAAAATAACTTTATAAACATATACAGGTTTAAATTAATTTAGAAATAGGTTTAAAAATAATAATTTATTATAATATATTAATTTAAAGTTAAAAACACATATATGACTAAATTATATAGTTTAAAATAAATGAATTATAAGTAAAATCTTAAATAAGCATTTAAATACATTTCTACTCATAAAATCATTTTAAAACATATAATTTAGAATTTACAAAATTTAAGTATTAATCTTTAAAATATAAATATAAAATATAAGATCTTAAATAAATATTATTACAATCAAATTTTCCAAATCATTTTAATTCAAAAACATGACCAACGGTGTCCGTATATAGTTTTCTACCCTATGGTCAAGTGATACGGATGTTTATCATTTCAACCCGTAATTTATAAAATTTCTACGGGTTTATCATTTCAACCCGCAATCCCAAATTCAGTAAAAATCGTTCAGGTCTATCATTTCAACCCATAACGATTTTTCCTTAATCTAATGTCCGTTCGGGTATGTATCATTTCAACCCTTAGTGATTTTTCCTAAACTAGGGGTATCTACAACATAACAAATCATCACATATCATCAATCACATCATAGTCATATAAAATCAGTGTACGTATATGTCATATGAATATCGTGTCACATATGAAAGTGTATATTTCAAACAAACAATTTATATTGACAATCATATACATTTCATAACAGTTCATTTAGTTGGTCTAACATCTATGAAGTAATGTGAGTCAGGTGTGAGATAAACTCACCTTCCGTGGCATGGAAACAGAGACAACAGACGACTGACACAAAATGAGATGACGCTTCCAGCACGATTCAAAATGGATTCAACTCGATGACCGCGCAATATTATTTTATTTTAATAAGAGGAGACAAGGAAATGTTTAAATGGATCGGTACGGGTATTGGGTTTTGTACGGTTCAGCTATTGGGTTTTGGAGCTGTACGGCTATCTGGTTTAGGAACGGTTTCAAACTCAACACCATAACCGGCCCAAAAATAAACCAAACAAATATTACAAAATAATATATAAATATATATATATATATGTATGTAAACACAAAATAAAATATATTTATATAAATTTTATAGACATAATTTTTTTTCAAACCAATATAAAATTTCAAAGCGATTCACGCCAAAACTATTATCATATGTCTATATAAATATAAACACTCATACAACTAACACTATCATACATAAAACAATAACATAACTCACACCATCACAACAGACTCACGCACCCACATCTCATGCACACAAAACTTGAACACACACAGCACTAACAAATTATAATTTTATACTATATTAATATTTCCACACACACATATCCATGGACTCAACTCACACCATACTACATATATACTTGCATAGTATTTATAGTAAACACAGTACACAAACGCATACAAATATACATAACTCAACACCACAAAACAAACACACACTCATACAGTAATACAATCGCACAAACTTATATTATAAACTTACTCACACCCACAATAACAACACCGACAACTCACACACAAGCACGACCTATAACATACACGCGCAAAAGGGAATGAAATGGGTTAAGCGAGGCAGCAAGTGACTGGGTATGGGGTGAACAGACAGCAGGGCTCGGCACTGGTTGAGGCGGAGGGAGGACTGACGTGGTTGGACTTGGCTTCGGTGCTGGCGGCTGCAGCTTTGGTTGGAGACAACATGGGCGGATGACAGTATAGGGAGGAGCGTAGATCTCGGGTTTGGAGCAGGGCGTGGCGCGCTGATGGGGAGTCGGTGTTGGCTTTGTTCAGGGAGGTGGGGGAAATGGCTTTCAGATCGGTGAACGTTGGAAATAAAATGGAAGAGGAAGAAAGATGATGGAAAAATGGCGGTGGGAGCTTTCTGTGAATGGAAACTGATGTCCTTCATTCGTGAAGGAGAAATGAAAGAAGGAGAGAGAAAGGAACCGTGAAGACTAAAAGCTGATGCATCATATACTAGTTAATATATATATATATATATATACAAAATGAATAGGCAGAAGCAACGGTGGATGGAAAGATCACGATCGAGGCAAAGACTTTATTATTCCAAATATATGAAAGGTTGCGTTATTTTCCTGGGTAGAAACACATTGGAAATTGAGCAAACGATTTTGAAAAGTGAATCCTGGTATTCGAAACGAAGTGGATGGACACAAATGAAAAGATGAGTTACTAAAATAGATAAACAAACCAGCGTTTGAATTTCAAAAGGCACCGGACAGTTTCAGTTTCAAATAGAATTAAAAGAAAAACGGATGGTTTTAAAAATTTGAAAAGATCAAAAGGCGTTTGGAAACCGAAATGAGCAGTAAAACAAAAGGGCATTGAGATAAAGGTGAACGAACGGAAACTAAAAATGGAACTGACAGTTTCAATGTAAATGGAATGATACATAAAAGAACACTTTTGGAAATCATAAAGGGAAAAGAAGAGTTGGGCACATAAGAAAGAATTGGAACATGAGAAGGCATGCATGATATGAGAAAGGATGAATGCATGTATTTGGGAACGCAATGTACGCACTAGAAACAAAATTGAAAAATGTATGGCTTAGAAACCAAATGGACGTGCATGCATATTTTGAAAGTTTGGATGTAAATGTTCCCACTTCCTTTAGCTTTCAAAACAAAATAAACAAATATGTGATTTAATAAAATAAAAGAACGGGTTTTGCAGATCCAAAATGACTAACAAAGATATGCAGGATCCAAATAGGGACACTTCGAACTGAAATGACTTTATTTCAGAAATGAACTGTGCAAGCTTTTTGGTAGTTTCAGAGCGAACAGAGCACCGAAATCGACAAATAAACATATTGCGCTAATCAGCACGACGAGACGGACACAACGGTATAAAATTTACAGTGCCTGAATGCTCCATTCAAAAATGCATTACGGACCCCTTTTAACGTAAAATGCGGATGGAAAACGGAGGTCAAAACGTCCGATTTTCGCGAAATGAATTTCGCCGTTGGATTACTAACAACGAATAGAATATTTTTCGTGTTTGACCGAGCTGGATTCGAAGAGATTATAAAATCGTTAAATTTTGAACTGTTATGCGCAGCTTCGCACTGAAAATGCGCGATCGACAAACATTCAAACTTTCCAACGAAATTTCTGCAGCTGCTACATCTCAATGTACATATTTCAAATTCTAAATTCCCGTTATAAAAAAATAAAAGAATATTTTCAAAATAAAATTTTGATTTAAATCGGATTTTAAATCGTTAAAAAATATCGGGTTGTTACAGAATCTTACTACATTTTGTACTTTTGAGCATTATCTGATGGAGATTAAAGGTATGTTTCCCAATGGGGACATTGGTGAAACTACTTAAGAAACTCGTTTATGGATTAGTCTTTTGTATTTGGGATTCAAATACACCATTATTGTTCGTGGGGTGATATTTGGATTATGACAAAAGAAGTAGAAAGATAAATGCTTAAAAGGTTAGGTATGTAAGCTGCGATTCAATTGATTTTCTTTTATCAAAACAGATAAATGCTACCATCCTTGAAACTAAAGAAATGAAAAAGATTTCTCATGCATTTGTAGTGTGAATTCTAATGCATACTAATGTATATACACATATGGATATGCATGTATTATTTGGCAGATACCTTACAGATATTAAAAGTGGATCATTGATTTAGTAGCCAAAATGGTTATCAGATATCTTTAAGGGACAAAATAAAAGACTATATGCTCATAGATATAAGATCAAATCATTTGGAGATCATAAAGAATTACGATCCAGATATTTTGGATGTCATTACTGTAAAAGATCCACTTTAGGTAATGACAATATATTTTGTGGGGGAAACTATATAAGGAAAAGTGTCGTTTAAACACTTATAGTTTCCACTACTTTGAAAATTTCGTCTTTGGTTTATAAGAAATCCAAATATGGAAAATAATATAATAATGAAACTTGGCCACAAGACTTCAGTTATTGATAAAGAATTGAAAGACCAAGTAATATTGTGACAGTAAAAATATATATTATTTTCCAATAAGGGAAGAGTGCAAAATATATTGTAAATCATTGGGCATATTTAGATAAACTCTATTATGCGAATCCGCTTATCAAAAGACTATCATCTAAGGTCTTTCATGAGCATATATCTCAATTGGTGCAACTTTTATGTAAGGATATTTTGTTTCAGGGGGAGTTTGTATTTGGTATTGTCGTATGACTCATTGCTCTATGTTTCAGCTACAGATATATGTATATCAAGTTCTTTTTCTGATCAGAAATAAAGTAGTAAAATTTTCTTTGCACTCAGATTGTTTAAATATTAAACATTTTGACCTCACTAAAGAAGGACCAGTTGGAATAGACATGTATAGATCACATTTCATGTAATTTCCATGTTGGCATCTATGATTGATCTATGTCGTTTGATTGTATTGATATATGTGACCATTAATGAGTTTAGTTATGATAAATGTAATGAATACCACTTTGATCCTTTGTCAACACAATTAATGGACGAGATTGCTTCAGATACACCATATGTTATAAATAGCAAATTTTGGAGCTCATCAAGTTAAATACATTTTAAGGTTATTTCATATGTGGCCCAGGGGGAGATTGTTGGAATATTTCGACAATTGGGTCACATATGTAAAATAAAATGTGTTGTGCTATTTTGGTGTAAAGCCTAATTAAAGTGATCTAATTTTAGATTGGAATTAAAAGGCTTAAATATTAACTGATCATGGGCTTAATGTGTAGATACCGGTGCATTTTTTAATTTGTTGAAGGGACGAATTATAAAATACCAACTTTATAAATATGGGGTTATGGTCCCCGAATTACACAATCCTTAGCAACTCTCTAACCTCTTCTACGAAGAGCTACATTCAAATCTAGGGCTTGTGTGAATTTGGAAGGCCAAACCAAATTCATCTTCTCCGTGGCAACCAATTATGGAATTCAGATACTGCAATAATTAGATACAGATTCAGGTACGCTTCCGCTAATCAAGTTATCTATTTTCTGATTTGTTCTCAATTAAATCAATATGGTTACATATTTAGATCTAAGGTTTCATGGCTGTCTGTTGTTAATATATATTGAAATCCTAACAAACCCAACAACAACTAGTTCATTCCTTACGGTATCTCGAACTAATGCCATAGTGGTTGTTGTTGCACTTCTTTGAATTTACTCACTTGTTATTCCATGGTTTTGAATGTATTCTTCGGACATTGGATGTGGATTATCGTTATATGCCGTAAGGTCTGGATCTCCATAGTTGGACCATTGTACGAAATTGTGAATAGTCATTATGGAAGTGTTAATAGCTCCAATACAATTTCTAAAGAATGGGTAATATTATGGTGAAGAATTAGTCTGTTCTAAAATTGTGTTAAATTGAGGATTGATCAGCTTAATAATATCCACAGACGATAACAAGACAATATTTAGAATTTTATGAAAATAGCAGCTAATCGTGTTAATTGATCCATTATAGGAAAAACCGCAAATAGCGGTAGATTTTAGCACTGGAAAATTCCATCGTAAATTACCGTCGTATTTTCATGGAATTTGTAAGAGATATTATCCAAGATTTTTTATTTCAATTTGTTTCAAAATATTATCATCGAGTTCTGATTTCCATCGCTAAACCATAGCAAATTGCAATGGATTTAGTTGCAATTTGAGATAGTTTACTGTGACACCTGCAAGATTCGAACCCCCGACCACTCGGAAAGCAACACCATGCACTAACCACTTGTGCTAAAACATCTTTGTGTTAGCTTTTCTAGAGGGGTGTTATAGACTACCCCCCTTAGAGAGCCTAACGTTTTCGGTGGCTCATATCACTCACCACCCAGGCGTTGTGCATGTAACCGGAATCAATACCACACCGACTGACATTCGCAGCATTACACACACAATTCCGGCTGGGTATAGGCTCTGATACCAAATGTGACACCAGCAAGATTCGAACCCCCGACCACTCGGAAAGTAACACCACACACTAACCACTTGTGCTAAAAGATCTTTGTGTTACCTTTTCGAGAGGGGTGTTACATTTACCGTAATGTAAGTTTTGAAGCTATTTTAAAGCAGGTTTTCAAGGGATATACAAGGGACTTATATGCTTATTCTTCATAAAATGTTTTACTTTTATGTTTATGCTAAGTAATTGATAATTAAAAATAAAATTTTAAATAATTAATGTTAGTAGTAATATACTAATAATGAAAAATAAATAATTGTTCTTAATGATTTAAAAAGTAATAACTAATGAGATTAAAGGCATTTCTAATAATTTTATAATCAATAACTAATGATTAATAATTAAAAATATAAAAATAATTTTTAATAATTGATTTTTTTGGTTAGTGATTATTACTAAATAATTGAACACTAACAATACTAAATTAATAATTTATACTAATTTATACTAATAATAATTAATTAATAACAAAAATGAAATAATTATTGTTAATAATAAATAATTAATATTTAATAATAAATTGACTAATTTATAAAAATAATCAAAACTAATTTTTATTGTTTAATATAGTTTATTGTTAATGATTAGTAATTAATGTGTACTCTTTAAAAATTAATAAATAGTATTCATTATTTAGTATCTAATATCTAATAATTATAATTGAAATCATATTTAATATGTACAAATTTAAAAACTAAAATTCTGGAGTTCTTTAAAATATATGTAAAATTAGTCGTAAATTTTAAATATAAATTTTTGAGGATTTCATAAGTTCGATTTTTTTAAATAATTTAATAATTATTAATCAACATTACCTACTCAAAATAATAATTAATTAGCTATCACTAATTAATAAAAATATTTTATAATGCATAATTAATAGGAAATATTAATAACTGGAAAGTCACAATTTTAGAACCATGTCAATTACTGTAAGGATTACATCATATTATATATATAACGAGAAATATGAGGAGATTAGGCCCATTAAGATGGGTAAACGGGTCATAGATATATTAACTGATTCGTATGTTATATATATCACTTTCCCTATTTTGCACTAGTGGTCGCTTTATGATGAATTTCTGAAAACCAAACTAGAAAGAAAATCATGACCACTTGTAAAATAATTGTTCAGATTCTCTCTCTTTTGTCTCTCTCTACTACAACTTAAACTGTAAGCTTCCCTTTCTCATATAGCAAAATATCAGAAGTTCAAAATCATTACTTCCTTCTGTGCTGAAAACTTCGTAAGCGGATGATGCAAGTCGCAGCTGCTTCCGATCATGAAAACGATTCCTTGCTTTAAACTTCGTAAGCGGATGACCCAAATCCCTTCATTTCCTACCCTGGTTCTAGATAGTCCATTGATTTCTGCTCCCACTTCCGTATAGGAACTTCCAATGGCTGAAGCGAACCACTCGGCTTCTTTTGTTCAGATTTCATCAACTGACAGTTCATTCACTTAGAAATGAACTTTCCAATATCCCGCTTCATCCCTTCCCAGTAGTAAGACTCGCTTCATGTCCTGATACATCTTATTGCCATCGGGATGAATCGTTAACTTCGAGTGATGACATTCCCTCAGAACCTCATCTCTTAATCCGTCGATATCAGGAACAACTAATCGTCCTTGCTTATGAAGCCAACCTTCTCGATCGACCTCGAACTATTTATTCTCTGGTGTCAACTTCTGGATAGACTCGACAAACTTTGCATCTCGCTTTTGTCTCTCGCCAATCCTCTCGATAAGAGTAGGTCTTATTGATAAACATGCCAACATTTCAGGTTCCAACTCACATCGTGGACTGAAATCAAACCTTGCCAAATAATTGAGGCTCTTTCATTCTGGAAACGTCGCTCCCAGACTTACATGTCTTCCTCTTAATGCATCAGCCACTACGTTGCCTTTGCCAGGAGTATAGGCAATACCAAAATCATATGATGCTAGAAACTCCAACCATCTTTGTTGTCGAAGATTCAAATCCTTTTGGGAGAAAAGATACTTCAACGACTTTTGATTCGTAAACAACTCGAATCACACTCCCAATAGGTAATGTATCCACATCTTCAGAGCAAACACAATCGCTGCCAACTCCAAATCATGAGTTGGATAATTCTTTTCATATGGTTCAACTGTCGATTCGCGTAGGCCACAACCCAATCCTTCTGTATCAGTACTGCTCCAAGCCCAGTACCACATTCATCGGTGTATACCACCATCCCTTCATTCCCACTTGGAATGGTCATCACAGAAGCACTTGTAAGTTTCTCTTTCAGGATTCCAAAAGCTTGCTCAAATTTTGCATCCCAGGTGAACACTTGGTTCTTCTTCGTTAATCCTGTCAACGGTGCAACTATCTTGGAGAAATCCTTGATAAACCGTCGGTAATAACCAGCCGACCCAAGGAAACTTCTCATATCCATCGCATTTTTAGGTCTATACCAGTCCTGGATTACTGCGACTTTAGCAGGGTCAACCACTATCCCATTACCAGAAACAACATGACCTAAGAACCTCACTTGACTCTTCCAGAAGTGACACTTCGAAAACTTAGCTCTCAGCTGATGCTTTCGCAAGATTTCCAACACAACTCTCATGTGCGTCTTATGTTCTTCCTCGTTTATGGAGTAAACCAGAATATCATCCACGAACACAAGCACGAACTTATTCAATTGATCTCTGAAAACCCTATTCATTAGGTCCGCAAAATACGCTGGCGCGTTAGTCAAGCTGAATGACATCACCAACCATTCGAAGAACCCGGATGGTGTCCTAAAAGCAGTCTTTTGCATACTACCCTTTGCCACCCTCAGCTGGTGAAATCCCGTTGACAAATCCATTTAAGAAAACACCTTGGCCTCGTGAAGCTGATCGAACAAGTCATCAATCCTTGGCAATTTATACTTGTTCTTTTTAGTCACCTTGTTCAGCTCACGATAGTCCACACATAGTCTTAAGGAGCCATCTGCCCTGGTTGCAAACACGACCGGTGCACCCCATTCGGAAACACTTCTCTGAATGAATACCTTTCCTAGAAGGCCACAAACTTACACCTCCAACTCTCGCTATTCCTTAGGCATCATCCGCCTAACATGCATAACGATTAGTCTAGCACCCTCGACCAAATCGATCATAAACTCGATCTCACGATGTGACGGCAACCCTTTGAGCTCGTCAAAGACATCCTCATACTCATTAGTGATTAACACAGATGACAAGTCTTCTTGTGGAATCCCAAGTGAATATAGGTAGCTCACGAAGACACCCTCTTCGCGCTTACATCTAATCAACACCTTTCGTCCTTCCACATCCCCGACCCTCACCTCTAGCTTCTCACAATTCACTCTTGTTGCATACCTCTGGAGCCAATCCATGCCCAAGATGATCCCAAACCCAGCGAAGTTCAATATAAAGTAATCACACACAAAAGAGCAACCATGACTCGACAATACTAGACAACGACAAATCATGCAAATATTGGACAAACCCCAACTAGATTAGTCACGATCAATGGTCTATCACAAATTTCGTGTTTCAAACCCGAACGGCACACAAGTTCATTGCAAATGAATGAATGTGATGCTCCAGTATCAAACAAAACCCAAACTGAAACACCATTATCTGAAAGAGTATCTTGCACGACGACACCCTTTCCCTTTTCCTCTGTAGTAGGAGCTCTTAAAAAAGATGGCACGGCTTCCTAAGCATATGCCTTCACAACTTGCTTCCCTTTAGCTGGTTCCGGACAGCATATCTTGAGATGCACAGCCTTGCCACAATTGCGACACTTCCTCTCAACCTTTGGATTCTTGCACTCATTGGAAAAATGGCCTTTCTGTTGGCAATTGAAGCAAGCTCCACAAACTTCTTGAACAAAGCTAACTTCTGAGCAATGGAGATAAACTTTGCTTCAAACTTAGCTTGAAATTGCTCCCATGAAATTTCCTCTTTTAGAGTCTCAAGCATACCTGAATTCCACCATTCCATGGCTCTGCCTTGCAACTGCCTTGATGCAAACTTTCTCTTGGTTGCACCATCCAAACTCAAGTCTCCAAAGATACGAACACAAGAATCCATCTACCTCTGAACCACTTCAGCTGGCTCAGTTCCTTTGAATGGTTTCCCTCCTAGAGATGTATAATCCTGGCATAGCTTCGGGAAAATCCACAACTCTAGGCAACTGAACTCCTACATCTACCATAGCTGTGACTGGAGCGGGGACCATTTGCATTAATGCCTCCATCATGGCTTCAAACATGGTAGGGTAGTCTGATTCACTGCCATTTCCCCCTACAGTATTAGCTCCCCTAGCAGCGTGTCTTAATGGTCATCTACTCATTATAAATCTGCAATTTAGAATAATTAGCCACTCCCAAGAAAAATTGCTAAAGGAACACAACCGGTACTATAATATATGCTAATATATATAGTGAGCATCCAACTAAAATCTGCAAGTACGCCTCTCATACGTAATTACATCTTCGAACTTTGGCTAAAATCATTAACCAGATCTCTGATACCAAATGTGACGACCACCCACAGCCCCTGCACTTAATAAGAGAAATAATGTGTTGAAAGGTGTGCACGACAGCTATGGACGATCATCAAAGTAAGTAAGCTCAATCGTAGCCTATCGTAAAACTCACAGCTTAAGGGTAAAATATAATAGAATATATACAACGGGTAAATAATAGTGAAACACATTTGCAAAGAAACCGAAACCTCCCAATCTGAACCAATAGGGTATCCAAACAAGTTAAGTCATGTAAATTTTCTGTACAATAGTCCTCACTACATTCCTCAGAGTATAACATCCAAATAACAGCGGAAATAGAAATACTAGATAGTAATAAGCTGATACGTAAGCCTCCAGCTCGCCATCATCTTCTTACCAAACTATTACCTGCCACCTGCTACTCAGTCTGCCCATCCACAATTGGATGAACAGCCCAAGGTAATAAGAAGGAAACATAAAACCTTGAGTAAGACAATAGTCTTAGTGAGCGATAAAACAACTAACAAACTTCATCAAATAAAGTATATGAGAATAAGTAGATTTATTAACCACTACCCAATACTAGAGAAGAACTCACACCCGTCTTCCCCACATTCGACAGTGATAGCCTTTACAATCCATATATCTAAAGTAAACAACAATTCACCCATGGAAATTAGAACAACCATCAATGACAACTCATAGCATCCAGATTATATAGATCTCACATAAACTATCCTAATCGAGTTCAACATTCCTCAAGTACTATCCCCAGAGGCCTAAACCAATATCAGTCAAGCACTTAACGAACATCTCCCTCGACATCGGACAACCTACATGAGATGGTACAAACAAAGTAACCATACAACCAAACACCCATGACAGATTCTGGCTATCACCGCCAATCCTGCTTTGAAACCATTGTTAATCGTATGACGGTCCATCATGACTGCCATATGTCAAGGGCTAATGGTAACCCCGGTTCTAGCATAACTCCATACGCCATCATAACTCATATGTTTGTCTTCTCAAATCTCGACAACTAGGCCCTTTCGCAACTGCCCAAGGTACGAGGCCCTTCACGACTGCCTAAAGTACCCCTGCTTTGAGTCTGCTAGAACTTACGATAACGATGATCTCTCAGCCTTCGCATCTCTAGTCGTCATCACTGGCGACTAATCACAAACTCAAATCCCACTCGAGCAACCATTATCCACAACCCAACGCCTTTGAGTTGTTTGCTTATTCGTTGCTTTTCACCGATCAACGAACACATCACACTACTTCGAACACCCTCATCTGGACTCTTGTCGAAGCCATCATCTTCGTCGAACCAAACAACATCAATATAAGGTTCAATATAACCCATAACATTTACACACATCGGCGAAGGAAACCAACCATAGCACTTAGACCATCAACCACAACGTTTTATAAATGCTGTCAAAAACCTTCAACTCGACCGATCGCCCCATCAATGAACGACCGACCCATCTCCATAATGTCAGACCGACCGACCACCTACTCGACCGACCAGCCTCCACCTCAATCCCTTAGCTTCACGCCCGGACGACCGACCTGACCCATTAGGACCGATCCTGGGATGGCAAAAAAATGGGTACCCGCGGTTATCTACGGGTAAAATCCGTCATGGATATGAAACAGATAGTTAAATGAGTATCCGTGGGTAAAATAAACGGGTTTTTTTAATATCCGTTAATAAATGGGGCGGGTACGGATAGTAGGATATCCGTGTCCATGGGTACCCATATCCGTATTGAATGTGATTTATTGTTGTTGTCTGTTCGGTATTTGTATGCATATTTTTACCCAATAATTTATAACTACCGACTTTTAATATTTTTGCGCAGGCAGCATGAACCAAGGCATCATTTTTATCAAACCATCCCAGCATAAACCAAGTACCAACGCATGCAGCAAATTTAAAGCTGTATCTCCCCAAACCCATCGCTTCTCTTCAGCAAATTCTCTTCCTATATGTACCCATAAACACATCATTTTTATCCTATATTTCCCCAAACGAGAGTGTTGCTCCACTTCTTCTCACTGATTTGTAAAGTTATGTTGCTAAATCAAACTATAGGCTGATCATTTTATGTAACTTTTTGATGGATACTTCTGTTGTTGTCTCTTCTTTTTTGGATGTTGGTCTAAATATGTATTGGAATTTTGAGGTTAGCATTTGATTATTGATCTAATTTGTTTTTTTTTTACCAAATGAATTTTTAAATAATTTCAATAAACGGTTAAAAAATAAATCGAATAAATATAATGGATACCCACGAATACCCACCAATATCTGCACCCCGTTTAAAACCCATTTAATGGGTACCCGCACGGGTATGGGGCGGGCATGGGGCAAAAAATCATCCAATGGGGCGGGTGATGGGGGGGTACTACCCGCGCCCGCCCCGCCCCATTGCCATCCCTAGACCGACCGACCCATCCTGAAACATCCTAAATGATTCATCAGTTGCCTGCCTGATCGACCACCATGCTCGAGCATTGGCTCGCTCGACCAACCACGGCTACGTGCGACCGACCCTTCCATTTCTACTCTGACCGAACTGCTCCAGTCCGACCCATCTCTTGAATTGTTCCCCAAGACAGAATCCCCCTATCGACCAGAACCTGACTTGTTTCCCAAGACATGCATGACCAGGAGTGCGCAACCCGACTAGGACCTGAACGACCCAAAACCTGTACTTCACCAATGCGACTCCAATTTCGACCAAAACTCCTCTAATCGACACAATCAACGAAATATACTCATCTGATTCATTTAATACAACCATAAGCATGTTACAAAGTCAATAACATCACCAATATGACAATCCATCAATAATTATGTAAAACTCACCAAAGTCACCATAAATGTACATATAAACAAAACTATAAACCTAATTTGCATAATCATATTGAAATAGCATAAAAATTACCTATTTAAACTTACTAAATTGGATCCTATGATGATTCATGCAAAATTGGACTTATAATGGTATAGATCTATAGCAAAACACTTAAATTTGGTGAAAAACATTATCAAACATTCATATACTTCATTGAATCCATGTGAGAGATGCAAATCACTCACCGATTCTTACAATCAAGCTAAAATCAATGTAATAAGATTCCGGAAAGCAAGCACTTCGCACCAAACCCCTTGATCCGACGAGTTCTTGCTTCAGTTGATGTAGATCTAGCCTCCATTGGTGTAGATCTATGATTTCCCTCCTTAGATTTTGATTTTTAATGGTGGAAAGGTTTTAGAGGAAAGAGGAACACAAGGCCACCAAATGAGAGAACGGGAGAAGTAACATGTTCTCCATACCCCTCACTCCTTATTTATAGCTTCCACCAGCCCACTAATGGGCCTTCCCAATTCAGCCCATTGTGGCTCTCAAAACCTGAACAACCAACTGAAAAACATTAAAACAACGATTTCTTCCATACCGCTGAGCCAAATCTTTAATGTAACCACCCTACGGGAAGACAATCATCATTTCCTTTCCAATGGCACACGTCTCACCTTATGCTTCGACCCGAGTCAAAAGTTTTGCCCTGTACAGGGCTTACAGGGGCAAAATGGTTACAAACAAAATTGATAAAAATTATGGACATGTTTCACATCCCCATAAACAACATACTAAAAGATGAGAATGATCCAACCCTCAGGGAATAAAATAAAAATATTTATGATCTTCCGGTATGAAAATACTGGCTATTATAACTAGATTTGCAACGCAATACATAACTTTGAAGAGTGTGTTGGAAAACCGTCGAGGTTTGCAAAAAAGTTTACTTCTAGCGAACGAGAGGGCTGTCAATTTGCTAGAAACATTGAGCAAATTGAGGTTCAAGAGATTATTTTATCTAAAAAAGAATGCTGGGATGGCATAAAATATTGCTTGAAAAGTATTATTCCATTAGTTAAGGTACTTCGGCTAGTGAATGGAGATGCAAAACCTGCAATGGGTTATATTTATGAAGCTATGGACGAGGCCAAAGAAAAATTTGCACAATTTTGATAATGTTGAGTCTAGGTATAAGAATTAATGGGATGTCACAGACAAAAGGTGGAATGCTTAACTTCGTAGGTCTTTGCATGTGGTCGGAATGTTTTTGAATCCGAAGTATTGATATGATGATAGCTATTTCATGGACATGGAGATAAAAAAAGACTATGACATGATTGAAAGAATGATTAAAAACAAAAAAGAAAGAGCTATAATTGATCGATAACTTTATATTTATTCTTTAAGAGAGGCTAGTCGAAAAATTCCAAAGAAAAGATGTGGTAATTTTGAATTAAAGATACCAAAACTATATATCTTCTTAATTAAGTTTACAATTTGGTTTTAAGAAATTCTTCGTTGTATCTACTATTTATTAGGTCCAAGGAATACTCAATATAAAGGAAGCGATATGAAGGGAAAATGAAAGGAAAATGTGATATTAGCCGAAGAAGATGATGAGAAAAAATCTGACTATGTTTACTCAACGGACAATGAACTTGATGAAATTAATGTTGGAAATGAAGATAGAGATAATGATGAAGGAAGAGCTAGATATGATGATTAAAAATAAAATTTATGGTTTATGTTGATGTTTTGACTTGCTTTATGTCCATTTTTGTAGTATGCAATCATCCCTTTCATTCTCAACTTAATTAAGTATTCAATATGAATCTATTTTCTTTACTAATTAATGCAGTTAATTAACTTGGGTTATGATATTAATTTGTGTAAAAGAAAACAAATCTACTAATTACATAACACAAACATACAAAAGAAAGATTATGAACAATTATTTATTACATCATTAAGTACATGGACTATCGCGCACAATCTTGTAACTTTGGCAGTGACCTACAAATGAAAAAAAACATTATGTTAGCAGGAAAAACACCGTACGTTGCAAGTTCAAATGTAAAGAGATTCTTTACGTTATCCATCTTGGTCATGGATAACCACGATATGGGCAATCGATAATTCTAGTATATGTAATTTATAATTAATATCATCGTATGCTAGCAGAAGAAGAAAAAAAGAAGGTATGATTTTATTGTGTACATCACCCATACGAATGTTAAATTTCACACTTCATACTTTATAACGGCATGCATATATTATTACAACAAGGGGATTAGCGGAGAGGGGGGTGGTTGAGTAGAAGATTCTGACAACGTTGTAATTTTTTTATTTTATTTACTTACTACATAATCATAGGTTTAAGGGGAGTATCGATCGGTTACTCGATACATAAGTATCATACCATTCCGCCATGCTTTCTTGCTACGTTGGAATATAGTGTGTTAAATAGAAGTGAAACTTGTGCATATGATATTTCTAAATTCTACGTTCAAGTTTCCAACGACGAACACATATGATCACATGGGAAGTCATGGTGCTTTTTTTTTTAGTTATTATTAATGTGTTTGCTTTTGTTTGAAGGGATCGTGTCACGCATGCCAATGCATGTATAATGCAAGTCATTATTCTATGTTTCCTTTTTCAACCTGCAAATTTTAGAAACACAACCATAGTTAATCATGACTTAACAAGCTTATGAGCTCACACGGATAGGTGACTAAAGGCCATGTTCCCCACTATTGTATTTGTACGTATCGAAACTGTTATATATATATATATATATATATATATATATATATATATATATATATATACACACACGAGGAGCGTTCAATGACACCCCAAATAGTGAATCTCCCATTTGCTCCTCTATATAAACCAAGCATTTATATTAGAATAAGTGAGTGGGAGGTGAAAGAATGAGTGGAGGGAAAGAGAACGGGATATGTGGCGAAAATCAGGGAGCATTTACGGAGGTTGCACTGTTTTGGGTGCCATTGAACGCTCGTCTGTATATATATAAATATATAATGGGGAGAGTTCCGCTACATCTCTTATACAACACGTCTTATACAGCACGTGAACACATTATAACATATACAAAGATATACAATTATTATATTTTCATTATAATCGTGTTCAAGCAAAGACATGCTTTATGCTAGTGGTGATATCGCTTTCTGAAGTATGATTATAATTTGGACAGAAGCATTTGAAATAGGAATCTTATCCAAAACTAGTTTCTTAAACCAAGTTCCCTGTATTACTATTTTTTAGTTGAGTTTCAATAATCCAAGCGCTGGCTTAGTTGACTATGATTTCATCGTTCGATTTACTATTCCCCCGACAATGAAGTGATAGAAATAGCAATTTAAACTACCAAACAGCGGCATAAACTGAAAATGTAGGATTCGAACTGAATTTGGAGAGCAAGTGACGGTCACGCTCAGTTGTTTCTATATCTTTAGGGTGTGTTCTCGACGAACGGAAACGGGGAATTTGAGCACGGTACTATAGCGAACAGACGGAAAATGTGTTTTTTGCTACGAACGGTGTATTTGAGCGTAATATTTAAGCAGAATATTTAATTGTTAAATTAATTGTTTTGAATTAAGTAAATATTGATTTTTAATTGGATCGTTAAATCTAATTAGCGAATGTGTTGAAACCATTTTAAACAACAATATAATGATGCAAATACATTATAACATCATTAAGCATTAACTGTCTACAACATTTTTCTTTTTTTTTAAATGGCATTAGTCATTAATAAACAGTCTACAGTAGGCATTAGGAGAGAAGGTGGGACTTGATCCTTAGTCTCTCTCCAACAAGCCATATGTATTTACCAACCAAGCTATACATTCTTTCATCAGAAGGTAGGATTAGAAAAATTAACGACTTTGTGTCGGAAGCATCCGACCCCAACAGAACAATTTCCAGCAGCGAGCAATCGTTCATTTTGGCCAGTTGGGAACGTTGCTGGCGTCCGACGCGTCGGACGCGAACGCAACGATAAAGCGCTCAAATTTGACTGCGAACGAGCCCTTAAATAAATAAAAGCAGACCAGCTCAGCCGCAACACCTTTGAAACGGATGGTCACGGGCAGCAAAAGAACAATTTCAACGTTCAAAATAGATGTAACTCGATCGGAGTGAAGCGGACGGAGTTGTGTTCATTTTTTGTGCTAAATAAAATTGGGTCGATCGAATTTTTTTTATTGTACATATTTTATTATCCCAGCTCGTATTTAAATGAAATCAGTTAGACACGGACATGTATTTTTCAAATACGGACACGAACGAATCCGCTCGGACATGACTATTTATACTAGTATAATTGCACAACGGTGGAGAAACCGACCGTTAAGATGTTCAATATAAAATGTAAAATTATTTGTTAAAATTTATATTTATATCGGATTTTCATGATAAAATTATAGGGTAATTTAAGAGAAAATAAAAGTAATTAAAAAATTAGAAATTTATTTAAAATGAATTTTACATGTAAACCAACTTAAGACAAATAATGTACTATTAATGCATTGATCCGAATTAGTCACACACACACACGACGTGTGTATATATATATATATATATATATATATATATATATATATATACATATATATATATACATATACATATATATATATATACATATACATATATATATATATACATATACATATATATATATATACATATACATATATATATATATATATAGGGATAGGATCAAGAGACCCCAAATAGTGCAACATCCCTTTAGCCTCTCTGATTTCCACTACACAATCTCGTTTCTCTTTCTTCCCACTAATTCTCTCTCCTTCCACTAACTTTTTAAATTATAAATGTGTGGCTAATATAGAGGTGCAAAAGGGGTGCCATGAAAGAGGGGTACTATATAACCCTCCTCATGTATATATATATACATACATATATATATATATATATATATATATACATATAATATCAAGGAGAATCAGTGTAATTTTAATGTTTAATTATTTTGTACCTCTAAAGTATTAATGAATTGAAGAAATAAAAAGAGAAAATGAAACAAATATAAGCTCAAAACATATCATCATATTAGTTAATATTTAATTGAAACAAAAAAATTGCAAGAGTAAGATATAATAAATAAATCACAAATTATTGAACTAATTTATAATAAATCACTTAATATAAAACGGAGCATGTTGATATAAAAATACTGAAGATAAAATTAAATATTGGACTCCGCCTTTTTAGAAATTTCTTCCAACAAGAAGCTTGATTCGGCTGAATAATCAATTGTTGATTGCGATATAACGGTGATCTTTTGTTTATTTTCGTTTATAAACTCAATTTGAGCAACACCAACCCTAAAAAGACGAGGCATACATAACAATTCCTTTAACTTTTGTTGATATATATCTTCACCTTTATCTTTCTTATTTTTATAGAGGTCATCGACACTGTAATCTGTAATTTCTTTTGCTGGTTCATTGAAAGCAGTAACTCAAGCTTTAGTGGTTGAGTTGGAAATCTTCATTACCATAATATATCTGCATTGTAGAGAAAATATAAATACAAACAACCAAGTTATTAACTGTTTATTACCGCAAATTACATGTATCTTCTTTCTGTTGGCATGCTTCACACCAATAGCCCAATGTTGAAGCTTCAATTACCTTTTTATTGCAAGTCTTACAGGCTCGATACCACAGTGGTTGAGACTTAATATGAGTTATGTAAGCAGACACGTTGAAAAAAACAGACTATATATGGAAAAAATAATAATTAATTGACATGATATTATTAATATACGTATTATATTAATTGAAATGATTAGTACTGGCCTTGTCTTGACCCAAACTTGGATTGTTTATTATACGAGAAAGCATAAATCTATCATAAGAAGTATATTTTTTGTGTGCATTTTCGCCTTTAGAATCATACCAAGTTCTAAGATTTTTAGCTTCTTGTATGTTTGGATGTATAGCTATATTGCTATTACTCAGTGTGGATAAAGAAAAACCTGTTGCAAAATTGAGAAATGTTTAAAAATGGTTATGTGCTAAGAACGTTAAATTAATTAAATGTTTTTTTACCTTGAAAATCTTCAACTATAACGTATGTAATAGCTACGATAGGAGCTTTGTTAACTATTTCTATTAGTTCAGATCCTACTTTCATAGCAAGCTCTCCCCACAATGCAACATTAACTATTTTGCTCCTATAATTTAAAACCATATATAAATATTTACATTAAACAAATTAATTAATTTACTATATTTACTTACAAATCATCTGCAATAGTTATGTCACATTTTGGAATATTCTCGTTGCTGAATTTTCTTTTAGCATCTTTGATTGATGAGACGCTTCGAACAACACCGATCACATCTAAAATTTATTTCTGTTAATAAATAATATAATGAATTATTAAAAATTATATATTTTGATGTATTACCTACAACTTCCTTTTCTGCAACATATTTTTGAAGTTGATCAATCCTTACAAAATTGTATATGATATCAGGTATACAAAAACTCACATCATTGACTATTTCAACCAATGATAGTTCAATTATATTCAACTCATAATCATTTTCTATGGTACTGAATTCTTTTTTCGCAGGCCTTACAGTTTCTTTGGAGATATAATAGATTTTTCCGCACTCAAATATCAAATAGTATTTTTTTGCAGCTTTGTTAAACATCGTCGCTTGAATTTGGGTACCCCGTTAATATGAAGAAAACAAGCATTATAATAATAATTTATTGATTGCACAGTCGAAGTAAATATCATTGGAAACAATAAAATTTAAAAACTTACATCTTCATCTGTGAATATTATACTAAAAATGCAACCTTCCTGTTTGCTATTTTTGTAGCATCTCAAAGTTCCTTTATTTGTTACCCGAACTTTGACGAACCAATTGCGTTGGTAGTGGTTAAGCAATGCAAGAGGAATAACATTTCTAGTCAAATCCATTTGAATAGTAGAATTTTCCTATGAAACTTTAAAAGCAGTCGGAATTAAGCATAGATAATCATATATGTAAATTAGTGTGTCATTATGAATTAACATAATAAATAAATGTAATTAATTAACAACAGCAACAAAATTGAATAGCAACAAACTAAAAGAAATCCTTGACATTTCAAAATTTATTTGTGTGTACAACATAACATAAGCTCTATTCTAATTAAATCAAGATTATAATAAATATACATGGTATATTGTAATTAAATCTAAACTTATTTCAAAAGTTAACATTAAGTTGCAACTTATATTCCAAGTGCACTTAGCAAATAGTATAGCTCTGTTCTAATTAAATTTAGATTATAATAAACATTGTAGCAACTTATTATTTAGATGGTCAAAATTTTTTGTTGTTGTTACAACTTCTGAAATATTCACAAGCTCTGTTTTGCTTAGCAACAAATGTTTGAATGATTATTTTTTCCTAGTCATGCGAGTACTGTAATTATAATTATTTGTGATGCAAGTAAGCACACGTGTTGCATTCTTATATGCTTGTTGAACTTTTTGATAACTATCACATTATAAAACCACCAAATAAAACTTATAACTGCATATCCACGGCAACAAGTAATGAGGGCAGTTTCAACTTTAAAATACTAAGTTCTAGGCAATTTAATTTGAGCTGAATTTGTTTAAAGGAGTCACCAATCCATACACATTGTTTATTCACTGTACAACTGTATAATATACTTGACAACTGTTAGAAAATCCAGTACCATAAGCATGAGAGATCAATATTTTAACATTTCAACTCTTCCGAAGGTAAGCATGTGCTTGTTAACTCGGATTTTTGTTGGATTATGCATCAGTAAAAACTATCAGCTGATTTCATCAAAATTTACTTGAGCGATCGTTCACTGAAGCAAACAAGTAACCCAAAATCATTACATAAGTTACAACCAAAGATCTGCTTATAAATATTAGACGTACTGTTAAACTAATAGAAATTGCAGAATAAAGAACCCTAATTATCAATTTACTGACAGTTCGGATCTAACCCAGGCGCATTTTGCAAAAAAAATATTCTACTATCCTAACTTTTCCCAACTTATATAGTACCTGTTTGTGGCAAGGAAAAAATGCGACATACAAAACATATAACTTAAGACAAAAATGACCAACAATTTATTTAAAACAAATACTTTCAGTTCGTATCAGAGATATAAGAACTATAATTAACACAAACAAAACCAAAAATTTTATCTATCAATATGAACAGAAAATCACATGATAAATCAAAAAGCATCAGACTAAATCTCAACATAACAACAAGCATACAACACAAAATAGAAGTAGAAATGAGATCAATATATAGCAGTTCATCCTAACAAATTAGAAATCCGATTGCCTTGAATTTGTTTCAAAATAACAATGTTGACTAGCATGTGTTTGCTTTTTGCAAAACTTGTGGCTGGATCTAGCAATAATATGATGTAGCCGGATGGAAGATTTGCAGGAAAGAGAACTAATAAATAAATGAAAGAAATGAAAACAAAGATGAATTATAAAAAGTGGAGACATAAAAATTTGAGTTGCTAACTATAATTCTAGAAATAAGCAAGAAAAGAATGTAGGGCTCAAATGTGCCGAGAAATGAGATTGCTACACAAGTATTAATAAGTACCTGCTAAAGTCGGAAGGAAGAAGATTGTTCGATGGAAGAAGATTACGAACTGCGTTTTATCAGAGTGTTAATATACTTGAGAAGGACTTTATATACCCAGAGCTATTGAGAAATTATTGGAACGTAAGACTTTTCAAAGTATCTTATCCCAATAAATAAGCATTGACTCAGTTTAACCCATTAAAACGGCATTGACTTAGTGATGGTTACATATAATTCTTCCTGTTTTTAGAGTTTAAGAGGTTTTAACCCATATGTGTATATTATTAAACTAAATATAGTACTAAGTTTTCAATACATGTTTTCCAAAGGTTTAACCTGGGAGGAGTGTTGCTAAATCACAACAAAGCCAAATATGAGATGGAAGGACTGAATGTTCTGAGCTCAATACAAATAGCTTCCAATTTTTTTATAGTAGTTTAAAATTTGATTGATTCATTCGAACTTGATAAAACTTCTTAGGTTGAGCATAGCACCAGAAATTCTGCAGGTGCATGGCACAATGCACAGGTTGCATGTCCAACTTAGCCACATCAACAAACACTGGTTTAATCCATAATATGAATCAGATGCCAACATTGAGTAAATAAGAAAGCAAAGCTGATGAGCATTTGCATACAAACACTGGTCCACATCAACTAAGCTGAAGCCTACCTCAAGCTCAAATGGCGAAATACAAAATTTATAGAAGAAAAAAAAAAATAAGAGCCTAAGTTATAAACTTGCAAGAGATACACATCAAACATTTACATTTGACATTTACTACTACTCACTCCACTGAAAAAATTAATAAGAGCACAAGTTTTGTGAACTATTATCACTCCACTGAACCCTTGATCATGCCACTCTTTGCCATGCTTCATCTCGTGCTCCTAAACTTAATCATGTCCTACAGGCCACTGTCTCAGCTGCTACAGGCAATAATGCGAATGTCATAACATATTTTACTAACTCTCTGCTCTCAGCTTCCATTCGTGGCTACAACAACTTTAAAAATCCGATTTCCAAATGTATGAAAGTGGAGATGCTTCACGAGCTCAATACTGGTCAATGACTTTGTATCCACTAGTTACGCTATTCTGCTGCATTGGTAAGAAGATGGTGATAAGGATTGACGTAATCTAAGTCAATCTCTGCATATATGGCATGCCATAACATGAGGAAATAGAATAAATATCATTAATGATATTATTAAATATCGTTAATGATATTACTCCATAACTGGAGCGTTATGTATAAATGGTATGCCATAATATGAGAAATAGAATAAATATCATTAATGATATTATTCCATAAATATCATTAATGATATTATTCCATAATTGTTGCAGTGTGTATGATTGCATGTATCTTGTAACTTATATATTTGTGATTCATGAATGGAAAAGTATCCTTCTCATCAACTCTTCATCATGGTATCAGAGCCTTGATCCAAAATTGTTCAACTTCCTCTTCTTCAATGGCTCTCATTAACCAAACTTCATCCTATCAGATTCTTAATGGCAGTGATCCCACAAAGCCCTACATTTTTTCTAGGCAAATGTCAATGGTGCCAAAAATAAGGACATGTGATTGCTCATTTCCCTTTATTTAAGCAAAAAAATTCAAATGTCATTCTTTCTTCTTCAAATTCTCAACCTCCGGCAAACCTATTCACACCAAAACCTCAAGCAAACATCATAAATCCCTCTGCCTCTTCATCCTCTTCAACATGACTTCTTGATAGTGGTGCTTCCCACCATGTCACGACAGATCTGAACAATCTATCCCTCCATTCTCCTAATGATGGAACCGAAGAGTTGATTGTCGGTGATGGCAAAAGCCTTAAAATCACTCACGTCAGTTCTTGTTCTTTATCATCACTCAAACTAAATAATGTCTTAGTTGTTCCTGCCATGTCTAAAAATATAATTTCTGTTTCTCAACTTTGTCATAAACAATATCTCAACTATCTTTTCTTCCACCTCTTTTCATATGAAGGATCTCAAAACGGGGGAATGTCTATTCCAGGGGCTGGTTGCAACAGGCATTTATCAGCTCAAATCCACAACCCCTACAGTCTACGAAAGCACAACTAGTTCACTTGATTGGCATCATCATTTAGGGCATCCATCTCGTAATGTTTTTAGGCAAAATTTTTCCAAAAATAAACTTCATGTTCCTAGTATCTCCACTTTAGATTGTAATTCATGTGCTTGCAACAAAAGTCATAATCTTCCTTTTTCTACTTCCACTATTGTGTCTACTGCCCCACTTGAGTATGTTTATTCTGATCTTTGGATATCACCAATTTACTCTCATGATTGCTTCAAATATTATCTTATTTTCGTTGATCATTTTTCTAAATACATTTGGTTGTATAATTTGAAACGAAAATCAGATACAAAACATATATTCATTCGCTATAAAGCTCTAGTTGAAAATAACTTCAACTGCCTCTCAAAACTCTTTACTCGAACAACGGTGGTGAGTATGAAAGCCTACATAACTACCTGTCCATCGATGCAATTTCGCATCTTACAACTCCACTACACCCCTCAACACAATGGCTATTCGGAGCGACGACATCGACACATTGTTGAGACGTTTCTATCTGTCTTAACTCATGCTAAAATGCCCCTTGAATATTGGACAAATGCTTGCTCAACAGCTGTTTACTTGATTGATCGACTTCCCACGCCAACTCTAAACAATGTGTCACCCTACTTTAAATTATTCGACCAACGTCCTAATTATTCCAAGCTTCGAAGTTTTGGATATCTTTGCTATCCATGGCTTAAACCCTACAATTCTCACAAACTTGAACTCAAATCTCAACCATGCATTTTTGTTGGTTATTCACCTACTCAAAGTGCATATTATTGTCTCGAATTAAACACTAATCGTGTTTATGTTTCTCGTCATGTTTACTTCAAAGAGAACATTTTTCCTTTTTCTAAACTTAAAAATTCAACTGCCTCCTTATCTGACTTAGTGGAACAATGGGCACCTCTCGCATTATCTATATTAACAAATACTCAATCTTCCTCCTCTCATTCGTTGCAAACTGACTCACCTTCCAGCACACCTCCTACCCCTTTCCCCACTTCACCCCTTTCAGCTCCTATGTCCGCAACAAACTCATCTCAACCTCCTAATACCACTGCTGAGATTTCCTCTACTTCATCCCAGTCAAATCTCGATATATCCACCTCTACAAATTCAACACCCAAAAATCCTGTACATTCTCCTCAAATGACCACAAGACTTCAACATAGCATTAGGAAACCAATCAATAAACTGAATTTAAATGCGGAGGTCCATGAAATGGAGATCCCAAAAAATATCACCCAAGCGTTAAAAGGCCCCGTTTGGCGTAAAACTATGGATGAATAGATTAATGCATTGATGAAAATAGAACCTGGGATCTTGTACCTTCATCTGTGTCACAAAATGTAGTGGGATGCAAATGGATTTTTTGAATAAAAAAGAATAAGGATGGTAACATTATTCAGTATAAGGCTCACTATGTTGCAAGAGGTTTTATCAGAGAGTTGGAATTGACTACGGTGAGACTTTTAGCCCCATAGTTAAACCCGCCACGGTTTGGCTTGTGCTCTCACTTGTGGTTAGTCAAGGTTGGCCATTGTGACAACTTGACATAAACAATGCTTTTCTACAGGGCACACTCACTGAAGATGTATACACCATACAACCTCCTGGCTACACAGATCCTATACATCCAACACATATATGTAAATTAAACAAGGCACTATATGGGTTAAAACAAGCTCCAAGAGCTTGGTATAAAGAATTACGACAATATTTAATTGAGTTGGGCTTCAAGAATATGGTCTCTGATTCATCCTTGTTCACATTGCAAAAAAATGGTGACATCATTTATCTGTTGGTTTATGTGGATGATATTATTGTTACAAGTAATGCGACCCATGCACTGGAAGCTTTTATAAAAAAATTGGCGACACGTTTCTCACTCAAAGACCTTGGCGAATTGTCTTACTTCCTGGGAGTGGAACTAATGCCTCATCCGAAAGGTATTTTCTTGAGTTAAAAGAGGTATATTGCTGATATTTTGTGCAAAGCTAATATGGACAATGCAAAACCAGTTGCTACACCATTAGCAACTCATCTTCCGTTAACTATACATGGAAATCTTGTCAACGATCCTATTGAGTATCGTACTTTGATAGGAAGTTTATAATATTTAAGTCTTACAAGGCCTGATGTGCCATTCACAGTGGATAAGTTAAGCTCAATACATGCAGCGTCCAACCGAGGAACACATGCAATCTCTACATCGTCTTCTTCGGTATCTAAGTGGTACATCTAATATGGGTTTAATCATACACAAAGATTCACCTCTCACTCTTCATGCTTATTGTGATGCGGATTGGGCTCGTGACAAAGACGACTACATTTCTACAACAACATATATAGTCTGTTTGGGAAAGAATCTTATTTCATGGACGTCAAAGAAGCAGTGTACAAGAGCTAGATCATCTATCGAGGCCGAGTACAGGGTACTGGCAAATGATACTACCGAAATTCTTTGGGTAGGTAATTTATTCAAGGATCTTGGCCATAACCTCACTCTCGCTCCAGTCATCTATTGTGATAATGTTGGAGCTACATATGTGAGTGCTAATCTGAATTTTCATTCTAAAATGAAGCATCTGCGATTCGATTAACATTATGTCGGAGAAAATGTGCAAAATGGAAATTTGAGGGTCTCTTACATCTCCACAAATGACCAGCTTGCGGATGCCCTCACCAAGCCACTACCACATACCTCCTTCACAACATTGGTTAGCAAAATCGATCTTTCATCTTGATCGTCCGTTTTGAGGGGGCGTGATAATGATTGACATAATCTAAGTCAGTCTCTGCATATATGGCATGCCATAATATGAGGAAATAGAATAAATATCATTAATGATATTATTAAATATCATTAATGATGTTATTCCATAACTGGAGCATTATGTATAAACGGTATGCCATAATATGAGAAATATCATTAATGATATTATTCCGTAAATATCATTAATGATATTATTCTATAATTGTTGAAGTGTGTATGACTGCACGTATCTTGCAACTTTATATATTTGTGATTCATGAATGGAAAAGTATCCTTCTCTTCAACTCTTCATTTTTGATAGTCTGCATTGCTGATAGTGTAACACAAAAAATTGCACACGTTATAATAGAAAGTAAACAAATTCAACTTTGATGGTCTTACTTGAACTTAATGTAAAACATAATTTTAAGTGAATTTACAGTAAACCCACATACTAAATGCAATCTGTTATGTGGTATAATAATAATGTAAACGAGCAATTAAGTTTTATGTGAATTAAGGGTAAACCTTTTATCTAATCTTTGTGCCTGCATCATCAGAGCATTCATGTTCATTTTTTCTGAGCTTTGTGTATTTTCTCTTTAGATGGAGCAGGATGCTACCATGGATTCTTTTCATTTGTCTTCTTCGGCTGTTGCTTTGTCGATTAGTTTCTTAAGAGCTGGCCATTCCGTTAGTGCAGCTCTCGATGAATCTATCTTGACTTTGGAGGCGACTTTATGAAATATTTCAAGTTAAAACCTGTCAGCAATCTCTAAAACCTGAAAAGATAATATCCTATAACCATGACTTAGAATATTAACTTTATGACATTAGATTAGATGCATCTAAACCTACCTGACATCCTACTGCTTGAGGAACTATTTCTTCGACACGCTTTAAGCTATCTTGAAGTGTGAATTTGGGTTTTATGATTTTTGTGACAACAGAATCCGTGTTTATATCCTGTTAATAGACAACATAAGAGATTTTTTTTTGAAATAACTGTAATCAATGAAATAAAACTTGACCCTTTTAAATTGTACAAAGGAGCCAGGGATAAATTTATAAGTCTACAATTTACCTTCTGTCTGTGCTAGAGAAACTCTGGAAGAAAGCTTTTAAATGTTGGTAAGAAGTACAAGAAAATAAAAAAGATAAAATAAAACAACTGTAAAAATATCGGCTAGGCAACAAAGCACTTATGTAGAATGGATAAGTTCTATCGGCTGAAGGCAAGCACATATTGTAGATCCAAATTTTAAATCCACACCCCGTACATGGATAGTAACAACACTGAAATGGAATGGAATTATAATCACTACTTTAAGTGCTAATAAAAAGAATTCCTCTACATTATAGTGACTAAAACTTTATTTGTTATTTACTTTTTTCTTGTGATAGTTGATTAGCCACATTTCATCGTCCTATGTACGTCCAATTATGGGCAAGATAATCTCTTGCTGTCCATGTGTTACATCCAAAACCAAGAGGAATGCAATTTGGCTATATAAGTTTTAAACAATAATGAATAATGAAACAAACCTGTGACGCCGGCTACTTCTTTCGCAAAGAGATATATAGCTCATTGCCTTGTCCAACTTGCATCATTTCAATGACATCCAGAGTTGATTTAACTAGAAGAAACCTGGCATTAGTAATATCATACCCATTTGGATGCTTATATCATATTATTATATAAGCAGGTGGTGTTTTGAGAGCAAGATATATTAAACATGCCATTTAAATCTCGGTAATTAACAACCTCGTTCCTCTTTATTTGTTGATTGTGGATTGTTCTATACATCAAATAGAAGTTATATTATAAAATTTAAAGAAGTTATCTTATAATATCCAACTTGTTTACCTAGATTATCTCACAAATAATAAGGTTAAGGACTACATACAATTATGTAGGTTTTGCCTAAACCAGTTTAGCCATATGCAAAGATACAAACATTAATCCCATCAAGAACAGATCAAACCAAAGGTTAAACGTCCAAATACACTTGTTCTGTCAGTTTATAGAAAGTCCAAATGATAGTTATTTTTTTTATAAGAAATCAATATATTTTTACCTAACAAATAACAACATGATCGTAGAAATAAACTTTGTATAGGTTCTATAGATGTAAAAACCTTGAGTTGAAGCTAGGCCAAATGTTTTATTGAATTTGAACAATGACGCCGATCTTTCCCTTGTTATGATGGATTAACAATAACCATTTCACCGTCATCTCCAATATAATCGATTGTGGCTGACCTTCTACTTTGATCAAGAAGAAACGAACTCATATGACATTACACTCTAATGTTACCTATCCATTATTGATTTACATTTAATGGCGATGCTCAGTGTATACCTTTTAGCTCCAAAACCTCATAATAAAGTTTCTTATTTTCTATAAGAATGGCATTAGAATCTCTGCAGCATCTACTAGTACTTTTAGCTTTACACCTTCATTATCACAAACATAGAATGTTAGGGATAACATCAGACTGAAATACAGAAAAAAAAATATTTACAAATTTGATTTACCTAAGTTTGACATTATTTCTTTCCATCCAATTTGATTTTTACAACTTATTTCTTGATGAATTCAGATGGTACCCTCATAGCCTGATATTAACATATATGAGTTAAATACGAAGTATCCAATAAAATAAATCATGAAACCAGGGTTACACAATATGAATTTTTCTTGATGCAAACTTTTTGCTTGGTTGGCATGTTTTTTTTTAGAATAACATTCAAATTGTCGACGTAAAGGTATGGATAGGTAGGCATACTTGGAAAAAACTGTAATTTATATCCATTTTAAAAAGTAACATAGAAGATCAAGGTTGTTAAAAAGCATAACAGGAATTTATAGAATTGATCCTATAACAGTCAAAATGAATCAAATTAAGGTATGCCAGATTAACTGATTGAGCATTTAAAGTCCTTGTAATTTGTAAGAATGATCAGGTTAGAATAACTAATGATTGTTACCATCAAAATTTGAAAATAGCAATAATGTATATATTTACCATTTATTCTAATGACATTGTATTCAAATGTTCTTCCTCCGATAATCTAGAGAGCAGAGCTTTGGATTTTCCTATTTGTGCAAGTCTTTCAAAAGTAAACATTGGGCTGAAAGCAAGATCCTCTAATTTTCTAGTTCTTAATAGTGCAACAAATGTTAAACCAAGACTTTCTCGATTTTCGATATCAATGATTGCTTGATCAAGTGTTAGTCCTTAACTTTTATGTATTGTTATTGCCCAATATAGAATTAAAGGTAACTGAGTTCTAGTACAAGTAATACCGGAAGAAGTTTTCCAATTAACCATTTGTGGAGTTACTAGAATAATGTGCTAGAGAATGCAGATCTTAAGGCAAAACAAATACTAGAGGGGTGGGTGAATAGTGTTTATAAGGAATTTAAGAAAATATAAAACTTATATGATATACTATATGAATCACACACCACAGAGATGATCACAGACACATAATCAAACACAAACATGGAAATAAACAAAAATAAAATGCAGAAAAGGAAAGAACACACCAGACTTTATACTGGTTCGAATTACTCCTACGTCCATCCCCACGCAACGCTGGATTGCACATAGTTTTATTACTATATCAATATCCAAGTACAATCCCCTTGATTTCCCGGGTACAACGTTAACACCGCTCCAAACACCCTTAATTTCACGGCTACAAGGTTAACACCGCTCCATTTCCTTGATTTCAGGGCTACAAGGAACACACCCTTTCCCAAACGATCCCAAATGATTACAACATCCCTATAACTCTTCAATAGCACTTCAATTCAGAGAGTAATGAGTAGAGAGTGAGAAGAGAAGATGTTTTATGTAATTAGAATAGAAATCGGCAGAGTAGAAGTGTAGAAATCAATAAAATAAGAAATAATAATAGAGGAGTGGAAAAGGATGAAGATGGAGAAGAAGAATGGTTAAAAAATTCGAATTCAACCCTATTTATAAGATTTGAAAGGTTGCAACGCTTATGGAACGTTACAAATAGTGAAAAGACACTTCCTTTGAAAATTGAAAAAATGACAGTTGTATGTCGACATATATACTTTAAAATTTTGAATTTTGAATATTTTCAAGTGTTTAACTATATATATAATTCTGGAAATTCTTAAATTAAAACTTAGAGATATAAATGAGCATTATAAAGTATAAAACCATATGAAAACATAAATATATATTATATAGCATATTTATAAAATTATAAGGTGTAAAACTATATAATATAAAATTATAAAAAGTATACAACTATATAAATATATATAAACTTAAAAACTTTAAAAACTTATATTTTACATCAAAAGTAAGATATAAAAACTATATGAAATTACAACTAGAATTTTGAAAAAAAATGAAATTTGAAAAACAGAATTTGAATTTGAACCTGGAGTGCGATTCAGAGTCTTACATATAAACTAGACTTTATTACAATATTTGTCTTGAAATCTTGAAATCTTGATTACTCATGAGTCTTGAATGTTCTTTGAATTCTAAATCTCTTGAAACTCTAAAACTGTACACTCTTCAGTATTAATTCTTGTATACAAATCTTGCATATATATGTATATATATATTCTAGATAGAAATGCTAGTATATATTTTATAATCAATGATAATTGAAATAAGGTTGTTATCATCAAAACTCCATTCTCCAATATAATTTTCATTCCTTTACGAAATGGGGTACCATGATACTTATCAAAATTGACCATGATCGCTAGAGATGGATCGTTAGGAGAACTTGATGATTATGAATACACAATATATACAAGAATACCCATTACACCATTAACCAATCCATTTTGCACCGAAAGATTAGATCGCAACATCACTCGAGCGCCTGTAGAAAGATAAATACATCTTTTTAAACCTTTTGTATCATCAGAAGAAGCATTAGATGCTTCTACACAGCTATTGAAAGAAGAAATGCGTGCGATTGGTTTTCGAAGTTGAATCAAACGATGTTTGTTATGTTCGTTGGCAGCAATTCTTGTTGGAAAACGATAAAGAGCATTCTTAAAATTTTCCTTCTCCTCACTAGATAAAATTGACCAATCTCTGGTTTTATAAAGTTTTCAATCATATAAAGTAGACGTACCTCTACATAATCTTTCTGAACCTCCTTTCAAGTATAATGAACTATCTCACACAAGGGGTAGTTGTCGCACGTCACCGACTAAGACAATAGAAATACCACTAAATAAATCATTTACTGAAAAAATATCACGGCATGGTAAATCAATATTTGCCATCATTATTCTACCAAGCATACTATATTCATCTATTAGAGTCAACTTTGTATCTTTAAAGTCATCTTGCATACGCCGGCATTGCTCTCCTGAAATTTCTTTATAGGATGGTTTTCTTTTTGTAGATATGGAAAGTTCATGACGAATAGTGCTACCATCAATGTTAAATGCATCCACTCTAGTTGGGGGCATAATGTGAACCGCTTTCCTGGTTCCGGAATTAGTAACAATTGTCTTAACAATGGCATTTACAAGTGTCGCTTTTCCCGTACCGAGACCACCACATATAATCATTTGAATTGGCTCTCCTTTAGATATGACATTATATATCATATTATGTGTTATCCTCTGTTTAGACAAGTTCTCTAAAGGAACAATAATAGAATTATTTATACTCTCATTTGCATGTTCTATGATGGAACATCAATTGGTGTGGACGAAACTACATTCAATATCAATATTAGGATATCTATGAAGTGCTTCAATCCAATTATGCAAAGTATCGAATTCTCTTAGCCCTATTTCTATCTCTTCTCCTGAAACAAACAGTGAACCCATTGATGCTGCTATCATCCAATCTTCTTGATGATTTTCATATATACCATTGTTAGTATTATCATCTTCAAAGTCATTTTCGATAGCATTTGGAAGTGATTCAGGTTGAATCAAGCCTAAGTTAGCATATCTTTCATACCAAGTACCAAAATTTCCTTTTGCTTCACTCAAATTTCGATAGTGATGACGTAGTAGTACCTATATTCATATTGTGTAAATTATAATTTCATAATGTAAAATATGACAACAATATAACAATTTTATATTTCAAATTGAATGGACAATATTCAGCAAAGTTAAATTAATGAAAAATAAAAAATTGCATTACCTGTTGTTTGCAAAAAAAAATCTCATTTTTCGCTAAATGGAGGAATGTTGGTACTTAAATCTGGTATTATTCGGACAATTGCCTCTATTCGAAATTTATGCCACCTTTTATTATAGTAACGGAAGTTTTTGGCCATTTCCAGCAGTGAGAGATTTTCATGCTCGCTTGGTCGATCCATATACCTTATAATGAAATTTGGATCTGATTCAACTATGTCTTTATCCGTTGTTATATTTTGACGTCGAATTATAGTTGACATCATTGTTTTTTCGGTTATGGTAAGTTGTACAATTGTTCTAGATGAACATACTAGAGGTAAGACATCGGAAGATGACATACTTCTTGTGCAGTAATATCTCGTTCGGATACACTCTTAAGAAGTAATTTCTTTATGGAGGAAGTTGATGTTGCATAAGGCCAGTGAATGTTTCAACTATTGTTCTGAATGCGTCTGTAAATCTCTTTGATACTGGTTCAGATTTTGCAATGCATTTTCCAATATAATTTACCACAACATGCATAGATAATACCGTAACTAATCAATATAAGCACGCCAAACCTGAAGCACTTTTCTGTTATGTGAGCAAACCAAAGGATCATTGCGTCGAGAAATAAAATGAAGCATTTTACTATTTGGAGGTTCTTCTACAATTTTAGATCGTAGAAACATGTTAAACGGATATGAAGCATGTTAAACGGATATTTAAAGTGACATGTCAATCGTTTGGTTGTTCTATGTACTCGCAAACAATAGTTTCCACACCTCGAATGGCGCATAACCCAAGTAACTAAATTTGCATAGTTGTAACAACCCGTATTTTGAATAACAAGTTATAACATAAATCAAGGCAGAATTAAATGATAAAATCTGAATCAAGGGAAACGGGCTGTAGCATTACGTTCGTCTCGGAAAAATATGCGAAATAGAGTCCGAGTTTTCGAAAATCGGAGCCCGTATGACCAAATTATGGCCCGTCAAAGTTTTCATAAAATTTCAAGTTCAAATTTGAATTCAAAATTCAAAATTCAAATTCAGCTGAGCAGGATAGGCGGGAAAAGATCCCGCCACTCCCCAAGTCGAATGGGGAGTCGACTTGGGAGTCGACACACCCCAGGCTGTGTCGACCGCCCAGTCGACACCCCTGTCGACTTGGGTGGTCGGCCAGTCTGGCCTGGGTGCACCTGACTTGTTTCTCAAGACATGCTTTAGGGTTGGTGACGGATTTTAAAGACTCAGATCTGAATTAGGGTTAATCCTATGGCCTAAACTAACCTAAACTTCTATAAAAAGTCCCTAATACCTAGCCTAAATCAACACAAATCATTCCTACAACTAAACTATGCCAAAATGTTTCCTAATCATGGCCTCCACCTTCATATCATGGCCTCCATCCTCTTCATGAAAGTTTGAGTGTCCTAAGCTAGTAAAAGAGCCACCTTTCTTCATCAAAACAAGGATCTTTCTTCATACAAATCAAAGGAGCTTCTTGATTCTCAAGACAACTTGGAGCTTGTATTCATTTGGGGTTTTTAGAATTGTTAGTGGCTTCGTCTCAATCTTATTTTATTTTATTTTATAAGTCTTCATAGCATTGTAAGCCATATTCTACTCTTAGATTCTAACTATGAAGTTAAATATGACATGTTGCAAGTTTGAGTGGGCCTAAGTATGATTTGTGCTTTGATTCTATCATGTTATGCATAGATTTATTCTATGCATGTTTGTAAAGCTATCACCTTGACTTTGTGCATTGAAAGCTATGAGCTTTGATTTGAAATGTTGCATAAAGCAACATAGAAACTCTCATAACCCTTATGTTATCTTGCATATGATGTTATATGTGAATCACTAGCTATCATCCTATGTCATTTATGACCATGTTTCACCTATTTTGCTAAAGTTTGATATCATGCATGTTTGGAGGCTTATAATGTAATATGCAAGTTTATGAACACATTTGCCTCATATGCCACCATGTTTAACTTGTGGCCAAATCACCCTTATGCTATTATGCATGCTTGTGGCCAAATCACCCTTATGCTATTATGCATGCTTGTGGCCAAATCACCCTTATGCTATTATGCATGCTTGTGGCCAAATCACCCTTATGCTATTATGCATGCTTGTGGCCAAAGCACCCTTATGCTATTTGATATGTTTGAGGCCAAGTCACCTTTTTATGCCATCATACATGTTGAGGCCATATGCTAGTATGTTGAACACCCTTGCCTCAAATATCACCATGTTTAACTTGTGATAGACTTTGCCACCTTATGCCCACCTTGTCATATTGTTATGTTCCCTCTTTGATCTATTTGCGTTGATGCGAATTTACGTGCGATGGGAATACGTTATGGGTAGTTGGGCAAACTTAAATAACATGAAAGCATGACTTGAAAATATGACATGAAAGTTTGACATGTGTTTATGCTTGAAAACATGAACGTGGACATGACATGTAGAAAACATGAAAGTGGCCAACTCGAGGTTGGGTTGAGTTTGTAGCATAAATCTACCCGGAACCGACCGGCTTAACTAGTGGCTACAAACAATAGGACCCAATGTGAGTAGTTGGTCATATCGCACTTAAAACCCGAGGTTAGACTAGGTTGTGGTGTAAAGCTACCCGGACCCGCCCGGCTTAACTAGTAACCACAACAAAGTCTAATGTGAGAGGTTGGGATGCATTAAGTTAATTAATGCCACATGGTAGGGTTAAGTCATGGACTACTTGAATACTTAACCAATTAAACACGATGGGTTGGTAGGGTTAAGTCATGGACTACTTGAATACTTAACCAATTAAACACGATGGGTTGGTAGGGTTAAGTCATGAACTACTTGAATACTTAACCAATTAAACACGATGTATTGATAGGGTTAAGTCATGAACTGCTTGGATACACTTGACCGACTCAATACATGGTTAGGATAGGGTTAACCACACTTAACCCGCTTGAAATCCTAGTTACGAGGTCCTTTTCAGCCGTAACCCACTTGGGAGTATCTGGATACCCTGGACTAGGCTAGGGTGGGGCACGATTACTGGACTGATGGTAAGAGACCAAAAGAGACGGCTGAATGGTGCACCGGTTGTTCAGGCGGACCATGGTCGTGCACATTAAGTCCGGAGTTGAACATGGGCACCAGTAGGTTTAGACTGTGCGTGCTTGAATTGTGTCAGTGGTTTACACCTTAGGGCTGGATACACCCTAGGGTGGACCTTGAACAGTTAACTACATTCCATGATTAAGCCTTATGACACCGATACACGACGAGTTAGGCTTATAGGGAGCCGATCGACTAGACCGAGTAGTTGGACCTTGATTTAGGTCACCTCATGATGTTGGGCCAGCTTTGGGCCAAGGGATCATTTCTTGTTTATACTTGACATGGATTGGAATACTAGTACACACTTGGTGCAACTTAACCTTGTATATGCGATGCCACACTTGATCTATCTTGTTAACTTTTCACCATGCCAGTTATCATCCTATGTTTCATCTCTGCCACTACAACAAAAACACCATATTACAACTTTAATTTTACAACGGTGGTAAATGCACCGTTGTAATAAATGGGTTTTTACAACGGTGGTAAAAGCACCGTTGTAATAAATGGTTTTTTACAACGGTGGTATAAACACCGTTGTAACTACAACAAAAACACCATATTACAACTTTAATTTTACAACGGTGGTTAAAGCACTGTTGTAATAAATGTTTTTCACAACTTTTTTTCCATAAAAGTTGTAATAAATTTATTTTTAACAACTGTGTTATTTTGACTGTTGTAATATATGACTATATTTTAATATTAATTACTTTCATTAAATAGTTTTTAATAATTAATATTTACAACTAATTAGTAATTATTAATTAATAACCTATATATTAATATTAAATATTTAATTAAAAATACTTCAATAAATAAATAATTCATGCTAATAATTAGTAATTGACAACCAATTAGTAATTATTAATTAATAATCAATAAATACATATTAAATATTTAATTAAAAATTCATCAATAAATAAATAATTCCTACTGATAATTACTAATTAACAACCAATTAGTAAATATTTAATAATAATCAATATATAAATATTAAATTAAAAATAATTATTTATGACTACTTCATTATTAAGTACTGGTAATTAATTAGTAAGTAATAACTAATGCGCGATTAATAATCAATTAGTTAATAATCAATAAGTAAATAACAATTAATAAATATTTAATTTATAATTAATCATGACTATTAGTAGTAATTAATATTTAGTATATAATATTTTTTAATAAGTAATCGTTGTTGAAAGTTTTTCCAAAATCTTTTGTCAAATATGATCCCTACGGAGGGGGGGTCCAGGGGGGGTGGCAACCCCCCTAGGTGGGGGTGCGGGGGCAACGTGATTTATTAATCAATATTTAGATGACTTAAACAACGTGATTTATTGATTGTTGAAATTGGTTAAATGCTTCCTATAAGAAATAATATTATGTATAGTTCTGAAAACAATTGAAATATAAGATGTAATCACATTAGTAAGTACCAATCAGATGAACATGAAAAAATAAATCGTTTGGCGGGCCAGCTTGAAAATTTTGGCGGCCATCCCTTATATTTCACGAAGCTTTCCTGAACCCTAAATCTGGCCGCCACAATTTCATACCCAAATTTCACTAGGGTTCCGTCCTCCTTCCCCTATCTCCCTTCAATCCTTTCTCCTGCCCTATTTTCGTCCCTCCTCAGTCATGCTCGTCCTTTGCTATCCCCTATACCCCATCATTCCCTAGCTTTCTCCTCTGTGGTACAGTTGCTCCACTTTCCAGATCTAGATCCAAGCCTTCATCTGCGTCCGTTGTCAGCTGTAGTAGATGCTAGAGTCTCACCAGTGTAGATGCTAGAGTCTCACCAGTAGTAGATAGTGCTTCCGCTGTCAGCTCCTCAGGCTGTCCTCTTACTCATCTGCGTCCCCCTTTGTTGTGCCTCGTCTTTACCCCTAAAAGCTGGTAAAATCTATTACTCAATTCGTGAACTTGTGCTTTTAATCAGAGCTGGCGATTTAATTTTTATTGCATCAAGCTTTGATTTTGATTTGAACCTGAAAAATTGTTTGAGTTGATAAACTTGGATGGTAATCGTTCACAAAATGTATATTCAAACGTTTTGTAGCTCAGAACTGTTGTGTAATAATCCATGTGGAATCAATATGCTATGCTCTATTTTATGTACCGATTTCTTCAATCTTTGACGCTGTTAAACACTAGGATATGAACTTTGGTAGTATATGCGTCATCCCTGAATTAGGCAAATTCTTTTGAGCCATTTCCTGTGTAACATGTTTTGAATTTAGTGGCAATATTTATTGCAGATCTGCGTCTTGATGAATTTCAGTTTGGGACATTTTATGTAATGGCTATTAGATCTTTGTGTCGATCAGATCTGCCTTTTTGGATCCATGAATCATTTTGCAATTTTAATTCTAATTTGCTTGCAAAAAAAAAAAGATTCTTGCTTTCAATGTTGCATGCCCATAGATTCTTATCTAAAAGTAAAAAAAAGGATTATATGTAAACTTGATTGTTAGTCCACGTATTTACAAAATACTTATGTTTAGAAAGTATTTGATGTATGGGATCCCATAATTCATTATATTTCCATTCAATTCACAGGAAGAGGAAGGAGGTTGAGGAGAATGACGATGGATTTTATATGGTGAGCAACGAGAAAGGAGAGTTGAAGGTTGTGAGAGGAGGATTGGGATTAAAGAATTTGATCGGGAATTGGTCAGGTTTGTTTCATTGCTGCGGCATAGCTATGCAGTGATTGCACTGCAAAGCTTGCAAAGCTTTGCAATGCTATTTGCAGTGCAAAGCTTTGCTGTGCAAAAGCTTTGCCAAAGCTTTGCTGTGCAAAAGCTTTGCCAAATCTTTGCTGTGCAAAAGCTTTGCCAAAGCTTTGCTGCGGCAAAGCTTTGCACTGCTATTTGCAGTGCAAAGCTTTGCTATGTAAAAGCTTTGCCAAAGCTTTGCTGCGGCAAAGCTTTGCAGTGCAAAGCTATGCAGTGATTGCACTGCATAGCTTTGCCGCGGCAAAGTGATTGCACTGCATAGCTTTGCCACGGCAAAGCTTTTCAGTGCATTGTATATAACAAAATGAATCATCCAACGTTACATGCATTGTATATAATGGTCAGGTTATTTACGTATATAATGGTTTGAATGCATTGTATTAGCTATTTATTTTGTGCACTCACATTTTTCCAATTTTTGTTACATGCATAAATCTATACTGCAGCACTAACAGTTTGATAATTTCTTTCTTAGGAATGGATATTAAGGAGAAAAAGGAGCACAAGGAGATTAACAGGAGCAGAAGAAAGTTAGAACTGTTATAAAGTCTTTGTATCTTCAGTTTTGTCAATGTATTATGTAAAAAAATGATGAGTTTGAAATTAATAATATATTGTTTTGGTTCATGGTTTAAGTTTGTTTGATATTTTCAGTTTTGTAGATAATATGTTCTGCAATGAATTCTTTTATTAGTAATATGTATATAATTTGTGGATATATTACAATTGTAAAATATAAAAATTGTAATAAAATGTAAAAATTAAAACAACAACGGTGCATAACTGTTGTAATAAACTTATTACAACGGTGGAAAAAAGTTGTAAAATATACATATTACAACGGTCTTGCAACAGTGCAGAAAAGTTGTAAAAGATATTAGGCTATTACAACTTCTTAAGACACGACAGTTTGCCCACCGTTGTAAAAACCCTATTACAACGGTGTTCCACCGTTGTAATAGGGTCATTTTGTTGTAGTGTGCTTTACATGTCCAGTTAACTTTATTAGTTTTTATACTAATAGTAGGTAGGACTTACCAGTCTTTTTGACTGACCCGTTTTCTTTCGCCTCTTTTCTTCCGTTTCCCCCCCAGGTTCTCAGGGTGGGAATACTAGCACCTAGCTTGGATCTTTAGCTTGCTTACTGGATAGCTCATGTACGGTTTGGACCTGAGCTCGCTATGGCTTTACCACGTCTACTTTGGGGATAGTTTACTTTATGTTATTTCCAGTTTTCAGTTATGTTTTTCTAGACTTTGTTTTGTTGGGAAAATGATGACTAAGTACTTTGATGTAACTTGACTATGGTTTTGAAATAGTAATTTTATCCGCTGCTTTACTTACTCTGTTTTACTTATATGTTCTGTCTTGTGATATCTGCGTGCATGTTTACCTCGTTTAACGCCCCTCCAAAGCTAGTGTGCTTGCAAGAGTGGCATTGGCGGAGGTGGTGTGTTACATTTGGTATCGGAGTATAAGGTTTTACTAGACCGGACAAAAGTTTTAAAAACTCTTTTTGAAAAACTATTTTCAAAACCAATCAAGTATTTTCCAAGAAAAGACTAGTTTATTTTAAAAGGCTATTCTCCAAAAGCCATTAGCACTATCCTTTGTTTCCTCGTTCTCAATCTATCTTTTTCTTCGTTTCAATATGGCCGATAATTTTGCCATTCTGGAGGGCGTACTAGTACCTATTTGGTTTAGAAGGTACATGGAGGCAAGGGCGAATGAAGCCGGCCCCGCTAACATTCCTCCCCCTCCCGTAGCTGAGGTTCCTCCTCCTCCTCCTCCGCATCCACAAGCGGATTTCGCGAAGATTTGCAAGGACTTTAAGGCGATGGGTGGCAAGAATTTTATTGGGACGGAGACTTTTGTTGAGGCAAGAAACTGGTTAAAGGAAACTGAAGACCTCTTTGCTATCTTTGATATAGAAGACCGTAGGAAAGTTCTGTTAGCGGTATGGCTGTTGAAAGGGGAAGCTGCATATTGGTGGGTAGTCACCACCACTACTAGGCCAATTCAAACTTGGGATGACTTTAGGAGAAGGTTTGGACTGAGGTTTCTATCATCGACAGAAGAGAACCTTCAGATAGAGAGGTTCCTATCACTAAAGCAAGGGGACATGACCGTGAGGGAATACGTGGATACGTTTAATCAACTTGCTCGGTTCGGTCTAGACTTGGTTAACACAGCTCAGAAGAAGGCCCTACACTTTGCTCTAGGATTGAATGAGCCATTGCACGGTTTGGCTATGTCCCATATACCCATGGGGGCGACCTTCGAGAGTTTGGTGAATATGGCCCTGCTTCAAGAGGAAGATAAGAGTGGCAAGAAGGAGGTCAAGGCAAATAAGTTTCAAGGCAAGAAGGAAGATTCCGAGAAAGGAGACAAGAACAACAAGAAGGGAAACAAGGCCAACAACAATAAGGCAAAGGACACAAGAAAGTGCAACTTCTGTAGGATCACTGGGCACATAGTCAAAGACTGTAGGAAGAAGAAGAGGAAGTTAGACAAGTGCTTTCATTGTGGAGAATCTGGACACTATAGTAAGGATTGCCCGAAAAAGCAAGGACAAGGGAAAAAGGCAAACTCAGCGAGCAGGACCCTCTGGAGGGCAGTTGCAGGCTCTCCTTACTCTTCCAGCTTTTGATCGAGGTAGTGTTTCTATAGAAAGTCATGTTTACATTTCTGATTTCCCCGTTCGTACCTTATTTGATTCTGGCACATCGTATAGTTTGCACCTAAGTACTAGTCTAGTTGAAAATCCCGTTAGTATTTCAAATCCGATTGGGGGTTCCGCCCATCTATCTGTGATTTGTATGGATTTGAAAATCTCTATCTTGAGCGTAGAATTCATGTGTAATGCTTATGTTCTCGGGTTTATGGGGTACGTGTAACACCCCGTATGTTGAATAACTTGTTATAATATAAATCAGGGCAGAATTAATTTTTAAAATCCGAATCAGGGGAAACGGGCTATGCCATTGCGTTCGTCTCGGAAAAATACGCGAAATAGAGTCCGATATTTCGAGAATTGGAGTCCGTATGACCCAGTTAAGGCCCGAAGAAGTTTTCAGAAAATTCAAAACAGATTTAAATATAAAAATTTCACATTTCAGAAGAGGCGGGAAAATTCCCGCCAGGCAGAGGGTGTCGACCCTAGGGTCGACATGGGTGTCGACCCCCTCCCTAGGGGTCGACCCAGGGATCGACCCCCCTATCGGTCTGTGTGACCTGGGTGCAACCTGATGGGGTTTGGGCTATGTTTTAGGGCTTGTGACGAAATCTGACGGCTCTAACCTAATCTAGGGTTATTCTAAGGGCCTAAACTAAATCCTAATTCTATAAATACACCCTAAGACTACCCTAATTCATACTAAAATTGGAGACAACGTCGTTATGCCATCAAAATGCAACTTGAAGGAGCCTCCATCAAATTAAAGAGGAAGATAGCTTCTCAAATCAACTTCTAATCAACTCTAGCAACTTAATCTTCTTCTTAGGAGTACTAATCAACAAGTTGTGAGTTTCTATAGCCTTAATGACCAATTGTTGAAATGATTATGATAGGATATAATGAGGTTATGGCTATGAATGTGGATCAATGCAAGTTATGTTATCATATGCTATGTGTTCATGATGTTATGCAAGTTATGCAAGTTATATGCTATGTGTTAATGATGTTATGCAAGTTATGCAAGTTATATGCTATGTGTTCATGATGTTATGCAAGTTATGCAAGTCATATGCTATGTGATCATGATGTTATGCAAGTTATGCAAGTCATATGCAATGTGATCATGATGTTATGCAAGTTATGCAAGTCATATGCTAGGTGATCATGATGTTATGCAAGTTATGCAAGTTTTAGGCTATGTGTTCATGATGCTAGTTATGCAAATCGCTATGATAAACTTTGATCCATGATGACACCATGATTATACAAGTTTGGTGTATGATTATATGCAAGTTCATATATGATATGTTATGCAAGTTTGGTGTTTGATTATATGCAAGTTCATATATGACATGTTATGCAAGTTTGGTGTTTGATTATATGCAAGTAACATGTGCAAGTTTACACCTTTGGATGATATGCATACATATGCAAGTTAACCCCTTTGTATGTCATACATACATATGCAAGTTTACCCCTTTGAATGACATAAGTAGCTTATGCAAGTTACCCTCTTTATGACATATGTGATTCATGCAAGTTTGGGTTGGTTATTTATGCTAGTTGGGTTTGATGCTATATGCATGTTGACACCTTTAAAACCCATGTTGATGTTAATGTTATGCAAGTTGAACCCATTGTATGTGTAATGAATCTTCCCTTTTAAGTATGTCATGTTAGCGAATTACGTGGGGAACGATGGGGTTAATATTCATGTTAATGAAATGGTGTGAAGTTGGTATGATTATGCATACCATAAAGTGGATGGACATAATTTAGTCAATTATGTACATCGTTAAATTTGTAATTAATTAGGGATAATTAATACAAATTATGGGGGTGATTAATTATGCGTAATTAATCGACTAAGACCCGAGGTTGGACCCTTTTGTAGCATAAGACTGCCCGGAACCGACCGGCAAATCCAGCGGCTACAAATGATTGGCCCAATGTGAGAGGTCTTAGGCATAAACTAAATACGTGACAAGTGTAAAGACACGAGGTTAGACTCGGTTATGGCGTAAGGCTGCCCGGACCCGACCGGCAAATCCAGCTGCCATAAAAGATAGTCTAATGTGAGAGGTCTTTACAACGGTTACGTTCTTAATCAATTAAGAAACACTTAACCAGATAAGCATGTAGTGGGGCATGAGGGGTTAAGTGGGTGCCTTGGGTGGCATGTGGAAATCAAGTAAGTGCCTTGGGTGGCATGTGGAAATCTAGTGGGTTGCCTTGGGTGGCAATAGAAAATACGATTAGAATACTTAACCAAGTGGAAACATGTAATTAAACATGATTAAAGGGTTAAGTGGGATGCACTAGATAAAGGGACAAGCTTAGGTGGGTAGCTTGTGGGGGCCCATTTCAACCAGTAACCCATATGTATCTTATTGGGCTCGACCCATGTCGAGGACGGGACACGCGTACTGGGCTTGACTATAAGAGGCCAAAATGGGTTAGCGGTGGCAACGCAAGTCCAACGGGTTTCATATGCGTGTGTGGACCCGGGCTGGTAGGTAAGACGTTGTTGCATCGTGTAGGTATAAGCCGTGCACCATTGGTTGTATCGGGTTGCCACTTTGGGGAGTGATACACCCCACTGTGGGGCCAGCACGGGTATCTACGGTAGGGAGCCGATCGCTTGGGGAGTAGTGGGTACACCTAGTGGAGATAGGGGCAGACGACACCTATGTAGTCAGCTAGGGGTACACGAAACTACTGGGTAAATTTTCTAAGTCCTTGGGTGGGATCAACCTTTAAGTAGGAATGACTGGTGTGGTGCAGTTAGTAATTACCCTTGGGTGGGTAGATGCGTCTTTACCGTTATCTTAGTTCATCCTAAGTCTAGTTGGCTGCTTAGTGTAGTCATTTATCCCTAGTTGTACCGTACCAGGTTTATATCATAACCTAATTACTTTAATGATTGTATTGTTAAAGTTATAGGGCTCACTCAGACTTATGTCTTACCCCGTTGTTTTTATCTTTTTCCCAACCCTTAGGTTATCAGAGTGGGCCTAGCACTAGTGGGCCTTGACCAGATTGCTTTATCTATCTTTTGGAGCTTGGACTCTTGAAGTAAAGCTCGGTTATCTTTTCTATTATGGCTATTAGTATGTAGTGGGATTATGTACTTATGTTTTAACGAGATGGATATTTTGTACTTGACTCTTGTTGGTTTTTGATATGTAACCAAACATGTTTACCTTCTGCTGCAATGAAATGATGTTTTAAATTTCAAGTATTACTTATATCTGTCTTGTTGTAATTTTTCTGTTCTATATTCACTTAAATACTCCACCGAAGTTAAGGCATTCCCTTAGTGAGTGACCTTAGCGGGTGTGGGGTGTTACACGTGGTATCAGAGCCAGGTTACCGGAACAGATATTTTTTTTAGAAAAACTGTTTTTCTAAAAACATTTTTGGAAGAAGTATTTTCAAAAACATGTCTTTTAAGAGAAAAGTTTTTGAAAGAAAAGAGCATAATCCCCAATAGCCATATCTTTATCTTTCGAATTCTCTGTTTTGAATCTTTCCTTTTTTCGTTTCAGCATGGCTGAAGATCTTAACTTTCCGGAGGGTGTAGCGATACCAGTATGGTATAGGAGATTGATGGAGGCTAGGGCCGCCACTGCGGGTCCAGCAAATGTTCCTCCACCAACAGTAGCACCCGATCTTCCTCCTCCCCCTCCTCCTCCTCGCACGGATACTTTTGCTAAGACTTGCAAGGAATTTAAGGCTATGGGAGGGAAACCTTTTCAAGGATCAGAAACTTTTGTGGAAGCTAGGGATTGGCTTAAGGAGGTGGAAGAGTTGATAGATATCTTTGAGATGGAAGAAGGAAAGAAAGTCAAGTTAGCTGCTTGGTTAATGAAGGGAGAGGCCTCATTCTGGTGGGAGGTCACTAATGGAGAACGCCCTGTTGAATCTTGGGCGGATTTCAGACAAAGGTTTGTGGCAAAGTTTCTCTCAAGGGCGGAGGAAAACTTGTATATGGAAAGGTTCTTGACTCTTAAGCAAGGAAACCTATCAGTAAAGGAATATGTCAACAAGTTTAATCAATTGGCAAGGTTTGGCATAGACATGGTGAATACACCGGAGAAGAAGGCTTTGAGGTTCGTTAAAGGCTTGAATGAACCGATGCATGGATTGGCTATGACTCACATCCCTATGGGGGCCACCTTTGAGAAGCTAGTTGACATGGCACTCATGCATGAGGAAGAGAAGGGTCCCAATGCTAATAAGGCACCCGAGAAGAAAGGAGATCAAAAGAGACCTCAACAGCAACAACAAAACAAGGGTGGGAAAGGCAACGGTGGCAAGCGAAAGAAGAAGTGCTTCAATTGCGGGACACCAGACCACCTAAGCAAAGATTGTCGGAAGAAGAAGAAGACGGGTTGCTTCCACTGTGGCGAAGTAGGGCATCTAGTGAAGGACTGCCCTAAGAAGGGGCAGAGGACGGGATCTACATCAGGAGGACAGGTGCAAGCTCTTATGGCACCAGGTCAGGCAAGGGGGCAAGTTCAGGCTCTCGCGGTTCCACCGATTCAGGAAAGAGGTAGAACTATTTCCGTTGAAAGTCTGGTTTTTTTGTTTGATCATCCTGTCCGTACTTTGTTTGACTCTGGCGCATCGCATTCGTTTATCTCATCATCATTAGTTGAGTCACTGCACTTAGACACCAGTCTAGTAGATGATCCCTTGGTTGTTTCAAACCCAGTTGGGGGCTCCACTTATTTGTCCATGATATGTTTGGGTTTGAAGATTTCTATACTTAGCATTGAGTTTAGATGTGATGCTTTTGTTTTGGGCTTCACGGGCTATGGGTTGATTTTGGGCATGGACTGGTTATCCAGTAATGGTGCCGTTCTTGATTGCGAAAGGAGAGTTGTTAGGCTCATGACCCGCTTGGGTAACACTCTCGAGATTTCTTGTAATCCCATGGATACTGTTATGCTAAGTTATCTTGAATCGCTTGACGCTTCGGTCGAGAGTTTGCGATCTGTTAGAGTGGTCCGAGAGTACTCGGATGTGTTTGAGGAGGTGAAGGGCTTACCTCCGAGGCGGGAGATAGACTTCTGAATATATCTGGTGGACAATGCTAAACCAGTATCTTTGCCAGTGCGCCATATGGCTCCTCGTGAGAGGAGGGAACTCCATAAGCAAGTAGGGGAGTTGCTTGAGAAGGGATTCATAAGACGAAGTATATCGGAGTGGGGTGCTCCAGTAGTTTTTGCTACGAAGGCGGATGGGTCCCTCAGACTTTGTGTAGACTATAGAGAACTCAACAAGCTCACAAAGAAGAATAGACACCCATTGCCGAGGATTGATGATCTCTTTGATCAGTTGGTTGGCGCCTCAGTGTTTTCGCAGTTGGACTTGGCCACGGGGTTTCATCAGTTGAGAGTGGCTGAGGATAGCATAGACAAGACTGCCTTTAGGACTCCGGATGGTTTCTATGCGTGGCTGGTGATGCCATTTGGTTTGACGAACGCCCCTGCATACTTTGTTGATTTGATGAGTAGGGTGTTCCGGGAGTACCTTAATAAGTTCGTGGTGGTCTTTGTGGATGACATCTTAGTCTTTTCTAAGAGTGAAGAAGAGCATGCCCTACATCTTAGGGAAGTGTTGGAGACTCTTCGAGCGCATAGCCTTAAGGCTAAATTCTCTAAATGTCACTTCTGGAGGAAGGAAGTGCGGTTCTTGGGGCATGTGGTCTCCAAGGAAGGGATAGCTGTGGATCCCGCGAAGGTAGTGTCCATCCAAGATTGGAAGGTTCCGAAGAATGCTACCGAGGTGAGGAGTTTCTTGGGGTTGGCTGGCTACTATAGGAAGTTTATCAAGGACTTCGCGAAGATATCATCCCCATTAACTCGCTTGACGAAGAAGAATCTAGTCTTCGCATGGGACGTAGATTGTGATGATGCGTTCCAACGGTTAAAGAGAGCTTTAACCACAGCTCCAGTCTTAGTGTTGCCAGATGGGAGTAAGCCATTTGTTGTCTATACAGATGCTTGTGGGACAGGACTGGGCGCAGTCTTAATGCAAGAGGGAAGGGTAATAGCCTACGGTGGAAGGCAGTTGAGAGCGCATGAGAAAAATTACCCTACCCATGATTTAGAGTTGGCTGCTATTGTTTTTGCGCTTAAGATTTGGCGCCATTATCTTCTTGGAGAGAGGTTCGAATTGTTCACCGACCACAAATCATTGAAGTACTTGTTTTCTCAAAAGGATTTGAACTTGAGACAGCAAAAGTGGATGGAGTTCTTAGCATCCTATGATTTCGAGATAGCGTATACCCCTGGCAAGGGTAACGTGGTGGCGGACGCCTTGAGTAGAAAAAGGTTGTCCTTGAGTCCATTGTTCGTGGAACGAAGAAGCTTGGAATTTATCTCGATGTTTGATTTCAGACCTTCCGTTGACTTTGTACTCGGTTTGCTAGCATCTTTAGAGGTCAGACCTACTCTTTTGGGATGGATTGGCGAGGCACAGCGGGACGACCCACAGTTGGTTGAGTTGGTAGAGAGGCTCATAAGGGGGGGAGTCGTCCAGCCATTTGAGTAGGTACACCCTAGACGATAGGGGGTGGTTGCGTAGAGATGGTAGACTTTGTGTACCGCAAGATGAGGGTTTGAGGAAGGCTATACTTGATGATGCGCATCGTTCAAAGATGACTATTCATCCCGGTGGGGACAAGATGTACCAAGACATGAAGCGAGTTTTCTTTTGGGCCGGTATGAAGAAAGATGTGGCCGAGTATGTCGCTAGATGCTTGGTGTGCCAACAAGTGAAAGCGGAGCAAAAGAAACCCGATGGGTTGCTTCACCCATTGGAAGTTCCGCAATGGAAGTGGGATAGCGTCTCGATGGATATTATTGATGGGTTACCGAGATCGAGGAAGGGTAATACGGGAATCTGGGTTGTGGTAGACAGACTTACTAAGAGCGCCCATTTCATACCCGTGAAGAGTAAGAGGACTGCTCCATCGCTAGCTTCAGTTTACCTTCGAGAGATAGTTCGGTTGCATGGTGTACCTTCAAGCATAGTGAGCGATCGAAATCCTATATTCACTAGCGAGTTTTGGAAGAGTTTGCAAGAGGCGGTAGGGAATCAGTTGTGTTTGAGCACCGCATATCATCCTCAGATGGACGGCCAGACCAAGAGGGTGAATCGTGTTCTGGAAGACCTTTTGAGGCTATGTATCTTAGATTTTGGAGGTACATGGGAAGAGCATCTTCCATTGGTGGAGTTCGCGTATAAGAACAGCTTTCAGTCTAGTATTGGTATGGCTCCTTTCGAAGCTCTTTATGGAAGGCCTTGTCGATCACCTACATGTTGGTGGGAATCTACGGATAAGATCTTGCTTGGGCCTGATATGGTTAGAGAGACTTCGGAGAAGATTGATTTGATTCGAAGAAGGATGAAAGCGGCGCAAGACAGACAGAAATCTTACGCGGATAAGAGGAGGTCGGATCTGGATATTGATGTTGGGGACATGGTATTTGTCAAAGTATCTCCATTACGGAATGTTGTTCGCTTTGGGTCCGTTGGGAAGTTAGCACCAAGATTTGTTGTGCCGTTTCCCATTAAGGAAAGGATTGGACGGATGGCATATAGAGTGGATTTACCCGAGAGACTTAGTGGGGTACATGATGTATTCCATGTGTCACATTTGAGGAAGTGCCTACATGAGACCGCAGAGGTGGTAGAGCCGAGCTTGCTTAGAGAAGTGGAGGTAGAGCGTGATGCGACTATTCAACGAGCTCCTACCCGCATCCTTGGGTCAGAGATTAGGAAGATGAGAAACAGAGAGGTTCGACTAGTCAAAGTGCAATGGGGAGAGGATGAGAGCAATGCTACTTGGGAGACAGAAGCGAAGATGCGTTCACTGTACCCATTCCTTTTTGAGGGTATGTCTTTTAACTTCTCCTTTACCGTTTGTCTAGTACTTATCGTATCTTTAGTATGTCCTCTCATTAGTATCTTTGACCTTTAGATAGGGTAAACCTATGGTTGAAACATGTGTTTGAGACATGTTATGTTTGATGGATGCGTGTGGATGCAAGTGGTTGCTAGTGGTTGCTCGTGGATGCATATACACACACTTTAGACACTAGATCGGCTCAATCACTTCATATTGCATATTGCATATAATTGTGTGTAGGTAGCTATATTAATGGATGTATAATGGTTGTGTTATCATATGGATGATGCATTTTGGTGTATGGTTGTGCACACATGTAGAGATAGTATGTGTGGATAGGGTCCTTTCGCATACATATTGGATGCATGGCACTATCATGGTTTGCATTAAGGAGGTCAACTGAATCAGTAGACCGCCTGATTTTGCATTAGACAGGGAACATATACACACACTTTTTGCATATGTTCATACAGCATTAGAAACTTTAAGGACAATGGATGCCAGTGTTTGATGGTTTGAGTAGATGGTTGTTTGGATGGTAGGATACGTTCTTCTTGACTTAGAGATTTCGGGGACGAAATCCTTTAAGTAGGGGAGAATGTAACACCCCGTATGTTGAATAACTTGTTATAATATAAATCAGGGCAGAATTAAATTTTAAAAAATGAACCAGGGGAAACGGGCTATGCCATTGCGTTCGTCTCAGAAAAATACGCGAAATAGAGTCCGAGTTTTCGAGAATCAGAGTCCGTATGACCCAGTAAAGGCCCGAAGAAGTTTTCAGAAAATTCAAAACAGATTTAAATATAAAAATTTCACATTTCAGAAGAGGCGGGAAAATTCCCGCCAGGCAGAGGGTGTCGACCCTAGGGTTGACATGGGTGTCGACCCCCTCCCTAGGGGTCGACCCAGGGGTCGAGCCCCCCTGTCGGTCTGTGTGACCTGGGTGCAACCTGATGGGGTTTGGGCTATGTTTTAGGGCTTGTGACGAAATCTGACGGCTCTAACCTAATCTAGGGTTAATCTAAGGGCCTAAACTAAATCCTAATTCTATAAATACACCCTAAGACTACCCTAATTCATACTAAAATTGGAGACAACGTCGTTATGCCGTCAAAATGCAACTTGAAGGAACCTCCATCAAATTAAAGAGGAAGATAGCTTCTCAAATCAACTTCTAATCAACTCTAGCAACTTAATCTTCTTCTTAGGAGTGCTAATCAACAAGTTGTGAGTTTCTATAGCCTTAATGACCAATTGTTGAAATGATTATGATAGGATATAATGAGGTTATGGCTATGAATGTGGATCAATGCAAGTTATGTTATCATATGCTATGTGTTCATGATGTTATGCAAGTTATGCAAGTTATATGCTATGTGTTAATGATCTTATACAAGTTATGCAAGTTATATGCTATGTGTTCATGATGTTATGCAAGTTATGCAAGTCATATGCTATGTAATCATGATGTTATGCAAGTTATGCAAGTCATATGCTATGTGATCATGATGTTATGCAAGTTATGCAAGTCATATGCTAGGTGATCATGATGTTATGCAAGTTATGCAAGTTTTAGGCTATGTGTTCATGATGCTAGTTATGCAAATCGCTATGATAAACATTGATCCATGATGACACCATGATTATGCAAGTTTGGTGTATGATTATATGCAAGTTCATATATGATATGTTATGCAAGTTTGGTGTTTGATTATATGCAAGTTCATATATGACATGTTATGCAAGTTTGGTGTTTGATTATATGCAAGTAATATGTGCAAGTTTACACCTTTGGATGATATGCATACATATGCAAGTTAACCCCTTTGTATGTCATACATACATATGCAAGTTTACCCCTTTGAATGACATAAGTAGCTTATGCAAGTTACCCTCTTTATGACATATGTGATTCATGCAAGTTTGGGTTGGTTATTTATGCTAGTTGGGTTTGATGCTATATGCATGTTGACACCTTTAAAACCCATGTTGATGTTAATGTTATGCAAGTTGAACCCATTGTATGTGTAATGAATCTTCCCTTTTAAGTATGTCATGTTAGCGAATTACGTGGGGAACGATGGGGTTAATATTCATGTTAATGAAATGGTGTGAAGTTGGTATGATTATGCATACCATAAAGTGGATGGACATAATTGAGTCAATTATGTACATCGTTAAATTTGTAATTAATTAGGGATAATTAATACAAATTATGGGGGTGATTAATTAGGTGTAATTAATCGACTAAGACCCGAGGTTGGACCCTTTTGTAGCATAAGACTGCCCGGAACCGACCGGCAAATCCAGCGGCTACAAATGATTGGCCCAATGTGAGAGGTCTTAGGCATAAACTAAATACGTGACAAGTGTAAAGACACGAGGTTAGACTCGGTTATGGCGTAAGGCTGCCCGGACCCGACCGGCAAATCCAGCTGCCATAAAAGATAGTCTAATGTGAGAGGTCTTTACAACGGTTACGTTCTTAATCAATTAAGAAACACTTAACCAGATAAGCATGTAGTGGGGCATGAGGGGTTAAGTGGGTGCCTTGGGTGGCATGTGGAAATCAAGTAAGTGCCTTGGGTGGCATGTGGAAATCTAGTGGGTTGCCTTGGGTGGCAATAGAAAATACGATTAGAATACTTAACCAAGTGGAAACATGTAATTAAACATGATTAAAGGGTTAAGTGGGATGCACTAGATAAAGGGACAAGCTTAGGTGGGTAGCTTGTGGGGGCCCATTTCAACCAGTAACCCATATGTATCTTATTGGGCTCGACCCATGTCGAGGACGGGACACGCGTACTGGGCTTGACTATAAGAGGCCAAAACGGGTTAGCGGTGGCAACGCAAGTCCAACGGGTTTCATATGCGTGTGTGGACCCTGGCTGGTAGGTAAGACGTTGTTGCATCGTGTAGGTATAAGCCGTGTACCATTGGTTGTATCGGGTTGCCACTTTGGGGAGTGATACACCCCACTGTGGGGCCAGCACGGGTATCTACGGTAGGGAGCCGATCGCTTGGTGAGTAGTGGGTACACCTAGTGGAGATAGGGGCAGACGGCACCTATGTAGTCAGCTAGGGGTACACTAAACTACTGGGTAAATTTTCTAAGTCCTTGGGTGGGATCAACCTTTAAGTAGGAATGACTGGTGTGGTGCAGTTAGTAATTACCCTTGGGTGGGTAGATGCGTCTTTACCGTTATCTTAGTTCATCCTAAGTCTAGTTGGCTGCTTAGTGTAGTCATTTATCCCCAGTTGTACCGTACCAGGTTTATATCATACCCTAATTACTTTAATGATTGTATTGTTAAAGTTATAGGACTCACTCAGACTTATGTCTGACCCCGTTGTTTTTATCTTTTTCCCAACCCTCAGGTTATCAGAGTGGGCCTAACACTAGTTGGCCTTGACCAGATTGCTTTATCTATCTTTTGGAGCTTGGACTCTTGAAGTAAAGCTCGGTTATCTTTTCTATTATGGCTATTAGTATGTAGTGGGATTATGTACTTATGTTTTAACGAGATGGATATTTTGTACTTCACTCTTGTTGGTTTTTGATATGTAACCAAACATGTTTACCTTCTGCTGCAATGAAATGATGTTTTAAATTTCAAGTATTACTTATATATGTCTTGTTGTAATTTTTCTGTTCTATATTCACTTAAATACTCCACCGAAGTTAAGGCATTCCCTTAGTGGGTGTGGAGTGTTACAGTACGGGTTGATTTTGGGCCTGGATTGGTTGTCCAGTTATGGAGCCATTCTTGACTGTGAGCATAGGGTAGTGAGGCTCATGACTCGCCTCGGTAATACCCTAGAAATTTCTGGTAACCCTATGGATCCTGTCATGTCATGTTATCTTGAATCTCTTGACTCGTCCATCGATGACCAACAATCTGTGAGAGTGGTCCGAGAATATCCTGGTGTCTTTGAAGAGGTTAAGGGGTTACCCCCTAAACGCGAGATAGACTTCCGTATTTATCTGGTTGATAATGCCAAGCCAGTTTCATTACCCGTTAGGCACATGGCCCCGCGAGAAAGAAGGGAGCTTAGCAAGCAAATCAAGGAGTTGCTTGAGAAAAATTTCGCTAGGCGAATCATTTCGGAATGGGGTGCTCCGGTGGTGTTCGCCACTAAGGCGGATAGTCCATTCCGCTTAAGCATGGGTTATCGAAATCACCCTAGTAAGTACCTTTGGCAACGTGGATTGGCATTTATTTTCAAGAGATAGTTCTTCTGCGTGGAATACCGTATAGGATGTAAATGAGATCCAGGATTCACTAACGAATTTTGGAAAGCTTGCATGAAACCATGAGCACGTAGTTATGTTTAAGCCAAGTATTCTAGGGAAAGAATAAGTGGAAGTGGAATGAGAGGCAACGGTGAAATAAGTTCTAACTCATGTTTTGGAAATAAGAATTAAGAGCTACGAAATTGTGAAGTTAAAAGACGGTCAAGGCACGATAGGATTAAGCTCAAGAAAATGCGGCTTAGAAGATTGAAGACTAGATACGCGCATTATATCTCTTTCTAAGAGTATATCCTTGATCCCTATTATTCTGTAGAGCTTACTCGCATGCTATCTTTTAAGTATATCCTCTCGGTCCTATTCTCAATCTTAGTTCTGTCGCAAACCCCATAAGGAGTATGACTCGCCTGTTTGTGATATATAGCTGGGGTGAAGATGTCCGTCAAGTTGACCAAACTATTTGGGCTTTATGGGATATGGGTCATAGTTGATAGACTTACGAAGAGCGCCCATTTCATTCCAGTAAAGAACAAGAGGACCGCATTAGGTCTAGCATCTGTTTATCTTCGAGAGATAGTGCGATTGCATGGAGTTCCTTCTAGCATAGTTAGCGATCGTGACCCAATCTTCACTAGCCAGTTCTGGAAAAGTTTGCAAGAAGCGATGGGTACGCGATTGAATCTAAGTACAGCCTATCACCCCCAGACGGATGGCCAAACCGAAAGGGTGAATAGGGTACTAGAAGATCTGTTGAGGCTATGCATTCTTGACTTTGGTGGTACTTGGGAAGATCATCTTCCCCTAGTGGAGTTTGCTTATAATAACAGCTATCAGGCAAGCATAGGAATGACACCATTCGAAGCTTTTTATGGAAGGCCGTGCAAGTCACCAACATGTTGGTGGGAGACGATGGATGAGCTTATACTCGGGCCCGACATGATATGGGGCACATCCGAGAAGGTAGAGTTGTTCCGAAGACGGATGGAAACGGCCCAAGATAGACAGAAATCCTATGCAGACAAGCGAAGGACAAACTTATAATTTAAAATTGGAGATATGGTCTTTGTGAAGGTTTCTCCTTTGCGAAATGTGGTTCATTTTGGAGCAGTTGGGAAGCTGGCACCAAGGTTCGTAGGACCCTTCCCTATTATAGAAAGAGTTGGGAAGATGGCTTATGAGGAAGAATTGCCCGAGAAGCTGGCCGGAGTGCACAATGTTTTTCATGTCTCGCATCTCCGAAAGTGCCTACATTAGTTAGCCGAGGTAGTCGAACCTAGCATTCTGACGACATGGAGGCAGAGAAAGAGGCAACCTTGAGGCGAGCTCCGATTCGCATCTTGGGAACGGAGATCAAAAAGCTGAGGAATCGAGAAGTCAAGTTAGTAAAGGTTCAGTGGAGTGAAGCCGATGAAGAAGCAACATGGGAAACCGAGTAGAAGATGTGTGGGCTTTATCCATTTCTTTTTTAGGGTACATTCTCGATCTCTTTTCCTTTTTTAGCATATCTCCCTTTTTGCTATCGATGTTTATCCTGTTTATCCTGTAACTTCGTTAACCTTGTCATGAGAACCTTAGGTAGAAACCCTTTGGATGAAACAAGTATTTGAAACATGTTATGCTTGATGTTTGCAAGTGGTTGCAAGTGTTTGCAAGTGGATACTCGTGGATGCATGATACACATTAGGCACTAAGATCGGCTCACACACTTTCATATTGCATATGCATGAGTGCTTATACTTATTCATGGACGAAACTTGTTATGTTATCACGTGGATACTGCATATGGATGAATGTTATGTGCACTCATATAGAGATTATAAATTATGTTAGGAATTTGCATACATATGGACGCATTTCACTAACATACTTTGCATTAAGGAGGTTTACTAAATCAGTAACCGCCTGATTTTCGCATTAGATAAGTACATATACACACACCTTTGCATATAATCATACATCATTTAGAATTTGTTAAGGACATTGACTGCACGTGGATGATGTTTTGAGTAGATGGATGATGGATGGTAGGATACGTTCTTCCTAACTTAGAGATTTCGGGGACGAAATCTTTTAAGGTGGGGAGGATGTAACAACCCGTATTTTGAATAACAAGTTATAACATAAATCAAGGCAGAATTAAATGATAAAATCTGAATCAAGGGAAACGGGCTGTGCCATTACGTTCGTCTCGGAAAAATACGCGAAATAGAGTCCGAGTTTTCGAAAATCGGAGCCCGTATGACCAAGTTATGGCCCGTCAAAGTTTTCAGAAAATTTCAAGTTCAAACTTGAATTCAGAATTCAAATTCAGCTGAGCAGGATAGGCGGGAAAAGATCCCGCCACTCCCCAAGTCGACTGGGGAGCCGACTGGGGAGTCGACTTGGGAGTCGACACACCCCAGGCTGTGTCGACTGCCCAGTCGACACTCCTGTCGACTTGGGTGTTCGGCCAGTCTGGCCTGGGTGCACCTGACTTGTTTCTCAAGACATACTTTAAGACTGGTGACGGATTTTAAAGGCTCAGATCTGAATTAGGGTTAATCCTATGGCCTAAACTAACCTAAACTTCTATAAAAAGACCCTAATACCTAGCCTAAATCAACACAAATCATTCCTACAACTAAACTATGCCAAAATGTTTCCTAATCATGGCCTCCACCTTCATATCATGGCCTCCATCCTCTTCATGAAAGTTTGAGTGTCCTAAGCTAGTAAAAGAGCCACCTTTCTTCATCAAAACAAGGATCTTTCTTCATACAAATCAAAGGAGCTTCTTGTTTCTCAAGACAACTTGGAGCTTGTATTCATTTGGGGGTTTTTAGAATTGCTAGTGGCTTCGTCTCAATCTTATTTTATTTTGTAAGTCTTCATAGCATTGTAAGCCCTATTCTACTCTTAGATTCTAACTATGAAGTTAAATATGACATGTTGCAAGTTTGAGTTTGGGCCTAAGTATGATTTGTGCTTTGATTCTATCATGTTATGCATAGATTTATTCTATGCATGTTTGTAAAGCTATCACCTTGACTTTGTGCATTGAAAGCTATGAGCTTTGATTTGAAATGTTGCATAAAGCAACATAGAAACTCTCATAACCCTTATGTTATCTTGCATATGATGTTATATGTGAATCACTAGCTATCATCCTATGTCATTTATGACCATGTTTCACCTATTTTGCTAAAGTTTGATATCATGCATGTTTGGAGGCTTATAATGTAATATGCAAGTTTATGAACACATTTGCCTCATATGCCACCATGTTTAACTTGTGGCCAAATCACCCTTATGCTATTATGCATGCTTGTGGCCAAATCACCCTTATGCTATTATGCATGCTTGTGGCCAAAGCACCCTTATGCTATTTGATATGTTTGAGGCCAAGTCACCTTTTTATGTCATCATACATGTTGAGGCCATATGCTAGTATGTTGAACACCCTTGCCTCAAATATCACCATGTTTAACTTGTGATAGACTTTGCCACCTTATGCCCACCTTGTCATATTGTTATGTTCCCTCTTTGATCTATTTGCGTTGATGCGAATTTACGTGCGATGGGAATACGTTATGGGTAGTTGGGCAAACTTAAATAACATGAAAGCATGACTTGAAAATATGACATGAAAGTTTGACATGTGTTTATGCTTGAAAACATGAACGTGGACATGACATGTAGAAAACATGAAAGTGGCCAACTCGAGGTTGGGTTGAGTTTGTAGCATAAATCTACCTGGAACCGACCGGCTTAACTAGTGGCTACAAACAATATGACCCAATGTGAGTAGTTGGTCATATCGCACTTAAAACCCGAGGTTAGACTAGGTTGTGGTGTAAAGCTACCCGGACCCGCCCGGCTTAACTAGTAACCACAACAAAGTCTAATGTGAGAGGTTGGGGTGCATTAAGTTAATTAATGCCACATGGTAGGGTTAAGTCATGGACTACTTGAATACTTAACCAATTAAACACGGTGGGTTGGTAGGGTTAAGTCATGGACTACTTGAATACTTAACCAATTAAACACGATGGGTTGGTAGGGTTAAGTCATGAACTACTTGAATACTTAACCAATTAAACACGATGTATTGATAGGGTTAAGTCATGAACTGCTTGGATACACTTGACCGACTCAATACATGGTTAGGATAGGGTTAACCACACTTAACCCGCTTGAAATCCTAGTTACGAGGTCCTTTTCCGCCGTAACCCACTTGGGAGTATCTGGATACCCTGGACTAGGCTAGGGTGGGGCACGATTACTGGACCGATTGTAAGAGACCAAAAGAGACGGCTGAATGGTGCACCGGTTGTTCAGGCGGACCATGGTCGTGCACATTAAGTCCGGAGTTGAACATGGGCACCAGTAGGTTTAGACTGTGCGTGCTTGAATTGTGTCAGTGGTTTACACCTTAGGGCTGGATACACCCTAGGGTGGACCTTGCACAGTTAACTACATTCCATGATTAAGCCGTACGACACCGATACACGACGAGTTAGGCTTATAGGGAGCCGATCGACTAGACCGAGTAGTTGGACCTTGATTTAGGTCACCTCATGATGTTGGGCCAGCTTTGGGCCAAGGGATCATTTCTTGTTTATACTTGACATGGATTGGAATACTAGTACACACTTGGTGCAACTTAACCTTGTATATGCGATGCCACACTTGATCTATCTTGTTAACTTTTCACCATGCCAGTTATCATCCTATGTTTCATCTCTGCTTTACATGTCCAGTTAACTTTATTAGTTTTTATACTAATAGTAGGTAGGACTTACCAGTCTTTTTGACTGACCCGTTTTCTTTCGCCTCTTTTCTTCCGTTTCCCCCCCAGGTTCTCAGGGTGGGAATACTAGCACCTAGCTTGGATCTTTAGCTTGCTTACTGGATAGCTCATGTACGGTTTGGACCTGAGCTCGCTATGGCTTTACCACATCTACTTTGGGGATTGTTTACTTTATGTTATTTCCAGTTTTCAGTTATGTTTTTCTAGACTTTGTTTTGTTGGGAAAATGATGACTAAGTACTTTGATGTAACTTGACTATGGTTTTGAAATAGTAATTTTATCCGCTGCTTTACTTACTCTGTTTTACTTATATGTTCTGTCTTGTGATATCTGCGTGCATATTTACCTCGTTTAACGCCCCTCCAAAGCTAGTGTGCTTGCAAGAGTGGCATTGGCGGAGGTGGGGTGTTACAATAGTCTTCAGCATCAGCATCCAAATTTGCATCTGGTCAAATAACTTTGGCACATGGATGCTCTTGTTCTTGCGAAGGTCCACACATATTTGGGTTTATCGTACAAACAAAACGATCAAAATATTCAATAATTGATGAATTTTCATATGATTATCATTGGCCAAAGAAGACAAATCTGGTGCGTCATGCAGCCACAAAAATCCATGGATATGTCAAACTTTCACGATTTGGTCATTCAAAATGATACCAATAATCCTTAATATAAAATCCTGGCGTTAAATATAGTTTGATAAAAGTTGCAACCCTCGCTTGAAAAAACCATGCAGCAACAAGTGGATTTTTGTTTAGCAGCTATGCCTTTCTTTTTCTTTGTTCATTGAGATTCAAATTTTCCATTTCATTTGCTCGATCAAGAAGTTTATAATGTTCAGGCATTGCAAATCTGTCGAACTTAATGTGAAAAATATAGTTGGTACACCTAACTGTTTCACTATAGCGGTCAGCTCCTTTAATCTTGAAGACCAGTAAGAGCGGCTTCCACGAATTCCCTTTGCGTAGTAAGAAATGAATTGAGACAACTGCTTACCTCCTGATTTTAACATTTCTCAAATAACTTTTATAGAGGAATTCCTATCATCTAGATTTTTTTGTATGTAAATATTACCAATATCTAATGCACGCCACCTACTGATAGAATTGTAAGCAAAATACCGAAATCTAGAGTCTTTTACGAACCGTTCATCATGAAATTTCATTAAATATTGAAAGTATTCCAAGGGTCTAATTTTCCTTGGTCGTGCTTGTCTTATCGACGTTTCCTAATGGAAATAGTGTGGAAAATGCCATTGAAATATATCCCGGGGTATTAAACTCATCAATAGCAATAGATGAAATAGGCATTTGAACAACTGTTTCATTGTTTTCTTGGTTTTTAAAAAATGATAATACACAGGCTTGTTGGTTGGTTGTACTGAAGCGATGGCTGCACCTGGGATCTCAAATTCGTCGATGGTAGTTATTTCACTTTCAAATTCTGGAGGTCCAAGAAAATCATCATAGTTATTTTGAGTTTGAGAATTAACTTGAATTTGAGGAAGTTTTGAAGTTACACTGTCCTCTGGTAGCTCATGAAGAGATATTTCATTTATTTCCACGTCAAAATAAAACATATTTTGCGATTTAAGCCGAAGTAGTGCTTTTCTGACATATTCATGTCTTACGTAAAACTCTTTACTTTCATTTATTCCACTTCCATTGACAAATATTACTGCTGATAAATCATTTACCCTGAAAGGAAGAGAACGTGCTATTGCACTGGTATCTTGAGGGAAATTAATAATATTTCCACTATATTTATATTGTTGTCTTTTAAAATGATAAACTGACATGACTGGATGAACGCGTGCAATGATAATTTGCTCTAAATTTGTAAGGATGAATAATTCAAGTGGAACATTATCGGGCTCCATTAGATTTTGAGAACTAAACTTGTGCAGAAGATCATGTTGTGGTTTATCAGAACGATAACCAGAGCACGAACTTGAGGTAACAATTAAATCGAGAAAAGATTTGGAACAAGTTTGACAACTTATCCAATGAATTTATTGACAAAAGCTTACAAATTTATACGCATTAGTCCTTTTCAAAACTGGAGATGGTAACATTGAAATAGGAATGGATAAGTTGTTGGTGTTTGAGCTTTGGGTATGAGCGTATTTTTCTCTATGTCTTGCTGCATCCACCGATTTTCTACGTTGTTGCTGCTGACTCGTTTTTCTCAAACGTCTAGTTCGTTGAGTAGATAAGCGATTTTCATTGCATTTAGTCATCTTTTCATCATACTTACAAAATATAGGTAAGTCCCTGTTATGGAATAATTGCATTCAATTGAAAAATAACTCAAACAAAGTAGATGTAATATTCAATTATATGTACATTATTGGTAAATGTAGCATTATATACCTTTGTATGGTGCATGGGTCTAAAGGAAGATACGTTTTAAACAAATCATTTAAAACATTTTAACTGGAACTGGAAGAGACGAATAAATAAACTTGCTTCGGTGCATCAGACGCAACCGAAGAACCATACAAAGTACAGGAGAACGACAAAGGACCTTTCATGAATAAAGGTTCACATTGCACATTATGTGGCATCTATGCTAACATACACTTGATTGAAAAAAATAAGTAAAATGATAATTGAACAACAAGTGACACAATCTATTGAAGTCTCATTATATTTGTATATTGCATTGTTATGGTTATTTATTTAAAAAATAAAATTAAGTTGAAAAGTGGGTATGCTGCAAAAAAAAAAAAAAACCGCCATGGATGTTCACCAATGATGTTGATATTTGCATATTACCAACACAACCTACGAGTGATTGTTCCTCATTGTTCAAAAGGTAACTTTTACCTGTAGTTCATGTCGTTTTGGGGGTTCCTTTTGATGCTATAGCACATTCAAGTGATCTTTGCTTCTGTATAATAACAATTTTGCGTTGAAGTTTTAATTAAAACATGATTTTGACATAAAAACCAATACATCAGAATCTGCAAAAAATATACCGTTTCGACGAACGATTGCGATGTTGCAAGCACTTGGATATGATTAAAACGATCATTAGGTAATTGCTCATCATCATTAGGAATTGGTGTTTCATGCAAATTATTAAAGCATACACGATGTATCGAATTTTCCTTGAACATGCAAAAGAAAATAGTGTGCATAATTAATCAAAATGTAATTTATCATCAAACAAAATTATATGTTCATCCATTATCTTTCATATTATGTATATATTTTTATGGCAACAAGTTTTTAAATACATAATAAATATATAAATGTTCAAACTATAATTTATCAATTATTATTCATGTACAATTTATGTTGTAATACATTTTAAGAATAAAATATGCAAGTAAGAAAATTTACCACTCCGAAGACCCATGGTGATGATGGTTGCACTTGCATATGATCAACATTATCTTCATATATTTGCTCATTATTACAAGGCGATGGCGGTGCATTCAAATCAATTGGACATACATGACGTATCCCATTTTCCTAAACATGCAAAAGAAATCAATGTGCATAATTTGCTTACATACAAATTTTATTGAATTACTACACATCCAAGAATAAAACATGCAAGCTGATATGGAAAATGATTACCATATTAAAGGTTGATGATGTTTTCACATTCATAGTATCGATACGATCTTCAAGTTGATTCTCGTCATTGTTCGGTATGGGCAGTGTATTCAAATCAATAAGATACATATTATTTTTCATATATGTATATATATATATATATATATATGAAAATGAAAAATGTTAGTAAGAAAAACATATGCATTCATATGTATATTGAGATGATGACAATGGCGATGAAATGCTGATATGTCATCCTAGACATTAGAAGCTAAGTTTCAATATTTCAAACGGTGCCAAAACACTACGGGTACATTTGGCATTGTGCACCGTGCTCATATGTCAAATTTATTTTTATTTGTTTTTATTTTATAGAATCATAAACTGTCGATTTCTAATAATTTCCACAAACACATGGTTTGAAGCAGGAAGATGAGTTTCATGGGAGCATCAGAATCAGGTAAATGCAATTTGTGCCAATGATTTCAATGATCCTCTTATTTAAACATCCAATTTTGCCAATATGACATCAGTGCATTTTCAAATTGAATACAGCCTTTAGAACAGAGCATCCAAATTCCCAAAAATATTGACAAAATGTGTATCAGGTCAAATTGAACCTAGTATTTTAAAACTGGACGCTGGTAATATTTTAATAGACTGTTAGTCCATCGATATGTACCAAGTATTTTCTGAAAGTAGTTGCATTGTGATCCATGTCACAATATTTAGAGATAGGTGCATGTAACATACACAAAAGAACCGTACGCATTAAGTTATGCTCATAAGAGTTAGATAGTATTATGTAACCCACATATTCACATGCATAGTTATTGATTTTAATTTAATCTTAATTACAACATTAAATGAAGTAAAGAAAAATACAATTCAAATGAGCTTACATGCCGGATTTTAGTAATTTGCGATATTGCTATATGGTCTATGAACATTTTTTCACTCTTACTGCAACATATTACAATAGCAGTTCACAATTTTTGGGGGGGAGTGGGGGGCTGACTTTGGTTTTCATTGTCATATATGCAAGCAATTGTCTTGCAGAGATGCAAACACTGTGGAATTATCTGATACTAGAGGCATATATGTAAGCTGAAAATTCTAAACATGATAGCTCTATCACTCTCTCAAATGTCCAGTGAACATGGTCCATTTCTATTACATTTGAAACCCGCTTTTCAAGTTAAGGAATTTCCATTTTGATATGATAATGATTAGCACTTCAGAGATGGGTATTTTGATTGTATGTAAAGATGCTTACAGGCTCAAACTTGGGGATTTCATAGTTATGTCTTCCTAAACAAGTTGTCTATATGTAAACATGAACCAAAAAACTGGAATAAATTGCGACTCAAATATGATCTTCTTTTGAGGAATATTTTCTATTGAGCTGATATACATTTCGTCAATATATTTTTGGCAAACATTTTACGTAGCCAAAATTCACTAAGAAAATCATCTTTTCGTTTCTATTCTAAATTCACTGCCAACATATCTACTGTATATAACAATCTATGGTTTTTGTTTGATGATAACAAATATATATATATATATATATATATTATAAATGTGTTTGCTATTGTACTATACTACTGCATCACAGACAGAATATAATATTTATATTTAAATAAAATACTACTGCACAATAATTTAAATATTCAAACAGTATTTTATTAAAATATAGTATTATATTTCTACATTTGAATAGTATAGATTTCATAACTCCACTATTTGTACATTTCACCACAGTACAATACATTCACATTTAGTTTCATTTGTTACATTGTTCCTCACTACAACCCTCAAACACTCAATTACATTCCACACTGCTATACAAACTCACTCGATCACTATTTCACTTTCATTCCCTGTTATATTTACATTAACACACTGACATAGTCTTGTCTTTTGTCTTCTGCCATCTTTCACTCAGTCTAGTCTGCTGCTTACGTATCATAGAAAAACACACAGTAAACAAGAATAAAAATATTTTTATATTCTAGCAGATACAATTTTATTTTAAAATTTATTTTCCTTAGAATTTTGACGTGTTTCTCATCATATTTTATGACTTCATCAGATTTATATCGACATCCATATGCGTCTAGACAGCTTGTGATATTTACAGTGATTAACTGTAAATACCACAAGGTGGGCAAAATTTCTAGTGCTCACATTTATATATATATATACAAATATTTTCTGCATATACATGTATGCACATACATGTGTATGTATATATATGTATATTTTGTGCAAGACAAGATGGTCAAATCAGTGAATGGGAATGAACCAAGAAATCCATTACAAATGCGCGCGCACACACACACACATGCATATATATATATATATATATATATATATATATGCATTTGTGCATAAATATATGTAAGTACTTACATTGTAGGAACGGTGGTTCAGAAGGCTCAAAATATCCGAGTGTACAACAATGACAAGTCAGCATGCATCATGGCAGTAGTGAACAAGTCAATGCAACTCGACATGCAAATCAAAAATGGACAGAGCAAGTGTAGAATGCACATGGGTCAAAACCACAAGCAAGGAGTGACACAGCAATGAAACATAGTGCATTGAACAAGACATCTCCAATGTTGGGCATATCAAAATTTCCAGTGGCAAGTTCAGCAACAAAACAGCAATGTACATGCAAGGAACAAAATGGAGCAAGCTCAAATACAAGTGTCATGCACAAGCTTTTGGGCAAGTTTTATGAATTTCTGAATGAACAATGTGCATGCAGCATTTAAGTCAACAAATGAAGTTTAGTCCAGGTTTGCAAAGACCAAATGGTGTATCTATTCTTAAAAAGTCAATATACACACAAGTCAAGCATGATGATCAAGCCAGGTTGAAATTACAAGAGCACAACAAAACACAATAGTGAAATGCAACATGGCAGCATTACGGACAGTTCAAGTGTTCATATTTTAAAGTAAAAATCTAGAGCAATTCACATATACACAAGCACACAGTCAAAGCCAAACATGACTAGGGAAAATGATAACAGCAAAAACCAATGTGCCTCATTTGCTACAACAGGACAGTGGCATGCATATTATTCATGTACAAAGGTAAATGGACAAACTTGGCTACACAAGTAAATGATGATACAACACAAAAAAATGGTCCAGCATGGCATAGGATATATCAAAGAAACAAGTGCAAAGCCAAGTCATAATTGGCACAACAAAGAATGGGTCAAGCAAGCGACAGAAAATATTGCAACAATGCCGATTCACACAAGGCTGTTGCAAGCATGGGTCAGACAAGGACTCAAAACTATACAAGAAGATACCAATTTTTTCAATGGACATGAGCAGTTCTGAAAGAATATTTTTTAATGTGATGCAACTCATATGTAATTTCAAAACCAATTTATTGCACATGTTCAAGAACAAGATCTGCTGCTCTACATATGGTCTAGTCATCGATGCAAGTTCATCTCATAAATCAGATGTATACATGCAACAAGATGAAGATTGGCAACAGGAACCACTTGTGCAAAATGGGGCAAATATTAATTCGGCAAGAATGAAACAAAGGCTTTTGCCAAGAAATCATTTTTTTTCTTTCTAGAAAATAAATCACGGAGGGACAAATGCATGGACAAAATTGGCAAGTCGATTTCAATGATTTCTTGCTTCCAGAATCATTTATTTTTGACAAATCGGATTTAAAGCGGGACAATGTTTTTATTTGGCAAGATTAGAATTCACAGATTTCAACAAGCACATTTTTGAGAATAATCATTCAAATTTATTTCTAGAAAGCAATTTTATTTGTTTCCAAAATTCAGCAAATTTTTTATGGCAACAAATCAATGCAGTGGAAACAAATCAGGTAAGATTCAAGCCGAATACATCAAGCAATTCAATATTGTTTGTTTTAGGCAAGAACAATTTGAAATCTGATTCCAAAAATCACACAAGTATATCAAAGCTGAACCATTTGAACAGTCAAGTCATTCAATCACGGCAACAACACTCACGTAAGAAATCAATCAAGACATTTGTGAAATCAGAGCTAATTTAGGATTTTACAATCCTATATATTGCACCATTCATCACAGGCGTAAAAAAAATTTGAAGTCTTATAAAGCAAATCAGAAAAAGAGGCAAAAATCTCATACCAATTTACAATTAGTCGTTCTCAACAGTGAAGGCGACCAAAACCAACATGGAATCGAAGCATCAGTGCATAAACCCAGAAGCAATCACTTTAAAGTCACGATTTTTCATAGAGAAGAAAAACCCTAATTTTAGTTTGCGTCAGCCGAAATTAAAGAAGGAAGTAAAGCTAACGTCCTTGAATATAAAAGGAAAAGGGTCCGGCCAAATATATTTACAAAGGGGTTTTTGATTCTTAATTGATTTTCTTTAGTTTTGTATTGTTTTTATTTTTCCATTTGTAATCGTTCACTAGTTTTCTAGTTTGTCTTTGAAACTAGGGTTTTTGTAACACCCCACACCCGCTATGGTCACTCGCTAAGGGAATGCCATAACATCAGTGGAGTATTTTAAGTGAGTATAGAACAGAAAAATTACAACAAGACAGATATAAGTAATACTTGAAAATTTTAAATCATCATTTCATTGCAGCGGAAAGTAAAACATGTTTGGTTACATCACGAAACCATAATAAGAGTCAAGTACGAAATATATCCATCCTGATAAATAAAAGTACATAATCCCAATACATGATCTGATAGCCATAAAAGAAAGGGTAAGCTGAGCTCTACATCTATGGTCCAAGCTCCAAAAGAGAATAAAGCAGCCTGATCAAAGCCCACTCGTACTGAGCCCACTCTGATAACCTGAGGGTTGGAAAAATATAAAAACAATGGGGTCAGACATAAGTCTGAGCGAGTCCTATAACTTTAACAATACAATCATTAAAGTAACCAGAGAAGACATAAGCTTGATATACGGTAACGTCTGGGGATGAATGGCTACACTAAGCAGCTTGGTAGACTTAGGATAAACTAAGATAACCGTAAAGACGCATTTATCCACCCCAGGGATAATTACTAGATTGCACCACCCCAGATCTACCCACCCAAGGGTAATTCCTACACTGCACTACACCAGTTCTACCCACCCAAGGGTAATTCCTACTTAAAGGTTGATCCCTCCCAAGGACTTAGAAAATTTACTCAGTAGTTTCGTGTACTCCTAGCTGACTACCTAGGTGGCGTCTGCCCCTATCTTCACTAGGTGTACCCACTACTTCCAAGCGATCGGCTCCCTACCGTAGATATCCGTGCTGGCCCCACAATGGGGTGTATCACTCCCCAAAGTGGCAACCCGATACAACAAATGGTGCACGGGTTATATCTACACGATGCAACAACGTCTTATTTACCAGCCCGGGTCCACACACGCATATGAAACCCGTTGGACTCGCGTTGCCACCGCTACCCTGTTTTGGCCTCTTATAGTCAAGCTCAATATGCGTGTCCCGTCCTCGACTTGAGTCGAGCCCACTAAGATACGTTTGGGATATTGGTTGAAATGGGCCCCCACAAGCTACCCACCTAAGCTTGTCATTTTATCTAGTGCATCCCACTTAACCTCTTTTTATAATCATGCCCCCTTACATGTTAAGGTTTGGTTAAGTCATCTAATTATATTTCAATTGCCAGTTAAGGCCCCCACAAGCTACTACTTAAGCTTGTCGTCTAATTATATTTCAATGGCCACTTAAGGCAACCACTAGATTTCCGCATGCCCCCATCTCGCTAGGCACTTACTTGATTCCCACATGCCACCCATGGCACTTACTTAACCCTTTAATCATGTTTAATTACATGTTCCACTTTGGTTAAGTATTCTAATCGTATTTTCTATTGCCACCCAAGGCCACCCACCAGATTCCTCATGCCACCCAAGGCACCCACTTAACCCCTCATGTCCCTCTACATGCTAATATGGTTAAGTGTTTCTTAATTAATTAATTAAGATCATGACCTCATAAAGACCTCTCACATTAGACCATCTTTTATGACTGCTGGATATGCCGGTTGGGTCCGGGCAGCCTTACGTCATAAAAAGGGTCTAACCTCGTGTCTTTACTTTAATCACGTATTTAATTTATGACTAAGACCTCTCACATTGGGCCAATCATTTGTAGCTGCTGGATGGCCGGTCGGTTCCGGGCAGACTTCCACTACAAAAGGGTCCAACCTCGTGTCTTAGTTGATTAATTACACCTAATTAATCACCCCCATAATTTGTATTAATTATCCCTAATTAATTACACATTTTTAAGAATATGGGTAGACCTAACTCAATAGGTAAATTCCTAATTCCATAGTACGGGTAGACCTAACTCAATAGGTAAATTCCCGACTTCATAATATGGGTAGACCTAACTCAATAGGTAAATTCCCAATTATGTGCATTTAATTTTGTGGTATGCTTAATCATACCCATTTCACATCATTTTATTAACATGCATATTAACCCCATTGTTCCCCACGTAATTCGTTCTCATAACATGACATAATAAAGGGAAGATTCATCACAAATGTCATGGGTTTAACCAACATAGCATATAACTTTATCATGGGTTCAAAAGGTGTCAACTTGCATATATGAACATACCTTGAACCCAACTAGCATTTAACCCAAACTTGCATATGAACTTGCACATAAACTTGCATATGAACTTGCACATAAACTTGCATGTAAACTTGCACATAAACTTGCATGTGAACTTGCACATAAACTTGCATGTGAACTTTCATAACATGTTATACATAGAGGCAAACTCGCATATGTGATGCATATCATAAAAAGAGACAACTTGCATATGAACTTGCATCATAATAGGGTAAACATGCATATGTATGCATAGCATACAAAGGTGTCATCTTGCATATGTATGCATCTTATTTAAAAAGGGTAAACTTGCATGTCATAATGTATGCATAAAACCAAACACTTAGCATGCATAAAATCAAATACTTAGCATGCATAAAACCAACCACTTAGCATGCATAAAATCAAATACTTAGCATGCATAAAACCAAACACTTAGCATGCATAAAATCAAATACTTAGCATGCATAAAATCAAATACTTAGCATGCATAAAACCAAACACTTAACATGCATAAAATCAAATACTTAGCATGCATAAAATCAAATACTTAGCATGCATAAAACCAAACACTTAGCATGCATAAAATCAAATACTTAGCATGCATAAAACCCAACACTTAGCATGCATAAACCCACATACTTAACTTGCATAAACCCATATACTTAACTTGCATAAACCCACATACTTAACTTGCATAAACATAGGGTTAACATTAAACATAGATTAGCAAACCAACATCATATCATATGACTTAAAACCCACTAATCCGCATACAAAACCGCATGATCTCATCATATCTCATCTACTTAATTTAGCAATTGGTCATCAAAGTGATAGAAACTCACCAAAACCAAGATTAGCTAACTTATGAAGTAGAACTAGTTGCTATATTTGAAGATGGTGATGATTAGAGGTTGATTAGCTTGCAACTTCTTCATAAACTAGTGGAGGCTCCTCCTAAGTTTGATTTTGGCGGCATGATGGCATCATTTCTATTTTTAGTATGGATTAGGCTTGCATTAGGGTGTATTTATAGGATTAGGGTGTGTTTTAGACCATAGGATTAACCCTAGGCTAAATTAGGTCCGTCAGATTTAGGAAGTTTCCAGAAACCAGCCCCAAAACCCAACCCAAACTCAACTAGGTGCACCAGGCCAGCATCAGCCGACAGGGCAAGTCGACAGCCCTGTCGACAGCCAAGTCGACAGGCGTGTCGACAGGCAAGTCGACAGCCCTGTCGACAGCCATGTCGACCAGGCTGGGCGGGAGTTTTCCCGCCTGGCCCCATTTCTGCATGTTTTGAAATTTGAACCTGAATTTTTAAATCTGTTTTGAACTTTGAATTTTTAGAAAACTTCATTGGGCCTTAATCGGGTCATACGGACTCCGATTCTCGAAAACTCGGACTCTATTTCGCGTATTTTTCCGAGACGAACGCAATGACGCAGCCCGTTTCCCCCAATTCTCACATCTGAGATTATTTATTCAGTAATTAGTGAATATTAGTATTAACTAAAATTCGGGGTGTTACATTCTCCCCTCCTTAAAGGATTTCGTCCCCGAAATCTCTAAGCTAAGGAGAATGCATATCCTACCATCCAAACAACCATCTACTCAATCCATCAAACACGGGCATCCATTGTCCTTAAAACAATTTCTAATGATGTATGAGCATATGCAAAAAGTGTGTGTATATGTTCCCTATCTAATGTATGAACATATGCAAACCATGATAGTGCCATGCATCCAATATGTATGCGAAAGATCCCTATCGACACATACTATTTCTACATGAGTGCACAATCATTCACCAAAATGCACCATCCATGTGATAACACAACCATTATACATCCATTAATATAGTTACCTACACACAATTTTATGCAATATGCAATATGAAGTGATTGAGCCGATCTAGTGCCTAGAGTGTGTATATATGCATCCACGAGCAACCACTAGCAACCACTTGCATCCACATGCATCCATCAAACATAACATGTCTCAAACACATGTTTCAACCATAGGTTTACCCTACCTAAAGGTCAAAGGTACTCATGAGAGGACATACTAAAGATAAGATAAGCACTAGACAAACGATAAAGGAGACGTTTAAAGGACATACCCTCAAAAAGGAATGGGTATAACGAACGCATCTTCGCTTCTGTCTCCCAAGTAGCATTGCTCTCACCTTTTCCCCTTTTTACTTTGACTAGTCGAACCTCTCTGTTTCTCAACTTCCTAATCTCTGACCCAAGGATGCAGGTAGGAGCTCGTCGAATAATCACATCACGCTCTACCTTTACTTCTTTAAGCAAGCTCGGCTCTACCGCCTCTGCGGTCTCATGTAGGCACTTTCTCAAATGTGAAACATGGAATACGTCATGTTTCCTATGCAACCGAACTATCTCTCGAATATAACTCGAGCTAGACATGGAACAGTCCTCTTGCTCTTCACGGGTATGAAATGGGCACACTTAGTAAGTCTATCTATCACAACCCAAATTCCCGTATTACCTTTCCTCGATCTCAGTAATTCATCGAGACACTATCCCACTTTCATAGCGGAACCTCCAATGGGTGAAGCAACCCACTGAGTTTCTTCTGCTCCGCTTTCATTTGCTAGCGCACCAAGCATCTAGCGACATACTCGGCCACATCTTTCTTCGTACCGGCTCAAAAGAAAACTCGCTTCATGTCTTGGTACATCTTGTCCCCACCGGGATGAATGGTCATCTTCGGCCGATGTGCATCATCAAGCATAGCCTTCCTCAAACCCTCGTCTTACGGTACTCAAAGTCTACCGTCTCTACGCAACCACCCCTTACCATCTATGGTGTACCTACTCAAATGGCTGGACGACCCCCTCCTCATGAGCTTCTCTACTAACTCCTCCATCTGTGGGTCGTCTCGCTGGGCCTCGCCAATTCGTCCCAAAAGAGTAGGCCTAACCTCCAAGGAGGCTAGCAAACCGGGTACAAAGTCAACGGAAGGTCTAAAGTCAAACATAGAAATAAACTCTAAGCTCCATCGTTCAACGAACCATGAACTCGAGGACAACCTTTTTCTACTTAAGGCGTCCACCACCACGTTACCCTTACCATGGGTATACGCTATCTCAAACTCATAGGATGCTAAGAATCCCATCCACAATCATCACAACTGTCCATCTCTCACGCAGACCACCCTAGTCGAACTCGACATCCCCCAAATGCAAGCCCCAAAGGCCTAAACCAATATCAGACAACCACCCAAGGGATACCTCCCTCGAATTCAGACGACCTACATGAGATGATACTAGTAAAAACGGCTAAATAATTAAGCCCTTGTCCAACTCTGGATGTCCTCGCCAGTCTCGCTCCAAAACCACCGTTTATCCCATAACTGGCTTTGCTCAACCTATTGAGCACATACGAAAACTTATTTCGCCCCTAGAAAAGACCAAGATGTCATTTACAAAGACCATCACGAACTTATTTAGGTACTCCCTGAACACCCTTCTCATCAAATCAACAAAGTATGCGGGGGCGTTCGTCAAACCAAATGGCATCACCAGCCACTCATAAAAACCATCCGGAGTCCTAAAGGTAGTCTTCTCTATCCTATCCTCAGCCACTCTCAACTGATGGAACTCCGTGGCTGAGTCCACCGCGAAAACACTGAGGCTCCAACCAACTGATCAAAAAGATCATCAATCCTCGGCAATGGGTGTCTATTCTTCTTTGTTATCTTGTTAAACTCCCTATAACCTACACAAAGTCTGAGGGACCCATCCGCCTTCATAGCAAAAACTACTGGAGCACCCCACTCCGATATCCTTCGTCTTATGAACCCCTTCCCAAGCAAATCGCCTACTTGCTTATGGAGTTCCCTCCTCTCACGAGGAGCCATGTGGCACACTGGCCAAGATACTGGTTTGACATTGTCTACCAGATATATTCGGAAATCAATCTCCTGCTCTGGAGGTAAGCCCTTCACCTCCTCAACCACATCCGAGTATTCCCGGACCACTCTAACAGATCGCAAACTTTCGACCGACGTGTCAAGCGATTCTAGATAACTTAGCATAACAGATTCCATGGGATTACAAGAGACCTTGAGAGTGTTACCCAAGCGGGTCATAAGCCTAACAACTCTCCTTCCACAATGAGAACAGCACCATTACTGGATAACCAGTCCATGCCCAAAACTAACCCATAGCTCGTGAAGCCCAAAAAAGCATCACATCTAAACTCAACGCTAAGTATAGAAACTTTCAAACCCAAACACACCATGGAGCCCCCTTTTGGGTTTGAAACAACTAAGGGATCATCTACTAAACTGGTGTCTAAGTGCAGTGACTCAACTAACAACAATGAGATAAACGAACTCGATGTGTCAGAATCAAATAAAGCATGGACAGGATGATCGAAAAGAAAAACTAGACTTTCAATGGAAATAGTTCTACCTCTTCCCCGAATTGGTGGAACCGCGAGAGCCTGAACTTGCCCCCCTGCCTGAGCTGGTGCCACAAGAGCTTGCACATGTCTTCCTGAGGTAGACCCTGTCCTTTGCTCCTTCTTTGGACAGTCTTTCATCAGATGCCCTGCTTCGCCACAGTGGAAGCAGCCAGTCTTAGTCTTCTTGCGACAATCCTTGTTTAGGTGGCCTAGTGTCCCACAATTGAAGCACTTCTTCTTTCCCTTGCCGCCCTTACCTTTCCCACCCTTATTTTGTTGTTGAGGTTTCTTCTGATCTCCATTCTTCTCGGGTGCCATAATAGCATTGGGGCCCTTCTCTTCCTCATGCATGAACTCCATGTCTACTAACTTCTCGAAGGTGGCCCCCATAGAGATGTGGGTCATAGCCAACCCATGCATCGGTTCGTTCAAGCCTTTAACGAACCTCAAAGCCTTCTCTTCCGGTGTGTTTACCAAGTCTATGTTGAACTTCGCTAACTGATTAAACTTGTTAACATATTCTTTCACCGACAAGTTCCCTTGCTTTAAGTTCAAGAACCTTTCCACGTGCATATTTTCTTCCGCTTTTGAGAGAAACTTAGCCTCAAACCTTTGCCTGAAATCCATCCAAGAGTCAACAGGGCATTCTCCATTAGTGACCTCCCACCAGAATGAGGCCTCTCCTTCCATTAACCAAGGCGGCTAACTTGACTTTCTTTCCCTCTTCCACTTCCAAGATTTCCATCAATTCTTCCGTCTCTTTAAGCCAATCCCTGGCTCCCACAAAAGGTTTCCCTCCCATAGCCTTAAACTCCTTACAAGTCTTAGCAAAAGTATCTGTGCGAGGAGGAACGGGTGCAACGGGTGGAGGAGGAACATTTGCTGGACCTGCAGCGGCGGCCCTAGCCTCTAACAACCTCCTATACCATACTGGTACCGCTACACCGTCCGGAAGATAAAGATCTTCAGCCATGCTGAGACGAAAAAAAGAAAGATTCAAACGGAGAATTCGAAAGATAAAGATATGGCTATTGGGGATTATGTTTTTCTTTCAAAAACTTTTCTCTTTAAAGACATGTTTTTGAAAATATCTCTTCCAAAAATGTTTTTAGAAAAATAGTTTTCCAAAAATTTTATCTGTTCCGGTAACCTTTGCTCTGATACCACGTGTAACACCCCACACCCGCTATGGTCACTCGCTAAGGGAATGCCATAACATCGGTGGAGTATTTTAAGTGAGTATAGAACAGAAAAATTACAACAAGACAGATATAAGTAATACTTGAAAATTTTAAATCATCATTTCATTGCAGCGGAAAGTAAAACATGTTTGGTTACATCACGAAACCATAATAAGAGTCAAGTACAAAATATATCCATCCTGATAAATAAAAGTACATAATCCCAATACATGATCTGATAGCCATAAAAGAAAGGGTAAGCTGAGCTCTACATCTATGGTCCAACCTCCAAAAGAGAATAAAGCAGCCTGATCAAAGCCCACTCGTACTGAGCCCACTCTGATAACCTGAGGGTTGGAAAAATATAAAAACAACGGGGTCAGACATAAGTCTGAGCGAGTCCTATAACTTTAACAATACAATCATTAAAGTAACCAGAGAAGACATAAGCTTGATATACGGTAACGTCTGGGGATGAATGGCTACACTAAGCAGCTTGGTAGACTTAGGATAAACTAAGATAACCGTAAAGACGCATTTATCCACCCCAGGGATAATTACTAGATTGCACCACCCCAGATCTACCCACCCAAGGGTAATTCCTACACTGCACTACACCAGTTCTACCCACCCAAGGGTAATTCCTACTTAAAGGTTGATCCCTCCCAAGGACTTAGAAAATTTACTCAGTAGTTTCATGTACTCCTAGCTGACTACCTAGGTGCCGTCTGCCCCTATCTTCACTAGGTGTACCCACTACTCCCAAGCGATCGGCTCCCTACCGTAGATATCCGTGCTGGCCCCACAATGGGGTGTATCACTCCCCAAAGTGGCAACCCGATACAACAAATGGTGCACGGGTTATATCTACACGATGCAACAACGTCTTATTTACCAGCCCGGGTCCACACACGCATATGAAACCCGTTGGACTCGCGTTGCCACCGCTACCCTGTTTTGGCCTCTTATAGTCAAGCTCAATATGCGTGTCCCGTCCTCGACTTGAGTCGAGCCCACTAAGATACGTTTGGGATATTGGTTGAAATGGGCCCCCACAAGCTACCCACCTAAGCTTGTCATTTTATCTAGTGCATCCCACTTAACCTCTTTTTATAATCATGCCCCCTTACATGTTAAGGTTTGGTTAAGTCATCTAATTATATTCCAATTGCCAGTTAAGGCCCCCACAAGCTACTACTTAAGCTTGTCGTCTAATTATATTTCAATGGCCACTTAAGGCAACCACTAGATTTCCGCATGCCCCCATCTCGCTAGGCACTTACTTGATTCCCACATGCCACCCATGGCACTTACTTAACCCTTTAATCATGTTTAATTACATGTTCCACTTTGGTTAAGTATTCTAATCGTATTTTCTATTGCCACCCAAGGCCACCCACCAGATTCCTCATGCCACCCAAGACACCCACTTAACCCCTCATGTCCCTCTACATGCTAATATGGTTAAGTGTTTCTTAATTAATTAATTAAGATCATGACCTCATAAAGACCTCTCACATTAGACCATCTTTTATGACTGTTGGATATGCCGGTTGGGTCCGGGCAGCCTTACGTCATAAAAAGGGTCTAACCTCGTGTCTTTACTTTAATCACGTATTTAATTTATGACTAAGACCTCTCACATTGGGCCAATCATTTGTAGCTGCTGGATGGCCGGTCGGTTCCGGCAAGACTTCCGCTACAAAAGGGTCCAACCTCGTGTCTTAGTTGATTAATTACACCTAATTAATCACCCCCATAATTTGTATTAATTATCCCTAATTAATTACACATTTTTAAGAATATGGGTAGACCTAACTCAATAGGTAAATTCCCAATTCCATAGTACGGGTAGACCTAACTCAATAGGTAAATTCCCGACTTCATAATATGGGTAGACCTAACTCAATAGGTAAATTCCCAATTATGTCCATTTAATTTTGTGGTATGCTTAATCATACCCATTTCACATCATTTTATTAACATGCATATTAACCCCATTGTTCCCCACGTAATTCGTTCTCATAACATGACATAATAAAGGGAAGATTCATCACAAATGTCATGGGTTTAACCAACATAGCATATAACTTTATCATGGGTTCAAAAGGTGTCAACTTGCATATATGAACATACCTTGAACCCAACTAGCATTTAACCCAAACTTGCATATGAACTTGCACATAAACTTGCATATGAACTTGCACATAAACTTGCATGTAAACTTGCACATAAACTTGCATGTGAACTTGCACATAAACTTGCATGTGAACTTTCATAACATGTTATACATAGAGGCAAACTCACATATGTGATGCATATCATAAAAAGAGACAACTTGCATATGAACTTGCATCATAATAGGGTAAACATGCATATGTATGCATAGCATACAAAGGTGTCATCTTGCATATGTATGCATCTTATTTAAAAAGGGTAAACATGCATGTCATAATGTATGCATAAAACCAAACACTTAGCATGCATAAAATCAAATACTTAGCATGCATAAAACCAACCACTTAGCATGCATAAAATCAAATACTTAGCATGCATAAAACCAAACACTTAGCATGCATGCATAAAATCAAATACTTAGCATGCATAAAACCCAACACTTAGCATGCATAAACCCACATACTTAACTTGCATAAACCCATATACTTAACTTGCATAAACCCACATACTTAACTTGCATAAACATAGGGTTAACATTAAACATAGATTAGCAAACCAACATCATATCATATGACTTAAAACCCACTAATCCGCATACAAAACCGCATGATCTCATCATATCTCATCTACTTAATTTAGCAATTGGTCATCAAAGTGATAGAAACTCACCAAAACCAAGATTAGCTAACTTATGAAGTAGAACTAGTTGCTATATTTGAAGATGGTGATGATTAGAGGTTGATTAGCTTGCAACTTCTTCATAAACTAGTGGAGGCTCCTCCTAAGTTTGATTTTGGCGGCATGATGGCATCATTTCTATTTTTAGTATGGATTAGGCTTGCATTAGGGTGTATTTATAGGATTAGGGTGTGTTTTAGACCATAGGATTAACCCTAGGCTAAATTAGGTCCGTCAGATTTAGGAAGTTTCCAGAAACCAGCCCCAAAACCCAACCCAAACTCAACTAGGTGCACCAGGCCAGCATCAGCCGATAGGGCAAGTCGACAGCCCTGTCGACAGCCAAGTCGACAGGCGTGTCGACAGCCCTGTCGACAGCCATGTCGACCAGGCTGGGCGGGAGTTTTCCCGCCTGGCCCCATTTCTGCATGTTTTGAAATTTGAACCTGAATTTTTAAATCTGTTTTGAACTTTGAATTTTCAGAAAACTTCATTGGGCCTTAATCGGGTCATACGGACTCCGATTCTCGAAAACTCGGACTCTATTTCGCGTATTTTTCCGAGACGAACGCAATGACGCAGCCCGTTTCCCCCAATTCTCACATCTGAGATTATTTATTCAGTAATTAGTGAATATTAGTATTAACTAAAATTCGGGGTGTTACAGTTTTCTAGCTTGTATATAAAACTAGGAGTTTACTAGTTTGTTTGTAAAATTTGGGGTTACTAGCCATAGGTCTTATAGTTATGGTTTTTGGATTACGAGTTTGTAATTCGGGGAAAATCTGGTCTTGGGTATAAAGATCAATTTAGGGTTTTGAGCGTAGAATTAGAACAGGAGCAGGGTTTTCGAGTTTACAAGATTTTGTAAGTGGGATCTATTTTAATACCTAGTAAAAATCTTGGGATTGCAGTAGTCGGCAGGGTTTGCTGAAGTTGGGTAAAATTTTGTGCTATTTAATTTTCTGCATTTATTTATTTTTGCTGCATTCTGTGTTGTGATAATTTTTAAATATCCAGTAATACTCCAATAAACCTATTCACCCCCTTTAGGGTTAATCTAGATCCAACAAGTGGTACCAGAACATGGCATTTTCATTAACTCTAGAGTAATGGTGTTCCCTAGTTGTCAGTATAGCAAGAGTCAGTCCAGTGATATTCCAATTATTTTCAATGGGACAAATTTTTTAATTTGGAAATCGAAAATCAAATTCTATTTAAAATATGTTAATTTTGAATATTGGAATATTATTGAAAATATGGGATATATGCTTGATAAGAGGAACAAGGTTTTCAATGCTCATGCTATGTATATTATTTATTCATATCTTAGTAATGATCAATTAAAATTTATCTCACAATGTTTAACTGCGCAGGATATCTGGAAAACTCTCAACGCGTTGTATGGAAAAGACAGCAACTTCTCAAAATCTCAGAAGGCCAACTCGGATTCAGACTATACTTAACAGGTCGAACAACTAAAATTTCAGATGGATCAGACGATGGAGACTCAACAGACGATGAGACGGAAAATTTATCTTATGAAGATTTACTTTATATGTTTTTCGACTTAACTAAATTAGTTGATAAACTCCAACCGAAAAACAAACTTCTGAATTCTAAAAATCATGAATTGAATCACAAAAATAATATGTTGGAATTAAAACTTGAAAACTATGATTGCAAGAATTGTTTAAATTTGAAAAACGATTTAGCTCATCTCAATAAAAATCTTCGGAAACTTGAAAAAGAAATTATTGCTTTTAAAACAAAATGAGGATGAGCTAACTTATAAAAACGATGCTTTGTAAAAGGAGTTGGATAATCTTAATTCCAAACATAAAATTTTTGAAAATTAAATTCTATAGAAATCTGAATCAATCTTGACTGAACTTGAAAGAGAAATTGGAAATTTTAAGGAACTTGAAAAACATCAATTCGAAAAACAAATTCAATTTGAATATGAGATCTTCCAAGACAAAAATCAAATTGCTTGAAAACGAAAATTTGCTTTTGGAACAAAATGATCCTGAAAGGAGAAAGATCAGCATTAATCATTGTTCAAATTTAATGAATGAAAATTCTGATCTAAAATCTAAAATTCAACGACTTGAATCAACTTTAACAAATTTTCTAACGGACAAAAATCTTTGAATATATTTCGAAAAATAAACTTTCTTCAGGGAATAAAAATGGTTTTGGTTTCAGAAAACTTGATGACTTTGAAAAATTGAATCCAAATGGTTTTAAAATTCTTTCAAATTGTTTTCAAAAAGATTGTTTCGAAAATTTAAACTTTGGCAATTTCAATGAATTTTTGAATCATAAACGAAATGAGAATTTGTTTGGTAACAAGCCATTTAAAAAATCTTAGATCTCAAATGGAAATAAAACGATCTTGACTAAATTCAAACATATTTGGGTTCCTAAGGGTACAAAGGTAAATTCCAATGGATTGTTATACAAATAGGTTTGGGTACCAAAGGATGTGAACAAAGCTAGGAGTGGTTTTACAAATTTTGTTAGACCACTCGATCCTCTAAACTGTTAGGTACCAGAGGAGGCTGACGAGCTGCTTTGCAAAAGAGAATTGAATTAAAGTTGTTCCATATTTCTGTATCATTCAGAGTTCCTTAGCCAAAATTGCTGAGTTGGAGATCGACAACGTTTACTGTAAATCAGGTTTGATCTCTAAACTCTATGTGTTAATATTCCCTGTTTTTATTCTACTTTGTTTATTCCTCCTTCTACCTCTTATATTTATTTTCTTTTGATTATTCTGGCTTGATTTGACATTGCCATATATTTTTTTCCTTCTTGAGCTTTCTTAACTTCAAATTACAGAATTCATGATTTTCTGGAAATTTGCTTCATTTGCATAAAATTCTAATGTTTTAATGATTTCCAGATTTTGAATTCAAATTTTTAATTATCTGCAATTGTTTTGAAGTTTGTTTTCTTATTCATGAATTCCTAACATTGCTGAAGCATTCTTGTTATATCTTGAATACTGTTAATTTGGATTCTAAGTTTTTGAAGATCTAAAAAACAATAGAAATTTCACACATCTCTGCTGTTTTGAGTTTCTTCTAATTCATTTTGGAAAGACTTGAAAATTCATACCCATTACAACACACTGCTATTTTTCAGTTGTGATAATTCCATTGGTTTTTCGATTGGCTTGATTATTTCTGAATTGAGAAAACATTAGGGTTGAATCATTTTGTTGCATCTTGAAATTGATTTCTGTTCATGATCATTTGTGTTGGATAGTTGTTTGTTTGAAATCATTTGAAATTTTTGTTTTCTTGAATCTCACACACTTATCGAATTTGAAATTAATAATCTTGTGTGACCGATTCATTAAATCTTGAAGTTTCACATCACTTCAATGATTTCAAATAAACTGTTTTTGGATCATGAATATCTCTCAAGCTTGATGTAAATATTCTGAAAATTTCTCTTGTGCTTGTCAGAAATAACTGTGAAAAATTCTTTAAAAAATCTGGTCTTGAAACTCACAGTTATTTCATGATCATTTGGCTTGAATATTTGAAATCATTTGAAATTGTTGATTTTTGAATCTTACACACATATTGGATTTGAAATTTATAATCTGGTATGATCGATTCATTGAATCTTGAGATTTTCATATTCCTTCAAATGATTTCGAATAAACTATATTTTTAATCATTGGATCATGAATCATCTTTTGTGTCTGTCAGAAATATCTGTGAAGAAAAATTCTCTTGACAAGTCTACTTTGAAATTGGCTGTTGTGCGGCTCTGATAAAAGAAATCATTTTGAAATTTTTTTGATGACTACTTGTTTTGGTAAAAAATTATCTACTGCTCTGATAGATTGAATTGGTTTGTTAAATTTTCTGCTTGGGCTTAGTGATTGGAAATTATTGTCTGAGATACCTTTGTTAGCCATCTGTGTCGTATTAAAATCCTCGTTAATGGAGATAACAAAAGGTATCAATCTTTGGTGTCTCAAATTTTCTCACTTATCTGTTTTGATTCTTTATTCTAATTTTTATCTTGTATAGATTCTTCTTATCCCTTTTGTCTTGTATAAATCTTTCTAAATCCCTCTTGTAATTGATTTTTCAATTTTTCAATTATTTATTGATTATTTATTCAGAAATTGAAATCAATAACCAAATTGGACTGTATTTAGAATTCATCAAAATTATTATTAGATTTTTGAAATTGTGATGAGTTGTGACTATAGTATATTTCACAACAAGAGGAAATATTATTTAATTTTTCATGATGATAGTACAATTCTTATAATATCTTTGAATTAGGGTTTATTTCATGAACATCTTCTTAGTCTATCATCATTCAACCATCCATCATGACTTTATATTATTGTGAAGAGTTTAATATTTTTAAAATCATCTTAAATAAACAGTGGAAATATTTGTGATGGAATTGTGATTATATTATTTTTCAGAATTAGTAATAATTGAAAATTTTCAAGAATCTCAGTATAGTTTAGCATATTTCATAATATGATTAATTTAGAAATTTATTTCACTATCATTTGTGTACCTACCACATATCTATCATCCATTTTGGTTTTATATAATGAGGACCTTTTCTTTTGGAACAAAAAATGATAAAAATATAATGTATATAAGTGTTTCTCTAACCTCACTTAAAAATCCAAGCTCTTGTCATTCATGGTAAAGAGATTATTTATAATTTCAACTGACCTCATTTAAAAATCCAAGATCTGGTTATGTGTGGTCAATGTGCTCTTAAATGAAAAGAAAATTAAAAGGAAATAATTTGGTATAAATAAAAATATATTTGAAATCCTCCTTGGTGTGTAAAAACCAGCCAATCAATCCATTTTCTAATTTGTGAAATGTGTTAATATTTTATGATATGTTATGATTTGTTGATTGATAGCTATTTGGATTTGAGATTATTTGATTGCGTCACTTAATTTGAATTTATAGTCGTGTCCAAATCCATCACTGTTTTTTACTCAATTTTAAAAATTTATTTTGAAAATAATTGGAATCAATATTTTTTAAACTCTCTCCATTTTTATAAATTTCATCATAAATCCATCATTCTACAATGTGAAATTTGCCACTAGTTCTTAGAATATTATGATTTTTGTTTGATTGATTAAGATTTATGATGAATGTTCTTCCTCTTAAGCTGATTTATATTTCTAGTCAATTTTTCATCACTGTTTTAATTTCTGTATCCTTTTGATGATAACAAAAGGGGTAGAATGAGATAAGATTTTGATCGAAGTGAGGATATTCATTGAATATTTTAATATTGAAGTCTCAATTATTGTTTTTCACTCATGCACATATCTAGAAGGACTTTTGTTGTAGGGGAGCATATGAGACGGCCCGCCCCGCACCAGCCGGCATTTCCTCCGAAAGTGCGCTGTACACATGCCCGACTAGCACAGAACGGTCGTCAAGAAAAAGGAAAGAAGGGAATTAACTGACGAGGAACCTGTAGAATGTCTCACAGCGCATGGAGTAAAATATAATAATAATAACATACTTGACATAATACAGGTGAGACAGTGCATAAGCTGATAACTAAAATCAACATCAACATCAGAGCAGCGGAAATCCAAGTACAGCTTATTACAACTTTTCCAAATTTACTGTCTCTAAATCAAAAGAAAGCTTAAAGTAGAAGATGCACTACTAATGCCCAAGCAGGGATCTTCAACAACACAGGGAGAATACTATATATATATTACGTGGAAGCCTCTTGCTCGTCTCCGGATCATCTACCCGTGCATCACCAGCTAACCTGTCTCTAGTCTGCTCTCGTGAGCACCCAGAGTAATAAGAAGAGACATAAAACTCTAGGTCAGACATAAAGCCTGGTATGAGCGATAAGCATCTAAACAGAACAATAACAGGTATACTAAACCATACCTGAACCTGCAACCAGAGAGTTAGTACCACATACCGTACAATACTCCAAGGTTCCATAATAAATAGTGTAGAAAATACGGGGGTGGGGTGTGCATGTCATAATGATGGCAAACAAATCAACCATAGCAACCATTCTCACATCTCTCACTCAGTGCGTAAAGCATACGATGTCCACCACTGTCAATCACTAGACCCATCGAAGTAGTGACGGAGTTCAACTTGTACAACTACTGCTATTACCAAGCTTACCACATGGAGTCATGACCAAATCTTTACAAATGACCCCACTTCATTGGTCTATAGCCCTTTTAGTCGTACCTAGGCCACTGTGGCCCTGAATCTGTTCACGTACCTCCCATACATAGTGATCCAAAGTCATAGACATCGATAGCCCCTTGGCACACGTCCCGCAGCAAAGCCGAATCATGAAGCCCACTCATTGGTTCCCAGCTGGATCCTGAGTTAAAGCTCCTCATTTGGACTTCCTTTGCATCTCGGGTTTTGATCGAATTGGAGTTGGTCTTCAAAAGAGTCGTCGCGTAGAAGTGGTCCTGAATTCGATTCGGTTCGGATACATACGTATAACACGGTTCGGTTCAGTGCAATGCTTCCTAGTGTGCTCCTAGATGCGGGTCGGTTCGGTGATTCTCCCCTTCAGACGTCGGTTCGGTTCGGATGTTCTGAAGTGGTTCGGTTCGGGTGTGCCTCTGCTTGAGTTTGGTTCGGTGGTCCTTCATCTGATCCGATGCTTCAGTTTGACTTGCTTACCTGCTCCGATCCGATCTGCTCCCTTGCTCCGATCCGATCTGCTCACTTGCTCCGATCTGATCCTCTGTCCAACTCCAACTCTAAGCAATGGCCTTCCTTCCTGCCAAACTTCCTTTGTGCCAGACTTCAGTTCGGGTCGGATTCCTTGCCCAGCTCTCCTATCCGATCCGAGCCCCCAACCCGATCCGATCCGAAACCCTGCACAACTTTCTGCAACTTTTTCCAGCAACTTGTTTACGCCATTCGACGACGTTTTCGACCAATCTAATTATTCTAACCAACCACAAATCATTCCAAACAGTCATAGCAACATAGCAAACTAACCACAAACACCAAAATAATGAATTTACATGTCAAATTGGATCAAATATACCCAAAACCCCATATTTTTCCTTAAGCACGTTTAAGTAAAACTAATCATAGGGTTAACAAAACTTAACCAAATTAAACCAAATTTCTACCAGAGGCATAAAATATTATTTTCGAATTTATAGATATTTTTCCAGAATTTATTAGTGTATAAATTCGCTAATCTTCACTAATTACCCTTAATTAACCGTAATTAGTGCAAAAACTATGCAAATCACTCACCTTGGCCACAAATAAAATTTTCAGAACTGAAACCTCGCTGATTTGGGTAAATACTGATGTCTAACAGCAGCTCTAACCTTGCTTTCGTGTTTTCTCTTCTTAATTTGATGTAGATTAAGCCAAAACTTGATTAAAAAGTGATTAGAAGGTGATTTGGGTGTTGGAGGCCATTGCTAGGGTTCCAAGAATGAAAGTGGCGGCTGAAAGAAATGTTTTCTAACCCTAATCAGCCCCTATACATCTCCAATCCCGAAATCCCCTTTGGGCGTAGCTGCTAATTACCCGATTAAGCCCAATTAAGCTGTTTTTCACTATCTAAAACTTGTTTCAGCCATATCTCCCAAACGATGAGTCCGTTTGGCTAATGTGACCACTCTATGGAATTGTAAACCATCATCCGGAGCCAATGGAAGTGGTTTCAGGTCAAAATTCCTTTCCAGTAAAAAGTTATGGCCAAAACAGTACCAACTAGGGTAAAATGATCATTTAAAAATCGACAAAAATCATGAACATGGGAAATGACCCCAATAGTCGTCTCCCAAAGTTACATGACCATATGACTTCATATGTGAAAGAAATAAATATTCTACAATCCTATGATGCGTAGAATACGGGTCGTTACACTCTTCCCCCTTTAAGAAATTTCATCCCCGAAATTCCTTAACCCGAAACATACGAAGGATCCCGCATGCCTAACAACCACATACAACAATCAAACATGCAAAACAAGCAAACAAGCCTATCCTAGCATGCGGAAAACTAAATCGAAGTTAAAATCTTACCAGGCGAAGAGTTCTGGATACGTCTTCCTAATGCTCTCCACTGTCTCCCAAGTACAGGCATTCTCATTCTCGCCCCACTGAACCTTGACTAGCTTCACCGCCTTCCTTCGAAGTTGCTTCATATCGTGCTCGACAATACGGATCGGCTTGCGGTTCCCAACCGCCTCGGGTTCTATTTCGAAGTCCTCTAACTGATCAGGTGAAATAGTCATATCTGGGTCGTGAACGAACTTTCTCAGTTGGGAAACATGAAATACGTTGTGAACTCCCGCCATCTTCTCTGGTAAGTCAACTCTATACGCCAAATTCCCGACTAGTTCAAGAACAGGGAACGGGCCAACAAATCTTGGTGCCAACTTGCCTCTCCTGCCAAATCGTATCACACTCTTCAATGGAGAAATCTTGACAAACACCAAGTCACCAACGGAGAATTTTAAGTCTCTTCTCCTCTTATCAGCATAACTCTTCTGCCTATCTTGGGCAGCCTTCATTCGTTGTTGAATGATCTTGATCTTATCTGAAGTTTTCTTCACCACATCTGGTCCAAGCATAAACTTCTCGCCAGTCTCTATCCAACATGATGGTGAGTTGCACGGTCTTCCGTACAAAGCTTCATATGGAGCCATACCGATACTGGATTGGTAGCTATTATTGTATGCAAACTCTACTAGATGCAGATGGTCATCCCATGATCCACCAAAATCCAATATACATGCTCCCAAGAGATCTTCCAAAATACGATTCACCCTCTCCGTCTGACCGTCGGTCTGAGGATGATATGCGGTACTGAGATGTAACTCTGACCCTAGAGCCTCTTGTAAGCTCTCCCAAAACCCACTAGTGAACAACGGGTCTCGGTCACTCACAATGCTTTTAGGTACTCCATGAAATCTCACTACCCACTTCATATACAATTCTGCTAACTTAGCTGCCGTTCTGGTCGATTTGACTGGTATAAATCTTGCGCTTTTAGTCAATTGATCCACAATTACCCAAATGCTATCATATCCCGACTTAGTCCTTGGTAAACCATCGATGAAATCCATCGAGACTTGCTTCCATTTCCATTCGGGAATTTCTAATGGTTGCAACAACCCACTAGGCTTCTTTTGCTCGGCTTTAACTAGCTGGCAATTCATGCATTTGGATATAAACTTCCCAACGTCTCTTTTCATCCCTTCCCAGTAGTAAGTCTGTCTCATGTCTCGATACATCTTGTTACCACCGGGTTGATAGTCAGTTTTGAGTGATGACATTCTCTAAGCACTTCATCTCTCAATCCATTGACATTGGGTACAACAAGCTTTCCATTCTTTCTAAGCCATCCATCTCGATCAAGCCCATATTTGTTCATCTCCTCATTGATACCCATCTCTAACTTGGAGATGATTTCCAAAAGATTAGGATCGTCCCTCTGGCTGGAACCAATCCGCTCTATCAAAGTGGGTCTGATCGTCAAACTAGCTAGCATGACTGGATCCAATTCGCACTTTGGTCTAAAATCAAACCCCGCGATATACTCCAGTTGCTCCCATTCAAGAAACATAGCCCCTAAACTGGCATGTCTCCTACTCAATGCATCAGCCACCGCATTGCCCTTTCCCGGTGTATACGTGATGTCGAAATCATAGGAAGCTAAGAATTCTAGCCACCTTTGCTGCCGGAGATTTAGATCCTTCTGAGAGAAGAGATACTTTAACGACTTATGATCGGTAAACAACTCAAATCTTTCTCCCAAGAGATAGTGTCTCCACATCTTCAACGCGAACACGATCGCTGCCAATTCTAAATCATGGGTAGGGTATCTTCTCTCGTGCGGTTTCAATTGCTGACTTGCATAAGCTACGACCCTACCGCCTTGCATCAATACAGCACCTAGTCCGGTACCACAAGCATCCGTGTATACTGTCATTTCTTCATTCCCTTTAGGAATGACTAACACTGGCGCACTCGTCAACTTTTCTTTTAGACTCTTGAATGCATTCTCGCACCTTTCATCCCAGACAAAAGCTTGATTCTTCTTGGTCAACTGGGTCAATGGTGCTGCTATCTTGGAGAAATCTTGGATAAACTTACGATAATATCCAGCTAATCCCAAGAAACTTCTTATGTCCGTTGCATTCTTGGGCGTAGACCAATCTTGCAGCGTAGCCACCTTCGCAGGATCCACGGCGATACCATTCTCTGAAACAACATGGCCCAAGAACCTCACTTCCCTCCTCCAGAAGTGACACTTAGAAAACTTTGCTTTCAATTGGTGTCTTCTCAGCACCTCCATCACTATTTTTAAATGTTCCTTGTGTTCTTCCTCTGTCCTCGAATAGACCAAAATATCATCAACGAACACAAGGACAAACTTATTCAACTGATCTCCGAATACCCTATTCATAAGATCCACAAAATATGCTAGGGCATTGGTCAGCCCGAAAGGCATGACCAACCACTCATAAAATCCAGACGGCGTCCGAAATGCCGTTTTAGCTATACTCTAAGCTTCCACTCTAAGCTGATGAAAACCTGTCGCGAGATCCAACTGAGAAAATACTCTCGCGCCACTCAACTGATCGAACAAATCATCTATCCGCGGTAGAGGATACTTGTTCTTCCTCGTCACTTTATTCAACTCGCGGTAGTCTACACACAAACGAAGGGAACCATCCGCCTTGGTAGCAAACACAACTGGTGCTCCCCATTCAGAAACACTCCTTCTGATAAATCCCTTCTTCAAAAGGTCGCTGGCTCGCACCTTGAGCTCTCGCGGCTCCCTTGGTGCCATACGACGAAGTGGCATCACTATAGGTCTAGCATCTTTCACCAAATCAATACGGAACTCAATCTCTCGATGTGGTGGAAGCCCGGTCACTTCTTCGAAGACATCCGGATACTGGCCAACCACGGGCAAACCTGACAACTCACTATGCGGAATGCCGAGGGAGTTTAGAAAACTAGCCAATACCCCCTCACTGGGTAGACCACCAAACACTATCCTCCGCCCATCATCCACTCTAGCTGTCACCAAAAAGCCCTCACAGTCTACCACCACCCCGTATCTTTGGAGCCAATCTACTCCCAAAATAATGCCAAACCCAGTAAAGCCCAAAACAAAGCAATCACAAACAAACATGCATCTATGACTCGATAAGACCACATTACGACAAATCATGCTAAGGCTAGTCGAACCACCAATCGGGTTCGTCACTACTAAAGGTCTATCGACAATCTCGGGCTCCAATCCCAACCTATCTACCAGGTCACTAGATATGAAAGAACTGGAAGCTCCGGTATCAAACAAAACTCTAATAGGAACATCATAAACAGAAAGCATACCTTGAATGACGACATTCTTTCCTTTCTCCGCCGCAGTTGGGGCATTTGACGAAGAAGGAATAGCATTAAGGGCATATGCTTTCACCATTTGCATTTCTTTAGGGGGTTGCGGACACTTGTCCTTGTGATGTCCCATTTGGCAACAGTTGAAGCACTTCCTATCCGCTGGCTTGGCCCGACAATTACTAGCATAATGGCCCTTCTTACCACAACTGAAGCACTCAACATCTTGCTTATTCTTTTTCTTCTGACCATCGTTAGTCTGATTCTGCTATCTCTTATTCTGGGAACCACCCTTGCCTCCACCACTGGCTTGTGGTTTTGGATCTTCTGCAGATGCAACCTCAGTCTTCGGCTTAGGGTAGAGACTTTCTGATCTCAATGCTTTCCCCACAATCGATTCAAACGTCTCATCGATGTGGTTAATGAGCCTTTCCCCCAAGTACTGATCCAAACCAGTTATGAATTTCTCATTCTTCTTCTCGGCAGTATCAATAAGAGATAACCCATACTTCGACAAAGTGTCGAATTCAGCAATATACTTCGAGACAACTCTGCCATTCTGCTTGAGCTCCAAGAATTTCTTAAACAACACTGACTTCTGGGCAGCTGGAATGAACTTCTCGCTAAAGCGAACCTTAAACTGCTCCCAAGTAATCTGATCTTCGGGAGTAGCTGCCTTTATAGCATTCCACCAATTCATTGCCCGCCCTTGCAGCTGACGGGATGCTAGCTTTCTCTTCATTGCATCCTCGATACCCAAATCCTCGAAGATACGTTCGCAACTATCCAACCAATCCTGAACATCCATAGCCGACTCCGTTCCGTGGAACGGCTTCCCACCAAGACTAGTATAATCCTTATTCAGCTTGGCGAAGTCGACCCTAGGCGCCTGCACTATTGGACTACCACCATTTCCACCATTGGGAGCTGCCCTCTGCACATCCCTAAGCATTTCTCTCATGAGGTCAGTAAACATCGTCCTCATGTCAGGAGCATTCCCATTATTGGCCCCTCTACCGGTACCTCTAGCATATCGGCTCATCGTCAATCTGAAAAAGGAAACGATTAACGACCCCATAGTGGTGCTAGTGCAGTATGACTTCACTCTTGTACTACTAATAGTATATACATATATAGCTTTTAAAAAACCAAAGTAATCACAAATACGCTCTCTCGTATACATATACTATCTCTCCCTGATAACTTCCCTATGTTAACTACGCAACCTAAAGCTCTGATACCAAGTGAGACGGCCCGCCCCGCACCAGCCGGCATTTCCTCCGAAAGTGCGTTGTACACATGCCCGACTAGCACAGAACGGTCTACAAGAAAAAGGAAAGAAGGGAATTAACTGACTAGGAACCTGTAGAATGTCTCACAGCGCATGGAGTAAAATATAATAATAACATACTTGACATAAAACAGGTGAGACAGTGCATAAGCTGATAACTAAAATCAACATCAACATCAGAGCAGCGGAAATCCAAGTATAGCTTATTACAACTTTTCCAAATTTACTGTCTCTAAATCAAAAGAAAGCTTAAAGTAGAAGATGCACTACTAATGCCCAAGCAGGGATCTTCAACAACACCGGGAGAATACTATATATATATATTACGTGGAAGCCTCCTGCTCGTCTCCGGATCATCTACCCGTGCATCACCAGCTAACCTGTCTCTAGTCTGCTCGTGTGAGCACCCAGAGTAATAAGAAGAGACATAAAACTCTGGGTCAGACATAAAGCCTGGTATGAGCGATAAGCATCTAAACAGAACAATAACAGGTATACTAAACCATACCTGAACCTGGACCTGCAACCAGAGAGTTAGTACCACATACCGTACAATACTCCAAGGTGCCATAATAAATAGTGTAGAAAATACGGGGGTGGGGTGTGCATGTCATAATGATGGCAAACAAATCAACCATAGCAGCCATTCTCACATCTCTCACTCAGTGCGTAAAGCATACGATGTCCACCACTGTCAATCACTAGACCCATCGAAGTAGTGACGGAGTTCAACTTGTACAACTACTGCTATTACCAAGCTTACCACATGGAGTCATGACCAAATCTTTACAAATGACCCCACTTCATTGGTCAATAGCCCTTTTAGTCGTACCTAGGCCACTGTGGCCCTGAATCTGTTCACGTACCTCCCATACATAGTGATCCAAAGTCATAGACATCGATAGCCCCTTGGCACACGTCCCGCAGCAAAGCCCAATCATGAAGTCCACTCATTGGTTCCCAGCTGGATCCTGAGTTAAAGCTCCTCATTTGGACTTCCTTTGCATCTCGGGTTTTGATCGAATTGGAGTTGGTCTTCAAAAGAGTCGTCGCGTAGAAGTAGTACTGAATTCGATTCGGTTCAGATACATACGTATAACACGGTTCGGTTCGGTGCAATGCTTCCTAGTGTGCTCCTGGATGCGGGTCGGTTCGGTGATTCTCCCCCTTCAGACGTCGGTAAGGTTCGGATGTTCTGAAGTGGTTCGGTTCGGGTGTGCCTCTGCTTGAGTTCGGTTCGGTGGTCCTTCATCCAATCCTATGCTTCAGTTTGACTTGCTTACCTGCTCCGATCCGATCTGCTCCCTTGCTCCGATCCGATCTGCTCCCTTGCTCCGATCCGATCTGCTCCCTTGCTCCGATCCGATCTGCTCCCTTGCTCTGATCCGATCTGCTCCCTTGCTCCGTTCCGATCCTCTGTCAAATTCCAACTCTAAGCAATGGCCTTCCTTCCTGCCAAACTTCCTTTGTGCCAGACTTCAGTTCGGGTCGGATTCCTTGCCCAGCTCTCCTATCCGATCCGAGCCCCCAACCCGATCCGATCCGAAACCCTGCACAACTTTTTCCAGCAACTTGTTTACGCCATTTGACGACGTTTTCGACCAATCTAGTTATTCTAACCAACCACAAATCATTCCAAACAGTCATAGCAACATAGCAAACTAACCACAAACACCAAAATAATGAATTTACATGTCAAATTGGATCAAATATACCCAAAACCCCATATTTTTCCTTAAGCGCGTTTAAGCAAAACTAATCATAGGGTTAACAAAACTTAACCAAATTAAACCAAATTTCTACCAAAGGCATAAAATATTATTTTCGAATTTATAGATATTTTTCCAGAATTTATTAGTGTATAAATTCGCTAATCTTCACTAATTACCCTTAATTAACCGTAATTAGTGCAAAAACTATGCAAATCACTCACCTTGGCCACAAATAAAATTTTCAAAACTGAAACCTCACTGATTTGGGTGAATACTAATGTCTAACTGCAGCTCTAACCTTGCTTTCGTGTTTTGTCTTCTTAATTTGATGTAGATTAAGCCAAAACTTGATTAGAAAGTGATTAAAAGGTGATTTGGGTGTTGGAGGCCATTGCTAGGGTTCCAAGAATGAAAGTGGCGGCTGAAAGAAATGTTTTCTAACCCTAATCAGCCCCTATACATCTCCAATCCCGAAATCCCCTTTGGGCCTAGCTGCTAATTACCCGATTAAGTCCAATTAAGCTGTTTTTCACTATCTAAAACTTGTTTCAGCCATATCTCCCAAACGGTGAGTCCGTTTGGCTATTGTGACCACTCTACGGAATTGTAAACCATCATCCGGAGCCAATGGAAGTGGTTTCAAGTCAAAATTCCTTTTCAGTCAAAAGTTATGGCCAAAACAGTACCAACTGGGGTAAAATGATCATTTAAAAATCGACAAAAATCATGAACATGAGAAATGACCCCAATAGTCGTCTCCCAAAGTTACATGACCATACGACTTCATATGTGAAAGAAATAAATATTCTACGATCCTATGATGCGTAGAATACAGGTCGTTACAGCATACATATAGGGGAAGTTCAACAATTCACTGTCAAACACATTTATTATAAGATTATAATCAAAATTTTATTATTTGTTTGTCATCATCAAATGAAGGAGATTGTTGTATATAACAATTATATTATTTTTGTTTGATGATGACAAACATACATATATATTATTATAAATGTGATTGTTATTGTACTATTCTACTACATCACAAACAGAATATAATGTTTATATTTAAATAAAATACTACTGCACAAGAATTGAAATATTCAAATGGTATTTTAGTAAATTATAATATTATATTTCTACATTTGAATGGTATAGATTTCATAACTCCACTATTTGTACATTTCACAGAAATACAATACATTCACATTCAGTTTCATTTGTTACATTGTTCTTCACAACAACTCTCAAACACTCAATTGCATTCCACACTGTTATACAAACTCACTATGTCACTATTTTACTTTCACTCTCTATTATATTTACATTGACACACTAACATAGTCTTGTCTTCTGTCTTCTGCCAGCTTTCAGTCAGTCCAGTCTTCTGCTTACCTGGCACAGAAACACACATAGAGTAAACATGAACAAAGATATTATTAAATTCTAGCAGATACAATTTATTTTTAAAATTTTTTACCTCAAAATTTTAGTGTATTTCTCATCATATTTCATGACTTGATCTGATTTATATGAACATCCATCTACGTGTAGACAGCTTATGCTATTTACAGTGTTTCACTGTAAATACCACAAGGTATTTATAGTGATTCACTATAAATACCATAAGTAGACAATATTTCTAGTGCTCACATTTATATATATTTTCTGCACATACATGTATACACATACATGTGTATGTATATACACATATTTTGTGCGAGGGCAACATAGTCAAATCAGTGAATGAGAATGAACCAAGAAATCCAGTACAAATGCAGACACAGACACATATATATGCACATCTGTGCATATATATATATATATATATATATATATATATATATATGTATATATACATATATGTATGTATGTACTTACATTGTAGGAACAGTGGTTCAGCAAGCTCAAAATATTCGAGTGTACAACAATGACAAGTCAACATGCATCATGGCAACAACAAACATGACAGTGCAACTCGACATGCAAACAAAAAATGGACAGAGAAGGTATAGAATGCACATGGGTCAAAACCACAAGCATGGAGTGACACAGCAAGGAACCATGTTGCATAGAACAAGACAACTCCAATGTCAAGCATATCAAAATTTCCAGTGGCAAGTTCAGCAACAAAACAACAGTGTACAGAGCAATGGACAAAATGGAGTAAGCTTAAATACAAGTGTCATGCACAAGCTTTGGGCAAGTTTTATGAATTTCTGAATGAATCTTGTGCATGCAATATTCATGTTAAAAAATGAAGTTCAATCCAGGTTTGCAAAGTCCAAATGGTGTATCTGTTCTTAAAAGGTCAATATACACACAAATCGAGCACGATGATCATGCCAGGTTGCAATTACAAGAGCACAACAAAACACAACAGTGAAATGCAACATGGCAGCATAATGGACGGTTCAAATGTTCATGTTTTAAATTAAAAATCTGGAGCAATTCACTTATGTACAAGCACACAGTCAAAGCCAAACATGACCAGAGAAAATGATAATAGCAAAAACCAATGTGCCTCATTTGCTACAACAGGACAGTTGCATGCATGTTATTCATGCACAAAGGAAAATGGACAAACTTAGCTACACAAGTAAATGATTATACAACAAAAAACAAATGGTTCAACATGGCATAGGATATATCGAAGAAACAAGTGCAAAGCCAAGTCATAGCACAACAAAGAAGTGGTCAAGCAAGTGATAGAAAATACAAAATATTGCCGAGTCACACAAGACTATTGCAAGCGTGGGTTAGGCAAGGACTCAAAACTGCACATGAAGATACCAAATTTGTCAATGCATATGAGCAACTCTGAAAGATTTTTTTTGATGTTATGCAACTCATGTGTAATTCCAAAAACAATTTATTGCACATGGTCAAGAACAAGATCTGTTGCCTTACATATGGTCTAGTCATTGATGCAAGTTAATGACTCACAAATCAATTATATACATGCAGCAAGGTAAAGATTGGCAACATGAATCACTTGTGCGAAATGGGGAAAATATCAATTGGGCAAGAATGAAACAAATTCTTTTACCAAGAAATCATTTTTTTTCTTTCCAGAAAATAAATCACAGAGGGACAAATGCATGGCCAGAATTGGCAAGTCGATTTCAATGATTTCTTGCTTCCAGAATCATTTATTTTTGACAAATCAGATTTAAAGTGGGACAATGTTTTTATTTGGCAATATTACAATTCACAGATTTCAACAAGCACATTTTTTAGCAGAATCATTCAAATTTATTTCTAGAAAGAAATTTTATTTGTTTCCAAATTTCAACAAATTTTTTATGGCAACAAATGGGTGTAGTGGAAACAAATCAGGGGGGCTAGGTTAAACCATAAAAAACATAAGCCTCCATTTCACACCAGAAATGGTCGTGGCGGAATATCTAAAATTAGCATGTCCTGCCTATGCTCGCAGAAGAGTATACCCTGCCTCTGCTCGTAGAGGAGTATGCCCTGCCTCTGCTCTTAGAAGAGCATGTCTTACCTCTGCTTATGTTTCGCGTTACCCGCAGAAGGGAACGCCAACCCCTACCATCGCCTACGATGGTCAGGAAAGGGAACCCCATGGAGGGGGGTGGTGTATAAGCCTCTATCAGTACCTACGATGGTCAGTATAGAGCATCAAAAGAGTAAACCTTAATTCCATATCTACAATGGCCCGATTTAAGTTTCTAAGACCTTATCATCACATACGATGGTCAGGATAAGGTGCCTCCTGGAGGGAGGTCGGGTAAGTCCTTGGGCCCTGCTTGTGAATATGCTAGCCAAGCACATCAGACGCACATGCCCAGAGAGTGACCAAAAAATACGTACATCCTCTGCTTTGACATCAAAAGCCCAGAGAGTCGCTCAAGAAGCACGTACAACCTCTTCTTCACAAATCAAATCCGAGAAGGATACAAAAACATCAATGCCAGAAGTAGATTTTTGGTACTCAATCTCTAATTACCTGAACAAGGGTTGACTCGAGTCTTCTATGTTAATACCCGAATCTAGGTTGATTCGGTTCTCAACAAAAACCAAAAGTGGATTTCCGGTCTCCTACTTTAATTACCCGAATCTGGGTTGGTTTAGATATTCACAAATACCGAAAGGGGGATCCCGGTCCTATCTCAATACCGAATCTGGGTTTATTCGACTTTCAGCCAAGGCCAAAAGCGAATTTCTGGTCTCCTATCTTGATACCCAAGTATGGATCGACTCAAGTGCCAATCACAACCAAGGGGTATATTTCTAGTCTGACCATGGATATCCGAATCTGGATCAATTTAAAATCTTAAATCTAAACAAGAAGGAGTTGTTTAACCTTCTCACCAACCCAAATCTGACTTGGAATCACACTTCCAGTATTGCTAGGTGCAAACCCATAGCCTTGTCACTTGCTTAGGGAAGTGTCTTTAACTTATACATTCATCAATTTATTATTCAAGTGTGTCAAATGTTTGAACTAACACACAAAACAAAAGTAAGTACTATAGACATTTCATATCTTACATACCTCGGTACTACTAACCCTACTGAGAGCAAGTGACGCTCTACGAAGGCCTGTAAGACAAACTTATAACGAAGTGTGCTGAAGATGTGTAACACCCCGTAATTCTGTTAACGCTAAAGTTACAAATAAAAGAATAACTAATCTCAGACGTGAGAATTAAGGGAAATGGGTTGCGCTATTGCGTTCGCCCCGGAATTCTGGTTGAGATAGAGTCCGAGTTTGCATGAATTGGACTTCGTATGAAGAATTTATGGCCATCGGAAGTTTCAGAAAATTCAAAAAAGATTTCGAAAAATTCAAAATTCAGAGTCAGATGGGCTAGGCGGGAATTTCCCCGCCAGGGCCAGGTCGACCATAGAGTCGACCTGGGGGTCGACCTACCCTGACCAGGTCAACCATAGGGTCGACCTCCCCCCCCCCCCCCGCCCCGGGGGGGGGGGGGGGCAGATTTGTTTTATGACCTGTTGATGTCTAGATGCTGACTCATTAGGGTTTCTGATATGCTCTGATTTGCTGGGATTAATTCTGGGTTGATCGGACGGCTTAAACTAATCCTAAACTCTATAAAAACACCTCTAGACTCAAACCCTAAAATCAAAACAAAAATTAGATTCATGGCCTCCATGCCGTCACCTAACAACTCAGCATAGCAGCTACCAATTAGAGAGGAAGAAAGCTAATCTAATTCAATTCTTTTCAACTTAAACAACGAATCTTCTTCAAGGGAAAGCTATTACAAATTCAGAACTCAGAATCCAGAACTCAAGACCTTCTTTGAGTTGTGAGTTCGATAATTTTAATAAAATAATTAGCAAATTAATTGGATTGAGTTATGATGTGGACTATTTGGATATGATGTGAATTATTGACCGCATGTTATTATTCATGTAGTAAAATTGTGATGTTTATGTTGTAAATTCTATGATGCTATCTTGTAAAGTTGTGATCATCTACGTTGTAATTTTATGATTGGCTTATGTATAATCGAATCACCATATTGTTCATATGCTAGTTTGGGTATGTTGATTCATATGATAAATCATAAGTATGTATGCAAGTTTAGATTTTTATTAGGACATGAATCATATGCAAGTTGGGGAAAATTATATGTATAACCTTATATGCTTCACGACATCTATTTTAGATCTAAAGGTTAGGCTACGACATGTGTGAGTTATATGCCAAATTCTACATGCTAGTTTACATGTTTAAATGTAAGTTCATACCATTGTTATGCTGCATAAATCACATATGCAAGTTTATATGAATACATGTGTTTGAATATGAATCATGTTATGCAAGTTTGTGGTTACCACCTATGCAAGTTTACACCTTTAGATGTAGATCTATGACATACATGATTTATGCAAGTTTGTGACCATTATCCCAACAAGTTCACACCTTTAGATTTGGGTCTATGACATATGTAATTTTATGCAAGTTGTAACTTTGGCCTATGCAAGTTTTAGATATAGAACGTCATTCACACATGCAAGTTTACCCCTATGTTTAGATCTAGTTTTAATTATATGTATGTTGTGATGTTTTCAATTTATTCCATGAGTTAGACTATTCGAGTCTAACGTATATTTTATGTTAAACGAACGAACGTACAACGTGGGGCAAAGGGGATAATATTAAAAGATTTAATTGGCATAGATGCCTTAAAGGGCATAAAATAAATTGTGATGGAAATTGGTATGATTTTACATACCATAAATAGATGGACATAATTGAGTCAATTATGGCCATAGTTAAATTTGGAATTAATTGATAATTTGAATAGGGAAAGTAATTCAAATTGGGGAATGATTAATTAGGAGTAATTAATCGTCTAAGACACGAGGTTAGACTCTTTTGTGGTGTAAGACTGCCCGAACCCGCCCGGCCAATCCAGCTGCCACAAATGCCAGTCTAATGTGAGAGGTCTTAGGCATAAACTAAATGTGTAACAGTTGTAAAGACAGGAGGTTAGGCTCTTTTGTGGTGTAAGACTGCCTGGACCCACCCAACAAATCCAACTGCCACAAATGCCAGTCTAATGTGAGAGGTCTTTATGAGGTTACGGTCTTAATGAATTGAGAAACACTAAGCCAGATAAACATGTAGTGGGACATGAGGGGGTTAAGTGGGTGCCTTGGGTGGCATTTGAAATTCGATTAGAAATACTTAACCAAAATTGAAACATGTAAGTGATCATGAATAAGAAGTGGGTTAAGTGGGATGTACTAGAGGGGACCAAGCTTAGGTGGATAGCTTGTGTCAAGCGATGGGGGCCCGTTTCAACCAGTAACCCATACGTATCTTTGTGGGCTCGACCCAAGTCAAGAACGGGACACGCATACTGGGCTTGACTGTAAGAGGCCAAATAAGGTTAGCGGTGGCAATGCAAGTCCAACGGGTTCATATGCGTGTGTGGACCCGGGCTGGTAGGTAAGACGTTGTTGCATCACGTAGGTATAAGCCGTGCATTATTTGTGGTATCGGGTTGTCACTTTGGGGAGTGATACACCCCACTATGGGGCCAGCACGGGTATCTACGAGTTAGGGAGCCGATCGCATGGGGGTAGTGGGTACACCTAGTGGAGATAGGGGCAGGCGACACCTATGAAGGCAGCTAGGGGTGCACGAAACTACCAATATCATTATTAAGTTCTGTAGGCGGGATCAACCTTAGGGTGACTAGTGGTGGTGCAGTATAGCAATTATCTTATAGTGTTGGTGTAGTTTAGTAATTATCTTATAGTGGTTTAGGTGCGCTTTAACGATATCGTTGCTCATCTTGTTTCCTTGTTTACTCTGCCATACTCAATGGTTCATGGTCATTTCCTGATTTTCCAACTTATGCCTTAGTCTAGTTACTTTGGTGATTATATTGTTAAAGTTATCGCACTCGCCAGACTTTATGTCTGACCCCCTTTATTTCCTCCTCTTTTATTCCTTCCCCCCCTCCAGGTGCTCAGGTTGGAACTAGCATCAGTGGAGCTTGATTTTGGACAGTTGTATTTCTTGCTTTTAGAATATTGCTTGGATCGCTGAAGTAAAGTTCAGCCTCTCTTTTATTTATGGCTATTTTGTATTGGGGATTATGTCTTTCAATTTATGTACTTTGATTTAGTCAAGATGGATATTATGTACTTGGCTCTGGTTTTGATGATGTAATCAAACATATGTATTTTCCGCTGCAATGAAATAAAGTTTTTAGTTTTTCAAGTACTGTTTATATCTGTCATGTTGTTAAGTTTCTGTTTAATATTCACTTAAAATGCTCCATAGAAGTTAATGCATTCCCTTTGTGAGTGACATTAATGGACGTGGGGTGTTACACGTGGTATCAGAGCTGAAGGTTACCAGAACAGATATGAATTTTGAAAAGCTGTTTTTCAAAAACAATTTTTATAAAGAAGTACCTTCAAAAGTATGTTTTAAGGAAAGTATTTTCAAGAGAAAAGCTTATTTTAGAAAAAATAATCCCCAAGAGCCATATATCTTTCCTTCGATTCTCAGTTTTGAATCTCTTCCTCTTTCCCTTTTGAATCTCTTCCTCCGCGTATAGATGCGTTTTCCTAAGATATATGAGGACTTCCGTACGATGGGCGGAAAATCGCTTCATGAGACTTAGGCATTTGTCGGGGCTAGAAGTTGGCTCAAGAAAGTGGATGACTTGTCGGTATCTTTGAGATAGACGAGGGGAGGAAGGTTCGACTTGCTTCTTGGTTGAGGAAGGACGAAGTTTCTTGTAGGTCGGAGGCCACGAATGGAGAACATCCAGTCGATACATGGCCAGATTTTAGGCAGAGGTTTGAGGCGAAGTTTCTCTCACGGGCTGAAGAGAATCTCTACATGGAAAGGTTTCTAGCATTGAAGCAAGGGAGTCTATCGGTGAAAGAGTACGTCAACAAATTCAATCAATTGGCAAGATTTGGCTTGGACTTGGTGAATACTCCTGAAAAGAAGGCCCTGAGATTTGTTAAGGGTTTGAACGAGCCGCTTCATGGGTTAGCTATGACCCACATCCCCATGGGGGCTACCTTTGAGAGACTAGTTGACATGGCGCTTATGCATGAAGAAGCGAAGGTCGCCAATGCTAATAAGGCACCTGAGAAGAAAGGGGATCAAAAGAAGCCGCAACAGTAATAACAGAACAAGAAAGGTGGCAAAGGCAACAATGGTAAGGGAAAGAAGAGATGCTTTAACTGTGGGACATCCGGCCATCTAAGCAAAGATTGTAGGAAGAAAAAGAAGACTGGTTGTTTCCACTATGGCGAGACGGGACATATTATTAAGGACTGCCCAAGGAAAGGGCATAGGGCAGGGTCTACCTCGGGAGGACAGGTGCAGGCTTTTTTGGCACCAGGGCAGGCAAGGGGACAAGTTTAGGCTCTCGTGGTCCCACCGCTGCAAGAACGAGGTAGAGCAATTTCCGTTGAAAGTTTAGTTTTTCTGTTTGATCATCTTGTCCATACTTTATTCGATTCTGGCGCATCGCTTTCGTTTATCTCTACATCATTAGTTGAAACACTGCACCTAGATACTAGTCTAGTTACAGATCCCTTAGTAGTCTCAAATCCTATTGGTGGTTCGGCTCATCTTTCTATGATTTGTCGGGATTTGAGAGTGCTTATCTTGGGCGTTGAGTTTGAATGCAATTCCTTTGTTCTTGACTTCATGGGCTACGGTTTAATTCTAGGTATGGATTGGCTAACTAGATACGGGGCCATCCTAGATTGTGAAAGAAGGGTAGTTAGATTGTTGACTCGTTTTGGAAAGACCCTTGATATTTCTTGTGACCCTAGAGGTACAGTAATGCTTAGCTACCTAGAATCCCTTGACGCATCCGATGATGATTTACATTCTGTTCCCATAGTCCGTGAATATGTTGATGTCTTCGATGAGGTGAGGGGTTTACCCCCAAAACGTGAGATAGACTTTCGAATATATCTAGTAGATAATGCAAAGCCAGTTGCATTACCACTGCGCCACATGGCTCTAAGAGAGAGAAGAGAACTCAGTAAGAAAGTGAAAGAATTGCTTGAGAAGGGGTTCATCAGACGTAGTATATCGGAGTGGGGTGCTCCAGTAGTATTTGCCACGAAGGCAGATGGGTCCCTTAGACTTTGTGTGGACTATAGAGAACTTAATGAGCTTACTAAGAAGAATAGACACCCACTGCCGAGGATTGACGATCTCTTCGATCAGTTAGTTGGTGCCTCAGTGTTTTCGCAGTTGGACTAAGCCACGGGTTTCCATCAGTTGAGAGTGGCTGAGGATAGCATAGACAAGACGACCTTTAGGACTCCAGACGGTTTCTTCGAGTGGCTTGTGATGCCCTTCGGTTTGATAAATGCCCCTGCATACTTTGTTGACTTGATGAGTAGGGTGTTTAGGGAGTACCTTAATAAATTTGTGGTAGTTTTCGTGGATGACATCTTGATCTTTTCTAAGAACGAGGAAGAGCATGCCCTATATCTTAGGGAAGTGTTGGAGACTCTTCGAGCGCATAGCCTTAAAGCTAAATTTTCTAAATGTCACGTTTGGAGGAAGGAAGTGCGATTCTTAGGGCACGTGGTTTCCAAAGAAGGGATAGCCGTGGATCCCGTGAAGGTAGTGGCCATCCAAGATTGGAAGGTTCCTAAAAATGCTACCGAGGTGAGGAGTTTCTTAGGGTTGGCCGGCTACTATAGGAAGTTTATCAAAGACTTCGCAAAAATATCAGCTCCATTAACACGCTTGACGAAGAAGAACTTAGTTTTCACATGGGACATAGATTGTGATGATTCCAACGTATAAAGAGAGCTTTGACCACAGCCCCAGTCTTAGTGTTGCCAGATGGGAGTAAGCCATTTACCGTTTATACCGATGCTTGTGGGACAGGACTAGGCGCAGTCTTAATGCAAGAGGGAAGGGCAATAGCCTATGGTGGAAGGCAGTTGAGAGTGCATGAGAGAAATTACCTTACACATGACCTAGAGTTGGCCGCTATTGTCTTCGCGCTTAAGTCTTAGCGCCATTATCTTCTTGGCGAGAAATTCGAATTATTCACTGACCACAAATCGCTAAAATACTTATTCTTTCAGAATGACTTGAACTTAAGACAGCAAAGGTGGATGGAATTCTTAGCATCCTACGATTTCGAGATAACATATACCCCTGGCAAGGGTAACGTGGTGGCAGATGCCTTAAGTAGAAAAAGGTTGTCCTTGAATCCGTTGTTTGTTGAGCGGCGAAGCTTAGAGTTCATCTCTACGTTTGACTTTAAACCTTCCGTTGACTTTGTACCCGGTTTGCTAACATCCTTGGAGGTCAGACCTACGCTTTTGGGATGGATTGGCGAGGCACAGCGAGACAACCCACAGATGGTTGAGTTAGTAGAGAAGCTCAAAGGAGGGGAGTCATCGAGCCATCTCCGTAGGTATACCCTAGATGATAAGTGTTGGTTACGTAGAGACGGTAGACTTTGTGTACCAAAAGACGAGGACCTAATGAAGACCATTCTTGATGATGCACATCGTTCGAAGATGACCATTCATCGCGGCGGGGACAAGATGTACATGGACATGAGACGAGTTTACTTTTGGGCCGGTATGAAGAAGGACGTGGCCGAGTATGTCGCTAGATGCTTAGTGTGCGAACAAGTAAAAGTAGAGCAAAAGAAGCCCGGTGGATTGCTTCACCCATTGGAGGTCCCACAATGGAAGTGGGAAAGTGTCTTGATGGATTTTATTGATGGGTTACCGAGATCGAGGAAGGGTAATACGGGAATTTGGGTCGTGGTAGACAGACTTACTAAGAGCGCCCATTTCATTCCCGTAAAGAGTAAGAGGACTGCTCCATGGTTAGCCTCCGTATACATTCGAGACATAGTTCGTTTGCACGGTGTTCCTTCTAGCATAGTGAGTGACCGCGATCCTATCTTTACTAGCGAATTTTGGAAGAGCTTGCAAGAGGCAGTAGGGACTCAGTTATGTTTGAGCACCGCATATCTTCCTCAGACGGACGGCCAGACCGAGAGGGTGAATCGTATTCTAGAGGACTTATTGAGGTTGTGTGTCTTAGACTTCAAAGGTACATGGGAGGAACATCTTCCGTTGGTAGAGTTCGCATATAATAATAGCTTTCAGTCTAGCATTGGCATGGCACCTTTCGAGGCTCTTTATGGACGACCGTGTCGTTCGCCTACATGTTGGTGGGAGTCTACAAATAAGATCTTGCTTGGGCCCGATATGATTAGAGAGACTTCGGAGAAGATCGATCTGATTCGAAGGAGGATGAAGACGGCGCAAGATAGGCAGAAATCTTATGCAGACAACAGGAGGACAGATCTTGAGTTTGATATTGGGGACATGGTCTTTGTCAAGGTGTCTCCATTACGGAATGTGGTTCGCTTTGGGTCCGTTGGGAAGTTAGCACCAAGGTTCGTAGGGCCGTTTCCTATTAAGGAGAGGATTGGGCAGATGGCGTATAGAGTGGAGTTGCCCGAGAGACTTAGTGGTGTACACGACGTATTCCATGTATCACATTTGAGGAAGTGCTTGCACGAGACCGCGGAAGTGGTAGAGCCGAGCTTTCTTAGAGAGGTGGAGATAGAGCGCAATGCGACGATTCGACGAGCTCCTACACGCATTCTTGGGTCGGAGATTAAGAAGTTGAGGAATCGAGAGGTCAAGCTAGTCAAAGTGCAATGGGGAGATGACGAGAGCAACGCTACTTGGGAGAAGGAAGAGAAGATGCGATCATTATACCCTTTTCTTTTCGAGGGTATGTCTTTTAATTTCTCCTTTATCGCTTACCTTGTACTTATCTTATCTTTAGTATGTCCTCTCGCTAGTATCTTTGACCTTTAGATAGGGTAGTCCTATGGTTGAAACATGTGTTTGAGACATGTTATGTATGATGGATGCATGTGGATGCAAGTGTTTGCTAGTGGTTGCTCGTGGATGCATATAAACACACTTTAGGCACTAGATCGGCTTTGTCACTTCATATTGCATATTACATATAAATGTGTGTGCATATTTAAGCTAATGGATGTATAATGGTTGTGTTATCATATGGATGCGGCATTTTGGTGAATGGTTGTGCACGTATGTAGAGGTAATATGTATCGATAGGATTCTTTCACATACATAAGGGACGCATGGCACTATCATGGTTTGCATTAAGGAGGTCAACTGAATCAGTAGACCGCCTGATTTCGCATTAGATAAGGAACATATACACACACTTCTTGCATATGTTCATAAAGCATTAGAAATTTTTAAGGACAATGGATGCCTGTGGTTGATGGTTGAGTAGATGGTTGTTTGGATGGTAGGATATGCATTCTCCTTAACTTGAAGATTTCGGGGGCGAAATCCTTTAAGGAGGGGAGAATGTAACACCCCATAATTCTGTTAACACTAAAGTTACAAATTAAAGAATAACTAATCTCAGACAAGAGAATTAAGGGAAATGGGTTGCGCTATTGTGTTCCTCTCGGAATTCTAGTTGAGATAGAGTCTGAGTTTGTGTGAATTGGACATCGTATGAAGAAGTTATGGCCATCGGAAGTTACAGAAAATTCAAAACTGATTTCGAAAAATTCAAAATTCAGAGTCAGATGGGCTAGGCGGGAATTTTCCCGCCAGGGCTAGGTCGACCATAGGGTCGACCTAGGGGTCGACCTACCCTGACCAGGTCGACCATAGGGTCGACCTGGGTGTCGACCTGCCCCCACCCGAGGCAGATTTGTTTTATGACCTGTTGATGGCTAGATGCTGACTCATTAGGGTTTCTGATATGCTCTGATTGGCTGGGATTAATTCTGGGTTGATCGGACGGCTTAAACTAATCCTAAACTCTATAAAACACCTCTAGACTCAAACCCTAAAATCAAAACAAAAATTAGATTCATGGCCTCCATGTCGTCACCTAGCAACTCAGCATAGCCGCCACCAATTAGAGAGGAAGAAAGCTAATCTAATTCAATTCTTTTCAACTTAAACAGTGAATCTTCTTCAAGGGAAAGCTATTACAACTTCAGAACTCAGAATCCAGAACTCAAGTGCTTCTTTGTGTTGTGAGTTCGATAATTTTAATAAAATAATTAGCAAATTAATTGGATTGAGTTATGATGTGGACTATTTGGATATGATGTGAATTATTGACCGCATGTTATTATTCATATAGTAAAATTGTGATGTTTATGTTGTAAATTCTATGATGCTATCTTGTAAAGTTCTGATCATCTATGTTGTAATTTTACGATTGGCTTATGTATAATCAAATCACCATGTTGTTCATATGCTAGTTTGGGTATGTTGATTCATATGATAAATCATAAGTATGTATGCAAGTTTAGATTTTTATTAAGACATGAATCATATGCAAGTTGGGGAAAATTATATGTATAACCTTATATACTTCATGACGTCTATTTTAGATCTAAAGATTAGGCTATGACATATGTGAGTTATATGCCAAATTCTACATGCTAGTTTACATGTTTAAATGTAAGTTCATACCATTGTTATGTTGCATAAATCACATATGCAAGTTTATATGAATACATGTGTTTGAATATGAATCATGTTATGCTAGTTTGTGGTTACCACCTATGTAAGTTTACACCTTTAGATGTAGATCTATGACATACATGATTTATGCAAGTTTGTGACCATTATCCCAACAAGTTCACACCTTTAGATTTGGGTCTATGACATATGTAATTTTATGCAAGTTGTAACTTTGGCCTATGCAAGTTTTAGATATAGAACGTCATTCACACATGCAAGTTCACCCCTATGTTTAGATCTAGTTTTAATTATATGTATGTTGTGATGTTTTCTCTTTATTCCATGAGTTAGACTATTCGAGCCTAACGTATATTTTACGTTAAAAGAACGAACGTACAACGTGGGGGTAAAGGGGATAATATTAAAGATTTAATTGGCATAGATGCCTTAAAGGGCATAAAATAATTTGTGATGGAAATGGGTATGATTTTACATACCATAAATAGATGGACATAATTGAGTCAATTATGGCCATAGTTAAATTTGGAATTAATTGATAATTTGAATAGGGAAAGTAATTCAAGTTGGGGAATGATTAATTAGGAGTAATTAATCGTCTAAGACACGAGGTTGGGCTCTTTTGTGGTGTAAGACTGCCCGGACCCACCCGGCAAATCCAGCTGCCACAAATGTCAGTCTAATGTGAGAGGTCTTAGGCATAAACTAAATGCGTAACAGTTGTAAAGACACGAGATTAGGCTCTTTTGTGGTGTAAGACTTCCCGGACCCGCCCGGCAAATCCAGCTGCCACAAATGCCAGTCTAATGTGAGAGATCTTTATGAGGTTACGGTCTTAATGAATTAAGAAACACTTAACCAGATAAACATGTAGTGGGACATGAGGGGGTTAAGTGGGTGCCTTGGGTGGCATGTGGAATCTAGTGGGTGCCTTGGGTGGCATTTGAAATACGATTAGAAATACTTAACCAAAATTGAAACATGTAAGTGAACATGAATAAGAAGTGGGTTAAGTGGGATATACTAGAGGAGACCAAGCTTAGGTGGATAGCTTGTGTCAAGTAATGGGGGCCCGTTTCAACCAGTAACCCATACGTATCTTTGTGGGCTCGACCCAAGTCGAGGACGGGACACGCATACTGGGCTTGACTGTAAGAGGCCAAACCGGGTTAGCGGTGGCAACGCAAGTCCAACGGGTTCATATGCGTGTGTGGACCTGGGCTGGTAGGTAAGACGTTGTTGCATCGTGTAGGTATAAGCCATGCATTATTTGTGGTATCGGGTTGCCACTTTGGGGAGTGATACACCCCACTGTGGGGCCAGCACGGGTATCTACGAGTTAGGGAGCTGATCACATGGGGGTAGTGGGTACACCTAGTGGAGATAGGGGCAGGCGGCACCTATGAAGGCAACTAGGGGTGCACGAAACTACCAATATCATTATTAAGTTATGTAGGCGAGATCAACCTTAGGGTGACTAGTGGTGGTGCAGTATAGCAATTATCCTATAGTGTTGGTGTAGTTTAGTAATTATCTTATAGTGGTTTAGGTGCACTTTAACGATATCATTTTTCATCTTGTTTCCTTGTTTACTTTGCCATACTCAATGGTTCATGGTCATTTCCTGATTTTCCAACTTATGCCTTAGCCTAGTTACTTTGGTGATTATATTGTTAAAATTATCGCACTCGCCAGACTTTATGTCTGACCCCCTTTGTTTCCTCCTCTTTTCTTCCTCCCCCCCACGTGCTCAGGTTGAAACTAGCACCAGTGGAGATTGATTTTGGATAGCTGTATTTCTTGCTTTTAGAAGATTGCTTGGATCGCTGAAGTAAAGTTCAGCCTCTCTTTTATTTATGGCTATTTTGTATTGGGGATTATGTCTTTCAATTTATGTACTTTGATTTAGTCAAGATGGATATTATGTACTTGGCTTTGGTTTTGATGATGTAATCAAACATATGTATTTTCTGCTGCAATGAAATAAAGTTTTTAATTTTTCAAGTACTGTTTATATATGTCTTGTTGTTAAGTTTCTGTTCTATACTCACTTAAAACGCTCCATAGAGGTTAATGCATTCCCTTTTTGAGTGACATTAATGGACGTGGGGTGTTACAAGATGTGCACCATGTCATGGTGAAACCATAACGAGAGATAAACGTTTACGCTGAGATGTGTGATCACAGGTTAAGTAATACTGTTATAGGTCCTGTCTCTTTTCGTAAGGATCATCACTACAGAATATTACATGCGACAGACAATATGCTAAGTACTTCACATCTTACATAATTATTTACAAAAAAGATTGTAATATAAACACATCTCTGGAGGAGAGAACACCCATACACCGATACTAAAGCTTCTGTATGAGCGTAGTCTAGCTCTCAATGAAAATCTCCCTATTCATTAGACAAGGAGAAAATTACAGAATGATGAATCGCAGTAAAAGTCCATCAATCTTTCGTATCTTTTCTATAACCACGCATGAAACATCCAAGGGTTTAGGGTGCAACTTCAAAGCTCGGTTGAAAGCCTTACCCATTTCACAAAGAGTTCTGTTTTCCTTCTTCAAATCAAAAGCATCTTTACATAAAGCTCGCTTCTTCTTCTATAATTGCTTAATTTTTAAAGTGTAGAGATCAATACGACGAATATTATCCCTACCACATTTCCGATCGTAAAAGCCTTTCATATTGGCCTTAGTTTTCTAAGCCACTTAGCAATGAGAGAGTGATCTATTCCAAAGGGAAGACCCCTTATCTCAAGCTCTGGGGACTCAAACTCCATTGAGACTCGCAAAAATCCAGGTGGGGAGGTTTCGAGAGTACATCCAAAGATTGATTTCCATTCTTTGCATTTTGTTAATACCTCGTCACGTTCTGCCTCTAAATCAACGACTTGACGATGGAGTTCATCCTTTTCTTTATCGAAATCAATAAAAGGATTTTTCTTTATATCCCTCTTCACCTCAAGGATATTTTATCCTTTTGCTTTATCTGAGTCACCAGTATACCTATTTGTTCTTTCAAGTGTCGCACAAGTAGTTCCCCGGACAAGGCAGGCTTGTCAATAGCATCGCTAGGAGAGTTCCCCGAAAAGACTCCTGGGCGCGGAGTAAATCGAACGCCCTTATCAACGTAAAAGGAAATGTGCTCGAGTGAATTTTCCTATTTATATAAACAAATGAGCTACCGCTTATAGAATCAATTTCCTGAAAATAAACATCAAAATTAAACCACAGAACTACCTACAAAAGGAAATAAAGTGAATACAGACGTGATTCATATCCATGCAAATTAACTTCAAGTACAAGGGGTGTAACAAATTAATTTTTTCTCCAATGCACCCTTTGTTCATGTTTGTGACGACCGCCCACAGCCCCTGCACTTAATAAGAGGAATAATGTGCTAAAAGGTGTGCACGACAGCTATGGACGATCATTAGAGTAGATAAATATCATTGGAACTTGTTGTAAATCTCATAGCGCAAGGATAAAATATGATAGAACATATACAGCAAGTAATAGTAGTGAAGCGTCATATAGAAAACTTTTCAAACTTTCACAACATCCTGAAAGATTATGCCAAATAGGAAATATCAAGTATGTACATAAGGCCTCACTGCAACACTCATAGAGCAACTCAAACAGCGGAAACAGAAATACTAGATAGTAGTAAAAGTAATACCCCAGCCTCTGCTTGCCTTCGCACAGCAGCATCGTCCTCACTAATCACCTATCACTTGCTACTCAGTCTTCCTATCCACAACCATATGAACATCACAAGGTAATAAGAGGGAAACATAAAACCTTGAGTCAGACAACAGTCTTAATATGCGATAAAACAGATAACAAACTTCATCAATAAAGTATACGAGAATGGATAAATAAACATACTAATCTACCCACAACACCAGAGAAGAACTCAACCCTATCTTCCCCACGTTGGACAGTGATAGCCTTTACGACAAACGATTCAACCATTCATTCATGGAAACCAGAGCACTCATTCAACCATGGTAAGCATTCATAACATCCAGATTATATGTATCTCGTGTAAACCATCTCAACCGAATTCAACATCCCTCAAGCACAAGCCCCAGAGGCTAAACTAATATCAGATAGGCACCCAAAGAACATCTCCTTTGACTTTGGACAACCTACATGAGACGGTACAAACGGTACAACCAATCATCCATGACTGACTCTGGCTATCACCATTAATCCTGCTTTGAAACCATCGTTAATTGTATGACGGCCAACCTTGCCATATATCAAGGGCTAATGGTAACCCCAGTTCTAGCATAAACTCCATACGCCTTTCAACGATACGTATGTATGTCCAACCATGACAACTAAGCCTTTCAACTACACCCAGGGTACTCGACCTACAACCGGTCTTTTAGACGTCTCTAGTGTACCCTTGCTACGAGCCTTCCTAGAACTTACGACAATGATAATCTCTTGGCCTTCGTATCTCTAGTCATCCAACCCGATGACTCTTCATAGCTCGAGCAACCTTCTCAAGAAACCATTTTTCACCAACTCACGACCTTTGAGTTGTCACCTCATTCGTTGCTCTACACCGATCAACGAACACATTCAACACTTCGAACCTTACTACTTGAATTCGCTTCGAAGTCACACCATCACCGAGCCAAATTACATCACTATGCTGTGGCTAGGGTTTGGGGGGTTGCCCCCGAAAAATATATTTTTCAGGCCCTTTTGTTCCAATCTGAGTCGTACCCGAAAAATATAATTTTCATAAAATGACCTTGTCTTCTTAGTGCGACCGACCCTGTTATGCACGACCGACCCGACCATTATCCGACCGACCGACCCACCATGGTACGACCGGAACCACCCCTACATCACACGACCAACCAGAGACACAAACCATCCTGACCGACTCGATGCTTGCTCGACCCAACCCGGAGCTCGACCCGACCCTAAGCTCGACCATAACCCTGCACGACCAGTGATCTGCTCGACCCAACCAGACCGAACCCCTCTACTCGAGCCCATGCTCGACCCCTCCTTGCACGGCCCTGGCCTACTCAATCCAACACTTCGTGCTCGACCCAACATCAACCTGGACCGACCAAGACCAAGTCGCTCGACCAACCTGACCCACAGCAATCAACGACCCAGTCTGACTTGTTCTCCAAGCCATACATTTGCACGACCAACCCCTCCTTTGGCTCGACCGACCCTGGCTTGCACGACCCAAAACCTGGACAGATCCAATTCTTCCCTGAATTCAACGAAAACTTCGCCAAACAACCAATTCGACGAAACCAACTCATCCAATTCATTCAACACAATCATAATCATGTTATGAAATCCCTAAAAACATGAATATGACGATTATCACTAAATTTATGCAAATCACTCCAAAAATCATGATAAATGAACATATGAACTAGATTGCAGATCTAACTTGCATAATCATATGAAATGGCATAGTAATTACCAACCTAAACTTGCTAAAATAGATAATAGGGTGATTCGTACGAAAATGGACTTGTCATGGTATATATCTATGGTAAAACACTTGAATTTGATGAAAAACATGATCAAACATTCATAAACTTCATTGAATCCATGTGAGATATGTAAATCACTCACCGATTCTCCTAAATAAGCAAAAAATCAATGCAATGAGATTCCGGACAGCAAGAAATTCAAACCAAACCCCTTGATTCGATAAACTCCTTCTTCAATTGATGTAAATATAGCCTCCAATGGTGTAGATCTTCAATTTCCTTCCCTTAGAAGTTGATTTTAATGGTGTAAAGGTGTTAGAGGAAGGAGGAACATAGGCCACCTAATGAGAGAATAGAGAAACTAAAACATTTCTCATACCTCCCACCCCCTATTTGTACCCCTCCACTAGCCCACTAATGGGCCTTCCCAAATCATCCTAATGTGGCTCTCCAAACCTGAACAGACAACTGAAAAACCTTAAAACAGTGATTCCTCCCAAACCGCTGAGCCAAATCTTTGATGTGACCACTCTACGGAAAGGAAGTCAACATTTCCTTTCCAATGGCACAGGTCCCACCACCTGATTCGACATGAGTGAAAAGTTATACCCTGTACAAGACTGACAGGGGAAAATGGTCACAAACAAAATCGGTAAAAATTATGGACATGTCTTACATCCCCATAAGCAACATATTAAAATATGAGAATGATCCAATCCCCCAGGAATAAAATAAAAATATTTTATGATCTTTCAATATGTAAAATGCGGGTTGTTACAATGTAACATATTAATTTCGAATGATGGGCCCTAAGTTTCTTTAATATCATCTCCCTATCGTCTCCCAGGAAGTTAAAAGATAGCTAAGGATACTTCATATAGATAAGATGATGTTCTCTTAAAAAGTGTTCTCTACCGAATTTATAAGACGACTTTGTAAGAAATTCCCTCCTCAGCCCAGAGAGAGTGCAGGTCGCCCTTGGAAACAGAATAATTAGTGAAAACAAGATTTTTATCACTATAGGAATAAGTCATTAAGGATCGTTCCTACAAATAAAGAGGAGGCTCAAAAATAAAGATTCATACTTGAGTGATAAGGGAAATCATTTGCATTATCTGTTCCTTCTCACCAGGTTTTAGGAGAATGAGTTCTTCAACAAACCCACCATCTCCACATGAAGTAACTGAAACATGTGATGAATTAGCATTCGCAAGGCACAAGGAGTCACTTACAAACACAGAAAGCATACCTTCCTCCCTGCTATCCTTATCATGCCCACACTTGAGGTCAGAATCATTGTTGTGGTCACCTATGTCATCACCACCAATACGCAAAGTCGGATCTTCATTGTTACCCGACACCGAATAATCAGGAAGCTCTTCAACAAATAAAAGATCCTCAACCCTCGCCTTGTTCCCTTTAGAAATTTCAACATACTGTCTGGCTATCCTAATTTGCCCCAAAATTCTGCTCTGAAGGGATGGATGGATGGAAGGAAAATCCATATCTGGAAACTTGCTACAGTTATCACGATAGGCCAAAGAGAAAGCCTTTTCATAATATTCCGCCACCACGTCTGGAATATGTACCCTTAAAAGCAAGTAAATCATGTCCTGAGTTTCATAAATTACCCATTTAGCATTGGAAAGTGTTGCCTCCTTTGTTCTCAACCTCTATGCATTCTCTACCAACATATCCGACTGCTCATGCTTAAAGGCTGAAACTTTAGCAGCTAAGGAACTGTTGTCGGCTCTTTCCCTCTCAAGAGACACTCTCAGCTGACCACATGCTTCTTCATTGTTGCTCTTCGCTAAAGTTAAGTCGTGAATCTTAGATTCCAACGCGGCCCTCTCTTCTTTGAGCTCTTTCATTTCACGAGATACTGAAGCCATCATTGCTCAAGCAATGCACTGACCTTTGGATATCCAGAAAAGGTTAATGTAATGATAACCCTTATATGAGGTCAACAAATGAAGAATTCAAAAAAGGAAGAGTATGAACCAAAAGTTGTCGCTTCATGAGGTAAAGACAAAAACCATACCAATCCGTAAAAGCAAACCCTGGAATATTGGAAACATCAACAGAAGGTAATGTAGATCTAACAATACCTTCAAAGTCCGAAGCTGATAAAGGAGGGTTTATGGCATCATATTGTCAATAAGAAGGGGAGAGTGGCTCACACTCTCTCAAATGTGAAACTCCTTGAGAATCAAATCTTAAAAAGCCAGCAACAAAATCACTTCTTGTGGTCTTCACTGAAGAAGAACACGTGTTAGGAGAGTTGCCAAGAAAAGGGGCAAGGGGACTGGATAACAACCAACTACCTGGCGACTTAATGGTTTCATCACCAAAAAGACGGGAGATAAGATTTGCCTTTTTATATCTCTTGATAGAACCACTGCTAGCAGCTGAAACTACTCTCTTTTTAGACAAAGACTTAAGATGGATAGAAGCAGTTGGAGAAATACGTGAATCATCCCCAGGAAAAACTGAATGCAGAAGAGAACGCTGTCCTATAAAAAAAATTCGGAGGGGTAAAAGGGAATGTTTACGAAGAGGTAGGTTTCAAAGATAGTAGAACATAATGCTACCTCAATTCATCAGGAACTCCACCCATGGCATCAACAACTTGAAGCTCCATCGCTCCAAGCTTCACCTCCTTGGGGACAGAGGCTGGAAAGAAATAACGATAAAAAAAGGAAAGAAGAGAAGAATTGTCTACTAGGATCCATAAAAGTTCCAGATACACCAGAAGGACACCTTATGAAGAAAAATTGATACCTCCACTTGCTAGGATCAATAATAAGATCACTAATCCATTTTCTTGTGGGATTTGGGTAAAGGATAAGGGGTGCCAACCCCTCCGTTAAACAAAGAAGAGATTGCAGGACATTGACATTAAGAGAAGTTCGGCATGTCGCCAACGTCAGTGTTTCTAAGCATAAAAGGAGAGTATATACATTCGGAGAAAGTTGAATGGGAGAAACTTTCAAGTAGCGTAGAAGCTTAAGCACAAATTCCGGGAAGGGGAAGAAGCCCCTATGTTGCATGTGAGCCACGATATAAGCGAAATACCCTTCTGGTGGACGATGGATAGTGTCTTGTGGTGAAGCTGGAACGGCGATAGTTCCGACCATACCAAAACCACGACAAATAGCGTCTACCTCTTCTTGGGTATTAACAGACGAACGCTGGAATATGGGTACCTCCTTTGAACAAAGCCTAGCAGATTTGCTCGCCCTAGGGTCGTCAATTTGTGTAATCTCAGACATGGTCCTGCCAGGAAAGAGGAAGAAAAGAAAAGAAGATTTCTTTTGGGCAAGAGCTCACCTTTTTCATCTCTGCCACATATCTAAAATCAAATCAACGAGAAGGATTCATACTGGAAAGGTGAAAAGTCGGGAACCCTGCATGATCAAAACCTTAAAGCCTCTTAGATAAGAAAAGCTTGACTTGAAGAGTCAAAAATACCCCTTCACGTGTTAGGAAGAACCAAGAGCATAAAAGAATGATCTGATAGCTGCATAAATCGATACCTTCTTAGGAGAAAGGAGCTCAAAATCTATAGAATTTCAGTGAAGTATATCCGGCAGGGCAGCGGGTTCTATAGCGGAAGGTCATCTAAGTCAGTAGCTGAGAAAGAGGGAGACAAGAGCTCTGATAAATGAAACCCAGAAAGACGAAAGGGCAGTTGATATTAACCTGCTTAGTAACGATACATCAGAAGACAAAGGCATCAAGAATATCAAGCTAAAAGCACGTAGGAGTTATCTAGGACCAGCTTCCGAAATATCCGCTACATAAGCGCCGAAAGGCCACACTGATAAATAACAAACAAATCACCCAGAGCTACCTTCCGTAAGACCGGGTTATACCCAAAACTCCACCGGAAAGCAAACCAAAACCCTGGAAGGCATACAAGCTATCCATGCTAATCTGCCTAGTGCCGACATCGACAGGGGTTCCGAACCAACAACTATCTACATACATCCTGAGGGAAAGCTCATCAAAATATTCATGAGAAAGTCGGAAGCCATAGCTGGGAGCTCAAATGTTTTCCGAAAGTCATTTACGTCGACAAGCTCATATCAATCCCAAAGAAGCCCCAACTGATCGGGACCCTCACTCCGGAAGCAATAATCAGTGCAATGAAGGCGGCCGGAAGCTAAACATCCGAGACCATAGAGAATGGTGACTGACATGGGCTTCTGCAAGCCCAATGGCCTAATAGCAGAAGGCTCCCCGAATTCTCTATAAATAAAACCCCATGGGTCACATTTTGGGGACGATTTCCTGATTCTTATTCTTGTATTCTTTCCTTCTCTTGAGTAAACCCTAAATCTAAGATCGATTTGGGGATTTCTTCTATCCTACTCATGTATTCTAAATCAAAGATCAACAAAGTGTGGATAAATACTTAGAGTATTTCTTTATGGGTTTGTTACATGTTTTCTCAGTTATTATTGTCGAAACGCACTATTTACTTCCTACATGTATATGAGTCCATATCCAAACCTTTCTGTAAGACAAGTGAAACACCTCTCCTCCTACAAATTTATACCCTTCCGCAAGCTCAGTGCAGAACCACTCTCCATAAGCCGTTAAGTCATTTCGCTAAGGGTTGCGCTTAGGAATCCTTCATCCCTAAGATAACTCTTGGTTCTTGAATCACTTAAGCATGATACTCACCACATTGAGGGAAGAGTAACTATTCTTTTGGATTCTAAACCTTGATATCCAGGAGAGGTGAACTAACTCAAACTTGTGAAGGCTAAACAACCTATTTTTCCCTTTAGGTCCACTTCCAAAGACCTATCTTCGGTGTTGACGAAAAATATCGTTAACATAAATCATAATTATTCAGTTTAAAATCAAAATATAAAGTATAATGGAAATCAAAGAGCAACATATTGTTGTTTAAAAAAGGTTGCACAAATGCGGAAGAACAATAAACATGATCTAGATTTGCTAATTGAACATTAATCTATTCTGGTAGCAATCATTCAATTATTTCAAACAAATTGTAACTAACTATAACGAAGAAATAAAGAGACGCACAATATTTATATTAGTTCCATTACCATTAAAATAGTGTATGTCCAGTCCAAAGGAGAGAGATTTTATTCCATACGAGAGAATTACAAGAGATTATGTAACACCCCACGTCCATTAATGTCACTCTCAAAGGGAATGCATTAACTTTCATGGAGTAATATTGGTGAATAGAACAAAATATAACAAGACAGATACATAAGTTGGTACTTAAAAATTTTCAAAACAACATTTATTGCAGCGGAGAGATAGTTTGATTACAACAACATCATAAACCAACAGAAAAACCAAGTACACTTAGTAACCATCTTGAGAAATTGTTTTCTGAGTACATAAATTAAAAAGCATAACCCCAAAATAAGTAGCCATAAAAGAGATGAGCTGAAATTTACTTCAGCAATCCAAGCACTTCCAAAAGAGAGAGAAAGAGATCCAAGATCAAGCTCCACTAGTACTAGTCCCACCCTGAGAACCGGGGGAGGGGGGGAGGAAGGAAGAGGCGAAAACAAGGGGGTCAGACATAAAGTCTGGCGAGTATAATAACTTTAACAATATAATTATTAAAGTAATTAGGATAAGGCATAAATTGGTAAAACAAAGTATGACCGTGAAACAAGTGGGCACGACAAAGCAAACAAGAGGAATATTCTGGCGTTAATCTCGTTCCTAATCACTATAGGATAATTACTATATTGCACCATTACTAGTCACCCTAAAAGTAGATCCCGCCTACAGAACTTAATAATGATAATGGTAGTTTCGTGTACCCCTATTGCCTTCATAGCTGTCGGCTGCCCCTATCTCCACTAGTTTTACCCACTACCCCCAACCGATCGGCTCCCTAACTCGTAGATACACGTGCTGGTCCCACATTGGGGTGTATCACTTCCCAAAGTGGCAACCCGATACCACTAAAGATGCACGTCTTATATCTACACGATGCAACAACGTCTTACCTACCAGTCCGGGCCCACGCACGTGCATGACCCTGTTGGACTTGCGTTGCCACCGCTAACCCGTTTTGACCTCTTACAATCAAACCCAGTAAGCGTGTCCTGTCCTCGATCTAATTTGAGCTCACAAAGATACTTAATGGGTTACTGGTTTGAAAAGGGTCCCCATGTTTGACACAAGATTTCTACCTTTGCTTGGTCCCCACTAGAACATCCCATTTAACCCCTTCTTATTCATGTCTTCTTACATGTTTTCAACTTGGTTAAGTGTTTCTAATCGTATTTCACATGCCACCCCGGCCACCCACTTAACCCCCATGTCCCACCACATGTTTATCTGGTTAAGTGTTACTTAATTCATTAGAACCGTAACCTTGTAAAGACCTCCCACATTAGACTACCGTTTGCGGTTGCTGGATTTGTCGGGCGGGTCCGGGCAGTCTTATAACGCAAACGAGCCTAACCTCGTGTCTTTACAATTGTTACACATTTGATTTGTGCCTTTGACCTCTCACATTAGACTACCGTTGATGGTTGTTGGATTTGCCGGGCGGGTCCGGGCGGGTCCGGGCGGGTCCGGGCAGTCTTATATCACAAACGAGTCTAACCTCGTGTCTTAGGCGGTTAATTATTACACATAATAATTTAACCCCAAATTGGATTAATATCCCTATTCAAATTTTTCAATAAATTCCAAATTAATTTATGTCCATAATTGTCACCTAAATTATGTCCATAATTTCAGGTATATAAATTTATACCAATTAATGTCTCAAATTAATTATATGCCTTTAAGGCCATTTTATGCCAATTTACAATTATGTATATTTAATATTTTCCCATTGTCCCCACGCTATTCGTAGGTTTTAATATGACATATGTTAGACTCGCAAATAGTCTAACTTATAAAAAGAAAAGCAACATCACAACTTGCATAACACATAAAATAGATCTAAGAATCATGACATAAGTTTGCATAGCCAATAACTTGCATAGGCAATGGATATACATAAATTTGCATAAACTATCATGGATCTAAATATAGATCTAAACATGTAATCATGAACTTGCATATGTGGATATGGTTTTCCTATAACTTGCATATGAATTTCATTCAAACTAGCATATGATTCACATACAAAACTAGCATAGGCAATGGGCATATAGAACATAAATTTGTATAACTATGTACTGCCATGGATCTAAATATAGATCTAAACACAAAGATGTGAACTTGCATATGGATCTAAACATGTAAATCAATGTCACATGTTTGCATATAAACTAGCATATGTATCTACATGATTCACATATGAACTTTGTGTATAATCCACCTACAGACTTGCATAAGATTCATAAACTAGCATATGATTTAACATCCCAAACTTGCATAAGATTCATATACAAATGATTTAACATCCCAAACTTGCATAAGATGAATCAAGTTAAACATGTACAATTCAACATATGAAATAGATCCACAATAACAACACTGTCAAAGATAACATCACATGATTCAAAGTCATATTCTCATAATCCCAATTATAAATTATCACAATTAAATTAATTAATTATTTTGTGAAAGAAATTATACTCACAAACAAAAGAACAGTCTTGTTTTTCTGGGATCTGTATTCTGAAACTGAATTGCTCGCCTTTGATGTAGACTAATTGTTATCCTAATTTAGATTAGATTTGATTTTGATTCTTGCTTCTATCTTGTTTTTGAGTTGAAAGAGAACGGCGACTACTCTAGGTTCTCCATTGACGGCTTGGCAGCTCTTGGTATGAATTAGTGTGATTTTAGGTTGAGAGTTAGGTTGCTTATATAGAATTTTAATTAATTCAGAGCCATCACATTAACCTAGAAGCAATCAAGGCCATCCAGTCAAGATAGAATAACACCTCATCCCTAATGACTCAGCAGTGAGTTAAAATATCGTCATCTTTCAGATCTGCCCGGCGGAGGGGGGGGGGGGCAGGACGATCCCCAGGTCGACCCCCTGATCGACCTGTATGGGTAGGTCGACCGCCTGGTCGACCTAGCCCTTGGGCAGGAGAATTCCTGCCCAGCCTGCTCCCCTATTTGACTTTCTGAATTTCAAATTTTCTGAACCTGAGCTGTTTTTAATTTATTTAAATTCTGAAATTTCGGAAGGCCATGACTTCTTCATACGGAGTCCAATTCACGCAAACTCGGACTCTATCTCAAGCAGAATTCCGAGACGAACGCAATGACGTAACCCGTTTCACTTAATTCTCACATTTGAAATTAAGTATTCTTAAATTTGTTAATTTAATATTCACAGAAAATTCTGGGTGTTACATTCTCCTCTCCTTAAAGGATTTCGCCCCCGAAATCTCTAAGTTAAGGAGAATGTATATCCTAACATCCAATCATCCATCTACTCAACCATCAAACACAGGCATCCATTGTCCTTACAAGATTTCTAATGCCGTATGAACCTATCCAAAAAGTGTGTGTATATGTTCCTTACCTAATGCAAAATCAGGCAGTCTACTGATTCAGTTGACCTCCTTAATGCAAATCATGATAGTTCCATGCGTCCATTATGCATGCAAAAGAACCCTAACGATAAATATTACTTCTACATGTGTGCACAACCATTCATCAGAATGCAGCATCCATATGATAACACAACCATTATACATCCATTAATTTAAATATGCACACACATTTATATGCAATATGAAGGTGATTGAGCCGATCTAGTGCTTAATGTGTGTGTACATGCATCCACGAGCAACCACTTGCAACCATTTGCAACCACTCGCAACCATCAATCATAACATGTTTCAAATACATGTTTGCATCCATCGGTTTCTACCTAAGGCCAAAGAATAGTACTGAGGAGATATACTTGAAAGATTGATTTAAGCATGAATAAGCTTAAGGAAAAAGAGATCAAGAAGGTACCCTCAAAGAGAAAAGGGTAGGCTGCGCGTATTTTCCTCTCAGTTTCCCAAGTCGCGTCTTCCTTAGCATCAGTCCAGTGAACTTTAACAAGCTTGACTTCACGGTTGCATAGCTTTTTGACTTCCGTACCCAAAATATGAGTTGGAACTCTTCTTACAGACGCTTCTCATTCCACTTCTACTTCCTCTAGTATACTTGGCTCCGCCACTTCCGCAGATTCATGTAAGCATTTTCGTAGTTGAGAAACATGAAAAACATTATGAACTCCAGCCAGTCTCTCGGGTAGCTCTACTCTGTAAACCATCGTCCCAATCCTTTCAATGATAGGAAATGGACCTACAAATCTTGGTGCTAGCTATCCTACGGACCCAAAGCGAATGACATTCCTTAAAGGAGATACTTTAAGGAACACCCTATCTCCAACCTTAAACTCAAGGTCGGTCCTTCTTTTGTCTGCGTAGGACTTCTGTCTATCTTGTGCAGCCTTCGTCCGTCTTCTTATCAAGTCCACCTTTTCTGAGGTCTCTCTAATCATGACTGGCCCAAGTACGAGCTTGTCTGTAGACTCCCACCAACAAGTTGGTGATCAACACGGTCTTCCATATAAAGCTTCGAAGGGCGTCATTCCTATGGTGACTTGGTAGCTATTGTTGTTGGCGAATTCCACCAAAGGAAGATGATCCTCCCATGTCCATCCAAAGTCAAGAATGCACAATCTCAAAAGATCTTCCAATATCCTGTTCACCCTTTCCGTCGGACCATCGGTTTGGGGGTGATAAGCCATGCTTAAACATAATTGTGTGCCAACTGCCTCTTGCAAACTCTTCCAAAACTCGCTCGTAAAGGTAGGATCTCGATCGCTCACTATGGTGGAGGGTATCCCATGGAGTGGAACTATTTCTCTGAGATAAATGGATGCTAGGGACGAGGCAGTCCTTCTACTTTTAACAGGTATAAAGTGAGCGCTTTTAGTGAGCCTGTCAACTATTACCCAAATACTGGTATTGCCCGTTCTTGACCTAGGCAACCCATTAACAAAGTCCATCGAAATGCTATCCCACTTCCACTATGGGACCTCAGGAGGATGAAGCAGACCACCGGGCTTCTTCTGCTCCGCTTTGACTTGTTGGCATATCAAACACTTAGCGACAAACTTAGCTACATCACTCTTCATGCCATTCCAAAAGAAAACCCTTTTTATATCTTTATACATATTGTCTCCGCCTGGGTGTATGGTCATTTTAGAATGGTGCGCCTCTTCGAGAACCATCTTCACTAAATCCCTTACTTGTGGGACGCACAGCCTCCCATCTCAACCAACCCCTATCATCGATGGAGTATCTATTGAGGTGACTAGAATTCTCACCCCTAAATAGCTTTTCCATCACATCAACTAGCTGAGGGTCTTCTTGTTGCGTGGTTCCTATTGAGTCCAAAAGAGTAGGTCGCACCTCTAGTGATGCTAACAGACCAGGCACAATTTCAGAGGAGGGTCTAAAATTAAAGTATGTTATATACTCCAAGCTTTGTCTTTCTACAAAGAGAGGACTCAAGGTCAGCTTCTTCCTACTTAAAGCATCTGCTACCACATTGCGCTTGCCTGGGGTATAGGAAATCTCAAAATCATAAGAGGCCAGAAATTCCATCCACCTTTGCTGTCTTAAGTTAAGATCTTTCTGCGAGAAAAGGTACTTCAACGATTTAGGGTCAGTATACAATTCAAGCTTCTCACCTAGGAGCTAATGGCGCCAAGACTTAAGCACAAAGACGATGGCAGCCAACTCTAGATCGTGGGTTGGATAGTTTTTCCCATGTACTTTCAACTGTCTGCCTCTATAAGCTACTACCTTCCCTTCTTGCATCAAGGCAACACCTAGTCCCGTACCACATGCATCCGTGTATACGGTAAATATCTTGCTCCCATCCGACAATGTCAGAACTGGGGCTGTTATTAGAGCCCTTTTCAAACGTTGGAAAGCAACATCGCAATCCAAATCCCAACCGAAAGTTAGGTTCTTCTTTGTTAATCTTGTGAGTGGGACTGAGATTTTAGCAAAGTCTTTAATGAATTTTTGGTAAAAGTCCGCTTGCCCGAGAAAGCTTCGGACTTCGGTTGCATTCCGTGGAACCTTCCAGTCTTGCACCACAACTACTTTTGCGGGGTCCACGGCTAACCCCTCTTTGGACACCACATGTCCAAGAAACCTCACCTCTTCTCTCCAGAAATGGCATTTGGAGAATTTGGCCTTCAGCTGATGTGTACGAAGAGTATCCATGACTTCCCTTAAATGCAAAGCATGCTCTTCTTCATTCTTTGAGAAAATCAAAATGTCGTCTACGAAGACCACCACAAACTTATTATGAAATTCTCTAAACACCTTACTCATCAAGTCAACGAAGTAAGCGGGTGCGTTTGTCAAGCCGAAAGGCATGACAAGCCATTCGAAGAAATCATCCGGGGTTTTGAACGCGGTCTTATCAATGCTGTCTTCAGCCACTCTTAGTTGATGGAACCCGGTAGCCAAATCTAGTTGGGAGAAAACAGATGCACCTCCAAGCTGATCAAACAAGTCATCTATTCTAGGAAGTGGGTGCCTATTCTTCTTGGTCAACTTGTTTAGCTCCCTATAATCAACGCATAGGCGAAGTGAACCATCCGCTTTGGTTGCGAATACTACTGGAGCACCCCATTCAGAATTACTCCGCCTTATAAACCCCTTTTCGAGCAACTCTTTGACTTGCTTACTGAGCTCTTTTCTCTCCCTAAGAGCCATGTGTCTAACGGGTAGAGCTACGGGTTATGCATTATCAAAAAGATATATGCGGAAGTCTATCTCCCGCTTTGGAGGTAAGCCCTTCACCTCTTCAAATACATCTTAGTATTCACGGACTACTCTAACAGACTGCAAGTTTTCAACAGACGCATCATGAGACTCTAGGTAACTAAGCATAACAGAATGTATAGGGTTACAAGAGATTTCTCGAGTGTTGGCAAGGCGAGTCATAAGTCTAACCACTCTCTTTTCACAATCGAGGACTGCACCATTACTGGATAACCAATCCATGCCTAGAATCAATCCATAGCTCGTGAAGCCAAGAATGAAGGCGTTGCATTCAAACTCAATGCTCAAAATAGACACTCTCACATCCCGACAAATCATTGAAAGATGAGCCGAACCTCCAATAGGATTTGAGATTACTATGAAATCCGTAACTAGACTAGTATTTAGGTGCAGTGTTTCAACTAACGAAGTAGACACAAACGAATGTGAAGCGCCAGAATCAAATAAAGTACAAACAGGATGATCAAACAGAAAAACCAAACTTTCAACAGAAATGTTTCTACCTCTTTCTTGTCCTGGTACCATGAGAGCCTGAATCTGCCCTTTTGCCTGCCCTAGCACCATGAGAGCCTGAATCTGCCCTCCAGAAGTGGACCCTGTTCTTTGCCCTTGCCCATGTTTCCTCGGGCAGTCTTTAATTAGATGTCCTGCCTCTCCACAGTGGAAACAGCCAGTCTTCTTCTTCCTCCTACGGTCCTTGCTCAGATGGCCTGGTGTTCCACAATTAAAGCACCTTTTCTTTCCTTTGCTATTGTTGTCCTTACCACATTTCTTAGGTTGCTGCCGTGACTTCTTTTTATCCCCCTTTCTTTTCTAGTGCCTTATTAGCGTTAGCGCCTTTCTCCTCTTCATGCATAAGTGCCATGTCAACTTGTTTCTCAAAGGTAGCCCCAATAGGAATGTGGGTCATAGCTAACCCATGTAGGGGATCATTCAAACCTTTAACGAACCTCAGGGCCTTCTTTTCAGGTGTGTTCACCAAGTCTAAGCCAAATCTGGTTAAGTGTTACTTAATTCATTAGAACTGTAACCTTGTAAAGACCTCCCATATTAGACTGCCGTTTGCGGTTGCTGGATTTGCGGGGCGGGTCCAGGCAGTATTATACCGCAAACGAGCCTAACCTCGTGTCTTTACAATTGTTACGCATTTGATTTGTGCCTTTGACCTCTCACATTAGACTACCGTTTGTGGTTGCTGGATTTGCCGGCGGGTCCGGGCAGTCTTATACCACAAACGAGTCTAACCTCGTGTCTTAGGCGGTTAATTATTACACATAATTATTTAACCCCAATTTGGATTAATATCCCTATTCAAATTTTGTCAATAAATCCCAAATTAATTTATGTCCATAATTGTCACCTAAATTATGTCCATAATTTCAGGTATATAAATTTATACCAATTAATGTCTCAAATTAATTATATGCCTTTAAGGCCATTTTATGCCAATTCACAATTAAGTATATTTAATATTTTCCTATTGTCCCCACGCTATTTGTACGTTTTAATGTGACATATGTTAGACTCGCAAATAGTACAACTTATAAAAAGAAAAGCAACATCACAACTTGCATAACACATAAAATAGATCTAAGAATCATCACATAAGTTGGCATACCCAATAACTTGCATAGGCAATGGATATACATAAATTTGCATAAACTATCATGGATCTAAATATAGATCTAAACATGTAATCATGAACTTGCATATGTGGGTATGGTTTTCCTATAACTTGCATATGAATTTCATTCAAACTAGCATATGATTCATATACAAAACTAGCACAGGCAATGGACATATAGAACATAAATTTGCATAACTATGTACTGTCATGGATCCAAATATAGACCTAAACACAAAGATGTGAACTTGCATATGGATCTAAACATGTAAATTAATGTCACATGTTTACATATAAACTAGCATATGTATCTACATGATTCACATATGAACTTTGTGTATAATCCACCTACAGACTTGCATAAGATTCATAAACTAGCATATGATTTAACATCCCAAACGTGCATAAGATTCATATACATATGATTTAACATCCCAAACTTGCATAAGATGAATCAAGTTAAACATGTGCAATTCAACATATGAAATAGATCCACAATAACAACACTGTCAAAGATAACATCACATGATTCAAAGTCATATTCTCATAATCCCAATTATAACTTATCACAATTAAATTAATTAATTGTTTTGTGAAAGAAATTACACTCACAAAAAAAAAGAACAGTCTTGTTTTTCTGGGGTCTATATTCTGAAACTGAATTGCTTGCCTTTGATGTAGACTAATTGTTATCCTAATTTAGATTTGATTTTGATTCTTGCTTCTATCTTGTTTTTGAGTTGAAAGAGAACGGCGGCTACTCTAGGTTCTCCATTGACAGCATGACGACTCTTGGTACGAATTAGTGTGATTTTAGGTTGAGATTTAGGTTGCTTATATAGAATTTTAATTAATTTAGAGCCGTCAGATTAACCTAGAAGCAATCAAGGCCATCCAGTCAAGATATAATAACACCTCAGCCCTAATGACTCAACACTGAGTCAAAATATCGTCATCTTTCAGTTCTGCCCCCGGGGTGGGGGGAGGGCAGGTCGACCCCCTGGTCGACCTGTATGGGGTAGGTCGACCCGCAAGTCGACCTGGCCCTTGGGTGGGAGAATTCCCGCCCAGCCTGCTCCCTTGTTTGACTTTTTGAATTTCAAATTTTCTGAATTTGAGCTGTTTTTAATTTATTTGAATTCTGAAACTTCGGAAGGCCATGGCTTCTTCGTACGGAGTCCAATTCACGTAAACTCGGACTCTATCTTAAGCAGAATTCCGAGACGAATGCAATGGCGTAACCCGTTTCCCTTAATTCTCACATTTGAAATTAAGTATTCTTAAATTTGTTAATTTAATATTCATAGAAAATTCAGGGTGTTACAAATTACAACATAAGAGTTTACATATCCAAACCTCAAATTAGGCTTAACAAGAGGAGACACTCCATTTGGGAATCACTGGCACCATTCTAGTGTGAGTTTACTATGGAGTCTACCCCCAATATATAACTAGTGAAATATATGTGAGTCATCAATTATCTTACCAATATATGGTAAGAAGATAATAGAGGCAATTTACAATGTCAACAATTTATGCAAACGTAACAAGTAATTCACCTATTCCTTTTAGCAAGGATGAAAAAAAAAAGATAAATATGTATCTATGCAATTACCAACAAAGAATAATATGCATATCTTGCTACATATATTATTCCTTAATCTTCATATGCATTTATTTCCCTACCATCTCATATAAATGTTATCCAATAAGTATTCATTTCCATAACGAACACATTTGAGTAATTCACCCTTTGCATATTTGTTTCCACCAATTTTTGATTTTGTATCAATAAAATTAACAGTTCACCTTGATACAAAATCACATATCTCCAACACCCTTCCCAAGTCAAATTCTCATTTCAACATAAAAATCTTCAAAAGAACTCCACCTTAAACCAAAATCTCATAATGAGATAGAAACCAAAAATAAATATTTACTTAATGGGTTCCAGCAAAGCTACCCTCTGTCACACCTTGTTAACGAGCTCAGACTATGTCCTCACCAACAAAATGTTGCAAATGTACAAAATCAAAAGAAGGTAGATTCCAAAGTAATCTTAGCACCACCAAGGCCAAAAATAATTCCCTCAATCAACAATTCAAATACAGAGCTAGAATCAAAATCTCTCAATGCAAGATAAATCTTTCTCCTTCTACATACCTGCATGTAGCATCACTCCTTTAAGATGACATCACAAAATCGACGATGTACCACAATTACACCAAATCTGCCAGAAATCAGTTCTGTTACTACCAAAATTATCTCAGCATAAAATGGCGATGAAGGGATGGCAGATGACCGAAAGCTTACAGAAGGCTCAATAGGAAGTGGGGCCAAATACTAGGAAGGGCAAGAGCAGGAAGAAATAATCCGAAAAGCCGCATCAACAGAAACCCTCCTAGGGAAAAGAATCGGAGGAACTATGGGGTGTAACCGACAGGATTTATCCGCCAGGGTCAATCCGACAAAATCCTTCCGACAGAAGATTCTGTGACAAAGAGTCATCCTAATCCAAAACCAAGAAAGTCAAAAAAAATTAAACCCGTCGGGTGAAGCGCAAATGGACCTTCGATAATGACCCGCCAAAGAATCGACACACCTGAAGGCGAGGGCGTCGAAGGCACTAAACTGAGAAAACGCTAGGATCATCCAGGACCAGCTTCCGGGGCTTTTGCCATATGAATACCAGAAGGATAACTCCACAAATAAAATAGGAGTGACACCAGAAGCCACCCTTTCGAGGATCCAGGATGCTTTATAAGAACTCCGTCGAAGAGCTAACCAGGACCCAAGCAGATATACAGGCTACCCATACTAATCTACCTAGTACCGAAACCTGCAACGGCTTCGAATCGACAGTTATCAACATACACCATGAGGTCAAGCCCCTCTAAGTATTCACGATAAAGCCGGAAGCCTACATCCGGAAGCTTACGTCCGAGAGCCTACATTTAGTAGCTGCTGTCAAGGATTCAAGTACCATCCAAAGACCATAACTAATAATTCAAAGACGACCGGAAGTCAAGCACCCAAAACCAAGGATAAAGCGACCGAAAAAGACCCCATGGGCCCAATAGCCCATCAGCGGAAGGAGCCCTAAACAATTATAAATAAGACCCCAGAGGTCCCAATTCGAGATCGATTTTTTCCTAAACGCTTGTACTCTTAAAAATAGATTAATACCGAGATTAATTCAGGGATTACCCCTATGACATCTATGTACTCCCAATGAAATTTGACTAAAAAAGGGATCTTTTTACGAGAAAATTGCTCTGGAAATGTATATTGTCATTTTCTAATCATCACTGTTGCAGTTTACTGTTCATTTTTCAGATAAGCATGGATTTCGATCCCAACCCGTCCTCGAATAGTAGAATGTACTTCATTCTCTGAGTTCAAATCCATTCTGATAATCCCTGGCCATCCCATTCCTCCCAGCTTCAATATCTAGGGTGGTAACCCGATTTAACCCAAAAGTTAACCAATCCACCCACTCCTCCTTTGGATTCGTCCCTGCTAACCTATCTCCAGTGTTGGCGAAAAATATCATTAACATTTTGGCGCTAGAAGGAGGGCCCTGAACCTCCGACCCTGTGGTTCCCGTTTTTACACTCCCACCTATGCCATCCCGTCCCGAGTTAGATAAAACCTTGAGGAGGCGAACATTATGGGTAAAAAATCTCTACCATTTACTAACATATTTCCCGCGGCAGGGACAAGTATTAATGAGCCATGGGCAACAAAAAGGTTTAGATTTGAAACCCTCCATGTCCAAGAGAAAGAAAAGGACGTAGAACCCTATAACCTTGATCGATGGAGCATTAACCCTTTCCACGTAGGACCAACCCTGATTTTTTCCCTTTACCAATCCTAAACGGAGAAATATAACCCCTTTCTCCTTGCTAAAGAAGCCATCCTCACAAAAGCTAGAGAAACCATATTCGAGCAAAGCATTGAGAGAACTCCTGTCCCTCAGACCGATGAAAGTATGAAGGAGATATGTCCCTGTGTCGAAGGGCAGTAAAAAGGAAGTTTATAGATAAAGAAGGAATGACCAAGTTGAGTAATAAAAAGGCCAAAATGCAGCATCAAAAGAAGGATTTCGAGTCAAGATTACTAAAGGGTTGTAAGCTCAGGATATCTATTTCCTGACTAGACACGAGTTAAACTTTTGGCTGTCGCCCCAGAAGAAACCCAAGAACTAAGCTAAGAGAGAAGGATCATATTGCTACTACCATATGATAAACGGGCACGAAACAAACCACTGCAGAGTTCTAGAGGGGATGGTCATCAAATTCTTAAACCAAGGAAAACGACAAAGTTATGTAAGGAAAGAATAGGATGTTATGCCGCAGGATCCTTCTTGAAATAGTAAGGAAATGATTATTTGCCCAGTTGCAAAGGAGAGAAACCCTACAAGTAAAATGACCAAGGAAGGGTTAAGTCACCAATGGATAAAAAGAAGAAAAACCCTTGTCAGCACTAAATTAGTCCGGGCAAGGCATCCCCTGGAGGGGGATGGTGTGTTAGTCTTTCTCTATCCCCAAATCAGAGGGGGCAGGGTTAAAGCATCAAAAGCGTAAGCATCTATTTCACACTAGAAATGGTCGTGGCGGTGCATCTAAAATTAGCACGCCCTGCCTCTACTCGTAGAAGAGTACGCCCTGCCTCTGCTAGAACTAAGCAGTCCTACATCTACTCGCAGAAAAACATGTCCTACCTCTGCTTATGTTCCGCATTACCCGTAGAAGGGAATGCAAACCCCTATCATCGCCTACGATAGTCAGGATAGGGCACCCTTGGAGGGGGTGGCGTATAAGCCTCTATCAGTGCCTATGATGGCCCGTGTAGAGCGTCAAAAGAGTAGACCTTGGTTCTGTGCCTACGAGGGCCCCGTCTAAGTTTCTAAGACCTTGTCATTGCCTACGATGGTCAGGATATGGCACCTCCTGTAGGGAGGTCGGGTAAGTCCTTGGGCCCTTCTTATGGAAAAGCTAGCCAAGCACACCAGACGCATAGGCCTAGAAAGTGGCCAACAAAGCACGTACATCCTCTGCTTTGACATCAAAAGCCCAAAGGGTGGCTCATGAAGTACGTACAACCTTTGCTTCACAAATTAAATCCAAAGGGGATACCGAAATAATATATACCTGAATCTCGGTCAATTCGACATTTCACGAACACTGGAGGAGGGTTCCAGTCTACTATTATTAATACCCGAATCTGGGTCGATTCAGTGTTTCACGAACACCGGAGGGGGTTCCGGTCTACTTTTTTTAATACCCGAATCTGGGTCGATTCAGTGTTTCACGAACACCGGAGGGGGTTCCGGTCTACTGTTATTAATACCTGAATCTGGGTCAATTCGACTTTTCACAAACACTGGGGGAGGGCGGTGAGGGGTTTCCGGTCTACTATTATTAATACACGAATCTGGGTCAATTCGGCGCTTTTCAAAAACCGACGGGGTTCCGGTCCTCAATATAACGGTACCCAAATCTGGGGCGATTCGGCTCCATACAAACATCGGAGGGGGTGTCGGTCTTCTGCATACTGACATCCGAATCTGGGTTAAAGAGAACCTTCGTAAGCATTGGAAGAAGGTTCCGACCGTCAGTATAGGATTGCCCAAAGATCTCCAAGGTAATTATCTTAAATTGTAGCAACCGTAGGTATTCCCACGGATCCATAAAATTTGGAAGTTGACGAAAAGCTCATCGTAAAAAACAAGGCCAAATTAAAAAAGGGTTGTATTTTCTCTTACTCAAAGAAAACCTCTTAGGTCGTTCATTATGCAAGCAATTCTCACTCATGTTTCATACCAACAGTTATTTACTAAACATTGTCAATATACAGGTTTATTCACCAAAAGATTACATTCTCAGTACCCTGATTATGAGTAAAATTATGTGTCACCATTACAAAATGTCACCAAATATCTAGACCCTCTCCATCCTCAGGAAAAGGAGGGTCGATGGCATGACGAAGCACAATGCCTAGTAGCTTGTTAAGTCTTTGTACTTTCCTGCTCGTTTCGCCTAAATGATCGGAAGGTTTAATATGGAGTTTCAAAGCTCTATTGTATGCCCTACACATTGCCTTAAGAGACTTATTTTCCTTTTCCAATTCAAAATGTTTATACGCAAATCATGATTTTCTTCTTGCAAATGTCTAATCTGGTTGACATACCTGACGACACGGTCGTGAGAATCCGTAATTAATTTAGTGTCATAAATTCGTTTTATCTCAGCTACCACCCTTTTACACCACTTAGAAGTATTTGATTCCTTTAACCCTGGAGGAGGGTTATTTAAGTAACAACACCTCTGAAGAGCGGGAGCCTTGCGAGCGGGAGCCTTGCGAGCTGTCGCAACGCTAAGAGGCGAAGATCCCGATATTATAGGGATATTCTCGAAACAGTGCTCCCACGTCTCACATTTTGTAGTAACATTGTTTAAATCAATTTCAAATTCGACGATACGTTGACATAGACTCCTTAGCTCATCCTCGAATTTGATAGAGGGTTTAGTCTTCATGTATGTCCTCATTCTAAGAATAGTCCTATCCATTTCCCCTAACAAGTCTTTCAAAGCATTAATTCTTTCATTCAAATACTTGATGGTTAAACTCTGATGGAAAATTTTCCTTCCTTGAGACATAGAAGTTTGTTCTGTTGACAAGGGCACTTCACCCTGAGGTGGCGGATCTCCAGAAGGATCTACCTACTCGCAAGAACAAAGAAAAATTGCCATGATTATGTCTTTTTTGGTATACAAAGAATAAAACCCCTTCTCCTTATACATATTTGCAAGAATTAAACTCAAAACCACTCTACTATGACATATAAGGGAACCCCATACAAGTGTTGCACAGGTTGCAGAACTAAGTTTACAAGTGTGCCACCTACCCTACGTAAAAACAGCTTGGGTTTTATATTGCCTAACTTTGCTTGAAGCAGGAAAACAAGTTTTCTCTTGTCTATTGTAACAACATGAGACTATTCGAAGTCAGATATGGTAAAAAAACAACCAGAGTAAGAATCATACCTGAGGGGAGGGAACTTCATGGTCGACAGCTTTCTTTCCTCCTGGAAGACCGAAGGGGTCACCTTCTCTAGGGAATAACGATTCAGAATTATAGGAAAAATGATCGCCTAGGCAGCCGCTATCTCAGGGCCCGTTATCCCCATTCTCCTCATTGTTATCAACAGAAGCAAGAATCTCCCCTTCCTCGCCTAATTCATCCGAAAGACGGTCAATATATAAAAGGTCCCCAATTATAGGTTCACTCCTCTACGACACCTCGATTCCTTCCTCACCCAACTTAATCCTTTCCATAACTTGATCCCGGATGAAAGAAGGAACGTGGGTGGTTTGGAGTTCAAGTAGGTTCCGAAGGTTGTCGGAAAGAAGGTGAAACAGGGCGTCTTCATAGCAGTTGGATTTAATCTATGGGAGGTGGACTTGCAAGAAATTAGAAATCCTGTCTTCGGCTGCATAGATTATCTGGGTGGCATGAGAAAGCTTTTCATCCTTCTTCCGAAGCTCATCAGCATGAGTAACTATGTCCTCTCCATCTAGTGCTCTAAGGCCGACACCTTATCAGATGCTACGTCCCTAACCTATCTTTCTTTCTCCAAAGCTAACTCATCATGTTCCAAGGAAGCCTTCAATCTCTCACACTCGTCACTTAGAACTACATTAGCCTCCCGGAGCCGAATAATTTCAATAATAGAGGAAGAAGGAATGAGCTTAGATAAGAGACATTCCTTAATAGTCTGAGAAATCAGAAGCATTCAACACATAGTTGTGATAAGTGGGAAGCCCAGAGTAAAAAGAAAAGGTTGTACCTTAAGCTGTCGAGTAATCAAATGCTGATAAAAATCCATTGTGTTGGAAGAAGTGGAAGGAAACGAAATATCAGAAAATTCAGGTCTAGAAAGAATAAGTTTCACAAGATCAGTAAAATCTGTCAGAAGATCAAGGAGCCTTGAAGGACCAGTAGTTTGAGAAGCAGAGGTATGCGGCATGGCACTTACACCCGCTCTGGATGTACTTGGAAGAAGTGATGGGAAAATACCACTTCTTATTTCCCTACCAAAGACACTCCCAGAAATCGTGGTGGTAGAAGTATTGGGCTTCAATCTCTTAGCTGGCGGATCAGCAGAAAATTTGGCTAGCCTCTTAAGAGCAGTCGCGGTAGTTCGATTCAAGGCATCAGTAAGAATAGGGGCTTCCGAAACTGAAACTCCTATCAAACGAAAGGTTAGAGAAAAAGTCGAGAGTGTGAAATGTTAGTGTCAAAAAGATCTCCAGATCTCCATAAAAAAACTGTCGAATTAACAAAACATACCTGGAAATAAAGGGGCCGAAGGAGAGAATACCTCTGAACATACCAATAAACGTTTAGAGCCGGGAAGACGGACAGGTGGGCGCCCCAATACCTTCTGTCCTATGCAGCTTGTCCTTAGTTAGTAGAGTGGACCGATTTGGCAGCTTTTCGAGTATTTTCAAAATATGCTCAAATACACGAGATTCGCTCTCGGTTAAGGACACCCCCTCAGAAGCAAAATCTGAAAGAAGGGAATTAAGGATATATTAAAAATGGGAAAATAACCACCTACAAAGGGTTAAGAAGGCTTACTACGATCAGAAAATTGGCCAGAAATACAGGCAGGACATTTAATAAAGGAGAATTGACCTTCCTAAGTTATAACCTTACCCGCACCATCGCTGACAATCTCCCGCAAAGGGGTAGCATGGAATATAGGGAAGTCAACACCCCTTGAAAGACGCATCAAATGACGAGTGAGGTTCGAAGTAAGAGAAGCCTAACCCGATTCCAGAATAAGTACTTCCAGGCATAAGAGTAGTGTATAAGTGCTTAGTAGAAATTGAATGGGCGCAACTTCCTAATCCTGCAGAAATCGAAACACAAAGGAAGGAAAACGAAAGAAGCCTCCATGCCAGATATGTACGACTAAGTAGGCAAAGTATCCTTCAGGAGGACACATGATGTCGTCATGGTAAGTAGCAGGAATAGCCTCCACATTGTCTATTCTAAATTTGGCAAGAATGGAGTTTACTTCACCTTGAGAAGTAATTAGCAATCTCTTCAAGAGAAGAGACTTCCCCCTCCGAGAAAGATCACAAGCATCAACGAATGATAAACCGGAACTCCTTTTATCAGACATAGTGCTGCCAGATGACATAATTTCGTGAACATATAAAGTTTATATCCCTCTCATTAGAATATTCGAAAGCGATAACGTATAAACCTATTAGTGATGGATAGTCAGAATAGTGAATGTTGTGACAATCCTACACACCGTTCTAGTCATGCTTTAATGCAATTGCGTGTCCCAAACCCTAGAATTAATATTTAGGGGAAAAGGCTTACGGACGGATTGCCATGAATTGCCTCTCAGGTTATTAAGATACGAACAATTTCTACCTGATATACAAAACCTAAAACAAATTTGAGCAAAAAAATTCAACCCCTCGATTAAAGATTAAAACAGGAATATTTACCAAAGGTTTAAGTAGTGAGTTTCCCACGATAAGCTTCAAATCCTCAGTGAAAAAATAATCTGGTTCGAGGAATTAATGTTGCAGGTAAAAAGTGAAGAAGAAGTAGTGGTAATTGTGCAAGGATATTTACCCGAATCCCCACAGCACAAACGAAGACCTATCAACGTTCCCCTGCCAAGGAAGATCAAAAGACTCCGATATGACACTTCGAAAAAGATGAAGAGTTTGACTTGGAAAGCCGAAAATACCCCTTCACTAAAAGGGAGGCAAATGTTACTACCAAAATTATCTCAGCATAAAATGGCGGTGATGGGTGTTGGATGACCGAAAGCTCACAGAAGGGTCAATCGGAAGTGGAGCCAAATACTAAGAAGGGTAAGAGCAAGAAGAAATAATCTGAAAAGCTGCATCAACCGAAACCCTCCTAGGGAAATGAATCGGAGGAACTACGGGGTGTAATCGATAAGATCTATCCGCCAGGGTCAATATGACAAATTACTTCCGACTGTATCAGTTCGATAGAAGATTCTGTGACAAAGATTCATCCTAATCCAAAACCAAGAAAGTCAAAAGCAATATACCCATCGGGTGAAGCTCAAATGGACCTTCGATAATGACCCATCGAAGAACCGATACACCTAAAGGCGAGGGCGTTGAAGGGCACTAAACTAAGAAAGAGCAAGGATCATCCAGGACTAGCTTTCGGGGATTTTGCCAAATGAATATCAAAAGGCTGAATCCACAAATAAAATAGAAGTCACACCAGAAGCCATCCTTTCGAGGATCCAGGATGCTTCATAAGAACTCCGTCAAAGAACCAACCGGGACCCAAGCAGAGATACAGGCTACCCGTACTAATCTACCTAGTACTGAAACCTGTGGTGGCTTCGAACCGGCAGTCAACAACATACACCATGAGGTAAAGCCCCTCTAAGTATTCACGATAAAGCCGGAAGCCTACATTCGAAAGCTTACATCCGAGAGCCTACATTCAGGAGCTGCTGTCAAGGATACAAGTACCATCCAAAAACCATAACTAATACTCCAAAGACGGCCGGAAGTCATGCACCCGAAACCAAGGATAAAGCGACCGACAAAGACCCCCATGGGATCAATATCCCATCAGCGGAAGGAGCCCTAAACCACTATAAATAAGACTTTAGAGGTCCCATTTAGGGATCGATTTTTTCCTGAATGCTCGTACTATTAAAAATAGCTTAACACTGAGATTAATTCAGGGATTCCCCCTATGGCATCCATGTACTCCCAATCAAATTTGAATAAAAAGGGGATCTTCTTATGAGAAAATTACTCTGTAAGTGTATATTGTCATTTTCTAATCATCACCGTTGCAGTTTACTGTTTATTTTTCAGATAAGTACGAATTTCCATCCCAACATGTCCTCAAATAGTAGAATGTACTTCATTCTTTGAGTTCAAATCCATTCTGATAGTCCTTGGCAATCCCATACCTCCTAGCTTCAATATATAGGGTGGTAACCCGATTTAATCCAAAAAATAGCCAATTCACCCATTCCTCCTTTGAATCCGTCCCTGCTAACCCATCTCCGTTGTTGATGAAAAATATTGTTAACAATTTCTGTAAACTGAATTCTCCAACTCAGCATCACAAGTTGATAAGCCTCAACGACGTCAAATCCGTCACTAAAATCAGCTACATCAGATATAGTTTCTGAATCCACTGTTCCCTTTAACACACTAAACCCTTTATCACATAAGAACTGTATAATGTGAGCCACACCTAATAGATCTCCAACTTGGCAAGTATTTCTCAATCGAACTTGATGTTATACAGAATCCTCAAACACTTGGAAAGTTCACTCACACCTCCAGCTGTTCGTCCTAGGTCGCTACCACCTCTAAGCAGTTCGCCAAGTTGTTTTCTATAAAGAGTTTTTTTATATGGTTGATCAGGTCGCGTTCTCACATATAACTCTACCTTAATGAGAATCCAGAGCTCAAGCTACATCAAAGTTCCAAGCCTAGAATACCCTTTCTCTCAACATATTCTTCTCCACCAAAGTCTCCTTTTCCCCCAAAATAGTAATAGCATAATCGCCACTGAATCTACCAACCTTTATAGAAATAATTGATGCTTAATTTAGAATAGATCCTCTTGCTCTGATACCAATCTGTTATGTAAAAAAAGTGGCACAAATGCAAAGAACAATAAACAGGATCTAGATTTGCCAATTGAACATCAATATAATCTGGTAGCAATCACTCTATTATTTCAAACAAATAGTAAATAAATAGAACGAAGAAATAAAGGGACGCACAATATTTATATGGATTCCACTACCATCAAGATAGTGGCGTCTAGTCAAAAGGAGAGAGATTTTATTCCATAAGAGAGAATACAAGATATTACAAAATAAGAGTTTACATATCCAAACCTTACATTATGCTTAAAAGAAGAGACACTCCATTTGGGGATCATTGTCACCATGCCAGGATGAGTTTACAATGAAGTCTACCCCCAATATATAGACAGTGAAATATATACGAGTCGTCAATTATCTTACCAATATATGGAAAGAAGATAATAAAGGCAAATTACAATGGCAACAAACTATGCAAACATAGCAAGTAATTCACCTATTCCTTTTAGCAAAGATGAAAAAAAATTACATATCAATGCAATTACCAACAAAGAATAATATGCAAATCTTCTTGCATATATTAATCATTAATCTTCATATTCATTTATATCCCTGCCATCTCATATAAATGCTACCTAATAATTATTCATTTCCATAATGAACACATGTGATTACTTCTTCCTTTGCATATCTGTTTCCACCAATTTATGATTTTGTATCACCAAATTCAACATATATAGTTTTAAAATTAAGGGATAACTATAAAAATCAAAGTACAAATATAATCAGAATATAATCCCAAAGTAAGTACTTTAAAAAGTATAAGTAATATAATCAAAGTACTTGAAATCAAAGTATAAATACAATTTTAAATATTGAAATCTAATAAATGTACATAAAGTATATCAAAGTAAAGTATATTAAAAACATAAAATTTATTTTTGAAAATTCTTTGAAAACAAAGGATACTTGAGAAAACTTTGAAATCATTTTAAAAATAGGATTTATTAAAAATGATTTTGTAAAAATGGATGAAGATATGATAAATGCAACCTAAGTTTTAACATAAAATCTAAGACTCGATAATATCTTAAACCCTTGAACTCTTTAAAACTCACAAGTCTTCATTCGTCGACTCCTGAATCATTAATCTGGATCTTCAATATTAAAACTGTACAGTCTTCATTATCAATTCGTATATATTTTCTTGCACTATATAAAATATATGTCAAGATAATAATTAGTGTATGTGTAAATATAAAATATTAATTACCAAAGGTTGTTATCATCAAAACTACCATCCATAGTACAAACAATCTCCCTTTTTTTGATGATGATAACCATTTTATAAAGTATCTCTTTAACTCCCTCTGAATTCCAATTCCCTTAATCTATACTCCTTCTCAATTATTGACTTGACTAAACTATCGACTCAGATACTTATTTATTAACTTTAACACTTACAGACTATTATATTGGCTTAATCTAATACTCACTCAATCATATAAGAATATTTTAAAGGAAAAATTTATTGAATTATATAGAAATATTAAATGGCTAATTATGTTCATATACCCATAATTTCTTAATACACATCCAGAAATGAAATGAAATAGTATACACAAAAATTTCTTTTCATTCACCATGTCATTCGCAAAATTATCCTTTTATATTTTGATCATCTTCCCACTTTGACCTTAAAACTAAATTACATAAATATGAGAATTCATTGCATAAATTTACCTAAAACTCAAAAAAACAACGTTAATTTTTAACACTAGTAATGTAAACTATTAGATTATTTTTATTTTAAAAATCAACTCTACTTTTAAACGATTGAACACATTGAATTGGAGTGTTTAGCGTTAAAAGTTGCCTAAATTGATATTTTAGGTTTTATTAACTTCATAAAATTCTATAGATTTAATCATATATTATAAATTTTAATGTTTTAATCATATGCATTACAAGGAAGGGTAGAAAATGCAGTTAAGTATAAGGGTAACATAGTCATTGTTTTTCTTGTTAAAACATTGGTGTATGTTAAGAAATTATTGATGTATAAATAGAATTTCCCATCTTAAATAAGAAAATTGAGCATCATATGAAAACACTTAACTTGAAATAGGTAATTCAATCAAATCCAAACCATTTATATATATTAAATCATTTATATGTTAAATAAACAAACCAATCATATATAAACTAATCCAATAATAGGTCTCATACAATCAATCTGAATAATTAAATCCAAACTTTAATTAATATTATTTAAACAAACAATTTTAGATACTATGTGGCACTTCAACCCTACCATCTTTGTTGAATATGAGATCTACCCATGTAGCATTCCAAACTTCATCGTCTTTGGTTGTAGTGCATTCAAGATTGCCTTCGGGTTCGTCTTTTGAAAGAGAAGATATCATTCACCGAATCACATTAAATCAAAGTGCCAATCTTATTCCATGATCATCTGCACTTCACTTAATTATAAATGCCTCTGATTCCAAAGAATGCATGAGAGTATATTCTTGAACGATTCAAGTATTTGCTCTAAGTTTTTATAAGGTTGTGAACAGGATTATCCATAATTTTGCTTTAAGGTTAAACAATGGAAGAAGAGGAGGATAGCGAAGTTTAAATTCATTTCTCTAGTCAGAATGGGTATTTTTTAAGAGTCGAAGGTTTTTTGAAATGAATAGACATAAGTTATTTTTTTTAGAAAACTGGTTGTTATATCTTGATAAATAAGTTAGTAGTATGTCGATTTGTCTAGGTAAATTTTGATGTTTGAGTTATTATTTTAGTTTTAAAGCTATTTATTGATGGTTTATTGATTTCCAAAGGCTATTACAAGTATTTGACAAAGAGAAAACAAAGATTTTCATTTATACTAAACAATTATTACAGACATCACTAGAAATCAAAGCAATACAATGCTTAGTGGACCAAAATAAGAGGCTAATACAATATACATAAAGATAGATAAGCTTAAATATAGCGGATGAAGAAGACGATGAAAACCCAAGATTCCGACCAATATTTTCAAAAAAATTGTCCATTTTGCTTGAAATCTTGTTAGATTTCTTGCCTATAGATTGTTTATATGTCTTTTGATTCTCTACAATCTTCTTTTGGTTCATAAGAAGATCTTTTGGTTCAATTGAGAAAGGTTATATATTTAAGCTCAAAATAGAGCCATGAGATAGACTATGGTATGTGTGAGAGATTGAAAGGTGGAACATGAAACAACATGTAAAAAAAAGTTCTTAGGTTTACAGACGGTTAGCGATGGATTTTATATCATGATTTTCCAATGGTTTCCAAACGACATGTGTCAACATTAAGCAGCTGGAAATATCATCACTAGACTTTGGAAGCCATTAGAAATATAGTCGTGGGCTCCATTGGAAGCCATTACTAAAGAAGAATTGTATTCCAATGGCATATTTCTATCGAAAATCTTTTTTTTTCTTGTAGTGTATTAGTAGTGAAATTTTAATATTCAATATTATACATTAGCTACGAACAAAACCTCTAATCTCGAAACTAACCAAGACTATGGACGGCTAAATTCGTACTTTTTCTGAATAAAAATTTCGTTACTTTTACTCCATTTTCATGTCATTTTCACATCATCTCCACAACATAATTTAATTATTTTTTCAACAAATTCCTTTTATCTTTAGGAACATTACGGCATGTGCTTCATGTGTGATCATATCACATGTTTTGCACGAAATCATGTTTTTAAAAACTATATATGTTTATGTTGAATTTATTGATTCAATTTTTTTCGAAAAGAATGTAATCAATTAATTGATTTGATTGAAAAAACTAAATTCAACTATATTGTTAACCGAGCTCGTTTTCTTCCATCCACGGAGACTAGGTCTTTTCTCATTTTCTCCGCCGCCTCCTCCAAAACTTCGTTCTTCATTCACTTTTCCATTTTCTGACTTCCACTCTTCCTAGCTTTCTCTATTGCTAGGAGAAAATGAGCTCACATCAAACCCTTAGCGTTTTTATATCTCAATTTCTCACTCTCCCCTTCAGTAACTGATTTCCAGTCTATGCAACGTTGTGTCCCTTCCATTATTCCCCTGATTGTCTTGTTGTGCATTTCTGCACTATGTCATGGGACTCCAACTTTTTGCCATTTTATAGATCTCGATCCAGATATATTCGTTTTCTCACTGGCCTTGATCTTTTTCCATTGCAAAAGCCGGTTGTCCCTTTTTATGGTTGGATAACTATGGAAGGAGCTCGTCTCGACAAGGTGTATCGACTGTGGTATCGCTGTTTCTCTGATTTTGTTTGTGGGGGTATTTAGCCTTTAAGTACTTCTGTGTTTGTTTGGGTTGATTGAGATTATCTATCTAGTGACGTTGTTCATCATATTTTCTTCCCTCTTCACCTAGACGTGATGCCTCTACATTGGATGTTACAGTATGGTCAAAAAAATGTTGGTACTCTCCACACCCTTGTTGATGTACAACGATCTACATCGTTCCTCCATCACCCTTCAGCGCTTGCGTTTAATGAATCCAATCATCAAAACTCTTTATCTACCTACATAAGAAGCTCCCGAGCCAAGATCTAGCTGATTCATTTCCAACGTCGTGTCTGCTCAACTTAGCAATTTCTCTGTCTTCAGTAAAGCCAACGCCATCTTCTAGTATGCTTATAATATCTTTACGTTACTGATTTAGATTTTCTTCTGTTTTTTTGTTGGAATTTCATCTTGAATCTTGCATGTCTTTGAACGGTGGTTTACCATTGGCTTACGCTCTTTGTGTTTGAATGGTTGTTTGTTGCTTTGGTCCATCTCTTAGCCGTGGGGTGTTTGGTTCTGCGATTGCCAAGTCCCTATTGTTGGTGATTGCTATTGCTCTTGTTATTATTCTCTATTATTATGTGTTGTAAGCTTGTTGGTATCATTTGTGATCTCAATAAGCTAGTGCTTCTTGTTATCTGTTTTGTCACTTCTATTTGGTCATTAGCTCCTTTGTTATTGGTCTTCTCTGCTTCCATCTGTTCGAGCTACTGATGATTGATCTTCCTAGTTGATGTAGTATTTTCGTCTTTATCCTGTGTTTGCCGAAGTATCTTGATGGTCTTTGAGGTTGTGCATCTCCGGTTTATATCGCTTGCTTCTTCTCAACTCCACCTACCTCCATGGTCTTGTGATGTTTAGGTGTTGATTGTTGTTCTTCTTGCGAGTTTGGCTTGACGTAACATGGTGGCGCTTCTTTATCCTTGTTTTTTGTTGTCCACTAAGGCATGCACTGCGCTTGGACTACTTTGTTATATCTCCTGTGCTGATCTTGGTCCTTTGGCTTGCGATTTTGAGACCTAATGGATGTCTTTGTTGGTTAGCTCTTTTGGTGGTTCTAGGTCTTCCTTAACTCAATTTGGAAGCGCTTCTTCTGTGTGCTTGTTTTTTATTCGTGCTTCCTTTTGTATTGTTGTGATGGTTTTTGTATTGTCCGGTTATTTCTTGGGTGTTTCGCATTATGTGTGTGCGGGGACCCTCTTTGGCAAGCGGTCAAGCCTTGTTGGTCGTTATTTTGGTTTATTATTATATGTTTTAATTTCCTAAAAATAACAATTGGTTTGATTGATTAATCAATTAATTGATTTGATTGATTGATCAATTAATTGATTTGATTGATTGATTGAGTTGATTAATCAATTAATTGCTTTGATTGATCAATTAATTGATTTGATTGATCAATTAATTGATTTGATTGGTTTTATCATAGAAGAAAAGAAATGATAGATTATATTTTGGAGATATTTTAAAGGGGAAATTTGAATATTTCATAGGTCTTCTATTCTTCTGTAAATGAAACCTTCTTGGTTAGATCAAAATAATCAAAAACCATGTAAGACATCTAGAGAGGTAGTGTACCTCCAAGGTTTGCGCTTTGGAGAGGGAAATGAAGGAATCAGAGCTGAGAGAATATATTCCTATTTACTGCTGGTAGACGCAGTTGGCGCCTCCAGCTTGATTCAAGGGTTTGCTAACATTCTTCATTGCTCTTCTTCTCCAGTAATATTTTTATTCATTTAGATATTCTTTCCCTTTCTCAATAAGGTTATTGTTTCAGTTGTGGTTTGTTTATTTTGGATTTATTCCACTAAGTGTAAACAAAATTTTGGTGAATCAATAAAGAAGGTGGTTGGGTCGAATATTTGTGTATTGCTATTATTTTCGATCTCCTGTGTTGTTATTTTCAATCAAAATCATCTTCAAGTTAATGGGTGAAAAGATTCTTTTTTGGTGTTTTGTCTTTTCCGCTGCGCACAAAACCTCAACTATTTAACGCATTCAAAATAAAATGAATTATACGTATTTTTACCTATGTTTGTACGCTAAAATAATGTGTAGCTTATTTGAATTTTCATTTCTTGCAATATCTACTTTATATTATTAGCTTTTATTGTTGTCTGTGCTATTAATTAATAAATAATGATGTTTTATAAGAAATTTTTATCTATTAAATCTTATATTTAGGTATATTTGCTACATTACAATTTGAATCTGTGAAAAATGCTTAATTGGTGGATCTAATTTTCAAATGTTACATAAAGATAAAGGTATGTACGAGTATTTTTGAAAGTTCGTTGTCGGACCCAAAGTTTATGCTTCTAAGATCAGGGTCGACCCAACGATAAGGCAAGCAAGCCAATTGCCTATGGCAACCCTTTGATCCAAAATTAATTTATAGAAAAAAAATTCAAAATAGTTTAGTAGATAAAATATATGATCAATGGTTATAATCTCACATTTAATACAATGAAAAACTTAGTTGGTTAGTTTTCATTTATCACTATCTAAGTTTAGTTTAAGTATTATTATTAATAGTGTCAACTTGAGATGACGCAGTTGCATTTCGTCTGGGCAGCCCAAATGATAGGACCGACACTGTTTAAGACAACTATTAATAAAGATATATGAAATATATGATCTTTAAATTCATCTCTCTCTGATTTTTTCAAATGTATACAACATCGGCTCAGTTGATTCATTATGGTCATTCTTTTTGTTTGGAAAATTATTATTGCGATGTAAGACCACTAAATTTTGAGATCAAATCTCAATCTCTGTCAATAAACAATGTTAGAAAAAAAGGCATATACATAATACAGAGGGAGCTATGTAACTATGTAGAGTAGAGGCCATTTGAAGGACAAAATACTATATATGACCATATGTGTAGCATATAAAGAATGATTCAAGTATTTACAATTCATCTAAAATATTAAAAGGAAATTAATTGTCAATTGTTCTATATGTGTACTTTTAGTGTGCTGCTAAGGACACCTTATTTTCTTGTTACTAATACCATTTGTTACTACCAAAATTAATCCTTGACATAGGCTAACAGTGAAGGGGTATCGGAGGAACACAACACTAAAGAATCTTCCAAAAGCAAAAAAGATGAATGATGGAAAAGACAGAAAGCAGGAAAGAATGATCTAAGAGCAGCATAAACCAGCACCTCCCTGAAAGAAAGGGGATCAATGTCTATAGAATGCCGGCGAAGTCTATCCGACAGGGTCAATCCGACAGGGTCTACCCGGCGGGGATTTCTGTAACGGAACGTCATCTAAGATAGATACCAAGAAAGAGGAAGACATAAGCTCCGCTTATTAAAACCCGGAAGGGCTGCCAGTATTAATTTATTTAATACCAACACATCGGAAGGTGAAGGTATCAAGGGTATCAAGACAAAGGTAAACAAAGATTATCCGGAACCAGCTTCCGAAGAATCTACAGCATAGGTGACGAAAGATCACATTGATAGACATCAGAAACATCACCTGGAGCTACCTTCCGGAAAATCAAACTATCCCAAAGCTCCACCGGAAGGCTAGCCGAAACCCTAGCAGATATACAAGCTATCCGTACTAATATGCCTAGTACAGAGACCAACAACGGTTTCGAACTGGCAACTATCTACATACATCGTGAGTGCAAGCTCCTCCAAGTATTCACGAGAAAGCCAGAAGCCTACATCCAGAAGCTTACGTCCAAGAGCCTACACCCAGGAGCTGCTACCGGGAGATCAAATACCATCTGAAACCCACCACATCGACAAGCCCATATCAATCTCCAAAAAGCCCCAATTGACCGGGACCCTCACTTTGAAGACTATAATTAATACAGCAAAGGCGGTCGGAAGCCAAACGTCCGAGACTAAGGAAAAAAGCGGCTGGCAAAGCCCCTTGCAGGCCCAATAGCCTAACAGCAGAAGGGGTGTCGAATTCTCTATAAATAAGACCTTAGGGGCCACATAGAGGGGGACGAAGTTTTCATTTCTCAATCTTGTTCTTTCTTCTTTGAAAAGGGAAAATCCTAATTCTTCAAGCGAATTGAGGATTTCTTCAACTCTTGTAATACATCTACAATTTATGAATGAAGAATTCCGATACTTAAACATCTTGCGATTTGATAATCTTGTTGTGCCATTATGATAGAACAGGAAGTTAACACTAACCTTTCGTATGAGAAAGTTGATCATGGCACCTCCATGAAAGAGGAAGGGCTTCATAGTAATTCGAAGTCCTCCTCCTTCTATCTTGAGGGTTTTGCAACGCTAATCAATGCTCTCATAATGAGCCTAATGATTTCTGACCTCAAAACGGAGTTTGTATGCATGCTTATAACTTGATCTGACGCAGCTAAGGCTCTTCGAGCCGGTTCAATGCGAAAAGATCATCTGAGTTAATAAGCGTTGTGATGCCCTCCTTCCCGAATAGCAAGAAGAATTAGCTTGTTTTCTTATTATCACAATATGTATCATCATACTCGTGATCTACGGAATATTTGATTTTATATGACCTTAGTTGTGTCAAGCTAGGTAAACCTTCTTCAGGTCGTTTTGGAACTCCACTGTACAGTAAGTGTAATATTCCTCCCGTGAGGGAAGGTTAACTAATCTTTAAAACAGAGATTCCGACGCTTAAGGAATGGTAGATTTAGCTAAGTAATATTGGTCTTCGAACATCCTTCAATAACGCTGGAACATGACTGCATCAAATTTCTTGAACACATGTTCTATATAACTTACTCCGGGTGTTAACGGAAAATAACATTAACATTTTGGAGCTAGAAGGAGGGGCTTGAACCTCCGTCATTACGTTTAATCTATCAAAAAATAACTTGGTAAATTTATTGCTCCATGGCAGGAAAGATGAAATAAAAAAGGATGGAAGATCGAAACAAGGAACCGACTCCTAATGTGACCCTCCAACGAAACAAGGATCTGACGCTTAATCAGAACAATAGTGAAAGGAAAGCCACATCCAGCCCAACACAACCACTAAATGCCATGGAAGATAGTGTCGCAAGGATTATGGCCTTGGAGAAGCAACTCGAAGAGATGCAAGCCCAGATGAATGCTGCTCAAACACAGAAATCTTCAAGGCTCACCAATTCTAGTCAAAGAGAAACAAATGAGTCTCCAAAAAGAAAAGCTCCCATTCAACACTCAGAAGTGAAGGAGAAGCTCATGGCGACTTTCGTTAAGAAGAAGTCCCATTTGACAGGAATTGACCATCAAGGAAATCAATACGAGCAGGAGCAGTCCGGGAGTTCCACTTCCAAAGGTTATGATCCCAAGAGAGAAAATTATGATAACACGGAAGCTTATCTTAAAGACATCGCCCAGAAGACCATCAAAGACTTGCTAGGAAGCAAAGGGAAGAGGACCCAAGATGACAGAGTTAACGACAACGAAAGGGTAGCTCCTTTCATCGATGAAATTATGAACACCATAATACCATCGAAAGTGAAGGTTCCAACCATAAAGTATCTTGGGACAGTAGACCTCGATGATCATCTAATGACTTTCGACAGCCAGATGGATCTCTATAATGATTCCGAAGCTGTCAGATGACGCCTTTTCCTGGTGACCTTTCAAGGGGCGACAACAAAATGGTATTGCCGGTATAGAGAAAACACCTTTTACTCGTGGAAACCGTTCTCCTATGAATTTTCCGCACAGTTCTGCATTTGCAAAGATCCAACAGTGAACTACACAGTCATCGCTAACATCAAACATAGGCAAGGGGAGTCTCTCGGAGATTATCTGAAAAGGCTGGACATCAAGGTATTAAAGGCCAAGGATATGAAAGATCGTGACAAGTTGATCGCAGTGCATTCGGTATTAATCGAAAACACCCCCTTTTGGATGGAATTATATATCCACGACTGTAAAGACTTATAAGACTTTCATTTTCAAGCCAACAAGTTTATTCATGTGGATGAATTGTACTTCACAAAGAGAAAGTTCGGGCCTCAAGGGGAAGGAGGAAGGCCGAACTTTGGATGAAAGCCCCGGAAGGAAATCAGAAGAGATCAAGGTGGGAAGATTCTAATACCAATTCGGTTGCTCTAAACAAGCCCATCTCGTATGTGTATGATGTCGCAAGTGAAAGGGTTAATAAATTCCACGTCTCGTTCAAAGCCAAGAATTGCCCTGAACCTTATTCCGGTGTGAATTCCCCAAAACCAACGGACATAAGACCGACGAGTGTAAGGTAGTGGATGGGATTATTCAGAAACTAAACCAAAAGGGACATCTAAAAGAATTTTTTTAAACAAGACAACATAAACTCAACATACAAGTGGACAACAGAAGGTTTCGGTAAATGCGATAGGAGCTACTATGGAAGGGGGCAACCTAGACTTGGGTCCACCCATAAATCGAATCAATGTGATCCATGGAGGGGCACACCTTGCCGGAAGCTATCCGAGAGCTAGGAGTCAATACATGAATGAAGCCAAGGAGGTAATATTCTCCATTCAAGAAGAACCATCATTGAAGAACGCACGTTATGCTCTTGAAATGCACAACCTAGTGATCTCTTCGGGAGAAATGAATAAGGGGGTTCACCATCCACATAATGACCCCCTTATGATAACAGCGCAAATATGGCTCTCTGTTGTTTCCAAAATCCTTATGGATACTGAGAGTGTTGTCAATGTCATCTTCAAGTATGCTTTCGATCAGATGGGAATTTCTGAGAACAAGTTAGAGCCAAGCAATGAACCAATCTTCGGCTTCAACAACAAGGGATCGACTCCGGTGGGGCGGATCAACCTTGTGGTTCAAGTTGGACTGTCTCCGCTTCATAGGACTTTCAAAACTCTCTTTGTTGTTATACGCCTTATTTGGACAACCATATTTGGAGGAGATGGACGCTTTTGTTTCTTCCAAATATCTTATGTTAAAATTCCTAACCAAGTAGGGATGGGGTACCATCAGAGGCGAATAGCTTAGTTCCCGCGAATGGTACTTCGCAACGATTGACAAATACAAAAGGAAGAGTTCTCCGTACTTTGATTCTTCTACTGTTTTTATACCTTCGGATAAGGGATTCTTACATCCCACATTCGAAGCTAAGATAAAAATTAATAAGACTAACAAACGTACCAATAGTAGGTACACTTCTTTGAAAAGAAAGAGGAAGAGATCCGATGAGGTAAACTTGAATGAAGAAGGAGAAATCATTATGGATTTGGATTCTAGGGAGGACATTGAAAGGATGAAACCAATAGAAGATGTGGAGGAGGTAAACGTTAACTCAAAGGATAAATCGAAGGTCGTCAACATAGGAAAAAGGCTGACAGAGCCCCTTAAGAGCGACCTAATTCAGTTCCTACAAATCAACAAAGATGTTTTCGCTTGGACCCATTCAAACAAGATCGGTATCAATCCTTCTATTTTGAGTCATGCCTTAAACATTGACCCCTTAGTGATCCCGATTCGGCAAAAGAAGAGACAATATAATAGAGACTGGCTAGAAGCTTTGAAGGAGGAGGTCAAAAGGTTAGAAACAAATGGGTTTATCAGAGAAGTCCTTTACCCGAAATGGTTAGCCAATCCCGTGTTGGTGAAGAAGTCCAATAGGAAGTGGAGAATGTGTGTTGGTTATACGCATTTAAAAAAAGGCTTGCCCAAAGTATTGCTATCCCCTTCCGCGGATTGACCAGTTAGTTGATGTCACGAGTGGTCACAAGTTACTATCCCTTGTGGAAGCCTACTCAGGGTACAACCAAATTCTGATGCATAAATATGACGAGGAGCATACAAGCTTTATCACTGATTGGGGAAAATTTTCCTATAAAGTGATACCTTTCGGTTTGAAGAATGCGGGAGCAACATACCAAAGACTGGTAAACAGGATGTTCTGAGAACAAATAGGGCGCAATATGGAAGTATATGTAGATGACATGCTAGTGAAGTCCACCAAAACAGAAAACCATAATGTTCAATGTCTTAAGAATTTACCAAATGAAGTTAAACCCACAAAAGTGTTCTTTTGGAGTTCAATCTGGAAAGTTCCTGGGATATGTGATAAGTGAGCAAGGGATTGAAACTAGCCCTGACCAAATCCAAGCTATAAGAGACATGGAAGAACCTAAGACAATCAAAGAAGTCATGAGCCTGAATGGGAAAGTAACATCCCTCAATAGGTTCATTTCCAAATCCACCGACAAATGTGTCCATTTCTTTGATGTTATAAAGGAAAAGAAGAATTTCAAATGGAACGAAGAATGTAGGAGGGCATTCCAAGATTTAAAAGTTTATATGGGAACGTCTCCGATTTTGTCCAGTCCTAAGAAAGGAGAAGATCTATATCTATATATGGCTGTTTCAGAACATGTGGTAAGCTTAGTCTTAATACAAGAGAGTAATCAAACTCAGCACCCCATTTATAACGTTAGCCGAAGGCTAAAGGACGCAGAAACCCGATACCCTGTGATAGAGAAACGAGCGTATTGCCGAATACTTACCGCATGGAAGCTCAGAGGATACTTCCAAGCTCATCCCGTTAGGGTCTTAACTAGTTTGCCGCTCAAGCAAGTGTTCAGTAAATCGGAAACTTCAGGAAGGTTAATCAAATGGGTATCGAGCTTAGCCAATACGAGATTGAGTTCCATCCTTAAGCGACAATTAAAGGACAAGCCCACGAAGACTTCATGAATGAGTGCATAAGTTTCATTTCTGAACAATCAGTTAAAGAAAATGACTTAAAGGCCAAGTAGCAACTTTTTGTAGATGGAGCTTCCAACGAACAGGGAGCAGGGCAGGTTATATTATAATTACCCCTGACGGACACTGCTTGCACTACGCCATGAAGTTAGGGTTCCCGACAACTAACAACGTAGCCGAGTATGAGTCAATGTTAGCTGGTTTGAATTTGGCACTACAGTTGAAGATTCCTCGGATAGAAATCTTTAGTGATTCGCGACTAATGGTGAACCAAATAAAGAAAACCTATAAACCTAAGGATGCACGACTAATCCTATATACGAAGAGGGTATTAAAGAAGCTTTCCTGGTTTGAGGATTTCTCAGTTCATCAAATACCCCACGGGGAGAATACTCAAAGGGATTCACTAGCCAAATCAGCTAGTTCCCGGGGGGCTCCCGAAACTCGAGTAATTCCTGTGGGTTATCAGGAAAGGACTGGTACCGAGCATGAAGAATCGAAAACGGGGAAAGAATTATTAGTCTTAACTAGATCCCAACCCCTGAGAAGGGGGATGTAGGAAACAAAGAGGGAAACTCCAGTGGGGAATCTCCCTTAACGGAAACGAACTTCCATCATAAAATTACATGGATGACTCTCATAGTAGATTACCTTCTAAATGGGACTTTGCCCTTAGTAAGCAAGATGCGAGAAGGATAAAATAACAAGCTCCTACCTTTGTGATTACGAATAATATACTCTATAAAAAGGGACATTCGCTTCCTTACTTAAGGTGTGTAAGTTTCGAAGATGGGCCTAACCTGTTGAAGGAAGCTCATGGAGGATGGTGTGGAGACCATTCCAATGGAATTAAGCTGGCCAAAAGGGTCATGCGACAAGGTTATGATTGGCCGCAGATGGTTAATCAAGCAGTTAAGTATGTCAAAAAATGTGATAAGTGTCAGAAGTACTCTAAGGTGCCTTGGCTTCCTCCCAACAAACAAACCACTATATCGATCCCCTGTCCATTCTACGTATGGGGATAGATTTAATTGGACCCTTACCTATCTCCAAAGGTGGAGCTAAGCATGTTGTAGTAGCTATCGACTACTTCACCAAATGGGTGGAGGCAGAACCCCTCCCAACAATCACGTCCAAAAAGGTGTTAAGATTCATAATAAAGAATATTGTTACCCACTTTGGAATCCCTCACAAAATCATATCAGATAATGGAACCCAATTCAAGAGCGAAGAATTTACTCGATTTTGTGAGAAAAATGGAATTAACAAAAGTTTCTCCTCGGTAGCCCATCCAAAAGCTAACGGAGCTGTGGAAGCTACCAACAAACCATCAGGAAAATTCTTAAAAAACGCCTAAACCAAGACAAAGGAAATTGGGCCGAAGAGTTGCCTTTAGTGTTTTGGGCGTATAGAACCTCTGCCAAGACAGCAATGGGACATACCCCTTTTTCCTTGACTTATGGATGCAAAGCAATGCCTCCGGTTGAGGTTGAAATCTCGTCATATAGAAGGATAGCATATGCGTTTAATCCCAATCAAGAGATAAGAAAGGAATCCCTAGATTTAATATAGGGATTAAGAGATGAGGCTGCAATCAGAACAGTTGAATATCAAAGAAGGATTACGAAATACTACAACATGAAGGTCAGAACTAGAACTTTTGCAAAAGGAGAGTTAGTTTTACGAAGAGTGATGACTAACACAAAAAACCCAGCGGATGGCCCTCTCGGCCCAAATTGGGGAGGACCTTAATCATCCATCAAGAAATTATACCCGGAATGTATCGGCTGTGCAGACCTAATGGTGCTCTTTATTCGAGAACATGGAACTCAGAACATTTAAGACCATACTTCCCAATGATAAAGGAATAAGGAAAAAGATTTTCATCCAAAGATGATCACATAACCAAGGGCACAGAAACCCTTTAAATAGCTCAAAAGAAACCCCAAAGGGGTCAAGCTGAATAGAAGATCAAATCCCTGGTCATCACCAAAATTAGTCAGGACGAGGTATCCCCCGGAGGGGGATGGTGTGTTAGTCTTTCTCCATGCCCAAGTCAGAGGGGACTAGGTAAAGCATCAAAAGTGTTAAGCCTCTGTTTCAAACCAGAAATGGTCACGGCGGTGCATTTAAAATTACACTACAACAAAACAGATCTACTACAACGGGCAATGCTCGTTGTAATATGGGTTTTACAACGGCCAGCCCGCCCGCTGTATTAGGCCATGTTATAATATGTCCTCTTTTACAACAGGCAATGAAAGTTGTAACAGGCAGTTGTAATAGATTTTTACAACGGTCTTATGTTGTTGTTGTATGTTCCTTCATTAGAATATCATCCCGTTATAATATTTTTTGCAACAGGTATTGACCATTGTAATATCTTTTATAACAACAATTAATACCCGTTGTAAAATGCTGAAAGTTGCAATGGATTTGAATATTACACAAAATATTAATAATATTTACAAGAATTCAATATTTAATTCAAAAATTATTTTTAAACAACTAATTATTTAAATAAATATTTATTACACTTTCAAATAGTACACATAGTGTTTCCCCTCTATTTACACAATCACTTGTACATACATTTTCTCACTACATTTCACTCGCATACATTGACTCCTCACTACACACTTATTCACTCATATACACGTACACAGTCACTCACACTCTCACTATAGTTTTAGTCTTTGGCTTCTTGCTTCAGAGTTTATACAAGATATAAACAGTAGAACATACTCTTTAACTAATAGTTAACTTGGCATGTACACCACAAAATAAGAGAACATCCCTGATTACTGAAGATCAAAATATCTACTTTCATTCGGTTCTGTTTGAACTTGCTTGATTCCAGTTAGATTCTTGGTCTGATTTTAAAACATAAACCTATGTTTGTACATATATTAAGGCACAAAATTGTAAGCCAAAATAAGAACAAAATTAGCATTCTAACATCACAAATGTTTACAATAATTTTATACTGACAAATGCAATACCATGAGGAAACAGAATTGAACATACCTTAAATTTTGCTGGCTTGATTAATTCAAAACCTTTGCTTCCCAATATGTGTGCTCCAATTAATACTACCAGTTCTTGTGTGCTTGCGTCTATCCAAACAATCGAACTGGAATTGCTGGACCTCCACACAATGCAACCGCTTTAGCTCCAGCAACCGCAATCAAATCCGCCCACGACACTAACTCGGATCTAAATCAAATAAACTACAGATGTAATATTTTCGACAAATAAATTACAATAGACATCTAATGAAATAAAGAACAAAGTGCTACTATAAAGAAAAACAGTAGATGCAGCGTCTGCATGGTTCATGAAGCTGTAGCAAAAGACTTGACAATGACACTCACCTTTTCTGCAAACTTTTTTGAAGTTATTTTCTTTACAGGTTCATCGAAAGGATTTGAGACGGCATCCACATTTGCTGAATGAAACTGAGCACATGTAAAACCATTAACATAATAATTGCTCAACTTTGTTTTAGCATTATTAAACTTCTTCTCAAATTTATATACCATGTTTACAAGGCCAAATGAAAACTGAATGTTGATGCTAGTTAAAATTTCATGTTTGGCACATCAGTTGCTCCATATTCTGAAATAAGTTTGCATCCTAAAGTACAATAATAGAATGTTATTTTAAAGCAACATATTTACATCTTCTACTTTTGTTAAAAAATGCAACTAAAAATTATACTAATTTTTGATAGGTGTTTCTCATAATGTAAATATGAACAATATATTACCTCACTTCTTTGAAACCCCATGCCATTGATGATTGCTTTAAAAAAATTCCATCTTGTGCTCCTTCACTTGATATATAGTTACTGACCAGTAATGATACAACAATAAGACTTGAATGATTGCACCCATAAATCATTGAAATGTGATCTTCAGCAAACTATAAAATTTAAAATATTTACTTAAATTACTATCTTTTTGTCTGTTTTACAACTTGCATCAAAATTGAAATAATACCACTTTGCAGCTTTTAAATTGTTCTTTGAAAAAACCATATATGTTGAAGGAGATGCCAATAACCATTGACTAGAGAGGGCACCAAACTTATAATGGGTCTGTGATATACACGGAGGGGTAGACATTTAAATAAGCATATTCGAAACTATTAGATATATCAAACACAAAGCACAAGTGAAATGACGAATGGGTTTCAGGAGAAAATAAAATAAATGCATCAGTAAATAAGCACAGTGCACTGTAACAATAATCTAAGATAGTGAAAGGCTAAAAAAGAAACAAAATGGTATTCAGACAAATTATGTGTCGCACATAGTAAAATACAAACGTTATCACCAAGGTATGCCGTTGCATTCATATAATCAATACCTCAACCGACTGCATTGCCTAGGAATTTTGTAGTCATTTATTGAATTTCAGCAAGAACAATATGAATTTTGCGCTAGTACTTAGTGTGCATAAAAAAGGTCACACTGAAAGCAAAAACATTGTGCAAATAATTAATAAATGAAGTTGGAATATGACGGTAAATAAAGGGGTTATATATGAGAACAATGAAATACAAACAGATCAAATAAAAGTATATTTTTTACATCAACTACTATTGTACCTTCAGCTGTATAAACAAACAGAGGGAAACAAACCTGAACTTCTTAAATTTAAATGCTTCTTTTAACCTCCTTAAAGGATGAATGAATTCGATGCATCAACAATATGAACATCAGACGTGTCCAGAAAACTTGAAAAAACACATGTAAACTAAAATCGGTACTATGAAATTACCTCATTCTTTTCATTCTCCGTCAATTTATCCACCAAATGAGATCCAATGAATCCCGCACCACCAGTAACCAAAATTCTCATATTCGCCTACATGATTAGAACAATTTTTTTTCATCTTTTCATATATGCACCGAATAAACAATCCGAATTCATAACAATTAAAAATAAATTACCTGCAAAAGTTGGAAAAACGAAGATGAGATGGTGTGGGAGGAGGTCGAGAAGCAGAATGCTGATATCCACTGGAACTCTCCTTTCCATCGATCAGATCTAATAACGAAAATATACAAGTATTTTAACTTCAAAGAGGCCTCAACTTCAAAATTGATAAAAACAATTCAGATCTAGGGCAAATATATAGATCCAAAAAGTAAGAATCTTCAAACATAAGCGAAGTTCAAACATAATCGAAAGCAATATCCAGAATTCATGAAGTCTAGAACCAATATCTGGAACTAGATTAAGAAACTATATCTGGACTCACGAATTCTGAAAGGAACGAATCCAAGAATTTGCTGTAAGTGGATTAGGGTCCGGTATTGGATTCAGAGATGACGAAGAGAGAAGAGGATGGAGTGAGCTCGCGATGGAGGAATTTGTTTACAGGTAAGAAGCTCAGCGTTTGGTTAGATTTTTCAATTTTGAGTTTTCACACATACAAAAATACCGACAATGCACATATATCATGAAAAATGACCGTTTTACAAAACGGAGTTAACACAGAAAACCGAAAACAACTTTTTATCGTTTTTCATATTTTAAGAAACAAGGAAATGACAACAATAAATCCGTCTATCCACCATTCCCGCGGTCCCCTCCGTCACTCTCTTTCCCTTTGATCCATCACCACCGCTACACTTCAAATCTTCACAACATTCATAATTAACGCCGAAAACTAAAAATGCAAAACACAAAATAAACCAAACGCTACCTGATTTAGCCTTACGTTTTGGCAATTTGGGGATCGGGAAGATGCGTTTGGTGGATTATGTTTTATCGTTAGTTTGAAGTGAAACACAGAGGGAACACGGAAATCAACGAATTATTGTAGCGGGAATGAAAACGCAAAGCGGCAAGCAGATGTCTAATACTCCAATACCTTTATTCTGTTACTTATAACTAGTGTGCAACCCATGTGTAACCCGTGGGTTGCACACGACAACATTGTTAAATATAGAATTTAATATTTTAGTGTTAAAACGACAATTTTTTTATACAGTATAGAATAATTTTTGATGTGTATTATATACACTATTAATTAAAATTATCATTTGCAGTTTATGTTTTATAGCTTACATAAGTAGTATGCATGTGTATGTATTTGAGAACTTTTTTGGTTATTTTGTTAATATGAATATACTGTACATGTTGAAATTGATATATCTTAGTAATTTATTCTATGATTTGGGAAATATAATTTAATAGAATTTGTTAAATAAGTTAAAGGAAAATTTTGAACTTAATTTAAATATATAGTATAATAGAATGAATTGAAAGAAGTAAAAAAAAAAAAAAAAAAAAAAACAAATTTCCTGTGAAGGTACTGACATTAAAAAAGATTTTGTGATATAATAAATGGTAAAATTTTGATATAAACGAATCAAAACGGATTTACAAATTAACTTTATTATTGTTGTTGGCATACATAATTTATATTATGTGATTCATACACTCTTGTTAATATGAATCCACATAGAAAAATTGATGTATGTTTTAAAGAGCTATTAGAAAAATGTACTAATTATTTACTAAGATTATTTAAATAATTATAATTTAAGATTTCATAAGCAGTTTAAAGATATGGATTTAACTATAAAATATAATGAAAGGATTATGGCGGCTCCATAAATAATCGTGGAAGTGTTAAAATGTGAGTATTTGAAGCTATAATTGTTTTCTTCAATTTATGGTAAATTTATTGAGATAAATGTATAATATATTAAATTTACTATTATTGTTTATATATATTATTTAAATCATTAATTTTTTAACTTTATATTTGGAAGGAAAATTGATTTTGCCTTCTTTCTTTATATGAGCATGATATACATTTTAAAACATCATATTTGGCGGTATTAGATGAATTAACAACATTTACTGATTGAACTTATTCGATAAATTAAAAACCATATAATTAATTTTAACATATTGGTTTAAATGTACAATGTTAAGTGATATTGTGGAGTGTTTTGTAAATTAGTAAATAAATATTGAAATATGAGTTCTTAATGTTAACATTGCAATGTAACACAGGATAAATTAAATGAGTTAAATTTTAAACATGTGATTGTTATTATGTGTATAATTTATGTTATGCAATTAATGTGTTTATATATTGGAATCACTGTTTTTCTCATTTTTTTTAATGTGAATATAGTTAATCTTGATGCGATTTATTAGGCGAATCATTGAACAATAGTTCGCTAAAGTTACTTAATTAGTTTTAATATTATGTATTAATTATAAATTACGGTATTAAATGTATAATGTCGAAAATGAATTGTGAAAGACTTAAATTATTATAGAAAATTTGACGTGTAGGTATTTTGAGTCGAAAAAAAAATGCTTTTTATCATTTTTTAGTGTTTGAAATAAATATTAGTTAACTAAACTTACTTAAATTTCGATTTATGTAATTAACTAAAATGTGTGAACTTAAATATAAAATTTTAGGAGCTAATGATTATATTATATGTAAATAATCGTGTAGATTTTAAAATGTCCATATCAAAGTATAAAACAATGAAAGAGTAGGAGAATGGGGTTTCAAATTCTTCCACTTTATTATTTATTTAGTGGATATATCAAAATGGGTGAATCTATTAACGTTATATTAAAAAATATATTAACGCTAATGGCGTCCTTCTCTAATTCATCCCCTTCCTCTTTCACCCTTGATCAAGCCTTTCCACCACTCCCTTCTCGTCCTCCTGATCCACCACCTACAGTCAATTCGTCCTGTGTCCACCCAATTACTGAAACTTTCGCTTCCAATCCAGATCTCTCCCAATCTGTAATTCCCGATATTCCTTTGTTTCCTAATCCGTCATCCTTTCCTTCTGAGTCCAATAATTTTTCTTCTCGATCTATGTTTCATCTTGATAATCCAACCTTGAACACTAATAATCCCTTAAAAAATCAATCTGGCGCTATCTCTCCACCAAACTCTTCTGAAAATACTTCTAACCCATCACACCCTTCTAACCCAAAAGTGATTAAATCTGATTTTGCATCACTGTTCAAATCTCTACCTCGTAACGCTGGTTCCTATAAGCCGATTCAGTACGATATTCCACGTGATGGTAAGAAAAGGCTGATTCCTGAACATGTTAAGAATGCTGGGCTTAAGTATTGGAGTGAATATTTAGTGGGTTTCTTCTTGGATGGTACGTCATCTTATGGTTTTGTTGTTAATTTCTTGCGCAAGTACTGGAAACTGCAAGGGGAAGTTGATATTAAATTTGATGGGTTCAATTTCTTTTTCAAATTCTCGAATATTTTAGATAAGGAGAAAATCATTCATGCAGATCCCATTTTTATTAGAGGAAGGATGTTTATTATAACTAATTGGGATCCTGCGTTTGGTAGCTCACAATCCCAGATTAGAAAAGTTCCAATATGGATTCATCTACACAGAATTCCACCCTTACTTTGGACATTACCCGGTATCAACTGGCTAGCTTGTCATATAGGAAGACTCATCTGTTTTGATGAAAGCACAGAGAAACTGCAACGCTTTAAATACGCCAAAGCTCTTGTTGAGATTAATCCTGACTTTGAACTACCCGATAGCATAGTGGTTGATGAGCTTGGAGTAAATTGTCCTTCAGTGAAAGTGTATTATGATTGGAGGCCATCGATTTGTACAATCTGTAAGGTGTTTGGGCATAATACCATCGAGTGTGAACACAATGATTGCAAAGATGAAGTCGAGGAAGGTCAGAAACTTGATGCGAATGTGCATTTTCAAGAAAATGCAAATTACTCTATGAGGAATAACATGACTAGGGAAAGGATTGAAAACAAACGCAATGAATGGAATAATGTTAGCACGAGAAAGAAGAAGGTATGGGTTAGGAAAACAACAACTGAACAGGAATCGAATGTCGAAAACAATGGTTCCAAGATTAATGCAAATGTGGAGGATCATATGGTGGAAAACATGGATAGAAATATGGATGACGTGATAAATGTGGACAGTAGTGGTAGAGTCCATCAGAATAATGGAACTGTTGATCAATCTAGTGTTGTAAAGGATAATTGCTCCACTGATCAGGCAGCTAGAAATTTGAAAAAAGGCAAACAAATCATTGATGTTAATGAAAACATAATAGAGGAAATCAATTTACATAATGCTTTCTCTGCTTTAGATGACATGTCAGGCTTTGAGATTCCACCAGACTCTAATATTGATGCACCCAATTTGGGCGCTTCTTCATCAACATCTCATCCTAACACTTCTGATTCTTTTTCGTTTAATGTCCATCCAAATTCATCGACCAACATTGATCTCAATTCATCTCTCTCTTCGCCTTATGCCCACCTTTCAACTTCTCCTCATATCACTCTTCCTCCTCCTCTAAAAGTCACAGATGGCAAATCCTCTTTAAATTCAATTGGGATCAATTCTCATAGTAGCAAAAAAATGAAGAGGGGTAGAAAGAAGAAATTGCATGCCTCTGAGAATACTACTCTTGATGATCTCAATGATGGAATTGATTTTTCGCTTAATGACATTCAGCCTTCTGGAAGTAATAAGATGCCAACCAATCGACACAATGGGAAACATTCCACCCCTCTATCCTCCCCACTTGTCATTAATGATGAATAGAATTGCTTTTTGGAATATTCGTGGTTTGCATTTGGAAACCAAACAAGGTGACATAAGAGATTTCATTAAAAATAAAGGAGTACAACTTATTTGCCTTTCAGAAACTAAACTGGATTTGAAACTGACCAAGCCTGCAGCTTCTTTTATTTCCTCTGGTTGGTTCTATGAGCATAATCTTGATAATGCTAGTTATGGAAGACTTCTAACTATTTGGAACCCTGCCTTTTTTCAATTGACAAAACTCGCCTCTTCTGATCAATTCCTGCATTTCAAATGTACATATTTGCCATCTAATTCTTGTTTTCTTCTTACGTCTGTTTATGCACAAAATGGTGTGTCTCTTCGTCAAGTTTTTCTTGATTTTCTTCCTTCTCTAAATTCAAATGAGCCATGGATTGTCGGAGGTGACTTCAATTGTATGTATTCATCCTCTCATAAATCCGGTGGCTGTCCTCTTACTGTCAAGGAAATTGCACCTCTTAATCAAGCACTTATCAACTCTTGTCTTATTCCCCTTAGTAGCTCGGGTTTTGAATATACTTGGAGCAATAATAGTAGATCAAATCCTCCTACACGTTGTAAACTTGACTACATCTTTGCAAACATTCATTTCGTCAACCTTTGGCAAAATTCCTATTATGAAATTCTTCCACCATCCTTATCTGACCATTGTCCTCTTCTTCTTCATTGGGGAAGTGTAAACGCCATTAACAAGGGATTTTCCTGTTTTAAATTTTTTAACTTTTGGACTAAGCATGCAGATTATTCTCAGATTTTATTGCAGGTCTGGAAGCAGCACTCTAGTCGAAACCCTTTGCATCGGCTTCTACATAAACTTAAAGCTCTGAGACTAAACCTTAAAGTTTGGTCAAGCCACACCTTTGGTTCAGGAGCTAAACTGTCATCCACTATCAGACATGAGCTGCACAGAGTTCAAGAGGAAATCAACAAATTTCCTAATAACCAAAATCTTCTAAAGTCTGAGCGTGAGCTGCAATGTAAGTTGAAGACTGCTCTCAATATGGAGATCCAAGGTCTGAAACAGAATGCTATGCTTAGAAGAGAACGGGAAGCCGATAGAAACACTCGTTACTTCCATAACTCAATTAAGATACAGAGATTAAGAGAGTCAATACATTCCATTAATGACATGCATGGTGTCTCGCACTCGGACGAGGATGGAATTAATAAAGCTTTTGTTGACTATTTTTCCTCAATCCTAGCAGCACCGCCTACACCCATTAATATACAACCTCTCTTCAATGTCATAATTCCTTCCCTTACTGATGAACAATCTCATGTCATGGTCAGATTAATAGATGGTGAAGAAATTAAAGCTGCTGCCTTCAGCTTGGATGCAAATAGCTGTGGAGGTCCTGATGGGTTCAATGCCTACTTTATTCAGCACTCCTGGTCTATAATTGGTGATGACTTTACTTCTGCAATTCAGTACTTTTTCTTGAACAATGTGTTACCTAAGAGTATTAATGCTACAGCTATTGCGCTCATCCCAAAGATTAATAATCCTCGATCAGTTTCTGATTTTCGTCCAATTTCTTGTTGCAATATTCTTTATAAAATAATTTCCAAAATTCTGGCAAATAGATTACAAGCTGTACTACCCTCAATCATCTCTCTGAATCAATCTGCGTACATTAAGGGTAGATCTATATCTGATAATATCCTGTTGACCCAGGAATTATTATATGGTTATAGAAGGAAAAATATCTCTCCAAGATGCATGATCAAATTAGATATCAGGAAGGCATTCGATTCTGTGTCATGGCACTCCATTCTTGCAGTATTAGCACGTATGAATTTTCCTTTGCCGTTCTTTGCCTGGATACATACATGTATATCTACACCCACCTATTCTATTATTAGAAATGGCAGGCTTCATGGTTATTTTGAAGGAACTACAGGGGTGAGGCAAGGTGATCCAATCTCTGCGTATTTATTCATCATTGTAATGGAGTTACTAAATTCTTTAATTAAGGAGCAGATTCAGAATGGTAATTTGGAGCTACATCCCAAATGTAAGAATCCCATGATCTCGCATCTACTTTTTGCAGATGATTTGATTATCTTTACAAAGCCTACTATTAAGAATATCCAATGCATTTTTGATATCCTTGCTTACTTCCATGACATTACTGGTCTTAAAATTAATTTATCAAAATCTCATATCTTGATCGCTGGTGTGCCTACAGAAAAGAAAACTGAGATAATCAATTTTTCTGGTCTTGCTGAATTACCAACTAATGCCTTTTATCTTGGTATGCCTTTGAATTGCTCGAGACTGACTAAGGAGCATTGCATGCCACTGTATGAAAAAATCATAAATAAATTATTGCAGTGGCCTTCTTGTAAGCTATCTCAAGCTGGTAGGCTCACAATTGTACAATCCATAGCCAATGCAATGACTACATATTGGTCTAGACACTACATGTTGCCTACCAAGCTTATTGATATGATCACCTCTGCTCTAAACAAGTTTTTTTGGCACGGAGACCCATTCTCAAAAAAGCTTATTCCTTTTGCATTTCATAAATTATATGATGACAAGAAATTGGGAGGTCTTGGCATAACAAATCTGTGCATGTGGAATAAAGCAGCTATGTCAACATACTTTGAGAGATTGTTCTCTAATGAGAAGGGCTTATGGGCGCAGTGGATTCATAGTAATATGATTGGCAGTAAGGATTTTTGGACCATGTCAATTCCTCAAAGTTGTAGCTGGAGTTGGAGAAACATTCTAAAGCATCGTCTCACTTTCAAGAAGTTTATTCAGTGTAATTGGAGAACTTGCACTAATCTTTCTTTTTGGCACAGCCCTTGGGCTAAACCAGGTTTAATTCTAAGTGAAGTTGTCGATTATAATGTGATGTTGAATTCTGGTATTCCTCAATCTGCTCTTGTTGCAGACTATTTTCATGATGATGCCCTTGAACTTCCCTATTCTAGCTCACCCAATCTCAGGGAACTTTGGCATGAAATCACTAACTGTTACAGATTCACTGGAGATAAGGCATTGCAATGGATGGGAAAAGAACATTCGATCAAAGTTGTGTACAACCTCCTGATGTCCCCAAGGCAGCCCTTCCCTTGGCATTCAAGAATATGGAATTGTGGCAGCTCGGCCAAAGAGAACCTTTTACTTTGGAAGATCATGGCTAATGCAGTCAATACTAAAAGTAAACTCCTATCTTATGGTATCATTTCAGAGGATATGTGTGTTTTGTGTAACTCCCACGCAGAAACTAATGTTCATTTATTCTTTGAGTGTACTTTTGTGAGCAATATCTGGTCCAAGCTGCTTGCGATTGGAGGTTTTCATAAGCCTTCTTCAGTTAGCCAAACTGAATGGTATAACATATATAAAGCAACAAGATGGAAAAATACAAAGACATGCATTATGCTTAGGCTTCTTAAAAGGTTCATTTATGAGATTTGGCTTGAAAGGAATAATCGTATCTTTGGCAATGAGAGAAGGAGCAGTGACCAAATATATATGCAAATAATTCGCAAGATGACAAGATCATCTCATTCTACAGCTTGATTCTGTTTTAGGCTGCCTTTTCTTGTTATTCTTGGTTTTGTCTCTTTTGCATTGTATAGAATTATTAGCTATTTTGTAACCACGTTGTTAATAATATAGTTTCCTTTTGCCTTTCAAAAAAAAAAAAAAAAATATATTAACTACTATTTACTTAGAATATTTAGATAGTCTAAATTTGAGATTCCCTTAGCGATTTGAATATGTGAGTTCAAAAATAAATATTAAGAAAAAATTAAAGGAGTTTTGGTGATAAAGGTATAAACGCTAAAAACAGAATTTTGCAATGTAGAGCACAATGATTTTATTTCGATAAGTTAATATTTAGCTAAAATTTTGGATTAAAATATAACAACGCTTGTTTTCGAAAAAACAAAGAAATTTTGGAATGCAAGTATTTGATGGTAAAAGAATTTTACAGTGCAATGTATAATTAACATATGGATATTTTTAATTAAAGTTGGTATTTTTTTAATCAATATGATTTATGTTATATGTAATATATTTGTACATATTAGAGTGACGTTTTAATACTGTAATGTACATATGTTTAATATTGATCCTTTTTTTATTGAAAAATAGCTTGATTATGCAATTGTAAATTTAAAATATAAAAATAATGCCATATCTAATATATAACTTGATTTATGTTGATGAATTACCATATTTAATGGTCAATTAAAATGAAATCGTAAATGAGTAAAGAAGTAACAACGATTTCCTTATTGATTTTATTCTCAATTAGTGTTAACGAATTTTCATTAATTCGGTCATATAAAAGGAAGATTAATTGGTGCAGTTTGAAATTCAAATCAAATAGAATTGAAAATAAAATTTGTTCTTCTCTTATAAGTTTGTTTTGAAACCGTTCAAGAAACATCAAATCAGGAAAGGGAAACATAGGATATTCCTTTAAAGTTCTATTACTCTTATTCATGATTTTTTCAATTTCATACAATGCATAATTTTGCAATTGACATTGTGTTATATTTAGCGTATTATCTTGTAGAACTCTTCTTTGCATCCATAAAATATCATCCGACAGTAACTCCCAATGATTGTTCCAAAGCTCAAGTGGATTTGAAATTTCACAAAATAATAGTAAAGTAACAAACATTTCTCGTAGGGATTTTGCCGAGGACCATCTTCCAGCTTCTACAATGGCATCATTCCACTCATTGTCATCTTCCAACAAACCTCGTGCCATACATGCTGTTTTAAAATCATTGAAACTGTACCATTAAAAGTGCGTATGTCTTCATAATTTTTAGGTCCTTTTACTATGTTCAGCAACATACGTAGATAGAATCTTTCGCCAGAAGTTGGATGGGCATAATAAATTCTTCCAATTGTATTACCTTTTTGTCTCTTTTTCCATTTTTTTTTTATTTTTTATTCCATACCCATTTTGTTGGAAAATCAACATATGTAAGATCTCTTGCGTCTTAATTCAATCTATTTGTTTCAAGCCACTCTGTAAATATTGATTTTTTGATATCAGGTCGATTAGCAATATCTTCCAAATTATCAGTATCATGAAACAAAATTGGTTGTTCATCAGGTAAATGAAATGATAGCCGTTGCACCACTGGTGTGCGAAACTGAATGTCAAATTGAAATATACGTCAGCAAGATTCAGAGGCTGAAATATATTGACAATCGAGGTAGGTTTTAATTTCGTCAACTTCTCGTACAGTTCGTCCACCATCTTTAGTATTTTCTTCAATTACAACTGTTGCACGATCGTAACCCTTATTGATATATTTGAATAAATACATTACGGACCTGGTTCGATTACATATCTCTACATTTATGTGGGCTTGATATTTTACAGTAAGATCCGTGTTGTGTGGAATTACCCATCTGTTATCGAATTTCATACCCATTGTTGTGACATACCTATCATTTTCTCTTCTTCTATACACAGGTAATCCATTATCATCAAAGGTGGTTTCAGAACAATTTTCCTTTGGATAATGCTTTGAACATTGACCTTTGACCATGCAAGAATTTTGTGGATTAGCTGCACCGCATGGTCCATGCATCATAAATTGTGAGACTGATTGGTATGCTAATGGATCTACTTCTTTATTTGGTATTTCAGCTGTGATTATGCTATCAACATCTGAAGTTGTCTTAGGCTTGTCAGTAGAATGAAGAAACAATAATATATGTGCATGTGGCAGACCTCTTTTCTGAAATTCGATTGTGTACACAACTGTAAAAACATGAAAATAATAATAAACACTAATGTTAGATAATTGAGTAAGAAATTTTAATGTAAAATTCTATGGGAAGTCACCATTCATTAATTCCCTATTGGTATTTGAGGAAATTTTATGTGTGAAATGTTTGATTTATATATTCTTAGTAACAATAGTCACCTAACTTTAATTGTTTTATATTTGATGATGTTATTTCTTCCAGATTGGAGCTATAAAAGGTAAAATAAAGAACATTAGTGTCAAGAGGAGTTTATGGCACTATACCATGGATGGCACCAGAGCTTTTAAATGGAAAGAATATGGTGACTGAGAAGGTAATACCATGCTTGTTAAAACTCGTAAGCAGCATGTTCATGTTGGATGATAAATAGGATTTTGCATTTTATGAATCTATGCAATTTTGTGATGTTAGGTTCGTTCTCACCAACAATTATCATGCAGTTATTTTAACTATTATATATATATATATATATATATATATATTTCTGCTGAGTACTTTAAAAATCTGAATCGAATAGCTTAAACTATTTAACAAAATTGCAGAAATATAACGAAATAACATACATAGAGATGAAAGTGCAAAAATGTAGAAACCTGTGTAAAATGTAGAATACATGGTAAAACTGCATCAAATAACATTTGAAAGTGCACTTGTCACCAACAATTATCATGCACTTAATTTAACTATTGTTTTTATTACAACACCGCTGAATACTTTAAAAAGCTGAATTGAATAGCTTAAATTTGACAATGAAATTGCAGAAATATCATGAAATAACATTTTTGAGCTGAAAGTGCAGAAATGTAAAAACCTGTTTAACCTGTAGAATACATGGTAAAACTGCATCAAATAACATTTCAAAGTGCACACTTGTCACCGACAGTTATCATGCACTTATTTCAGCTATTATTATTATATATAAATAATACTGCTGAATACTTTAAAAAACTGAATCAAATGACTTAAAGTTAACAGCAAAACTGTAGAAATTTCATGAAATAGCGTACATACAATGCATGGTAAAACTGCATTAAATAACATTTGAAAATGCACCGATAACATTTATAATCTGTTTTCGTATTGAATTTATTTACTTTGTTCAGTAGACGGGCCTTAATTTTGTACATTAAATGCATTGTTAAATGAACATGTAAATTTTATTTATTACATGCTGTTAATTTAATTGAATACCCATTCAGTCAATATAAGTAGAATATATAGTTTGTAATTAGACAAATGTATTAATACCTGCATGAACAGACCCAAAATGTTTCCCTTTTCGTAAATCTTCCAATAGCTGATTGAGTTTAATTTTGAAAACTCTTGCTACAATATCTGGTCTGTCTTGGATGGTTTGTCCAGGAGTAAATGATAGAAACTTTTTAATCTCTATCCAATTAAGATTGCATGTGAAAGTAATGAATAAATCTAGCTGGCCTGCTGCTCTACAAATTGCAATTGCATCTTGATAGTTTTGTATCATATATCGAGGACCTCCTGTAAATGAAGAAGGTAAGACCATTCTTTTTCCAATTGAAGATGCATTTGTATCACCTGCTATTACTGCATCTTGAAGACCTTTGTAGAGATCAGATCTAATGTTAGATTGATTATTGCGTACTCATCTTAGCCTATCTTCTTCTATGCAGGTATAAGCATCCACCAAAAATTGTTGAAATAATCGACCACCTCTCAATAAAGTTTGCCCTTCATTTGGTCTTTGTTGGATTCGGAATGCATAGTATTCCCTCATGGTAAGCATTTTCCCATTGCCTTGGTCGCTTTCATTGGCTGTTTCTTCATTGGTTGCTTCATCATCACCATCATCATCATCAATGTGTCTATATGCGATATTTAATCTAAATCCATCTTCCCTATAAGGAAATAATATAGGATATTGCATCGCCATAAAACTTGGATGCTTTTCAGTTATTCTTCTTAGGAGTCCTTCTTTCTCTTGTATTATAATGTCTCTGCCCACATCATTTTGAAAACCATCGCCAACTATTAACACTGCTATCTCAGAAGATGTTGGCAAATTATACATTCTACCATCATTTTGTCATGAACTAATCAATCGCAACCTTACAGGTTGAAAATTTATTTGTCTGAATCGATCTCTTGCCATCCTAAATGCTTTTGTGAATTCGTTGCATTGATCAAACATATTAATTAATTCGCTAACCACAACTTCATCCAGTTCTGCATTATTATTCCTTACTGCAGTCATTTTATTTGATAACTCATTTTCTGTGTCATAAATATAGAGTTGTGCAAATTTAGGTTGGTTGTCTATTGGGAGAAGTGAACCGATTTTGTGATGGTTTTGGCCATTTATCCGAAAAACGTAAGGCCCACGACCATCATTTATGGTTTTGTCAACGTTACCTCCCATAGAGGTAAAAGAAAATATAGAGTTGTATAACCTTATTTTTTCTCTGAATTTTGATGCTCTTGGTCCACCATTATAATCTAACAAATGTTTTAAGAATAGAGGACAATCTTTCAACATAGGAAGTTCTACTTTTCCTGATCGACAACACAGGGAAAATTCAGGTTTAGGCGTGACTTTTGATTTTTTATTCCTTTCTTCGTACCATAGTATGGCATTGCAGCTTGAACATGTATGCGTTGGTCCACCAAAGTCCCATATTTTAAACATTTTCCCTGCAATATAAGCATATGTTATAATTTGTATGATATATGGTGTATGTGAACAATTTATTTTGATATTAAATGCATCTTCACTTACTTGTAATTGTATCATTGGTAGCTGGATAAGCAGAATTACTAGTTTCCACGGTTGAAGCAATATGCGAGCCTGAGTCTAAAACAGCCATGATCAGGCCAGTGCACAGAAAAAGAGTATTTTATACTATTAACATAGTAAATTCATTTAGTTCATTAAATACTTACGAATATGATATATTTGTTTGGCCTTCCGTTTGTTGTATAGGATTCGACGCCTTTCTTGCCGCCTTTGCCTTTGGACTACGAAGGACAATTGTATCAAAGGTGAGTGTTTCAGTAGATGTGATTTATTTATTTTACTTCTGTAGAAATACTATACCTTCTTTTCTGATAGCATAATATTCTTCAATGGCATCAAAATTTGAAGTGTAACAGAAGCCAGTTGGAATTATTTCAGTTGGAAAAGCAGAGTTGTTGGTTTCCATGGTCAAAGCAATAGTCGAGCCTAAGTTTGAAACAATGATCAGGTCAGTATACAAAAAATAGTATTTTATTGTATTACCATAATATATGCATTGAGTTTACAAAATTCTTACGAATACGGTACATGTGTTTTGCCTTTCGTTTGTTGTAAAGGATATGACGCCTTTCTTGCCGCCTTTGCCTTTGGACTATGATGGACAATTGTATCAAAGGTGAGTGTTTCAATAGATGTGATTTTTTTTTTTTTTTTTTTGCATTTGTAGTAATACTATACCTTCTTTTCTAGTAACACAATCTGCTTCAATGGCATCAAAATTTGAAGTGGAGCAAGAGCCAGCTGGAATTTGAAGTCCTTTAAATCGTTGATAGGTATGATTTTGGTATCTGTCTTCATTATCTTCCCAGTTCCCATCCTTACGGATGTTTAAATGTGTACTATGATTGCGTGCTATCTGGGATTTACCTTCTTTAATGGATTTAACCATTTATCTATGTTGATGGTACCCATGAGATGAAATGAAAACAATTAGAATGAGTATTCAACTAAACTGGAAGGGAAGTAAAAAGATCACACATGGGAAAAAGTTACATCTGGGTGTTTCTTTAAATTATTTTATTGAGATAAGCTTTTGAATGATGAATTCTGAACTATGGGCGTCAATCTAGTTTCTAATTATTTGTTATCAATTGGTTCAATGCTTATGTACATGATATTTTATTAAAAAATATTTTAAATATTTAGTATTACAGTTACAACATATATTCAATACATGATTAATTGATATCGATAGATCTAGTAGATAACTAAGATATACACATGCCTTTTGTAGTGATTTAGATCCTTCTTCCAACGGTAATGCAGACAGAGATGAGATATATAATCTGAAAATCCACAAGGAAAAAAAATGTTTTTTTTTGTTTAGATTATTGTAGAAAAATTAGTAATATGATCTATCATTCATTTAAAAAAATAAACTGAAGTAGCTAATTTATAAAATACATACTTTATAATGTTTACAGAAAAAGAAAAACAATTTTTGTCCTGCAACTTAAATGTGAATGTAAAATCCAAATACTAAAAGAAACTATCCAAGTTACTTCAGCAAGTGGATTATGATGCTATAGCATGACGGTAACTATGTGAGATGGATGAGATTTTTCAGACTTACCGAAGAGCGACAGTTCCAGGCCTGTAAAGATGGGGCTTCTTCACTCCACCAGTTGTTGGTGCCAACTTGCGAGCAACCTATAAATTCCATGTACATCAAAAAATTAATTGTTACAGTTTATTGATGCATCAAAGGCAACCAGAAAGCAGCTGATAAGAAATTCCATTCAGTATACACAGGAAATGAAAAATAATATGAAAGTGAAGTGGGTGATCATCAAAGTAATGACAATTTATGGTATGTAGAACAATGAAGAAATTATGGGTTTTTTTGGCTTGATTTAGCTAAGAAGTTTTGATTAAGTCAGCTTATGTGGTTACAAAACCATGTCGAACGGTTTTTAATCAATTTATTGCAAACAGAAATTAAAACACAAATAAACCTTATCGAACTTTTTTTGATATTGGTAGGTCTAGTTGATAACTAAGATATAAACATACCTTGTGTAGAGGTTTAGATCTTTTTCCAATGGTAAAGCAGAGAGAGATGGGATATATAATCTGAAGACCCAAAAAGAAAAAAAAAGTTTTTTTTTTGTTTTACTGTAGAATAATTAGTACTATGATCTAGCATTCATTTAGAAAATAATCTGAAGTAGCTAATTTGAATAATGCGTACTTTATTGTATTTACAAAAAGAAAAATAATCTTGATAATTAAAGTACAATAAGAAAAGAAAACTGAAGCATGTGCTTACTGTTAGACCGAGTCAGAAATTTATAGTAACAATATGATATTAATATGATATTTAAATTTCTCCCCTAAAGAATATGACTACTAAGATATCTCTGTTATTTGACTTATCATACAATGGATCAAAAAAATATCTTTTTTTTTTTGAATTTTTTCAGTGGAGAGACCACCGTAAAACAAAAAAAAAGATATTTTTTTAAATTTGTTCTTTTGATTTCATATTAGTACAATTTCATTTTCTAATAGTAAATTTTTTGTTGCTTTAAATTATTCTCATATAATTCTGGAGGCTGTTAAATCTAAGATAATATACACGGATTAAACAAAATTGATAGAATTATTTTGATAATAATGATTTCACGAGACATACTTTCAGCGATTTAAATATTTTTGTCATTATTAAGCTTCGACCATTTTACCACAACACAACTTGTGTAGCTTGCAAAGAAATTTACTCTCTTTTTTGGTAACCCCCCCAAGGTGTTGTTTGTAAATTTTAGAATCACACAACTATACACTTGGGTTTGTTTCAAAAATTATGTAGTTAATGTCATGATTGTGATTGAATGTGTTTTTCTTTTTTGGCTAAATGGGCTGTCATTTAGGGTTACATATGCTGTTTTTATTTTTTGGTGTCAATAGGAATATGTATGTAAACTTGTAAAAGCATATTCACATTGATATTTCAGATCATTATCAGTTGTTTCTATGATTTGGTATTTAAATACTTCTGTACTTCTAATTTGGATACACAGTCAGGTCAGAACCTTTACATCCCATTTGCATGTACAATAAACATTATCATAGCCTTTAAACTCAAACTCTCAAATGTTTATATCTTCACCTAACTGGACGAAATAATTTTGTGAACTCAATCGAAAACCAAACTTGAAGTGAAACTACTTATGCTGCAAAAACTAAGGTGGTGTTATCTTGGGATGTCAAATATAAGGCTGCAGTAGGAATAGCAATTGACGGATATTTGCAAGCCAAGAATCGTTTACTCATTTTGGTATTTTCATTATTAAATCATGCATTATTTTGTTCAACAAATATTCTCAAAATTTCTGATTCCCATCAGTCTCTTTTTTAAGTTCTGTTGATCTTGTTTTACATGTTACATTCACTTGTTTAGTGCCGGAGATAATTGACTATCCACTATACATATATGTGGTCTTACAAACTAAAAAATTCAGTGTAATATGCAGGGTTTCAATGGAACACGTACAGATTATGTAGAATATTCTAGGAGTGGTGGTGCCCAAATAAAAGGAATGGAGTTGAATAATCTTTTCTTTTTCTGTTATACCTTAGTTGCTAAACAATAATCTTTTCTTTTTCCATGGTTAATCTTTTAAATATTTTTCTATATATTAAATTTTAGAGAATTCAATATGTGGCTGGCTGTAGAAAATTGTATGTTTGTGCGCCTGACTAATGGCGAGTGGTTGACTACAATGCCAAAATATCTAAACATGGACTGGGTTGGCAAATTAAGGTATTTGATATTAGATTACATGAATTAACTACTTTTTCTATTGGCCTTTAGTGCTAAATTTAAACGTCTCTAACATGTATTCTAGTACTTCACCGAGAGGACAACAAGGTCTCATTTTGAGAATCGCGAGACATAACTTGTGTGGAATTGCAAATACGGTGGTATCTGTTTCTTTTAATATCGCACAATATACAATATTGAATGCACATCAGATATCTCATTTCATTTCAACAAATCCATAGATGTGGAAATTGGAAGACTTCAGCCTAGAAAATGCCGCAACATTTGTGTACTGCCCAATATCTAATGATGCAGTAAATGTTGTTCAGTGGAGACATTCAGTCGAGATTCATTCTGTCGGAGTAACAAAGGTATTATTTGGTTGCTTTCGTCCCATCAAATACCATTAGGCTTAGGAAAAGCTTTGTTGACGATCTGACTGAATATAGTGATATTTGATCTTAATCTTAGCTTATGCATTCCGAATTTAATTTTTATGTGTAGGGTGCTGCAATTGACAGAATATTGGGTATGATAGTTCATAGCAAAATCATGGTGAATCCCATAGACTATGTTCTTTGCCTTGAACACTATCTTGAAAAGGTAAAAACTGTGAACACAAATATATGCAAGCAGCAAGCGTATACATTCCACATTTCATGATGCTAGCACTATTTAGTATATCAATACTAATGAATAAGTGGGACTTGTAAGGTGTCATCACAAATTGAATGTTGGAAATTTTCCTTTGTGATTTGTATTGTTTTCTTTTTGCACCTGAAAGAAGATCCTAATATATTATTATAATTTAAAGGAGAAATAGCACATGCAATGGGATACTAATAATCTAAATTGGGTACCAAATGGTTTTTTAGTTGCAATTCAAACATATGTTCAAAATAACAGGGTATAAGATTTAAAGATCTAATATATCAAATAGATAGTACTATCAATTATAACAAATGAAATCACTAAAGTGCCCAAAAATAAAGATTTAAGTTACCAAAGAACATATTCTCAAATACACGGAAAAAATACTGAAAAAAATCGTTTTTTATTTTAGGCCATTGCAATTTCTCTTGTAGGCAGTCGTTTCCTTGTCCAAATTCTCTTCTTCCAGCGTTCTTTTTGATTTGCGTGGTTCATATTTGACCTCCTGAAATGAGTAGAAATGTATTAAGTTATCATCAAGGATTTACAACAGTACTTGATTTCTAGTGCAGTTTTACCTTTTTCTTTTCTTCTGTGGTGCTCAAATTTTTTGGATCTATGCAAACTCTTTGAATTTTATTTGTTGTAAATTTCCTCTTTTCCGAGTTATTTATGTAGTATTCTGTCTTTTTTACTTGGAAGACTATTTTTGTCCCAACCAACTCATTGAATATAGAAGCATTCCTTTCCTTTTCATTTTCCTATTTTTTTTACAGTTGCAAGTTAATTTAAAAGAAATATAAAAAATTAATTTTATGCGAAAGTTGTGATATACAGAAAATAACCTGTGCTTCGAGTTCAGTAAACCCTTTTACTGTATATTTTAATAAATGTTCAGCTTCCTTATCAAAAGCGACCAAATCCACAAATCCAGAATCATCCTCAGTTAGCATACTAAGTTTGTATCTAAAAGCAATATCATAGGTTAGTCATATATAACATTTGTAAATAATGACCCAACTTTATTATTATTTTTACCTTAGAATTGGGTATGTAATTTTAGTTTCACACTTGCTGCAGTAGAATGCTTCATCAGTCTTGACCACAATCTTTTTGCATTTTGGGCAAGATATGTAACTCCAACCATATCGATCATAAATTTGCAATATGCTGGCATGACAATTGAACTTAATTCCCTATATATTGAAAACAAATCATTATATTTCATTATGGAACGTTAAACTAAAATGGAATGACTGATAAAAAGTAGCCATTATATTTGAGTATATGAATAAAGTACTGCTTATGTCATATGATCTTATTCTGATTACAAATTTGTATATGAAGGTGGACAAAAGAGCAGTTTTGAAGCATTCCGGTAGCAATTAGCTTCTTCATCAAACTGTTTAGCTAAATCACCCCATAAGGTAATACGGACTTTGTTGCCGCTGTAGAGCAAAAAAATTATAGCAACGTTTCTGCATTATCTTATTCATGATAATGAAAATATAAATCAGTACTTGGCATTTGCGATAATAATATCTCTCTTCCAACTTTTGCTTTTTGGTTCATCAAACTTGATTTTTTCTTCAATATTCGAAAACGAATATAGCTTGCCAATCACATCTGCAAAGATGTAATGATATTAATACATAGCTAACTAAATGCGATTCTATTAATTCATTATATTTGTGTAATAATCACATCTGCAATGATATTCGTTTAAAAAAAATTTACCTAATAAGCATGTATCATTTCCATATCGAGATTCTATTTGGTCCAATGAAAAAAAATCAAATTTGTACTTCAGAATTTTTATTTCATCCCCGAGCAGTTTTATTATGCCTGTGTTAGGACGAAATTCAATCTTGTACGGCTTTTCCACGACCTGATAAGTTTTCTTTTGGTTCTTGACGTTGAAGTTGCTTATTTCAAATATCAATCCTTCCACAATTTTGGACTGAAACTTGCCGATTAGAAATTTTGGAACGACTGCCATCAGTTGGTCTCCTTAATAAACAAAAATCAACGGACTTTAATATGTTCATAATACAGAATAGATGGGTAATATTTTAATACTTACCTTTTCATCTATTAGCAACATGTTGATTTCGAATATTTCATTGTTCTTCAAATTAATGGACTTCCACATTCTGGAAACCCTCACCTTGATTTTGCAGTCTTTTGTATATAGGTCTAGCGATTGTAAAGTACAATAGTTGGATTTCATCATTTTCGCTACCTACAAGCAAAAATGTTATTGTTTTTTTTTTTTTGAATAATATAAATAGTAAATAAAAAAACTGAAAATCTATTAAAAATAAGGAATTTATTTGAATAAGAAATTGAGATAACAGAGAATATCTAGGTTGATCAATTGAAGAAGAAATAACTAAAATGTTTGAACTTATCGTTACTTGCAGTATTTTGTATACAGCTACATTTAGATTAACAAACTAATACACAATTTTGTATACTGTGCATTAAAGGTTTTGATTTTTTCATGCATAAAATTTTGTAAATAACATTAAATTAAGAAACAGAGAAAAATACATGAATTGAGCAATAGTAATAAAACGTGATCCGAACTTTATGCAATTGCTAATTGCTTACGGTTTTGTATACTGCTCATAAAAGGTTTTGATTTTTTCATGCATAAAATTTTGTAAATAACATTAAATTAAGAAACAGAGATAGAAAAATACCTGAATTGAGCAATAGTAATGAAACGTGATCTGAACTTTATGCAATTGTTAATTGCTTACGGTTTTGTATACTGCACATAAAAGGTTTTGATTTTTTCATGCATAAAATTTTGTTAATAACATTAAATTAAGAAACAGAGATAGAAAAAAAATACCTCAATTGAGCAGTAGTAATAAAACGTGATCTGAACTTTATGCAGTTGATAATTGCTTATGGTTCTGTCTACTGCACATAAAAGGTTTTGATTTTTTCATGCATAAAATTTTGTAAATAACATTAAATTAAGAAACAGAGATAGAAAAATACCTGAATTGAGCAATAGTTATAAAACGTGATCTACGGTGGTATTTATATACGAAAGATGATTAGGCTATGATACGTTTAAATGTAGATATTTGCATTAACCGAGGATAAGGGGGGAAGACTCTGTCATAAATATTTTAAGGTTCCTTTTGAATTCAAATGTAATTGACGAAGTTGTAAATAACATTAAATTAAGAAACATAGATAGAAAAAATACCTGAATTGAGCAATAGTTATAAAACGTGATCTGAACATATTATGTGTTCATTTTATTACTGCATATAATTGTATGACATGCAATCCTTTTTTTTTTTTGTGTGAATGTAGAAAGCTGTTTCTTATTATTGTTTTACTTTTGTTCTTGGTCGCAGGTTGCTGTTTCTCATTACTTGTGTGTAGAGCCACAAAAGCTGCAGAGTGGCAAGGTTTGGTTAAATCTTTTATAGTGCAGGAGGTTACTGAAATAAGTTATAATGTTGAAGCTTTTAATTGCAAATGAGGATGAGTAAAATAACAAAGAAGCTGAAGAGGAAGATTGATTTGTTATGTGTATATTATTGCATACGTTTGTTTTATTTTATGTATATTAGTGATGTATTTTCTGTATGTCAATGCAACCTTGTTTGTTAAATCTTATGTTGTTAATTTGTTATCACGTGTTATATGCTGTCATGGAATTTTATTTTTTTCAGAGTGGAAGATTTGGTCCTGTATTGTTTACGTGATATGCTATTATTATGCATAAAGAGTGAATAAAATATCTTAGAGACTTTTAAGGAGAGAAGAGGAAATTTAGAGAATTAAGGAGAGAGCATGAAAAGCTTCTGCTTTACTATTATTTTATAGATTCCTAGTCACTAGGAGAAAAAATGATTTTAGTTTCAATTTTTTCCATTAATTTTTTTAGTTTATTTTAAAATAAAAAGAAAATTAGATATACCGTGACGTGGCGCTGCCCCTTCGACCCCCGCGACCTAACTGGCTAGGTCGACCGCCGTTTGGGACGTCAGCCGTTTAAGTCGACTATCATATTAAATTCTCATTTTATAGTTAAATTTGGCCATTGTGTTTATTTTTATCGCATTTTATAGTTAAATTTGGCCAAATTCTACTAGGGTTTGGTAGTGCAAAACAAATCCATAGCAATTTAGCAATGGATTTGCCATGGAATTGATTTTTGTCATAGTTACTTGTTACTTTCAAGCTTTTATTCTATAAATAAAAGTTGTGGCTTATCCGTAGGAAATCTGTTCAATTCATTGGTGGAAAATTCCATCACAAAAAACAATATCACTAAATTCGGTAATTCTAGTATTGCATCATTGAATGAAATCTAATATGTATACAATAATATAAAGAAAATGTCGTTATTTAAAACATTTTTTTACAGCTATTTGGGTAGACATTGTAGATATTTTTACTTTTACAATGATGTTATAAATAATATAATATTATTGTTAATAATTATTATTAATCACTAATTATTAAACATAATATTATTAGTGATTAAAATTAATAAATAATATAATATTATTAATGATTAGTAATAGTAATATAATATTATGGTTAATAATTAGAAATATATGATTAATGATTAATTAAATAAAACATAAGCAGTACTAATTTTACTAAAGTATTGTAATTATTAATTATTAGGTGTCGAAAATTGGCACCTATTACAATGGGCAATTTGTAACCGTTGTAAAAGAGACATCTATTACAACGAATATTTGTGAACATTTGACATCTATTACGATAGGCCTGAAATGACCGTTGTAGTAGCATTATATTACAATGTGCAGTTTTTACCAGTTGTAAAAAGAGCGTTGTAAATGATATCTATTACAACTATCCAGAAACAATCGTTGTAATAACATTTATTACAACAGGCAATCTATGACCGTTGTAAAAAGGGTATTGTACAGGCGTCTATTACAACCGTAAGGAAAATGACCGTTGTAATAACATTCTATTACAACGGGAAGTCAACGCCCGTTGTAAAATTAACGTTGTAATAAGGTAATTTTGTTGTAGTGTTAGCACGCTCTGCCTCTGCTTGCAGAAGAGTACGCTCTGCCTCTGCTAGAACTAAGCACGTCCTACCTCTACTCGCAGAAGAGCACGTCCTACCTCTGCTTGCAAAAGAGCATGTCCTACCTTTGCTTATGTTCCGTGTTACCCACAAAAGGGAACGCAAACCCCTATAATCACCTACGATGGTCAGGATAGGGCACCCCTCGTGGGGGGTGGCGCGTAAGCCTCTATCAGTACCTATGATGGTCGGTGTAGGAGTAAACCTTAGTTCACATCCTACGATGGCCCCGTCTAGGTTTTTAAGACTTTATCATTACCTACAATGGTCAGGATAAGGTGCCCCCTTGAGGGAGGTCAGGTAAGTCCTTGGGCCTTGCTTGTGGATAAGCTAGCCAAGCGCATCGGACACATATGCCCAGAGAGTGGCTAACAAAGCACGTACATCCTCTACTTTATTATCAAAAGCCCATATAGTCGCTCAAGAAGCACGTACAATCTCTACTTCACAAATCAAATCCAAGTGGGATACCAAAACATTAATGCTGGAAGCGGTTTCCGGCCTTCAATCATTAAATACCCGAATTTGGGTTGATTCGGTTCTTCACATATGCCAGAAGGGGTTTCCAGTCATCTATCTACATTAATACTCGAAACTAGGTTGATTCGGCTACTCACAAATACCAGAAGAGGTTTCCGGTCTTCTATCTATATTAATACCCGAATGTGGGTTGATTCGACTACTCATAAATACCAGAAGGGGTTTCCGGTCTTCTATCTATGTTAACACCCGAATATGGGTTGATTCAACTCTTCACAAATACCGGAAGGGGGTTTCTGGTCTTCAATATTTAACTACCCGAATCTGGGTTGATTCAATTCATTACCGATACCGGAAGAGGATTTCTGGTCTTCAATCTTCAAGTTATCTAAGTACAAGTTGGTTTAAAGTCACTATCAAGGCGGAAAACCAACCATTGGCTCTCAATCTTTAACGGACAAAAAGAAAACTATCCCGAAAGCAGTGCCTTGTAGGTTTCGTGATGCAATCCGGTGTTAAGAAACAACTCGCAAATGAATAGAAAAGAATCTAGAAAGAAAAAGTTTTGACTTGGAAAGTCGAAAAAAACCCTTCACTGGGGGAGAGGCAAATGTTACTACCAAAATTAACCCTTGACATATGCTAACAGTGAAGAGGTATCGGAGGAATACAAGCACGGAAGAATCTATCAAAAGCAAAAAAGATGAATGATGGAAAAGACCAAAACAGGAAAGAATGATTTGAGAGCAGCATAAACTAGTATCCCCCAGAAAGAAAGGAGATCAAAGCCTACAGAATGCCGACGAAGTCTCTATCCAACAGGGTCTACCCAGCATGGAGTTCTGTAGCGGTAGGTCACCTAGGACAAATACCAAGAAAGAGGAAGACTTGAGCTCCGCTTATTGAAACCCAGAAGGGCTACCTGTATTAATCTACTTAATACTAACACATCAGAAGGTGAAGGTATCAAGGGTATTAAGCTGGAGGTACATAAAGATTATCCGGAACTAGTTTCCGAAGTATCTACAGCATAGGTGACGAAATGTCACATTGATAAACATCAGAAACATCATCGGGAGCTTTCTTCTGGAAAACCAAACTATCCCAAAGCTCCACCGGAAGGCTAGCCGGAACCATAGCAGAGATACAGGCTATTTGTACTAATTCACATAGTACAGAGAGCAACAACGGTTTTGAAACGACAACTATCTACATACATCGTGAGGGCAAGCTCCTCTAAGTATTCATGAGAAAGCCGGAAGTCTACATCTAGAAGCTTACATCCGAGAGCCTATACCTAGGAGCTGCTACCGGGAGATCAAATACCATCTGAGAGCCACCACATCGACAAGCCCATATCAATCTCCAAAAATCCCCAATTGACCAGGACCCTCACTTTGAAGGCTATAATTAGCACCCCAAAGGCAGCTGGAAGCCAAACGTCCGAGATTAAGGAAAAAAGCGGCTAGCAAAGGCACTTGTAGGCCCAATAGCCTAATAGAAGAAGGGTCCCCGAATTCTCTATAAATAAGAACCAGGGGCCACATAGAGGGGATGAATTTTTCATTTCTCAATCTTGTTCTTTCTTCTTTAAAACGGGCAAATCCTAATTCTCCTAATTCTCTGATCGGATTGAGGATTTCTTCAACTCTTGTAATACATCTACAATTTATGAATGAAGAATTCTGAGACTTACACATCTTGCGATTTGATAATCTTGTTGTGCTATTATGATAGAACAGGAAGTTAACGCTAACCTTTTATATGAGAAAGTTGATCATGGCACTTCCATGAAAGAGGAAGGGCTTCATAGGAATTCGAAGTCCTCCTCCTTCTATCCTGAGGGTTTTGCAACGCTTATCAACGCTCTCATAATGAGCCTAATGCTTCCTGACCTCAAAAAGGAGGCCGTATGCAGGCTTATAACTTGATTTCTAAGGCGGCCAAGGCTCTTCGAGCCGGTGCAATGCAGAATGATCACTTAATAAGCATTGCGATACCCTTCTTCTCGAATAGGGAGAAGCATTATCTTGTTTTCTTCTTATCACAATATGTATCATCATACTCGTGATCTGGGGAATATTTGATTTTATAAGACCCTAGTTGTGTCAAGCTAGGTAAACCTTCTTCAGGTCGTTTAGGAACTCCACTGTACTGTAAGTGTGATATTTGTCCTGTGAGGGAAGGATAACTAATATTCAGAATAGAGATTCTGACGCTTAAGGAGAGGTAGATTTAGCTAAGTAATATTGGTCTTCGAGCATCCTTCAATAACCCTGGATCATGACTGCATCAAATTTCTTGAACACATATCCTATATAACGTACTCCGGGTGTTGACGAAAAATAACTTTGACACCATTACTATAAATACCATAAAATATTAGACTATATTCTTTCTAATACCAATCTTTTTATGGGTTATCAAATATATCAGTTTTGATTTTTTTCGCATGACAAACAACCGTCGACCAACATCATTTTCTGCGTTGATAAACCATCAAACAACATCAGTTTTGTTATTGATGCTCATGCAAAACGGTGTTAGTCGACGGTTGTTTGCTGTACAAAACAATTTTACGCGATGATTGATTGTCGTATGAAATGTGTTTGGTTTTAGGAATTATATATAAAATTTATCGTATTTGTTATTTTTATATATGTAATTAAAAAGAAGAAACTTGTTGCGTTAAGCAACATACTATTTTTATTACTCCATAATAATTGATTAAGCACAAAATAAATTAGACTTAAAGATTTGGTTCCAGGTAGCTACGCTAAAATATGAGTGCAGGTAGCAGCTAAGAACTTTAAGTATAAATCTCAAAATTGACCAACAATTTGATATATATTATGAGGACATGCATGTGCATTGTATGGTCTGTTAATATTTTTTCTGTAAAATATCGTGAAAGTTTATGCTGTATGGAAAATCAACATGATACAAGCAGGCCGGACCCTATGGGGAGTGGGGACAGACTATCGCCTAGGTAACAACGCAAAGAACGCCAAGAGGGACCAGTTGATAAGCCTGCCGGTATATAAATGATTTTTTGTTACTCTAATCAAAATATGCATGTTAAACATTTGCAGGTAGATATTCTACTTTCTTTTCTTCGAATATGGATGCATAATTATCAATATATACTGAAAATTTGTAGTTTGTCTGCATTTATATTAGAAAATAGATAAATATCAAATATTCAAAAATATGATGCGTATGTGAATACAATAAAATCCGCATCTGAAAAACTATTTGTCCCTTTTGTTAAACTATATAGCGAATAAGGAGATTTGCGCCAAAAATTTTAGGTGGCGTTTGGTTTAAACTATATTTTATGTTTTGATTTTCAATGTCATTTACAAATATAAGAAGGGTCGAGGGACGATAGATGGAATGAAAGGGAGATGGAGGGGACCACACAAAGAAATGAGGAGCGACGGAAGAATAAACTATTGTCATTCTTCCATCACTTTCCAAAACAAGGAAAACAAATAAAAGTTGTTTTCGATTTTATGTACTAATTTTTTTCTAAATTGATCGTTTTTTGCGATATACAAGTACCGTTCATATTTTTATATGGACAAAAATTGAAAACTCGAAAGGGTTAACCAAACACCACCTTAAATTTTAGTACGTTCTTACATATAAATTGATGATGATGCTGCAACAGTGGGAAACCACTTATGAACTTGGGGAAAATTGGGTATGTTTGGGGGGCCGTGTATGGTCGAAAACTGTTGATCTGCCATGCGGTTTGTTGTTGGTGTCCGAGATGGACGGAAAAGCCGTGTTACACTTCGCTTCGTATCCCTGATTGATCTTTTGTGCCAGGAATCATCAAGTTGGAAACCCAAGTCTCCAATACGAGCCATGCAGATTTTGATTGTATACTTGTATGTCAATATAACCAATTGGGGTTATAGGGGCTATGATTCTATATTTATTTGCGAAATGATTTTTTTTTCATACACTGTACTAATGATAATATCAGAAGAGGATTTTCACGTATGAAGGCATTTTTGGTTATCATAAGATAAAACTCGCCTATCTGGTGCGCGCTTGTATTGTGTGATGTGAGACGAACTTATGATAACTCCATTTTCAAAAGTCATTGCGTATTTATATGCACGGGAATTCACATGGTGTAAACCCGTTCCGCGTTAGCGGCGTGGTCTGGTGAATTTCCCAACTTTAAAATAAATCTTAAAGCAACTGTTTTATTTTCTTACACCAGTCGCATGACTGACCTGGAGTTTATTGTTCCTTCCTAAACTCCGGTTGCCCACTAATTTTTCACACGAGCAGCTAATAGTTTAGTTTTGCAGTTATGATTCATTGGAGCAAGGTTTGAAGCGCTTTCTGAGTTGGATTCTACGCTAGAGTTGAAGCTTCCGTTGTATCTTTTTGTCCTTCCGTTGAGAGTATATTTGTATCTTTTCCTTCCGTTGTGTATATGTTATAACTCTGATATTCCATGTAACTCTGATATAATAGTGCATTATGAAATAAAAGTCCCGTTATTTTGTTCAATATATATATGTACCCATAACAATTCGTCTTTGTGAACGGTTTAAGTCAGTTTAATTACTGACGAAAATTGGGCGAAAAGGCGGGTCATCACAGTTGGTATCAGAGCTTTGGTTATACGGAGCTACATGGTACGACATATTTTGAACAAAAGTTAGAACTCATCGGAGTTATAATATGTAACAAACCGGAAAATCAGAACTAATTTTTTTTTATTTTGGCTATTTTAATGAATTTGGAGTAATTGAAATAATTTATTTTAATTAAATAACGAGTTAGAAATAGCGCGGCAGTTTGAAAATTTGAATTCGAACTTTGACTGAACATACAGGATGCAAAATAAAACGAATTTTAGCGAAACCAAAAATATTTAAATCTATTTAAGAATATCTTTCTAATGAATCTTAAAAATCGAAATTTCATAACGGGAATCAAAAGTTATGGCTAGTTGAATATTCAAAATGGTTGTTATGGAATAAATATAGCCCTTGAAAATAGGCATTTTGCAAACGACCTCCATTCTCGACGAAACCACTTTTGTTGGATCTGGGATGTCAATTTATTACTAGGCTTCAAATTCCATAATTTTTAGAATTAAAATGTGAGCGTGGCAAACGAAAATGTGTTTGGTTGATTTAAGTCAAATTGGATCGATCAGAAAACGACTATTTTTCAAACGGTCTCAGAATTCCACAACATCATATAACCAATTTTGCCACACCAAAATGCGGAAAATTAGCCACGGTCTAAAGTCGTGGCAATTTTGGAACGGCTTTGGACCATGTTAAAATGGATCAGCATGTTGGCCGACCGTGGTAGTTTTGGAACGGGTTAGATCCGTTCCAGTGTTAAACGAAAAATTACAATTTCACGCCCCTGCCTCCCAAAACATAAAGATTAAAATGCCCCCAAACTGAACAATCTTCTCAAATCTCATCTTCCTCGTACGGCAAAACAATTCGCCGATCTCTTCGTCCATGGCGTTTTCCTCTCGATTCTCACTCAATTAATTTTTCAGGTATGTTAAAATCGAACCCTAACTCTGTGCCGTTTTTTTTTTGTTATGTAAATTGGCTTCTTGATTTGGCTTGGGGATTCTGAGAGGTTTACTTGGAAGCTTCACATGGTTCAGTTATCATTTTCTCTTCGTTTTTTTAATTATGCTCAGTGTATAATTAAGTTAGATGCTCCTTTTGCATAGCAGGAGTTTGCCATACACTGTTTGATTGTAGGTGTCCACAAACCTTACAAAATTTGGCACATTTATGGCATCCAAGTATATTCAAATTTAACATAAACATCGTGCCTCTTAGAAATTTGGATAGGGATTTGGGTATGCAATGATAATACAGTCTAATATCGGACACAAATTCATTGCGTATTTATATCACAATGTACTTAGAGCTATAATACAGTATTATCCGGATTGGTTCAAATTTGAAACTTGAGGGGAAAATAGATTAAATATGCTGGGTATATATTTGGTTGGTTAATTTGCAGTCTCGAAAATGCCTGGAATTTGGAAAACTTCAATGTTGCCATGTACATCAGTTTAGCAGAAAACGAAAAACAAAAATGATTTAACATTACAGCTTTTGTTAGAGACTCACAGAGGTAGATCTGCTCTTGATTGCACCCTTAAATTCATTTCTTGGTTTGAAATAGAAATTTGTGATTATTTTATGTCATATGTTCTATTGAGGATTTTCAGATGATGTCTAATTTATCAGGGTACCAACATACAAAACCAGAATAAAATATGATATGTTCTCCATTTTTTATCTTTTATCATTTGTTTCAGTTCATACTTTATTTACAACTACACTGCATTTTAAAATTAGAGTACAGGTTCATGAAGTGAACCAAAGATAATCAGCATCCAGACTATACTATAAATTATATTTCTATCAATTACATATGAATTATAAGTATTCATAGTTTCATCTGCAGTAGATTGTACGTTGCATGCTACTACTGTTAAAATGTTTTGAGATGCTTATAACATATGTTGGAGAATGATTTTGCAATCTGGTGATTTCAGGCTTTATGCTATTTGCTGGTGATTTTGCTCAAGAACGCTAAGTGCAGTGATATGTTGGTCTTTTATGGCCATTGTTTTTTTTTCCTTTGTATTAGCATATTCTGTGCCATGTCATGCATGTGGGGTTTTGTATGTGCATGTTTTGTTTTTGTGTTTGCTGGTTACATTGGGCAATATTTGCCTGTCTTATACAGCCTATGTTTTATTTTTATAAAGGAAGATTGAATCTCGTTATTTATTTATTTATTAAAACCAAGCTTCGGTTTTCAAATTTGGTACACACTTCTGTTTATTTGATCAGGTAGTTAACATTGTAGCGAAGGCAGAAACAACATCTTCTTGGAAGGTAATAACCGCTGAGTTCATGTATTCATTTGGTCGTTAGAAATTTATGTTTTTTTATCATTCTTATAGCGTATGGACTCATCTAAGAATTCATAACTGAGCTTACTTAAGCTCAGTGACTAACAATGCTTAAGCTAAATTTTCACCATAAGCACAATTATGTAGGATTCTTTTCCATAAGCAAATATTCAACTGCAGACATGCTAGGTTATATTCCTCTTGTTGAATTAGTTAGTTCATTTATTGTGATGTTGTTTATATGATGTGTTTCGCATGTGCACCAAGTTGGATGGATTTTAAAATTACAACTTGTTGTTTTAGTTGATAAACTTGCGGGATCTTGAACGACGGCGGTCATATGAAAATGAGGATGGACTGGAATTAGTAAAATGTAATGGAATTGTAGGGTAGAGGAATGAAGCATCAATAGGTAGTATATAAGTAGAGTGATGGGTTTTTGTTTTGGATATTTACACTGATACATGATATATATTTTTTGCTGTAACCAATAGCTTTCATAATTTTGTCATATTATGGATATCAAACTACTTTATCAAGAAACTGGCAGTCAGCTCAGAAACATGTCGCTTGCAGAGATAAATAAAAATTGCTACTAATTATTTGACAATTTTTTACCTTATTATGTACTGTTGTAGTTTTTAAAGCTTGGATTGGCAGTTTATTTTGCTGCCTTATTCCACAAGATTATTTCAGTTATAGATCCACAGAGATGTTGGGCTGCTCAAAATGGTTCAGATTAGGTAGATATAACCGATATTTGCACTTAATTCATTGTATTTTGTTTGATAATACCAGTGATATTATCAAATTACAAGCAAATTCTCTATAAAAAGTTGTTTCATTTGTACCATGTCATTCTTGTCACCTTATGATTTAAGGCATAGTTTACTGTTACTGAATGGCAAAGCCCTTCACCCAATCCAGTGTTTGTCCCCTGTTACTTAAATTAACAGTTAGATGATAAATGATTATATACATAGTTAAATTTGTACAGAACGCCATGTAAATTTATATGTGAATATTTTAATCACTTTGATTATTGTGTACTATCTTTTTTCCTGATAAGTCTATATGCTGTTTGAGAAGAACAGGGATACATTATACAAGCACCCCACTCATGTTTGTTGTCATGGGAGCTTGAATCTAATACCTCTAAAGCCACAATTCAAAGAACGTTCCTCTTAATTCTATATGTTATATGACATACAACTGTACAACATACACATATATTATATATGGACAAAAATTTAGAAGTTAAACCAAGAGAAATAGTCTACTTCTTTCAGTACAAAATAATATGTTTTTATGTTCAACTTGTTTTGAGACTTTCTGGACATAACCCATTATGCTACGTACTACTTAACTTATTAATGTTTGTTTTGACAAACTAATCCTTTTATTTCGCAAAGTTTATATTGTAATTAGCAAAATTATACATTTTTTCAGCATAAACTTTTAGGAAAATGGGAGAAGTCTAATAAAATGAATATTGAATGAAAAATACAATAGTTTATTTATAGCTGATACATGTTCATTGATTATATAATATGTGTTACAAGCAGTGTACTAAAAAACGCGCCTAAGGCGCGCCTCGAGGCGAGGCGTGGCGTTGGCAAAAATGTCTTGAGGCGTATCTCAAGAGGCGTTTTACCCTTGAGGCTTAAGCCTCAACCAATGGAGGCGTGTAAAAAAAAAAAAAAAAAAAACTCTGGCTTAGAAGACTTTTTTTTTTGTTTATTTTTTTACCGTCTTTTTTGTTTGTTTGTTGTGTTTCATTGAAAAGCCAGTTTAATCGTTTCTTCATTTCTATTGTTGGCTAGGTTAATTTAAAATGAGCAAACGTGATATTGCATAGAAGTGGATCAAAGATTTATCGAATTCTACAAATCCAAAAAAATTTCTCTGTAGATTTTGTGATCATATATGCACCGGAGGAAGATGTCATTTGATCTTTTGCAAATTATATTAAATGTGCAAGGATAATTGTATTTTGTTTGAATTGCTTTGAATGTTTTATGGTTTTTACTTACTATTTGACGCTTAATGTTACTCCATATTAAATTAAGTATATGTGTTGCGATTTTCTTTTACCCGAAAGACTTACACCTCAACACTTTGAGGTTTACGCTCGCCTCACGGGCCTGAAAAAGCGTCACGTACGCCTTTTGCGTTTTAAAACATTGGTTACAAGTGTATTAAGAAAATGTATGGGATTATTGGAAAATAGCATCAATTATTGCATGCAAGGCTTATCACTGATTTGCAATTGGAATACATAGAAAACTGAAGTGTAAACATGTTACTAGATAGGATTTGCAGTTGGTCATATAACTTTGTGAATTCACCAGCTAAAAAATAACAAGTTTTTTGCAGTTAAAAATAATAATAAATTGATCATGGTTGATGCAATATCAATGCGAGCTGATTTGCTTTAAAAAATTCCTACTAGATATCGTATGCTTTCCTTATGGGTAATTTTAAGACTTGAACCCGTCCGTGAGACCTTCATGATTTGTTTATATCGCAGTTAATCATTTCTGGCCATTATTTGTGGACTGAAATTGCGGTATACAGTAGGGCGGCTTCTTCCTGGTTGCTATACGCTTGCAGTTTCTGAGGAACTCCCAGAGGAATTTCAGGTACTACATATAGATATCTGTTCTTTTACCTACATATACTATTTTTGGTTCAACTAATATCACAGCTTATATATAATAAATATTTTACCAGAATATATGTGCTGAAGAATGGGTACCAATATACCTTGTCAAATTTGCATATGTTTGTGTAGTGCTATGAAAGCTTTCTATACACAAAAACTGGTTAGGAAAAAAATGTTCCCGAGCCATTTTTAAGAGTAGATAGCTATTTCGGAGACTTCAAAAAAAAAAAAAGGTAAACTTTGTTTTATATTTTTTTGACTAAATTACTACTCTGCTTCTACATGGGGTAATTATTTAATGGTTGAAGTTTTAGTTAAGGTGACAGTTGACCGATTTTCTTGTACACATTTGTTGATAAGTAGATTTTTCTCCATGCTTAGTTCAATCAATACTGTATACAATTCTAATATTTCTTTCTAAATGTAGTGAATATGGACTAATATTCAGTGAGAGAATGCTGAACCTTATTTAGGATGAAGTGATAATACAAACACAGAAGTTGAACACACGCAAACAAATCATGTATCTTATGTTGTCTTAAATGCAAAATTAGCCGTTACATTCTCCAGTTTCGTTATACAAACTATTAGTTGGTTACTGGATCATCTTTTGACAATTTTTTCTGATCATTTACCTTTTACCATTTTCAAGTTGACGGTTTTAACTGATTTAATCACTATCTTCTTTGTATTATTGATAACAAATATTGCTGTTGATTAAATAGCTGCTCATAACAAATATTGACTGTTGATTAATTTTTTTTCCTTCCAAGTCATTTTGGTACGATGATAAAAATCATGTGCACCAAGGAAAGTTTGATTTCAACCTTATTATCTGAAAGCATTTTGCTGCTTGCACGTTGTAAATGTAATATATCTGCTTTCTATTTTATTTTTTATGCTGTTCACATTTACATTTCAACTCTGGTGGCAGCTTTTGGTCTGCTATTCTATTGTTTAATGCCACTTATAAATTGATTCAACTCTGTTCACATACAAATTTACTCTAAAATTTGCAATGCTTATATTATGAGTTTATACAACACAAACTTTGCTTTGCAGGTTAGTCACCCGAAGTAAGGGTCTGCTATGGATGAGTTGTGGTCTATTTGCTGAATACTGAAGTTAGACGTAATATGTATAAACTTTGAAGTATGCCTATATTCAGTTAATTTGTATCATGTAATATATACCGAGGTTTGAAGTATGTTTATATATTTTAGTTATGAACTCAGATGTGTTGAACTTTGAAGTAAGGGTCTGTAATTTGAATTGCTGATGTCTATCGACATCTTGAATTGAAGTTGAACTTTATAGTTTTGGTTCAGAGTTGAATTTGTGTTGTGTTGTTCATTTGAACTGTGTAAATTTGTAGCTTTGAAAATTACAATTTGTATTAGTGAGTATGATTTGCTCATAAATTTGTATTAATGGTTATAACCTGCTCATATTTTGTATAAACCGGAGTTTTATGCTTCAGGTAAAGGTATCTAATCAACATGCAGTTATTCTAACTGAATTTAGCCACGCCTTAAAGCCATGGCTAATTATATATTAAAAATTACAATGTTAAATTGCAACGGCCTAGAGCGGTGGCAGAAAGAAATTTTGCCACGGACCAAAGCGGTGGCAAAATATCAATCTGCCACGGCTAAGGGCTGTGGCAAAATATCAATCTGCCACGGCTAAGGGCAGTGGCAAAATATCATTCTACCACGGCTTTTGGCCGTGGCAAAATTTTGCCACAACCCATTTTGCCACGACTTTAGACCGGGGCAAAACTCATTAGCCACGGCCCAAAACCGTGGCAAAATCGCTTTTTTGGTGTGGTTTTCGTTGAAATCAATTTTGTTGGGACCATATCATCCCAACATAGCTAGATTTATTTTGCGGGAATTTTTAGAATCAGTATGTTGCCCCGGCAAATTAAAATGTACGTTCAAAACAGAATTTGAATGTTTTATATTTTATTTGAAGAATAACTGATTTTAACAATCAAATGGGCTTACAAAACATATTTCATTGTGTCCGAGATGGGGATATTTAGCTGGGGGCGACCCTCATTGGGTTTGATTTAGGGTCTTATTGTGAAAACAAACATTTTTAGAACTAAATAAATTAAATAATTTAAATATATATATTATTCAATTCAAAACCCTAATCACTATCTTCAGAAACCCGATAGCTCAAAAACGAACGATGGTGGTAGCAGATTCTTTCTCCCCACGTTTTCGTTCGATCCTCTCAACAAAAATCCAAGCTTCTTTAGACAATTCTGAAGAGAATCTCCTCCTCTTTAAATCCGTACCACTTCCGACCTGTATCGCTCGTTGGTCCTCGAGATCTACGCCCACGAACTCGCAAAGTTCATCGCGCTGTCGTGGGGTTATCACGTTGTCGATCTCGATAGGAGAGGGATCCGCTGGTGCGCCGTTCCAGGCTCTTCGACGCTGCGCAGGTCGATCATCCTCTAGTGCAGCGGGTTTGGAGATAATCGCAACCCTACTTTTGAATGTTTACTTGAAAGGTACGGCCTAATTTTTAATTAAAGATCATAACACTTTTAGAAGAAGCTAGAACACATTCCGAGCTCGCTACAATTTTAGAAGGATTAAAAATCGGTGTAAGACTTCTGAATTCAAATATGGAATGGGAATGCATTGTACAAATTATATAAGCGAATTATAAATTATATATCATTGTACACCTCATGTATGAGCGTTGTATAAGTTATACGAGCAATGTATAAATTATACATGCTTCGTATAAATCATATGTGCGTTGAAATGGAAATGAAATATATTTATGTACGTATATATATACTCCCCTTGTCCACAAACCATGGACAATATGAATTGATTGTGACTGGCGTGAAAATTACTTGATAATGCGAATGGTTGAGAATGATGGATTGTGGTTGAAAATAATTGTTTGTGGTTGAAAGAAATTGTTTGTGGTTGAAACGAATTGGAATTGTTTATGGAAAATTCATATGATATGAAATTGATCTTAGATCATTTAGATAAGCCCCTTATGGAACGCCGCGAGGCCTAAGGTAGTGCGAGGAGCCGTACTCGAGACGATGGCTATTTTAAACCCTCCACCGTTATGCTGCCGAAATTTTCAGAGATATTAATGCGTTTAAATCATTTTCATGTGTTGAATTATATTCATATATCGAATAAATTGTTTAGATAATAAAAATCACATTTTTATTATGCGTATGAAGTATATGAAATATTCATATGTTGAGATATTCGTGTGTGGAGAAATTCATGTGTTGAATAAATTCTTTGAAAGAAAAAATTACATTTTTATCATATATATTAGTGTTTTAAATAAATTGTTTTAACACCAAAAATAACATTTTTATCTTATGTATGAAGCATATAAAATATTCGTGTTTAATATAAATTGTTTTAACAATAAAAATATCATTTTTATTATATGTATGAACTATATAAAATATTCATGTGTTGAAAAGGATTCATGTGTTAAATAAAAGGATTGAATAATAAAATTAACATTTTTATTGTGAATATGAAGTGCTAAAAACATTCATGTATTGAATAAATATTTTGAACGATAAAAATATCATTTTTATCATGTATACAACTCGTTAAAAATACATATGTGTTGAAACATATTTTTGTTCGCCAAAAATATCATTTTATCCTATGTATGAAGTGTTAAAAATAACCGTGTATTGAAATAAACATTTGTTCGCTAGAAATATTATTTTTAGCTTAGTTCTGCATATATATATATATATATATATATATATATATATATATATATTGAATAGGAAAATGGGTTAGTTGTTGAGTAAAGAATATATTTGCATGCCCGTCAAATAGGTAAGCCTTAATGAGTTAACTGCGCGATTTTATTATTATATAAACCCCTGTGAATGCCATTGGATGCAGAGTGCTGGTTGTTCTATGTGAAATCATAAATGTCGCCATAGGATAGTAACAATTAATTTTGAACTACACTACAATGCATACTTCTTGAAGATAGCATACCCTATCATATAAGCATTTGGAGCTTATGTGACGAGGTTGAAGATATACCATACAAGCGAGAGGCTTGTATGGCAATGACTATATTTCAGGTTGAACTGAAGACTGACATGGACTATATAAAATGTAGCGATAAATTGCCAGATTAATAAAAACCCCACACGGGTCCGGAGATGACAATAAACACGTATCTCTAGTCATTAAGGCACAAAAACCATTTATAGGGTGACGAGAATTTATTCTCTGGAGTTATGATCTATACGTACTCTCCTGTGGACACCGGAATATATCACTATAAATATGTGTATGCTTTTTAGGATTTATTGGGTGCCTAATACAGCCCAATAAATTTCCAAACTCCTCCCCGTACAAAGGAGGTTATGGCGAAATTTTCTGAAATTTAAAGGCGTTATTGAAATATTTGAAGTGAAAAACGATATAGAAATGATCGAATGAATTATATATATATATATATATACACACACACATATAAATTAAATAAACGAATCGCGCAGCTGCAATTCGTGTTTTGGAATCGTAATTTTAAACGATTATATCGAGAGATCCGACCATCGGATTTCCCTGAAACCAGAACCGTTGGGTTCGCTTTGGAGAAAAAAATTCCAACGATATAAAATTTGTTAGGATCCAACGGTTGGATTGTGTGAAATGTTTAATTCAAATCTGAATAAAAATAGCGCTAGAATGAATTTTATAAATATATATATATATATATATGTGTGTGTGTGTGTGTGTGTGTGTGTGTGTAAATTAAATAAACGAATCACGCAGCTGCAGTTCGTGTTTTGGAATCGTAACTTTAAATGATTATATCGAGAGATCCGACCATCGGATTTTCCCGAAACCGGAACCATTGGGTTCGCTTTGGAGAGATCTTTCCAACGGACTTAACTTCGTTAAGATTCGACGGTTAGATTTTGAGAAATGTGTAAATCAAATTTAGAGAAAAACAGCGCCAGGGCCACGTTACGGCTTGAAACGTCGTTTAATTAAATGGAACTATTTTTAAATAAATAAAAATAGCGAAATATCGCTATAAAATATTATAGGCGATATGGAATGGAAATAAACCGTTTTTACTTGGTTTGCTTGATATTTGGTGGTTGAATGTGTTTGACATGAAAATTATATAAAGAACTGAAATGTGGATGTCGAATAATTTAACCATGGACAAAATTGATTTGAATTCTAATATACGTGAATTATTTGAAAAGGCCGAGTTAATTCTCATTTCAAATACCTGATCGATGTATAAAAGTCGAAGATATGAAGACGGTGCAAGACCAGTGGTCTTCACATCGTGTAGATTACTACTGATGCCTACGAGATGGGTAGCTCCCTTGACGAGGTTATAGTGGTAGTAGTCTGGACGTACTTGTTGATCGTCCGGATGTGCGAGGGCCTCTCTTCCATATTGGACATATGGAACGAGGAACAAGGTACCTCCGATTTCGTTCAGACCTAGAACGGACTTGTAAACGGATGTGTGTCTGACGTGTATTATGTGCTGTATTCGTTGATCTCTACTAAATATACATCTGTTTGGCAGCCGAGAATTTATTCTCTTGCTTAACGCCCTTCTCTGAGACGTACGAGCTCATAGGTTGTATATCGGTTGACATCAGTGGTATGGTGTGGATTGATAGTGTGACATGCAAAGATGCAAATGATCAAGGCTTTTGTTGAAAAACAGAGTCTTGTGGTTGATAATCAAAGCATGGCTTTAATATAGCGTAGCTTTGTGTATAGTGTTGATTCGCGAGCCTCACACCTCGGTATGTGTTAAAAATGGGATAAGGGAACCCAAGGAGGACATGACGTTTCTTTTTAGCTATGGGTGATGTCAGTGTTTTACAAGCCCTGACATGTATATTATCTTTACCTTTGTGGATGTTGGAATGTGAGGCGCCTCGGTTATATCGGTCTCTGCGGAGCCGATGGGCAGGTCCGATAGGACCAGGAAACGTGTGTTCAGGAATTGCCAATCCACTAACGTAAGTGTGGGCCCGCCTTGGAGAATCTAAGGGTTCTCTACGGGGAATCCTGGGGCATTTACTAGAGTGTCTCAAAGCCGACGAGGAGTACATCCCTTGCCTCGACTCATGATGGAATCCAAATTTCTAATATGAAATTACGGATTTGATTGTAAACCTATATATGGCGACATGATATATGGTACCCATGCCATCTAGGATTGATATTTATGATTGAATTTGCTTTTGAAACATATATGCACAAGTAATAATATCAAATGATTTTGCTTTACAAGTATTAAGCATATTTTGGCCATTATACGGTAAAACTCTATCCTCCGGTTTGCGTTGCATTGTGTGATGGGACTTGAGTCTTATAACGGCTTTATTTTTATAAAAAGCATTGCGTTGTTCAAAAGATTTACTTTATTTCATGCACTGGCAATCACTGGAGTAAACCCATTCCGCGAAAGTAGCGTGATTCTATGATTTTCCTTATTATTGTTGTTAAATCAGTTAAGTAGATTTCTCATACCTGTCCCATGACTGACTAGTAGTTTGTTTCACTTTACAAACTCGGGTGCCCTTATTTTCACATGGGCAGCCTAGTGACAGGTTATATTTTGGCTTTTGCACTGCAGCATGGAGTGCACCTTTTGGCTTGCATAGCGAAGACTAGATTTCTCAGTATTTTGGCTATTTGATATTCCGCCATTAGTATTTTATGTATATGAATCTGCTTATTGTTATGTAGACAGATTTACTTCTATTATGTACTCTATGATGTATATGTCCCAGTGATCTTGATGTAGACTGATCATTTCCTTTTATGCACTAAGTTGTATCCTGCATTGTGCTGCTCTGATGTTATTACATATTATGATTCCGCTATCATATTGATGTAAATTATTCAATTTTCTATTTATTCTATTATTTGTTCTCTGCTAATGATGATTAATGTGTTATATTCCAATGATTATCCTTAATTCCGCGACATGGGGTTTTGGGATCGTCACATAATATCTCATTAGAGATAGGGTTAGAAATGCCCTAGAATGAGATTCTGGAATATTATGTCGAGAAAGCGTATTTTCAAGTCTATATAAATTATTTTGAAGCCAGTAAATCGTTTTGAAAATGATAATTATTTGAAATACAATTTTGGGTATATAATTTTTTAATAAGGATTTTGAGTATTTTATTGACGTCGTGATTGGACTATCGAGTAGATAAGGATTTTGAATATATGCCAAGCTAACGTATATACGAAGTCCAGTATATACTAGATAGATGTAGAATCACACTCTAGTCTCTTGGAAATAAATTCTGGAATGAGCGCGACATCGCTGATATATATTTTCAAGTTTCGAAGGTAGGATGACTATATGATTCCAGTTTAAACGTCGAAGAATATTTAAAATCGTCTAACTAAGTGTTTTGATGAATAATCTAAATGAAATAGTTTGATAAATTAACATAGGAATTTAATTTGGGAAAACAAAACTAAAAGTTTGAAAAAGGAATTGAGATTAGCTTAAGAATACTATAAGGCTTTGAACTATAAAACTTAAATATGGTAAACAATAAGTGCTTGAATAATTAAATATTTTTAGGAGTAATCTCACTTAAAGAATTTGGAAATAAATGGTTGAAAATGCATGTAAGAAAGATAATTTACCCATATCCCAAATTTGACAAGAACAATGGATCAATTATAAAGAACATTTGAATATGAATTTTGTAGTCTAATAAGTCGTAATTAGAGAAGATATTATACTTCTTGGTGGATGTTAAATAGGTTAATATAAGCAACAATCAAAATCGAGACCTAGCATGTATTGAAAATAGTAATATGGAAGTTAAATTATTTTGTTTGAAAGTATAATATTGCGAAGCAACCCCCCTCAAGAAATTTGAGGGTAATTTTGAGTTAAGTTGAGAATTTGTTTAAAAGGACGATTTAAAATATAACTAACGTCTTAAGCGGGGGAGGAAACTACCCTTCCCTATTGAGGCGATATGAGTAAGTCAACTGGAAATTTATTTAACAAGCAATTGCTTAAGACGCAAAGGACATATTAAAGTAAAGTTTACCTTAATTGAGTTTTCCATAATCGTATCATCAGGCGCACTCGATTTTTCTATTTTGACCTACGCTAGTTCCATTTTCGAACCAATTGTTCTTGAAGAGCATTATTCATACCTTTTGTCCTATGAACCTAGTCAAGTGATTTGATTCGAACCCTCATTCTGATATTGAACTTTTATCTATGACCCGATTGGAGTACATGTAATTTGATTTCTCGAATGAAGCTATGTTTTAAATTCAAACTAGATAATGGTGATCTATCCACAATATTATGTTGACGGAATCTCAATAAATAGACATTGCATAGTAATTAAAAGCATTTGAAATAAAGGGTCTAACTTATACAAGAAATTTGGATTTATAAATGTTGGTTGATTTTGAAAATTTAATTCAAATGGTTGAATAAATGCTTGAAACAATACTAGTTTGAAATATGTTGAATCAGAATAGCATAGCAGAAGCATGATTTTATTTTAAATGGATGATTTTTCCGACTAGTGGGTAAAGGAATTTTTCCCAAATGGGCTTCAATACTTGAAAGAAGAAAAATCATATACTTTGGATTTCAAGCGAATTAGAAAGAAAAGGTTTATTTGATTATGTGAATATGAAACTAAGAGATGAAATCCAACAATAGAAGATATGAAAATTTACCGGAGATCTTGGAAATATTTGAAACAATTTAGAATTTCAACTAAAGAAAATTTAAAGGACTTGCGTAGTTAACGCCCATAAAATGTAGATAGGCTTATTGGAAAAGTTGCTAAAGAAACCATATAGAGCAAAGGGAAAAGTTGTATGGTTTATATGAACATTTACTTAGGTAGATAATTGGATGATTCAAAATGAATTGAACCTATAAATATTGTTCTTAAAATTTTCGACTTAGAATTTGAAATGTTAAATAAGATCCTTAAATTCAATATTTCAGAACGTAAATTTTGAATGTTTGACTTTGAATTTTATTCTCAATTGAACGAATTTGTTTTCCAATTATTTTGAATGTGATTAATGACTTGTAAATAAAAAGAAATTTCGACGACTAGAATCCCGATACTTTGAAATATTTAGAAAACAATAAGTATTTGTAAAGTATGATTATAAATGATTTACAACTTCGGGATATGAAATGATTTGGTTTGTTCGAGTAACCACGACTAAAACTGGGTTAGGATGAAAGATTGGATTTCGTGCGATGGGTGATACTCAGTTGCCCTGCCATGAGGATGAACTTATCGAACTAATGACATATAAATTTGGTCATAGTATATTTTAAATTTTGGAAGCAAATTGTATTTGGAAATCCCGAAGGGAAGTATGATTTTCTATATGAGAGGAATTAGTGTATTTCAATGGTTCGAAATGGAAAATGGGATTCCAAGTCCGAGAGATCACCTTGAGTTTTCAAAAATTGAAATTATAGGTAAGATTTATTTTACTAATGTATAATTTTACGAACTCTCCTTTTCGAGGATGAAAAGTTTTAAGTGGGGGAGATTGTAACGATCCAAGATTTTTCAATGATTAATATATGATATAATTTCAATTTTTTGAATATCAAGTGGATTTAAAAAGATTTAAATATAAATATTGTTTTAAAAATATTATATATGTATGTGTTGAATAAATATTTTGTTTTGATTTATTAGAATATGAATAACTTATTTTTAAGATTACATTTAAGATTTTATTTAAATAAACATTTTTAATATTAATAAGTAATGATATTATTTAGTTTTATAAAATATAGTGATTTCCATGAAGATTTGTTGAGTTTCTAAACCTCATTTTAATAATTTATATTTGATAAAATAATAATGAATGAGTATTTTCGAAATATTATGTATGTTATAAATCTTAAGTAATATTTTGGTTACACTCGTGAGCATTGAGATTTTTACTACATTTATAAACATCACTAAAGTGTAACTAAAAATAAAATATAACAAATAAATAAATTTGTAGATAATTGTCAAACATGCATTGGCTAAATTTTTTAAACAAGGATTAGGTGGCTCCATGCATGTTATTGAGTACATGGAAAGAAACCAAGTGTCCCTAATTAAATAATTAAAATACTTTTTTTTAATTTCCTATACAAAGACATGTTTTCTTCTCTGTTCAAAAATCCACAGCTTATTCTTCTTCTGTATCTCGTTTTAAAACTTCCAGTAAAAAAAAACCCACTTCCTACTCCATTCAAAAATCCATAACTTCCAATTCGTTCGATTTTAGCCAAAACAATTCGCATGAAAGTTGTCCAGATCATCGAGTATGATTTTTAGAAATTGACGAATCCAGATTTCATTGAGTATCGAAGGAGAAATCTCGAATTTACAGTAAAGGGAAAATTTGTGTTGGAAACTTTGAAGGAAAAAAAAATCTCCCAATCCGCTTCGAATTAGATCGCGCCTTCAGCGTCGTTGCGATCAGCAGGAGGTGTAGTATTTCTGGTGTAAGTTTGAGGCGATTCTGTGACAATGATTTTGGATGTTGAAAACTAGGTTTAGAGTTTGTCGGTGATTTGAGCGATGATAGAAGGAATGGATGATTGAGTTGTGATGAGGATGGAGAGGGCTTTCGTGTGGTGGAGTTTGAAGGTGACTGGTGCTTGAATGGGGTGTGCGATGAGTTTGTTTCACGCGTTTTTGGTAGTAGCAGGTCATGGGTTCTAGGTCTCGGCTTCGATGGTGGATTTCCATTGGGGTGCTGAGTTCGAGGACGAGGTGGTGCGTTTGAATGAGAAGGTGAAGAGGGGTTTGCTGGTTATCTTAGTTGTTGGTTCGGTGGTGACTTGGGAACGTGCAAGTGCACGAGGCGTGAACGAGTTCATGGGTTCGGGTGTGTAAGAGCAGAGCGTGGAGGAAGGAGAAGAAAGGAAGGTGCAGACGCGAGCTTGAAGCTTGAGATGTTGGGCTCGGTCTTAGTTCGAAGATTTGGACCTAGGTCCAATTTTTTTTAAGGTATAATCTTTTTAATTTTCCTAAGTTTAAATATAAACTTTGTCAGCTAATAACTAATTCGTTTTAAATCGGAATTACACGTTGTTGAGTTCCTTAGGATCGTATTTGAAAGTAGAATCCACTTATATATAGATTTGGTAATTTTAGTTAAGTATATTTTGTGATAAAACAAAATAAAGTGTCCCTACATATATATAATAATATAGAATAAATGATGAGTATTGACCCCATTCCAATGTATAAAATTAGCAGAACAATCATCGGATGCTAATGGAATGGATTAGAAAGCAGTACGTGTAACAGTATCAGTGTTCGTTGGTTTGTTGTCCCGACAGTAAAGATTTTGGAGCTGTGTTGGTGAGAACATTTAATTTAATTTTTTATTTAATTAGTAGTATTAAATAAGTATAATTAGATGAGATTAATTATAATTAGTTATTGGTTGGGTATGGATGTTCTGGTGTGAATGGATGTGCAGGTAAGTAGATGACATTGAACACTGAAGGCGTTATTGACCGTAACGCTTGTGCACAGCTGAATTGTTGTGTACGAGTGATGATTATAATTTATGATCATCCGATTTATATGGTTGTTTTATTATGTTTGCATGAAAGCACACACAACACCATAGTTGTGGAATTATACAGATGATCGATTTTATTTTCCTTCCATATAAATAAGATAGATTTTCAAATTATTAAAATATTGTTTTATCCAGTTAATTTGAAAAGAGATTTGGAATTTAAATATAATATTCTATGATAATATATACCAGACTGTCCTAGGATGACATAGAGGATAGTGTCTAGGCTTGGGTTTGGAAATCCAGTTTCCCACTCTCCCTAGCTATCCCTAACTGGTCTGACAGGCGAAACGGTTAATTTAAATAAAATTTGAAGTTGTTTTAAAACTTAGCAAACCAATTGGAATAAAAATAATAACTGTCGCGTAAGGACCATTTATGAAGTTTAAATTTAAAATTTAAATTAAAAGAGTTTTGAATTCCTATGGTTTACAACTTATTCACATTTAAATTAAGATTTGGAATTGAGGTATGATTTTGGATTAAATTTAATAATTAGTTTGGAAATTTAATTGTTTTGAAATTTTAAATTCAAATTCGAAAGGATTTGAAGGAATTTTATGAAAAATCTGACTTTATTAATTTAAAGTAATTAGAATTGAATTATTTGAATTTTTATGATTTGGAATCTACTTGATTTAAACGGCTATTGCAGCGCTTTTTGTAACGTTCAAACGTTATTATCTCATTTCCAAAATGGGTTCGGAATTTATAAATCGCGAACCATTATTTTTAATGGATAAAAGGGTTGTAAAATGGTTTGGAAGGATTTTTTTTGTGTGATGAAGTATGGAATTATCTATTAATTCTAATGGTTAGAATTTAAAGGGAAATGAGTTGGATAGAGTTGTGTCAGATATTCGATATGTAATTCCAAGGTTGAACAAATACTATCATAAACATTAGAAATATTCACCTCAAGATTTTGATAGTGTTTGATTGAGTTGTGAATTTATGTTGAATATAAGTCGATTTAACTCTATCAAAACTTATGTTTGAATATAAATTGTTTGGATTATCGTAAATGGAATTGTCATCCAAATAAAGATTTGGTAAATTGGAAGACGTAAGGAAGGAATAAAGTGGTATGTTTTAAAGTATGAGAATTGAAAGATTGTGTTTTGAAATAAAAGGATTGGTAAATCGAATATTTGATTTCAAAGGAAAAGTTAAGATGATAACGGAATTTACGTTCAATCCAACCTTGATTTGTAAATAAATGAACGACGATTGGAAGGAAATTTGAATTGAAACCTGTGTGGTCCATAACCGTTGTTTTATGAATACGCTTATTACTAGGAAAGACCGGAATCAGATGTAAATCCAAAACCATTCCAATAATAATACGACGCATGAAGCAAATTCAAGACTTGGAATCGATGAATGAAGACCGTGGTTCTTCACATCTAACAGATTGTTTGCCAATTGGTTTCTTTACTGAATAGCTACAGTAGAGAGATGCCCCTATTACCGGAGTGGCAGGAAGTCAGAACGTATTGGGAGAACTTTCGGATTTTGATCTGTTCAGCCCCAGAATGGACTTGTGTGGATTGTGTGTCTAAAATTGTAGTTGACAACACAACACTGATTTCCATTAATAGATATCTGGTTTGTGACGTATGAGCTCGAAGTGGTTATGTATAGATGGAAAGCAGTGGTCATGTGTGAATGGACAATGTGGCATACTTAAGAAATGAAATGAGCTTGTACGATCAAGGCATTGCTTCTCTAGGCATGCTTTGTGTATGACGTGACATCAACAAACCTCACACAACAGATTGATGAGAAACTGGCGTTTAGGTTGTATACTCATATAAGAATTGATGATGAAGCTGCAACAGTGGGAAACCACTTATGAACTGGGGAAAATTGGGAATGTTCGGGGGGTCGTGTCTGGCCGAAAACCATTGATCTGCCCTACGATTTGTTGTTGGTGTCCGAGATGGACGGTGTTACACTTCGCTTCATATCCTTAATTGATCTTTCGTGCCAGGAATCATCAAGTTGGAAACCCAAATCTCCAATACGAGCCATGCGTATTTTGATTGTATACCTATATGTCAATATAGCCAATTGGGGTTATGGGGGTTATGATTCTATATTTATTTGCGAAATGATTTCTTTTCCACACACTGTACTAATGATAATATTAGAAGAGGATTTTCACGTATGAAGGCATTTTTGTTTATCATAAGATAAAACTCGCCCATCTGGTGTGCGCTTGCATTGTGTGATGTGGGACGAGCTTATGATAACTTCATTTTCAAAAGTCATTGTGTATTTATATGCACAAGCATTCACATAGAGCAAACCCGTTTCGCGTTAGTGGCGTGGTCCGATGAATTTCCCAACTTAAAAATAAATCTTAAAGCAACTGTTTTATGTTCTCACATCAGTCCCATGACGGACCCGGAGTTTATTGTTCCTTCCTAAACTCTGGGTGCCCACTAATTTTTCACACGGGCATCTAGTAGTTTAGTTTTGCAGTTATGATTCATTGGAGCAAGGTTCGAAGCGCTTTCTGAGTTGGAGTTTATGCTAGAGTTGAAGCTTCCGCTGTATCTTTTGTCCTTCCCCTGAGAGTATATTTGTATCTTTTTCTTCCGCTGTGTATATGTTGTAACTCTGATATTCCATGTAACTCAGATGTAATAGTGCATTATGAAATAAAAGTCATGTTATTTTGTTCAATATATGTATGTACCCATAACAATTCGTCTTAAAGAACGGTTTAAGTCGGTTTAATTACCGGTGAAAATCGGGTGAAAAGCCGGTTCGTTCCTATTTTAATTTAGTTATAGCAGTTGATTATAATCAGTTGTTAATTATGGTTAATAATTCGTTAAAGATCATGTGTTGATGACTGCAACATCATCAGTATTTATTTTCTAGTTTCGAAAGTGGGATGATTATAGGATTTGTTTAAAAGGAAAAAATGAATATTGAATTTTGAAAAGGGTTAAGATGATAACGGGTTTCCGGGAATTGAATCCAAACTTAATTCAAAGCAAAGTGAAAATATGCATTATATTAAATATCGGTTTAAATATATCGTTCTATTTCTCTATGCGCAGTTTTAAAATATTTTTTATTTAAATTTACTGTGATTTTTAATTTTGGAAAATAAGCATATTTTTTTTGACATACTCAAGAGTAAACGTGGTCCTTTTTGGATATTTTATAGTTGGTATTAGCGACCCGCCATTTTGCCCAATTCTCGCCGGTAATTAAACCAACTCAAACCGTTCACAAAGACAGATTGTTATGGGTATTTACATATCTGAACAAAAATAACGGAACTTTTATTTCATTTCATTGATTACATCAGAGATTCCAAGGAATATCAGAGTACCATAACTGCTCAGCGGAAATCCAATTCTCCCAGCAGAAGAAGAAAAACATCAAAACAAGACTCTAGCTTCGAATCTGAATCCAGCTCTAAAATCTAAACTTCTAGCTGCCCGTGCAAAAATTATGGGCATCCATAGTTTAGGTGTGGAAACAATAAACTCTAGGTCAGTCGTGGGACTGGTGTGAGAATTTGAAAACAGTTTTTATTAGGATTCGTTTTAAAGTTGGGAAATTCACCGGACCACGCCGCTTAATGCGAAACGAGTTCCTCTATGTGAATGCTCGTGCACATAAACTCGTAATGACTTTTGGAAAATGAGACTATCATATGCTCGTCCCACATCACACAATGCAAGCGCACACCAAATGGGCGAGTTTTACCTTTTGATAACCAAACATGCTTTCATACGTAAAATGCTCTTTCAATACTTAATATATATCATGGAAAACCATTTCACAAATAAGTATAGAATCATAGCCCCCATAACCCCAATTGGTTATATTGACATATAGGTATACAATCAAAATCTGTATGGCTCGTATTGGAGATTTGGGTTTCCAACTTGATGATTCCTGACACGAAAGATTAATCAGGGATACGAAGCAAAGTGTAACATGGCTTTTTCGTCCATCTCGGACACCAAAAACAAATCGTCGGGCAGATCAACGGTTTTCGACCATACACGGCCCCCTTGAACATACCCTATTTCCCTAAGTTCATAAGTGGTTTCCCACTGCTGCACAGCTTTCATCATAATCATATATATATATACACACACACACACAACCTAACCGCCAGTTTCTCATCATCCGGGGTGTGAGGTTTGTCGATGTCACGTTATACACAAAGCATGAAGCCATGCTTTGATCATCACTAGTTCATTTCATAACCCAGGTATGCCACATTGACAATTCACAACATATCTCGGATTTCGATCAATGCATACCCTCTAAGTTCGTATGACTTAGAGCCGAGGAAAATGTTTGCCACAAATCCGATGTATATTAACAGAAATCAGTGCTCTGTGGTCAATTTCAATGTCAGACACACAATCCATAAAAGTCCGTTCTGGGTCTGAACGGAACAACAACCCGAAAATATTCAAATATATTCAGGTTTCATGCCACTTATAACCTCATATCGGGTGTACGGCCTAATCCGAGACATCAGCAATTAATCTGAACAATTCGAATTTACTCAGTCTTCACTTATCATTATCCAACTCTTTAGTTTCTTTATAACATCGTATTATTATTTGGAATGGTTTTCGGATCTATATCTGATCCCGGACTTTCTAAGTAATAAGCGTATTAAAATAATGGCTATGGACCACACGAGTTTCTCAAGTCAAATCTCCTTCCCAATATTGTCGCTTTACTTCGAATTAAGGTTGGATTCAATTCCCAAAAATCCGTTATCATTTTAACCCTTATTCATTTTCCAAACCTTATATTAATTAATAAATTTTTATTTACATGGAAGGAGACTGTGAATCGATTAGTCGTATCATTACACAGCTACGGTGCATTGGTGAATTCATGAAATCAGAACAAATCAAATAACGTAACCAAACAAACAAGCACAATATCATCCATCACAATCACAACAATAATCAATTAACTGTGCGCAGAGCGTTACGATTAATAACGCTCAGTGTTAAGGGTGTTTTTAACTACATGAACATTCATCGAACAACCAATAGCAATCATTTATAACAATTCATGACCTTTCGCTAACCGTAATAACTAATTTAAATAAAATTAAATTAGCATTCTCACCCAAAGCTCTCTATAAAGACCTACTTAAGCTCTGTTTCGCATCATTGTCTTCGCTACAGCAATCTCCATTTCTTCCATATGAAAACGCCTACACTAATCTTCGCTTCTCCTTCTTCCCAACACATGTATTTGTACCATGTGTCTACGCATGTACCCACTTAACGCAAACGCTGCTTCACTCTCCTCGCATGCAGGCATAGCCAAGCCCTTCTCTGCAAACGCGAATAGTAGATCCTCCTCATTTTTTATTTAGTTATAATTTATATTTGTTCACCAACCGTTTCAGCAATTATACTGCACAACGTTCCAATTTTTCAAAACAAACATTGGTTGTAAACTGAATTAATTCCAATCAAAATACTATTGTCTTCAAATTTATATTTTAACCAAACAACTTTTATATTTTAAATCTTTATAAAATTCATACATATATATATATATATATATATAACATTTTTAAATCTTAATATTTAAAAGAGATTTGCAGAATCTTATGTATTATATTAAATAACATTTGAATGAATCACATATAATAATTATCTATTAAATCTTATATACATTGAACATATCTTTAAAATAAGTTTTCTTTTGCCAAACTTTATTTATAAACAAGATATTTATCAAAATATAAATTTTATAAATCGAACATATTTAAAAATTAAATTCGAACTTCCAAACTCATATTGATTAGGATAGAAGTAAAAGATTGTAAATCAATATTTGTACTTTTACCATATTAAGTTAAATTTGTTTTCAGAAAATTCAAACAAAATTCATATATTAAAATGTAGAAATATTAGATCGCTACAGTTCTAAATTGGGCCTTTAGGTTTTGCCTAGTATGTTTTGCAAATTCATATTCGGTTTTAGAGGATCCTTCATCGGACCTCGGCTGTCTTCAGATGTTTTGATTGAAGCTCTCTCTACGAATTTCCCTGAAAAGGTGGTTGTTGAGGAGTTAGGGCTTTTTTCTGTTCTAGTGAAGGTGGGTTCTATGGATTTCTTCTTGGTGTTGAATCGCCACCACTTCCTGGCAATTTCTGATGTGTTCCTTGAACTGTCCCCAGTCTCTTCAGAGTCTCTCGTGATGCCCAACTGGATGGCATCTCCTCAGGGATGTAGTCCTAGGTTGTTATTGCCTCTGGAGGCTCTGCCGGTTGACTTGAGCTCGCACAAAGAGGATTTCATCACCCCGTTTGTGCCTAGTTTTTCGTTTGTTGGTCCCGGTGGTCACTCTGCTGCGGTACCTGTTAGGGTTTTATGGTGGGCGAAATTTGTTGTGGTATTCCTGTCTTAGATGGATTGACAACCAGCGAGCTTCCTATGGCTGTTGATGAAAGGGAAATCATGCCTCTCTCTCAATGATCACCAATGCGTCCGCTCACCAAGTCCACCAGGGTTCCTAATCGATCTCTCCAAGGTTAGGGTGTTGAGTCTCATGTTCGCCTTCGTCGTCAACACCGTCATAGGCGGTCGAAGAAGGCAGCGGAGGGTGCTTCATCTCGACCTGCTGTTGAGGGGGATTCTCTGCGGATGCGGGTTGGCTCTTTGCGAACAGTACCAATTTTAGATCCGATCCCTGCCAGTGTTTGCAACTGCTTTGCCTCTTAGAGTCCGAACCTTTGGATGTAGACGAAGGTTTGTGCGGGTCACTGACGGGCTTGGAAATGAATTCGGGCTCTGTTCCGTCCCAGCATTGGCTTCGTGGTGCTGCTTTCAAGCGTTCTCATTCGCCTTGCTGTAAGGATGCTGCTGGTGGTCAGTCTGTAAACCGGCAACAGGCAATATTTTTGCAGCCCGAGTGTCATGCTTGTGGCGAAGCAGAAGTTGCCGATTTAGCAGGTTTAAATGGGATTTTGGTTTTTGGTTGCAGAGGGGTCTGTTTCTCTGCACCTACCTGGACAAGTCCGTTCCTTGTTTCAGTTTTCTAATTCTGTGCTGGGGTGCTCTTTTGTTTTATGCTATGAGTTTGTATGGTTTGTGGCTGTTAAGCCGAGTTCTGAGCTTTTAGACACTTGTGTCCTTGAGCAGGATCTCGGTCCTTTTATGTCTTGTGTTGGTTTGTCGCTGGGATATGTTGCTTTGTCATATGTTCGGGGTTCCAACCACCATATGGCTGGTCAAGTTGGTTTAGCTGTTGGTATGTTGTTCAGAGGGTGGTTTGGATTCAGTTTCTAGACCACTACTTTTGAGGGTTATTATGTAGTTTTCTGTTGCATTGGAGTATTGAACTCTATCTCTTTCTTTTCAGCCTGCTTGGTAAGGTTTAGGCACAGCGAGACTGCCAGTGTCTCGTTTGTGTCATGTGTTTTTTTTGTGAGTTGGGGGTGTCTGTGGTCGTATTCGACTCTTTATTAGGTCAGGCGCAACAGGTGTGGGGTGATATTCTGGTCAAGTCCGTATAGGCATTCCATTGGCGGATCACTATCTGATTTACCTAATAGCCACCATACTCTGTCGAGCTTCCATGCGATGTTAGCTTCGAACCAAATTGATCTCCCTTATCAGACTCGCCGACTGCCGCTCAAGTCCCTGGTTGGTCGTCGGACGATACCATTCCTGTAGAGTTGTCAATCTCATGACATCCCGGCACTGCAGGAATTGTTACCATGGTTTTGGCGGGTCCCCACATTTTTTTTAATGTTCTCTAGTTTCTTTTTTTCTTTTTCTTTTTTTTCCTTCCATTGATGTTGTTTTTCCACCTTCCTCTGTAGCTGAAAAGGTAGCTTCTATTTCGGCCTCTTACACCACCCCCTTTCTTAGTAAGGAGGAGATAGCGATCGTTAACGATCGGCTATCTCATCATACTAGGAACTCGTGTCCATCGAGGACTAGTGTTTCGCGCTCTGTCTCGCCTTCGGTTGTTTCTTCCTATTCCTCTCGTCGTTGTCCGAGATCCCTTTCTCGCACAATTCGCACACGCTTTATAGTGGCATTTGAGCAGATCGTTAGATCTACTCAACACACTCTATATCTTTCCTGAGGTGAGTAGGGGTCCCTTCTTTTGCTCTTTTTTCTCTCTTTTCCTTGATAGAGAACTTCCTCTTCTGGAACGTCCGTGGCATTGAGAATGATGCGTCGATGGCTAGGCTGAAACACATCATTAGGAAGCACGTTGTTTGCCTAATGGCGCTCCTAGAACATATTGTGGGTCCAAAAGAGGCCACTAGTGATGTTTATCCCTTTGGTTTTGGTGGTGCATTAGCCAATGTTTCCGAGAAGATTTGGATCCTTTGGTCTAAAGATCTGGTTGTGCACTCTGTCTTCGATTCCTTCCAGCTTCTGTCCATAGCTTGTTCGGCTCCATCTGTCTCCTCCCCCATTCTTTTCTCGGCGGTTTACGCCAAGTGCGATCGATCAGAAGGGTTATATCTATGGTCAGACATCCTTTCTCTTTCTGAGCTGGGTTTTCAAGCATCAGTGTTGGTAGGCAACTTCAATATAGTTGCTTCCCAAACCGAGAAACGAGGGGGTATTACCGCTAATCATCCCGCGGTCGCGAATTTTAATTCCTTTATTGTTAGTTTGGGACTCATTGAGGTGCTTTTTGTAGGATCGGCTTTCACTTGGTGTAATAACCAAGAAAGACCGAATCGGATCCTATATAGACTGGATAGGATATTCGGTTCAGAGGGCTGGTTCAACCTCCCCTTCATGTTTTGTGTTTCCCATCTTCATCGCACTTTCTCGGACCATGCTTCTATGCTACTTAGCTGATCTCCTTTGTCGCTTTCTAGTCTTTCTTTTAGGTTCCAAAGTATGTGGAGATCTCATAGCTCGTTTCTACGAGTGGTGGAAGACTTTGGGAATGCTCTGGCTTATGGGTCCCTTTGTTCTGTGTTTTCTCGAAAGCTGAAGCATCTCAAGGCTTGTCTAAAGTCTTGGAACTTCCAAGTTTTCAAGAATATCTTCCACTGTGTTAGAGCACCTGAAGAGATTATTATTCTAGCGGAAGCTTCATTTGACGATGATCCAAATCCCGTTAATAAGGAGGTCTGGACGTGGATTACTGCAAAAGTTTTCATGATTACTACTGCAGTTTTCATGCGTGGATTATATTCACTGACGATAGCGAATCAGATCCACAGGTTTGGCATCCTTGCGGGCTGCCCATTTATTTCCTCTCTCTCCTTTGCTGACGATATTTTCATATTTACTAATGGTAACTATCGATCAGTAAGACGTCTTGTTAGTTTCATTCAGCAGTACGAGAGGCGTTCATGCCAACTCATTAATTCTGCTAAAGGTTGCTTCATCCCAACAAAAGACTTGTCTCCGGTTATATTTGTGTGGGTTGATACCTACACCGGTTTCAAGGTTGCCACCCTTCCCGTACCTTACATCGGTATGGTGCTAAATAGAGGTCAGAAGCTCAACGCCATTTTTGACCGCCTTACTGATAAAGTAAGGGGGAAGATCATTCTTTGGGATGCTTCTCTTCTCTGTCAAGCAGGTAAATTGGTTCTCATAAAGTCCGCTCTGGATTCCATTGGCTCGCATGTCTTTACTGCAATGACACCTACCTCTTCTTTCTTTTGTTCTTACTGTTCTTTGGCATCGTCCTTTTTCGGAGGTAGAAAGGACAATGTTAATCATCACCATTGGATTTCTTAGGACATCATTTGTTGTCCCAAATGTGAAGGAGATATAGGTCTCAGAAATCCAAAGGAAACTTGCATTGTCTGTGCGTGTAATATTTGGGCTAGATTTGAAGCGAACGACTCCTTATGGTCGTCGTTCCTGCATGCCAAGTATTGCAGACTTTTGATCGCGAATTTTTCCGGTGTCCCATCCTACGCTAGTGAAACATGGAAACGGATGCAATCCGTGAAATCCTTTTCAGACTCACATGGTGGTGGATCTAGATGGGATGGCAGTCCTTCCTTGCTCAGAGCGACGTAGAGCTCGGCTAGGACGCCGAATCCACGTCTTAAGTTGTTTTCCTTCATTTGGGATGTCTGTCTTCCTCCAAAGGTTTCTTTGTTTTTGGGGAGGACTCTGCATGATGGGTGACACTTGACGAGAACCTTCGGAGAATTGACATCCCAATCGTGTCTCGGTGCAGATGTTGTGGATCAGGTGAGCTAGAATCCATTACCCACTTGTTCTTCAGTAGCTACTCTGCTACTTCCATTTGGAGTTACTTCTGAAACCTTGTGGGGCTTCGAGGTAATGCCTCTTCTCTGGCTGATTTACTTCAGCTTTGGTGGTCTAGTATCTCAGGCAAGACGTTACGCTCGACCAATTTCGTCTTATTCCTTGCTTTATCTGCTGGCATCTATGGTGCTCGCGGAACAGGACAATATTTGACGAAATCCCTATGGATCCCCCTACCATTATCAGGATAGTAAGGAACGATGTTTTCCTTGCGTTTTGTGGTAGACCGTTCAGGGGTGAAGTCGGCTCCAGCTCGAAGAGGCTTGCGGATCTTTTGTTTGTCTTGACAGTACCGCATTCACCTAGAGCAGGGATAGGCTGTGTAACGACCCGGATTTTCAGCCGTTGAATTCTGAATATTTAAATTTGTTTTAAATATTTTATTTGAATTATATATAAGGAATTTATTTAATAAAATGATATTTAAACGTATAATTTATAATTATATTTAAATCGAGCTCGTAACGGCGCTGTAGTTCGTAATTTGGCGATTCGAACTTTAAATGAATATACAGAATCCGATATAAGTCGGATTTCTGTGAAACAAGACACGTTGGAACCGTATTGATTATAATTTTCATATGAAAGAGAAAAATCTAGATTTCGTGTTATAATTTGTTAGTTATGGTCAAATCAAATTTTGAAATAGTCGCTGTGGAAATCGTTATTTAAAATATACGCGTTAAAATAGCCATTTTGTAAACGGACTCAGATTTTGACGAAATCAGTTTCATTGGGACCGTATCGTTAAATTATTGTACGGTGTTAAATGGCGTGGCAAACCGATGTCGTATGTGACCACGGTAGCCGTAAACGCCCGTTCATTTTCTATAACGCGTTATTTATTTAATAAAGGGATATTAGAGTGTAACTTGAACAGACGATCGAATCAGGCCACGAAACCAGTTCCGCTGAGTTCGTAGCGTCGGATATAGTCAGGGTAGGTATATAGTTTGTTATTTTTAGAGATCGGCAAATTTGGTGTTCAGAAGGGCAGTGCGGTACGCGCCAAAAACAGTCTACCGGGGCAACAGTCTCAGAATGCGACGAAACTAGTGCCGTTGGGTTCGTATCGAAAAGTTATTGTCGGTGTTCGCAGTTTCAAGTTGTTTTGATTTATCTGGTGATTGTGAAAAATTTAAATGCGTGTTTATTTCTGGTTTTATAAAGGAATTTTTTTCAAACGATGTCGGAATTCGACGAAACTTGTCCCATTGGATTCAGAATACCTTTTTACATCGAGATTAGCTTTTTTATCAGTAAACAGAAGTCGATTGTGGTTAGTTTTACTTGATACTTCACCGCGAAGTTTCGTATAATATAATGTAACCACAAACTAGTTGATAAGATCTTTGTGTGTGCAAGTCAAACACTGCGCCTAGGACTTCGAATCTACTCGTCCATTTGCGTATGTTTTAAAATAGAAGGAAGAAAAGAAGAGAATCCAACGTACTGATACCTAAAGCTTAATAGCAACCTAAACTCTGACATGATGTAAGCTTTGTTTGTGCTTCACGCCATTACTAGAATCCTTGCCGACAAAGTAATTAAAACCACAAGCCTACCTTTTATTTTCAGCTAACCTATTGCCTATAAACCGTGCGTGGCAAGGAATCAAATATATAAATACAAAGCGTTATTCTCCCATTCTTTCGTTTTATACAGGAAAAGAGAAATACAAAATAAAATCAAATACAATCCCTAATTCCCAAATTCCTTTCACATCTCCCGTTCTTCTAATCCTCTCAGTAAAGACGGAAATCAACATTTCGAGATTCAATCAAACCCAGATAAGATCTCTGAATTCGCGTAACACATATCTCGGTGTTGCTTGAATGTTCTCGTCATGGCTATAGGGGTTTTGGGGTTCGCAATTAGCTTCCGTTCGAATGGTTATTGATGGCGACTGGGGACGTTTTGGGTACTGGCGTCGCTGGAGAGGGGAGATCCTGGTAGGGGATGTCGGAGGTCAGTTGAGGTGGATTTCCGTTCTCCAGATGTGGCGATGGTAAACCATTTGTGGTGAAGGAGGAGGCAGTTATTAGGGGTGCGGTTTACTGGGGACGCAAAGGAGTGACTTTGGTTAGGAGACATCCGTGGATGGATCACGGGTATCAAGGGGTTGATTGTGATTGGTGACAAAGTAAGTAACGTGGAAAAGAAGGGATTTTAAGTTGGGCTTTCACTGTGGGTTCTGTTATGATGGAGGAGGGTACCATGTTTTCAATATAAAGAGCAGAAGGTATTGGTGGAATCCATCCAATGAACGGATATCTGAAGCAACATGTTGGTATTTATTTTCGGATGATATAGGTTTGAAAATTTATGGATCAATGGATAAACGGGTTTGTGTGTTAAATACTGGAGCTGACAAGGGATTGAACAGATGTGGTCGTGAATGGCTGCGTGGAGAAGAAGAAGACCTGGGTGTTTGTTTAAAACGGTAATTATAAATGGTATGGGGGAAGATATGAGGTTGGCAGTTGGCACACACCTACCGTATAATATAGATTATTGGTTAAGTAAGTGATTTGGGTGAGATATGAGGTTGGCACACATCTTGGAAACACGGTGAAGATGGAATCAAGGAAAGCTTCAGTGAGTTCATTTTCGATAGGGAGAAGAGGAGCTTAAAAACAAAAATCCGACTATACCGGTTATGTTGGAATCACCACAAAGACATCTACGTTCTGGAACTATTTTGATTGAGGACAAGGCTATCGGAATTTCGTGATAAGATCAAACATCTATTTGATTTTAAAACAAAACAAAAGAAGAACCATCAACTGCGAATCAAGGTGAGTAAACTCACTAAAACTCGAGTTTTAAATTTATTTATAATAATTTCATACTGTGTGATGGTTGCTTGGTTGAATTGTTGATAAAATTGATTGATAGAATTACATCGTTGATCGATTATTAGTTCTGATATTTCATATTGATGTGAAATAATCTTATTGATGTTATTAACATCTGTGGATGCAGGGAAACAGGTTGGAGGGATCCAACTGGATTCCTCAATATTTTATTTACTATTTTTAATTTATGATGTGGTACATGATCCATGATTGATTAGGTCATGTTGTGTTATCCTAGTCCTAGGATTTTGGGTATTTAAAATATCGTAGAGTAATTACAAATATAGAAAACGAATTTTAAGAATTTGAAAGGGAGATTATTTCCAAAGTAGAAAATTGAATTTTTAACTAGACTTGAAAGTAGGAACTTGTTTTAATAAATAAAACAAAAGGTTGATTATAAATAACTGCTATAAACTTAATAAAATATTGTGATTGGATTAATTGAAAATAAATTCAAATCTGAATTTATATAGAAAAGTGAAATCCGAATTTGAAATCGATAAGTGTAAGTGGATTTGAAGTTAGAAGTTATGAAAGGAAATATAAACGAGATTAGAAATGGTTGGAATAAAATATGAGATTTCCTATGACAAATTCTAAATAGACGGTATAATTGGGAATTGGACTTGTTATGTTATTTACAAGTATAAGAATCAAACGGACTTGATTTGTATGAAAAAAGAAATATACTCACGATTAAAGAAATAATGGATGAATTATCTATAAAGGAAATTTAGATTGGAAATATGAATCTAAATTGGAACTTGAATGAGAAAGGGGAAATGGGTAATCATTTTAAAAGAAAGCGATGAGTTTTATCTCAAAATTGAGATTAGAAATCGAATACAGATTATTCGAGAGGAAGTTGTTCATTTGAATTCGATTATATCGAATTAAGGGAAGTAGATACTTTGACTTTCCGTTTCGAATCAAATTTAGTTATTTAATTATTTACTTATTAATTGAATTAATAAGTACAAGTGTATTTTATATAAACCAAATGTTTGGAAACAACGATTTATAACGCTGTCATTATAATTAATGTCTTGTAAATCAAATATTTGGAAAAACAGCGATTATAATGCTGCTATAGTAAATGTTGTAAATCCAAACAGCGATTATAACGCTGCCGTTATGATAAGGTATTGTAAATCTGAACAACGATTTTAACGATGTTGTTATAAGAAATGTTTTGGTAAATTTAGATAGCAAATTTTAATGCTGCCGCTATAATAACTGTTTGGTAGCGATCTTAACGCTATAATAAATGTTCTATAATACAACACAGCGATTGTAACGCTGTTGTTAAAAGCAATGTTTTATAAATCAAGTATTTGGAAACAGCGATTATAACGCTACCGTTATAATCAACATTTTTCTGTAAAGGAAGTGTGTTCTTAGATTAGAATCCGAGAGTTACATAAGAAGTTGTTAAAGATTTAAAAGATAAACTTTGACCATTTCAAAGTTAAAACGTTGTTCAGTTAAGGTCTGAGAGGTAATTATACCCCAACTTGATTGACTTCCTTCTTAACTAAGGAATGGTGAGGTTTGATCGTGAAGGAGTTTTGGAAATGTTTTCCAAACGAGAATCAGAAATGTTTTCTGATAATAGAAATAAGAATTTAGAATGTATAGAAACATGAGATAAGTAAATTTATGAATTAAAGAGATAAATGTTAAATGATGATTGATCGATATAATTTCCATTTGGAAATGATATCATTGTTTGCACACTTTTTTGTCTTCGATAGTTAACTCACCGACTATCGGAGTTTTTGACCATTTTAACGTTGTTAATATGGAGAGACCGGTTGGATTATTGTCCAAAGAACCACTCTGTATTGGCATAAGCGTTGCGAATCATATATGTCAAAGATAATTGAAGACGGAGTAAAGTGCAAGGGCTATTGTATAAGTCTTAGATAACAGTGCCTAAGATGGATGTACGGAATAGTGCCTTCGGTTTGTCCAGACACAGGACAACTTGTATGGACGAGTGTCTGACAGAGTATTTCCAAAGGGATTACGTACGTTGATTCCTTCAAACGTACGAAGTTGGTGGCATAGAAGGGAAACTTCTTTAGCCTAACAATCTGAGTATTTTTGTGGGAATCAATTAGTGATTTCCGATGGATCTGACGATGTGGCATTCAAAGTGAATGATGGCCAGATGTTCTGGAAGATAATTCAAACCTCAAGCCTCATCAACCCGGAATTGGACAAAAATCGGGCAGGCAGCATGGCTATGTGGGTCGCACCCATTAGGATGTATAACCACCTATCTAGAGAAATTCCTTTTGCTTCTTAAATCTATCGATGCTGTCCCTTTTCGGGAGGCGGTTGCTGATCCCAACCGTCGGTGGTATACATTCGATACACTCAAGCGAAATGAGTGGTCGGTCATGTGTGGGCCGGGTTGCAAGACGTTCTTGTTGAACCCAGTATATTCGTCTCTAGAGATACACTATCGGTAGGTGGTCCCATACCTTGTCATATTGGAAATCCAATCTCCAATAAGCGCCCTGCGGTTTTTGATTTTATATTGTATATGGAGCGTGAGATGCAAGCGTTCCGCTAGATTCTATTTATTTGATGTAGACATTATCATAATATCACTGGATTTGATATCAAAATATTTTGGGTTATAGTAAGGTAAAAACCATCCGTGTTTATGTGTGGATCGGTCTTACGATTATCATTTCTTTCGAAAAGATTTTGAAATTTAAACAAATGGTTGGAGTTTACTCACACCAGTCCCATGACTGACCCAGAGTTTATTTTGTTTGTTTCCCTAAACTCTTGGGTGCCCAAATTTGTACGGGCAGTCAAGTAGTCGGGATTTTTCAGATTTACTTGAAGGAGTTTGAAGCAGGAGGCTTCACCAGTTAGCTATAGACTGCCATATTTTCCGTTGTGTACTATGTTGTATCTGGAAACAGGTGTTGATAACTGTTCCAGGAATAATTGTTGTGCTCTGATAATGGTACGTATATATACAGTTACTGATTTTCATTTCAAAAGTTATGTGATTTAATATATTTTATTCGTTCCGCTGTGAGTTTGTGTTCTCCGTTTTTCTTCTATTCTAATACTTCTTTCTTTCTATTTCTCATCCTCTAACTTCTTTCTAATAATGATTCGTATTTCTGTGCAATTTGAGTTGGACGTGTGGTGTTATTAGTCGACTCAAACGGTACGGATTTGCGGGTCGTTTCATTTGGTATCAGAGCTGAAGGTTAAGTGATTACCTTGGCTCTGTGGCGTGACTCAATAGAGATGAGGTTAGTAGTACACTAGATTGAGTTTGAGTGTATATATATGAGCGCGTATTTGTAGATTTGATATAAAAATTGTTTTATATTGTGTTGGCTGGTTTGTTGAGTGGTTTATGAATTCTGACCGATACAGGATGTACAACTGTATCGATAGGTGTTTCTAAACTCTCGAACAAAGTAATTCGACACAGTATTATTTTAAAGTGGGTAAATGAAATAAATTTACCCAAAAAACTATTTTGATATAAAAGAAATAATTTCTGAATTATAATGTATGGATGTATGGATTGTTATTACAATCAAATGGAATTATAAAATATTGAAACAGTTATATATAACCAAATATAACTTGTATATGGGAAATATACATAAATAAGATGAACTGAAATTAAATTCAAACCAGAATTAGAATTCGAATTCCGGGAGTTTAGAAATATTTTCTGAAGTATTTTAAAGGTAATATAGCATTACTTGAAGGTATTTTTGAATGAGAATGATTTTTAACGAGTATGAAAGTGATTAAGCACTGAAACCACTTCAGTGGCGAGAAAATAATTCTGATAATGGACTGCAGCATTATCGGTATTCATTTTCAAGTTTCTGAGTGACGGATTGCTACCATGGTAATTTAGGAATGAAAAGAAAAAAAAAATTGTTTAAAAAGGAAATGATGATTTAGAAATTCAAATGTTTTGAATTGAGTTGATTATAAATATGTGTATAAATATATATATAATTTCAAACTAATTTGAAATAAAACCCGGGAATTTGAATTCTGAAAATTTTTAACTCGAAAAAGTTGAATAGATTGAAAATGGTCAAAATGTATCAAATGAATTGGGATTTAACTTAAGTTAAATAAAACTGGATTGAATTATAAGTAATCCCGAATGAAATTAAGTATAGAGATGTTGAAATTCGAAATATTAAAATAGATTCGACTTATACTAAACAAGTTGAATACTTATATTGTATGTCGTTAATTGGAGTTAAGTTATTTTTGAGCCCAAGCAGAATAAGAGGGTTGACTTTGGAAAATAGAACTCAGTTTGGATTAGTGAATAGAAGTGATCCGATCAGAAGTTAAAGATAAAAGGTTGGATTGATTTGAAACCAACTGGAAATGGATATATGTATGCTGAGCAGAATGGAAGTAAGTGCAAGAGATAGAATTATGCCCGACAAAAAGGTACATGTTTACAATATTGTTTGGGTTGATGATTTTATGAGCCTATGAGGCAAGCCGCTTGGCTTTTTGATTTTCTTTTGGATTGGAGAAGGCCTAGAAAGGCGAGTTGTGATTGTACCGATTGAGCTGTGCAGAGGAGATGCTGCTGAAATTTTTCAGAAATTAAAGTGTTAGAAAATTTTCAGAATTTTTGAAAATTTTCGTTAGTAAGAATAAATAAATATTTTAATTGAAATAAATTGGTCCAGTTAAACTGAAGTTAAGAAGTGAACAAAAAGGATTTTGGACCTAGTTAATAGGGTATGCAGCATCTTTTCCTACCTTAGCAATTTCGAGGACGAAATTATTTTAAGGGGGAAGGAATGTAACGACCCGGATTTTCAGCCGTTGAATTCTGAATATTTAAATTTGTTTTAAATATTTTATTTGAATTATATATAAGGAATTTATTTAATAAAATGATATTTAAACGTATAATTTATAATTATATTTAAATCGAGCTCGTAACGGCGCTGTAGTTCGTAATTTGGCGATTCGAACTTTAAATGAATATACAGAATCCGATATAAGTCGGATTTCTGTGAAACAAGACACGTTGGAACCGTATTGATTATAATTTTCATATGAAAGAGAAAAATCTAGATTTCGTGTTATAATTTGTTAGTTATGGTCAAATCAAATTTTGAAATAGTCGCTGTGGAAATCGTTATTTAAAATATACGCGTTAAAATAGCCGTTTTGTAAACGGACTCAGATTTCGACGAAATCAGTTTCATTGGGACCGTATCGTTAAATTATTGTACGGTGTTAAATGGCGTGGCAAACCGATGTCGTATGTGACCACGGTAGCCGTAAACGCCCGTTCATTTTCTATAACGCGTTATTTATTTAATAAAGGGATATTAGAGTGTAACTTGAACAGACGATCGAATCAGGCCACGAAACCAGTTCCGCTGAGTTCGTAGCGTCGGATATAGTCAGGGTAGGTATATAGTTTGTTATTTTTAGAGATCGGCAAATTTGGTGTTCAGAAGGGCAGTGCGGTACGCGCCAAAAACAGTCTACCGGGGCAACAGTCTCAGAATACGACGAAACTAGTGCCGTTGGGTTCGTATCGAAAAGTTATTGTCGGTGTTCGCAGTTTCAAGTTGTTTTGATTTATCTGGTGATCGTGAAAAATTTAAATGCGTGTTTATTTCTGGTTTTATAAAGGAATTTTTTTCAAACGATGTCGGAATTCGACGAAACTTGTCCCATTGGATTCAGAATACCTTTTTACATCGAGATTAACTTTTTTATCAGTAAACAGAAATCGATTGTGGTTAGTTTTACTTGATACTTCACCGCGAAATTTCGTATAATATAATGTAACCACAAACTAGTTGATAAGATCTTTGTGTGTGCAAGTCAAACACTGCGGCTAGGACTTCGAATCTACTCGTCCATTTGCGTATGTTTTAAAATAGAAGGAAGAAAAGAAGAGAATCCAACGTACTGATACCTAAAGCTTAATAGCAACCTAAACTCTGACATGATGTAAGCTTTGTTTGTGCTTCACGCCATTACTAGAATCCTTGCCGACAAAGTAATTAAAACCACAAGCCTACCTTTTATTTTCAGCTAACCTATTGCCTATAAACCGTGCGTGGCAAGGAATCAAATATATAAATACAAAGCGTTCTTCTCCCATTCTTTCGTTTTATACAGGAAAAGAGAAATACAAAATAAAATCAAATACAATCTCTAATTCCCAAATTCCTTTCACATCTCCCGTTCTTCTAATCCTCTCAGTAAAGACGGAAATCAACATTTCGAGATTCAATCAAACCCAGATAAGATCTCTGAATTCGCGTAACACATATCTCGGTGTTGCTTGAATGTTCTCGTCATGGCTATAGGGGTTTTGGGGTTCGCAATTAGCTTCCGTTCGAATGGTTATTGATGGCGACTGGGGACGTTTTGGGTACTGGCGTCGCGGAAGAGGGGAGATCCTGGTAGGGGATGTCGGAGGTCAGTTGAGGTGGATTTCCGTTCTCCAGATGTGGCGATGGTAAACCATTTGTGGTGAAGGAGGAGGCAGTTATTAGGGGTGCGGTTTACTGGGGACGCAAAGAGGTGAAGGCGAGTGACTTTGGTTAGGAGACATCCGCTGATGGATCACGGGTATCAAGGGGTTGATTGTGATTGGTGACAAAGTAAGTAACGTGGAAAAGAAGGGATTTTAAGTTGGGCTTTCACTGTGGGTTCTGTTATGATGGAGGAGGGTACCATGTTTTCAATATAAAGAGCAGAAGGTATTGGTGGAATCCATCCAATGAACGGATATCTGAAGCAACATGTTGGTATTTATTTTCGGATGATATAGGTTTGAAAATTTATGGATCAATGGATAAACGGGTTTGTGTGTTAAATACTGGAGCTGACAAGGGATTGAACAGATGTGGTCGTGAATGGCTGCGTGGAGAAGACGAAGACCTGGGTGTTTGTTTAAAACGGTAATTATAAATGGTATGGGGGAAGATATGAGGTTGGCAGTTGGCACACACCTACCGTATAATATAGATTATTGGTTAAGTAAGTGATTTGGGTGAGATATGAGGTTGGCACACATCTTGGAAACACGGTGAAGATGGAATCAAGGAAAGCTTCAGTGAGTTCATTTTCGATAGGGAGAAGAGGAGCTTAAAAACAAAAATCCGACTATACCGGTTATGTTGGAATCACCACAAAGACATCTACGTTCTGGAACTATTTTGATTGAGGACAAGGCTATCGGAATTTCGTGATAAGATCAAACATCTATTTGATTTTAAAACAAAACAAAAGAAGAACCATCAACTGCGAATCAAGGTGAGTAAACTCACTAAAACTCGAGTTTTAAATTTATTTATAATAATTTCATACTGTGTGATGGTTGCTTGGTTGAATTGTTGATAAAATTGATTGATAGAATTACATCGTTGATCGATTATTAGTTCTGATATTTCATATTGATGTGAAATAATCTTATTGATGTTATTAACATCTGTGGATGCAGGGAAACAGGTTGGAGGGATCCAACTGGATTCCTCAATATTTTATTTACTATTTTTAATTTATGATGTGGTACATGATCCATGATTGATTAGGTCATGTTGTGTTTTCCTAGTCCTAGGATTTTGGGTATTTAAAATATCGTAGAGTAATTACAAATATAGAAAACGAATTTTAAGAATTTGAAAGGGAGATTATTTCCAAAGTAGAAAATTGAATTTTTAACTAGACTTGAAAGTAGGAACTTGTTTTAATAAATAAAACAAAAGGTTGATTATAAATAACTGCTATAAACTTAATAAAATATTGTGATTGGATTAATTGAAAATAAATTCAAATCTGAATTTATATAGAAAAGTGAAATCCGAATTTGAAATCGATAAGTGTAAGTGGATTTGAAGTTAGAAGTTATGAAAGGAAATATAAACGAGATTAGAAATGGTTGGAATAAAATATGAGATTTCCTATGACAAATTCTAAATAGACGGTATAATTGGGAATTGGACTTGTTATGTTATTTACAAGTATAAGAATCAAACGGACTTGATTTGTATGGAAAAAAAAAATATACTCACGATTAAAGAAATAATGGATGAATTATCTATAAAGGAAATTTAGATTGGAAATATGAATCTAAATTGGAACTTGAATGAGAAAGGGGAAATGGGTAATCATTTTAAAAGAAAGCGATGAGTTTTATCTCAAAATTGAGATTAGAAATCGAATACAGATTATTCGAGAGGAAGTTGTTCATTTGAATTCGATTATATCGAATTAAGGGAAGTAGATACTTTGACTTTCCGTTTCGAATCAAATTTAGTTATTTAATTATTTACTTATTAATTGAATTAATAAGTACAAGTGTATTTTTATATAAACCAAATGTTTGGAAACAACGATTTATAACGCTGTCATTATAATTAATGTCTTGTAAATCAAATATTTGGAAAAACAGCGATTATAATGCTGCTATAGTAAATGTTGTAAATCCAAACAGCGATTATAACGCTGCCGTTATGATAAGGTATTGTAAATCTGAACAACGATTTTAACGATGTTGTTATAAGAAATGTTTTGGTAAATTTAGATAGCAAATTTTAATGCTGCCGCTATAATAACTGTTTGGTAGCGATCTTAACGCTATAATAAATGTTCTATAATACAACACAGCGATTGTAACGCTGTTGTTAAAAGCAATGTTTTATAAATCAAGTATTTGGAAACAGCGATTATAACGCTACCGTTATAATCAACATTTTTCTGTAAAGGAAGTGTGTTCTTAGATTAGAATCCGAGAGTTACATAAGAAGTTGTTAAAGATTTAAAAGATAAACTTTGACCATTTCAAAGTTAAAACGTTGTTCAGTTAAGGTCTGAGAGGTAATTATACCCCAACTTGATTGACTTCCTTCTTAACTAAGGAATGGTGAGGTTTGATCGTGAAGGAGTTTTGGAAATGTTTTCCAAACGAGAATCAGAAATGTTTTCTGATAATAGAAATAAGAATTTAGAATGTATAGAAACATGAGATAAGTAAATTTATGAATTAAAGAGATAAATGTTAAATGATGATTGATCGATATAATTTCCATTTGGAAATGATATCATTGTTTGCACACTTTTTTGTCTTCGATAGTTAACTCACCGACTATCGGAGTTTTTGACCATTTTAACGTTGTTAATATGGAGAGACCGGTTGGATTATTGTCCAAAGAACCACTCTGTATTGGCATAAGCGTTGCGAATCATATATGTCAAAGATAATTGAAGACGGAGTAAAGTGCAAGGGCTATTGTATAAGTCTTAGATAACAGTGCCTAAGATGGATGTACGGAATAGTGCCTTCGGTTTGTCCAGACCCAGGACAACTTGTATGGACGAGTGTGTGACAGAGTATTTCCAAAGGGATTACGTACGTTGATTCCTTCAAACGTACGAAGTTGGTGGCATAGAAGGGAAACTTCTTTAGCCTAACAATCTGAGTATTTTTGTGGGAATCAATTAGTGATTTCCGATGGATCTGACGATGTGGCATTCAAAGTGAATGATGGCCAGATGTTCTGGAAGATAATTCAAACCTCAAGCCTCATCAACCCGGAATTGGACAAAAATCGGGCAGGCAGCATGGCTATGTGGGTCGCACCCATTAGGATGTATAACCACCTATCTAGAGAAATTCCTTTTGCTTCTTAAATCTATCGATGCTGTCCCTTTTCGGGAGGCGGTTGCTGATCCCAACCGTCGGTGGTATACATTCGATACACTCAAGCGAAATGAGTGGTCGGTCATGTGTGGGCCGGGTTGCAAGACGTTCTTGTTGAACCCAGTGTATTCGTCTCTAGAGATACACTATCGGTAGGTGGTCCCATACCTTGTCATATTGGAAATCCAATCTCCAATAAGTGCCCTGCGGTTTTTGATTTTATATTGTATATGGAGCGTGAGATGCAAGCGTTCCGCTAGATTCTATTTATTTGATGTAGACATTATCATAATATCACTGGATTTGATATCAAAATATTTTGGGTTATCGTAAGGTAAAAACCATCCGTGTTTATGTGTGGATCGGTCTTACGATTATCATTTCTTTCGAAAAGATTTTGAAATTTAAACAAATGGTTGGAGTTTACTCACACCAGTCCCATGACTGACCCAGAGTTTATTTTGTTTGTTTCCCTAAACTCTTGGGTGCCCAAATTTGTACGGGCAGTCAAGTAGTCGGGATTTTTCAGATTTACTTGAAGGAGTTTGAAGCAGGAGGCTTCACCAGTTAGCTATAGACTGCCATATTTTCCGTTGTGTACTATGTTGTATCTGGAAACAGGTGTTGATAACTGTTCCAGGAATAATTGTTGTGCTCTGATAATGGTACGTATATATATAGTTACTGATTTTCATTTCAAAAGTTATGTGATTTAATATATTTTATTCGTTCCGCTGTGAGTTTGTGTTCTCCGTTTTTCTTCTATTCTAATACTTCTTTCTTTCTATTTCTCATCCTCTAACTTCTTTCTAATAATGATTCGTATTTCTGTGCAATTTGAGTTGGACGTGTGGTGTTATTAGTCGACTCAAACGGGGCGGATTTGCGGGTCGTTTCAGGCTGAACGCAGTGGAGCTCTTTTCGAGCTGGCGGTTTTCCCCTACACACCTACACCACTAACCTCCCCCCTCCCCTTTTTAGAGCTTATGTTGTTTGCTACTGCTACAGGGCCTGGATTTTTAGGTTAGCTATGTAACTGGGTTCTTATTCTTCTGGAGGAGCTTTTCAGGAGATTCATGAAGCTGGAGCAATGGATATGGAGCTGGACCTATTTTTTGGATTCTTTTGTTGACTGCTTGCGGAGTTTCTCAGCTGATCAGCTTCGATCTTAGAAGCCTCCAAGATAGTTGACTGGCCCTTCTTCCTATCTCAGTGGGTTGATGGAGGCTTTGACGTGCTCCTCGTTATTGGCGAGTGTCTGCCTGGGAACCACCACATTATGGCTTTCCTTTTGATTTTCTACTAGATGGTTCCATTGTATTTATCATTTTTTACTACTGTTTATGTGTTTGCATAGATCGTGTAGACATTCTACATGATATGTTTTTGTGAGACGTTGGAGAATGACTAGTTTCTCCATTTTGCTATATATGTATATATATTTTAAAAAAAACACTATGTGCTGACTCTTTAAATGCAACGACGGATCAGGTATGGGACTTAAACCTATCTAGTTGCTCATTTTTCTATATAGCTTTTAATAGTAATCAATTGCTCATACCGGACTGTTGTTTGATCAAATGTTAAATGTTTTCTCTTATTATCTTGTGTGTTCATCGATGCTGTTGATGAGTGGACTAGGTAATAAGGTTTCATGACGATGTAGGCAATTTGACGATGAGCTAGGAGAGTTTAGCGGTATATTCCATGTTTTAGACGTTCTCTTCGGTTTTCTTACTCTGAGGAATGTAGTTAGGACTTGATGTACCAGATATTACTACCTTTTGTACCAGATATGAATTAATACCGTGAAACAATATTTCTGGACTGAAACGTGTAACAATAGCATGCAAGTGTCGTTGACTACATATAAGAGGATCGTACATGTTTTAGAGCAAGAGACTTGATACTTTATCCATACATGTTTTTTAGAGTATAATTCTAGGACTTGGCAAAAGAATATTAAAAAGGTGAGCTTAATTATTATTAACGTGGATCATTGTGTACAAAAGAAAAAAGTTAATAAATTTTTCACCAGTACAAGGAACGCCAGCTTCTTCCAATAGAGTCCGAAAGTAGGTAAATTGCGGAGAAGGAACGTTGGAACGTCTTATTGTTTGGAAGCTAAGGTGGTGTATGGTTTAAAAATCATTTTGTGTTTTCGGTTTTCAATTAATATGTCAAAAATGAGAACAGTGGAGTAATGATCAAGAGGATTAAAGAAAGACGGAGCGGACCACGGAGGTGATCGATGAGTAATGTAAGAATGAATTATATCTCATGCTTATCTTATTTCTCAAAACATGAAAATGAAGAAAAATTGTTTTCAATTTTGTATATTACCTTTGTTTTCTAAATCGATCGTTTTTAACAATATATGTACATTGCGCTTATTTTTGTATGGACAAAAACTAAAAACTTAAAATGGTAAACCAACACTTTCTTTTGAAACATGATCTGTTATTAAATGTGAATTTTAAATTTAAAAATCAAAACCCAAAAATTTTAGTGTGGTGCTAAAGGCACCCCAATTTCCTCTTCCTATTAACACAACTACAAAATTAAAACACATTAAATTCTCCATGTTTCCTAGTACCACATTAATCTTAAAACAAATAAACTCAACTGAAAGAACGGTGATCAACCGCCGCCGAAACAATATACGTACCACAATTATCCACCGTTCGAAAATACTGTTCGCGGCAAGAAAGTGTCGTTCAATTAATTTCATTCATGTCAAATAACACTCGGTGCAATACTCAATCAAACCGAAATAAGGGTTAATAACTTATTTGATTGAATTGATTGGGGTGAGGCGATGATGTATATGTAGCTTTCTTCCTCGACATTAGCGGCATCGAACGATTTCACGGTGATCGGAGTTAAAACTAGTGTTTGAGAGAAAGAGAATGAATGAATTGAAACTGAGAGGAAGAAATAAGTATAAACGATGGTATTTCCTATATTTTAATGTGAGGTATTAGGAAGAGAAAGAGTAATTTTTGTGGTAGTTTTTAGTTGTGCTAATAGGAAGAAAGATATTGGCCTCAAGCACCACACAAAAAAATTAATTTTATAGCATAAAAAAAAAAAAAAAAACCAAACAAGTGAATGTTGTTGGTGCAAGCATGATTTCATGTATTTTTTTACAAATACTTCGGTTAAATCCGCACACCATTGCAGATTGAAATGGACGTACATGTTATAAAATGTAACACTGTAATATATAAGATTCACTTGGTATTAAGTTTTGACTATATTTCCAAATTAAGTAATGTAGAATTGAAATATAATGTCGAGGCATAGGGGTTCAGCAAAAATTCCCACAATTGAGAACTTAGCACAACTGTAGTGCTCAATATGATCCTCACAGAAAGCTACGACCAACGTTCGATGTCCCAACGAAATCTGACCTTTGATGGAGAAATTATGCCCGGTTATCGAGTTACTTAGCAAATATACAGTTGAGAACAAAACATAGAAGCTGCCATGCCATGCTATCCGAACGTTTCCGAAGTCTGATAGATGATAAAAGGCCCGGCCCGGCCCGGCCCAATGTACATTTGGGCAAGAATTACGCTGTGTTAATTTTGACATTGGGCCTTGGAAAAGTACTGCAAAAAATTAATTTGATGCTGGGCCTAATTTACAAGTATACATAAGATACGAGCTCTTCCCCATATCTGCAATAATCTACTTCTTAAAAAATTGAAATAAAACATATCTGGAAACGTGATTTCAAAGTTTTGGACCCCTTTTACTCATTGCTTAGACCCAAGGCCAATCCTAGATGACTGCTAAATACAATTTGAAACACAGTGGAGAGACATTCATTGAATTCCGAGTCATAAATTAGAAAATGTTTTGCATGGAAAGGCCAATAAATTGAACTAGTAACAGGGCTAAAAATTTTGTTTTCGGTTTTTCTTTTACTATAACAACTAAGTCATTAATCCCAAGCAAGATTAGATTGGATAGAGATTGAATCCAAAACAAAATGACAACGTCGATTTAAAGATGTAAATTTAAAAATTCTTCCGTTTTAATTCAAGTTTATAGATTTCATTATTATTTTATAATTTATAGCTAGGTGTATAAACCGAACTAAATTTATATCCTAATAGAAATCTTTAAATTTACATTAAAAAATAATTCTTCTTCTTTCTCTTTCTTCATCACTTTCTTCAACGGCAGATTCTATTTAAGTTCAGAGCGATTCTCAATCTTCTCCCCCTTCCGGGAAAAAAACACGCTTGCCCCCTTGTTCACTAAGTTACCCTACCTTTCCGCTTTTACCCTTACATTACTTTCACCTATCACGCACACATGTTGTAACTATCTCTTCAGTTTCATGCAACTTTATCAAACATAGCAAAAGGGGGGAAAGCCTAATTCTTCGTTCCCGCACATCATTTTCGCGTTGTTGAAGATTCTAGCAGCTAGACTTTGGGATTAGCATCGCCAATACCAATCTCTTCTGTATTTTTTTTGGGATTAAGAGTTTTCACAAAAAAAAACCGCGTGATAGTATAGCAAACCATGCAATAACACTGCGCGATTTCCATTCAATAACACTGCGCGATTTGCTAGACTATCACATAGAATGTCAACGTGGGCGTAGAACAGTACCATACAGTGCTTTTGAGTGGTTGTAGTTCAACACCACAAATGTGTGCACTACAATGGAGCTGTTTAGGAAAAAAAAGTATTGCATTTGGATTGAACTGCGATTGGGAACAAAATTTATTTTAAAAAAACATAGCTACGGAAATAAGAGAATGATTCAGGCAATATATTGTAGTTAAAGTATGCATAATGTAGTGTAGTTTAACCTATGTTTTTTTCCTTTTTTTTAAAAAATAAATAAATTTAATGTGAAAATTTGAAAACATGTTTATAAACATATTTTAGAAGATAACCATATATACATGTTTTACCTTATATTATTAGTGATTTTTTGAAAATAAAAATACAGTGAATATGAAAAATTGAAAATAACCATATTTAGTATTAGACTTAAATTATGAATATGTTTTACATTATGATAATGATCGTTGAGTATTTTTGGGTTGCTTAGTGTGTGCATATGAATCAGATACGATTGACAGCTTCAGAAAGATGTTAAAGAGTAGAAGAATGATTAACAAAGTAGAGAGAAAACAACAAAGCAACAGTCGAAGGATAACAAAATCAAGAACAATTTATGAATATGTTGATGAGGATGATTGTAACAACCCAAATCCCAACGATCTAGATTTTCCGCAAAATACTAAAATCACAGTCAATTGAAATTCAAGTTAGTTGTTAGGTATCCTGCAAATAGACAAAGGTAGATATACTAGAGCTCAAGTAATTAACTCATAACGAAAATGATTAAGATATAAAAAGTAGTAAATACTTACCAAGATGTCCGCAGCATTAGCCCACCGGATAAGGATTTGTGTCAAGGTAATAACGATGCGAGTTTGAAACCCGGAATGGCATGTTAAAAGGGTTTACCATGTGCATACGCTATGACTAGTCATTTATGTGGTATCCGCGGACCGGGCAAGGTGCACTGAGGGGGGGGGGGGTTATAGCTCCGGTCGGTTTCCCTCCTGAACAAATTCCAAAAAAAAAAAAAAAAAAAAAAAAAAACTTACCAAGATAATAACATTTTCTAAACCAAGTGTCTCTAAGCTGAAAAATCTCTGTCTTCTATCTAACCTTTGAGTTGTTATGAGGAGGGGGTCAAAACTAAAGTTTCAGTGATACTTCTAGACATAAAACTACATATACTGTTCCTTTTCCATTTTAGATATATTAGATTCACTTAGGTTACAATACCCTCGCCTTTGTTCGTAATCTTACTCATTTATCACTAAGTAAACCATACTAAATAGTTAATAGATATGTAGCCATGCCTTTGGATTGCCTCAATCCAATATACTACCCATAATATCCTTCATATCATCCTCAATAGAACACCTTTATCTCTTATATAGAGCGCCACAACTACATCTGTTAATGACAGATTCGTTAAGCCAACAATACAAATGTTCTGTCGTCTGGTAAGGAAACGAGAAACCATGTTCGTAATGGACTATTCAAATGCTCGGACATCCACGATGTATCACCCAATGCATACATTGAGAATTTACACGTAACCGCTCAGTCTATACTTCTAAATTCTGCTAATAAATGGCACTACCAGAGCTCACTTCGTACGAAACTCAATCGGGGTTATATTACATCTGTAAAGGACAACTTCTAGGCCTATTATGCAGATGTTCAACATGGTACGTCTCTCAGGGTTATGGCCCGACGCAGCTACCCCTCAACTAGTTGGAAGACTCTATAATGGGCTAAGGCCTTGCCCTACTAAAGACAAACTAAGCAACCAAATGGTGCTAGCACCTCATCTAATGTCTCAATAGTGAAAGATCAGTGACATGTTTGTTTAACCCAAGTCTACCCTATGCTCGTTACCGACTAACGATGAAATGTATCTGAACGGCTACTATCCTTATCAGTCCTGACCATAAAGCCTGCTTGAGGTAGCCGCAAGAACCTTCAAATCACCAATCGCCCTTCTGACTGCTCGTAAAGAACATCCCTTCAGATCTCGAATACAAATGTAGTCAAGACATACCCTCTTAATGGGCACTCCAGACTTTCTTTCAACGGTCTGCTATGCTATGCTTACATCGGAGGGTCAACCTGGGGAATCCTCCATGTCTCATATTGAAGCCTTCACTTCCTGATTTTTTTCACATCATTCTCGACCTTCCTGATATCATCTGTCATTGACTGAATTAGAATGTTTTTACTAATGCTCCTTATGAGATCAGCGTACTCTGATGGATCTGCTATGCTCCGCTTCGTTAGGCCTACATCTAGATTCTCTTTAAACTACTCTAAACGCACGTCACCTTTTAATTAGACCATATGTTTAATCTTTTCTTACATGTTTATTTTATCTTATTTTTGCTTTATCCTGTTTTTATTCCTTTATAGTGGTACTATATTCACTTTTTCTTTCTTACATTTTATGACAGTCTCAGTCTGAAACCGTACCTACATGTCATAAATCATTTATCATATTGATTGATTTATTTCTGATTATCTGCATTGAAACAACAGATCTTAATCATATTACACATTTACTCTTTTTTGTAGTTCAATCAAGTATTTAACTTTATTATTATCTTTATTTCTTTTTGTCAATTCTCATATGTTACAATTCTTTCTCTTTTTACCCATTGTAAGTTTTATTCTAGGTAATTAATCACATTCTGCTTGGCTGGTTACAAAAACTTTACAAAACTATTTCTTTATATTAATATATTTAATGTAAGTAACAACTCGTAATTACAAGATATTTCTCTTACTATTTTCTTTTTAAGTGTTAGATATCACAAAATACAGTAACATTCATATTTTGCACTAACCTCGCTTTCTTTACTTTTATTCTTATAATTACATTTACCATTTTATTATGGAAGTATATCGATTTTCTCGACCAACCAAGATATTACTGACTTCCAATCCTATTCATATGTTAAATTCCCCATTTTATTCCATTTTGAACATTTGATATTTATACTGTAAAATTTTCACTTTTAGCTTTATGCCTTTCTCTGTAATTTTTAATCCGAAGATCACTTATATATATTTTGATTCTATCCCATAATAACAACATGTGAATATAAGTACAACTTCTTAAGATTTACAATTTTCATATAAATAACTTGCATAAACTAATTACTACGATTAGCTCAAGTTTAGCGATGTCAATTCAGATAATTATAATGAGAATAAGAAGATGTTATATTACATTATCTAAAAGATATATAACATAAATCAACTCACTTGGAAAAAGTACTCCAAGTTCCAGATCTAGTTCAAATCCAGTTCTCTTGTCTATATCCTTCCCCTTTGTAACCCTAGTGGGATTTACAAACTAGAAATTGCATGATTTATAAATCTGGATCTAAAGAAATAAAACAAACTAAGTAGAAAACCAGATATGTAAAACTTATCTCATACGAATGACTTATTTTGGGCATCTCCATCCTAGATCTACTGTTTCTACCTTCAAGTTGCAAATAAGTATGCCTAGCTCTAATATTAATATTTTCTGAGGAATTGGAGGAGAAAGAAAAGCGGTAAAGGTCTCATGCCCATGCAGAAAATGGATATGGAAGCTAGCCCTACACATTTATTTATAGAGAGTCAAAACAACGTCGTTCATCCGTTCATAACGATCTAAACCCTAATGTTAAAATCCTTCGTTCATGTGTCAAAATCAACGCATGCGGGTTGATCCCCGTCTTTCCAAGGTTAACCTATAGGTCGACTAGGCCTATATGCAAGTCTACCCTTCATGGTCAAAAAGCTAGTTCTTACGCGTCTTGCCATTTTTAGTTATGTAATGACCCGGGATTTTGTCGACTTTGGTTATCGCCATAAACTCAATGATAACTAACCAAACATCGAAAAATACCAGCCATTAGTGAAAGAAATTAGAGGGTGAGAATAGATAAGATAGAAACTTAGAATAGAAGAAGAAGAACACAATATCAGCGTAACACGAACCTCACAGCGGAACGAATAACATATAATATATATATAACATAACTTGAAATATACATCTGTACTTGAATATACATCATTATCAAAGTACAACACTTACAAAACAGCGGAAATAACTATAGCTATATAATCCTGAAGCCTCCTGCTCCAAGCTCTTCCAGTATATCTGTAAATCCTGACTACTTGACTGCCCGTACAAATTTAGGCACCCAAGAGTTTAGGGAAAACAAAACAAAATAAACTCCGGGTCAGTCATGGGACTGGTATGAGTAAAACAGTTTTAAAACAGTTTGAACCATTAAACGATATCTCATAAGACCACGCCGTATAACAGAACGGGTTTTTCCCTTATGAGAATCCAAATTATCTTTATATCAAAAACCTTTTGATATTATAATGATGTCTATCAACCACAATATAATAACCATCTAGCAGAAACGCTTTCATCTCACGTTCTACATATATAGTATACAATCAAAACCGCAAGAACGTATTGGGTAATGGATTTCCAACTATGACAAGGTATGGAACCACATTTCGCTAGTGTACCTCTAGAAAGGAATACACTGGGTTCAACAAGAACATCTTGCAACCCGGCCACACATAACCGACCACTCATTTCGCTTGAGTGTATCGAATGTATATCACCAACGGTTGGGATCAGCAACCGTTTCCTGAATGGGACAACATCAACAATAGATTTTTAGAAGTAAATGAAACTCTAGATCAGGTGATTATACACCCTACTTCGGTGCGACCGACTCAGCCATGCTGCCTGCCCGATTTCTGTCATTTACCGGATATGAGGCTAGAAGCTACGCTTTATCATCACACCAAATTCACTTTGAATGCCACATCATCAAATCCATCAAATCACCGATTAACGTCCTCAACCATACATTATGTGTTAGCTAAAAGAAGTTTCCTTCTCCACTTTCACTCTTGGTACGGTTGGAGAAATCAATATACGTGATCGTCTGGAAATACTCTGTCAGACATCCGTCCATACAAGTCATCCAGGAACAGGATGAACCGAAGGCACTATTCTGTAAACAGGATAGCCCTTGCATAACTCTGTCTTCAATTTTCTTTAGCGTATATGATTCGCAATGCTTATGCCAATACAGAGTGGTTCTTTGGATAATAATCCAACCGGCCTCTCCATATTAACAACGTTAAAATGGTCAAAACTTCGATAGTCTGTGATTTAACTATCGAAGAAAAACAGGTGTGCAAACAATGATATTATTTCCAAATGGAAATTTATATCGATCAAACATCATTCAACATTTATCTCTTTATTTCATAAATTTACTTATCTCCTGTCTCCCTATATTCAATATTTCTTATTTTCTAAATTTAGAAAATATATGTTATTACCATTGGAAAACGTTTCCATTTCTTGTTTTCTATATCAGAGAACATTTTTGGTTCTTATTTGGAAAACATTTCCAAAACTCCTTCATTGGACTTAGACAGATGTTTAAACAAACATCGCTATGCCAACTCAAACCATTTCCTTTACTGCCGAACCTTAACTATTCCTTAGTTAAAAACGAAGCCAATCAAGTTGGGGTAGAACTACCTCTCAAACCTTAACTAAAAAACATTTCTAACCTTGAAATAGGAAAAGTTCACTTTATATTTCTTTAACTAACTTCCTTACTTAACTCTCGTTCGAATAAATCTCTATCCGATTTATTCTATTTAATTTACTCTATTCACTTAACCCTTGTCGAATAAACTATATTCGGTAACTCCTCTAACTCTATTCGAACAAACTATATTCGATTACAACTTCTAACTCTATTGGAATAAACTATATTCGATAACTCCTCTTACTCTATTCGAATAAACTCTATTCGATAACTACTTTCAAATAACAAGATTTGATAACTCCTTCCGACTAACTAGATTCGATAACTCCTTCTCTTTAACTCTATTCGAACAAACTATATTCGATTACTCTATTTAAATAACACTAGTTCGATTTAACTCTATTCAATAAATTCTAGTTCGATTTAACTCTATTCAATAATTTCTAGTTCGATATAACTCTATTGATTTACTTTAACTGATCAACACTAACTGTTTAACTCTAACTGGTTTACCCTAATGGTTTTACCCTAACTGGTTTAACTCTAATTGATTTACTCTAATGGTTTTACCCTAACTGGTTTAACCTAATTCGGATAACTAATATTCGATTAACTCTATTCAACTAACTCGACTCGACTAACCCCTTTCGAATAACATATTCGATTTACTAACTTTCGAATACCATATTCGATTGACTCCTTTATTCTATTAAACTAACATCGATTAACTCCTTTTAACTCGTTTAACTCTAACTGGTTTAACTCTATCTAACCAACTCGACTCGACTAACCCCTTTCGAATAACATATTCGATTTACTAACTTTCGAATACCATATTCGATTGACTCCCTTCGAATACCATATTCGATTTAACTCTATTCAAATAACTAATATTTAATTAACTCATTTTCTTTAACTCTAATCGATTAAACTAACATCGATTAACTCCCTTTTACTCGATTAAACTATTCATTGATAAAGATTTACTTTTAGTAACGGTTCTTCACTTTACAAATGATTTCCCTTTTATAAAACTCTATTCGTTTTAAAAACATTTTTCCCTTTTATTTACTTTCGAAATATTTCCTTTTATAAAATCTGTTGATTTTATAAAATCCCTTTATTTCAATATACATTGAAATAAATTCTTTTTACATCCCAGGGTCTTTTATGATATTTGAAATATCGAATAACAATGATCAACATCATTCTAACACACATAATCCATAACAGATATACATCACATCATATATCATAATATATGAAAAACAGTAAATAAATGTTGAGGAATCCAGTCGGATTCCTCCAACCTGTCTCCCTGCATCACAGATGTTAAACAATATAAATTACATCACTTTCAGTTCCATATGTTATATTCTGTTAAACAGAATCAATATAGAAATTCAACTAACTGTCTAGTAGTTCAATCAAACAGTCAGTACACAATCAGACAGCCAATATTTAACAATTCTAAAAATACAACATGAAATTATAAACTGTTCAGAGTTAGTGAGATTTACTCACATTTGCAGTTCATCGTTAAAGAACGATAAACTGTTGTTTGATTTGAATCAAACAGTTTATTTCGCCATAAATTCAAACGAGCTCCACTCCACTCCCCGTCAGTTCCATTAGGTAGTATCCGTCCATACTATCCTGTCGGATCTTGTTTCGCTGAGTTTTGATAACGTATGAATTAGTTATTCTATTTCGAAGTTTTAAACACTATTTTAAATATAAATAAAACTTTGAATCTATTTAAAGAATTGGGCCTCACATACCACTTCGGCCCAAACCCCATTTCATCGAAAAAGACCCGCGTGGATAGTCTTCCTCCCCAAATCGATACACTGCTCCTTCAATGTCCATTACGGCGCCTTCACCCACCATATTCTTCCACTCCTCCGTTACAAATCCATCTACTTCACCTTGTATAAATCTCAACGCATCCCACTTATCTCACTCGACGTCCTCATCCTCTCAGTCTCCTCGAGCTCTTCCTCCCCCATAGAAAGTTTCACTCTCGAACTCATCCCCAAAATACCACAGAACCGAACTCGATTCGACATCGCTCTACACCAAACCAAAGTACCACCGAATCCTTCCAAATTACCACCAATGAAATCGTACTCAACCACAAAACACAAATCTAACCACCCATCCCAACAACGCTGCCTCAAAATCAAACGATGGCAAACCCTAGCCATTTTCGCATATCCCAAACATGCATCGCACGGCTCCAGGAGGGTACCGAATCAAAGAGCTCCTTGTAATGATCATATAAATATATATTTTGAGATTTATAGAGGTGTATATCTTTCGTTTTGATTTTTCAAAGCTTGCGTTTTGCTGAAAGAAATTTAAGAAGAGTGGCGGCGGATTATTTCTCCCTGTTGACTAGAGAATTAGGTTTAGGAAAATTATGGGATGGTATTTATAGAAGTAAAGTGGAATATTCTCGGTATATTCCATCATCGTTATTTTACATTCGTGTTTTTGAAAATCCCTGTGATCACTAATGATACCCAAAAATCACCAAACTGGACATACACCTTTAGTTCGACATTACGGTCCCAACGAAACTGGTTTCGTCGAATTTCGACTCCGTTTGCTCACACAACGTATTTTTAACTATCGAAATACTGACTGTTTTTCACTCTAAAAATCCGTACGGCCACACAATGACTCTAAAAATCATGAAACTGGAAATCTAACAACTATTTGACATTGCGGATCCAACGAAACTAGCTTTGTCGAATTCCGACTTCGTTTGCAAAACTGGCTATTTTTAAAGCTCTGGATGACCCATTTAAATATAATTAAATAAAATATTAATAAATTAATATTATTGTCTATATTCACAGTGGAATACCATACAGCTCTAGAATATTCCTATATGAATTTCTAACTCGATATCCACTTCTGGGTCAACCCGATATTCGATTTATATCGAGTTTCCTTTTTAAAATATAAATAATTCCTTTATAAATTATAAAGGAATTCCACAGCGACTTTTCTAAAATTTGATTTGGACATATATCAAAATCTACACGACGAAATCCCGATTTTTCTCTTCCACTAGAAAGATATACTCCACCAGCTCCACACGTTTCTTGTTTCACAGAAATCCGATTTAAAACGAACCCTGTACATTCAGTTGAAGTTCGAATCGCCAATTTACGAACTGCAGTGCCATTTCGAGCTCGGTTTTAATTATAATATAATTCTATGTTCAAACTGTCGTTTATATAATATATTCGTTATTCAAATTCAATTCAAGCTGAATTAAATATCACAGATGATCCGGTTCACACCATATCGCCATTTCAGCCAATTCTGATTATTTCAGAATCAAATATATTATTTAATTTATTATTTTAATTAAATATTCACCATTATTTAATTCAACGACCATTTAATTCACTAAATCACTATTTATATAATTAAATAAATTAATTGTAATCCCTCTGCCAATGCGGGTCATTACAAACTTCCCCACTTAAAATAATTTTGTCCTCGAAATTGCTAAGGTAGAGAACGACCCTATCGACTGGTTAGAACTCATTTGTTCACTTCTTAACTCTTCAGTTTCAACTGAACCAATTTAATTTCAATTAAATATTAATTAATTCTTATCAACGAAAATTTTCAAAAATCCTGAAAATTTTCTAACGCCTTAACTCTTCGAAAAATTTCGCTAGCACCTCCTTTGTACTAGTCAAACTCCAACTCGCCTCCCTGGGCCATCTCCATCCCAAAAGAAAATCAAACAGGCAAGCGGCTAGCCAATTCGGCTCATAAATCTTATATCCAATAGAAATATAAACTTGTACCTTTTGTCGGCATATCATTTTATCCTTTCCACCTGTTATCAATTCAGCGGATACAAGGGTCATCTCAATCAAATTCCAAACTGCTTTTACCCACAACACAACCATTCGCTTATATCCAAGCCAAATATCATTTCAACTCGAGTTTCTTCTCGATTCGCAACTCTTAACTTGATTGTCACATTACACTTCAAATTTGAATCTCACAATCCAATTGGTCTTGATATCATTCTAATTCAATCTCAGTTACCACTTTACTGGCTTTACTTTAATTCAAATTTGTTTTTCACAAATTTCTGTGAAATTTGTTTTTAATTCAAACAGTTCCCTGGAAATTTTTAAACAGTTTACTCTTTTCAAAAATCAAATTTTCCTTTTGAACATGTCACGGAGCCCTTAATTAATATTCCATTAGTTAAATCACTTCTCTATTTCTTTATCAATATTTGTTAACCAAATATTTTCAATAACTATATTGGGCTTTTATGTTATTTGGAAAACATTTCCGAATATCGCCTTCCTTTAATTTCTAAACATTAGAAAATATATGCTATTTATAATTGGAAAATACTCCAATTACTTATCTCTTTTCCGATCTCGTTTATTTCTATACTTAGGAAATATTTATTATTCTATTTCCAAGTTTACACTTATTTGGGTTAAAACAGATGTTGTGTAAAACATCGTTACGACAACCCAAATACTATATTCAACTAACTCTTGTTCAACATTGATCTTTGAGCCTGAAATCTTACTGTTTATTTGTTAATAATGAAATCAATCAAGTTGGGGTATAACTACCTCCCAGACCTTGACTGAATAACATTTATAACGTCAAAACAGATATGACTACTTACTCGAATAATCAATACCATACAACTACTTATTCACTTTTAAACACGTATACACTTCCTCTTTCTATTCTTACTAGATTTTATTCTTAGTCTTCCTTTTTTTATTATACTATTCTATTTCTAAGTTCGTTTCCTTATTGACTTCTATATATATATATCGATACGTTGATTTCTAACTATCAAATTATCTTAAATATATTCTAACTCCTTAAATTCCCGGAAAAATTCGCCATAACCTCCATTGTACTAGGAGCGTCGGGATATTTCAAATAGCCTCCCATGGCTCTCACCAATCCAAAAGAAAAAGAAAAAGCCAAGCGGCTAGCCGATACGGCGCATAAAATCTCATACATGAATTAAATACATACCTGTTGTCGGGCATTCTATCTATTTCACTTCTATACTATATTCCAAACCTGTCTCCTGTATATATATACCTGCCCAATCTATTTTAACTATACCCGATCGTTTTAACTCAATTCGTTAATTAATTTGTTAATTAATTCTTTAAACTATTCCACTTTTATATTTGAACATGAGATGTTCAAATATATTTTAACTTGCTTATTAACTAATTTGAATCCAAATTTCAAATTTAAGTTCTATATTCGATTTCGAATATCCATTTACAAATCCATTCCACCTTTCAAAGTTCAACTTCAAATTCAAAACTCGATTAACTAATTCCTCTTCGACTTAGTTAATTCTATTCAATTTCTATTCAAATTTTATATTATAATTCCCATTTGAATTTCTATATTCAAATTCCATATATTATAATTCTATATTATAATTCCATTTGAAATTCAACACAACTTGCCTTTCTCAAAACAAATTCAAAACAGTATCTCTGGTAGTAATTCGTCACAAACAACTCGAAAATGAATACTGATGATGTAGTTGTCATCATCAGAATCTATTTTCCAGCGATCGAAGTGAGTTCAATACTATAAAACCATTTCTAAACATTTCCACTTTGAAATTCATTTCAAAATATAATTCACACTGTTTGTAAAACAATTTAAAATCTCCCAGGATCTTAAATTTTCCCTATTTTAATCCAAATCCATTTACAACCACTTATCCAATTTTCCAGAAATTTTAAATCAATTTCTGGTTTAAATTTCAGATTTAACTCATCGGATTTCACGTATTTCACTTATATGAATTTTGATTGGTTATTTACATAACCATTTAATTTATAATCTTACTCGATTATAATATCAACCAATATATCCAATATGTATCAAAATAAACTTTGGGTAAAATAATTTTCATTTACCCTCTTTTCAAAACATACGGTGACTACCCATCGTATTCGAGTGTTTATAAACTCCTACCGATACATTGGATCAAACTGATTGACCAGAACTCATAAACGACTCAACCAACAAATCTCCACAATATAAAACAATTTTTATATCAATAACAAATACGTTCACTCGTATATATACACTCAACTCAATCTAGGGTATTACTAACCCCATCTCTACTGAGTTACGCCACAGAGCCAAGGTACTTCACTTAACTTAAGCTCTGATACCAACTGTAATGACCCGGGATTTTGTCGACTTTGGTTATCGCCATAAACTCAATGATGACTAACCAAACATTGAAAAATACCAGTCATTAGTGAAAGAAATTAGAGGGTGAGAATAGATAAGATAGAAACTTAGAATAGAAGAAGAAGAAGAACACAATATCAGAGTAACACGAACCTCACAGCGGAACGAATAACATATAATATATATAACATAACTTGAAATATACATCCGTACTTGAATATACATCATTATCTAAGTACAACATTTACAAAACAGCGAAAATAACTATAGCTATATAATCCTGAAGCCTCCTGCTCCAAGCTCTTCCAGTATATCTGTAAATCCTGACTACTTGACTGCCCATACAAATTTAGGCACCCAAGAGTTTAGGGAAAACAAAACAAAATAAACTCCGGGTCAGTCATGGGACTGGTATGAGTAAAACAGTTTTAAAACAGTTCGAACCATTAAACGATATCTCATAAGACCACGCCGTATAACGGAACGGGTTTTTCCCTTATGAGAATCCAAATTATCTTTATATCAAAAACCTTTTGATATTATAATGATGTCTATCAACCACAATATAATAACCATCTAGCAGAAACGCTTTCATCTCACGTTCTACATATATAGTATACAATCAAAACCGCAAGCACGTATTGGGTAATGGATTTCCAACTATGACAAGGTATGGAACCACCTTTCGCTAGTGTACCTCTAGAAAGGATTACACTGGGTTCAACAAGAACATCTTGCAACCCGGCCACACATGACCGACCACACATTTCTCTTGAGTGTATCGAATGTATATCACCAACGGTTGGGATCAGCAACCGTTTCCCGAATGGGACAGCATCAACAATAGAATTTTAGAAGTAAATGAAACTCTAGATCAGGTGATTATACACCCTACTTCGGTGCGACCGACTTAGCCATGTTGCCTGCCCGATTTCTGTCATTTACCGGATGTGAGGCTAGAAGCTACGCTTTATCATCACACCAGATTCACTTTGAATGCCACATCATCAAATCCATCAAATCACTGATTGACGTCCTCAACCATACATTATGTGTTAGCTAAAAGAAGTTTCCTTCTCCGCTTTCACTCTTGGTACGGTTGGAGAAATCAATATACGTGATCGTCTGGAAATACTCTGTCAGACATCCGTCCATACAAGTCATCCAGGAACAGGATGAACCGAAGGCAATATTCTGTAAACAGGATAGCCCTTGCATAACTCCGTCTTCAATTTTCTTTGGCGTATATGATTCGCAATGCTTATGCCAATACAGAGTGGTTCTTTGGATAATAATCCAACCGGTCTCTCCATATTAACAACATTAAAATGGTCAAAACTTCGATAGTCTGTGATTTAACTATCGAAGAAAAACATGTGTGCAAACAACGATACTATTTCCAAATGGAAATTTATATCGATCAAACATCATTCAACATTTATCTCTTTATTTCATAAATTTACTTATCGCCTGTTTCCCTATATTCAATATTTCTTATTTTCTAAATTTAGAAAATATATGTTATTACCATTGGAAAACATTTCCATTTCTTGTTTTCTATATCAGAGAACATTTATGGTTCTTATTTGGAAAACATTTCCAAAACTCCTTCATTGGACTTAGACAGATGTTTAAACAAACATCGCTATGCCAACTCAAACCATTTCCTTTACTGCCGAACCTTAACTATTCCTTAGTTAAAAACGAAGCCAATCAAGTTGGGGTAGAACTACCTCTCAGACCTTAACTGAACAACATTTCTAACCTTGAAATAGGCAAAGTTCACTTTATATTTCTTTAACTAACTTCCTTACTTAACTCTCGTTCGAATAAATCTCTATCTGATTTATTCTATTTGATTTACTCTATTCACTTAACCCTTCTCGAATAAACTATATTCGATAACTCCTCTAACTCTATTCGAATAAACTATATTCGATTACTACTTCTAACTCTATTCTAATAAAGTATATTCGATATCTCCTCTAACTATATTCGAATAAACTCTATTCGGTAACTGCTTTCAAATAACAAGATTTGATAACTCCTTTCGAATAACTAGATTCGATAACTCCTTCTCTTTAACTCAATTCGAATAAACTATATTCGATTACTCTATTTAAATAACTCTAGTTCGATTTAACTCTATTCAATATATTCTAGTTCGATTTAACTCAATTCAATAAATTCTAGTTCGATATAACTCTATTGATTTACTTTAACTGATCAACACTAACTGTTTAACTCTAACTGGTTTACCCTAATGGTTTTACCCTAACTGGTTTACCCTAATGGTTTTACCCTAACTGGTTTTACCCTAACTGGTTTAACCTAATTCGAATAACTAATATTCGATTAACTCTATTCAACTAACTCGACTCGACTAACCCCTTTCGAATAACATATTCGATTTACTAACTTTCGAATACCATATTCGATTGACTCCTTTATTCTATTAAACTAACATCGATTAACTCCTTTTAACTCGTTTAACTCTAACTGGTTTAACTCTATCTAACCAACTCGACTCGACTAACCCCTTTCGAATAACATATTCGATTTACTAACTTTCGAATACCATATTCGATTGACTCCCTTCGAATACCATATTCGATTTAACTCTATTCAAATAACTAATATTTAATTAACTCATTTGCTTTAACTCTAATCGATTAAACTAACATCGATTAACTCCCTTTTACTCGATTAAACTATTCATTGATAAAGATTTACTTTTAATAATGGTTCTTCACTTTACAAATGATTTCCCTTTTATAAAACTCTATTTGTTTTAAAAACATTTTCCCCTTTTATTTACTTTCGAAATATTTCCTTTTATAAAATCTGTTGATTTTATAAAATCCCTTTATTTCAATATACATTGAAATAAATTCTTTTTACATCCCAGGGTCTTTTATGATATTTAAAATATCGAATAACAATGATCAACATCATTCTAACAAACATAATCCATAACAGATATACTTCACATCATATATCACAATATATGAAAAACAGTAAATAAATGTTGAGGAATCCAGTCGGATTCCTCCAACCTGTCTCCCTGCATCACAGATGTTAAACAATATAGATTACATCACTTTCAGTTCCATATATTATATTCTGTTAAACAGAATCAATATAGAAATTCAACTAATTGTCTAGCAGTTCAATCAAATAGTCAGTACACAATCAAACAACCAATATTTAACAGTTCTAAAAATACAACATGAAACTATAAACTGTTCAGAGTTAGTGAGATTTACTCACATTTGCAGTTCATCGTTAAAGAACGATAAACTGTTATTTGATTTGAATCAAACAGTTTATTTCGCCATAAATTCAAATGAGTTCCACTCCACTCCCCGTCAGTTCCATTGGGTAGTGTCCGTCCATACGATCTTGTCGGATCTTGTTTCGCTGAGTTTTGATAACGTATGAATTAGTTATTCTATTTCGAAGTTTTAAACACTATTTTAAATATAAATAAAACTTTGAATCTATTTAAAGAATTGGGCCTCACAAACCACTCCGGCCCAAACCCCATTTCATCGAAATAGGCCCGCGTGGATAGTCTTCCTCCACAAATCGATACGCTGCTCCTTCAATGTCCATTACTGCGCCTTCACCCACCATATTCTTCCACTCCTCCGTTACAAATCCATCTACTTCACCTTGTATAAATCTCACTGCATCCCACTTATCTCACTCGACGTCCTCATCCTCTCAGTCTCCTCGAGCTCTTCCTCCCCCATACAAAGTTTCACTCTCGAACTCATTCCCAAGATACCACAGAACCGAACTCGATTCAACATCGCTCAACACCAAACCAAAGTACCACTGAATCCTTCCAAATTACCACCAACGAAATCGTACTCAACCACAAAACCTAGATCTAACCACCCATCCCAACAACGCTGCCTGAAAATCAAACGATGGCAAACCCTAGCCATTTTCACATATCCCAAACATGCATCGCACGGCTCCAGGAGGGTACCGAATCGAAGAGCTCCTTGTACTGATCATATAAATATATATTTTGAGATTTACAGAGGTGTATATCTTTCGTTTTGATTTTTCAAAGCTTGCGTTTTGCTGAAAGAAATTTAAGAAGAGTAGCGGCGGATTATTTCTCCCTGTTGACTAGAGAATTGGGTTTAGGAAAATTGTGGGATGGTATTTATAGAAGTAAAGTGGAATATTCTCGGTATATTCCATCATCGTTATTTTGCATTTGTGTTTTTAAAAATCCCTGTGATCACTAATGATACCCAAAAATCACCAAACTGGACATACACCTTCAGTTCGACATTACGGTCCCAACGAAACTGGTTTCGTCGAATTCCGACTCCTTTTGCTCACACAGCGTATTTTTAACTATCAAAATACTGACTGTTTTTCACTCTAAAAATCCGTACGGCCACACAGTGACTTTAAAAATCACGAAACTGGAAATCTAACAACTATTTGACATTGCGGATCCAACGAAACAATCTTTGTCGAATTCCAACTTCGTTCCAAAACTGGCTATTTTTAAAGCTCTGGATGACCCATTTAAATATATAAATATATTTAAATATAATTAAATAAAATATTAATAAATTAATATTATTGTCTATATTCACAGTGGAATACCATACAGCTCTAGAATATTCCTATATGAATTTCTAACTCGATATCCACTTCTGGGTCAACCCGATATTCGATTTATATCGAATTTCCTTTTTAAAATATAAATAATTCCTTTATAAATTATAAAGGAATTCCACAGCGACTTTTCTAAAATTTGATTTGGACATTTATCAAAATCTACACGATGAAATCCCGATTTTTCTCTTCCACTAGAAAGATATACTCCACCAGCTCCACACGTTTCTTGTTTCACAGAAATCCGATTTAAAACGAACCATGTACTTTCAGTTGAAGTTCGAATCGCCAATTTACGGACTGCAGCGCCATTTCGAGCTCGGTTTTAATTATAATATAATTCTATGTTCAAACTGTCGTTTATATAATATATTCGTTATTCAAATTCAATTCCAAGCTGAATTAAATATCACAGATGATCCGGTTCACACCATATCGCCATTTCAGCCAATTCTGATTATTTCATAATTAAATATATTATTTAATTTATTATTTTAATTAAATATTCGCCATTATTTAATTCAATGACCATTTAATTCACTAAATCACTATTTATATAATTAAATAAATTAATTGTAATCCCTCTGCCAATGCGGGTCATTACAATCTTCCCCACTTAAAATAATTTCGTCCTCGAAATTGCTAAGGTAGAGAACGACCCTATCGACTGGTTAGAACTCATTTGTTCACTTCTTAACTCTTCAGTTTCAACTGAACCAATTTAATTTCAATTAAATATTAATTAGTTCTTATCAACGAAAATTTTCAAAAATCCTGAAAATTTTCTAACGCCTTAACTCTTCGAAAAAAATCGTCAGCACCTCCTTTGTACTGGTCAATACGTCAAACTCTAACTTGCCTCCCTGGGCCATTTCCATCCCAAAAGAAAATCAAACAGCCAAGCGGCTTGCCAATTCGGCTCATAAATCTTATATCCAACAGAAATATAAACTTGTACCTTTTGTCGGCATATCATTTTATCCTTTCAACCTGTTACCAATTCAGTGGATACAAGGGTCATCTCAATTAAATTCCAATCTGCTTTTACCCACAACACAACCATTCGCTTATATCCAAGCTAAATATCATTTCAACTCGAGTTTCTTCTCGATTCGCAACTCTTAACTTGATTGTCACATTACACTTCAAATTTGAAACTCACAATCCAATTGGTCTTGATATCATTCTAATTCAATCTCAGTTACCACTTTACTGGATTTACTTTAATTCAAATTTGTTTTTCACAAATTTCTGTTAAATTTGTTTTTAATTCAAACAGTTCCCTGGAAATTTTTAAACAGTTTACTCTTTTCAAAAAACAAAATTTCCTTTTGAACATGTCACGGAGCCCTTAATTAATATTCCATTAGTTAAATCACTTCTCTATTTCTTTATCAATATTTGTTAACCAAATATTTTCAATAACTATATTGGGCTTTTATGTTATTTGGAAAACATTTCCGAATATCGCCTTCCTTTAATTTCTAAACTTTAGAAAATATATGCTATTTATAATTGGAAAATACTCCAATTACTTATCTCTTTTCCGATCTCGTTTATTTCTATACTTAGGAAATATTTATTATTCTATTTCCAAGTTTACACTTATTTGGGTTAAAACAGATGTTGTGTAAAACATCGTTACGACAACCCAAATACTATATTCAACTAACTCTTATTCAACATTGATCTTCGAGCCTGAAATCTTTCTATTTATTTGTTAATAATGAAATCAATCAAGTTGGGGTATAACTACCTCTCAGACCTTGACTGAATAGCATTTATAACGTCAAAACAGATATGACTACTTACTCGAATAATCAGTACCATACAACTACTTATTCACTTTTAAACACGTATACACTTCCTCTTTCTATTCTTACTAGATTTTATTCTTAGTCCTCCTTTTTTTTATTATACTATTCTATTTCTAAGTTCGTTTCCTTATTGACTTATATATATATATATATCGATACGTTGATTTCTAACTATCAAATTATCTTAAAAATATTCTAACTCCTTAAATTCCCGGAAAAATTCGCCATAACCTCCTTTGTACTAGGAGCATCGGGATATTTCAAATAGCCTCCCATGGCCCTCACCAATCCAAAAGAAAAAGCCAAGCAGCTAGCCGATACGGCGCATAAAATCTCATATATGAATTAAATACATACCTGTTGTCGGGCATTCTATCTATTTCACTTCTATACTATATTCCAAACCTGTCTCCTGCATATCTGTACCTGCCCAATCTATTTTAACAATACCTGATCGTTTTAACTCAATTTGTTAATTAATTTGTTAATTAACTCTTTAGTCTATTCCACTTTTATATTTGAACATGAGATGTTCAAATATATTTTAACTTGCTTATTAACTAATTTGAATCCAAATTTCAAATTTAAGTTCTATATTCGATTTCGAATATCCATTTACAAATCCAATCCACCTTTCAAAGTTCAACTTCAAATTCAAAACTCGATTAACTAATTCCTCTTCGACTTAGTTAATTCTATTCAATTTCTATTCAAATTTTATATTATAATTCCCATTTGAATTTCTATATTCAAATTCCATATATTATAATTCTATATTATAATTCCATTTGAAATTCAACAAAACTTGTATTTCTCAAAACAAATTCAAAACAGTATCTCTGGTAGTAATTCGTCACTTACAACTCGAAAATGAATACTGATGATGCAGCTGTCGTCATCAGAATCTATTTTCCAGCGATCGAAGTGAGTTCAATAATATAAAACCATTTCTAAACATTTCCACTTTGAAATTCATTTCAAAATATAATTCACACTGTTTGTAAAACAATTTAAAATCTCCCAGGATCTTAAATTTTCCCTATTTTTAATCCAAATCCATTTACAACCACTTATCCAATTTTCCAGAAATTTTAAATCAATTTATGGTTTAAATTTCAGATTTAACTCATCTGATTTCACGTATTTCACTTATATGAATTTTGATTGGTTATTTACATAACTATTTTATTTATAATCTTACTCGATTATAATATCAACCAATATATCCAATATGTATCAAAATATACTTTGGGTAAAATGATTTTCATTTACCCTCTTTTCAAAACAAACCGTGACGACCCATCGTATTCGAGTGTTTATAAACTCCTACCGATACAGTGGATCAAACTGATCGACCAAAACTCATAAACGACTCAACCAACAAATCTCCACAATATAAAACAATTTTTATATCATTAACAAATACGTTCACTCGTATATATACACTCAACTCAATCTAGGGTATTACTAACCCCATCTCTACTGAGTTACGCCATAGAGCCAAGGTAATTCACTTAACTTAAGCTCTGATACCAACTGTAATGACCCGGATTTTGTCGACTTTGGTTATCGCCATAAACTCAATGATGACTAACCAAACATCGAAAAATACCAGTCATTAGTGAAAGAAATTAGAGGGTGAGAATAGATAAGATAGAAACTTAGAATAGAAGAAGAAGAAGAACACAATATCAGAGTAACACGAACCTCACAGCGGAACGAATAACATATAATATATATAACATAACTTGAAATATACATCTGTACTTGAATATACATCATTATCAAAGTATAACACTTACAAAACAGCGGAAATAACTATAGCTATATAATCCTGAAGCCTCCTGCTCCAAGCTCTTCCAGTATATCTGTAAATCCTGACTACTTGACTGCCCGTACAAATTTAGGCACCCAAGAGTTTAGGGAAAACAAAACAAAATAAACTCCGGGTCAGTCATGGGACTGGTATGAGTAAAACAGTTTTAAAACAATTCGAACCATTAAACGATATCTCATAAGACCACGCCGTATAACGAAATGGGTTTTCCCCTTATGAGAATCCAAATTATCTTTATATCAAAAACCTTTTGATATTATAATGATGTCTATCAACCACAATATAATAACCATCTAGTAGAAACGCTTTCATCTCACGTTCTACATATGTAGTATACAATCAAAACCGCAAGCACGTATTGGGTAATGGATTTCCCACTATGACTAGGTATGGAACCACCTTTCGCTAGTGTACCTCTAGAAAGGAATACACTGGGTTCAACAAGAACATCTTGCAACCCGGCCACACATGACCGACCACTCATTTCGCTTGAGTGTATCGAATGTATATCACCAATGGTTGGGATCAGCAACCGTTTCCCGAATGGGACAGCATCAACAATAGATTTTTAGAAGTAAATGAAACTCTAGATCAGTTGATTATACACCCTACTTCGGTGCGACCGACTTAGCCATGCTGCCTGCCCGATTTCTGTCATTTACCGGATGTAAGGCTAGAAGCTACGCTTTATCATCACACCAGATTCACTTTGAATGCCACATTATCAAATCCACCAAATCACCGATTGACGTCCTCAACCAAACATTATGTGTTAGCTAAAAGAAGTTTCCTTCTCCGCTTTCACTCTTGGTACGGTTGGAGAAATCAATATACGTGATCGTCTGGAAATACTCTGTCAGACATCCGTCAATACAAGTCATCCAGGAACAGGATGAACCGAAGGCACTATTCTGTAAACAGGATAGCCCTTGCATAACTCCGTCTTCAATTTTCTTTGGCGTATATGATTCGCAATGCTTATGCCAATACAGAGTGGTTCTTTGGATGATAATCCAACCGGTCTCTCCATATTAACAATGTTAAAATGGTCAAAACTTCGATAGTCTGTGATTTAACTATCGAAGAAAAACAGGTGTGCAAACAACGATATTATTTCCAAATGGAAATTTATATCGATCAAACATCATTCAACATTTATCTCTTTATTTCATAAATTTACTTATCTCCTGTTTCCCTATATTCAATATTTCTTATTTTCTAAATTTAGAAAATATATGTTATTACCATTGGAAAACATTTCCATTTCTTGTTTTCTATATCAGAGAACATTTCTGGTACTTATCTGGAAAACATTTCCAAAACTCCTTCATTGGACTTAGACAGATGTTTAAACAAACATCGCTATGCCAACTCAAACCATTTCCTTTACTGCCGAACCTTAATTATTCCTTAGTTAAAAACTAAGCCAATCAAGTTGGGGTAGAACTACCTCTCAGACCTTAACTGAACAACATTTCTAACCTTGAAATAGGCAAAGTTCACTTTATATTTCTTTAACTAACTTCCTTACTTAACTCTCGTTCGAATAAATCTCTATCCGATTTATTCTATTTGATTTACTCTATTAACTTAACCCTTGTCGAATAAACTATATTCGATAACTCCTCTTACTCTATTCAAACAAACTATATTTGATTACTACTTCTATCTCTATTCGAATAAACTACATTCGATAACTCCTCTAACTCTATTCGATAACTACTTTCAAATAACAAGATTTGATAACTCCTTTCGAATAACTAGATTCGATAACTCCTTCTCTTTAACTCTATTCGAATAAACTATATTCGATTACTCTATCTAAATAACTCTAGTTCGATTTAAATCTATTCAATAAATTCTAGTTCGATTTAACTCTGTTCAATAAATTCTAGTTCAATATAACTCTATTGATTTACTTTAACTGATCAACACTAACTGTTTAACTCTAACTGGTTTACCCTAATGGTTTTACCGTAACTGGTTTAACTCTAACTGATTTACTCTAATGGTTTTACCCTAACTGGTTTAACCTAATTCGAATAACTAATATTCGATTAACTCTATTCAACTAACTCGACTCGACTAACCCCTTTCGAATAACATATTCGATTTACTAACTTTCGAATACCATATTCGATTGACTCCTTTATTCTATTAAACTAACATCGATTAACTCCTTTTAACTCGTTTAACTCTAACTGGTTTAACTCTATCTAACCAACTCGACTCGACTAACCCCTTTCGAATAACATATTCGATTTACTAACTTTCGAATACCATATTCGATTGACTCCCTTCGAATACCATATTCGATTTAACTCTATTCAAATAACTAATATTTAATTAACTCATTTGCTTTAACTCTAATCGATTAAACTAACATCGATTAACTCCCTTTTACTCGATTAAACTATTCATTGATAAAGATTTACTTTTAATAACGGTTCTTCACTTTACAAATGATTTCCCTTTTATAAAACTCTATTTGTTTTAAAAACATTTCCCCCTTTTATTTACTTTCGAAATATTTCCTTTTATAAAATCTGTTGATTTTATAAAATCCCTTTATTTCAATATACATTGAAATAAATTCTTTTTACATCCCAGGGTCTTTTATGATATTTAAAATATCGAATAACAATGATCAACATCATTCTAACACACATAATCCATAATAGATATACATCACATCATATATCATAATATATGAAAAACAGTAAATAAATGTTGAGGAATCCAGTCGGATTCCTCCAACCTGTCTCCCTGCATCACAGATGTTAAACAATATAGATTACATCACTTTCAGTTCCATATGTTATATTCTGTTAAACAGAATCAATATAGAAATTCAACTAACTGTCTAGCAGTTCAATCAAACAGTCAGTACACAATCAAATAGCCAATATTTAACAGTTCTAAAAATACAACATGAAATTATAAACTGTTCAGAGTTAGTGAGATTTACTCACATTTGTAGTTCATCGTTAAAGAACGATAAACTGTTGCTTGATTTGAATCAAACAGTTTATTTTGCCATAAAGTCAAACGAGCTCCACTCCACTCCCCGTCAGTTCCATTGGGTAGTATCCGTCCATACGATCCTGTCGGATCTTGTTTCGCTGAGTTTTGATAATGTATGAATTAGTTATTCTATTTCGAAGTTTTAAACACTATTTTAAATATAAATAAAACTTTGAATCAATTTAAAGAATTGGGCCTCACATACCACTTCGGCCCAAACCCCATTTCATCGAAATAGACCCGCGTGGATAGTCTTCCTCCCCAAATCGATACGCTGCTCCTTCAATGACCATTACGGCGCCTTCACCCACCATATTCTTCCACTCCTCCGTTACAAATCCATCTACTTCACCTTGTATAAATCTCACCGCATCCCACTTATCTCACTCGACGTCCTCATCCTCTCAGTCTCCTCGAGCTCTTCCTCCCCCATACAAAGTTTCACTCTTGAACTCATCCCCAAAATACCACAGAACTTAACTCGATTCGACATCGCTCAACACCAAACCAAAGTACCACCGAATCCTTCCAAATTACCACCAACGAAATCGTACTCAACCACAAAACCCAAATATAACCACCCATCCCAACAACGCTGCCTCAAAATCAAACGATGGCAAACCCTAGCCATTTTCGCATATCCCAAACATGCATCGCACGGCTCCAGGAGGGTACCGAATCGAAGAGCTCCTTGTACTGATCATATAAATATATATTTTGAGATTTATAGAGGTGTATATCTTTCGTTTTGATTTTTCAAAGCTTGCGTTTTGCTGAAAGAAATTTAAGAAGAGTGGCGGCGGATTATTTCTCCCTGTTGACTAGAGAATTAGGTTTAGGAAAATTGTGGGATGGTATTTATAGAAGTAAAGTGGAATATTCTCGGTATATTCCATCATCGTTATTTTACATTCGTGTTTTTAAAAATCCCTGTGATCACTAATGATACCCAAAAATCACCAAACTGGTCATACACCTTCAGTTCGACATTACAGTCCCAACGAAACTGGTTTCGTCGAATTCCGACTCCGTTTGCTCACACAGCGAATTTTTAACTATTGAAATACTGACTGTTTTTCACTCTAAAAATCCGTACGGCCACACAGTGACTCTAAAAATCACGAAACTGGGAATCTAAAAACTATTTTACATTGCGGATCTAACGAAACTAGCTTTGTCGAATTCCGACTTCATTTGCAAAACTGGCTATTTTTAAAGCTCTGGATGACCCATTTAAATATTTAAATATATAAATATATTTAAATATAATTAAATAAAATATTAATAAATTAATATTATTGTCTATATTCACAGTGGAATACCATACAGCTCTAGAATATTCCTATATGAATTTCTAACTCGATATCCACTTCTGGGTCAACCCGATATTCGATTTATATCGAATTTCCTTTTTAAAATATAAATAATTCCTTTATAAATTATAAAGGATATCCACAACGACTTTTCTAAAATTTGATTTGGACATATATCAAAATCTACACGATGAAATCCCGATTTTTATCTTCCACTAGAAAGATATACTCCACCAGCTCCACACGTTTCTTGTTTCACATAAATCCGATTTAAAACGAACCCTGTACATTCAGTTGAAATTCGAATCGCCAATTTACGAACTGCAGCGCCATTTCGAGCTCGGTTTTAATTATAATATAATTCTATGTTCAAACTGTCGTTTATATAATATATTCGTTATTCAAATTCAATTCCAAGCTGAATTAAATATCACAGATGATCCGGTTTACACCATATCGCCATTTCAGCCATTTCTGATTATTTCAGAAATAAATATATTATTTAATTTATTATTTTAATTAAATATTCGCCATTATTTAATTCAACGACCATTTAATTCACTAAATCACTATTTATATAATTAAATAAATTAATTGTAATCCCTCTGCCAATGCGGGTCATTACAAGTTAAGTGTATTAATTTTGTTCATTTGAATTTTAGCGTTATTTATTAACATTGTTAGACTTCCATTTAGTCATGATTTAATTACATTTATGACACACATCTGTTTTCATCTTCAATGTTATTTCTGGAATTTATATGTACATAAATTTACAAAATAAATATATTTACATGCATTTACATGTATAATCACAGAACTTCGAAAGTCAATAACTTTTCCATAACTCAATTCGAACTATATTATATAAGTAAATTGATCATAAATTTATCACAAACACAATGATATTAGTCTCGAGGTCAAGTATTAACAATTCCAAAAACGATTATTTTCATTATTCATAATTATTTCATTTATTTATTCTGAAAATGTGGGGTGTTAAATTCTCCCTCCCTTTTGAAATTTCATCTCCGAAAATCATGCATTCGACAAGGGTAACACTATGTAATCCCTCACATCTACTTTCGTATTCACATCCATTCAGTGTGCATCCAACTTTTCAACCATTCGCGTCAATTTGCAAACCGCATTACATTATAAAATATATATATAAATCAACATTTTCTAAGCATCACCTCCTATATGAGTTCTCTTTTCTTTTAAAAATTCTTGTTAAAGCATGATGTGAACATCCTAAATAGTCTTAATTCTGCATGAATGCAATATTTTAGAAACAATAATAGTTTTTCATCTAATTTTCTCATACTTCTACGTAGTTGAAACATAGGTCAACCAATTTTTCATCCAAACCCAATCACACAACGTTTAATATTCGAATTCTTGAAAGATATAGTTTTTCAAAATTGATTTCATGTGCTGAATAGAAGGTTAGAAACGAAAAACTTGGCATTTACCATCTCGCTTTTTCGCATGTTTCTCCCTATACTTGGAACTTTTATCAAGGCTCTACTCAAAATTTTCTATTTTTTCCAAGTACAATTTACATAAGAAAATTTCCTTCCTAAATTCCCTAACCTTATAAGATTTTTTTTTCTTTTAGATTTTTGCTGCTTAATACTGTAACCATTTTTATTGCTTTCACTTGCATTTGTCATTTCCATTATGGTTTAATATTTTCTTGTATATTTTTTCTTACAAGTTACGTCCTATGTTTTCTTTCTTTTAGAGTGATCACTAAGTAAATAAAAAAAAGAACATTTCACTAGTAAGTAATGATTTCTCAACGGCAAGTACAAGACATCAACATGAGATAAAAACTCATAATTGAAAGAAAACACAAATTCTAGTGCATAACGATACTAAAAACATAAACATAGTTATCATTTTGGTCAAGGAGGCCTAGGACCCTATCCCCCAACAAAGAAATGTCCTACTCAATGAATTCAAACAACTAATATGCCCCTCCTATCATCTGTCGCGTGCTACGAGCTTACATTGTGTATCGACGATCTTCTGCTATTTGCGCGGAATCTCCTGGTGCTCTTGGGCCAAGTGATCCTGACGCTTAGCCATGGTTCTCATCTACTCTCTCATATCCCATGGCTCAGAAGGATCTGACTCTTGTGGCCAAGGGATCCACTATGCTGTCCAATGCTCTCTCCAAATGGTGGCTCTAGAAAGGCCCGTTCAAACTAAAAATACATTGCCACTTGATGATGCGTAAAAGGCAGCCATAGATGCACATACTGAAAATGATGCTGCTATTGGTGTGGATGCTGTAGAGCCTCCAGTGCGTCCTCCTTAGTGTCAAACAATCGATCACAGGATGGGTTGCTCAATATAGACCTCCCTTGTAACAACACGAAAAATCAGAACCAATTTAAAATTTTTATTTTGGCTATTTTATTGAATTTTAAATAGTTAAAATAATTTATTTTAAATAATAACGATTAAAAATTTATTTAAATCAAGTTAGAATGAATATATTTCTTTTAATTTTAAAAGGAGTTAGAAATAGCGCGGTAGTTTGAAATTTTGAATTTGAACTTTGACTGAATTTACAGGATGCAAAATAAATCGGATTTTAGTGAAACCAAAAATATTAGAATCTGTTTAAAAATATTTTTCCAACAAATCCGAAAAATTGGAATTTCATAGTGGTACTCAAAAGTTATGGCCAGTTGAATATACAGAATAGTCACTATGGAATTTAATATAATATATAGCCCGTATAAAAAGCCATTTTGCAAACGACCTCCGTTTTCGACGAAACCACCCTGGTTGGATCCAGAATGTTAAATTATTGCAGGATTCCAATTTTCATAATTTTTGGAATCAATATGTGAACGTGGCAAAAGAAAATGTGTTTTTTCAATTTCAATCAATTTGGATCAACCAAAAAATGACCATTTTTCAAATGGTCTCCAAATTTGACAAAATTAATTTTGTTAGGACCGCATCGTCAAAACATGGCTAGATTTATTTTTCGGGGTTTTTAGAGTCATTATGTGGCCCCGGTAAATTAAAATGTACGATCAAAGTTAAATAATTAAATATTTTATATTTAAATTTAAAGAAAAACTTATCGAAACAATTTAATTGGCATACGAGACATATCCCATTATGTCCGGAATAGGGGTATTTAGCTACGGGCGTCACTCGTTGGGTTTGATTTGGAGTTAAGAGCGACATAGGAATTAAATTGATATTAAATAGAATAAAATAAAATGGTACACAGTATAAATACGCGTGTACGGTCCAAAACCCTAACTTCCTTTACAGGCCGCCACTCTCTAAAATCAAAGGTCGATTTCGTTCGATTTTAAAGCCCTAACCATTTCAAATCGATTGCGAATTATCCCCTGATTCCAAAACAAACTTTTTGAGATTCTTGTCCTCTATAAAATCATACGGTGATGATGATGAATGGTTGCAAAATCTGATCGGAATTACACCCCAAAGTTGCCGATTTTCCACCCGATTCTACAGCCGTGCGAGATGTGAGTTGCACCATTATTGGCGTGCCAGTAGAGGAGGCCAAGGCTGTCGGAGGCGCAATCCATGATCTGATTCCGGCGACCTCTGGTGCGTGGCGTAGTGAACCCTAGAGGGGTTGTCGAGTTCAATGCTTGTACAGGCAATGTAGAAGACATGGGCCAAATAGGAATTAAAAGAAAAGGGTTAGGGGAAATTATAATTAATTAAGTTAATTATTATTTTTCATTGTCTGATGTATAACCGACTGTAACTTTTGCAAACGATTACAGAATTTGACGAGGTTGGATTCGTTGAGACCGTAAATTCGAGATCTACATTTCAAAACTGACCGTAGAATTTTTGAAGCATTCTACAATTTTAGCAGAAATAAACAACAAAGTGAGATTTCTGAATCCAAATTAATTAAATAAAGTTATATTAGGATACAAATGGAGTTTAGAAACTCCCGACACCCGTCGTCCACAGACCATGGACGACTTGATTGTTTTGTGGTATGTAATTGGTTGATTTTTGGTGTTTGATGGTGGTTGAAATGAAATTGGCTGATACAGTGGCATTAGATTGCCTAGAAAAACGTATTAGGAAATTAAACCCCTTGTAAACGCCGCGAGGCCTAAGGTAGTGCGAGGAGCCATACATCGGGACGGTGCCAGTTTTAATAACCCTACCGTTATGCTGCCGAAATTTTATGAAATATTCTTGTGTTATTAATATTCATGTTATTATATATTAATTATTTGAATAATATGAAAATTATATTTTTAATATATATATATATATATATATGAAAATGATCATTATATGTCAACATAAAATTCATGTTTTGTTGTAAATCAAAAATAGTCATTTGTTAAATAAAAATGAATTTACATTTGAAATTTACATTTTTAATGTAAATAAAATAGTAAAAATAAACACTGTAGTATAAAATGTGTTTACATAATGTAAATGCAACATTAAAAAAAATAAACATTTTGAAATAAAAATGCTTTGATATTAGATTTTACTTTTAATGTATATGAAACATTAAAATAAAATATTTTGATATAAAAATGTATTTACATTGGAGATTTACATTTTTAATGTAATGCAACATTAAAAATAAACACATTTGAAAAGGAAATGTATTGTTATGAAATTTTACATTTTTAATGTAATGCAACATTAAAAATAAACACATTTGAAATAGAAATGTATTGATATGGAATTTACATTTTTAATGTATATACAACATTAAAAATAAACATTGATAAATAAAATGTATTGGCATTGACATATACATTTTTAACGAAAATGCAATATTAAAAATAAACATTTTGAAAATAAAATATATTGACATTGGGATTTACATTTTTAATGTAAATGAAACATTAAAAATGTCCATTGCTATTTAAAATATGTTTTTCCTTGAAGTTTACATTTTTAATGAAACTAAAGATTTCATTAGGAAGACTACGTTTTTCAATGTAAATAAAATATGAAATAGAAATTTATGTTTTTCAATGTAAATAGAAGAATGATTAGAAATTTACTTTTTTCAATGTAAATAAAATATGAAATAGAAATTTACATTTTTCAATGTAAATAAAATATGAAACAGAAATTTACATTTTTCAATGTAAATAAAAGAATGATTAGAAATTCACATTTTTCAATGTAAATAAAATATGAAATGAAAATTTACATTTTTCAATGTAAACAAAGAATGAAAGAGAAAATTCCATTTTTCAATGTAAATAAAGAATGAAATGAAAACTTACATTTGCAATGTAGATGAAGAAAGAATAAAAAGATTACATTTTAAATGTTATCAAAGAAGAATAAGAAGATTACATTTTTAGTGTAATCAAAGGAATGAATAAAAAGACTACATTTTTAATGTAATTAGAAAAAAAATATATTACATTTTAATGTAATATATGATTTCATATATAAAAGAAATCAATGTTGAAATGAAAATGGTTTGAAATCGTCGAACGATTTATATTTATATATTTATATATAAATATAAATTAAAATAAAACGAATCGTGCTGCTGCAGTTCGCGTTTTGAAATCGTAACTTCAAACGATTATACCGAAAGATCCGACCGTCGGATTTTCCCAAAACTGGAACCGTTGGGTTCATTTTGGAAAGATCTTTTCGATGTTATAAAGTTTGCTAAGATCCAACGGTTAGATTTTGGGAAAAGTGCAAATCAAATTTTGATGAAAACAACGCCAAGGCCATCTAATGACCCTAAGCGTCATTTAATTGAAAATGGCTATTTTTAAATAAATAAAAATAGCGATAAATCGTTATAAAATATTATAAATGATATGGAATGAAAAAATTGATTTAAATTATATATATTCGAGAATTATTTGAAAAGTCCGGGTTAAATCTCATTTCAAGTAATTATACGACGATTGGAAGTCAAAGATTTGAAGACGGTGATTGAAGACCGACGATCTTCACATCGAATGGATGACTACTGATGCCCTGGACTGGTTAGCTCCCAGGAAAGGGTTACAGTTGTAGTTTCCGGACGTACTTGTTGATTGTCCGGATATACGAGAGCCTCTCTTCCGTATTGGACATATGGGACGAGGAATAAGGTGTCTCCGGTTTCGTTCAAACCCAGAACGGACTTGTAAATGGATGTATGTTTGACATTGGATTTTATTCTGTGCTGATTGATTTCTAATTAAAATATATCTATTTGGTGGCGGAGAATTTATTCTCTTGCTTAACACCTTTCTCTGAGACGTACGAGCTCAGAGGTTATATATTGATAGTTATCGATCGCATAACGTGAATTATCAGTGTGGCATGACAAGATGCAAATGATTAAGGCTTATTGTTGAAAAGCATAGCCTTGTGGTTGATGATCAAAGCACATCTTTATTGTAGCATAACTTTGTGTATAGCATTACTTCGCATGCCTCACACCCCGGTATGAACCAGAAACGGGAGAAGGATCCAGGGAGAACATGTGTTTCTTTCTAACTAGAAGTGGTGTCGATGTTTTACAAGCCCAAATATTTTTACTTATGTGGATGATCGAAAGCGAGGTACCTCGGATTGGAGTCCCTAGTGGCTCTATTTACGCCCCATAGGGCGGGGAGACGTATTGTTCAGGAGTTATAATCCACTAACATATGTGTGGACCGACCCTCTGGCATCTAAGGGCTTGACTGAGTACTTATCCCAAGACATAGGCTAGATTGTCTCGAATTCGGTAAGGACGATCCCTTGCCTTGGTTCATACGGTTTGATTGTAAACCCATATATGGCGACATAGTATATGGTAGATATGCCATTTATGATTGATACATTATGATTGAAATGTTTTGAAACATATATACACTAATAATAATATCAAATTCGTTTTTATCGTATCAAGCATTTTTGACCATTATAAGGTAAAACTCTATCCTCCGATTTGCGTTGCATTGTGTGATGGGACTTGGGTCTTATAATGGTTTCATTTTTCTAAAAAGCATTGCGTTGTTTAACGATTTACTTTGTTTATGCATTGGCAATCCAATGGAGTAAACCTGTTCCGCATTAGCGGCGTGGTCCTGTGATTAGCCTTATTATTAAATAGGTTATAGAAGATTTCTCATACCAGTCCCATGACTGACTCGTAGTTTGTTTCACTTTGCAAACTCGGGTGCCCTCTTTTCCACACAAACATCCTTGTATATAGGTTTTAGCAGATTCATTCTGGATAGCTATGGGGCTAAAGATGGATCCTATCATTTCTATTTTGCTATTCATGCTTCGTTTAGTATATTATGTTTGATTCCGCTGCAGACATTTTATATTAAGTTGAAAACTGTATTATGTACTAAGTATGATCCTATTATGTTGTGTAACTCTGATGATATATTATTTCCAGTGTAATATTATGTACTTTATCTGCTGTAATTCTATATTTTTGTTCTACTGTTATTGTTTTTGTGTTGTATTCCAATGATTATCCTTGCTTTCATACTACGGGAGTTTGGGGTTATCACAATTGGTATCAGAGCTTTGGTTAAACCTAGCTCGGAATATAACATATAAATAAACTGGACAGAAGTAGAATCAGCAATATTCTAAGGCGAATAACTCATCATAGATAGGGCTAGTAATGTCCTAGAATGAGTATAGCTGAATAAAACACACACCCCCATAGATTCATGTACATTTAAATATATGTCTCTATGCTTTACAATATCTATTCTGTTGGCCTGACTCTTTGTCCGCTGTTTGCAAACATAGCAGAAAATGAGTGGTAGAAATAGAAGAAGTAATTCTATGGTTCAACAATCTAATGAGCCAATCGTGCTCCCACAACCAGAACTAGATCTGGAAGCTCTAGTAATGAAGTATCGAAATCTGGGTAGAGTACAATTCTCGGGCAAAGAATCCATTATTGAAACACAGGCATGGATGCGTTTTGCTGAAAGAATATTTGGAGGCTTAAAGCCGAGGGATGTTCAGAAAAGATTACCGGCGTCTTAGGCACTCAAAGACGAAGCTCTAATCTAGTGGGAAACAGTTACTGGGGAAAATCCAGAAGGTAATATTACCTGGGATAGATTCAAAGAAATTTTCAAAGAAAGGTCCATTCCTCCAGAAGCAACTGAGAGACTATATGATGAATTTTACAATCTGAAACATATGACCATCCAAGAATATCAGAATAAATTTAATAAACTTTCTCGCTTTGCCCTAGAACAAATTCAAGATCCTGTGAGGAAGAATCTGAGATTTATCAAAGGACTTCAAAAGAAATACGAAGGTAGAGTACTTGCTTATGTGAATCTCCCTTTTTCTGAGATGATACGAATGGCTTACCACTATGAGTATAATGATAAACAACATGGGTGGGAAGATGAAGAGGAAGGCTGTTCTAGCAGCAAAAGGAAGTTTGAAACTGATAGCCCTGAGGCAAGTATAATGCCTGAGGTTAGTAAGAAGCCTAAAGCTAATAAGAAAGAGGTTGAATCTAAAGAAGAACCGTTAACGACTTCCATGTGTAATAACTGCCATAAGCAAGGGCATTTGTTAAGGAATTGCAAATCTTTGAAGAAATGAAAGAATGATGGATCTAAATCCATTAAGAAGCAAAAGAAATCTCATAGTAAAAGGAAGTGCCATAAGTGCCACCAGACAGGTCATGTTGCAAGGGATTGCCTGCTTTTAAAGGAGTCTGTAATAGCTCATGTAAATGAAGTAGCAGAAACTCCAACACCCTCAGCTAGTCAGCAAAGACCAAATGTTTTGGAAGGAACTCTAACTGTCAACAATATACCAGTTAAAGTATTTTTTGATACGGACGCGTCTCAAAGCTTTATTTCGAGCAACACGGTAAAGAAGCTAAATCTAAAATTGAGGGATCTTAAAGAATACCTTAGGGTTCATAATCCGATAAGAGGTTCTTGGGTCGTTAGTACGTGTTGTAGAGTGTCCATCTCTTTTTCCCATTATCGGTTTTCTTATATATTGATCGTCGTGGATTTTTCTTAGTTTGATATCATTCTTGGGCTGGACTGGTTAACCAAATATGAGGCCTGTAACACCCCACCTCCGCTAGGGTCACTCACCAAGGGAATGCCCTAGTTTTGGAGGGGTATTATCTAGTAAACAGGCACAGAGATAACACAAGACAGAACATAGATAAAATAGAGTATATAAAGCAGTGGATATAAACTTTAAATCCAAATCTCAGTACTGAAAAATAGAGTCAAAACCTCTTACATCAAAATGCCAAGTCATTATTTCATTACATCAAGTTCTAAAGAAGCAAAGTACTTAAAACAACATAAGTAAAATATTATTCCCCAAAAAGTGCATGAGTGCAGCCATAGCATAGCTCAAGACCAAACTGTACATGAGCTGTCAGAAAGCAAGCAAAGTCCAAGCTAAGAGCTGGAGTTTCCTCCCTGAGAACCGGGGGGGGGAACGAAAGACAAAGAGGCGAAAGAAAACGGGTCAGTCAAATAGACTGGTAAGCCCTAGTGACTATCAGCATAGAAACTAGTAAAGTTAACAAGACATGAATAAACTGGAATTAAACATAGGAATGACGATAAGTCTGACATGATAACTAAGCTAACAAGATAACTCAAGTCTAACATTGCGTATTCAAGGTTCGCCATACCAACTATACTGGTATACTAATCCCGTGTCAACTATAAATCAAAAAATAATCCCTTGGCCCAATATCGTGAAGTGACCCAATTCGGGGTCCAACGGTATGATCTAATCGACCGGCTCCCTATAAGTCCAGCTCGTCGTGTGTCTGTGTCATACGGCCCTATCACGAATGTAGTCACCTGTGCTAGGTCCACCATAGGGTGTATTAAGCCCTAGGGTGCCAACCACCGACACGAATCAAGAATGCACAGATAATCCTACTGATGCCCAATGCCTGCTTTTTCAACTCCGGACTAAGTGCACGACCCTAGTCCGCCTGAACCTACAATGGAGCACCAACTCAGCCGTCGTTCTGGTCGCTTACAATCAGCCCAGCAATCGTACCCTACCCTGCCTAGTCCTAGGGTACCGTGATACATCTAGTGGGTTACTGCTGAAAAGGACCGCGTAACTAGGGTTTCGTTCAGCAGGTTAAGTTGTCATTTAAAATCGAGACTTAACCCGATCTACGTGTCATGTCAAATTGACTAAGTGTGTCATTCTAGTTCAAGACTTAGTCCTACGAATCATGTGTCAGGTTGGTTAAGTGTGTTCAAGCGGTTCATGACTTAACCCTATCAAATCAACGTGTCAAATTGGTTAAGTATATTCGAGTGGTCCATGACTTAACCCTATCCAGTGGCGTTAATTTACTTAATGCACCCCTAACCTCTCACATTAGACTTGGTTATGGTTACTGGATGTGTCGGGCGGGTCCGGGCAGTTTTACACCATAACCTAGTCTAACCTCGAGTTTCGAGTGCGATATGACCAACTACTCACATTGGGTCCTATTGTTTGCAGTTACTGGATTCGCCGGGCGATTCCGGGCAGATTTATACTGCAAACTCAACCCAACCTCGAGTTGGCCATGTTCAAGTTATCTAAGTGTCATGTCCCAAATTCATATTTTCAAGTATAATTTCATGTCAAGTTCATGTTCCTATCCAAGCTCAAGTTATAACGATATTCATGTTTTCAAGTTCATACTAAATTCAGGTTTTCCTAAACTACCCAAATCACATCCCCAACACTCGTGAATTCGAATCAAGGCAATAGATGTAACTAGGGAATAACATAACAAGGATGGGTATAAAGCGGCAAAGGTGATTTCAAGGCAAGCATGGTGTAACTTGAGATATGATAATAACATCACTGGCATATGAAATAGGGTGATAAACATAGCAATAAATGACATAAGATGATAATCCTAAACTTGTGACTAGCAATAGTTTCAACATCACAACATCACAGGCATGTTAAAATAATGATAGGGTTTAGGTTATGACATGAACATGCCCCTAAATCAAGTTCTTATCAGTATTCCACAAATCAAGGTTCAATGTGAACGGTACTAGGTTCAAGGTGAATAGATCTAGGGTGAACAAGAGTAGATCTAAAATAATAGATCAAAAAGGAATAGTCATAGATCAAAGATATACAAGAGTAGGTCTCAAGTAGTTATCATGTTTATGTTCAACTTCAATTTACACATGTCCATATTAAGTTTAGAGTTTAGATCTAAGAGTAACTGAGGCTTACAGATCGTGGTTTTTGAGAACTAAGAACAGAAATTGTCGTAGGATCGTTGTTGAGATGTTGATCTATTCCCTTGAATTGTTGTAGAAACGTTGGCCTTCGATTTGGATCTAGTTTGAATGTTTAAGCTTCAAGTTGGAGGCGGCGGCCATGGTTCAAGAGGAGACTTAGTAGCATAATGGTGTTAGAAAGATTTGCTGTGGATTAGCCTTGGTCTTAGGGTGTTTTTTATAGTTGCAACAACTAGTTTAGGCCATAGGATAAACCCTAGAATCGATCTGAACCGCCAAAAATCGTCATAGGCCCTCAAACAAGCCAACAGGGTCAAGAAGGAGCAACCAGGCCCAAACCAGGTTTGGGGACCAGGTCGACCCCCAAGTCGACTGTGCAGTCGACCTGGTCCTGGGGGTGTCGACTGCCCAGTCGACTCCCGAGTCGACCTTGGGTGCTGGGCGGGAAATTTCCCGCCCAGTCTGTCTGGGTTTTGATATTCAAATTTGAACTCGAATTCGAACTGTTTTGAACTCTGAAAATTTCTGAAACTTTGGGGAGCCATAACTTGGTCATACGGACTCCGATTTTCGATAACTCGGACTCGATTTCATGCAGAATTCCGAGACGAACGCAATGGCGCAATCCGTTTCCCTTGGTTCTTGTTTTAAAATTTAATTTTGCCTGGATTTATGGTTATAACACGTTATCAAAATACGGGTTGCTAAATTCTCTCCTCCTTAAAGGATTTCGTCCCCGAAATCTCTAAGTTAGGAAGAACGTATCCTACCATCCATCTACTCAAAACATCATCCACAAGCAAACATTGTCCTTAAGAGATTTCTAATGTTATATGAACATATGCAGAAAGTGTGTGTATATGTTCCTTATCTAATGCAAATGATCAGGCCTGATTGATCTTTCTAATGCAAAATATGTTTAGTGTCATGAATCCAATATGTATGCAAATAAATCCTAGTCACGTAAGCACTATATGTGTGCACAAACATTCATCCATATGCAACATTCATATGATAACACATTCAATTTCATCCATAAATAAGTATATACACTCATGCATATGCAATATGAAAATGTGTCTGAGCCGATCTAGTGCCTAATGTGTGTTATGCAGCCACGAGCAATCACTTGCAACCATTCGCAAACATCAAGCATAACATGTTTCAAATACATGTTTACATTCATAGGATTCTACCTAAGGTTCTCAAGACAGGATCGAAAGGATATACAAGATAAAACAGAGTATCTAGGGAAAAGAAGTTAAAGATGTACCCCTAGAAGGTCCTTCTTGCGGGGCTTGCCCTTGCTTCTTAGGGCAGTTCTTGCTGATGTGTCCAGTTTCACCGCATTGAAAACATGCTCCTATCTTCATCTTCTTCTTCCTACAGTCCTGGACTATATGCCCGTCAATACCATAGAAGTTGCATTTTCTTTTCTCACGTGACTTGTCATTCTTGTTGTTGCTGTTCTTTCCTCCTTTCTCATAGTCTACCTTCTTGTCTTGAGACTCATTCGCCTTGACCTTCTTCTTGCCATTCTAGTCTTCTTCATGAAGTAGGGCCATATTCACCAAGCTTTCGAAGGTCGCCCCCATGGATACATGAGTCACGGCCATAGTGTGTAGTGGCTCGCTCAATCCTCGAGCAAAGCGTAGAGCCTTCTTCTCAGCCGTGTTGACTAAGTCCAAACCAAACCGAGCAAGCTGATTAAACTTATTCACGTATTCCCTAACTGACATGTCCCATTGCTTGAGTGCCAGGAACCTCTCTATCTAAAGACTTGCTTCTGCGGATGATAAAAACTTAAGCCCTAACCTCTCTCTAAAGTCTGCCCAAGTCTCAATTGGCCTGGTAGCGTTGGTGACTTCCCACCAAAATGAAGCTTCCTCTTTCAACAACCATGCTGCCAACTGAACTTTCCTATGATCCTCCATATCGAAAATAACAAACAAGTCTTCAGTCTCTTTTAGCCAGTTTCGCGCCTCTACGAAGGTTTTAGTTCCAACGAAGTTCTTGCCGCCCATTCCTATAAAGTCTTGCATATTTTGGCGAAGGCGGTACCCGGAGGAGGAGGAACCGTGGCCACCGGGGGAGGAGGAGGAGGGATATCTGCCGGTCCCGCGCCGTTGGCCCTTGCTTCCAAGTGTCTTCGGAACCAGCCAGGTATGTGTACTCCCTCAGGAAGGTTAAGATCAGACATGCTGAAAAGCAAAAAGGAAAAAGATTCAAATGAGGAAACAAAGGAAAGTGCTAATGGCTTTTGGGGAATAGCCTTTTCTTAAAAATAAAACTTTTCTTGAAAAATGCTTCTTTATAAACGGTTTTGAAAATAGTTTCAGAAGGTTTTTAAAACTTTTGCCCAGTCTGGTAACCTTCTGCTCGGATACCAAATGTAACACCCCACCTCCGCTAGGGTCACTCACCAAGGGAATGCCCTAGTTTTGGAGGGGTATTATCTAGTAAACAGGCACAGAGATAACACAAGACAGAACATAGATAAAATAGAGTATATAAAGCAGGGGATATAAACTTTAAAACCAAATCTAATTACTGAAAAATAGAGTCAAAACCTCTTACATCAAAATGCCAAGTCATTATTTCATTACATCAAGTTCTAAAGAAGCAAAGTACTTAAAACAACATAGGTAAAATATTATTCCCCAAAAAGTGCATGAGTGCAGCCATAGCATAGCTCAAGACCAAACCGTACATGAGCTGTCAGAAAGCAAGCAAAGTCCAAGCTAAGAGCTGGAGTTTCCTCCCTGAGAACCTGGGGGGGGGGGGGGGGGGGAATGAAAGACAAAGAGGCAAAAGAAAATGGGTCAGTCAAAAAGACTGGTAAGCCCTAGTGACTATCAGCATAGAAACTAGTAAAGTTAACAAGACATGAATAAACTGGAATTAAACATAGGAATGACGATAAGTCTGACATGATAACTAAGCTAACAAGATAACTCAAGTCTAACATTGCGTATTCAAGGTTCTCCATACCAACTATACTGGTATACTAATCCCGTGTCAACTATAAATCAAGAAATAATCCCTTGGCCCAATATCGTGAAGTGACCCAATTCGGGGTCCAACGGTATGATCTGATCGATCGGCTCCCTACAAGTCTAGCTCGTCGTGTGTTTGTGTCATACGACCCTATCACGAATGTAGTCACCTGTGCTAGGTCCACCATAGGGTGTATCAAGCCCTAGGTGCCAACCACCGACACGAATCAAGAATGCACAGCTAATCCTACTGATGCCCAATGCCTGCTTTTTCAACTCCGGACTAAGTGCACGACCCTAGTCCGCCTGAACCTACAATGGCGCACTAACTCAGCCGTCGTTCTGGTCGCTTACAATCAGCCCAGCAATCATGCCCCACCCTGCCTAGTCCCAGGGTACCGTGATACATCTAGTGGGTTACTGCTGAAAAGGACCGCGTAACTAGGGTTTCGTTCAGCAAGTTAATTTGTCATTTAAAATCGAGACTTAACCCCATCTACGTGTCATGTCAAATTGACTAAGTGTGTCGTTCTAGTTGAAGACTTAGTCCTACGAATCATGTGTCATGTTGGTTAAGTGTGTTCAAGCGGTTCATGACTTAACCCTATCAAATCAACGTGTCAAATTGGTAAAGTATATTCGAGTGGTCCATGACTTAACCCTATCCAGTGGCATTAATTTACTTAATGCACCCCTAACCTCTCACATTAGACTTGGTTATGGTTACTGGATGTGTCGGGCGGGTCCGGGCAGTTTTACACCATAACCTAGTCTAACCTCGGGTTTCGAGTGCGATATGACCAACGACTCACATTGGGTCCTATTGTTTGCAGTTACTGGATTCGCCGGGCGGTTCCGGGCAGATTTATACTGCAAACTCAACCCAACCTCGAGTTGGCCACGTTCAAGTTATCTAAGTGTCATGTCCTAAATTCATATTTTCAAGTATAATTTCATGTCAAGTTCATGTTCCTATCCAAGATCAAGTTATAACGATATTCATGTTTTCAAGTTCATACTAAATTCAGGTTTTCCTAAACTACCCAAATCGCATCCCCAACGCTCGTGAATTCGAATCAAGGCAATAGATGTAACTAGGGAATAACATAACAAGGATGGGTATAAAGTGGCAAAGGTGATTTCAAGGCAAGCATGGTGTAACTTGAGATATGATAATAACATCACTGGCATATGAAATAGGGTGATAAACATAGCAATAAATGACATAAGATGATAATCCTAAACTTGTGACTAGCAATAGTTTCAACATCACAACATCACAGGCATGTTAAAATAATGATAGGGTTTAGGTTATGACATGAACAGGCCCCTAGATCAAGTTCTTATTAGTATTCCACAAATCAAGGTTTAATATGAACGGTACTAGGTTCAAGGTGAATAGATCTAGGGTGAACAAGAGTAGTTCTAAAATAATAGATCAAAAAGGAATAGTCATAGATCAAAGATATACAAGAGTAGGTCTCAAGTAGTTATCATGTTTATGTTCAACTTCAATTTACACATGTCCATATTAAGTTTAGAGTTTAGATCTAAGAGTAACTGGGGCTTACAGATCGTGGTTTTTGAGAACTAAGAACAGAAATTGTCGTAGGATCGTTGTTGAGATGTTGATCTATTCCCTTGAATTGTTGTAGAAACTTTGGCCTTCGATTTGGATCTAGTTTGAATGTTTAAGCTTCAAGTTAGAGGCGGCGGCCATGGTTCAAGAGGAGACTTAGCAGCATAATGGTGTTAGAAAGATTTGTTGTGGATTAGCCTAGGTCTTAGGGTGTTTTTTATAGTTGCAAAAACTAGTTTAGGCCATAGGATAAACCCTAGAATCGATCTGAACCGCCAAAAATCGTCATAGACCCTCAAACATGCCAACAGGTTCAAGCAGGAGCAACCAGGCCCAAACCAGGTTCGGGGACCAGGTCGACCCCCAATTCGACTGCGCAGTCGACCTGGTCCTGGGGGTGTCGACTGCCCAGTCGACTTGGGGTGCTGGGCGGGAAATTTCCCGCCCAGTCTGTCTGGGTTTTGAAATTCAAATTTGAACTCGAATTCGAACTGTTTTGAACTCTGAAAATTTCTGAAACTTTGGGGAGCCATAACTTGGTCATACGGACTCCGATTTTTGAAAACTCGGACTCAATTTCATGTAGAATTCCGAGACGAATGCAATGGCGCAACCCGTTTCCCTTGGTTCTTATTTTAAAATTTAATTCTGCCTAGATTTATGGTTATAACACGTTATCAAAATACGGGTTGTTACAAGGCCGAAGTTAAATATGCAGAAAGAGTTGTCAAAATTAAAAAGAAGTTTGCCAATGTTGTTATACCTTGTGTAGGCTCAGATTCAGACAAAAATGAATTTTGGGCTGCTCTTGAGGTTTCTCCCAGTGCTATTGAAAATATTCCTGTTGGTAAGAATTATGCGGATGTGTTCGAAGAAGTTGATCGCTTGCCTCCACGAAGAGAAATTGACTTTAGGATTGATCTATTTATGAATGCAAGGACGGTGGTGCATCATATTCGAAGAATGACATGGAAAGAGAAAGAAGAATTGGGTAATCAAACTCAATAGCTTTTGTGAAAAGGTCTGATCAAGCCTAGCTTTTCAAATTGGGGTGCAGCAGTAGTGTTTGTCCCAAAGTCAGACGGTACTCTCAGACTGTGTGTGGATTACCAAGATTTAAACAAGCAGACACTCAAGAATAAATATCCATTGCCCCGCATAGATGATTTATTTGATCGTTTGAATGGAGCTAAAGTATTTTCTAAAATGGACCTAGCTACAAGTTTCCATCAACTGTGTATTGCCGAAGAATGTGTTCCTTTGACAGCTTTTAGAGGTCCAGACATATTTTATGAGTGGTTAGTAATGTCATCCGGTTTATGCAACGCTCCTGCTTATTTTGTCGATCTAATGAACAGAGTATTTCACGACGTCCTAAATAAATTTGTACTAGTATTCATTGATGATATTTTAATCTTCTCTAAGTCAACTGCCGAGTATAAAAAGCATTTGGAACAAGTTTTGGAAATTCTAAGGTAGAATGTGTAAAAAGCCAAATTTTCTAAATGTATATTCTGGCAAGAAGAAGTAAAGTTCCTCGGTCATGTAGTATCGAAGGAAGGAATTTCAGTGGATCCCAGTAAAATCACAGCTATTCAAGATTGGAAGCATCCTAGCACTCCTACTAAAGTCAGAAGTTTCCTAGGATTGGCTGGCTATTATCAGAAATTCATTAAGGATTTTTCGAAACTATCTTGTCCATTAACAAAGCTTACAAAGAAGCATACGGAGTTCAATCAGACACCGGAATGTGAGGCAGCTTTCCAAGAGCTGAAATTGAGGTTGACCACTGCTCCAGTGTTGACTATTACTGATGGCAATCAAGATTTGAAAGTCTGGACGAATGCTTCTATTGAAGGTATTGGTGCGGTGTTAATGCAAAGAGACAAAGTAGTTGCTTATGCTATCCGTCAATTGAAGCCACATGAGAAGAGATATCCTACTCATGATCTTGGGTTATTGGCCATCATGTTTGCTTTAAAGATATGGAGGCACTATCTTTTGGGTGAGAAGTTCGAATTATATACAGATCATAAATCCTTGAATTATCTATTCACCCAAAAGGACTTGAATTTGAGGTAGCAACGTGGGTTAGAATTTCTTGCAGCCTATGATCTGGACATCTTGTATACTCCAGGGTAAGCTAATGTTGTAGCCGATGCGCTTAGCAGGAAGAATGCGGTCGTCGCCAATCTTATCATCGCCAACCTTATCATTACACCTTCATTGATTGATAAAATCTCTGATCTTCACAAAGATGATGAATTTATTCAGAGAATTAGTAAAAGAGTTCAGTAAGGCGAACCCTTGAGCTTCCAAATAGATAACAAAGGAGTTCTGAGGTTAAAAGGCCGAATTTGTGTCCTGAATATCCCTAAGATCAGAAGAGAAGTAATTGATGAATGTCACAAATCTAAGCTTTGTATTCATCCAGGAGTGAGTAAGATGTATCATGATCTCAAGCACATTGTTCTGGTGTAAATATATGAAAAGAGACATTTCCATTTAAGTTAGCAGGAGTTCTACTTGCCAACAAGTCAAGTGTGATTAGCAAAAACCTGCTGGATTGTTACAACCACAAGAAGTTCCAAGTTGGAAATGGGATCAAATCTCCATGGATTTTATCGATGGCTTGCCCCAAACCAGAAAAGGCAATGACAGTATTTGGGTGATCGTTGATCGTTTCACAAAGTCTGCCCATTTTATTCCTGTCAGATCAACTAGAACAGCTCAAAATTTGGCGAAAATTTATTTCAAAGAAATTGTCAGACCACATGGAGTTCCCATTTGCATTTTTAGCGACCGTGATCCGAAATTCGCTAGTAAATTCTGGGACGCATTCCAAGAGGAGCTGGGGACAACACCAAATCTGAGCACCGCATATTATCCTCAAACAGATGGCCAGACTGAGAGGGTTAACCATATACTAGAAGATTTGTTGCGGGCATGTATTCTTGACTTTGGCGGAACATGGGAAGATCACTTGCACTTGGTTGAGTTCTCTAATAATAACAGTTACCAAGCAAGCTTGCAAATGTCGCCATTCAAAGCATTGTATGGCAAGCCTTGTAGATCTCCAGCATGTTGGGTTAAACCAGGCAATAGACTAGTATTGGGTCCTGACATGATTCATGAAGCTTCAGACAAAGATGATTTCATTAAGGAGCGATTATTTGCAGCTCAGAGCCGACAGAAAAGTTATGCAGATTCAAGAAGAAGAGATTTAGAATTTGCTATTGGCGATTATGTGTACTTGAGAGTTTCTCCATTAAGAGGAGTAGTTCATTTTGGGAATACTGGGAAGTTGGCTCCTAGGTTCGTTGGTCCATTCCCTATTCTAGAAAGAATTGGAACTCTCGCTTACAGGGTTCAGTTGCCTGACTGGTTTCCAGGGGTACATGATGTATTCCATGTGTCTCAACTTCGGAAGCATGTACATGATCCAAACTTGACTATGGAAGAAGCTGCATTACAAGATTTGGAGATTACCCCTAGCTTAACAGTAAGAAGGGAGCCGGTAAAGATCGTTGGCAAAGAAACCCGAAATCTGAGGAACAAAAGAATTCATCTAGTCAAAGTGCAGTGGAGCGGAGATCTTAGAGATTGTACATGTGGGACCGAGGATAGCATCAAACAGGCTCATCCTCAGTGCAGAGTGGATATCTCTGACTAGCTCTAGTGCAAGGTACATTTACAATATTTTACATTTTCCTTTTTGTTTCCTACTTCACTGTTATTTCCTTTTCGGGAACGAAAAGTTCTTAAGTGGGGGAGATTGTAACAACCCGGTAAATCAAAACCAATTTTAAATTTTTATTTTGGCTATTTTATTGAATTTTAAATAATTAAAATAATTTATTTTAAAAAATAACGATTAAAAATTTATTTAAATCGAATTTAGAATGAATATGTTTATTTTAATTTTAAAAGGAGTTAGAAGTAGCGCGGTAGTTTGAAAATTTGAATTTGAACTTTCACTAACTGTACAGGATTCAAAATAAATCAGATTTTAGTAAAACCAAAATATTAGAATCCGTTTAAAAATATCTTTCCAACGAATCCGAAAAATTGGAATTTCATAGCAGGAATCGTAAGTTATGGCCAGTTGAATATTCAGAATAGTTGCTATGGAATTTAATATAATATATAGCCCATATAAATAGCCATTTTGCAAACGACCTCCGTTTTCAACGAAACCACAATGGTTGGATCCGGAATGTCAAATTATTGCAAGATTCCAATTTTCATAATTTTTGGAATCAATATGTTAGCATGGCAAAAGAAAATGTGTTTTGTCAATTTATTCAATTTGGATCGACCAGAAAATGACCATTTTTCAAACAGTCTCCAAATTCGACGAAATTAATTTTGTTAGGACCGTATCGTCAAAACATAGCTAGATTTATTTTCGAGGATTTTTGGAGTCAGTATGTGGCCCAGGTAAATTAAAATGTACGATTAAAGTTAAATAATTAAATATTTTATATTTAAATTTATAGAAAAAGTTATTGAAACTACTAAATTGGCTAACGGGACATATCCCATTGTGTCCGGAATAAGGGTATTTAGCTACGGGCGTCACTCGTTGGGCTTGATTTGGAGTTAAGAGCGATATAGGAATTAAATTGAAATTGAATAGAATAAAATAAAGCAAAATAAAATGGTATATAGTATAAATACATGTATACGGTCCAAAGACCTAACTTCCTTTACAGGCCGCCACTCTCCAAAATTAAAGGTCGATTTCGTTCAATTTTAAAACCCTAACCATTTCAAATCGATTGCGGATTATCCCCTGATTCCAAAACAAACTTGTTGAGATTCTTGTCCTCTATAAAATCATACGGTGATTATGATGAATGGTTGCAAATTCTGATCGGAATTATACCTCAAAGTCGCCGTTTTTCCACCCGATTCCTACATCTGTGTGAGGTGCAAATTGCACCATTATTGGCGCGCCAGTAGAGGAGGCCAAGGTGGTCGGAGGCGCAGTCCACGATCTGATTCTGGCGACCTCTGGTGCGTGGCATAGTGAACTCTAGAGGGGTTGTCGAGTTTGGTGCTTGTACAAGCAATGTAGAAGACAGGGGAAAAACAGGAATTAAAAGAAAAGGGTTGGGGAAATTATAATTAATTAAGTTAATTATTATCTTTCATTGTCTGATGTATAACCGACTGTAACTTTTGCAAACGATTACAAAATTTGACGAGGTTGGATTCGTTGAGACCGTAAATTCAAGATCTACATTTCAGAACTGACTACAGAATTTTTGGAGCATTCTACAATTTTAGAAGAAATAAACAGCAAAGTGAGATTTCTGAATCCAAATTAATTAAATAAAATTATATTAGAAGCAGATGGAGTTTAGAAACTCCCGACACCCGTCGTCCATACACCATGGTCGACTTGATTGTTTTGTAGTATGTAATTGGTTGATTTTTGGTGTTTGATGGTGGTTGAAATGAAATTGGTTGATATTGTGGCATTAGATTGCCTAGAAAAATGTATTAGGAAATTAAACCCCTTGTAAACGCCGCGAGGCCTAAGGTAGTGCGAGGAGCCATACATCGGGACGGTGCCGGTTTTAATTGCCATGCCGTTATGCTGCCGAAATTTTCTGAAATATTTTTATGTTATAAATATTCATGTTATTATGTATTAATTGTTTGAATAACATGAAAATTATATTTTTAGTACACACACATACACACACACACACACACACACATATATATATATATATATATGAAAATGATCATTATATGTCAACATAAAATTCATATTTTGTTGTAAATCAAAAATAGTCATTTGTTAAATAAAAACGTATTTACATTTGAAATTTACATTTTTAATGTAAATAAAACAGTAAAAATAAACATTGTAATATAAAATGTGTTGACATTGCATTTTACATTTTAAATGTAAATGCAACGTTAAAAAACATTTTGAAATAAAAATGTTTTGATATTAGATTTTTCTTTTAATATATATGAAACATTAAAATAAAATATTTTGATATAAAAATATATTTACATTGGAGATTTACATTTTTAATGTAATGCAACATTAAAAATAAACACATTTGAAAAGGAATATTGTTCTGAAATTTTACATTTTTAATGTAATGCAACATTAAAAATAAACACATTTGAAATAGAAATGTATTGATATGGAATTTACATTTTTAATGTATATACAACATTAAAAATAAACATTGATAAATAAAATGTATTGGCATTAACATATACATTTTTAATGTAAATGCAATATTAAAAATAAACATTTTGAAAATAAAATGTATTGACATTGGGATTTACATTTTTAATGTAAATGAAACATTAAAAATGTCCATTGCTATTTAAAATATGTTTTTTCTTGAGGTTTACATTTTTAATAAAATTAAAGATTTCATTATGAAGATTACATTTTCCAATGTAAATAAATTATGAAATAGAAATTTACATTTTTCAATGTAAATAGAAGAATGATTAGAAATTTACATTTTTCAATGTAAATAAAAGAATGATTAGAAATTTACATTTTTCAATGTAAATAAAATATGAAATAGAAATTTACATTTTTCCATGTAAATAAAATATGAAATAGAAATTTACATTTTTCAATGTAAATAAAAGAATGATTAGAAATTTACATTTTTCAATGTAAATAAAATATGAAATGAAAATATACATTTTTCAATGTAAACAAAGAATGAAAGAGAAAATTCCATTTTTCAATGTAAATAAAGAATGAAATGAAAACTAACATTTTCAATATAGATAATGAAAGAACAAAAAGATTACATTTTTAATGTAATCAAAGAAGAATAAAAAGATTACATTTTTAATGTAATCAAAGGAATGGATAAAAAGACTACATTTTTAATGTAATCAGAAAAAAAAATAAAGATTACATTTTAATGTAATATATGATTTCATATATAAAAGAAATCAATGTTGAAATGAAAATAGCTTGAAATCGTTAAACGATTTTGTAACAACCCGTATTTTCCATAACCTGTTATAACATAAATCGAGGCAGAATTTAATTTATAAATCTGAATCAAGGGAAACGGGCTATGCCCTTGCGTTCGTCTCGGAAAAATACACGAAATAGAGTCTGAGTTTTCGAAAATCGGAGTCCGTATGACCCGATTAGGGCCCAACGAAGTTTTCTGAAAATTTAAAAGTAAAAACAGATTTCAAATTCAAATCTGAATTTGGAAATTGGGGTTATTGGGCCAGGCGGGAAAATTCCCGCCAGAACACCCAAGTCGACAGCCCTGTCGACTTGGGAGTCGACTTGGTTAGACCAAGTCGACAGCCCTATCGACTGGGCTGTCGACTTGGCTCAGCCAGGCTGTTTAGCCTGGTGCACCATTTAGAGATTGTGTTGAGCTTGGGGGCCAGATTCGGTTTTGAGGGCTGAGATTGGAACTAAGGTTTAATCCTATGGCCTAAAACACTTGCCTAATCTAAAAATAAGACCCTAACCTACCCTAAATCATCATTATTCATTCTAGCAACTAAACTATGGCAAAATCAATCCTCTCATGGCCTCCACTCTCTTCATAAAATTCCTAAACAAATTTTTATGAGATTTTCCATGCATACAAGTGTTTTTAAACTTGTATGATCATCATTAGCTTGCATTCAAGTCAAGTTTCTATATTTGCATCATAAAGAAAGAGTTTTGATCATTTTGGCTCAAGGGTTTTGCTTGCATTTCGGGTTTATTTGGTTGCATAAGGGCTTTCTTATATTTGCTATACTCATTTGAGTCCTCATACGCATTGTAAGCCCTATTCTACTTTCATACTTAAACTCTAAAGTTAAATGTATGATATGCAAGTTTGCCATGATATGCAAGTTTACTATGATGTGTTATGCAAGTTTACTATGATGTGATATGCAAGTTTATCAAGTTATGTTATGCAAGTTTGATATGCAAGTTGCCATATGATATGCAAGTTATGTTAAGCAAGTTTGGGTTGATCATTTGGCTCATGTTATCATGTTATGCAAGCTTATCTTGGGCTTATGAACACAAAGCTTCAAGCTTTATGCTAAAGGTTGCATTTTGGCAACATGTAAGTTATCATATCCCTTATGATAACTTGCATGTGAGGCTAAATGCGAACTTGTGGCCATTTTTACATGTCATTTATCACCATGTATATCCAATATGCTAAGTTTGGTTTTATGCATGCTTTTGAGGCCTAATGCAAGTATATGAACATATGTACATTTCATATGCCACCATGTTGAACTTGTGGCTTCAACACTTTTATGTCATGATTATGCCAAGTTCCCTCTTTCTATCCTTTATGCGCTATTGCGATATGTAAGCGATGGGATTGCGTTTGGGGTTGGGTAAGCTTAAAAGACATAAAAACATAAGCTTGGGAATTTACCTATTAAGTTAGGTCTACCCATTGGGAATTTACCTATTAAGTTAGGTCTACCCAATTGCTTGAAAACTTGTAATGTGTTTTGGAAACACGATGGACATGACACTTAGAAAATATAAGTGTGGCCAACTCGAGGTTGGGTTGAGTTTGTAGCGTAAACCTACCCGGAACCGACCGGCTTAACTAGTTGCTACAAACAATAGGACCCAATGTGAGAAGTTGGTCATGTGGTACCTTGGACCCGAGGTTAGACCAAGTTGTGGTGTAAAGCTACCCGGAACCAACCGGCTTAACTAGTAACCGCAACAAAGTCTAATGTGAGAGGTTAAGGCGCATTAATTAATTAATGCCTCATGATTAGGGTTAAGTCATGGTCCATTTAATACTTAACCAATTTGGGCTTGATAGATTAATCGGGGTTAAGTCGTGAACTCATCGTTACACTTAACCAAGTTAATCCATGATTAGCAAGAGGGTTAAACCGTACTTAACCCACTAGAAAATCCTAGCAATGGGGGTCCACTCCAGCAGTAATCCCAAGTTTGTATCATCATGTCCCTAGGACTAGGTTAGGGTGTGGGGCACGAATTACTGGGCTGGAGGTAAGCGACCAATAAACGACGGCCGGGTGGTACGCCGATGTAGTTCCGGATGGACTATGGTCGTGCACGTAGTCCGTATTTGGAGAAGTCACCCATGGGTATCAGTAGGTCGGGACTGTGCACTCATGTTTGTGGTGTCCAGGGGTTGGCACCCTAGGGCTTGATAACCCGAAGGGTGGACCCGGCACAGTTCGACTACAATCATGTTTGGGCCGTATTGACACCAACACGTGACGAGTTAGGCTTAGGGAGCCGATCGACTAGACCGTTTGGTTGGACCTTGTATTAGGGTCATTTCATGTTATTGGGCCAAAGCTTGGGCCAAGGGATCAATACTTGTTTATTCAAGTCATGTTAGTTTGCTAGTACACCTGTGGTGCAAAAACCTTAATCCTGATTATGCGATGACACCTTTATCTACCTTGTTAGTTAATCATCATGCTAGTATGTTGTTATCCTTATGTTCATCCCTGCTGCTCATACCAGTTAACTTTATCAGTTTACATTGATTGTAGTAGGGCTTACTCAGTCTTTTTGACTGACCTGTTTTCTTTCGCCTCTTTTCTTCCGTCCCCCCCCCCCCAGGTTCTCAGGGAGGGAATACTGGAGCCTAGCTTGGATTTTGGATTGCTTGCTTGTGGGATTTCAGCTCATGTACGCTTTCGACATGAAGCTAGCTATGGTTCTCGCTTATTTTGGGGATAGCACTTATGTATTTCAGTTTTCAGATGATGTTGTTTTATCTAGACTTGTTTATTTGGAAAGTTGACATTATGTTGTACCAGACTTGTTTTGAAATGGTTTAAAATCTTCCGATGTTTTGTCTATGTTATTTACTCTGTTTACATATATACATATGTTCTTGTTCTGCCTTGATATATCATTATGCATGTTTACCTGATTCAAACGCCCCTCCAAAGTCGGAGTGCTTGCAAGAGTCACCCTGGCGGAGGTGGGGTGTTACATTTGGTATCAGAGCATATGGTTTACGAGAAGGAACAAAAAGGTTTTTAGAAAACTTTTGGAAAACTATTTTCAAAACCAAGTATAAAGTATTTTCCAAAGAAAAGTCTAGTTTATTTTAAAGGCTATTCCCCAAAAAGCCATTAGCAAAATCCCTTCGTTTTTCTCCATTCTGAATCTGTCTTTTTCTTTTTCAGTATGGCCGATAACTTTGCTCTTCCGGAGGGAGTACACGTACCTGTTTGGTATAGGAGACTTTTGGAGGCTAGGGCGACCGAAGCCGGCCCCGCGGATGTTCCTCCTCCTCCTCCAGTAGTTAATGCTCCTCCTCCTCCAGTAGTTAATGTTCCTCCTCCTCCCGTCGCTGAGGTTCCTCTTCCTCCTCCCCCTCAGTATCCTCAACCTGACTTCGCAAAGACTTGCAAAGATTTCAAAGCAATGGGTGGCAAGAACTTTCAAGGCACTGAGACTTTTGTAGAGGCCAGAAATTGGTTGAAAGAGACCGAGGATTTATTTGCCATCTTTGGGTTAGACGATCAGAGGAAGATCTTGTTGGCGGTTTGGCTTATGAAGGATGAAGCCGCTTATTGGTGGGAAGTCACCAATGGTACTAGGCCTGTTGAGACTTGGGCCGATTTCAGGGCAAGGTTCATGCTTAAGTTTCTATCTTCTGCTGAGGAGAATCTGCAAATGGAAAGGTTCATAACTTTGAAACAAGGAGATATGTCTGTCAAAGAATATGTGAACAAGTTCAATCAGTTAGCTCGTTTTGGCTTGGATATGGTGAATACTCCTCAGAAGAAGGCTCTTTGTTTTGCTAGAGGATTGAATGAGCCATTGCAGGGATTGGCTATGTCACATATTCCCCATGGGGCCACGTTTGAGAGTTTGGTTGATATGGCGTTACTTCAGGGAGATGTCAAGAAAAATGATACTCAAGCCAAGAAGACTGATTCCCAGGGAAAAGGAAATCAGGGTAATCCAAGTGGTCAGGACAGTCAAGGCAATCAGAACAAGAACAAGAGTCAAGGCAACAAGGGGAACAACAATAAGGGTAAGAACAACAAGGAGAAGTGCCATTATTGCGGTTCAGTTGGGCATCTTATCAAGGATTGTAAGAAGAGGAAAAGGAAGAATGGTGAATGCTTTTTCTGCGGTGAGACTGGACATTTCAGTAAGGATTGCCCGAAGAAGCGAGGGCAAGGCCAGGGTCAGACTCAGCGTGCTGGACCTTCAGGAGGGCAAGTTCATGCTCTCAATACCGCTCCAGTTCCCGATCGAGGTAGTATTTCTGTTGAGAGCCTTGTATATATTTCTGTTTTTCCAGTTCGTACCTTGTTTGATTCTGGTGCATCGCATAGCTTTATCTCATCTGATCTTGTTGATAGTTTGCACCTTAGTACTAGCGTGGTAGATGATCCCGTCTGTGTCTCAAATCCTATTGGGGGTTCCGCCCATTTGTCTATGAAATGTGGGGATTTGAGGATCTCTATACTGAGTGTAGAGTTCTTGTGCAGTGCTTATGTTCTTGGTTTCAGGGGATACGGATTGATATTGGGCATGGATTGGCTGTCCAGATATGGAGCCATTCTTGATTGTGAGCATAGGGTTGTGAGGCTCGTGACTCGCCTCGGAAACACCCTAGAGATTTCTTGTGATCCGAGAGGTCCCGTCATGTTGTGCTATCTTGAATCACTCGACTCGTCAATGGAAACTCTTCAGTCTGTGAGAGTGGTTCGAGAGTATCCGGATGTTTTCGATGAAGTTAGGGGGTTGCCCCTTAAGCGAGAGATTGATTTCCGCATTTATCTAATGGATAATGCAAAGCCGGTTTCTTTGCCCGTTCGGCACATGGCTCCGCGTGAAAGGCGGGAGCTAAGTAAGCAAGTGAAGGAGTTGCTTGAAAAGAACTTCATTAGACGAAGTATATCTGAATGGGGAGCGCCTGTGGTATTTGCTACCAAGGCAGATGGTTCTCTCCGACTTTGTGTTGACTATCGAGAGTTGAATAAGCTGACTAAGAAGAACAGACACCCGTTACCGAGGATTGATGATCTCTTTGACCAGCTTGTCAGTGCTTCTGTTTTCTCTCAGCTTGATCTTGCTACTGGATTCCATCAGCTCAGGGTAGCTGAGGATAGTATAGACAAGACTGCGTTCAGAACTCCAGATGGATTCTTCGAATGGCTTGTCATGCCGTTCGGCTTGACTAATGCACCCGCATATTTCGTGGACTTGATGAGTAGGGTGTTCAGGGAGTTCTTGAACAAGTTTGTCGTGGTCTTCGTAGATGATATTCTGATCTTCTCTAAGGATGAGGAAGAGCACGCAAGGCATCTCGTGGAGGTGATGGATACGCTTAGAGCGCATCAGTTGAAGGCCAAGTTCTCCAAGTGTCACTTTTGGAGAAGGGAAGTTAGATTCCTTGGGCATATAGTGTCTAAGCAAGGCTTAGCGGTAGATCCCGCTAAGGTAGTTGCAGTTCAGGATTGGAAGACTCCAAGGAATGCAACCGAAGTGAGAAGTTTTCTAGGCCTTGCAGGCTTTTACCGGAAGTTCATCAAGGACTTCGCGAAGATTTCCGCTCCTCTTACTAAATTGACGAAGAAGAATTTAGTTTTTTTGCTTGGAGCATAGAATGCGAGCTTGCTTTTCAGAAGCTCAAGAGAGCTCTCACATCAGCACCTGTTCTAGCTTTGCCCGATGGAGGGAAGTTATTTACAGTATACACCGATGCATGTGGCACGGGGTTAGGAGCTGTTCTGATGCAAGAAGGAAGAGTGATATGCTTTGGCGGTAGACAACTCAAAGTGCATGAGAAGAATTATCCCACTCATGACTTAGAGTTGGCAGCAATAGTATATGCACTCAAGGCTTGGCACCATTATCTTCTGGGCGAAAGATTTGAGCTTTATACCGATCACAAGTCATTGAAGTATCTCTTTTCTCAGAAGGATCTGAATCTGAGGCAACAAAGATGGATGGAATTCTTGGCGTCCTATGATTTTGAGATAGCCTATACCCCTGGCAAGGGGAATGTGGTAGCTGATGCATTGAGTAGAAAAAGGTTGACTCTGAGTCCTCTATTCGTTGAGATGAAGAATTTAGAGTATGTGGCAACCTTTGATTTCTCTTTGGCGATTGAGTCGATGACCGGTTCTTTAGCATCTCTGGAACTCAGACCTACCCTTCTTGATCAAGTTGGGGCTTCGCAGAGAGAAGACCCTCAAATAGTTGAGATTATGGATAAGCTGATTCGAGGAGAGGCATCTAGTCATCTCGCTCGATATTCTATTGATGACAAGGGTTGGCTGAGGAGAGACAGAAGGTTATGTGTTCCAATGGTAGAAGATTTAGTAAGAAAAGTTCTTGAGGAAGCGCATCGCTCTAAGTTGACTATACATCCAGGCGGAGATAAGATGTATAAAGATATGAAGCGTATTTTCTTTTGGCCTGGGATGAAAAAGGATGTGGCAGAGTTTGTCTCTAGATGTATCATTTGCCAGCAAGTTAAGGCCGAGTCGAAGAAGCCCGGTGGGCTATTGCATCCTCTAGACGTTCCACTATGGAAGTGGGAGAGTATTTCCATGGATTTTATCGATGGGCTACCAAGGTCAAGGAAAGGGAATACGAGCATTTGGGTTATTGTGGATATACTTACGAAGAGTGCTCATTTCATTCCGGTGAAGAGCAAGAGGACCGCATCTTGGCTAGCGTCCGTATATCTTCGTGAGATTGTGAGACTACATGGAGTCCCTTCTAGTATAGTCAGTGACCGTGACCCAATCTTTACAAGTCAATTCTGGAATAGCTTGCAAGAAGCTATGGGCACAAGGTTGAATCTAAGTACTGCTTATCACCCACAGACGGACGGACAAACCGAAAGGGTGAATAGGGTACTCGAGGATCTGTTGAGGCTTTGTATTCTGGATTTTGGTGGTACTTGGGAAGACCATTTCCTCTCGTTGAGTTTGCATATAATAACAGTTATCAGGCAAGCATAGGGATGGCACCATTTGAAGCTTTATATGGGAGGCCGTGCAATTCTCCTACATGTTGGTGGGAGACTACAGATAAGCTTATACTTGGGCCTGATATGATCAGAGATACATCCGAGAAGGTCGAGTTGATTCGGAGACGGATGAAAGCGGCCCAAGACCGACAGAAATCCTATGCTGATAAGCGAAGAACTGATTTGGAGTTTGATGTTGGGGATATGGTTTTCGTGAAGGTTTCTCCTTTGCGGAATGTGGTCCGATTTGGAGCCGTTGGGAAGTTAGCACCGAGGTTTGTTCGACCATTCCCTATTATAGAGAGGATCAGGCAGATGGCTTATAGAGTGAAGTTGCCCGAGAAGCTTGCCGGAGTACACGATGTTTTTCATGTCTCGCATCTCCAGAAGTGTTTACATGAATCAGCAGAGGTTGTTGAGCCAAGTGTTCTGAAAGATGTGGAAGTGGAGAAAGAGGCTACCTTGAGGAGAGCTCTGATTCGTATCTTGGGGACGGAGACCAAGAAGCTAAGGAATCGAGAGGTCAAGTTGGTGAAGGTTCAATGGGGTGAAGCCGAAGAAGACGCAACTTGGGAAACCGAGGAGAAGATGCGTGGGCTTTATCCATTCCTTTTTGAGGGTACACTCTCAATCTCTTTTCTTTGTTAACATATCTTTCTCTTTGCTATCCATGTTTATCTAGTTTATCGTGTTAATCTTGTCATGAGAACCTTAGGTAGAAACCCTTTGGATGAAACATGTGTTTGAAACATGTTATGCTTGATGGTTGCAAGTGGTTGCAAGTGTTTGCAAGTGGTTAGTCGTGGATGCATTATACACGTTAGGCACTAGATCGGCTCACACACTCCTCATATTGCATATGCATGAGTGTTTATGCTTATTCATGGATGAAAATTTTTGTGTTATCACATGGATGTTGCATATGGATGTATGTTATGTGCACACATATAGATGTTATACATTATGTTAGGAATTGCATACATATGGATTCATTTCACTAACATAATTTGCATTGATGATATTTGCATTAGATAAGTACATATACACACACCTCTGAATATGTTCATACAACATTTAGAATCTTGTAAGGACAATGATTGCTCGTGGATGATGTTTTGAGTAGATGGATGTTGGATGGTAGGATACGTTCTTCCTAACTTAAAGATTTCGGGGACGAAATCCTTTAAGGAGGGGAGAATGTAACAACCCGTATTTTCCATAACCTGTTATAACATAAATCGAGGCAGAATTTAATTTATAAATCTGAATCAAGGGAAACGGGCTATGCCATTGCGTTCGTCTCGGAAAAATACATGAAATAGAGTCCGAGTTTTCGAAAATCGGAGTCCGTATGACCCGATTAGGGCCCAACGAAGTTTTCTGAAAATTTCAAAGTAAAAACAGATTTCAAATTCAAATCTGAATTTGGAATTTGGGGTTATTGGGCCAGGCGGGAAAATTCCCTCCAGAACACCCAAGTCGACAGCCCTGTCGACTTGGGAGTCGACTTGGTTAGACCAAGTCGACAGCCCTGTCGACTGGGCTGTCGACTTGGCTCAGTCGGGCTGTTTAGCCTGGTGCACCATTTAGAGATTGTGTTGAGCTTGGGGGCCAGATTCGGTTTTGAGGGCTGAGATTGGAACTAGGGTTTAATCCTATGGCCTAAAACACTTGCCTAATCTATAAATAAGACCCTAACCTACCTTAAATCATCGTTATTCATTCTAGCAACTAAACTATGTCAAAATCAATCCTCTCATGGCCTCCACTCTCTTCATAAAATTCCTAAACAAATTTTTATGAGATTTTCCATGCATACAAGTGTTTTTAAACTTGTATGATCATCATTAGCTTGCATTCAAGTCAAGTTTCTATATTTGCATCATAAAGAAAGAGTTTTGATCATTTTGGCTCAAGGGTTTTGCTTGCATTTCGGGTTTATTTGGTTGCATAAGGGCTTTCTTATATTTGCTGTACTCATTTGAGTCCTCATACGCATTGTAAGCCCTATTCTACTTTCATACTTAAACTCTAAAGTTAAATGTATGATATGCAAGTTTGCCATGATATGCAAGTTTACTATGATGTGTTATGCAAGTTTACTATGATGTGATATGCAAGTTCATCAAGTTATGTTATGCAAGTTTGATATGCAAGTTGCCATATGATATGCAAGTTATGTTAAGCAAGTTTGGGTTGATCATTTGGCTCATGTTATCATGTTATGCAAGCTTATCTTGGGCTTATGAACACAAAGCTTCAAGCTTTATGCTAAAGGTTGCATTTTAGCAACATGTAAGTTATCATATCCCTTATGATAACTTGCATGTGAGGCTAAATGCGAACTTGTGGCCATTTTTACATGTCATTTATCACCATGTATCACCAATATGCTAAGTTTGGTTTTATGCATGCTTTTGAGGCCTAATGCAAGTATATGAACATATGTACATTTCATATGCCACCATGTTGAACTTGTGGCTTCAACACTTTTATGTCATGATTATGCCAAATTCCCTCTTTCTATCCTTTATGCGCTATTGCGATATGTAAGCGATGGGATTGCGTTTGGGGTTGGGTAAGCTTAAAAGACATAAAAACATAAGCTTGGGAATTTACCTATTAAGTTAGGTCTACCCATTGGGAATTTACCTATTAAGTTAGGTCTACCCAATTGCTTGAAAACTTGTAATGTGTTTTGGAAACACGATGGACATGACACTTAGAAAATATAAGTGTGGTCAACTCGAGGTTGGGTTGAGTTTGTAGCGTAAACCTACCCGGAACCGACCGGCTTAACTAGTTGCTACAAACAATAGGACCCAATGTGAGAAGTTGGTCATGTGGTACCTTGGACCCGAGGTTAGACCAAGTTGTGGTGTAAAGCTACCCGGAACCGACCGGCTTAACTAGTAACCGCAACAAAGTCTACTGTGAGAGGTTAAGGCGCATTAATTAATTAATGCCTCATGATTAGGGTTAAGTCATGGTCCATTTAATACTTAACCAATTTGGGCTTGGTAGATTAATCGGGGTTAAGTCGTGAACTCATCGTTACACTTAACCAAGTTAATCCATGATTAGCAAGAGGGTTAAACCGTACTTAGCCCACTAGAAAATCCTAGCAATGGGGGTCCACTCCAGCAGTAATCCCAAGTTTGTATCATCATGGCCCTAGGACTAGGTTAGGGTGTGGGGCACGAATTACTGGGCTGGAGGTAAGCGACCAATAAACGACGGCCGGGTGGTATGCCGATGTAGTTCCGAACGGACTATGGTCGTGCACGTAGTCCGTATTTGGAGAAGTCACCCATGGGTACCAGTAGGTCGGGACTGTGCACTCATGTTTATGGTGTCCAGGGGTTGGCACCCTAGGGCTTGATACACCCGAAGGGTGGACCCGGCACAGTTCGACTACAATCATGTTTGGGCCGTATTGACACCAACACGTGACGAGTTAGGCTTAGGGAGCCGATCGACTAGACCGTTTGGTTGGACCTTGTATTAGGGTCATTTCATGTTATTGGGCCAAAGCTTGGGCCAAGGGATCAATACTTGTTTATTCAAGTCATGTTAGTTTGCTAGTACACCTGTGGTGCAAAAACCTTAATCCTGATTATGCGATGACACCTTTATCTACCTTGTTAGTTAATCATCATGCTAGTATGTTGTTATCCTTATGTTCATCCCTGCTGGTCATACCAGTTAACTCTATCAGTTTACATTGATTGTAGTAGGGCTTACTCAGTCTTTTTGACTGACCTGTTTTCTTTCGCCTCTTTTCTTCCGTTCCCCCCTCCAGGTTCTCAGGGAGGGAATACTGGAGCCTAGCTTGGATTTTGGATTGCTTGCTTGTGGGATTTCAGCTCATGTACGCTTTCGACATGAAGCTAGCTATGGTTCTCGCTTATTTTGGGGATAGCACTTATGTATTTCAGTTTTCAGATGATGTTGTTTTATCTAGACTTGTTTATTTGGAAAGTTGACATTATGTTGTACCAGACTTGTTTTGAAATGGTTTAAAATCTTCCGCTGTTTTGTCTATGTTATTTACTCTGTTTACATATATATATATATGTTCTTGTTCTGCCTTGATATATCATTATGCATGTTTACCTGATTCAAACGCCCCTCCAAAGTCAGAGTGCTTGCAAGAGTCACCCTGGCGGAGGTGGGGTGTTACAGATTTATATTTATATATAAATATAAATTAAAATAAAACGAATCGCGATGTTGCAGTTCATGTCTTGAAATCGTAATTTCAAACGAATATAACGAAAGATCCGACCGTCGGATTTTCCCAAAACTAGAACTATTGGGTTCGTTTTGGAAAGATTTTTCCAACGATATAAAGTTTGCTAAGATCCAACGGTTAGATTTTGAGAAATGTATAAATCAAATTTTGATGAAAACAACGCCAGGGCCATGTAATGACCCGAAGCGTCGTTTAATTAAAAATGGCTATTTTTTAATAAATAAAAGTAGCAATAAATCATTATAAAATATTATAAACAATATGGAATGAAAAGAATTGATTTAAATTATATATATTCGAGAATTATTTGAAAAGTGCGAGTTGAATCTCATTTCAAATAATTATACGATGATTGGAAGTCGGAGATTTAAAGATGATGATTGAAGACCGGGGATCTTCACATCGAATGGATGACTATTGATGCCCTAGACTGATTTGCTCCCAGGAAAGGGTTACAATGGTAGTTGTCCAGATGTACTTGTTGATTGTTCGGATATATGAGAGCCTTTCTTCCATATTGGACATATGGGACGAGGAATAAGGTGCCTCCGGTTTCGTTCAGACCTAGAACGGACTTGTAAATGGATGTATGTCTGACATTGGATTTTATTCTATGCTGATTGATTTCTAATTCATATATATCTGTTTGGTGGTGGAGAATTTATTCTCTTGCTTAACACCCTTCTCTGAGACGTACGAGCTCAGAGGTTATATATTGATAGTTATCGGTCGCATAGCGTGAATTGTTAGTGCGGCATGCCAAGATGCAAATGATCAAGGCTTATTGTTGAAAAGCAGAGCCTTGTGGTTGATGATCAAAGCACGGCTTTATTGTAGCATAGCTTTGTGTATAGCGTTACTTCGCAAGCCTCACATCCCGGTACGAACCAGAAACGGGAGAAGGATCTAGGGAGAACATGCATTTCTTTCTAGCTAGAAATGGTGTCTGAGTTTTAAAAGCCCAGATATTTTTGCTTATGTGGATGATGGAAAGCGAGATACCTTGGATTAGAGTCCTTAATGTCTCTATTTATGCCGCATAGGATGGGGAGACGTATTGTTCAGGAGTTTTAATCCACTAACATATGTGTGGACTGGCCCTCTGGCTCCTAAGGACTTGACCGAGTACTTGTCTTGAGACATGAGCAAGATTGTCTCGAACTCGGAAAAGATGATTCCTTGCCTTGGTTCATGATGAAAATCCAACTTCTAATACAACCCATACGGTTTTGATTTTAAACCCATATATGGCGACATAGTATATGGTAGTTATGCCGTCTATGATTGATACATTATGATATAAATGTTTTTGAAACATATATACATTAATAATAATATCTGATCCGTTTTTATCGTATCAAGCATTTTTGACCATTATAAGGTAAAACTCTATCCTTCGGTTTGTGTTGCATTGTGTGATGTGACTTGAGTCTTATAATGGTTTCATTTTTCTAAAAAGCATTGTGTTGTTTAACGATTTACTTTGTTTATGCACTGACAATCCAATGGAGTAAACCCGTTCGGCGTTAGCAGCGTGGTCTCCTGTGATTAGCCTTATTACTAAATAGGTTATAGAAGATTTCTCATACCAGTCCCATGACTGACTCGTAGTTTGTTTCACTTTGCAAACTCGGGTGCCCTCTTTTCCACATGGGCAGCCTTATATACAGGTTTTAGCAGATTCATTCTAGATAGCTATGGAGCTGAGGATGGATCCTATCATTTCTATTTTCCTGTTCTGACTTCATTTAGTATATTATGTTTGATTCTGCTGCAGGCATTTTATATTAAGCTGAAAACTGTATTATGTACTAAGTATGATCCTATTATGTTGTGTAACTCTGATGATATATTATTTCTTGTGTAATTTGATGTACTTATCTGCTGTCATTCTATATTTCTGTTATGCTATTATTGTTTATATGTTATATTCCAATGATTATCCTTGCTTTTGTACTACGGGAGTTTGGGTTTATCACATCCCTTTCCATATCTACTCCCACCCATAAATGTACTACTATCCATAAATGACAAAATAAGTCATATGACCTTCAGTTGCTGCTATATGCTAGGCCATAATCACTTGGCCTAGTTCACCTATACGCCTCCAAATATGACATTGGTGGCATTTCTGACAATAGGGTAAATTAGGTCATAGCTCCTTGTTTTAGGGACAATGAGATACTACAAAATGTATATAACCAATCTAGGCAAAGGGAACAAATATCCAATGCCCCAAAGCTGATTCTGCATATCTACAAAAATCTGCTCTAAAATGGCATCATCGGTCTACCTCACTTAATCATATTCCTAACGTGGCCTTTAAAGCCTAAAACAAAAGCTAACAGACTATCGATGAATACTACCACAATGCCTTTGACCTCTAAATCGAAGACTAACTCACCAATAATAGTATTAGAATGAAAATTAGCATCGAAAAGACGCACTAACCTAGGGTACGCTCCGCGCTCTAACGTCTCATGACTAAGAATCTGATGAAACCCAGCATCCTTAATAAGTTGCTGCAACAGAGTACCCAGAAAATCAGTAAACATCAATGCTCTTCCCTGTAGGATCTAATAAGTGGATGTATCCACATAAACTTCATGGTAATCTTTCTGCCTTGACACCATGTTATTTCCTATGGTGTCAACTGTTGAAAAAAATCTCTCAAGGATGGCCTTGGGGGTATGGTGAATGTTTTTTGGATCTGTGGAAATAAGCGATGGGAATAGGTAGATCTAAGGATGCACTTTGATTTGATATACTTTTCAGAGTGATTGGTGGAGTTTTAAGGGTCGTGAAGGGTGGTGGAAGTGGCAAAAAACGTGGGTTAATAAGGGAAACTTATTCTTGGGTTGAGGAAAAAGAACAAATGAAGACTTTGGGCTTCGTTTATTTTAAGTTGCGCAAAAATGAAGAGGCGGGTCAACCTGCCTTTCGAATAAGTCGACATGTCCAAGTCATAGGTCGACCAGATCAAGTGTTTTTTCGCTGCTACACCTATTACCTTCTCTTCCTATTCAATTCTGATCTAATCCATTTATGACGACACCAAGTCGGATAAGTCGAGGTTATGACTTTTTCCAAAACTTCAAGGATTTATTATACTCTCTAAGTAGAGTCCTTTAAACTTCCACTCTTCAACTAAATTCGTACATCAAATCCATGTTATACCCTTTCCATTTCCAATACTTAACCTTTCCTACCACTTATCCCCTAACCCCATAGATTATTTATTTTCCAAAAATGTTCAGCGTTTGAATTAAAATCTTGATTTTTCTCAATCCTCTATATCATTTTTTTAAACATATCTGCTTTTAAACCAAAATTTACTTTCGCACCCTTCTCTATCTTTAAACACGTACATATCTTAAAACTAAAGATTTTAGATTTTAAACCTAAAAACGTATGAAATAATTTATTTTCTAAGTTTTAAAAATCCAACCATGGGGGTAAAAACAAAGTGGATTCTCAACTGTCTTACTTGACTTATTTTCCATTAGTTAATTTCTCACTTTAATTTCTCTTTTTCCCAACTTTTCCACGACTGACTGTTTCTATACTGAAATATGCTTTTCACATATCCATGCATAATATACATATGCCTAATCCATTTTCATTTTGTTTCTAAGGCACTATTACCTTATCCACAAATTTGAAGTAATCCAAATTTCCAAAAACTTAACATATGGACACCCATCTTAATACAAAACTTATTGTATATCATATTCTATGGTCGCTCTAGGACCTACTATCCTTGAATTTCAATAATACCAACCTTGATGTATAAAACTACTCTTAAAAAAATTCCATATGTTATTTCTTTCAAAACTGGGTTTCTCTATGGATCTAGGAATATCTAAAGTATTTATATTTTAAAAATATACAAATACAGTCACTTGCTATTAATTTAGAACCGTTAAACCTAAGATCTGATACCAAATGTAACAATCCAAATCCCAACGGGCCCAGATTTTTCGCAAAATACTAAAATACAAGTTCATTGAAATATGATTTGGTAGTTTGGTATCCCACAAATAGACAGAGGTAAATGTTAGAGCTCTAGTAAATAACTCAGCGGAAGTGATAAAATATAATAAGAAATAAATACTCACCTAGGTAATAATGCTTTCCAAACTAAGTGTCTCTATGCCGAAAAATCTTTGCCTTCTATCTAACTTATGGGTTGTTATGAGGAGGGGGTCAGAACTAAAGTTTTGGTGAATGGAAAAATTGTATACATTTAAACATAACGCTACATATAATGTTTCATTTCCATTTTGGATATATTACGTTCACTTAGGTTACAATACTTTCGCCTCCATGCATAAATCGTACCTATCTATTACCAAGTGGACAAAATTTAATAGTCAATATATACGTTGCTACATCCCCTTGGACTGCCATGGTCCTAGATACTACCCATAGTATCATTCAAATTCTTCTCGATAGGACATCTCCATCTCATTTGGAGAGTGATACGAACTTTAAAGGATAACTTCGTTAAGCCTACATCAGATGTTCCATCGTTTGGTTAAAAAACATGAAACTGCATCCGTAGTGGACTGCTCTAATGCTCGAGTATCCACGATGTACCGCCCAATGTATATATTAAGGATTTACATGTAATCGCTTTGTCCATACTTCTAAGTTTTGCTAATAACTAGCACTACTTGGGAACAATTCGTACGAAACTCGGTCTGGAATTTACTAGATCTATAAAGGACAACTTCAAGGCCCATAACACAAATGTTCAACATGGTTCGTCTCTTCCTAGCATAGTATGGCCCCATGCAGCCACCCCTCAGCAAGTTGGAAGACTTTCTAAAGGTTTGAGGCCTTTCTCTACTATAAACAAACTAAGTAACCAAATGACGTTGCCACCTCATCCAGTATCTCGATAGTTAAAGATTATTGGTTTGATGGTTTAAGCCAAATCTTCCTCGTGCTTGTTCCAACTAACGATGATCGATATCCGAATGACCACTATCCTTATGGGTCCTAACCTCTAATGCTGCTCTAGGTAGTTGCACGAACCCTTAAATCAACCATCAACCCTTTAAATTCTTGTAAATGACAACCCCTTCAGGCCTCAAATACAATTGAAGTTAAGGAAAACCCTCTTGATGGTCTCTACATACCTTCCTTTACTAAACTACTCTATTATGCCTACATCGAAGAGCCATCCTGAAGTATCCTCCACGTCTAGTATTGAAGCCCCCACTTCCCACTCTTCACATAGCATGCACAATCTTCATGAGATCATCTGTCCACGACTGAATGGGAATTCTGCAATAAATTCTCCTTGCGATATCAGTGTACTCCCGTGGATTTGCTATGGTCAGCTTCGGTAAGCCTGTATCCAGATTCCATTTAGACTACTCCAAACGAACCTCAAATTTTTATTTGACCTTACATATAATCTTTTCTTACGCTTTTAATTTATTTTATATTTTCTTCAATCTAGTTTTATTCCTTTATAATGATAACACATTCATCTTATCTTTCTTATACTTTATAACCGTCTTAGTCCGAAACCATACCTACTTGTCATAAATTATTTATCATAATAATTACTTCATTTATTATTATGTACATTCCAACGACAAATCATAGTCACATTACAGATTTAATTATTTTTTCTAGGTCTATCAAGTACTTAACTTGACTATTATCTTTATTTCTTTTGTCAATTCATGTCTAGTACGTTCTTTCTCCTCTTACCATCATTGTAAATTTTATTATAGGAAGTTAGTTACATTCTATATGGTTGGTTACCGAAACTTCACATATTTGTTTCTATATTTAATAAATACTATGCAAGTAGTAACTTGTAATTACAAGATATTTCTCTTACTATTTTACTTTAATTGTTAGATAACGCAAAATATAATAACATCTCTATTTTGAGCTAATCTCACTTTCTTTATTTTTATTCTTGTAATTACATTTACCGCATTAAATTATGGAAATACACCATTTTCTCAACTACCCAAGTAAGCTATTACTTACTTCCAGTTAAATTCATATATTAAATTCCCTTTTTTATTCCATTTTGAAAAATTGACATTTATACTGTAGAATTTCCAATTTTAGGCTTATATCTTCCACTATAATTCTTAAGCCCAAGATTACTTATATTTATTCGGATTATGTCTCATAATAATGATATTTTCATATATATACAACTTCTTAAGATTTACAATTTTCGTATAAATAATTGGCATAAACTAATTACTAGGATTATTCCAAGTTTAACAGTGTCCAATTTAGATAATCGTAACGGGAACCAAACAATGCTACAAGCCATTATCTTAAAAAAAAATTAATACACTCACCTGGAAAAAGCACATCAAGTTCCTGATCTGATTAAAACCCAGTTCAATTATACACAGCCTTTCCTTTTGTAACCCTATTAGGATCCACAAACTAGACATTTCATGGATTTGTAAATATGGATCTAAATAAATAAAATAAACAGAATAGAAAACCAAATCGGAAAACTTACCTCATAAGTATGACTTATTTTGAACATCTCTTTCCTAGATCTCTAGTGTTTGCCTCCAAGATGCAAATCAGAAAGCCTAGATCTAATGTAAATAGTTTCTGAAGAACTGGAAGAGATAGAAAAGTAGCTGATCTCTCGCACCTACTCAGGAAAATATAGATTTGAAAGATATCCCTATATAGAGTGACAAAACAACGTCGCTCATTCGTTCAAAATGATCGAAATCTTAGTGCTAATATCGTTCGTTCACACGTCAGCATGCAGACCGACCCCCACCTTGCCAAGGTTGACCTATTTGTCAATCGTGCTTATATGTTTCTCGACCCCCGATGGTTAGATGCATGTGTTCTTACACGTCTTGGCAGTTTTATTTAAATGTATCTATTATATTCGTTTGAATATTAATGTTACATTATTAACGTTATTAAACTTCAATTTATTCCTGATTTAACTTTATTTATAGCAGTGTTTGTTTTCAAACTAAAAAACTTGTTATTTTTTAAATTTAAATGTACATATATTTATAAAGTAAATATATTCATATGTATTTACAAATATAATTATTTTTCGATATAGATATTCAAACATCAATAACTTTTCCCTGCAAACTCTGATCGAATCACATTATATATGTAAATTGATCAGAAAATCGCCATGAATACAATGGTATTAGTCTCGAGGCCAAATTATGATAATTCCAAAATTCTTATTTTCATTGTTTATAATTATTTTTATTATTTATTTATTTTGAAAAACACCGGTGTTGATGGGGGTGGTATACTGGTAGTAGTCATGATGTTGTTCAGGGTATTGGTGTTAATGAAGGGGGAGATGGTGTGGGGGAGGTGGGTATAGTGATGGGGGAGGTAACAAGGAAACATATATCGATGAAATTAAAAGAGAAGATTATGTAGCAAAACAGAAACAAGAGGCGTGGCAAGAAGGAGAAGCAATATATCATGGAGGTCCAAATTATACCAACGTTATAATAGATTATGATACTTATGTTGCATCTCTTGTATGTAAGGGCAAGGCATGATAAACTAAAATACCTTTCCACTTTAATTTTTTTTCATAGAATAATAAAGTATACTGAGTTTGTTTAGTAGGAACAAGTACCATTTACATTAATTAATCATGCTCATAAGATTGATAACAGGAAAATTTTGGAGAATACCGTAGTTTTTGAAAATAAGACTGAATCATCCTATTTTTTCCAATTACTGTTGTTTTAGAAATGTGAACAAATACCTTATATTCACTTTTAGAGCATTGTTATCCCAAGGCCAATATTTTTCACATAGCATTTGGAGAAATAACTATAACCCTAGATAATGTAGCATCTTTGTTATATATCCTAATAGAAGTAAGGCCTATGCAAATTACTATATATGATATGGAGTAAGCATTAAGAATTGTTTCAAAATACATAGGAATTAACACAAACAGAAAAAGCTAAGATGGAACTGATTGAGAAAATGTGCTACGAATTGAGTGCATCATGTTATTTGATAGATTTCAAAATGTTGGTGATGAGTGGACCATACGAGCAATTAGTTGTGATGTATGTGATTACTCTATGTTTTTTCTTAGTTATACATTTATTTTATCGATAAAAACAAGTCTCGTGTGCCGTGTCTACTGGGCACATTAAAATATTTGAACAATGTTAATACTTATTCTTAGGTTTCAACGATACTTGCATTTTTGATGACTTAGTTTAGCTAGTCTTTCCAATGTTAAATAGATTGCAGGATATCATTGCTTATTAGAGACGTTGATTCTTGAGAACATTCCATTTATTCATTATTCTACAAATATTTTTTATGAGGACTTACCACGAGCTACTAGATGGGATTTATCTTCCAACGGTCATGTATTGGTTAAGATATTAGAATATTTCTTGATAATATTTAGCTTAATCAAGTAATTAACTTTGTTTAGCACTATAATATTCTTATTAAGTACAATTATTATCATATTGATATATGTATGCTTGTAAAAATAAATTAAGTGGTCTTTAACCCATATGTGTATGCATGTGACTATCATCCATTTTTGATATGGCCTGGCATAGACGGCGCACTCTTTCTCTCAACATTGTAGTGTCGTACAATTCTAGTTAATTTCGAGTAACATTGGTATACCAATATAATCGGTACAGTAATGGTAAATTTATCGTTTTCTGCGGTAAAACATTTATAACATTTATTTAAAATAAGCAGTAATGGTAATTTACCAGTAAACATGGATATTCAAATAATATGTTGTATTATAGGTAATTATGAACAAGAAAACAATTAAATTTAGCTAAGTAATTTAGTTCAAATGACATTAACTACATTTTTTCATTCTCATTGCTATGCTTTATTAAATGACATGATAAAATGTATAAAAGGACATCTTTACAGTGTGCATATATATTAAAATTTTGAAATTTCTTTATAAATGGTTATCTACAACTACCAATGTAACGATTAGCAATTTATCGGTATACTGGTTTTCGGTATACCGGTTTTCGGTATACCAGTCAATCGGTGACGGTAAACTGTTTAGGTTACCACTAAAAATGGAATGGTAATAGTATTTGGTAAATGACAATGATAATCATTATCGTAACAACCTACAATTTTGGACGAGTGTAGAACATTCATGGACCTCTAATTCCGCCTACTTGTATCATGTTGAGATCATACATCAACTACATTTAGTTGTGTTTATTACCAGAGAGTATATGGGTATAGTCTTATATCTATATTATTGCACTAGGTCATCAACTGATTCCACTCAATCAGTCGCATTTGAGCTACACTGATGATTATGTCGAGTTGACACGAATTCATAGTACGATTAGCGTAAAAGATTTGAATTTTCTACCTGATAATATCATGCTTAGAGCATCGAGCTTTCAAATATTTTATGGTAAATTACATATGGCAAGACATAACTTCAGCTTGGCAATATTTTGTACAATCTACTTTCAGGTTTGGTTTGCTTCATTATTGTTCATTTATTGCAGACATTGACCAATGTACATCAGTCGCTGGAAGACGCAAATCTATATTATAATGAGAATACCTCCATTTGAAGCTTTTGAAATGTCTTAAATGACCTTTTATGTTTCTACAATAGGATGAGGATACTAAGGTCATTTGTCCCACGTTCTTATGTGATTGAAACGTGCCTTCGTGCTGAAGCATTTTGACCCAAAATCACAACCGTACTTTCCTGTTGCTTTCTCAACAGCACGAACAAAGCATACCGCCCACAACTCTATAGGAGGGAAGACACCTGGGAAGAAGCTCACAAGGAAAGCCGATAACAAATCTTCTACGGCCATCGACGGCATGAGGTAACCCCACCGATTCAGGCTAGGAACAGTCGCTCTTCGCGTGATCCGTAATTATTAGAAAAGTACCAAACTTTCGATAAGGAAGCTTCCATTTGAGAGATTGATTCGTCAAATTGCCCAAGGCTTCAAAACCGATATGAGATTTCGATGCTCCGTTGTTCCTGCTCTTCAACGATGCTTCCGGTGTGGGTTTAAATTATATATATATATATATATATATGTACAATAGGTGAGGATTTCACTTTTCCACTACCGATATGAGGTTTATCAAAATTGCCGATGTCTGGTTCATGTTTCTTTGCTAATTTATGAAGCTGAGTGGATATAGAACTAATTTGCTAATTATTACTGCTGTTTGTAAATTGATTTATCTGCTATCTATCAAATTATTTTTAATTCACTTTTCTGTGATTTGTTCTAAGATTATGCATGATTATTTACAATTGTGCAGGACTAATTACTTACCCATGCTTGGGAAGGTGTTGATTTTGTTCACCAACATGGAAGAGGTATAAATAATCTTTGTTCTTTTATTTCAGTTTACTGCTAAATTTGTGGCATAATACTACCATTTGTTACGAAAAATAATTTCCATATCTACATTAAATTTATCATATCTACGGTGAACATGTATTCTATAATATGAACACTTTAATTTATTTGGTTCAAGTGCATGTTGCAAGGTAAAATAATTGGTAATGGATCTATATGCATATTATATAACTCCATGCCTGCATGTATTCGCTTCTCACCGTGAAGTGAAATGAGTAAGCTTAGGCATTGTGGTTAACATTGTCTACTATAGTAAATTTTCTGATCCATTGAGATTTTTTTTAAACAGTGTTCTGGATTGATGACACATAGTTCAGCTTACGTTGCAATCAGATGGTGGGTTGAAGATGCTTTAGTATTCACTTAAGTAGATTAGTAATATACCTTTTTTCATTAAACTAGAAAAAAATGGCTAAAAACTCCTCCAGATTTGGAGAAGAGTATTTTTCGTATAGGTTATATGATGGTTTCGATTGACAAATGATGGCAAAGGTACCAGATAAAGTTTTCACTCTCACTGTTCAATGGTTCCATTTTTTATTACAAAGTTTTGTGTAACGTCCCGGATTTTTCGGCCATTTAAATTCGAATATTTAAATCAGTTAATATATTAGATTTGAAAGATATTAGATTTTTAATCGAACTTATTTATTTAAATGGAGTTCGAATATATATATTTATATATTAATTAAAAACAAGCTCGAAACGTCGCGATAGTTCGAAATTTTTGATTCGAACTTTAACTGAATATACAGGATCCGATATAAGTCGGATTTCTGTGAAACGAGACACGTTGGGACCAGTTCGATTATATTTTTCTAATAAAAGAGAAAAAACAAAATTTCGGCTTACAGATTTCAAGTTACGTCCAATTCAAATTTCTAAATAGTCGCTATGGAATTCGTTTTAAAATTTTAACGATTTAATTATTTATATTATACGATTTTATATAGTTAGAATATTATTTAAAAACTAGAATTGTATGTTGAGTTTGAATACCTTACTGAATGAAATCTGAAATTGTTGACTTAGTAAATATGATGACATTCATCTATTTATTTTTGTTAAATTTTGTTTTCTTGAATATAATATATATGTATATATTTAGTTACGTTTCCGCTCGGTTTGGCCAATGAATATAAAGACCAAACATACATCATACTAAAAATATAAGCGACTACATAAATAAGAAAATAGAAAATGGAAAAGAAGAATGCAATGGAACAGTAAAGCTAATCCACACATATTGATACATCAGATCCAAAACATATATAGATACACATTTCAACAGTTCATGTACAGGACTACATATATATACACTCATCCCATATTTATAAACCCTTTGGCAAGCAAAAACAATACAAGTTCGGATTTCTACATCACAAGTTCTTAAAAAAAAGAAAGAAGGAAATATTGGTAAATAAATTTCTGCATTGTCTCATCCCTCTCCAGTACTAGAGAATCTGTCGGTTTTGATCTGCAAAACCAAAAGTAAACCCATCAAAAAGGGAAGATTTCGATAGAAATGAAAGTATATAAAACAAAACAAAAAATATATGAACAACAAAAGAAAAACCTATAAGGGATGACGTTATAACAACATGAACAACTAAGAAATAATCAAATATATATTTACATCAAATCTGTATAAACGAGTGAATTGGTATACATATATATGTGTTCATATATATAAGTGTGTACAGTCAAATCCTTATGAAAGGTATACTGTGACTGCCATATCTTTAAGGACACAACACAGAAGATACGTTTTTTTTTTAAAAAAAAATTGATTTAACAAGTCATAGCCGCTAAACAAATAGTAAGATGAACAACTATGAATATGTTAATCTGAGAATGCAAGAACAACCAAGGAAGTGACTCAAAATATAAATGTACAGCATGTTGTACAAGTGAATCCTGCAGCCTATAACAGTAGGAACAGATCACACATCCAAAAGGAGTACTACAATATATTAAACAATGACTTTCACAATAAAAATCAAATCTGAATCGCACCACTGCAATATTTTACTACAATGCAAAAATATACATGCATCTATATAACTAGTTCTTATTGAAAATGATTAATAAACTGAGGGGATCTAAACAATTTAATATAGCCTGTAAAGGATATGTTTTGTTTTTGTAAATGACAAGAAAGCCATAACAATGCAAATCTCTATAAGTCTTTAACAGCTAAAGAACAGATGAACAGCTAAAATATTTATATATATGATCGAGATCTCATAAATAAATCCACATAATGATTTATTCTGCCATACATTAAGCAAGTGATGTACATGTACAGTTCGAATCTTTCAAATGAAATTAACAATTCAATAGCCTTATAGCTTCATCTAACCTATACATATATTCGAGCAGATTTGTACACGAAGACCCATCAAAATCTCGGTTAAAAACCTTCACATATCATTTCAGTCCCCATTACCAGTACACAAAAGGGGAGAAGCATATGTCCTAAACTAGGGGTAGCTGAACCTATTAAGGTTTGATGGACGTTAATCTTATCTGAATTCAACTACACTATAAATACATGTCACACATGGTGTTTCATCGATACTAAACCCATTCGAAACAACACAGTAAAACAGAAAATCCCATTCGAAAACCAGGAAAAATCAAACAAAATATTACAGCAAATTTAAAAAGAAAGACTTAGCTTTAGATGAACAGCATCGTTCTGGAGGTTTGGGTTTCGCAGGGGTTGATTGGCGTTGAGGAGGGTTGCTGAGAGGTTCGGTGGGTTGTAGGAAGGAGGAGGACGAGGAAGTGGTGGAGTACGGAGGGGCGGCGACGCCATGTATCTCGAGATGGCAGAAGACAAAAGGGGATTAGGGTTTTTCTATTTCGGTTTGGGATGAAAATGAGAGGCGGCTGAACTAATGAGGAATAAACGGTGGATGAGGGTTTTTAAGGAGGAACGGGTCGGGTTGGAAAAGTGTTGGGCCGAGGTTAAGGTAAGAAGTCCAATTATATATTCAAAGAAATCCATGTTTAAATAATTTAATTAGTTATAACCTTTGTAACGTAATTTCTCACTCATACGAAGTCAGATTTATGCAGGTTCAGTTGCATTGGGACCGTGGAGACGAGTACTTCGAGATGGAGCAAGTCTAGTCCGGATCTGAAGTGACTAGAATTTTTATTCAAATTAAGCGTCAGTTTAATTTGATTAAAACAGAGTGTTGATCGACGGATTTAAATCGAGGTGAGTTAAACTCACTCAGCTCTTCCCATTTATATTTCATATAAATTGGATTTTTATTTTGTGTGTTCTTATTGCTAGTGAGTGACTGTTTGCTAGTTAAATATATTTATTGTTGATTCAATTTCTGAAATTAAACGGTCATTTAATTTCAGTAGAACACCAATCGTCATGATTTGACCCAATTAGAGTAATTTCCCTTGATTGGCCACTTTTATAAAACGTGTTTGAAATTGTTCGAATTGTTTGAATTGGTTGTTGATTGATTGATGATCGATATAGAAATTATCAGTCAAATAAAAAGGAAATGATTGGTTATTGTTGACTGTTGAAATATATTTCAACATTTATGCTGATGGGTGGTATGGCTTGGGTAATTGGCATCGCCTGGTTCATAAATCAATCGATTTATAGAATATGGGGTTTATCAACCGTGAATCGATAATATTTAAGTTATAAATATATTTTATAACGAAAAAGGTTATTACATTGAAAGGTTATTAAAAAAGGAAATAAATATTTAAATTGTTTATTTATTTAAAGTTTATAAGGAATTATGAAATTGATTTTATAAAACAAATTTTTATGTTAAACAAACGAGCAAGAAATAATCTAGGGTTAAGTATTTCATTAATCACGTCAAGTGGATAATTAAATGAAGTTATTTAAATTAATTATATTTTAATTAATTTAAAGAAGGAATTAACTGGGGTGGGTTAGAGAAATAATCATGTTTTTTTGTCGACCATTTAAACTAAGTGGAATAATTTAATTGGTTAATCTCAATATGATTTTAAAAAGGAAATTTATTATTCTAGTAAAGGGAGGAGTTAATTGTTTTGAAATGATTAATGTTGAGTCTTTATAGTAATCATTAATCAAATGGGATATATTTAAGTAATCAAGTTTGAAATAAAATTGGTCGAGCGTTGGGAAAGGGCTAGGGGTGAGTTTTCCTTATTTGAGCTCAAGTTTATAATGAAGCAAATAAGAGGGTTAATCGAGTATATAACTTAAATGAAAAGTTTTACTTAACGTTTGAATTAAGTAAAGGGTGGTGAATATGGAAAGGATTTATATATAAAACCTGAAATTTATAAACAAGGTTTATAAATGATTATGGGTTTAAACATTGTTTTTAAATTGAAATAATTAATCTTGATATTATGCTAAGTCAATGGATTGGAAAGGAGACTTTCTCGAAAGAAAAAGGTAATTGGGAAAAAGAGATTTGATTAGAGCTTGGTAAACGAAGTTGGGAATAGAAATTGAAATAATAATATCGGATTTTCGAATTACAACTCGTATTTATCTGAAGATAAGAACGATGTTGATCAAGGTCTGGGAGGTAATTAAAATAACCCAACTTGAACGACTTCGGGAGTATCCAAAGATGATACTAGTTGGTAATGGCGAGAGTGTGTGATAAGATTTCCAAAGTAACGGGAATGAGACGAGATGATATTTTCCCTAGTAGTGGGATTAAAAAGGGATTGGGCGATAAATTTTTAAAAGCCAAGTGATGCTGAGTACCAGACCAGTAAATCTATTTTTGTGATTTCATGGATGTTTATTTGATAGTTAAATAACCGACTATCAAGTCTGACCTTTACGATTGTTGGCTAGAAAGACCGGGATCGAATGTATATTCGAAAACCATTCCGACCAACAAATACGAATATAAAGAAGAGATCAAGCGACGATCGAGATGGAGCATGTGAAGACCATAGATCTTCATAAAGCAGAAGAACCACTTACAATCTCTGATTCGACCTAGAGATATACTGAGGTTCTGTCGTGGTTGAAACTGTGGATTGCAAGGACTATCGCTACTGATCCATGGGGTGATTTCTATATTGGATGCAGTAGGAGAGTACCTTCGGTTCATCCTGTTCCTGGATGACTTGTATGGACGGATGTCTGACAAAGTATTTCCAAAGGGTCACGTACGTTGATTTCTTCAAACGTGCGATAGTGGTTGGCGGGAAATGGTCGTTCTCTTAGCTTAACTACTAGGGTATTTTTGTGGGCATCAATTAGTGATATCTGGCGGATCTGACGATGTGACATTCAAAGTGTAGGATGACCAGATGTGTGCTGACCTCAAGCCTCATCAACCGGGAGATGACAAAAATCGGGCAGGCAACATAGCTATGTGGGTCGCTCCTATTAGGGTGTATAATCACCTATCTAGAGAAATTCCTTTTGTTTCTTATTCTATCGATTCTGCCCATTCGGGAACGGTGGTTTGAGTCCAACCGTTGGTGATATGCATTCGATACACTCAAGCGAAATGACTGGTCCGTCATGTGAGGGTCGGGTTGCAAGACGTTCTTGTTGAACCCAGTGTATTCGCCTCTAGAGATACACAAGCGGAAGGTGGTCCCATACATTGTCAAGGTCGGAAATCCAATCTCCAATAGTGCCTATGGTTTTGTTTGTATATATATATATACGTGGAGCGTGAGATGAAAGCATTCCACTAGATTGATATTTACTTGTATTTAGACACTATGATAATATCAGGAAAGATATTGATTTCGAAAACTGTTTTGGGCTATCGTAAGGTAAAAACCGTCCGTGTTTCTGTGGGGATTTGGTCTTACGATTATCTTTTCTTTCGTAAGGATTTTAACTCAAAAATCAAGTTGTGTGATACCCTTAATGCTGTGCGAGTTTTCTCACTCTGGTCCACCAGACTGACCTGGTGTTTTGTAAATGCTCGGGTTAGCCCAGAGTGTACAAGTTCAGGTTATTAGGTACTGCGAAGTCCAGAGACGAGCTGGAGATGTTCAGACGAATGATATTCCACTGTGTGGTTATATATGAGGACAGATTCTTATAACTGTCCAGAAAAGTGATGTACTCTGATATTGTAAGTATTTTCAAAATCTCTCAGTAAAGATTTATTTCAGTATTATATTTTGTTCCGTTGCAATGTGAGACTCTATGTTGGTTCTTATTCTTCTTCTATTCTAATATTTATTTCTTTCTTATCTCACCCTCTAATTTCTTTCTAAACGTTCCAGTGTTTTCGGGGTTTGGAGGATCGGCATGATATACGATAAGGGTATTTATGTCGATTTTCGAGGCCGAAAAACCCTGGGTCGTTACAGTGGTATCAGAGCTATTGGTTGAGTAGTAACCTTGGCTCTGTGGCGTAACTCAATAGAGATGGGGTTAGTAACGCCCTAGATTGAGTTGAGTGTGTGTGTGTATATATATATATATATGAGAGCTTATTTGTAAAATTTTATATACGAATGTTTTGTATTGTGTTATTTGACTGGTTCAAGTGTTGAGAAGCATTGAACTAGTGAATTGACACGATATTGTTTTATAAAGTGGGTAGATGAAATAATTTTACCTAAGATATGTTTTTATATAGAAAAGGGAAATTATCTTCTATATTGTAGTGATGTGGGTTGTTTGTTTGTTCTGATTAATTTGATTTGAAATCAAATTTGAATTTTGAAATAAAGTTGAATTGATTATAAAATCAATTCATCAATTGAATCGGGTATGGAAGTGAAACTGGACCTGGTTAAGGAAAAATCAAGTTAAGAATGAATTTAAATTGAGTGAACTTGAATGAAATGGGGATTTGAAAATTTATTGGACAAATAAATTGGGATTCAAATAGGTTGCCACTTATATTTTGAATTTTCGACGAAGTTGAGGCCCAGAGTGGCAGTCGTAGTTGTACCAATCGAGCCATGCAGAGGAGGTGCTGGCAGAATTCTCGAAAATTTTTAGAGTTCGAATTTATTTTGAATTTAATACAAAGGAAATGATTTTAAAATAATTCGAGGCGGAATATTCTTCTTACTTTTCAATTTCGAGGACGAAATTATTCTAAGGGGGGAGAATGTAACATCCCGGATTTTTCGTCCATTTAAATTCGAATATTTAAATCAGTTAATATATTAGATTTGAAATATATTAGATTTTTAATCGAATTTATTTATTTAAATGGAGTTCGAATATATATATTTATATATTAATTAAAAACAAGCTCGAAACATCGCGGTAGTTCGAAATTTTCGATTCGAAATTTAACTGAATATACAGGATCCGATATAAGTCGGATTTCTATGAAACGAGACACGATGGGACCAGTTCGATTATATTTTTCTAATGAAAGAGAAAAATCAAAATTTTGGCTTACAGATTTCAAGTTACATCCAATTCAAATTTCTAAATAGTCGCTATGGAATTCGTTTTAAAATTTTAACGATTTAATTATTTATATTATACGATTTTATATAGTTAGAATATTATTTAAAAACTAGAATTGTATGTTGAGTTTGAATACCATACTGAATGAAATCTGAAATTGTTGATTTAGTAAATATGATGACATTCATCTATTTATTTTCATTAAATTTTGTTTTCTTGAATATAATATATACGTATATATTTAGTTACGTTTCCGCTCGGTTTGGCCAATGAATATAAAGACCAAACATACATCATACTAAAAATATAAGTGGCTACATAAATAAGAAAATAGAAAATGGAAAAGAAAAATGCAATGGAACAGTAAAGATAATCCACACATATTGATACATCAGATCCAAAACATATATAGATACACATTTCTACAGTTCATGTACAGGACTACATATATATACACTCATCCCAGATTTTTAAACCCTTTGGCAAGCAAAAACAGTACAAGTTCGGATTTCTACATCACAAGTTCTTAAAAAAAAGGAAGAAGGAAATATTGGTAAATAAATTTCTGCATTGTCTCGTCCCTCTCCAGTACTAGAGAATCTGTCGGTTTTGATCTGCAAAACCAAAAGTAAACCCATCAAAAAGGGAAGATTTCGATAGAAATGAATAGTATATAAAACAAAACAAAAAATATATGAACAACAAAAGAAAAACCCATAAGGGATGACGTTATAACAACATGAACAACTAAGATATAATCAAATATATATTTACATCAAATCTATATAAACGAGTGAATTGGTATACATATATATGTGTTCATATATATAAGTGTGTACAGTCAAATCCTTATGAAAGGTATACAGTGACTGCCATATCTTTAAGAACACAACACAGAAGATACGGTTTTTAAAAAAAAAGAAAATTGATTTAACAAGTCATTGCCGCTAAACAAACAGTAAGATGAACATCTATGAATATGTTAATCTGAGAATGCAAGAACAGCCAAGGAAGTGACTCAAAATATAAATGTACAGCATGTTATACAAGTGAATCCTTCAGCCTATAACAGTAGGAATTGATCACACATCCAAAAGGAGTACTACAATATATTAAACAATGACTTTCACAACAAAAATCAAATATGAATCGCATCACTGCAACATTTTACTACGATGCAAAAATATACATGCATCTATATAACTAGTTCTTATTGAAAATGATTAATAAACTGAGGGGATCTGAACAATTTAATATAGCCTGTAAAGGATCTGTTTTGTTTTTGTAAATGACAAGAAAGCCATAACAATGCAAATCTCTATAAGTCTTTAACAGCTAAAGAACATATGAACAGCTAAAATATTTATATATATGATCGAGATCTCATAAACAAATCCACATAAGGATTTGTTCTGCCATACATTAAGCAAGTGATGTACATGTACAGTTCGAATCTTTCAAATGAAATTAACAATTCAATAGCCTTATAGCTTCATCTAACCTATACATATATTCGAGCAGATTTGTACACGAAGACCCATCAAATTCTCGGTTAAAAACCTTCATATATCATTTCAGTCCCCATCACCAGTACGCAAAAGGGAGAAGCATATGGCCTAAACTAGGGGTGTAACACCCCACATCCGTTAGTGTCACTCACAAAGGGAATGCACTAAGTTCTGTGGAGCATTTGAGGGTAAAAGATGCAGATAAATTACAAGACAGACAGAAATTAAACAACGGAAAATAAAACTTTGCTTTATTGATAGAATAGTTTGTACAACAATTTCTTTATAATATCAGAGTGTCATCTGTCTTACAAAATAAAGAAGCATAAAACAACATTTATATTCCCCAATGTAGCATAAGCCAGCCATAGCAGCGAAAAGGAGAGTCCAAAGCACTTTGTCCAAAAATCTTCAAGCTTGGGAAAGAGTGACAGTCCAACTTAACCTGAGCTATACTATCCCCTCCCTTACTACCTGGGGGAGGAGAAACGGAAGAAAGAAGACGAAAGAAAAACAGAGTCAGACATAAAGCCTGAGTAAGTTTAGTAACTTCTAGCATGTGAACATGGAATAACAAAACGACATGAATTAACTGAATACAAGATAACACCATGATGATGGGGCCAGCAAGATTAGACAAGATTAATCACAAGATATGCTAAGATAAGATAAACTGGATATGCTCTAATACTTTCACCGCTTCGCTATTTCCTTGTTATACTGGTTTCTATATCTCTGCACCACCTAACTAGTGTCTTAACTAGTAACGATAACGTGATCCCAAACCCTGTAGTTTCCATTGCCTTCAGGCATACATTTATTATTTGTTACCTAGATCTAATCTAGGGTTTTCTATCAAGTGCTTTCTAGATTCAACTAGAGTTTACGCTATCTGCTGAACGCTTCTCGGATTCAGGGTTTATGCCACCTAGTCCAACTAGGGATTATGCTACCTGTCCAAAGATGCCACCAAGTCTAGGACACACTACCTAGAGTGGTATATGTTCCTATACTTCCCCACGCATGTATCGCGAATCGTTTATCGCTTGTCTAGATGCACATGTCCTGTAATGTGCGACCCGAGTCCCGTGGCAGGGCAAATCAAGAAACACAGAACTCGGTCGGGAGCTTTCAGATATCTGCCGATGCAGATGCTAAGGTATATTTTTATTCCAGTGGCTATGGTCCCACTTGACCCCTCCCTCAACTAATGAAAGGCACACCTTGAAAAATGAGAACTATACGCAGGCCCTCGGTGCCCCCACTATCCTATGGCCATCCTCACCCATAACTAGATAGCAAGTATATGGTCTTTTGGAGTTCTCCGCCTTTCCGCTTCACATATCTCGATTGACTCAAGATGGATGGTAGACGACGAGTTGCTATCACAGGGCTACCGTTTTCTCGCCGAATCACGCCGGTCCATCCTAGTTTTTAGGTTGCCATATATTGCAACCAAGGCATACCCCTGGTTCTTCTACGCAGACCTTTACCTCTGTGAGCCCAGGAGGATCATCTGCAGCCTCACAGAGGGATACCAAGAGTACCCTCACGTCCCCTCGAAGCCTCGGGCTTCGTAACCCAATTCGTTGGACCCTCCTTTTTACTCAGATGGACATTCGCTCCTTCCCGTGTTATACTAAGAATTACTACTTAGTTTTACTAACTAAGATTTACCACTTAGTTTCCAGAATCGTTGTTTTCTTAACTAAGATTTACTACTTACTTCCTTTTAACTAAGGTTTACTACTTAGTTCTCTTCTCGTGGTTAAGTGTCATTAGTCAATTCAAGCTAACTTAACCCTCTTCATTTATCCTGTTAAACTGGTTAAGTGTTATCAGAAATTCATGTTGACTTAACCCCACCACAAACCAAGTTATATTGGTTAAGTATTTCTTATTACTTAACCATACCCATTCATCCTGTATTGGTTAAGTGTTCCTTTTTAACTTAACCCTGCCCGTCTGTTTTTACTAACATGTTATTAATGGTTAAGTATTATCCCTTCATGTTTTAGACTTAACCCTATTCATTTATCACAGTCTGATGGTTAAGTGTTCAAGTTTACTTAACCCTACGGTCTAGCCCAGCTAACATATCAAATTGGCTAAGTGTATTAAATTTTACTTAACCCCAACCTCTAGACTAGTTAACATGTTAATTTGGCTAAGTGTTTTCTTAGTTACTTAACCCCTACAAATCTTGTCTCGTTACCATGTTAAGTTGGTTAAGTGTCCCTATGGACTTAGCCCTCCCATTCTAGCTTAACTGTGTTAAGTTGGTTAAGTATTCCTATGGACTTAACCCTCCCATTCTTTGTTAAGTGTCGGTATGAACCTAACCCCACCCACCGGTCTGGTTATCATGTTGAATTGGTTAAGTGTCTTAGTTAACTTAACCTTACCATTCCTTGTTCTAGCTTTAACTAAATAAATTAAAGCCGCTTCCACTCACATTAGACAGATATTGCTGCGATTACTGGATGTGCCGGTTGGTTCCGGGCAGGTTTACATCGCAACTCAGTCTAACCTCGGGTTAGGCATATTCGTGTTTTCTAAGTTCAAAGGGTTTTGATTAATTTTCAAATCAGGTTTTGAAAGTAACCATCCCGTCCGTCGGATCAGTTAGGGATAGCCAGGGAGAGCAGGAAACTTGTATTTTCCAAACCCAAGCCTAGACACTATCCTCTCTGTCACCCTAGAACTTTCTGGTGTTTCATTAAAAGAGATGTCGTTAATAAACCTTTAATTTGTCTAAATTTACATTTCTCATTTTGGACAAATTCTATAAGTAAAATCATTCCTAGTTTACTTATTTCCTAATTCCTCTTTTAATGTAAATTGTCAACATTTATTCTTATGGCCCATTTTCCCCTCTATATCATATTTATGCCTTTTTGGTATGTAAACTATACCAAATTAAATGTCACTAACCATGATTTTGCTAAACCTGACAGGTACTCCCAATTAAGGCCAATTTCAAATTTATGCCAATATGCCAAATTAGCTTACCCAATACTGCTTTAACATTCTAATTACAGTTCATGTCAAACTAGACTTACTATTCTAGTTCACAGTTCATGTAAATGCTAGATTTACAAGTCAATGCTATATTCAAATTACACATCCTATGTCAAATTTATCCAATTTGCATTTCTATGAACATGCTATAATACATGTTCCCAATTTATGCCAATTTCCAAGTTTATAACTATGTTTTTAGTAAATTTCATATTTTGCCCAAATCGTATTCCCACCGTTCGTATAATCGTGATTCAACCTAGATTATAGATAAATCTAGATTCGTACAAGATACAAAGATGCTATGAAAAAGATAGACATAATAACTGGCATAAAAAGGGTTGAATAACGACGTAGGTTCAAGAACATGGGTAGACCTAACTTAATAGGTAAATTCCCAAGGTCTAAAACCAAAGAAAACCAAGAATAGACAGAATAGATAAACATGGGTAGACCTAACTTAATAGGTAAATTCCCATGATCTAAAACTAAAGAAAACCCAGAATAGACAGAATAGATAATCAGGTTTAGACCCAATTTCATCGTCACAAAACTTAAGCAACACTTTCCTAGTCATGAATCATAGGTGTTTAATCACAGTTGTCCCTATTATGTTATAGGCAATAGTTTATGTTTCCCAATCAAAGGCATAGGCTTGTGTTCATAGTCAAGGAAATAATTCTCATAGTCACAGTCACTGTCATAGGCAATGCTCATAGACATAGGCAATGTTCATAGTCCTAGGCAATGTTCATAGTCATAAGCAATGTTCATAGTCATAGGCAAAGCCTATTTGGTCATCGAATCATAACAGTTCTTAATTAGGTCCAAGGATATAGGTACATATTCGAATAGAAAGATTGGCATATTCTTTTATTCATTTAATTTCATGTCATGAATAGAGAAAACGTTCAAATCTAAAAAGTAACCGACTTATAGAGATTAGATTAGAATAGAAAGATGGCGTTGCTATGATTCGTAGAAAAACAGTCGTTGAAGTCGTTTGAATCTTCACTTGAATCCTAGCTTGACTTGAATCTCCTCTTGAAAGTCTTGAGCAACATTTCCTCGTCTTGATTTATTTTATATATTATTTATTTATACATTTTCTCAGAGGCATCATAAGGATAGAAAAGAATTGTGAGTAGAGAAGGAGACTAGGGTTGTTTATATAGTGTAGAAGTCAACGAATCTGGTCAGAATGGCGTCCGTTTACAGAGAAACGAATCAGGTTCAGAAAGCTGGAGAAAGCGGGGGGGGGGGGGGGTCGACCCCCAGGTCGACTACCCAGTCGACCTGGGTGACCCAGGTCGACTGGGTGCCCCAGGTCGACTACCCAGTCGACCTGGGTACCTTGGGCGGGAAAATTCCCGCCCAGCCCAATCTGGGTCTGGTTTTGAATTTCGAACTCGTTTTCTGACCTGTTTTGAAATTTGAACTTCGCTGAATCTTCCGGAGGCCATATCTTCCTCATACGGACTCCGATTTACGCAAACTCGGACTCGTTTTCATGCAGAATTTCGATACGAACGCAACGGCGCAGCCCGTTTTCCTTGATTTTGAATTTAACTTTTAATTCTGCCTTGATTTGTGAATCCTAGTATTACAGAATTACGGGGTGTTACAAGGGGTAGCTGAACCAATTAAGGTTTGATGGACGTTAATCTTGTCTGAATTCAACAACACTATAAATACATGTCACACATGGTGTTTCATCGATACCAAACCCATTCGAAACAACACAGTAAAACAGAAAATCCCATTCGAAAACCAGGAAAAATCAAACAAAATATTACAGCAAATTTAAAAAGAAAGACGTAGCTTAAGATGAACTGCATCGTTCTGGAGGTTTGGGTTTCAGCAGGGGTTGATTGGCGTTGAGGAGGGTTGCTGAGAGGTTCGGTAGGTTGTACAAAGGAGGAGGACGAGGAAGTGGTGGAGTACGGAGGGGCGGTGACGCCATGTATCTCGAGATGGAAGAAGACAAAAGGGGATTAGGTTTTTCTATTTCGGTTTGGGATGAAAATGAGAGGTGATGAACTAATGAGGAATAAACGGTGGATGAGGGTTTTTAAGGAGGAACGGGTCGGGTTGGAAAAGTGTTGGGACGAGGTTAAGGTAAGAATTATATATTCAAAGAAATCCATGTTTAAATAATTTAATTAGTTATAACCTTTGTAACGTAATTTCTCACTCATACGAGGTCAGATTTATGCACGGTCAGTTGCATTGGGACCGTGGAGACAAGTACTTCGAGATTGAGCAAGTCTAGTCCGGATCTGAAGTGACTGGAATTTTTATTCAAATTAAACGTCAGTTTAATTTGATTAAAACAGACTGTTGATCGACGGATTCAAATCGAGGTGAGTTAAACTCACTCAGCTCTTCCCATTTATATTTTATATAAATTGGGTTTTTATTTTGTGTGTTCTGGTTGCTAGTGAGTGACTGTTTGCTAGTTAAATATATTTATTATTGATTCAATTTCTGAAATTAAACGGTCATTTAATTTCAGTAGAACACCAATCGTCATGATTTGACCCAATTAGAGTAATTTCCCTTGATCGGCCACTTTTATAAAACGTGTTTGAAATTGTTTGTAATTGTTTGAATTGGTTGTTGATTGATTGATGATCGATATAGAAATTATCAGTCAAATAAAAAGGAAATGATTGGTTATTGTTGACTGTTGAAATATATTTCAACATTTATGCTGATGGGTGGTATGGGTTGGGTAATTGGCATCGCCTGGTTCATAAATCAATCGATTTATAGAATATGGGGTTTATCAACCGTGAATCGATAATATTTAAGTTATAAATATATTTTTATAAAGAAAATGGTTATTATATTGAAAGTTAATAAAAAAGGAAATAAATATTTAAATTATTTATTTATTTAAAGTTTATAAGGAATTATGAAATTGTTTTTATAAAACAAATTTTTATGTTAAACAAACGAGCAAGAAATAATCTAGGGTTAAGTATTTCATTAATCACGTCAAGTGGACAATTAAATGAAGTTATTTAAATTAATTATATTTTAATTAATTTAAAGAAGGAATTAACTGGGGTTGGTTAGAGAAATAATCATGTTTTTTTTGTCGACCATTTAAACTAAGTGGAATAATTTAATTGGTTAATCTCAATAAGATTTTAAAAAGGAAATTTATTATTCTAGTAAAGGGAGGAGTTAATTGTTTTGAAATGATTAATGTTGAGTCGTTATAGTAATCATTGATCAAATGGGATATATTTAAGTAATCAAGTTTGAAATAAAATTGGTCGAGCGTTGGGAAAGGGCTAGGGGTGAGTTTTCCTTATTTGAGCTCAAGTTTATAATGAAGCGAATAAGAGGGTTAATCGAGTATATAACTTAAATGAAAAGTTTTACTCAACGTTTGAATTAAGTAAACGGTGGTGAATATGGAAAGGATTTATATATAAAACCTAAAATTTATAAACAAGGTTTATAAATGAATATGGGTTTAAACGTTGTTTTTAAATTGAAATACTTAATCTTGATATTAAGTTAAGTCAATGGATTGGAAAGGAGATTTCCCGAAAGAAAAAGGTAATTGGGAAAAAGAGATTTGATTAGAGCTTGGTAAACAAAGTTGGGAATAGAAATTGAAATAATAATATCGGGTTTTCAAATTACAACTCGTATTTATCTGAAGATAAGAACGATGTTGATCAAGGTCTGAGAGGTAATTAAAATACCCCAACTTGAACGACTTCGGGACTATCCAAAGATGATACTAGTTGGTAATGGCGAGAGTGTGTGATAAGATTTCCAAAGTAACAGGAATGAGACGAGATGATATTTTCCCTAGTAATGGGATTAAGAAGGGATTGGGCGATAAATTTTTAAAAGCCAAGTGATGCTGAGTACCAGACCAGTAAATCTATTTTTGTGATTTCATGGATGTTTACTTGATAGTTAAATAACCGACTATCAAGTCTGACCTTTATGATTGTTGGTTGGAAAGACCGGGATCGAATGTATATTCGAAAACCATTCCGACCAACAAATACGAATATAAAGAAGAGATCAAGCGATGATCGAGATGGAGCATGTGAAGACCATAGATCTTCATAAAGCGGAAGGACCACTTACAATCTCTGATTCGACTCGGAGATATACTGAGGTTCTGTCGTGGTTGAAACTGTGGATTGCAAGGACTATCGCTACTGATCCATGGGGTGATTCCTATATTGGATGGAGTAGGAGAGTACCTTCGGTTCATCCTGTTCCTGGATGACTTGTATGGACGGATGTCTGACAAAGTATTTCCAAAGGGTCACGTACGTTGATTTCTTCAAACGTGCGATAGTGGTTGGCGGGGAATGGCCGTTCTCTTAGCTTAACTGCTAGAGTATTTTTGTGGGCGTCAATTAGTGATATCTGGCGGATCTGACGATGTGGCATTCAAAGTGTAGGATAACCATATGTGTGCTGACCTCAAGCCTCATCAACCGGGAGATGAAAAAAATCAAGCAGGCAGCATGGCTATGTGGGTCGCTCCCATTAGGGTGTATAATCACCTATCTAGAGAAATTCCTTTTGTTTCTTATTCTATCGATTCTGCCCATTCGGGAACGGTGGTTTGAGTCCAACCGTTGGTGATATGCATTCGATACACTCAAGCGAAATGACTGGTCGGTCATGTGAAGGCCGGGTTGCAAGACGTTCTTGTTGAACCCAGTGTATTCGCCTCAAGAGATACACGAGCGGAAGGTGGTCCCATACCATGTCAAGGTCGGAAATCCAATCTCCAATAAGTGCCTACGGTTTTGTTTGTACATATATATACGTGGAGCGTGAGATGCAAGCGTTCCACTAGATTGATATTTACTTGTATTTAGACACTATGATAATATCAGGAAAGATATTGATTTCGAAAACTGTTTTGGGTTATCGTAAGGTAAAAACCGTCCGTGTTTATTTGGGGATTTGGTCTTACGATTATCTTTTCTTTCGAAAGGATTTTAACTCTAAAATCAAGTTGTGTGATACCCTTAATGCTATGCGAGTTTTCTCACTCTGGTCCACCAGACTGACCTGGTGTTTTGTAAATGCTCGGGTTAGCCTGGAGTGTACAGGTTCAGGTTATTAGGTACTGCGAAGTCCAGAGACGAGCTGGAGATGTTCAGACAAATGATATTCCGCTGTGTGGTTATATATGAGGACAGATTCTTATAATTGTCCAGAAAAGTGATGTACTCTGATATTGTAAGTATTTTCAAAAGCTCTCAGTAAAGATTTATTTCAGTATTATATTTTGTTCCACTGCAATGTGAGACTCTGTGTTGGTTCTTCTTCTATTCTAATATTTCTTTCTTTCTTATCTCAACCTCTAATTTCTTTCTAAACGTTCCAGTGTTTTCGGGGTTTGGAGGATCGGCATGATATACGATAAGGGTATTTATGTCGATTTTCGAGGCCGAAAAACCCTAGGTCGTTACATTTTTGCTAACTTGAGGTTATGATTTTATTTCCTGCTGTCTTATGTTTCCAACAGATATTGATGAAGAATGCTTGAATCTTTTTTTTTCCATAAGATATTGGTGGACAAAGCTTAGATTTGTTTTTATTAATTGCAATTAGGTGGAGTATGATGGTTGAGCATTTGGGTAAGGTTTCCTCCCTAATTTTCCTATTCCTGTAAATTTCATTTTATATGAGTTATAATTATGATATATTTATTTGAGAGGAAATCGTATTCTATTTGTATATCAACCATGTTTGTTCTATGTTCCTACGATTCCACAATACATATTATATGATTTGTTTTTTAAAAATTGTTATATGTTTCATTCACCAATATATGCTTTTCATGTTTTTGAACATAGTAATTTCAAGTTATGCTTTTTGACTTGCATGTGGGTGTGTTGCATGTACAGTAGTTTTCTACTATCTTCGGTCCTCTGTTATTTCCATGTAAGCATTTAAGATTTTCAAAGTTCGGCTAGAACATTTAATTCCATTTTCATATTTTGGCACAGATGAAACAACCACAAAATTTCAAAAGCGTAGACCTTTCAAAAGTCATTTTAACTTCAATGCTCTCCCTTATTTCACTAGATTCTTCCAAAAGTGAAAAGATATTTCATGTTCCACTCAGTTAACTACTGTCCAAATTTCAATGTTAGCATAGGTACTACTTCAGTTCATTTTTGTTAATAATTTGCTCTGTACCGATTGTGAACCCATTATTTGTTTTACACTTCCACTCTATGATATGGAATAGTATTGATTTTGCTTTTTGTTATTGTTCTTGGTGATTTTACATGAACATTCTGTTTATTATAGAAAACTTTACAATATCAGCTTATGCTTTTACTTTATTCAACATGACAACTTTGGATTTTCCCAATTTAGATAACTTTAGGGCATATCTTGAATCTATAAATATTTACACTTTGTTGTTGTAATTGAAGCGAGGACTGAGATTAGTTAATTCTGCACTCGCTGCTTCCAAGATTTTTATGAATGAATATTACTTAGTCGAATATGTTATTGCTCTAGATTCATATTATATTAACTAACAAAATTATTTAGAGGTAACACAAAATGCTTGGACTCTGAGACCATTTACCTCACCATATGTTAACTTAGAGTTTGAGATTAAGATCGGCATAAACACTATTGTCGCTAAATTAGTGCTTTGCAAAACTAGCCAGGTAAACATAAATCTCTGCATGTGTGTGTATATGCATGTGTGTGTGTATATATATATATTTACATATATTTATATATATGTTCATGTAGCTTGGAAGCATCCATAGCCATTTGATTGATCTTTTAATGTTGGCAAGGGATAAAGTACTATGTTTGGGAAGTGATAAAGTTGTATATTTGAATACGTATGTATATTTTTGTTGTATTTGTACACATGTATATGTGTATGTATGTGTTTACAACGAAGAAACCTATGAAAATTCATTCAAAATGTATTCTGTTTTGAATGTCTGAATGTCCTTAGTGAAATGATAATGTCGATGTGTATGTGTGTCTATTTTAAAGTTGAATTTCCAAACAGTGCAAGAACAATAGACGGTGCCAAAGAGGGATCTCCAATGCAACTATAGTCCCTCATTTATTTTGGTTGAATGTGGCTGCATGTTTTCAGTTGAAGTTTTCTACTTCTATAGCAAAAACTGCCAAATATTTTTTTCTGATTAAATAAGAATTTGAAAACTCATTTGACTGCTGTTCTACACAAAACAGGCGTGCGTTGATATATTATTGTTTTAAGTATTAACCATGAATACAGTTTAACTAAAACATTCTTTGCATACCTATGTTCCTTTTTTTTCAAAGCAAACATTTGAATGATATCTTTTGAATTTAAATAGGAAATGCGTGGTTAGTGAGTTGGAACATGGATGCGGAGAAGGAGAAAGGTAGTAATTTTTCGTCTGTGCCTTCCACAGAAAAAAAATTATAATAAAACAGTTCTTTCATACTTAGCCTACTTTTTCACTAATGCGAGTTAAAGTGCTAAGTTGTGGTTGTGGCATTCAAAATTGTTGCTCTCACACCGTAGCCTCTCCAATGATTGATACAAGTATTATTTTGAGTTATTTTTAAGTTTCATTGGGCCTTACTATGATTATTGGTTTTTTAATTGTTGCTTTAGATGTAAAGAAAATTTCAATTGCCTATGTATTGTAGTTTCTACCACATTTCCCAGCAATTTTTTTTTGTACCTTATCCGTTGATTAAGTTTACTTTTTACCTATTTTCTACAATTATGCTGGCAGCAGCGCCTACAATGTGAATGGGATATTTTGTTTCTGCATGAAATGAGCTGATACAAATATATTCTAAGGACAGTGTGAACATGGAGATTTCAACATAAGCCAAAATACATGTTATCATTAGAAATGGAGTTCGGTGTTTTGGGCATAAAACAGTTTTGAGTGAAAAATTGAATATATAGAAAAACCTTTTTTATGTGCATGCATTTACTTTCCAGAATATGCAAACCTCATGGTTTACATGCCTAACAATCGGACTTCAAATCATTTCATGAAAGAGTTCCACGAACAGAATTTAGAGCATTAGAATTCAGTTCGGAGTACCTCTGATTTCCAATTAACACCTGCCATCCGGACACGTGGAACTTTTAGATGTACATGCATATGGATGTACACTGTTTTGAGTTGCAAAATCCCACATGCAGGTATAATTTCACATATATGGTAAATGCATGGTGCAGGGTTATTAATGGAGAAACTGCATGCACGCAGCATTCGTCTCATGGCGTGCACAACAAAAATATATACATGTTAGCGTTGCCAAATGAACATGGTGTTAATAAGGTCATGCCTATCTTTTTTATTGTCTACTTAGCAGGATTAAAATGCACTTCAGAAAATAGATGATTTCAATCAAGACAGCATCAAGGAACCCATCGGACTGCATCTATCGATCTGCGCACGTCAAAAATTCCCATATTAGTCCCCCATTGTAAGGTTTTGTTTTCCATATTAAGTATAGATTTATTTTGATTTTGAAGTTTAAATCTCAGATATTTTTATTGCTCAGTTTTCATCGCAGATAAGTTGTTTGCTGAAATGTGAAAGGAAGGCTAAAATCAAGAATTGTTAGGTGCTTTCAAATGGTATAACTTCCTTCTTTGGCTTCAACTTTTTTTTTTTACTTGAAATGCTTAACATCTGGAGATGTTATGCCTTTAGGTGTATGTTTCATAATCAATGCATAGTGATTATTTGATAGTTACGGAAGTATAGAGTTTTGTGAAGTATATTGGGACACCTTGATTTATTTTTTTGTTTTAGCCCTGATGAATCAGGTTACTGAAATATAGTAACTATAGGACTTATCCTTTAACCTATACACAGACTTATTTTACCTCTATAATCTAATGTTTTCCACTAGCAGAGTATATGATGTCACGAATACGTTTGCAAATAAAAAATTTGGTATATAATAAAAAAAATTCTAAATTTTTGCAGCAAGGGAGTGGAGCCTTAAAAAGAAGAGACTACAAAAAAAAGGGTTAAGGAGAAAGGTGGATTGCTACAGTGAATGGTTAAGGGACCGTAAGATCATTTTCTAGATTTCTAAATGAGATTTATATGTATCTAACCAATGATGTAATGGCTGGCTTAAGCGTAGGGAATTTATAAAAATCAAGTTCTATTTTTAGACAAATTATATCAAGTGGAGAAGTATATTTGCTGCAGTTTCTAAATTTATTAAAATTAACTCTACTTCATATCTTATTCTTTTATATACAAACACAATATATTTTTAGCTCTTTCAACTTCATTACCCGTATTAGGTGGTTTGTATAAAATATTGGATTTGCGGACTGCTAGGAGTATCAGTAAGTTTACAAGTGATTGTAGTTGTTGAAAAGGAAGCAAAATGGTCTGTTCTAACTTATGATATCTCCGAAATAGTATTTTCTTTAGATTTCTTTTAAGTTGCGGTTGAAATTTTAGTTTTAAGATATATTATTTGCAAATTTTCTGTTTAATTAATAAATTTTCTCAAACTCGTTCAGTGCTTATTTTTATATTACAAGATAAAACAACTTCTACAGATTTCGCTTTATTGACTCATTTGATGATCGGTTTTATCTCTCAATTTTACTGTCTAAATTGTCGTCAAATGTTTCATTCAACTTTTTAAATTGGATTCACTATAGCGTTGAAATTTTATGCTTATTAAATTCAATAGTAAATGCAACTTTTGGTGTAGTAGTTGTTTAATTGCTTTACACTGCACAATATGGGTTCAGATTAGAAAATTGCTTTGCTTAATTTTTTTGGTGATTTGAATCATTGAACTACTGCAGCTCATCAATACTGCATTTTTAGACCACTGATCTAACAAGTTTACCCAGTTATTTTACTTATATTCCAGGCAGTTGCAAACTTTGCATTTTGTGAAGATGTAATTGGGAAGCGGTCATGTTGTAATATTGTGTACTTGAGTAGCAGTCATGCTGTATAATATTGATGTCGGTTTGTAAATATTTGGTTCGGTTTACATTAATGTAATTAGGAAGTTTCAATTGTTATGTTTTTCTCTATGTCTTTCGAACTGTGGTTGGTGTTTTTAGGTTGTTTCAGTTATTGTTTATAGCTGTCTTTCGATGTGTGTGTATATATATATATATGTAGAGGTTGGGATTTATATGTTTGTTTGTGTATAAAAGAAATTTCTTGCGATGTAATGCATGAAAACTTTATTTGAACAAAAGTTTTGTTAGCATAAGTGATTCAATTCCAATGTCCATTTCACCTATAATTATTATGACTGGATTGAGATGACTTACCATTTAAGTTTGGCAAATTTTGGTTAAATTGATAAATTTATTGAATAGGGAAGTAAATGATTTACATGGATCAAGTGATCAAATAGAGCTCGGGGATAAATTCATATGCTCTTATGAACAAGCTGCGTGGTATGGCATGAAAGGCTTCATTATTAAGAAATATGTAGCCTTGATTAGAGGCGATTTAATGCTACTGTATCAAAACAAAAACAAATACATGTCAGGATCTTCTGATGTCAGCTGCGATTGCATAAAAAAAATATTTCACTAATAGGCTTGGGTTCCTCTCCGGACTTATACTGAATGTTACAGATATTGCATGTAATTAAGAAATCTACATGCCCTACTTGAAACCATGACTATTTCAATTAAGATGTATATCTTACAAATTAATATAATTCATGGGAGATTTTATTTACGTTTAGACCCAGAAGTAAAATATGAGTTAACTTGAAAATGAGATAAAGGACCAGATTTGTAGAATGACAATACATCAAATACATTAGCATATTATTCTAAGTTACTGACTAGCATACCAAAAGTGAACTAAGCGAAGTAAATGATGAAAGTGAGTACGCAGATAGGCAGTTGACAAAATATGTTTGAACAGGGGATTCATTCACTATTGAGATGATACTTGAATGACCATAATTTAGATTTGCTTATTTCGTTGCATATGTCAAACAAATATGCATATATAATAAGTAGACATGATATGTTGACCCAAATTAAGACACAAGCAATCTCAACCACAAAATTACCCCCTGAATTGCACCTCATACATAAAGACAAATAAATCCTACGGTCCAGAATTTGTGTTTCTAATTCTGTGTTTAATTTTGTGTCCCAATAGCCGCTCCCACACACATACACATACACACACACACACACACACACACACACACACACATATATATATATATATATATATATATAATAAGAATACTTAACATAGTTCAAAAGAAAATCAATATTACCAATACACTTATTTGACAGATAATCAAAAAGTCATGCACACACACACACACACATACACACACACACACACACACACACATATATATATATATATATATATATATATATAATTTAAGAATATTTAACATAGTTTGAAAGAAAATCAATATTACCTATACAAGTTATAGAAACTTTGTTGGACAAATATTGTTTAAAGTTACCGAAGTAGGACAGCGTACATAAGTAAACAATAAGGTTTTCATTTATGCACATGACCGTTACTTCACAGTATGTAAATTTTCTCCAAGTTTTCCTCGCACACGTCCAACGGACGTGCCTAATGTACTGGTGAAAATAAAGCTACAATGGCTAGAGTTTCTAGTTTTTATTATATCTATAGGCTCAACAAGCAAATGGACTATTGGTGTATGAATGTTGATGGCAATGTATATGTTTGGACATGACATGTTTATGTTCGCATTGACGGGATGCTTATACTTGAATGTTTATGTTTGGACTATTTGTGTTGATGCAAACATTTATGAGTGTAATAATGTGAATGTTTGATTTTAGATATGACTATGTTTTGTTTGCTATTTATGTTAATGAGAATGTTTATGGTTGTAATAATGAGAATGTTTGTATTTAGATATGATTATGTTTTTTTGGCTATTTTTGTTGATGGAAATGTTTATGTTTGTGTTGATGAAAATTTGCCTCTGGAAAAGATGAGAATGCTTATGTTGTTGTGCTTTGTTTATCTCTCTAGAAATTGGTCTTTGTTCTTATCTTTACTATTAATTGGAATAGGTTTAGTGTCACACTTTTTTGGTGTAAACGTGAACTACCGCAAATGCCCTTTACTGTAAGAATTTGCATGTATACCTTTTAAGCCCCTGATCATTTTCAATTAAATCATAAATCATGAGGCGAGAATTATGGTACATTTAAATGCGTTTAATTTTAAACATTTTTAGTTATTAATTAATAGACTTATGGTAGGATTTATTCTCAATTGGTATATAATAAATAGATTAATTTATATATGATAATTTTATATTGGTACATTCAAGATTGGTCGGATTGTAAATGGATTCTCAATTGGTAGACATAATTGAGTTGTAAACCTTTGGTACTATATTTGGAATTCAAATATAGTATGCAATACCAATTCAGATATAGAATAAATGGATTGTTTCATAATTGGTAGAATTAAATAAGTTATACAAATTCTATCAAATATAGTATTATTACAATATAAGACTGTATTATGGTACATATTTGGTAATACAAATTCTATCGTATTTGGTACCATAATCCAAATATGCAATTCAAATATTGATTTCTGCATATATTTAATCAAATTAAATTGAGTTGTATACATATTTTCAGTATTATGGTAGGATTTATGTATACCAATTCTACCAATTATGATTATTTCATACTATGTTTACATGCCAATGCATTCTCAATTGGTGCATCCAAAATTGAGTTATGAACATATAACGACATTTCCAATATACGGATTAATAATATATTGCTGATTTAATTTGTAAAACGTTGCATTCCTCTCTCTTTATTTACTTTAATTGCATTTGATTTGTATAATTACTTTATATGTGATCCGCAGCACCATGTAATCGCGCAGCAATCAAAAGATCCCGTTAGTAGATGAGTACAGTTGAGATGCAAGTTTCACGTCTAAGTTGGTAAGCGACACACAATTATTTCATTTGTGAAATAAAAAAATCCATTATTCAATTGTATTATCTAATCATGTTTTTTTCCTTTACAGGAAAAGCATATGGAAGAAAATGGATGGTGACAATGAACATAATCAAGATGAATTGTTTTATTAATAAATAATTTTCATCATTTTTTATTAAGGCAGTTGTATATTTTTAGCATTATCATAATATACGCATTATTATTAGATTTTTTATATGCATTTGCATTTATTAACGATTGATATTGCATTTGAATATATTTATATTGTATACTATTTTATTCCTTGGAGTAATAGTTTATTAACCATGCAACATTAGTACAAATCATTTTTCCTTGCATATTTAAAATACACAGTATTTGAAGAATAACAACTCATGTGCGAAGCGCGTGCCACTATCACGCACGAAGTGTGTGCCGTTACGCTCGCAATATATATATATATATATATATATATATATATATATATATATATTATAAGTTTTAAAGTACTCTTCATTGACACTGCATGGTGTTAATAGGAAAATAAGACAACCAACACATGGAATTTTGAACACCCACGCATTGCTTTCCCGACTTGAGGACATAACATGTAGTGTAAATAAGTGGATATCAGAAAACTTAAATATATTATTTACCATGTTTTGACACCGTGAGACATATAGCCGAAGCTACCAAGCATTGGCTCCCTGACTTGGGCATGTCCCCACATAGTACGAGCAAGTGGTTGTTATAATTTGAACAAAAAATACATACCATGCACTACCACTACATGGTACAAGATGAAGCCACACATTATTAGTGTGTTTTAAAAACGGTCATGCACTTTCGCCGTGTGAAAAAATAATACACCCTATGCAAACACAATCAAATTACATTGTCCTCAAATACTACATTGTATTAAATTCAATACCAAATACAATTACAATCCAAACAACTTTGTTTTTCTTTGATAACGATCGAACATTAATTTTCTTCTGCAAACTGAGTTCTTTTATCCTAGGCTTATCTGCGATCATCATATATGTACTTCCACGTGCTTGCATCCAAATGGGGAGTTGTGGACCATTTTACATAAATTGGTGACATAGAATGTTTCTCTTCTAGCTTAACCTACAACTAAAAAATAATTAATCACAACATAACTATTAACTTGAAAAAAAAACTTTTCTACTTGTACAAAACGAATATCATGAAAAACGCTATTGCTATTTCGGCACGTCGAATTAGGGGTGGTACTCAACATTTGATAGATGGTGTAATTAGAGTTAACCATTCATTTATGTTAATACTACAATGTTATACTTTACCACGACCACATAACCAATTTTCGGCACTGTTATCCACTTATTCTAAGGAGAAAATCTATCTTTTTCATGTTGTAGATGTGTTAGTAATTCACTCCACCTACCATGTTCTATGAAAATTTGCTCATAAAGTTCCTGATTTTCATATAACTTTTCTTTGATAACGATCAAACATTAATTTCGTTCTGCAAACTGAGTTCGTTCATCCTAGGCTTATCTGCGATCATCATATATGTACTTCCACGTGTTTGCATCCAAATGGTGAGTTGTGGGCCATTTTAAACAAATTGGTGATATACAATGTTTCTCTTCTAGCTAAACCTACATCTAAAAAATAATTAATCACAACATAACTATTAACTAAAAAAAAAAAACTTTTCTACTTGTACAAAACGAATATCATGAAAAACGCTATTGCTATTTCGGCACGTTGAATTAGGGGTGGTACTCAACATTTGATAGATGGTGTAATTAGCATTAACCATTCATTTATGTTAATACTACAATGTTATACTTTAACACGACCACATAACCAATTTTCGGCACTGTTACCCACTTATTCTAAGGAGAAAATCTATCTTTCTCATGTTGTAGATGTGTTAGTAATTCACTCCACCTACCATGTTCTACGGAAACTTGCTCGTATAGTTCCTGATTTTCATATAACTCTTTGTATAAATCTCAACGAACTTGGAACTAAATTGACTCACCCACTCCAAGCAATGCGGCGATACAATGAAATTTGCAATTACCATTTGAAAGAACATTAATGATATCAGTTATATATGGTTTGATCTCCATTAGAATTTCTCTTATATACAATCTCATATTACATTACATTTTTCCAATTATATTCCAAAAAAATAGTACAATAAAATACAATATCTTTACTAAGTGCAAATAAAATATCTATATGGGTTTTTGAATTTGAAGGTTTTCCTTTTTTGCGTTGTTGATACTTTGTTGACAAGATAGATTATGCAATGAAAACTTTCTACTAACTGAAATGAAGAAGGCGTTCTTTTTGTTAAAGTTTGGGCTAATTTCTTGCCTTCACTTCCTTTGTTTTTACCTTACTCTTCAGAGAACCAGGACCCAAAGTTTGAGGTTTCACAACTCCAATCATTTATTTTGAATTTGAAGTTGATGTGGTATGTCCAATTTTTTTGACATCATTCAACAAAACTTCCATTTTTCATATGTCCTACATCTTTCTTTCAATCTCATTCAACTAGATGTATCCTTATCTAGCGATTATCGACCAATTCAAGTGGTGCAGATGTATTTGGACCAAGGTGAGCAAACTCATATTTGCATAGAAGTCCATGTGCCTTTCGAATAAGAACTTACAATCAAATTCACCATCTCTAATGGATTTCATTTGAAGTAATTCCAAATAAAGTAAGTCAAGCTCAATGGTACTTAACATATATCTTAAATTTCAAAACTATTAAATGTGAAAAATATGTTTCACTTCAGTAAAAAAAAATCGAACGAACCTTTTGATTCAGCGAAGGATACCTCCAATAATGGATGCATTTTACTCCAACCTTGCTCGAAACTGCATTGACAAATAACCAGGTGCTTTTTAAATTTTGAATGAGTGGATTCAGCCCTACATTTAAAATACTATTCACACATGAGACAAACAATTTATTACTATTCCTCAATCTTGCAATTATTTAGATTCTGTTGTTCAGAACTACATCAAATCTAACATGATATCAGAGCCACAACAAACTCAACAGTATATCAAAGACCAACTTCTGAATTAAGAATTTTTAGTTTCCATCAGTTAAGTGTCATCATTTGGAAATTTGAATACCCATTAGAAAAGCTTCATCACTTTAATATTCAAATCTAATCAAGAAGTTAAGTGCCTCACCAAAGATTTGGCTACAGCAAAACCCCATCACATATTTTTTTGAAAGTAAGAAAAGTTCATAGAAAATCAAAGGAATCATCAAATCAGCAAAGAAAATAAAGAGAGTAGTGTCACACCAAAGATTTATAAAAAAGTAAAATGGAAATCTAGATCTAAGTTAATTCACAACATCATATCGATTAGGTAGATCAAGTATGAACATTCTCGGCTTGTATATTTTAGTGTAACTTTCATGCCTGTTTTATTGAATGGAAATTCCCTTTTGTAAAATTCTATATATCTAGATATAAACACTTTTGCATTCTTATCAAGACATTTATACCCATTTTTATTGATGGCATACCTCTAGAAAGTACATAGTGTTGATCTAAAATCTAACCAGTGAGAGTTGTCCTGTCTTAAGTATGGAAAGCATAGACATCCAAAAGCTTTAAGTGCTTTATACTCAGGTTTAATATTAGACATAGTTTACACTAGACATTTTTATTTTAAAGCTTTTGTTGGAAGTCCATTAATTAACTAGACATTAGTAGAAAATGCGTCGAGACAAAATTTTAGAAATCAAAATGCTTGAACAAGAACTGTTAAGCCTGCTTCTACTATTTGTCTATGCTTTCTCTCCGCTAGACATTTTTTTAGAAGTGTATAGGCATGTGGTTCTATGAACTTTGACTCTTTTGTGAAATAACACTTTTAGGGGTCTAAATTGAGCCTCTCCAACAGTTTGAATTTTTTTAAGTTGTTTTCCAATTTGCTTTTCAGCTTGGATAATAAATTATGATATAGCAGTATATGTTTTAGACTTAGACTTTAAAAAACAATCCGTACATATCTTGAGAATATATCAATAAAATATATGTAATATTTCTACCCATAACCGCTACTATAACACCCCGTATTTTCTGTGAACGTATAAGTAACAAATTAAAGTATACTTAATTTTTAGGAGAAGAATTAAGGGAAATGGGCTGTTCCATTGGGTTCGTCTCGAAAATATGCTTGAGATAGAGTCCGAGTTTGCGTAAAAAGGATAACGTATGAAGAAGATACGGACGAACGAAGTTGGGCAGAAAAACCGGAAACAAGCCAGAATACACTGGCGCATTTGTGAAGTGCGCCAGTACAAAAATACACTGGCGCACCTGCCAAGTGCGCCCATACCAATCCAGCATAGAATTCTGGAGTGTTTTATGATGACATGCCGTCTTCTGAGTGGCTGGATGACCTGTCTTCGAGTTGGGTGGTTCTGATGACTTCTGGACTGATCTGAAGGCTCTAAATCACCCTATTCTCCTATAAAAACACCCCCAAACCTCACTTTCTCTCCACACAATTTCATTCTGCCTATACTCTGCCTCTATTATAATTAAAATAAAATAATGGCGTCGCTACTCTGCTAAAATCTAAGCTAGAACTAGTGCATCTTCTTCCAATCTGAATAGAATTAAAAGAGAACAACTATTTTCTAATCTAATCGATAGTTTACGCCAAAGGAGAGCTATTCAGTGTCAGAATACAGATTCCAGAATACAAGAATCGTTCCCTTTTTGTGAGTACAGTTATTTTCAGATATGAACTTTAATTATGATCTTGACATGGCTATAAATCGGAATCTGAGGTTATGCATATTCTTATCTGTCAGATCTGTTTTTCTGTAACTATTCTCTTTCTTTTTTTCTCTGTTCTATAGCCAGACTACTACGAGCCTACGCCAAATTTCATAAGAGATTAACGCACGAACGCTAAATTTTGGAGTAAATAATGAATAATGCATAATTGGACATGACTGATCTGTGACTGATTTGAGAAAAGGACATATGTTGTGAATTAGATCTAGATCTGTGCATACTCTATGATTTGGAAGAAGAGGAATCATTGAATGATAACATATGATTTGAAACTTGGGGACATAATGCATATAAAAATTAAGATCTGATTTTGAGAGGATATAATTTAAAGATCTAGATTTTTGGGTATATTTTATATAACGATTCATGACTTGAAAAAGGAATATGAAACCTAGGCGTAAGGACCTATATTAAAAAAGGATAACTACTAATGTAAATGCACCTAAATATGGATTTTTGGATATTGGCATTAAAGGCTATAATTTGGCATTATTCATATCATGATTTGGGGCTTTTAGAGAGTGTTCTGTGCTGTGCAAAGCTTAACGAAAATTTGGGGACATATATTGTATTATGAATTATGACCATGATTTGAGCATGTAAGTTTAGGCTTAATTTATGATTAGGCAAGATATGTAAATAGAATTTTTAAGAAATGTTAAATCTGCTAATCTGCTGAATTGCCTAATCCGCTAAATCTGTTGAATTGCCTGTTCTGCTAATCTGCTAAATTTCCTAATCTGCTAGATCTGTAATCTACTAAATCTGTTGAATTGGTTAATCTGTTGAAAGCTGAATAATTGTAATTTGGAGGCTCGATCTAAAATTGAGCAAAACATGTTAATAGAACTTTGGATAATCTGTCGTTACTTGTAAAGAAGTTAAATCTGCTAAATGGACATAATTAGTCTGATATTTTCTGTAATGGAATAAAGTGGCTATGACACGAGGTTAGACTCCGTTTACGGTAGAAGCCTGCCCGGAACCAACCGGCTTAACCAGCGACCGCAAACTGTCAGTCTAATGTGAGAGGTCGTAGGCATAACTAAAATATGCTTAGACACGAGGTTAGGCCTGGTGTGTGGCAGAAGTCTGCCCGGAACCGCCCGGCATATCCAACGGCCACAAGCTACTGACCTAATGTGAGAGGTCTGTGAATTAGTATTTAATTAATGCAAATCTGAGATAAATATGATGTCTAAAACGTCTTAGGTGGATAGGGTTAAACCAACTGGACTGATGAACCGTTTCGTGAATCTGTAGGCCCAATACAAAGTTAGAAAATCTGTAAGTCTGTTAAAATTTTACGTCTGATCCGTTAGTCTGAAAACTTGTTAACTTGATTGTTTGATCTGTGAACTAGTAAATCTAAACTCTGTGTGTCTGAAACTTGTAAACAAGTTAATCTGAAATCTGCTAGTCTGGGGACACAAGGTTAGGAGGGAAAATACTTGTGTCATATGTTGTTTGGGACCCATATTAGTCAGTAACCCTTGCTGGTATCAAAAACTTTGACCCCATGCTATGTAGAGGTCCGTGCACGCTTACTGAACTAATTATAAGCGGTTCATTCTGATAATGGCGAGGGGTGTTGATGGTGCGTTCCAACCAGGTCATGTGCGTGCATGGATCCAGTCTGCTCTGAGGATGTAAGACACTGTGACATCTGTAAATAGGTCTGTGCCAATAGGTTGCCACTTTAGGAAGTGATACACCCTACTGTGGGGCCGACACAGGGTATTTGTGTATTAGGGAGCCGATCGCTTGGGGTAGGACTTAGGGTACACTTAGTTCTGTCTGTTTCTATTGGTACCGTCTGTTTCTGCTGGGTGGTAACACCTGTATGTTTCTGCATGGTACCGTCTGTTGGGGTGGTAAAGGCCCATTACTAGTGTACACCTAATTCTAACATTCTGTTTCCATAGGGATTTTTCTGTTTCCGTCTCTGATTCCGTTTCCGATGTTGTTTCTGTACCTTCTATCTGTTAGGGTGGTAAAGGCCCATTAGTTGGGTGGTAAAGGCCCATTATTAGTATTCTGTTTCCGTACCTTCTGTCTATTGGGGTGGTAAAGGCTCATTATTGGTATTCTGCTTCTGTACCGTATGTCTGCTGGGGTGGTGAAGGCCCATTACTAGCATTCTGTTTCTGTATAGATTATTCTGTTTCGATTCTGTTTCAGTTTAGTCATTAAGGTAACACCTAACCCTGTTATACTAGTATTAGTGCAGAGAAGTAAGATGTAAGTATGGAACATAACTTGGTTTACATCATTCTGTTTCTTCTGTTAACTTAAAGTATATCTGTTATTCCTGTTGATGTAATCTATCATCCAACTTTATTTACATGTCATGATAATATTATCTGTTTATATGCTGGAAGTCACTGGACTCGCCAGACTTTATGTCCGACCTCGTTTGTTTTCGCCCCTTTTCTTTCCATTCCCCCCCCCCAGGTGCTCAGGGTGGAAACATAGGAGCTTGATTCTGATTCTCTCTGCTTGAAGTGCTTGGAGTATTGCTTGGCTTTGACTCTATCTTTTCATGGTAGTTTATGTTAGGGATTATGGCTTTGAAACTTTACATTCTGAAGGATTTTGTATAAAACTGATAATTGTGTACTTGAGTTTTGGTATTGTGATTTAGAAAGATGTAACCAAACTTATTTCTGCTTCTGCTGTAATAAAGTTATAATTTTTCAAGTACTACTTATCTGTCTTGTAATATTCTGTTATGTCTGCTAAAACACTCCATCAAAGTTAAGGCATTCCCTTTTGAGTGACTTTAACGGAGGTGGGGTGTTACACTTGGTATCAGAGCTGAAGGTTACCAGATTTGATAAAAAGTTTTTGAAAACTATTTTCAAAAAGGTTTTAAAAAGGAAGTATTTTCAAAAGGAAAGTTATTTTGAAAAACATATTCCCCAAAGCCATATATCTATCTTTTGATTTTCTGTTTAATTCTTGTTTCCTTCTTTTCAGAGTCTCCGGGGGATCCTGGCTTTCTGGGAGGTAACCTCATCGCGACATGGTTCCGTAGGCATGATGAGACTACGGTGTCTGTCAAAGGGCAAATAAGTGCCTAACTTCCA